>OZ005654.1:111407177-112792177 GCA_963930645.1 Salticus scenicus | reverse complement strand
CATATGATCCTTCAATTTTGGAAACTTGTATATATTACGCTTAAACATTTAATCAATTTGAATCGAATATTATTTTATAGGAATTTAGAAAATAAATGTAATTAAAAATTTGATACTATAATTACAATGCAAAACTATTGTGAGTATACCGTTTATATGCAAGAAAAAAAGAAATAATATGATAAAAACAAAACGTTTCTGTTTTGTTTTTTTTTTTTTTTTAAGAAAAAATTTCTTTAGAATGTGCTCCTCCGCCATCTTTCCTCCCCCCCCCCCAAAAAAAAAAGAAAGAAAGAAAAATGTTAAATCTGTAACGGTTTTCTTGTTCACAAAAAAAAAGTCTTATTGTTAGTAATTCTCATTTTAAGAATAATTGTTTAAATAATTTGATTATCGTTTGGAAGTATTCGAAGTATTAGTAGTAAATTAGATAATGAACAAGTGGGAAAATATAAAACTTCAGAGTAATAATGATGGTATGATAGCCAGGGTTACCCGACACCTCCAAAATCTATTAATCGAATAGCTGAGGTTCGTCTAAACTTTCTACCATTCAATCATTTGAAGTGTCCTTGACGTGCATGGGGAGATATATATATATATATTTTTTTTTTTGTGATGGTGCTCTACGGTAATTTTTGGAAAATTGAGACACTTTAAACCGGGATTAGTCTTTCACGTGGTTTTAAAAACAGTAAGCAAATTTAACATTACGAATACTCATGAATGAATTCGAACTCATTATTACCTGATTAAGGAATTAATTACAAAACTTTGAATAAACACCATAAAATGCAATAAAGTCACAATAATTGTTTCGGTCAATGTGCGTTGCCGCTTTGACTGCAACACTCATGCCTATTTTGTTCGCCAGACGAAGATTCGTCTGTTTTTTCGACCCGAAACAATTGTTGCGAGTTTATTGCATTTTATGGTGTTTATTCAAAGTTTTGTAATTCTGTAAAACGCTAGTTTTTTGGTGCTTTCTTATAATTTCAGTAATACCTAATTCATGGAAGCCAGGTTGTTGCCAATAAAATTACCACACAATTTTTTCTTTAACTACAAAATTAAAAAAATATACATAATCATTTAAAAAATATTTTAAGCCTAAATATCATATAGCTATTTTCTTTTCTTTGTAGAGTGATGATTATTTTACACACGCAGAGAAATTCCTATACGCGTTTTAAATTTGGTCAACTGAGTGCATTTAGAACCAATAAGACAAGATAAAAAATCAGTAAAAATCATTTTAAAATGTATTAACCATTCAAAATAAGGATTTCATTTTTATATCAAAGCATATAGAATCGAAAACATTCACAATTTTATTTATTTATTTATTTTTGTAATGAATTTCAAAATTGGTAAGAAACATTTAAAAATAAAAAAAAATTAAGAGCTTAATTGAGATCTTGTTAAAAACCACGTTTGACATTTGCAAAATTTTAAAAAATAAAAGCTCGTTTATTTTATTTTTCCAAGTAAAAATTAAATATAATGCAAGTTATATCACAGCTTGATTACAATCATCAAAATTATAGAATCACTATCCCAAACAATGTATAAGAAAATAATGCGAAAAAAAAAAAAAAAAATCACTTTATTTGACATGCAATAGTCCGAAAGTTGTTTAAACACGGGTTAGGACCCCTTAGATAGACCTCCACGGAAGGCACTACCCCTCAGGCCTAAGATCTTAGAGCTGTCGATGGGCCTTATTCCCAAACACACACACTGATATGTAATGAAAAAATAACATCATTTTCTTATAATTTTCTTTTCTCGTCATTTCATCTATTAATATGAATGTATGTTAAAGCATATGTAATGTAACTATGATGGTGTCAGTTACTAACCTGGAAAGAAAAACAAGGAAGAGAAGCCGTACTATTGTTTTAGGATCTCAAACTGTAATATCTCATGACAGATCACCAATAGGTAATATCATTATTTATTTTCTAATAGAATTCACTTATGTGCAAAACTCATGTTTTTCTTTTTTTAATTCATTTTAATTAAAGTAATTATTTTTTAATCTCTTATTACCAGGGATGGAACACGGGCGCAGAATTCATACCGGAATCCCTTTAAGAAATTTCTCAATATATAATATCATTGATTTAAGACGTAGAAGATTTTCTTACATTGAGAGTGGTATGAATTCTACGCCCGTGTTCCATCCCTGTATTACTCAAAAATTTCTTATTTGTACTTCTCCTTCAAGATCAGGATATCTTTACTAAGGTGCATATCTGTTACTATAGACAGGATGTCCCATAAATAGCGCCCAATCTCAGCACAGCTGGATTCCTCATTGGCAGTACAAAAAGAATGCAGAACTGTACCTGTACGATCCATACTTCACGAGAAAAATACGAAAAACAAAGTAGGGCGTCACAGCCGGTGCAAGGAAAAAACACTTTATTTGACACACCAATAGCAGGATTTGCAAATATTTATAAAGGTAGATGTTCAAAGTGTCCGTCGTGCGCATCGAAGACATGCAAATACGGCTGTTGATGTGTCCAATACGATGTTTTTTCCTTACAGCGGCTGTGACGTCATACATTGTTTTTCGCATTTTTCTCGTAAACTATGGATCGTACAGATTCAGTTCTTTGGACATTTTTTATGTACTCTCAACACAGAATCTGGATGTGCAGAATCTGGGTGCTATTTATGGGACATCCTGTATTTCATCTTTTATATGTATACTTTCTCCTCTTTCTAGAACTTTCTGATGCTGTGAAATTTTTCCATATATAACTTATATTGCACGGAAAAGTTACAAATTAAAGTACAAATAGCATAATAAGAAAAATGCATGTATGAGACAGCGATATATTTAGCTACTGTTGCGTTATATAGAACGAATTTGCCTGTACGATGAGAATGGTTCGGGTCTGGTCTTCAGTTTCCAGTTGCCGGATTAGAATCCTGGTACAGGCATTTACGTTATATAACGGAATCCACTTTAAGCCGTAATACCCGGTGTTATAAGTAATTCTACACAAAAATGACCCCAAAGCACGGCGCACACCGTATAGAAAACAATATTTATTAACATGGTAGCCTATTAAAAGGAGAGGAAAAAATATGTGAGCAGAAAATCTCTAATTTTACTCCACTGCATTCCTTCTCCTAATTTTTATCCATGTTCGGTAATTTTATGTCCATGAATTTTATTTGGAGAATAGAAAAAAAAAAAAATAACACTTAAAAACAAAAATATATAATGTAAAATAAATAACAATAGTAGTTGATTAATTAATTATAATAAATGTAATATATAATTTCAGCGGCAAATCCCCACCCCCTAAATTTTCCTCCTGCAGAAAATGTTCATGTTTCAGAATTTTCCAACTCTGTAACCCCTCAATAGATATTTCACAGTTAAAATAATCACGCACCCCCCCCCCCTTCATACAGATCAAATTTATAGCCATAAAACTATCAAAAACTGATAAAAATAGGAGGCCTCTCTAAAAAACTGTGGGCGACAGGCCAAAATGAGCGTCATATTTGGATTCAGGAGTTCATGTTACATAAGAATTTCCAAAACTGGTGTTGGGTCCGATTTTAATGCAGAGCAGTGTTTTTTGTTTATGTTAAAAATAAATGGTTTCAATTAATATAGTTAGAATGAAATCTCTTTCGCATTTTCGTTGTCTTCCCCTGGACGTAATTTTTAATTTATTGATATCGTGTAAAACATCAAATGAAGAATTTCTATGATAATGGAGATACAGGCACAAGAGAAGAAATAAAAGAATAAAATTAACACTGTAATAAAATGTACAATTATAGGATTTGACTGTATAATTTTACGCGAAATACCGTTTTGCTAGCTAAACAGTCAAAGTCTGTAAATTGGTGCCATGAAAGTATAATTTTGGAACACCAGCAGTTTATTTTAAGGGGAAAGGCAGTTAATCTACGCAATTTCTTAAATCTGCCATTAAACCGCATTTTTATGATCTAATCCCTTCAAATGTAAAATGTTAACTTTTCACTGACGTTATATAAGTATCACATTCATACGAATAGCGATTTAATATGAAAGAGCTATTGTTTTTCTAATTCAATTCAAAGAAATTAGTTCAAAGGTGTATGTTTGTCACAAAGTAAAATTAAAGGGGTAAAAAATCATTTATCGTCCAATTTTTTTTTTTTTTTTTTTTTTTTTTTTACGTGTTTTGCCTAGAATTTCTATTGCCGGGTGTTGCCGGTTACCTGGTTTGAATTTTTTTTTTTTTTTTTTTTTTTTTAATTGTGGATCTTTTTTTTTTTTTTTCTTTCTTTTTTTTTCTTTTAACTTATTTATTTATTTAGCATTTTATCAAAGTATGTTGGATTTTTTTTTTTTATTTTAACAACGAAATTTCTTTTAGAAATTAGAAAAGTACGAAATTTTTCACCGAATTCGAAACATTCTCTGAAATAAGCTAATTTTTTCAGTGTATCCGTGATAAAACTTTTTAAAGCGCAGTTCTATATCAATTATGCTAAGTGCAAACGAAAACTTCCTGCCGCCCTCCCCCTCCTGTTTTCAGTAAATAATGAAACGCATCCATTGCATGCAAAGATTTCTTTCTTCGCATTTTCCATTGAAAAAACAAAAATAAACTTTAAGTTAATTTTTATGTAAATCGTTTTACATAAGAAATAAGCCCATTTATTTTAGAATAGAACCAATCGTCTTATCTTATTTTTTTATTTGATTTTACTTCTATTTCAAATAAATAAAAGATTCGGATGTTACTAAATTAGTAACTGGAATTTCCTACTTGTCATTAATCCTTTTGTTAGAAAGTCGCATATAAAGTTTTTTATTTTGTTCGCCATTCAATTGTCATTTTCAATCCATGCGAAAAGACTATTACAAATTTGCATGTACATGTCTTTTTTGTAGTGAAAGTTGCTTTATTTGTTTGTTAATTTTTTATACTCGAAAACTATTTAAATGAATAATAAAAGTAAAATATCTGAAACAAAGAATTTTAAAACGCATTTTTAATTAAAAAAATTATTTATACCAATAATGTTTTCTCAAAAAAATAAAATAAAATAAATAAAATAAATAAATAAATAAATGAAATTCTTTGTATTAAAATGATAAGAAAAATTCTATTTCAATAATTTTGTTCGTAAATTTGAACACTCTGAATAAGAAATAAACATTCTTGAGGTGAGAAATACTGGCGTAAGTATTCACACATCTGGACGAGAAACACTAACAAATGAATAAAGATATCACGGTATCTGCAGTCCCCAAATCCTCCCCCCCCCCTTCCACGATTCTTCCACCACTAGAAATATATACCAATTTTTCACTTAATTGATCATGAAAACAGTAGAACATTACTATGTATTATTATTTTTTTTTTTTTTCAAATTTTAATAATTTGTTGGCAGCATTATCAATATCTTCTTCGAAAAAATATAGTAAACGGTAGTTCTGTTTAAGATAACAACCCTTTTCATTTACACTTAATATATGTATTCATTACATAAACACTTATTTAATATATATGTCTTATTATATTTTAAGTCTATTATTTAAATGTGTTTTCTTAAATTTTTAAGAGCCATGTTCCCATTCACATTGCACCCCTAGAGGTCACCGAAGCAAGTCAGACTAAGGCTCCTATATATACGAGCTGGCGCATCCGACATTTTTTTGCCTTAGGGTTGCCGCATGTACCCAGCGTGATAAACAAACGGCATCCATTGTTTCTACCGTCTTGCTCGTAATTTTAGTGAAATAAACTGCAATATCGGAAGTTGTTCAACGATAAACTGCTGTAAACATTCCAGAAAAGGATACAAAATGTTTAGGTTTCCTTCGGATAATGCAAGAAGGAGAAAATGGGCTGCGAATTGTCGTCCAGATTCTTGGATCCCGGGACTTAATGCACAGCTTTGCATAGTAAGTTTTATTGTTATTCACTTATACTTTTCTTTGCAGCTCTGACATTTATAAAGTAAAAAATTTAAAAAAAAGTATTATTTAAATCTAAATATGTATTTTAATAACCATAAATTATTTTAAGAAACGCTTTTTTACTGTGTGTTTGTAGAGTCTTGGCGACGTTTTTTTGGTTCGCCAAAGTTGTCTTGTTTCCGTGTTCTGATAGTATTAGGTCGTTGAAAAAACTTTCCAATTTTAATTGGTACGCTCTTCCCCCCCCCCCCTTTCAAATGTTATGAATTATTTAAGAAACAGAAACAGATTACTTGTGTTGCTTATCATTTTTGGTCGATTTTATTTTTAGATGAAAATTTCTTAAAACCACCAGTGAAGCGATAAAATCGCCAAGCGGAAATGCTGTCCTCTTACGAGGCAAAAAAATGGCGGTGATGCGCCGGCCTATTATTTATTTAAGGGGCTCTAAGTCAGACATCCCCTATAAGAAGAATCAAAATTGTGATGGCATGTCTCCGTATCACCTCTTGGGATGAGTTTCAGACCATCGCCAATTGCCCATAGAGCAGAAATAAGGCAACATTAACTCCAACCAACCGACGAACATTAAATTTTTAAATCAATTGGTTTTTAAAAGTTAAGTCAGTATGCATTTTTCCGTTTAAAATTAATGAAACTAGAAACTTACATATAAATAAATCTTTTCTAGTACTTAATCTCGCAAAACCTATATTTTTATATATTTATATGTAGAATCTTAATTAGGACAAATAAGATTTTTTGTGTTATTTTTTGTGCAAATTCTCACCTCTATATTCACCAGAGAATAAAAGTTTCTTACTTTCATTGTGTATTTTTTTTTTTTAATCAAATATGACTTTATTAAATGAAAAAAGCATAAACGTTTATTATATATATATATATATATATATATATATATATATATAATTTTCCGCTTGAATATATATTGTAAAATAATCTGGTGTTTCACTCACACGACTTTCTCTTACCCTGAAATTTAATACTATAAATACAGGTTGCAGATTAAGATGTAAGATAACGAGTAATGTTATGCAAACCTCTGTTAAATAATTCCTATTAGGCTTCTGAAGAGTTTTATATGATAATTAGTTCTGTGTGAGGGGGGCTACTGCCCCCCTTAACCCCCCGTTTCATTAATGCACCTACATTTATATAGAATTTAATTCGGCTATTAAAAAATAATTTATTAAAATTATTATTTAAAAAAATTATCTTTTATGATAATGCAGACGATTTCCATATTAGAGAAGTAGTATAACACCAAATATCCCAAAAAAGTCCATTTTATTCTCAATATTAAAAATAAAAAAAAAAGATTTTTTTTTCTAAGTTTTTTTTTCGTTAAAAGTAAAAAAAAAAAAATCAATAACTTTGTTATAATTATCGCAGATCGATGGTTCAACCATTCGTTTTAAAGGTATTGGCGAGCTCTTTTGAAAGATACCCATCATGAAATTTTACTCCGCTCGAGGGGGGGCCTCCCCCCCCCCAGGGGGAGAGGCGAGGCTCCTACATACACAATTTTTTTTTCCAGTTAACTATCTCTATTATAAAAATATATATTCGTTTCATTTGGTTTAGTGCAGTCTATAGATGTTAAACTCTACTTACCTGCAATGTCTCCCATAGACGTAATGAATTAGAATTCTCTTGATTGTCCCTGTACACGAACCATTTGCTTGATCGTAACAAAAAGCTTACTGTAGCATCCCTATATGATACACATTTAGAATACCAAGTTTGAACTTTCTGCCATAATTTGTTTTTAAGATATGCTGATAACAGACAGACACACACACAGACCATTTGCTAAAAACATGATTTTCGTATTCAGGTGACCTCAAAAAGTGTAAATATAACAAAATCTCACGTTCGAAAATTTGACCCAAGAACAATACTTTCTCTACCTTATGGGTAAGAGAAAGTAAAAAGGGAGGAGGGAAAATGGATGAAAACAGGATATGTTACAGCACAAAATAAATTGAATTTTTTTCATAAACCAGAACGAAATTTATTAAGGTGCTATTTACATACATCCCTTTATTTATTTTTTTTTTTTTAAAGCAAAAATTACAAGCTTTAAAACATTGCGAAAAAATATTATTAAACTAAATAGTTATAAATATTAAGTTATAAATATTAAGTAATTTAAAACTTATCAAGTTTAATACTTTTCATTTTACGTTATCATTTAAATCCGATAGAAACAACAAATTAAATGATAAAAAAAAAAAAAAAAAAAAAAAAAAATCTGGTGTGCCACTCACACGATTTTCTCTTACCCTAAAATTTAATACTATAAATACAAGTTGGAGATTAAGAGGTAAGATAACGGTTAAGTAAACCTAAGTTAAACAATTCAAATTAGGCTTCGGAAAAGTTTTATATGATAATTAGTTCTGTGTGAGGGGGGCCTGCCGCCCCCCTCAACGCCCCGTTTCATTAATGCACCCACATTTATATAAAATTTAATTCGGTTATTAAAATATAATTCTGTTTTTAAAAAATAATTTATTAAAATTATTATTTAAACAAATTATCTTTTATGATAATGTGAACGATTTCCATATTAGAGAAGTAGTATAATACTAAACATCCAAAAAAAAGTTGAATTTATTCTCAATATTACATTTAAAAAATCGATAACCTTATTTTAAATTATCGCAGATCGATGGTTCAACCATTTGTTTTAAAAGTATTGCCGAGCTCTTTTGAAGATACCAATCATGAAAATTTTCTCCCCTCGAGGGGGGACTTCGTTCCAGGGGGGGGGGGGGGGGGAGACGAGGCTTTTACATACACAAAACTTTTTTACCAGTTGACTATCTCTATTACAAAAAATATATATTCGTTTCATTTGGTTTAGTGCAGTCTATAGATGTTAAACTCTACTTACCTGTAATTTACCCCATAGACGTAATGTATTTTAATACTTTTGAGTGTCCCTGTACACGAACCATTTGCTTCATCTCAACGAAAAGCTTACTGTAGTATCCCTATATGATACACATTTAGAATACCGACTTTGAAATTTCTGCTACTATTTATTCTTGAGATATGCTGATAACAGACACAGAGGCAGACAAGCAGACAGACAGACACGGACACAGACAGACACACAGACCATTCGCTAAAAACATGATTTTCGTATTCAGGGGACCTCAGAACATGTAAATATAACAAAAACTCACGTTGGAAAATTTGACCCTAAAACAGTTCTTTCTCGACCCTATGGGTAAGGGAAAGTAAAAAAAAAAAATTCCATTTAAAAAGATTTTCTCTCTAGATAAAGACTTGTTTTCAAATGGCCATGAATTTGCTCATATCGTAGTACTTGTGTGACATAAAATCCATTTAACCAAACCAAGCAAATAAATGAGAATGGTTCAAGCTAAATATCATATTTCATTTAAATTACAAAAAACAATTAAGAATCACTTAACTTTGTATAAGATGTCGCTAAATTGAAAAAATTTTCTCATCTGAATCTTACCGATAACGAAAAAAATCGAATCTACAGGGCGGTTTTAATTAAACTTCCCTTATAAACAGCATACTACAGCGCAAATGGGTGAACGGAATGCCACGAAATTTGGGATATAGCGTATACACGAGATGCGCACACGGAATTTCTAAACCAAAATGTCCAGCAGAGGGCGCATTTTCCGGTAAAACATTAAATGTAACACAATAAACGACCAAAACTGAACACAGGAACAATATTAACATTCTAGAACAAGAATTATGAGTAATAAAATGTAAAACCGGAAAAAGCTGTTTGTTGTAGGGGGGGGGGATGTCGAGATTTGCATGCTTGCGAAGAAGAGGTAGCTTTATGCAAAACAGGTATTACTTAATGTGGTTCGATGACAAGGTAATCTGAAACTAGTCAATAAATGTTAATATTGTTTCTGTTTTCCTTTTTGGTCGTTTATTGTGTTAAATTTAATATTTTCTCGGCAAAGGCACCCTCTGGTAGACATTTTGGAACTTTTTTTTTTTTTTTTCGAAATTCCGTGAGCGCATCTCATGTATAGTCTATTTACCAAATTTTGTTGCATTCAGTTTAAACGTTTGCGCTGAAAGATGTTGTTGTTAGGGGAAGTTTAATTATAACCATCCTGTATATTTCCATATTGGATTCACAATTACATTTAAGCAATATTTAATCACGTGATTGATTACGAAAGAATGAAAAGTAATTTTATAAATAAATTATGAATAACGTAGTAACTGCTGTTGAGCTTTAACATGGTTTTAAATAAGGTTTAAGAAAATAAAGCAGAAAAATCAACGGAAATTTTTGAAAAAAGAGCACGCAGAGCGCACGCAGATACATGTGTTTATTTATATAAACTAGCAGGTTTTTCCGCTTTGCTTGTTATTATATTTAAATGCTTTTTTTAATAATTATTATTATTATAATTATAAAATATAATGATTATTATTATTATTATATGATTTTTATTATATGGTTGTTATTAAATGATGATTATTATTATATATCACTTAATCCATTTAAGTCGCTTAAAACTTCACTTCAAGTCCCCGTCACATTGAGATGATCCGGGCATTTCAACATGAATGTTAATCAGAGGATAGGTGGCGTTGATATTGTTCAAGAGCTCCAATTTTACAGATGGCTATATCTCAACATTCACTCAATTTTTTTTAGATTTGACATCATGTATAAGCAGGACCTAGTAGCGGGAACTAGTTCTTCTAGCCCTAGGTTTTTTATTAGGAATGTTATAAGTTAATATAATAACTTTATAAATATATTATTATTAATTATAGTATAAAAAATTATAACTGACTTTGTATACATTTTAATTGAATTTAACATCTGTCAAGTTTAATCTATTATTTTACGACTTTGTTCTGATTGAAAGTAAGAAAAGAAAAGAAATATTTTCCTTTCAAAGGGATTGTTAACCTCTCCACATAAACTACTGTTTTTATATGTCAATGATTGAAATAAAACATGACTTTTTTTTTTTAATCTAATAATCGATTTAATTAGGAAATGCTATCTGGAGAAAAATTTCCTAATCAAAACGTACCGATATATATATATATATATATATATATATATATATATATATATATATATATATATAAATCGAACAGTACTTTCACATTAAAATCGTGATTATATATAAACTATATTCAATTATTTAACTTACTATGAAAGATCGAAAAATAAAAAATATTGTTGCAAGGAATTGGGTGATTTAAATGAAAGAACAGGCAATTTGAATAATGTTTATGAAAATGAAACAGAAAAGTTAATGAATAATAATAATAATAATAATAATAATAATAATTTTAAAATTCAAATTCAAAAATCTAAAAAATCTGAACGGGATGCTCTTTGCATGGACGAAGCTACATATCTGAGAACATAAGAGAGAAAGAAAGAGAAAAAGTATTCTCTGATTATTTATATGGATTAAGCGATTAACCTATTTAACGAAAAGAACTGTAAATTAAAAAACACATACAAAAAGCTTTCACTTTCTTTCTTTCTTTTCTTTTTCTTCTTTTTTTTTTTTTTTTTTTTTTTTTTTTTTAAGATTACGAATAGTGTTTTTATAAATATAATTAATTAAATTAATCTCCGAACTCATTGTTTACATTCCGTATAAAGTCACAAAATTATTAAACTATCATAATGCAAATAACACTGTACACATTTTAAAAATTTTACGCACTTAAAAAAATAATAAGAAAAAATTGTTATTCCTTTTTTTTTTTTTTTTTTAAAAAAAAACTAGGTTATTATTTATAATTTCATAAAATAAAAAAATATCATTTACTAAAAATACAAGTTCTTATTTTAATCGCAGACATAATTTTTAAAGGGATTTTCAAAAGGAATTTACATAAACAAAATATTTATGAATTCTTTCTTATTTAATACATAAATAGGCTTTTCCAAAAAAATATTTGCTTTTCAAAGCAACATGTTTGTATTCTTTTGAAGATAAATTTCTTTAGGTTATATAAACTTAAATTCTCTACTTTTGACTTTAAACGTGATGAAAAGAGAGCATCAAATAAATTGTATGAAAGCATTGCTATAAGATTTTAAAGACTTCAATATTGGGTTGCTATGCAGAAAAAATATTTGCTTGAAAATAATATTAATGTAGTAAAATACAAAAATACAAATATATCATTAAATACCATAGTAAGTTTCTTTCTTTTTATCCAACGTAAATTTAAGAAAATCACTAAAAGAAATCTTTAAATATTTTTTTCATACGTTTCTAAATAATATGTATTAAAATATTTATCTGTCAGTATGAAAAAAAAAAAAAAAAAAAAAAAAAAACTAAATATATATTATATATACATTATTTTTTTTATCTATGTTACAATAAATAAATATGCATATATATATTTTAATACGTATGCTTTGCTTTGCTTTTAGGCTTTACATACTTTAATTAATTATTTTTGTATTTTACTTTGTTTTTAAACTATATATGATAGAATGATTTCTTTTACAATTTACTTTGTAATTAGAATTTTTTTTCTTCTTGAAAGTGTATCATTTTGAATTTGGTGTTGTTTAATACAATAAAAAATACATATATTTGTCAATCTTTTTTTTATCAATTAGTAAAACAATTTCCATCTCTTTGAAAATTTACAACAAATTTATAACAAATTATTTAATCAGTTTTAAAACTTTATTATTTTTACAATAAATTTAAGAAATCGCATTTTTATAAATAATATAGTCTATGACTATTAATACTAATGTATGTTGATAATATGAGGAATTTCTTGTTAATATAACAAGAAAATAATTACCGCCTTACCGCCGTTAGTTTCAGAGTTACTTACTGAACAGGTAATGTGGAGTTTTATTTCCCGGTTTAAAAATTGCGTTATCTGTATTTTATATTTATTTTTGTTATAAAAAAAATATTTTAATAAAGAAAACTGGTAAAATTATAATAAATAATTTTATCAGTGTTTAAGTTAGAAAACCGAAATTTATCTAATTTGCTAGTTAGTCTCATTCTATTAAAATAATGTATCACTTTTTCAAAATTATAATGAGAATTTATTTCGGAGGTGAAGAAATTATGTTTAGGAATTTATTTCAGTGTGACAACAAAAAACAAGTTTGCATTACTGAAATGTAGTTTTGACATGTTTAGTTATAATCTTCATTCCGTACAGGTTTTGTAGTTTATTAAATGTTGAGGAGATTTTTATTATGACTAAGCACCAATTTTTTTTTTTTTTTTTTTTTTTTTTGATAATTTAAAACTACAGGTACAGTATCACCAAATATATATTTCATTGATAAATTTTATAGAAAAGCATTTTTTACTTTCTTCGATATGTATATATAGAGAAAGTATTGGATTCGTGAAAATTTTAGAACTCCAGTTTTCGATGGATTTACACGTTTTGCAATCCCCTGAACATGATTCCACTGTTTTTAGAAAAGTTCTGTGTCTGTCTGTGTGTGTGTATCACAAATATTGTGGTCGCTGTATCTCACGAACTAATAAACGAAATTTAACCAAACTTGGCATTTAGTTGGACCCTGACATAAACTGGTGCTAATTAGATTTGGAGATCATTCGCTCAACAGGTCTGTGAGGAGGGGATTTTCAATATGGGTATCTTTCGAAAGATCTCGTCAATTCCTTTAAAACGAATGGTTGAACCATAGATCTGTGATAATGTAAAACAAAGTTATCGGTATTTTTCATTTTTTAGCGAAAAAAAAAAATCGTATTTCTTTTGATATTGGCAAAAAAATTGACTTTCTTTCGGCATCTAGTGATATAATTCTGTCAGATAAAAACCGTCTGCATTTATAATGGAAAATAATTTAATAAATAATTTGTATTGCATGAATTTTGTGTAAAATTATATATAAAAAAAATCTTGTGGTGGCCACATAATACAAGTTTTAAAATCTCTGCTATCGGACGCAGGAAAAGTATTAGGCATCTGATTGGTTAGATCATTTTGACGTTTTCTGACCGTACTCACCTCCCCCCACCCCCAAGAAAAAAAATCATAATGTATGGTAGTGGTTAACAGATGTCGTATGTTTGTTATGCAATAGATTGTTTGGTTTAGATTAAATTTTCATTAAGTTGCTTATACATTAATAAAAACAATCCATGTAAACTAAAAATGGGTTTTGACAAATTATTATTATTATTATCATTATTATTTATTTATTTATGTTTAATTTCAAGGAAGAAGAAACAAAAAGTAAAATCCAAGCTCATTTTTCCGCCAAAATCTCGCAATATTTAGAAAATATTAACAATAAGTATTGCATATTGTAATATTTTCGGTAATTCACTCTATTTATATAAACACTAGTATAGATTCTACTTATAATTTATTTACAATAGCTCTTTGTAATGCAAATTTAGATTGAAACTATGAATAGATTGAATGAGATTTCGTCAAATAAAGACATGAAATTGTGTTTGATTATGTACGCATGCAGGATGTTACACAAATGAATATGTTGTTTAAATTCAATGTAGCAAGTTATTTGAATAGACATAAATAATTAGTGGGAGAAAGTGAAGACAATGACCATATATTTACTTGAACAGACGTTGGTGTTTATATGTAGAAACATATTTAGATAATTTTAATGATGTGAAAATTTGAATGAAAGAGGATATTTATTTTGTATTATTATAGTTGATATACAATACGATTTACACGCTTGTATTGTTATTTACTGCTTCATTTTGCTTAAAACACACATCTTATGTTCTAATTTGTAAATAGGTTTCCTTTAACTACACAAGTGTGGAATTTTTTTTTTTTTTTTAACCACATTTTTTGCGACCATGGGAACCTCGGCGCAAGTGCAGACTCAACAAGTCCAGTGTTAAAATAAGGGTGATAACTCTTTTCGTTAAAAAAAAAATAAGCGACAAGGAAACAACAAACGACTTGGATGTTTACCAAATCCAGATCTGTCGGTCAATTTTTCACCCCTACAAACTTCTAGATTCATCCTCACTGCTGGTTTTAGGAAACGTGGATGCACTATATATATGTGTGTGTGTGTGTGTATGTAGTTTTAATATTTATTATTTTCTCCTATATATATATATAAGAAGAAAGTATCGATTTTGTACCCCCGGTTTTTGATGTATTTAGATGTTTTGTGTGTTATGAACACAATTTGACAATTTTTAGAAAATGGCTGTCTGTATGCATCAAACATTTTGTGGACGAACCATTGAATGAAGTTTTATCAAACTTTATATTTAGTTAAAATTTGACTTAAAGTGTTGATAATTATATAAGAAGATGACTCGCTCAACAGGTAGCGCTGTCGTCACATTGTTTCATTGTTCTTTTTTTTTTTTTTTTTTTTTTTTTTTTTTATGCGACAGTATAAGTATATTGTATAATTGTATACACAATAAAGATTATTTTTAATTTTTAATGCGAAATTAGAACAAAATATTTAGGATAGTAATAGTGAACCAGAAATAATATATATGTAGGGACACCGATCCCCCTATCCATGAGTGAAAATTTTCAGTATAGATATCTTCCGAAAAAACTAATCAATATCTTTAAAAAGAATGGTTAAATCATAGATTTGTGACAATTTAAGACAAAATTATTGAGTTCTTTCATTTTTAACAAAAATAATAATAAAAATAAATCTAAAAAATATATCATATTAAGAAATACATAAAAATAAATAAATAAATACATGATTAAATATATATATATATATATATATATATATATATATCTTCTCTATAGCATAAAACTGACTGTCTTTGGGACATTTAGAGTTGAATTTCTATGGGATGAAAATCGTCTGCATTCATTATGGAAAAAACTTTGATAAATAATAATTTTTAATAAAAAAAATATATGATGCTAGAATTTGTGTAAGGAAGTACAAAAAAAAAAAAAAAAAAAAAAAAAATAATAATAATAATAATAATAATAATAATAATAATAATCTTGTGGCCACAACATATTAGTTTTTTTTTCCCCTTGATTTATTGTTTCTCTTATGCATGGAATAGTTGGGGGAAAAAACTTTCACTTATTAATATATTTTTTCTTTCATTTTCTAAAAATTGTTAGATGATCTTTTTAACATTTTCCAACTAAGTTTAAAAGCATGGTTCATCTGTTGTCCGCATTTTTATTTCATAAATATTTTTAGAATTCCATAAGACTTATATTCTATTCGAAATTTTCAGATAGAATGACTTACTACAATTCGTTCAAACTTGTTTGTGTATAAGGTTTTTAAAAATAATTCAGATACATTAATTAATGAGAGACCTATTTCTTAAAAGCATACTTTATCATCTTTGTATTGCACCAGACGCGCGAAATAATCATTCATTTTTCAGATGCAAGAAAGAATGTTTTGTATAAGAAATCATGTGATTACATTAGCGATTCATTTACTAAGCCACATAACATAAAAGTATTCGGACTCGTTGCGGAAAGTTGCTGAGGCTGCATTTTCAACACTTTCCAATGACGATTGTGAAATATTTTTATTTAGTACTTATAATACTACGGGTAAATACAATTAGAAAACATTTTATGGAAAGGAAAATGTGGAGTAAAATCATAAAAACATACACGCATTTATACTTTACTTAAAATTGTTAAAATAATCTTCCAAACTATTCTTTAAAAAGGAACAATAAATTATATCATCTGATAAACTTATTTTTCATCAACTATTGCATGCATTTAATTAAAATAATAAAATAAATAAATAAATAAATAATTCACACCTAAACTAATATTTTTCACATGTTTGTAAGAAATATAACGAATTAATTACCTGAAATCGTTTCATTATTTATAGACATCTATGATCATTTTTAAATACAAATTTTAAACTGTTGAGTTGTTTTTTATACAATGATTAGCAATGATGAGCATGATTTACCCGCTTCGCTAGTCATTATATTGAAGTGAATTCTCAAAATACCATATCATTAATAATAAAAAAATTCTCAAAAAGAAAAAGAAAAAAAAGAGAGAAAGAAATCAGTCATAATATAAGTTAAAGTTCCTGCTACCATCGGTAGCGATTTTCCCTCTCGTCACACGTTGCATCTGAAGCCCCAATGTGTTCGGCAGTGCCCTACCCACTTTTTACTCCCCCTCCCTTGCGGGGAAAATTGAACATTTTGCAAAATCCCATGAAAGTACATATTGCGTACACTTAATCAGCACCCACACTTCAAAATTCGCTATTCTAAGGTAGCCTGGGGCATATTTAAGATTGAAAACTCGTTTTCTGCCCCGCCCTTCCCAAAAGGTAGGGAGTGAATAGTTTCGCAAAATTCCTTTATAGTGCCTGATGCATACACATACCTAACCAAGACATAAAAAAAATCGATATTCGGGATTATTTGAAGCAGATTTACTATTTAAAACATGTTTTTTACCCCTTTCTTTCTGTTCTTAAAGGAGGGATGGGGGAAGGAATTTCACAAAATCACTTTATATTATGAGTTAGATACATATAACCGACCCGCACCTCAAAAATATCCTTCCTAAGATAATTTAGTGCAGAGTTCCACATGGATACATGTTTTTTGTCCCCACCTCTCCAAGAACGGTAGGGTGGAATTTCATAATATCCCTTTGTACTGTGTGCTAAATACGCATAAACAGTCCACACATCAAATATTGTCATTCTAAGATAATTTGGAAGAAAGTTACACATGGAAACATGTTTTTTGCTCCTCTCCCCCCCAACCCCCAAGGACAGTATAGGACAGAATTTCAAAAAATTCCCTTGTAGTCTGTATGTTGAGTACGCATAACCAATCGACATAAACAAAATCGCTTTCTTTAGATAATTTGGAGCAGAGTTACTCTTAAATATGTATTTTGCACCACAGCCCTTACAGAGGAGAAGATGAAATTTTGCAGAAGAGTACGTATATCTGTTGTACGTATATGTTTTTTTCTTTGAGATGTGAAGCTTTTTGTGAAATCATGATTTATGCATGTGAAATCACGCTTTGCTCCCGTTTCCCCTTGGGGGGCCGAATTACTTAAATTTCAGAAATTGGTCTTTAAGCATTTGTGTTAGCTATATTGTAATGAAACATTTTACGGATATCTTTTGTTTTCTTTGACATATGAAGGTTTTTGTGAAATTATGTTTTGTCCTCCACACCCCTTGGTGGACGAATTTTGTGAAATCACTTCTTAGGGGATGCTTACACTATATGTTCTATAATCTGATCCAATTTCGAGGCAGTGGTTCCAGTAGATTTTGCTGTGTGTTGATGAGTCACTTAGTGAATGAGTGAGTGAGTGGAAGTACTATTTTTTATGTATAGATTTGCACAAGATATAAATAATATGTTCTTTGAAAATTACAGAATGAGTTAAGAATGAAAATCACACCTCACACAAAAAATAAGAACTGGTATTCCAATAAATTGTAGAGTTAAATTTATATTAGACACAATGCATGTAGTTTGGTAAAAAATACACATATATATATATATATATATATATATATATATATATATAATAACACGTAGGGTTAGACTCAGTGCGAAGGCATTTTTAGAATTTTCGGCACCCTGCATTAGACACAGCATACTGATATGAGAATGCAAAAATTTTAAATATCTAACGAAATATGAGCATTTTTGTAAATATTTTTCAAGTAAGCATGTGCTAGCTTTTAAAAAAATTCATTTGCATACTTTAACAGTCAAAAGTACTAAACAACTTATATGAAATTTCCAATCAACGTGTAAATTCAAAAAGTTATGAGAGACAGAATGAAAAGAATTCCAGTTCTCTCAAAATAAAAGCTAAACTGTTACAGGTTTTACTCACATTTTTATTTTGATTCATTCAATGCCCGATGATAATACAGTGTTTGTTAATTGTAAATAAATATTGATAAAATCAACAATATTCTTCTTCTTCTTTTTTTTTTTTTTTTTTTTTTTTTTTGAGAAATTAAATTTTGTTTATTCTATCACTCATAACTCTTTTCTTAATTCGCACAATGTTTGTTTGGGGTTTTCATATAAGCTGCTCAATACTTTTGGCTATTAAATTATGCAAATGAAATTTCTTAAAAGCTAGCGCATGCGTAGTAAAAAATTATTTAGTGAAAATGCTCATATATCGTAAGATGTATAACATTTTTGCATTCTGATATGCCGAATTTCCTAAAACTGGCTTTGCGCTGGGTCTAACATCCTACGTGTTATCATTTAAAAAGTGGAATTTTTTTCTGCAATTTTTTTAAACCGTCATATCTCCATAAATATATGTGGTAGCCTCATATAAATTTATACAGATAATGAAAAAACCCTCATACTCACTTACTATAGCCAAAACGCATTTAAATTAACATATTGATTTTTGTTTAATTTTTTACTGGTTACCCTTTTCTTCTTCCTGACACAATTTTTACTGAAATGTATGATGTATGTCATGTTCTTTATACAATAAAAGTTTCAAAATGATTCCTTAAGACATTTTTTAGATATTTGATGAAACGTCTGAATTCGAAAGTGTCCAATTGCTTATTGATAGTGTATTATATGTACTCTTTTGGACTATATTGTGGACAGAAGACTTTAAATTGACTGATTAAATCACACACCTAACAATCACCATGTAAAATTAAATTAATACATATGCGTAAAGATATATAAAATAATAAATAGAATTTTAAAAGTCTGTAGAGCTACTTTTTGAAATACTTATTTTCCAGATCTAAAACTGACCAATTTAATAAAGACTTTTGTCAATTTTCCGGAGGAACTAAGTAATACACACGTAAGAACATCTAAAAAGGGATTTATGTAGCAAACTGACTAAAAAAAAATCATTAGAGCCGTTTCTGAGATTCTGGCTTTTGGCTTTTGGACCCACTGTCGATTTTCACCAAAACTTGGCAAATTCATCTTCTCACCGAAAACTAACAAATATATACGGAAGGACATAAAAAAGGGAGTTAGTGGGGTGAATTTGGAGAAAATACGTAGAGCCGTTTTTAAAGAAGCGCACTTGATAGACCTGAAATTGAATTACTTGTACAGGACGCGCGTCCATCAATTTTCCTGAACTAACCAATAAAACATACGACAGGACATCTAAAAGGATGTTTCTGTTTATCTAGCAGCTTTGAGGAAAATCATTTGAGCCGTTTTTCAGATACGCACTTGAGTTCCTACTTCCGGTTTTTCAATTTTCATCAAAAAATGACCAAATTATCTGTATTTAATACCAATCTAAAGTTTTGTCTTTCTATCTATATTTGTTTCAGAGATATAATAGCAGGAAGATTCCTCACACACACATGCATGCATACTTTCCAATTGCTGAAACCTTTTTTTTTTTTTTTTTTTTTTAAGACTCAGAAGACATTAAGACATGTAATTAAGGTATAAACTCGATATCGATTTTTTTTTCTTTTTTTTTTTTAACGAATACAGTTCTTCAATTACTTACGGTAGCCAGATAATGACAGTAAAAAAGCGAAACATTATTACATTATTTTATTTAAATAAAATAAATAAAGAATTGCAAATCATTTGCATTATCTAAATATATCTAATCTACTTTTATTATTATTATTATTTTCCCATAAGAATGGGGATTAACTTTTGAAGACAAAAAAAAAAAAAAAAAATCCTGCATATATATATATATATATATTTTTTTTTTAATTACAATAGTATTAAATTTCAGTATTGAATATTTGCCTTCTTTTACAGAAGTTTAATCCATGTTTTTTTTTTTTTTTTTTAAGTTGTATATTTCTGTAAAAGAATAAATATTGTCCGTTTTCGTAAACCATGTCTACCTCTCGCGGAACGATCCTACTCGGAAAAGGGGTGATGCGTTGAATGAGATGGGCACTTAGCCAAATGCGCTTTTCGTTCTACACGTGTTCGTTTTCTTTTTATGAGTCTTCAATATTTATTTTACCTTTTTACGCGAATTTAAAGTTTAATTTTTAATTTTAATTAACAATATTTTTATTTAATGTAATTTATATGACAATATGCGCGAAAAATAAAAGGTGTAAAATAATCATGATAAAAAAATCTAATGATTTGATTTAAATACGATTTTCTGTAAATTTCTGTAAAATAGAGATCCAAAAATATGGTATTTTTATTTTAGCAGTATAATTTAAAAGAAAAAAATATATTACTTTTACTACAGGTAAAGTCTACTGTAAACGTTGTTCTTTTTCTCTTCTTTTATTAATGAATTATGTAAATTTTACCTAATTTAAGTCATTTTTAATTAATTTACTACTATAATCAGTGCATGAAACAAGTGTTCAGGTATGACAGATATAGTACGAATTTAGAGATCAAGTAAGCAAATAAAAATAATTTTAACTGAAAAAAAAAAAAAAGAAGAAGAAGAAAGAAAACAGGCATTTACTTTTAAGTTTACGGATTTTATTTTGCATCGAAGAATAAAACTGATCTTCTACACTTATTTAAAAATTACAAGGGGGAAAAATCAGCATTTTGCCTTTATACGAATATAACGAAGAAGTATCGCCTCAAAATTCAATAATGTCCTGAAAAGAAAAAAAAAGAAAAAAGAAACCGCAACTTATCTCTCACTCGTAAAATGTAAACATTCTCTCATCTTCTACGCTTCTACCCTATTTTAACAAAATCAATGCAGACCTCACGCATGCGCATAGGTGAGCAGGGTCACAGCTAACGAAAACAAACAATAACTGTGTTTCTCTTTTTATTGATAAATATTTTTTTTGTAAAATTGCACTCGATGTACTTTTTTAATTTCAATCTGTTTTAAACTTGTTTTCTGCTTTCATTCTGTTAGTTGTCTGAACTCTAATCTCGTTTTTATTCATCGCAATGAGACTGGATTAAATTTGCATATAGATACTTTCTGTTTGTTGTTAGTAAAATGTTGTTAATTTAAATAAAGCAGTTGTAACATGTAAACTTTCAGTTTCTCTTTATTTTATTAGGAATGAAAAAGGATTTATTTATTTACTTTTTTTTTTTTTGTCTCTAATAGTAACTCAATTATTCTATTTTTACAAATGAAATCTGCACTTACAGAAAAAAGAATTTGTTTTAGAACATGTATGATGATTATATTAGACAATGATTATCATATAAATATATTTTAAACAGCAACAATTATGCAAAACTTTATTTTCAAGTTTACGCAATTTGTTGATTGGTTCAAAATGTTTACAATCTGAAGTTTGAAAGAATTATTATACTTTAGCAAAAAACTTTAGCGACGAAATAATCACATGTGTTTTTATTTAAAAACGATACGAAAAAAATACACTTTCATTTGTATACAAATTGATAAAATTTTACCTCTACTTAATTCATTCCAAGTGAATAAGGAAAAACGTGCTGTGAGACATAAAAAGTACAGAATTTATTCAAATACAACAATTATTTTTATCGTTTTTAAAAATTTGTATCTGAAATGTAGAGTGGCATATATTATATTTCTTGATTATTCAGATCAAATGGAAATTTATATATTTTACATACATCTGAAACGTTTGAAGAATTTGAATGTTCTAATAAATTTGGGGCAATTCCTACCTCGATGAGGATCAGAAATTCAAAGCAATAACTGTGCTTACAATTCAGTACTTACAGTTGAAATTTTTGTGATAAAAAAAAAAGAATTATAATTAATTTATTCTCTCTCTCATCCAGTCGCTGCGCAGCACTAGTGCGACGTAAAAAATCCCAACCCAACCCAACCAACTCTCATCCAGATAATTCTGACGTCTAATGTTGTGAGTGACTAAGAAAATACTGAAGTTAAAATTAATAAAGTTAAAATTTCTAATGAAACATTAAACGTGCAAATAATTTCGAGATTTTTCTGAAGACCACCAAAATTTTTCTCGTGGACCACTGGTTGGCGACCACTGCTTTAGTGCATTGTAAGAAACGTAAAATTAAGTTAAACACAAGGCAATTTCTTATATTTTTACGAATTGCCACTTTATTTATAACAGATTAGCGAAAAACTTGTTTCAGCTTTTAGATTATTATTTTTTTTAATTTTAATTCTTATAAAATGAGGATCAAATAGTTAATAGCACGTAATTAGAAAAATAAATATATTTTACTTTTCTTGGAAAAATAAAATGCACATATTATTAGCATACGTCTATGTTTTTATATACAAGTATAACACTACAAATATACTTCAGGGAGAAGGCCTCTGAGTCATATAATTTACTTTAATAAAACACAACTCGACACTAATAAATTAAATAAATGTATTTACAATCCATTTTTAGGATTTTCGATCCCAACAAAGATATTTTTTTTTTAGGCTACAACAGGCCACCGCAACATCGTTGAACAGACTACTAACAACGAATGTAAATTCGGTAACAAATGTATCCAAACACTAGCAAATTTCCTATATATATATATATATATATATATATATATATATATATATATATAAAATAGAGTCAATACTGTTTTGTTAAACAAATCCTTGTCAAATCCTGTTTTTAGTCAGTCTAAAAATATGATTCGACAAGGATTTATTTAACAAAACAGTTTTAAGTGTACTTTGTTTACATAAGAATTTTTGCTAGTGTTCGGATACTTTTGTTACTGATTGTATATTATATATTCGTAAATAATGTATAACTTTTTTCTCCTTAACTAAATTTCTCTAAATAACTTTTAAAACAAATATTTAAAAAAACATTTAAGCTTTTCTGTTATTTTTAGTTTCATTAATTTGTTTGTTGTAAATAAACAACAATGGTGTTTAAATAATGTTTTACTATAAAAACAAAAAATTATAAATAATCTTTTCAGTACGTAACTATATTCAAGTAAGAAAAGATTTTATAAACTCATGTTTGTGAAAATTGCAACACCATGAAGGACTTACGCGAGTGAGCTGAAATTTTCAGGAAATGCAAAGTAGCGCATGATATGCCAATATTAGAATTTTAAATCCATAGCGCATGCGTATGCTGAGCAGCGCCCTCTGGACGGCGGATGGATCCGAATAAATAGACGGCTGTAGCGAGGCGTGTGTGGTTATCTGCTAGTGGTAAACGTTAGCTCAATCTTTACTTATGCCTCTTCGACGAAAGAGAGCGAGATTTGAACAACCTACAGAGTTTGAACGGGGGAGAATCATCGGCCTTCGTGAAGCTGGATTGTCGTATCGTGCAGTAGCCGCTCGTGTGCAGCGTAACAGCAGCACAGTGATGCGTGTTTGGAAGCAGTGGACGGACGAGGGTCGGACAACTCGGAAATCCGGGAGTGGACCCCGAAATGTGACGTCAGCTCGCGATGATCGACACCTGGTCCGCATGGCGCGGATGGACCGTACAGCTTCCTCTAGACAATTGGCAGCACAGTGGTCAATAGCTACAGGTGTTTCATTGTGCGCTTCATCAATTCGTAGACGTTTGCTGCAGCGTCGACTGCGCGCAAGGACTCCTTTATACAGGATCCCCCTCACGCTAAACCATCGCCGCCTGCGGCTACAATGGGCCAATCAGCATAGAGACCGGTGTGCTGATTGGCAGCATGTCGTGTTTTCTGACGAATCCCGCTTTAATTTGTGGAACAATGATGGCCGCATTCGCGTCAGACGCTATGCCGGTGAACGCCACCTTCCGGAGTGCATTATCGAACGTCACAGTGGACGAACACCCGGAGTTATGGTTTGGGGCGCCATAGCATATCATGGACGATCTCAATTGGTACGAATTGTGGGCAATCTGAACAGCAACCGGTACATCAGTGAAGTTCTACAGCCCCAAGCTGTTCCCTTCCTTCAAAGCTTGCCAGGCGCTGTATTTCAACAGGACAATGCCCGTCCTCATATTGCTAGGACTGTTCAATCCTTCTTTGCAACCCAGCAGGTACAGCTTCTTCCTTGGCCTGCGTATTCCCCGGATATGTCGCCGATTGAACATGTGTGGGATTTCGTTGGTCGGCGTCTCGCTCGTGATCCTCGTCCTGTTGCTCCTGCAGACGAACTTTGGGTACGTAAACAATATCGAATGCTCTTCCTCAGGCAGACATTCAAAATTTGTTTGACTCCATGCCACGTCGTGTAGCAGCACTTATTGCGGCGCGTGGTGGCTACACAAAATACTGATTCCGATTTCTTGTTATTGTTTGTTTGCTTTGAAAATTTAATCATTTATTTGTACCACTACCACTCAACTGTGTATTAAATTTCATTCAGTTATGACGATTCTTTCATGGTGTTGCAATTTTCACAAACATGAGTTTATAACATCCCATAGTGTACAGTTGAGGTACTATTTATTAAAAGAAATTGAAATATAATTAAAATACATTTTGTTATTGTTACATAAGTAAGAAAAAAAACGGTAATGGTAATTTTTAGTTTATTTGTAGTTATTAACATATTTCATTAATTTAAAATAATACCCTGTCAGAATATCACGTGATACGATTTTGAAGTTCTTTTGTAACTGAACGGTGACAACACATAGACAATTACAGATGTAAAAGAAAACATTTCCGGAAAATGTAATTTTTCTTTTATATTACAAAAAAAAAAAAAAAAAAAAAAAAAAATCTAATTGTTTTTTATATTATATATCTTTACTCGGAAAAAAAAAATAATGATTGGAAAATCATTTATTTTAATTTGCGTCTTTGATCAAGTGTAAACCCTTAAATTTATGCACAAACTCAGTGTTTAAAAAAAGTTTTACCGCTCCGTTTTTATGAAATGCATTTTATGTGAAACAAAGTTACTATCACTTCAAAAGTGAAAAAACGGTCTACACTTTTATTATTGGTTTGTTTCTTTTTTTTTTTTTTTTTTTTTTTTTTTTTTATAGAAAAGTAAATGAGACATGTCAAATTGATTTAATTAGTATCTGAACATTTCTTTTATCGTGAAATTCTTTTGTTAGAAATATCTTGTTTTTTTTTTTTTTTTTGTTTTTTTTTTTTTTTTTCTTATTTGTACGTGTTCTCGTTTTTACGATAAGTTTTCGATTTCTTTAAAAAAAAAAATAAAAAAAAATAAATAAATGTTTTGTTTTGCACTTAAATTTAAAATTAACTGCTTTATAAAAACATGTTAATTTAAATATATAATGGTTTTCAAAACGATCTTTTACTTTTTCTTTATTTTTCTTTAAAAAAAAATTTCATTAGATAATTAGCTACACTCACTTAAAAAATTGCGTTTAAGCAATTATTTTCAAACCATGTACTTATAACAAGAAATTCTGCAATTTATTCTTTAATAAAAATAGAAATCTTTATTTATATTTAAGAATTCGTAATTGTTTGGTAAAAATATAAAATTTCACTACGCAGAGTTAATTAAATAGTCATTCTTGAAATATAAAATTTTTACTTTGTAATTCTTATGTAACTTTTCCTTGAAAATATCAATAGAAATCTAGTAAAAGTCATTCCTGGTAATCATATTTTATAAATTATACTAGTGGATCTGCAGATCAGGAGCCTCAACGTCCTATTTGCATCACACATTATTCAACAGATCATTTTTATTTATTTTTTTTTTTTTTTAATATAGTATATATATATATATATATATATATATATATATATATATATATTGATTCTATTGATTTGCTACATAAACGGAAACGTTTCTGAGGGGCCCCTCAACCCTCCGCTGTATCTCTCTTTCTATAACTATCTGTATATATATATATATATATATATATATATATATATATATATATATATATATATATGTGTGTGTGTGTGTGTGTGTGTGTGTGTGTGTAATCCTAATAACTGATTGTCTTGTATTAATTCCCTGTAATTTATAAATACTTGTACCAAATTTCATGCAAAATGATTACATAACATATCAGAAGTATTTTGTGTAACCCTGTAAATGAATTAATTACCAATTCTATGCCCACACTTCTCCATTTAAAAACATTATTTTAAAATTCTAATAAATGTTCATTATATTTAACGAGGTGTAACTATGTTAAAATACACTTTTAAGAAATATGGACTATAGACCGTAATAGTACAAAAATCTTTTATGTATCTCAGAAAAGGAGCCACAGTAATTATATACACTAAAAGTAATACACCTATTTAATTAATTATAACTCATTAATATTTCAAACTAATTTGACATAATTTGGATGATTACAGTACGTCATCGGAATTCTTTTGTTGGGTCCCGTAAGTAAATTATTTAGACCGTAAAGATAAGAAGAATTTTGGTATGTCCCTGTACACGAACTACAAATGAAATACATACTCGAAACTACACAGCTAAAATTCTGTGTGGCTCATAAATCTGTGCACTAAATTGCAAGTCAATAGCGTGATTTTTGCGGCCGCTATCGTGCGACAGACAGACACACAGACGGAACCCAAAATTTTGTTTTACTCTCAACAAGGAGGCCTCCACTGACGTTTCAGCAATTATATTTTTTTTTCTACTACAGAATGGAAAAAAAATATGAACATAGGAAAAGATTGAGTGAGCAGCAATAAATCAAATCAAATTAAAATGTTTTAAAGGTCAGTTTTGTGTGAAGTGTAAAGGCCGATATCCACCAAGGTTGGAACTTCGAGGTTCAAAAAACCATTAATCACGTTTCCGACACAAAGAGCCAAATGTCTTGTCATCATTTGTAACCTTCTTTTATCAGATTGCGCAGTTACTTCAAAGGAAAGCATGCAAGATTGACAAAGATACCTGCCTCTGGCCCCTCAATTATCTCATCAGGGTGTTAGGGAAAGGGACTTCTCCTTGACAACCAACCACGTCGAACCAGGTCCAACCGGTTGACCACATCAAAAGACCGGTATCCACCAAGTTTGGAACTTCGAGGTTCAAAAAACCATTAATCACGCTTCCGACGCAGACAGCCAAATGTATTGTCATCAGTTGTAACCTTCTTTTATCAGATTGCACAGTTACTTCAAAGGAAAGCATGCAAGATTGACAAAGATACCTGCCTCTGGCTCCTCAATTATCTCAGCAGGGGGATAGGGCTGGGGACTTCTCCCTGACAACCAACCACGTCGAACCTGGTTCAACTGGTTGACCACATCAAAAGATTCTGAATAGTACCGCTCGAACCACCCGTAGTGGATACTGCGCTTAAGCGGGGAGATGAGAAATACCAAGTAGAACGAAAAATTGAAACATGGAATTGAGCAATTTTCTGAAATACTTTTTTTAAAAAGGTGACAGATAATTATTTAAAGATGCTGGGTGGTACAGTTTGAATTGAATTGTTAAATATATATATATATATATATATATATATATATATACACCGTGACCAATAAGTTCTCATACAACTGTTGAAGCACGTTAAAATGTTGTGCATATGTGTTACTGTAGTCCCAATTATTTTGCAGGCAATTTAGTGTAAGGTATAAAGCTATTGCAAGTGCAAATGTTGCAGTAATTATAATTTTTCTTTACCTAGGTAAAATAAAGAAATTGAGAAAAATTATGATAAATAAACTGATCAAAGGAGAGCAGCCGGGTGACATTTTCAAAGACTTGAAAACCCTGGTGGTGAAAAGAGATTTCATTTACAGAACTACCAAAAGGTATAATTAGGTATAATAAGATGTCCTCTGCCGATGATAGAAAAAAGTCTGGCAGACCGAGGTCCGTTCGGACAAAAGAGTCTGTGGAAAGGGTCAGGGAAAGGATACGACGAAGCGAA
This sequence comes from Salticus scenicus, assembly GCA_963930645.1. Taxonomy (NCBI): domain Eukaryota; kingdom Metazoa; phylum Arthropoda; class Arachnida; order Araneae; family Salticidae; genus Salticus; species Salticus scenicus. Next base: position 112,763,459 of record OZ005654.1, on the reverse strand, counting down.
CAAAGATCCGCTAGGAAACTATCACGAGAGCAGAAAATATCGAGGTTGTCAATGTTAAATATTCTGAAAAAGGACCTTGAATGCAAGGTTTATAGAAAAAGTAAAATTCATGGAGTTTCGGAGTCTGATAAGATGAAAAGTAAGCAAAGGGTGGAAAAATTTTTGTTTTGCACGCTGGGGATGAATTTGTCTTTTCAGACGAGAAACTATTCATTTTACATCAGAGTCTCAACCCCCAAAATCACAGAATATGGTCAGTTTCTATTGATAACTACCTGAGAGAAAGCATTACGTTCTGTGTTACCAAAATGCTTCGTCTCTCATGTTTTGGGCCTCTAATTCCAAAAGATGAAAACTCCCGTTAATCTTCATTGATAATGGGGCAAAAATCAATGCCCAGTATTATAAAACTGAGTTTTTGGAAACAGTTTCTCTCCCAAATGTCTAAAATATGTATGGGGCGGAATATTTCTGCTTCCAACAAGATGGTGCCCCTTCTCATACCGCACGTGTAGATCAGAAGTGCTGCAGTCAAAATTTAGCTGATATTTTGCCAAAGAACGAATGGCCCCTCAACTCCCCCGATTTGAACCCACTTGTCTATTTTGTGTGGTCATATAAGCTCTTCCAACTGAATAACTATAAAATCACCGATTTGAGCAAATTCAAAAATATAATTCAAAAGATATGGAAGGAAATGTCAATGGAAGTTCTGCGTGCCGCATGTAATGGATTTGAAAAGAGACTTAGGCTCGTTAATATACTAAAACGCGGAATTATTCCAAAGCATTTAATGTAAAGATACTTAATGATTGGTACTTTAAATTGATGCAAAAAGTTTTTGTGTGATTTGTTTTGCGTTATTGTAATAAAAATTTGAAAGTGTATGAGAACTTATTGGTCACGGTGTATATATATATATATATATATATATATTTTAATGCTATTTCTGCATTAATTATGTGTCTACTCCATATCTATTTCAGCATACATAAACAAACCTTTAAAATATTTTAAATACTGATGATTACATTGAATTGGTGAGTCAGTCATTACAGTTAATAGTCAGTATAGGTCTAGATTAATTAAAAGGTTCGATATTGAAAAAAGCAAGGTTCAATGGGATTTCAGCTTAAAGAAAAAAGTTTATATTCATTAATATAAGTATTGTTAATTATAATTTTAGTTTAAAATATAATTAAAATATTAAATAATCTAAACTCGTACAGTATTTTCTCCAATATAGTCCAGGAATAACAATACTAATTAAAAGATCTTATATTTAAAATAAGTAATGACAAACTTAGTAACTTAAAAAAAAAAAAAAAAAATTAGTACATCAAGCATTACTTCGGGTTAGTTATGGAAAAAATAATAACTCTGTATATTACAGTTTTTAACTGAATCTTTTCTTTAATGCGTATGTTACTTTTATTAAATACAAAATAGCCTTGTGTTATTGGTGTAAATGTAATTTTTAAAAAGTTTTTGGATCTTCAGGGGGAAATTAAAGAAAAATACACAAAAAACTAAAAAATAATTACACTATATCCTCCCATAATAAAATAATATGCTAATAACAATATACGAGAAAAATTCCATTATAATCAAACTGAAAATAAACCGGAATCTACCTCTTGTTTCACATATCGATTAGTCAAGTCACACGGGATTATATCTGTTTTACTTGCAAATCTCCGAAAAATCCCTAAAGTAAAAGCATTGGTGACTAAATCAACACTTATTTTATTGGTATCTAAATACGTATATCAGAAAATTAAGACAAATTTCCTTGAAATTAAGGCAAGAGTGTTTTCCCTATCTTTAAAAAAAATTAAATTTTCAATTCAGAAAACAAATATATTAGCTGTAAATAAGACTTATTAAGAGATAACCAAAGAGAATAATCAAATTATCTCAAACTATAATTTTTTGAATTTATATTTATTTGTATAAAAGCAGTGTTGTGCACGAATGCGTTCATTTGAACGCGTTCATGAGTTTAGCTCAAAAATTTTGAGTTTTGAGTTGAACTTCGCTCGTTTTTTAAATTATGAACTTGAGTTGAGCGTAGTTCGTTTTTTACACGAACTTGGGCGTGAAAAAGCAATTCAAGCTCAAACTCATTTTAAATATTTCTGTCTGAAATAGGAAAAGGAAAGTGGACCACAGATAGAACTTTTTACAATTAATCTTATCCCCTTAGGGCTCACACACATCTCCCAGCCCACCCTACAAGCGAAGCAAATGGCTTTTGGGAATAGCGGAAGTACCATTCTTTTAAAGAAAAAGATGGACTATGGGCAGTTTCAGTGGGGCTTTCAGTTTTCTCACTTCATCCTTTTATCAGTGAAAGGAAATGCTCGGAAAGTTTTATGAGGGTGGTTCAATTCGTCGCGGGTGTATAAGTTTTTTCTTTTTTTTTGTTGTTGTTCTCCTATATTTGTAGAAAACGGTTTCGGTAACAAAATCTCTGCAATCTGCTGCCCTTAGGCTGCACCACCCCCTTGTTGTGTATACATTGCACCCTTTTACGGCGGCCTTGGACAAAAAAAAGCTTTTAGATTTGGACAATCAGGCACCAAGTCTTTCCAGAATTAATGAGAAGAAAAAAACACACACAAAACACGATGAAATCATTATATTATTTATAATCAGTTTCACTGCATGCGAAAGACGCACCACATCTCATTTTCTGAAACTCGAATATTGATGTACACATTAACAAGACTAAGAGGTAAATACTAATTTTATATTTGAATTATATTATACATTATTATTATTGCCTTGTTTTAAAACTCACTCATGTTTGAAAAGATTTTTAATTTTTTTTATCATTGTAATGATAAATATTTGCATATTCAATATATTCGGAGAATTAATGCGAATTCTATCACTTTTATTTGTCTTTGCACCCGAGGTTTAACTTCAGTATATATGCTTGAAATGAAATGTCCTGTCATTTTAATGCTTTCATTAAGGTGCAATAGCAAATGACTGTCCCTTTAGTTAAATTTCTAAAAATTAAAAAAATATGTATATATTTAATATTTCAAATATAAATTATTAATATTTAAATTATCAAAGCTGATAAACAGAAGTGTTGGGTTCGATCCCAGGTCGCGCTCGTCGACTTAACTGTTCGGAGCTTTTTGTGGTTTTCTCCAAAACTCGCGTAAATACGGACTAAAAACCCTTAGAAAGACGCCCAATGAGGGCATTCCCCCTATAAGCTAGGACCTGGTATAGTCAATCGGTCTTATGCTATACAACCAACCTAATATATAAATTTCAAAACTATTTGAAATAATCGTAATAATAAAAAATAAATTTTGTGCGTGATAACCATAAATATATATATATATATATATATACATACTTACGTTAATATCATTATTGCTGTTATTATACTTACAAAGCTTAAAATCCAAACTTCCGAATAGAAATACTGTATTCATGATTTTGTGATTCTAGCCAATCTAAAAATGTCCAGCAAAAAGGAAAATTGAGAATGATTTTTTCAAAATTGTTTTTCAATATTTTAAATACACTTTAACACTTGTTTATTTTAGCTTATTCATTTTCATTTAAGAATTTTTCTTAGTCTGATTTGATTTCTTGTTAACTTATAATATAGTTTAGTTGGAGGATTTAAGGCTGATTGACTCCGCATGTGTCCTAGGCCTATAGGGGAAATGTCCTCCGTGATATTCTTTCTAAGGGGTCCTAGCCCATATTTATGCGAGTTTCGGAGGAAACCACGGAAAACTCCGAACGGCTAGGCCGATGAGCGCTACCTGGAATAGAACCCGGCACCTCCCATCTACCAGCATTGAGCGCAGAATCATTCAGCCGCTGGTGGGCCCTTATAATATTATAAGAAAATGTATATTTATTAAAAAATATTAAGTTGTTTATCATTAATTTTTAAGAGGGAAAGAGCTGATTATTTTTGATGAATATAGTATTAAAAAATTATCTAATTCTGTAATTTAAATAAGTAGTAGTTAAGAGAAAAATTAATTCGTATTCGGATTAGTATGTCCCGTACAGATTTAGCTTACAGAATACCAAAAATCTGTATTTAGAAAATTAAACTTATTTCTCAATCAAGAATATATTCATCCAACGTTGGCAATAATTCTCTGTCTTACGGCTTTTTCTGAACATAGAATTTTTCCCTATTTAATCGTAAAAAAATTATTCAAAATCTTGTTAAACGACGTTATATAAAAATCTGGAGTGACTCCACTCGACTTTCCGAACATTGAGTAACTAACAGTTTTGTAGATAAAATAAAGAAAGAGGAATTGCTAAACAAACAAAAGAGAGAAAACCATAATAGAGTGTTTTTTTCTCCATATATCACACGAGGTTTTATTTAACGCTACTGAACTTTGAGCCCTTAGATCATAATGATAAAGAATTTTTCGTTTTGTCCCTGTAAAAATCTATAGATGCTAGATTCACCAAAATGCTTATAGTTAGTGCAACAGTGATTTATAATATTCATACAAATTTTCAGCTCAATTGAATAAGGCGTTTAGATGCTATCGCACTTTTAAAAATTTGGTCTCATAGGCCATAATGATAAAGAATTTTTCTTTGTGTCCCTGTAAAAAAACTGTAGTGCTAGATTCACCAAAATCTATACAGTTGGTGCAAATGCGACCTATAACATGTGTACAATTTTTTTGCTCAGATTAATAAGGCGTTTAGACGCTATCACACTTTTAAAAATTTGGCCCCATTGGCCTTAATGATAAAGAATTTTTCTTTGTGTCCCTGTAAAAAAACTATAAGTGCTAGATTCTCCAAAATCTATACAGATTGAGTATCTGTGACCTATAATATGGGTATAAAATTTTTGCTCAATTGAATAAGGCGTTTAGATGCTATTGCACTTTTAAGATTTTGGTCCCATAGGCCATAATGATAAAGAATTTTTCTTTGTGTCCCTGTAAAAGAACTATAAGTGCTAGATTCACCAAAATCTATAGGGTTCGTACTATGGTGACTTACAATATACGTACCAACTTTCAGGTTAATCGAACAAAGCCTTTAGACGCTAGCGTGTTCACAAACATACACACATACACACATACACACATACACACATACATACATACATCATCGTAAAAATAGTGAAAACGGACTCAGGGGACCTCCAAACGTTTAGAAACATCAAAATCTCGAATTCGGATTTTTGACATGATTACAATACTTTCCTCACTATAGTGTTCGGAAAGTAAAAATTACTGAAGATTAAGATAGGAAACATTCACAGTTTGAACAGCGGGATTTTAGAAGAATTGGACAGAAAAATGTTCTTTTTTTTCTAATCCATTTACTAAAGTATTTTATAAGCAATACTAATAAAGGGAAAAGGAGGCTCTTCAGCTGTTGTCGCTGATAGCGAAACCCCGTGATATTATATGGGGAAACCTGTAATGTAAATTACTTATTACCTAATGTATTTTTTAAAATAATGTTTAGATATTTCACAATCGTTAAAATAATTCATCCTTTCAACAAATTGATTTTTTTTTTTTTTTTCTAATGTTCTGTTCTAAAACTTTAAAATGCGGATAATTAACTAAAATTATTTTTCGCCCTTTACAGCTTCAAAACAAAATGTTAAAAATTTAAGAAATCCGTTTTAGGAAAACAAAAATCAGTTTAATGATATTACGAGTTTGGCTGTCAGCGTCGACTGGTAAAGCATCCCCTTAAAATTAAAAACTGAGCAAAATAATAACTCACGCTAAGACATTGATTGATTTTATGTAATGATGATGTATGTAAATTTGGAAGATAATAAATGAAGCTACGTCGTAATCTCCCCCCCCCCCAAAAAAAAAAAAAAAAAAAAAAAAAAAAAAAAAAACTTTAAAAATGCTCTGTGTTCATCACTAGCTGTATTCATAATATTTGAAATTTTAAAATAAAATAAGTATTTTGCCAAAATATATATATATAAATTTATTCTGTCGAAAAATTATTCTATGGAAGTCAGTTAAGATCTTACTTTTATTTATTTATTTATTTATTGGATATAATTGAGGAAATTGCCAAAATTTACCTTGTCAAAGGAAATTGCTTGAGAATGATAATTATTTTTGCTTACTTATATGTTACACAAAACTTTGTTTAGAGTTCTATACTTCACGTTGCCTTTATAGGATAATTTCGCATTTTGAGTTGCCTTGAATATAGAAATAAAACTTTTAACAGCTCCTCTATGGTTATATTATCGCAATAAATGAAAAGAAATAAATGGAAGAAATTTAAATTTAGAATGCTAAAGATTATTTGGAAATGTTACTTAAAATTTTTGTCTAAGATCAGTAAGTTACTGATACAAGTTCTCTAAAGAACTTGAAATGCATATTTTAAAATTTCCTTACAACTTTAAGTTTTTTTTATGAATATGTAAATAATTGAATGGGGCATTGGGGGGAAGAGGGGGAATCCCGTCACTCAGAAATATAATATATATAAAACAATTTATACGAATTCAGATTTCTATTTTTAATTTCATTAACTTTATATACTAAAGAAAGTATTGCTGTTTGCTGAATTTTCGAAAATAAGATTTCACTACCTTTTCAAGTTTTAAGTCATAAATGATATTTTTAATTTCTTCTATATTCAATAGAAGAAAATATTGGATTCGTAAAAATTTTCGACCTCGGGTTTTTGATGGATTTACACGTTTTGAGAGCTGTAGAACACGATTTGACAATTTTTAGAAAATGTCTTTCTGTCTGTCTGTCTGTCTGTGTGTGTGTGTGTGACAAAATTTTATGGCAACTGTATCTCAGGAACTACTGCACATAATTTCATACAAATTGGTATGTAGTTGCACCTTGACATAAATTAGTGCCTATCAACTTTTGGTAAAAATTGTCTTACAGGTTGCGTTTCCATCCCACTTTTTCTAAATTTTTAACATGGTGATATAGGACAAAATTTTGTATAAATGTACATAAAGAGAATTATTTTTTAGTAATCATTATGAAATTTACAAGAATTATTTATGATAGAGATAGTCAACTGGAAAATTTTTTTTGTATGTGTAGGAACCTCGCCACCCCCCCCCCCTGGGGGGGGGGAAGTTCCCCCTCGAGGGAAGTAAATTTTCAAGATGGGTATCTTTCGAAAGGTATCGTCAATACCTTTAAAACGAATGGTTGAACTATAAATCTGTGATAATTTAAAACAAAGTTATCGATTCTTTAAAATTTTAACGAAAAAAAACTTAGAAAAAAAAATCTTTTTTTTTTTTTTTTTTTTTTTTTTTTTTTTTGGGCGAAACTTAACCAAACTTGGTATTTAGTTGGTCCCTAACATAAACTGGTGCTTATTACATCTGGGGATCAATCGCTCAACAGGTGGCGCTATGATTGCATTTTTTCTAAATTCCTAACATGGCAGTATAGGACAAAATTTCGTATAAATGTACATAATGAGAATTATTCTTAACCTGTGATTGTAAAGGTAATATGAATTATTGATAATAGTGGTAGTTAATTAGGAAAAAAAAGTTTGTGCATGTGGGGGCATCGCTTCCCCCCCCCCCCCCGGCGAGAAGTACCCCACGGGGGAGGGGGGAATCTTCCGAAAGGTTTCGTCAATACTTTTAAAACGAATGGTTGAGCTATAAATATGTGATAATTTACAACAAAGTTATCGATTTTTTTTTTCTTTTTTTTACCTTTAACGGAAAAAAAACTTGGAAAAAATCGTTTTTTTTTTTTTTAAATTCTTACTGAGTGAATTTGTATAGGGAAAATATAGAAGAAAGTGTTGTGGTGGCCACAACATACTAGTTTAAAATTGGATTGACCTCTGAGATAATTTGTTCTTGAGACAATTTGTACGCAAACTAACAAGTTGACACACATGCTTATTTCTGTATAGTAAGCTAAATAGCAAGGAAATTTTCTAATGATTTATCCAAGAACACAAAACCAACATTGACTGTGGCGCAATCAAACAAAGATTAATTAAATCAAACCATTACACTATTTTTAAAATAGTATTATACTTCAAAACAACGGAACCTGAACCTGCAAATGATGGAATTTGTCTCCTATTAATAAGTTTTCTCATGTGAATAATCAAACGTATTGGAAATTTGAGAATAAAAACCACGCAAAAACAGTGGGTCCACTATTCAGAAGTGTCCGCTAAATAACTTTTACTACACTTAAATTAATAAGTTATAATTAAGAATTATAAGTTTAAAATTTAATTAAGCATTAAATTAAAAGAAATCTTAATGGTAATTGGTAATTTAAAAAAAAATGTAAATTACCTATGAAGGTGTTCACAGAGGAGATCTACTTAGAAAAGAAAAGACAAAAAAAAAAAAAAAAAGCACCTAAAAATGAACTTCTAATGAGTTTCGCTCCTTTTTAAAAATGAACTTGAGTTGAGCGCGTTCATTTTTTCAGACATGAGTTTGAACGCGAACTAACTCGTTTTTTGCACGATGAACTTGAGTTTGAACTAGTTCGTTTTTTTTCGTGAACTTGCACAACACTGTATAAAAGTGGTGAATTGTCTCTTAATAGCACGTAAACATTGCTATTCAGTTAGAAATTTTATTTTATTTTATTTCATGTTATTTTTTAGATAATAATTATGACAAAACATATATGGTTAAATGTGTCATAAATTTAAATTGAAAAATTCTTCGTAAAGCCAATATATCCCTGTTATAAAATAAATAAATAAATAAAAGGTAGAAATTTTCCTACGTAAAATTAATGTTCACTAAAACTACAGAAATGTATTTTAAAACTCCATATATATATATATATTCTATTTTCATTGCGGAAAAATGGTATCAAACAAGACTGAGATCTACTAAATATCGGAAGAATTTGTGCTTCCGTGGCTGGTAATGTAATCGCCAGCAGTATGCTAGTCTCTGGTTTCATCATGTCTGGTAGAACTGGATCATATAATTTAATATGAGAATTTTTACAGTGTGCCCTACAAAAAACGTAGGTTATGTACGAATAATCTCTGAATTGTTATCTTACAGAAAATTTGTATCAACTTATTTTTCGCATAGCATACGGATATTTTCTGACAAGTTTTCTGCTAGGAATTTTCTATAACATTACAGAATTTTTTTTACAGTACATTTTATTTCAAAATTAAAATAAATAAATAAATAAATTTAATCATTGTATCAGTTAATATCAAATTGAATACAGATATCAGTTATAGTAAAGTATTTAACTTTAAAGAGAGTTTTTGTACTTTGTGCCAAACATATCGCAAAGAAAGAAGAGACACACTGGGATTTAAGCTAGACCGGTAAGATCTATTTCATGATTTTTAACATAAATTATATACCCAGTGATTCCAACCAAGAGACTACTAGGCGAGACGTAGTAAAACCTGGACGATAGCTTCCGGGCTCCAACCCCGATACCTTCCTGAGCTTCGACCACTTTTTCTAGTCAATTTTGACCTTTTATTGGTTAACTATAAAACTGCCGGTGTTAACTGTTATTATTATTATTATTATTTTATATTATTATTTATTTATTTTATTAACTTTTATTTATTTTTTTACACCTGCCATTCTGAGGTTTTTTTTTTTTTTTTTTTTTTTTTCGTTTTATCCCATGCTTTTCCTATGTTTTTTTTTTTAGCCTTTTTTCTCAATTTTTACATTCTAAAGTAAAGTGTTTCTACTAATATGGATTTTATCCAACTATGCATTGAAAACGTTCTATATTTTTACTTTCTTCTATATGTAATATAGAGAAAGTATTGGATTCGCGAAAATTTTCGACCTCCGTTTTTTGACGGATCTGCACGTTTTGGGATGTCCTGAACACGAATTGATAGTTTTTAAAAAATGTCTGTCTGTGTGTCTGTGTGTCTGTCTGTGTGTCTGTCTGTGTGTCTGTGGTTTAGTGTTTTCACCGTATCTCACGAACCAATGAATGAAATTTAACCAAACTTGGTATATAGTTGGACCCTGGCGGGGCATTGTGCTGATTAGATTTGGGGATCAATAGCCCATCAGGTGGCGCTGTGATCGCATTTTATGTAAATTTTTAACATGGCAGTATAGGACAAATTTTCGTATTTTTCACCGTATCTCACGAACCAATGAATGAAATTCAACCAAACTTGGTATATAGTTGGAACCTAACGGGGCATGGAGCTGATTAGATTTGGGGATCAATCGTCCAGCAGGTGGCGCTGTGATCGCAAAATTTCGTATGTTTCACCGTATCTCACGAACCGATGAATGAAATTGAACCAAACTTGGTGTATAGTTGGACCCTGACATGGAAAGGGTCTGATTAGATTTTGGGATCAATCGCCCAGCAGATTGCGCTGTGATCGCATTTTATGTAAACTTTTAACATGGCAGCATAGGACAAAATTTCGTATAAATGTACATAATGAGCGCTATTTTAAACTTGTAATTGTAAAATTAATATGAATTATTGATAATAGTAGTAGTTAACTACGAAAAAAATTTTGTGCATGTGGGGGCACCGGTTCCCCCCTGGGGGGAAGTACCCCCCCGGGGGGGGGGTAAATTTTCAAGATGGGTATCTTTCGAAAGATCTCGTCAATACCTTTAAAACGAATGGTTGAACTATAAATCTGTGACAATTTGAAACAAAGTTATCGATTTTTTTACTTTTAACAAAAAAAAAAAAAAAAAAAAAAATCGCAATTTTTTTTTTTTTTTTTTTTAACGAAACTTAACCAAACTTGGTATTTAGTTGGTCCCCGGCATAAACTGGTGCTGATTACATTTGGGGATCAATAGCTCAACAGGTGGCGCTGTGATCGCATTTTTTCTAAATTTTTAACATAGCAGTATAGGACAAAATTTTGTATAAATGTACATAATGAGAGTTATTTTTAACTTGTGACTGTAAAATTAATATGATTTATTGATAATAGCAATAGTTAACTAGGAAAAAATTTCTGTGCATGTGGGGGCATCGCTTCCCCCCCTGGGGGGGTAAATTTTCAAGATGGGTATATTTCGAAAGGTCTCGTCAATACCTTTAAAACAAATGGTTGAACTATAAATCTGTGATACTTTAAAACAAAGTTATCGATTTTTTTTACTTTTAACAAAAAAAAAAAAAATCTTTTTTTATTTTTTTTATTTATTTATTTATTTATTTATTTTTTAATATTATTACTGGTTGAATATGTATTACTTTTAACAAAAAAAAAAAAAAAAAAAAAAACTTAGAAAAAATCGTTTTTTTTTTTTTTTTTTTTTTTTTTAATATTGTTACTTATTGAATATGTATATAGGAAAATATAGAAGAAAGTCTTGTGGTGGCCACAACATACTAGTTTAATACGGTATCGGGATATTATTGGATAAAAGAAAATGGAATTTCTGTGATTGTACAGATACAGAGAACGGAACATGTTTTATTAATTTTGTATAGGCGAAATGAGAAAGGGCATGATTAGTGAAGGAAAAGTAGACATACCTATTTTCTTGAAGAATGTAAGATGAGACTTTATTAACCAGATTATAAGCATATTGCTCAATAGGCTCATTATCCCAGCGAAGTTGCCTAGAAGTCATGAGTCATTGTTTAATAGACTATTTAAGTTTTATTGTGTATGCTTTTCATGTCATTTTCTACATGACACATGTTTTTAAGGTTATAAGAAATTATACGATTATTTTATTTTGTTTAATGCAGTCTGACAGTGTTATAATTACAGTCCAGAACGTATCCATTAACATAAAATGTTAGAATTACACGGAATTTCAGTATAAACGAATCTTTTCTTCGAACACAATAATAATTTCAAGTCATTTACCTTCTGTATATGATACAGATATAGAATACCCAATTTGAAATTCCTGATGATACATGGGGCCCACCAGTGGTCGAGCGGTTCTGCGTTCAAGGCTGGTAAATTGGAAGTACCAGGCTCGATCCAGGTCATGCACATCGACCTAGCCGTTCGGAGTTTTCCGTGTTTTTTTTTCCAAAACTCGCGTAAATACGAGCTAGGGCCCATTAGAAAGACCCCCCCATGAAGGACATCCCACCTATAGGCCTAGAACTCTAGAGTAATCAACAGGCATTGAAACCTAAAAATAACCAAAAATCTGAGGATATATCTTTTTGAATTATTCTGATAACAAGATTACACACACACGCACAGACAAATCCTGCAAAACAAATTTTAGGATTCAGGGGACTTTTATACGTATAAATATATCAAAATTTCAATTTCGAAAATTAGACCTAGAAACAATTATTTTTTCTACCATTAAAACCTACGATAAAGTAAAAAGGTGCAGATTTTTATAAAATCGTTTAAAAACCGAAACGCCTTTTCCTTCAGATCAAAAGTAATTATAGACTGTTTGCAGCTTTAGATATAAAAGAAAATGAAGTTTTCTAGAAAATGTATAAATATAATACCACGAAAAATATCTCGTGAAACATTTTAATAATTTTCTATCTTTTAGATAAACATAATATGCACGAGATAACACACGATATAGATTTTGCTTCGAATAATAAACGAAATTAATAGTCTTCATATTTCAAAGGAACTTTTTTATAAGATAATATGTGAAATATTGCCAGTTTTGTTTCTCTATAATTAAAAAAAATGCGATTTTTATTAGATCGACTTTTGAAACGATTCACCTTTTAAGGAAATTTTGATAAACATACTTTTTTTATATTGTATTGAATGATATCAATTAAATGTCAGAGCATAAATCATTTTTTGCTGAAAGAATAGATTTTTGTTAAATTTGAACGAGAATAGATCACAAAAGCACAACATTCATTTTAATAAGTGTAATAAAATCTACATAAAGGAAAAAAATACGAAACAGATAATTTGAAAATTGCAATTTTAAAAGGAAAATAATCTGGTGTGTCACTCACACGACTTTTTCTTACCCTGCATTTTAATACTTACCCTGCATAGTATAAAACAAATTACATATTAAATCTTAAGATTCATAAGGTTAGATAATAAAAATCAATGTAAAAAATCAAAATAATCTAAATAGGTTTAGGAATATTTTTAACATAAAATTCTTTGAGAGAATGGCTACCCCCCCCCCCCCCGCACCCTCACCTTTAATAATAATGCCTAATTTTTTTTTCTTTCTTAAAGTAAAGGCTATTGTTTATTTACATCCAAACTTTCCAATTTGATCAAATTTTCAAGTAACAACCTTCAGAATACCAAATTTAATTTTCTGCAATTATTTGTTTTTAAGTTATGTTGATAAACAGATATACATGCAGATCAACCACTAAAAATTGGATTTCATCAGGGCACCTCAAATCGTGATATTATACTAAAGTTTAAAATAGAATTTCAAAAAATACTTTGTTTAAAGCATGAGTATGAAAAACTAATTTTTCTTTTTCAACAGTGTTTGCTGACATAGTAAAATGCAACAAAGTAATTCTATCAATTACATTCAATAGAAAAGAACGTTTAGCTCAATTTTGGGTAGCCCTGTATATTGCTCCTTAACAATATGCACTATAAATAGTATTGTGTACTTAAATTTAGTCTTACATCTAACACAAAATGAATTATAATTCCAGCAATTTCGAAGTGTAGCCCCAATATATCCAACTACTTTGAGTTGCCACGTAAACGAACGAGGAATGATTTCCTTGCCACAATCTACAAAAAACATGATTTTACGCATATAAAAATATATATTTAATTTGAATTAGTGCAGCCTATAGATGTTGAACTCTACATACCTGCAATTTTCCCCATAGACGAAATATATCTGAATTATCTTGGGTGTCCCTGTACACGAACCATTTGCTTGATCTCAACGAAAAGTGTAGTCTAGCATACCTATATGATACATATGTAGTATACCGAGTTTTTCTGCTACTATTTATTCTTGAGATAGGCTGATAAAAGGTATACACACAGACAAATCATAGGTGTTTTAACTAATATATATATATATATATATACACTCCTTCTCATAATTATAAGGACACCCGTTTTTCTATATTAACTAAACACTGAACACTATTATTTAAACAAATATATTTTTTATTAATTTGAATTTCATTAATAGACTATATTTAAAAAGTTTTATCGTTTTTCTATCTTAAAAAACTTTAAATATGGTAAAAAGATGATTTTTCAAGTGTTCACAATTATAAGGACAGCTCGAATTTTAGTAAATTTTTTCAGTTATTCTTTAAATTAATATTTTATGGGGTCCCTTTTTAGGGTTAAACAGTCAGACATTCTCTCTGGTATATATATATATATATATACCAGATATGTATATATATATAATGTATATAATGTATATATAATAATGTATATATATGTATATATATATATATACATTTTTTTTAAATATTCAGTTTCAATACCATTTCATATAGCATATATGATATTCTTAATACATTTAAACTACTTAAAATTGCTTTCTACTTGCATGCACTTTTCTAATATCATAAATTAAGGTTTTTCAACTTTTAGGCCACGGGAAAGGCAATAATACAGAAGTTTCTTTTTTCAAACTATTTCCTATTGCTCTAAAAGTAGAGCAAAAATGTAAGTCTTGTTGAAAAAAAATATTATTACCCCCCAAAATCTAACAAATATCTGATAATTCCACGTTTAAAATTTGCGGATATTCTCTTGATATTCATAATAATAGAAAAAAATTACTAAATTCATACTACCTTCAGTAGAAGCAGCTCTCCAGAGCACCATAGATCCACCTTTAAAATGCCCGATTCATATCTGCCTTTAAAAAATCTGCTCTGTCTTTCGCTATCTTCAGATCGTTACAGTAACTGTTAAAACATTTTGGTTAATCAAGAATAAAATGTTTTTCATCCGAAAATGCAACATTTTACCATTTAATATTGTCTTTATTCAACTTTAATACAGACGTTCTTTCCCCCATTACATGCTGATTGATTATTACAGGTTTTTTATTCATTTTAAATTATTATTAATTATTTTAAACATGCACAAATGTGGACCCTAACGTTTCGTTAAAAATTACGAGCAAAGTCCGCAGCAGTCATTATGAGTAGAACAGTAAGAGGAATTATGAGTCTTCGATCTCTGTAAAACAACTCTGATTTTGCATCAGATCTCTCTCCTTTCGAACCAGCAGTTCAACGTTTGATAACATTTCCTTCAGCAATGTTAGACCTTCAAATTTCATTACAAATTCAGCGAATTGAAATTATCCTTCCACTTAAAAAACACATTTATCATACTTCACTACTTGAACGTTCTTTTTTTCGAAGAATTTTCAGTAATGTCCGTCCAAGAAAAATTGAAGGCTTATATATGAATTAATCTAGCCCAGTAGTTAACACATTCGCATGTCAACTGTAATTTATCCGCTAGTAAGTTAAATAAAACGAAAAAATCTAGATTGTCCCTATAATTATGAACATCTAAAAACGTGGAGAAAAACACATTTTGCATTATTTTTTATTAATTTTGTTTTATATTAAAAAAAAATTAACAGTTTTCGTTTTTAGAATACTAGATATGTTAAGTGCACTTAGTATAATCTTGTTTACAACTATTTTTACATTCGTTATTTCAAAATATAAAGTGTCCTTATAAATATGAGAAGGAGTGTATATATATATAAATTGATCTTTTTTTATATATCATAATAATTTTAATAAAAATTAAAAGAATAAAACTTTAAAAAAAATAACCTCTGTGGGTGTACGTTCACCTTAATAACAATCAACAGTAAAAAAAAAAAAAAAAAAAAAAAAAAACGACGTTAAACGTAATATACCTGAGATAGAAGACAGAGCATGTAATTTAAATTCGATAAATTATGCTGTTTAAAGAAAAATATAAATTTATAATACAAACTTTAGTAATCTGAATTATTTAAAATAAAAGTTATCTTTTGAAATTATAAAAAGAACTTTTAAAGAAACTTTAACGTATTTGAATTTTTGCATGCCAAATGACTTAATTAAAGAGATAAAAAGTCATTTCTCGTCATTTTTCATCCGAATACAATGAAGAAACATCATAAGTTATCGAAATACAGACGTAAAAGGAAATGGAGTTTTTGTTCATTACTTGCACTGAAGCATTAATTTTCTCTCTGGAATTTTTAATATTAAAGTTTTCCCTCCTTAAAAGAATTTTTACTTAATCAGAAATTTCTGGTGTGAGAAATGATTTAATCATAAAATAATGTTACATACACGTGGTTCATTAAAACATTTTTTGTGGAACAAAATAATATACAAAAAAAAAAAAAAAAAAGAGTTTTTTGTCAAAAATGTATACTTTTAACAGAAATTTTTAATGTAAGATTTACATATCGATACGATAATGAATCAGTTAAAAACAATAGCACATATTAACGACGGTCCAAACCAATTTAAAATTCAGTAAATATTAGTAATTAGAAAGCAATTTATATAACATATATAAGGACTATATTTAATGTTAAAAAAAAAAAAAAAAAAAAAAAATATTTCTAACATGAGAATGATTCATAATTCTCAACTTAAATATCTCTTATAAAATTATACAACTTTATTTATCAAGAAAGTCGTTAATTAGACTTTAATATGTCATCCAGAAAAAATTAGTAACGTCATCATTTTCAACTAGGGCCCAACTGAAGGAATGGTTATTCGGACGAAGAAGACAATACACAGTCTAATAAATTATCTATTTTTTCTTTTTCTTTACTTCATTTATCTATTATTATACTGCATTACAAAAATATTGAACAACATTTCTTGAATTTTACTCCCACATAATAAAATTAAACTTTTACTTTGGTCACTGTTCCCTACGTGCTATTTTAAAACAGGGAAAAAAGAAGAGCAAAATTTTAGAACATGCTTCATTCACAAAAATAATATAATATAACAATGAATCCACGTTTATTATGTCATTACAAATCTATTATTATTATTATTATTATTATTATTATCATTATCAATGGCGTTCTTTTTAGAAAAAATGGTAAAAATATATATGTATAATGTGAAATTAGTACGACTTTAAATTTAACTACATATCTAAATAAAGAAAAATAAATAAAGAAAAAGTCTTTATAAATCGCGGTGCACTTTTTTAAAGAAATTTAAGTTTCCCGAATTTTTTTCTTGCACAATATAATTTTATATTAACTTAGGTAAGCATTTCTTATCCGCGTTTGTAATGATCGATAGATGGCACTTTTTCAGCTTTTGTTGTTAGTAAATATAATAGCCACGTGTATTTATTATTGTTCTTTTTGTTATTCTATTTAATATTCGAACTATAATTTCTCCGCCATTACATCAGGAAAAATTGATTGCTTTTGGAAAAAAATATTTCTGTTTATCCAAAGTTCGATTCGAAGTAGATTTTTAACTAAGTTGAACAAATATTAGTTTCAAATCATCTGATTAATTCTTTACTTCCATTAGCCGAAGCAACTGAAATTTTAAATATGTCATTTGGAAATAAATGGAAGCTTAATTCTGGATTTCTTGATCCTTTGGAGTTACACTGTAGCACACAACAGTATGTGTTACCTTTTTTACCGGATTTATTCATTTTTATTCAATAAATATATGTAAAACGAAACATCGGCAAGCAATGGCGGCTTGATGAAAGCCGAATTAAAGCATGTTAATTGTAATTTCACCTTCGTCCACCAGAGGGCGAGCATTTCATTACAATCGCGGATTACCATTTTTAAAATATCTTAATGAAAAACGTTCAATTTCGTAAAATGTATTATTCACGAAATATAATTCAGAAGGTCGATGACACTATATGGAAACAATTTTATAATTTATTTTTCTCTTTTGCAGTTTGAAATAAAAATTTGGCAAATTTAGAATAATCGTCTGCTACATTTATTATTTGACTGGAACTTAGAAATAAAAGATTTATTTTAAAAATGGCTTCTAAAATTGACAGATGCCTCGAAAGTTACGTAACAGCACTTTCCAAGGAGAAATATTCGTATAACCAAATTATAAAACGGTGTAAAAGTCTGGTTATTGCATTTCTGAAAAAGGTATTTATAATATATTAAAGTTAAAAGGAAAATGTCTAAGTGAAAGTAAAAATAAAAACATTACCATGAAACTTCATCCTATGACTCTTTGAATGCAGGTAAAATACCAAACAAAAGCGAAGTCTCTGATCCTAAAAGAAAATCCGCCGACTGAAACATCCATTACATCGGAACTAGGCATGACCACGAAATTTCATCCTAAAATTGTTCGGACGCAGGTAAATATCAAAAAAGCGAAGTCTCTGATCCTAAAAAAAACCGCCGACTCAAAGATCCATTGCATCGAAACTAGGAATATCTTTAAGAATGGAATCATGACCACGAAATTTCATTCTAAAATTGTTCGAACGCAGGTAAATATCAAAAAAGCGAAGTCTCTGATCCTAAAAAAAACCGCCGACTCAAAGATCCATTGCATCGAAACTAGGAATATCTTTAAGAATGGAATCATGACCACGAAATTTCATTCTAAAATTGTTCGAACGCAGGTAAATGTCAAAAAAGCGAAGTCTCTGATCCTAAAAAAAACCGCCGACTCAAAGATCCATTGCATCGAAACTAGGAATATCTTTAAGAATGGAATCATGACCACGAAATTTCATTCTAAAATTGTTCGAACGCAGGTAAATGTCAAAAAAGCGAAGTCTCTGATCCTAAAAAAAACCGCCGACTCAAAGATCCATTGCATCGAAACTAGGAATATCTTTAAGAATGGAATCATGACCACGAAATTTCATTCTAAAATTGTTCGAACGCAGGTAAATGTCAAAAAAGCGAAGTCTCTGATCCTAAAAAAAACCGCCGACTCAAAGATCCATTGCATCGAAATTAGGAATGTTTTCTGACACTGTAAGTAAAATCATTCATAAACATTTGAAGTGAAAAAAAAAAAATGTCTAAACCTAAAGTTCTTCTGTCTTGCCCAAGCATATTGCTGAAACAAAAATAAATTGTAGAAAATTATATGAAAAAAATCTAGCTGCTGAAAAATGGAAATTTGTAGTAACACTCAATGTGTCAGGGGCATATTTAAAAAACTGTAATAAAAATAATAATAAAAATAATAAATCAATTTTCTGTTACTTAGCTGACGGGAAAGACAGTACAAAATGGCTTTGTCAGTGCACAGAATTGTTCACAAAAGGTATTCATTCCAGTCGCAAGATTTTGTTACAACGTGAAATAAAAAATAAACTAGTATGTTGTGGCTACCACAAGACTTTATTCTATGTAATCTTATACACATTATTTATTAAAATTATTTTTCATGATGAATACAGAAGGTTTGTGTCTCAGAGAAGTATAACTCTAAATGCCGAAAGAAAGCCAATTTTGTGCCACCATCATAATTTATTTTTTTTCGTTAAAAAAAAAAAAAAAAAAAAAAAAAAAAAAATCGCTAACTTTCTCTGAAATTATCAAAGATATATGGTTAAACGATTCGTTTTAAATGTATTGACAAGTTCTTTCGAAAGATACCCTTATTGAAAATTTACACACACACACACACACTCACACATCCCAGGGGGAGGGAGCAATACTCCTACATACACATAAATTTTTTTCTAGCCTGTTACTACAAATATCTCTTATTACGTATATTTATGCAAAATTTTATCCTATACTGCCATGTTAAAAATTTAGCAAATAAAAGGGAATAGCAGTGCCACCTGTTGAGAGATTGATCCCCAAATGTATTCAGCCCCAGTTAATGCCAGGTTCCAACTAAATGCAATTTTTTTTTAATTTCGTCGATTGGTTCATGAGATTCAGCGGCCACAAAATTTGTGATACATACACGCAGACACACTGTCTCACAGACACACAGACAGACATTTTCTAAAAACAGTCAAATCGTTTTCAAGACATCTTAAAACGAGTAAGTCCGTTGGAAACTGGAGTTCGAAAATTTTCACGAATATAATACTTTTTTTCTTTTATTATATATATACATATACATATCAGAAAGCAAAAAAGTCTAAAGTAAAGCTCAAATTAATTCATTCTGCAATCCATAGAATATTTTAGAGCCAATTTTTTAAGAATAAATTCCAGTTTTATATAGAGAGGACACTGATAAAGTCAAGCTTCATACGGACAAAGCCTCTAGTCACATGTCTGAATCATCTGTCGCTTATTTAGCAAAGAAAGAATCAGAAACAGGATTAAAATATGTCCCGTTTAATGAAATACCTGTAAAATCACCTGATGCTTCTCCAATAGACTTTTGCGCTTTTAGTTTATTCAAACGAGTCTAAAGAAAACGGCATCCAATGACATTGAACGGGCTTTGAAGAACGACGGTACAAGAGGCAATGGGATAAAATTGACATGGCAGTACTAAGAAAAAATTTACGTTCATGGAGAATTTGAGCTTGAGCTATTGTAGAAACCATGGCTTTCTTATAGAAGTAAATCGATGCGAACAATATAGCATTTATACATAAAATTCAACTGTTAAAATTATTTCCTTAAAGTGTAAATAACCTTTGATATAATATAACAATAAATATAATAATGAAATTGAAAAATATATTTTTGTTTAAAAAATTTCTTGAAGTGTAAAATATTTTACTTTCTAGAAAAGAAAAAAACAATCAAAATGTGTTAGTACAATGCAAATGTAGTATAACTTCAAATTCTAATTTAACTGCATGTCTACTAAAAATAAAAAAAATAAAAATGAAGATTGAAAAATCTCTGAAATTTGCAGTTAATTTTTTAAATATTTTCAACATTGTTAAACATTTTTAGTTGATGTGTAAAACGTGTAACTGCTAGTGATATAGTTATGGTTGTCAGATAATAATAATAATAACAATAAATAAATAAATAAATATTAAAACAATATTTTTCTCAATAGGACTCCTATATTGTGTATAAATATTGAATATGTAGCATTTTATTAATATCATTATTATTAAGATTTCATCGTCAGTTTAATAATTTATACGTTATTATTTTGTACATTGATTAACTATATTCCAGATATTTATTTTTTGTATTGTTAATAAAATATTTTAATTGTTTATTATATTTCAGTATTCTCACAACACGTTTTTTCTTTATACTTGTATAATGAATTGTCATACAAATACTTTGAACTATCAACTCTAATTTACTCTAATTATTATTTTATTTAAACAGGTCATTAAAATCGATGTTTAATGGCATGACTAAGTAACACAATGCAATTTCATTAATCGGAGGACAAACATTTATTAATCATTGCTTCTTACAAAAACTAACACTTCATATATTCAAGACAGCATATTTAAAATTTATTCAGGCGTCAAAAATTTATAAAATACAATTTTCCTCACAGCAAAATTACAAAATCGTGTGCAATTTACATCATAAATTATATACAAATATTAAGGAATCTTTTGCAAAAGCGCATCTTTTTATGTCAACAAAATTAATTAATTATTATTTATTTTTAAAAATGAAATATAGCTTGTCTTCGGATGATAATTTTTTATATAATAAAAATTTTTCTATTTTCCCATTTTATTTGATCCTTTAATCGCTTCTTAATAGAATGTTTATATTACATCTAACAAAATACCTGATGATAAACGACATACGAATATAATTTACAAATAAAATAATTTACAATCTAATTCAAAATATTTATTGATTTTAATATAATGCCGTAATAAAAATGTCATTTTCATAAAGAAAATAGTTTATAAAATTATATTAATTTTAGTTTATCGTTTTATTAATAGATTATTTTCTCAAAATCCATGACAAAATAGACACAGGAAGAAATTAGTGTGACAGGTGTTTAAACATTAATCTGTTAAAAATGGTTGGCATACTTGTTTAGAATTTTTTAGAAATATTTAAATGAATTCAACTATATATAAATTAAAATTACTCATATTTAAATTTTAAACAAAATTCAAGTAGTTATAATAATCATATTGATATCTATTTTAAAGGGGGGGGGGATGTCAGCAGTTTAATTAGATTTTATTTTGAGGGAGGGTAAGGTAAGGGTTTTGCTCTCCAAATATTTGAAGAATCTAGACAGCCAGTAAATGGAAAAGTCTAATGTGAATTCTGAAAGCATTTTAAATAAATTTGTAAAAATTTTAAACAACATGTTGTATTTAGTGTATGGGATATTCTGTCTTTTGTGAACCTACAGTCGGTAACAAAAGTGTCCGAACACTTGCAAAAATTCTTATCTAAAAAAAGTAAACTTCATATGGTTTTGTTAAATAAATCCTTATCGAATCATGTTCTTACGCTGACTAAGAACAGGATTCGACAAGGATTTATATAACAAAACCGTATGAAGTGTACTTTTTTACATAGGAATTTTTGCTAGTGTTCGGACACTTTTGTTACCGACTGTACGCATTTCTATGAGTTGTCAGCCCTTTGAAAGAATTCTGACTAAAGTAAAACACTATAAGTAAGTATGCTAAATAGATTAGCATAGATATTTATGGAAATAACTTTTGCGAATATTAATGAATTTTCATAAATTAACATTTAGGCAGCATCGAGCATATAATCATGAGATTACATGCTCGATACTCGAACCGTACAAAACCCGTAGTGGATATTAAGGGTGGCTTTTCCACGTAAAATCCGTCGTAACTGCAATGTTCTTCATGTTCCGTAAAATAATACGTCTAAGGGTACTGAAGCAGTGAAGACAGACCCTTAGCGGAGATTAACCATGCAAAAGCATGCAAGAAAAAATTGAAAAAAAAATTATTCGGTTGGCCTTCCTTTGACAGGTGAACCTAGTTCAAGAAAGTCATTAGATGACAATGAGGAAATGCTCCTCAGCATTATCAGGATAAATCAAATATAACTTTTGTAGATATAACTTTTAAGCTTGAAATTGATATTAAAAATTTTGTCTTTGGCACAAAACTGGTTGCCACACGAACTAAACCAGACTATGTTAATGAAAGAAATTTCCATTTATTTTTCGAATCTTTCTTTCCCAAAAGGGGGAATTCTTTGACCGCTTAATGAACATAGTTTACAAAAATGTGGTTAAAAATAAAAATAAAAAAAAATAAAAAAAAATGAGATCCTATGTTTATTGTTGGGAAGCTCCGCCGTCTACATTAAAAACAGATGCGCATCAGAAGGTTATGTTGTGCGTGTTTCTATTGGTCTAATTAACCCTTTAGCTACAAACATTTTAAAAATAAAATGAAAATTATGAAAATTTCACACATTGTTAATAATACTTTAAATAAACTAAAAAACACCTGAAAATAATTTTTTAATGATATTTTTTTTTTGTTAGACAGTGTTCTTGATCAAGGAAATCTGTACTTAATGGGTGTGTGGTAGACTACAATGAAAATGCACTGAAAATTAAAAAACAAATTTATTATACGGATACAAAGCTTTTAAAGACTGCAAAATACAACTGCATTTCATGCGTTTATATGGAAATCTTTAAAACAGTTTCTTTCTTTACTGAGTCATAAGTGTACTTGGCATTTTTCACACCGGTAATCTGATTTTCCTTTGCATTTGATTATTTTTGCAGCGTCCTGCTACCTTGCAGCCGATATGAATGGGTAAATGATCAACTGTATCGATTTGTACTGCCTTATAAGGTCTTACTTCTGATTTTTTTTTTTTTTTTTTTTACGCGAAATATTATGTTGAGAAGTATTTGGCATGTTTCCTTCATTACTTGGTCGACCTTGTGTTCTTGATGGTGTTGCCTTTCCAGCTTTCACTACATAGTGCACTATGTTCATCCTGAAATGTAACAAATCCATTATTTGTGCCTTTGGAATATTGCACTCGTCAGCATCTATTTTATATTCTAACACTTTGAAAACTTTTTGCCATGATCATGGACAAGTGTTTTTAAAAAATACTGTAGAAAAATTACAGCTTTATAGAATTATCACAATAAGTTTACACCTAGATTTCTAGATTTCTTAACACAAAAAGAAACATATTTAGCTACAGCTGATATTAAATAATATCAAAATAATATGATTGAAAAAAGGTTTACCTGGACGTGAGCATGTGGTGTCATCCTTGATTAAATATCCCATCTATATAACGGTCTGGTGCTGCCATTTATTAGTATCACTTTAAAATATCACTGCTTTTGGTAAGAAAATAACTAACAAAATTTTGAAATTAGTTTTAAAACGTCTTTAAAAAAAATTCTAAAAAGCATGTCCTTGATCATGGACGTCAGTAGTGAAAGGGTTAATATATCATACAGTATACGATGCTTAAAGAAAATGAAATGGTTAATGCTGATTATTATTGAGTGCAACTAGATGCTTTGAAAACATAAATTGAATGCCCATATCCATATTTGGCCTACCGAAAGTGTATAATGTTTCATCGCAACAGTACATAGCATATGACAAGAAAAGCCGCACAAATGCTTTCTAAAATTGGTTGGGAAATTTTTCCCCATATCCCATAAATTCTCATATTATTGACTGCCATTTATTCAGACTTCTGAAAAATTTTCTTGGTAAAGTAACTGCGCAAATTTTGTGTGGATGTTTATTTTCCAGGAGAATGTATAAGATTCCGATCTTTTCTACTAACCCTTACACCATATAGTTTAAATTTCACAGTGTTATTATTTTTAAAAAATCAAAAATATGCATACATTGAATTTTATCACCATAGACAATTCTCCTCGAATTTTAGTTTTCATATCTCTTTGAATTTTCTTCACTTACATAATTAATTGTCATTAAAGCTGTTTTTTAATCGAAATTTACTTATTAAACGGAGCAAATCTGGGTATTATGAGTATAAACCGTTCTTTTAAGAGCCAAAGGGCTTAAACGTGAAACTGAGGGGAGAAGAGACCTATTGATATGGATCAGGCAGAATATCAGATTGATTTATCCTCTCACAAACATTTCTGTCAGCTTACTTCCATTACATGAGTACTCGCCATATTTTAGCTACCGATGATTAGCAGATTTCTATATCAGAGACATCTTGTAAGATAAAAAGTTTTTTTTATAAGAAATGTTCTAAATTATTTATATTAAGTTTTTGAACAAAGTTTATATGCATATATATATTGGTTATTAGGATTAAATTTTCGTTATATTAAATTTTTAATTATAAAGCCAATAAAGCTGACCAACGAATTCTTTAAAATTTTAAATATAATTTTTACATGTACATTGACTTTCATCCTAAATAGCACGTAAATATGGTGACTACACTGCAAAAAATAAACCCGTAAAAATACGAGAAACATTTGGCAGCATCGGGAGCCAGTATTTCTCCGTCAAATATACGGTACAAAACTGTTATAAGTTTTGATTTACAAAATAATACTGTTTGATTTACAGGATTTCCCCGTGAAATATGCGTCAGTGATTGACTTTTACGGTTTTAAACTGTACATTAGATTTACCGTTTTTTCCCTTTGAAATTTACAGGATTTTCAGTAAAATCTACGGATATTTTTTACAGTGTACCGGAGGAGAAAAAATAATCGACGCTTTTTATGCATATATATATAAATTTACACTTGAAAGAAATTTGTTTCTGCAGATGGGGTTATTTTTAGAGAAAATTTATCGGAAATTGCTGAAACTGTTTCTCCATTAATCAGATAAATTAGATATTTCGTAAAGAAAATACACTTTATATGGTAAAAACTCACACAGCATATACATGTGTATGTATAATTACATCTCAAACCTTTTTGTGATAATGAAATGATTTATAATTTTTTAGATCATTAAGATTTGAAAATAAATAAAACTTTTTTTGGTTTTTCGAAAACGTTTTTATTATAAATGTTTAGAAAGAATTACCAAGAAATGTTTTCATGAATTTGGTGTTATTGTGCTAAGAGTTTAAAATTCCATTATACCATGAATAGACATTGTTAATATATAATAACTTCGAAAGAGAATAATTTATGAACTCTCAGAGAAACAAAACAGTTTTTACAAACATAAAATTCAAAATTTTGGACAAGTTTAACGCCTGCTTCGCTATTTAAAGTAAAATCTTTAGAAGCATGGAAATTTTAAGGATTGATAACTTTTAAAAATTAAAATTTGCAAATAAACACCAAAAAATTTTAATGTTACAGTTTGAAGTATATTATAAGAGGTATTGCATTTAAACATTTTTAAAATGCCCCCCCCCCCCCAAAAAAAAGGGTTAGAAATAGCTTTGCTCAGCATACATTATTGTGTGTGTGGAAGGGGGAGGGTTACCACATCCCAAAATTCTGCATTTAAACATTGCTGCTACATTCATAAAGCATTTCGAGTTGCTATTAATTTAAAAAAAAAAAAAAAAAATCTGGAGTGACTCCACTCGACTTTCCGAACGTTGATTAATTAACAGTTTTGTAGATAAAGCAAAGAAAGAGGAGTTGTTAAACAAACAAAAGAGAGAAAACTATAATAGAGTGTTTCGGTATTTTTCTCCATAAATTACACGATGTTTTTTTTTTTTTTAACGCTACTGAACTTTGAACTCAAAGATCGTAATGATAAAGATTTTTTCGTTGTGTTCCTGTAAAAACCTATAAATGCTAGATTCATCAAACTGTTTATATTTAGTACAACAGTGATTTATAATATTCATATAAATTTTCAGCTCAATTGAATAAAACGTTTAGATGCTATCGCACTTTTAAAAATTTGGTCCCATAGGCCATAATCATAAAGAATTTTTCTTTGTGTCCCTGTAAAAAAACTGTAAGTTCTAAATTCACCAAAATCTATACAGTTGGTGCAACTGTGACCTATAACATGTGTAAAAATTTTTTGCTCAGATTAATAAGGCGTTCAGACGCTATCACACCTTTAAAAATTTGGCCCCATAGGCCATAATGATAAAGAATTTTTCCTGGTGTCCCTGTAAAAAACTATAAGTGCTAGATTCACCAAAATCTATAGGTTCGTACTATGGTGACTTACAATATAGTACCAACTTTCAGCTTATTCGAACAAAGCGCTTAGACGCTAGCGTGTTCACTCACAGACATACACACATACGTACACACATACACACAGAAAAATAAATTGGTCACAGTGACCTGCCAAAATGCTCAGCTGACAATACAGAATTGACTAACCAAAATAACTGACTAGCCAAAAAGTGTACTTGCTGAACTAGTCTCCAAAACTGAAAAGTGTACTTGCTAAACTAGTCACCGAGGCTGAAAAGTGTACTTGCTGAACTAGTCACCGAAACTAAAAAGTGTACTTGCTGAACTAGTCACCAAAACTGAAAAGTGTACTGGCTGAACTAGTCTCCAAAACTAAAAAGTGTACTTGCTGAACTAGTCACCAAAACACTACTCCAGACTAGGAAGGTTAATATTATCAGACAAAGAAGGCTAGTCGACAATCCTAATTATCTGACCAGGAAGGTTAGTTAACAACCGCAGTTACCAGACAAGGCAAGTTAGTCAGAATCTACACTTGATTAAGAAAGTTAGTCAACAGATGACAGGTATACTTCCATTACCCGACTACCGTAGGTAATGGAAGTATTGTATTCGGTCTAAAAATTCAAATTCGAGTTTTCGCTTGATTTACACGTTTTAAGGTCTCCTGAGTCCAAAACAGTAGTTTTTGGCAATTGGTCAGTGTGTGTGTGTGTATGTATGTATGTATGTATGTGCGAAATTTTCTGGTTATCATATCTCCTAAACTAATAAAGATAGAACTACAAAACTTCAGAATCGAGACAGGTCTGCTGTACAGATGAATTTTCCAAATGTTGATAAAAATTGAAAAACCAGAAGTGGGGCCGTAAGTCCGTATTTCAAAAATGGCTCCAACGATTTTCTTCAAAGTTGCCATATAAACACTCCATTAGATGTCCTTTCGAATGATATAGTTGGTTAGTTCAGGAAAATTGATAGGCGCCCTATATAAATAGCTTAATTTCAGGTCTCGCAAGTGCGTTCCTTTAAAAACGGCTCTACGGAATATTTTCAAACTCGCCATATTAACTCTCTTTTATATATGCTTTTGTATGTAATTATTGTTTTCCGGTCAATAATTGAGTATGCCAAGTTTTGGTAAAAGTTGGTAGCTCAAAAACGGCTCTAACGATTTTCTTGAAAATTGTTACATAAATCCATTTTAGAAATTCTTTCTCATGTATTACGTGGTTATTACAGGAAAAATAACAGTCATCCTGATTAGGTAGGTCAGTTTCAGATCTCGGAAGTTGGTGTTTGAAAAAATAACTCTATCATCCCCCCCCCCCTTATATTTTAAATCGCTATGTAAATTCTGTTTTACGCACACACACACACACAGTCGGTAACAAAAATGTCCGAACACTAGCAAAAATTCCTACGTAAAAAAAGTATAATTAATACTGTTTTGTTGAATAAATCTTTGTCGAATCATGTTCTTAGTCAGTCTAAGAACGTGATTCGACAAGGATTATTTAACAAAACAGTATTAACTCTACTTTTTTTATATAGGAATTTTTGCTAGTGTTCGGAAACTTTTGTTACCGACTGTACATATATCTTAGCTTTCTCCTACAGAAAATTTCTTTTGTGTCTACTTCGCTAGGTCAATTTTATGTCTTCGCTGACCACATTATTTCTAAAAAATGCATATAATACGTGTAATAGTGGGTAATAGAAGTCGTGTGGTTGTTTCACACCGGATTTTTTTTAGATAAAGTGATCACAAGATATAAAAGTGACTTAAAGAAGTAGAAACCTAAAATTTATCCAGTAAGAGAAATTTTATGCACATGTAAAGACATACAAAACGAAGCTTACGTATAGTGAGGTAAAAAATAAGAAAAAAAAATGGTAGTTATTTTTTGAAACACCAATTTTCGAGATCTAAAACTGGCCTACCTAAGCAGTATGACTGTTAATTTTCCTGCAATAACCACGTAATGCATGAGAAAGGATATCTAACATTGATTTATATGTAACAATTTTCAAGAAAATCGTTTGAGCCGTTTTTGAGATAACAACTTTTATCAAAACGCAATTGTTGACCGGAAAACAATTACATACAAGAGGATATTTAAAAGTGAGTTAATATGGCGAGTTTGAAAAAAATCCGTACAGACGTTTTTAAAGGAACGCGCTTGCTAGACCTGAAATTGAGCTATTTATACAGGACACCTATCAATGTTCCTGAACTAGCCAACTATATCATTCGAAAGGACATATAATAGAATGTTTATATAGCAAATTTGAAGAAAATCGTTAGTGCCGTTTTTGAAATACGGACTTACGTATTTCAAAACATAACACTTCCGGTAACACATTTGTAAAATTCATCTGTACACCAGACCTGTCTCGATTCTGAAGTTTTGTAGTTCTATCTTTATTAGTTTTGGAGATGTGATAGCCAGAAGATTCCACACATACACACACACACTGACCAATTGCGAAAAACCACTTTTTTGGACTCAGGGGACCTTAAAACGTGTAAATCAGGTGAAATCTCTATACCTAATTTTAGGACCGAATACAATACTTCCATCGGTAGTAAGGTGATGGAAGTAAAAACCCCAAAAATTTAAGTTTATTTTGAGATAATTAAAATCAGTATTGTAATTTTTACACATACATTTAACAAGCCTCATTTCATTATTATATTTATTCTCTGCTTATTTTCCTCTATATATTTTACAGGAAAATTGCTCAATTTTACATTTTTCTTGTAAGTTCCTAAAAACAGTAGGCCAGTAGAAATAGCCAAAAAACAGTAGTCTACTGGTAAAAACACTAGAGTTGGCAAGTATGCAGATTAATAAAAATTTTAATTGGTTAAAATCCTTCATATTTTATGAGGAATAAGAGGTTCATACTTGTTTGCAGAGGTTTTTGCAAAAGCTTTGTTATTAGCCTTAACCTCTTTACTTTTGTAATTGTTTAATCCACCTCCCCCCCCCCCCCATCCCTTTTAAGGTGTTCAACCTTGAAAAAACATTTAAAGAATTTTTCTGAAAAATATTACTTGTCCATCAATTGGAATAAAATACTTATAGCTTCCAACTTTTTCAATTTATTCCGGAATGTTGTTAACATTCGCCCTTTTCTTCATACCATATTCTCTCTAGAATAATTTTCTTTAGCATGTAATTACAATTAAATATGAAGAAAATTACTGCTCAAAGAATATGATTTGAAGATAGGGCGATACTAACAACATACCGGAATCAATTAAAAAAGTTAGCAGCTATGAATACTGAAAATTTAACAAACTACTGAAACAAATAATTTGCTAGTTTAATCATTCTTCCCTACATCTATTTATCATTAACACACGCATTTATACAACACCCTTTTATCAAGGCATTCCAAGAGGAGTGTGGCGCCACATGGTTTAGTCCACTTTTTATGCACATCCTCATATATAGATTTAGAAATATATATGTATTTTTTTTCTCCTCGGTGCTTTCGTTTTATACGCTGTGGTTACAAAAATAAATGTAAACTTTTTTTTTTTAAGTTCCTTTTTTTAATATTTAAGCCACCTGAATATATGTATATATTTTTTTAAATAATGGATTTTTTCCACCTGAGTAAAATTACAGATAAGTACGTGATACAATGTGCTTTAACAATTGATATAGACAATATAAACAATATATACGGTATAGACGATACAATGTACTTAACTATAAATAACATCGAACTCCAAATTTCAGGTTATTTAAAGTTTTAAAATCATAAATATTAATGATATAATTTTTTTTTCAAGGTGAGGGTAGACATAAAATTTGCATTAAAAACACTTCAACATATGTAACAAGATTTATTTATTTTTTTTTAATCATCTCTGTAAACTTTATGCCCAGAGAAATTTTAATATATATAACAATGATCTATAAGTATTTGATCATCAAAAATAACTCTCACTTACCTGATAACATTACTTTCGACATTCTTTAGCCCATTTTCAACCCATTAAATGGCTTATTTAAATAAGATTTCTCCTTCATTAAAACTAAGTAATTAAAATAATACATAAAAAACAAAAATCAAGATAAAAATAATTTTATTGAAAATTATAAATGTTTCATATACATGAAGAAGATTGCTCCATAATTTACATAAAAATTAATCATAATAATAACATAAAAGCACAAATATAACTAGGTAATAAAACATAATTGTTTTATGCCTAGGCTTTTGCAATACCTCTCAGTTTTTTGTTAGTAATTATTTGGTAATTTTTTCAATTATTTACGGATCCAAATAGCTCTCCATGATGGCAAGCCACTGAAAATTGTAGGAATAGCACCATCTTTAACAATTGGTTTATTTCTTGGGACTTGATATAACTTTCCTTCTTTTTCATCAAAATATGTTATTGTTTGTATAATTCCATCCGGTTTAAAATGGAGCTCACAAACCTTTAAAAAAAAAAAAAAAAAGACATCAGGACATCACAAAGAAATACGTTATATGAGGTGTAAATTTCACCTCATTGCATAGGTTGCATTCAATTAGGAAGTTGCATATATCATAGATGGCTTCATTGGAAACCAAATAAATCAATGAGGAGACGAAATATTCTATCAAAACCTTTCTTAATCTATGCATAAATTATTATATATATATGTGTGTGTGTGTGTGTGTGTGTGTGTGTGTGCGCGCGCGCGAAAACAGGGCAGTTTGGAATCCCTTAGCAGAGGCCTTCATTCTGCAGTGGATTGATAGAGGCTGAAATTGATAATGATGATATATATATTCATATAACACCATACCTGAAAATTTGTATGATTACTTTAGAAAAGCACGCACAAGATTTTTTTTTAAATCGATTTGGTTTTATTGATTTTTTTTAATTGAATTATTACTTTTTTTTATGAATATATCCCTGTTAGAACACTATTGTTAAGCATATTTGAAAGTTGACAACCATATTATAAATGCTATCGCTGTATAGCAGCGCCACCTGTCGAGCGATTGACACCAAAAGTTGATAAGCACTAATTTAGGTCAAGGTGCATCTACATATAAATTTATATGTAATTCTGAACAGTAGTTCCGTAGATACAGTTTCCACACAATGTTTGTCACACACACATACACACACAGACGGACACGCAGTCATTTTCTAAAAATTGTCAAATCGAGGTCTAACCTCTCAAAACTTGTAAATCCGTCGAAAACCGAAAGTCGAAAATTTTTACGAATCCAATACTTTCTTTCTTCTATTGAACATAGAAGAAAAAAAAATAATAATAATAAAATAAATAAGATGTAATTACTAATTGTATTGCGTTAAAAATTAAAAAAATCTGAAAAAAAAAAAAAAATGATTAATAATAATGATTAAACACTTATGTGAGTTGCGAACTTCGAGATTGCAAAAATGTGCTTCAAAATTCAAGGTCAGTGTTAGTAGTTCATTAATTAATGCTTATATTCTGAAAAAAAAAAAAAAAAAAAAAAAAAAAAAAAGTATCTTTATTTATTGTATTTATTCGACGGGAATGTTTATTTATTATAATAATTTGTTTAGCACGGGTATATGATTCGCAATTAAACATCTGCTTTTATTTTTTCTACAGAAGACGATAAAGAATATTATTATTATCTGCCTTGATGGAATCCGTTTCCTAAATGTGTTTATTTTACATGACTTTTTACTTTCTTCTGTATTCAATAGAAGAATGTATCGCAATCGTAAAAATTTTCAACTTCCGCTTTTCAATGGATTTACACGTTTTGAGGGCTCCAGAACACGATTTGACCATTCTTAGAAAATATGTGTCTGTGTGTGTGATAAAAATTTTGTGGCGACGTATCTCAGGAACTACTACAGATAAGTGCATATAAATTTATATGCATAGATGTACCTTGGCCTAAGTTAGTGCCTATCAACTTTTGGTCTCATTTGTTCAACAAGTGACGCTGCTAGACCACGATTTTCACAATTTCAGGAAAGGCTATATCTCAGAACTACTAAACGAATTTGCATATAAATTTATATGCGGATAAACTTTGACATAAGTTAGTGCCCACCAACACTTTTTGTCAATTGCTCAACAAGTGGTGCTGCTATACGTCGACATTCGCATTTTCAGGAAAGGCTGTATCTCAGGTTCTGTTGTGTATAATCAAACAAAACTTGACACGTATCAACGTAGCCATTATATGACATTACGCAGATTCAATTTGGATGCATATCAGCCAATATGTGGCGCTGCTATACTGCAATTTTTTTCTGGGAACAGGATATGGCTATATCTCAACTTCTATGACATATAACTGTACAAAACCTGATATATGAGGTAACCATTATGAAGAAGCATTTTTTAAGACTTTATTTATAGAGAATTAAACTGTCTTTCTTTTCTTATATTTAGTGTTAGCTTTTGCTAAAATGAAATTATTTGCATTCATTATGGTAGATAATTTTAATGAATAATAGTTTTAAGAAAATATTTTTACTGGGCGAATTCCTATAGGAAAATATAGAAGAAAGTTTTGGGGTGGTCACAACATAATAGCTTTAAATGAAATCACGACAAGTATTTCCTCTATATTTGCTGTGTATACAAGTATAAATCGAGGAAAATTCAAAATTTTGTTCACATAAAAGCGAGGATTGAATTTTATTAAATATAAAAGTATTTAAAAAGACAACAACAAAAAAAAAGTATGTTGTGGCCACCACAAAACTTTCCTTTTATATTTTCTAATACAAATTCGCTCAGTATAAATAATTTATTAAAGCTCCTATTTATTTAAATTACCTACCATACTGAATGCAGACGATTTTCATCTTAGAGAAAAATTGCATTAAAAGTACAAAGAAAAACAGCTTTATTCTCTATAAATAATATATTAAAAAATGCGTTTTCATAATAATTATCTCACATATCAAATTTTGTACAGTTATACACCATAGAAGTTGAGATATAGCTTTTCCGTTCTCGGGGAAAATTGCAGTACGGCAGCGCCACCTATTAGCCGATATGCAACCAAACTGAATCAGCATAATGTCTGATAGTGGTTTTTTCACGTATCATTTTTTAATTTTATTTAATTTTATTTATTATTATTATACGCAATAGAATCTGAGATACCTCTTTTCCTTAAATTATGGGAATCGCTGTATAGCACCGTCACCAATTGAATTAATGATACCAAAAGTGGATGGACAATAATTTATCTCGAGGTGCATTCGCATATAAATTTATGTGCAATTTTGTGTAGTAGTTCCTGAGATATAGCCTTCCCTTCAATTGTGAAAATCACAGTATAGCAGCGCCATCTTTTGAGAAATTGAGACAAAAATTTGATAAGGACTAGGTTATGTCAAGGTGCATCTACATATCAATTTATATGCAATTCTCTGCAGTAGTTCCTAAGATATGGCATTCCCTTAAA
Source organism: Salticus scenicus (assembly GCA_963930645.1). NCBI lineage: Eukaryota > Metazoa > Arthropoda > Arachnida > Araneae > Salticidae > Salticus > Salticus scenicus. The sequence goes on along the minus strand of OZ005654.1, from coordinate 112,729,038 downwards.
TTGTGGAAATCGCTAGAGAATCTGTATAATATAGGTTCCTAATATATGGTCTCTAGAAATCGCTGTATAGTGGCGCCATCTCTTGATCGATGGGCACCAAAAGTTGATAAGCACTAATTTATGTCAAAGTGCATTTACATATAAATTTATATGCAGTTATGTGCAGTAGTTCCAGAGTTACAGTCCCCACAAAATTTTTGTCACACACACACAGAGGCATATCTAATATTTTCTAAAAATAGTCAAATCGTGTTCTGGAACTTTCAATACGTGCAAATTCATCGAAACCCGGAAGTCGAAAATTTATACGAATCTAACATTTTCTTCTATTGAATATAGAATAAAGTAAAATAAATAAATAAATTGTAAACTGCGAAATCTTTTCAATTTCCAGGATGTAAATACGAGGTTATACTGTATTTCTTTAATTTATATATTAATAACAGTCAAGAAAAATTTATAATACTTTTTTAATTTTCATACAATTTCTATAAAAGATGCATATTAGTTTCGTTGAAGAAAAGAAAACAGATCCAGATACAAATACGGATCTATTTTTCTGGCGGATATCCGCGGATACGAATAGGGAGCTCCGATACATGTCTAGCATGTATATAATGTTTAAATTAGTTATAGAGTTACAAATATGCCTATAAATTTAGGTTTATAATTGTAAAAAATATTTTGAAAGGTGAGCAGTACGACAGCTGTGAATTGCAGTCGTAGATCGAATGTGCGCTATCGAAGATAAACATACACAGAGAGAAAAAACCCAAAGATAAAAAAAAAAAAAAAAAAAAAAGGCTGATCGTCTGTCTGTTGTTTCAGAAATAAATGAAAAAAAGGTTTATCAATTATTCACACCACAAATCTGGCGTTGCAAAATAATACTTACAAAACTTTGAATAAACACCATAAAATTCAAAATTTTCGCAACAATTGTTTCGGGTCGAAAGAGCACACGACCCTTTGTCAGGCGACCAAAGTAGGCACGGGTACAGCAGTCAAAGCCGTGCATTACCACTTTGACTGCCGTACTCGTGCCTACTTTGGTCGCCTGACGAAGGGGCGTGTGCTCTTTCGACCCGAAACAATTGTTGCGAGATTTTTGATTTTTATGGTGTTTATTCAAAGTTTTGTAATTATTATAATATTCATGCCCACTTAAATAAATTATTTTGTATTACTTGTTGTAAATTATAAAAAAAAGTTTTATTGTTAAATTGGAAATGTTTAAGTTATTTATACCATTAATGATAAAATATATACACCTTTACCGTGTCTTGATACTATTGTGGGGAGAAAACGTTACGTATTAACCACACAATTAACGTAAAAGTAGAGTAAAATGAATTAAAAAAAATTTCTGGGGGAACTATATTTGACAATTTATAAATAAATCATTCATAATTACCAGTTGCAAATTACTGACATATATTTAACCCACTATATTTAAAATTAGTATATGCTGTGTAGCCATTACAAAATTTTCTTCTATTATTATTTAATAAAATAGCACCATATATCTGTTACAATGCACAAATTAATCAACACAGCTTCTCACAATAATGACTTTACAAACTAATTTAACAAATAGATGCTGAGATACTAGAACTATCTGGAAATTTATAAAGAGTAATAGTAGCGCGGCACATCATCTGATGTACACCCAAATTGATTCGGCATAGTTTTTGGATGTATAACATACACTTTACATATCAAATTCGGTGCATATACTATACATATCATAGAAGCTGAGATATAGCTCTCCTATAAATAGAGAAAATTGCACCATGCCAACGTCACCTGTCGACCGATATGCGTCCAAATTAAATCAGCATAATAGTTCATAATGGCTATTGCACATATCTAGTTTAGTGCATTCATATATCACAGAAGCTCAGTTACAGCATTTTCTTAAATGTGGAAAATTGCAACATACTGGCATTACCTGATGATCGATATGCACCTAAGTTGAATAAACATCGTCTTTTACTATCGACTATTTGAACATTAAGTTATGTGAAGTTCTACACAATAGAAGCTAAGATATAGTCTTTCCTTAATTGTGGGAAATTTCAGCATAGTAGCGCCATTTCTCAGATAATATGTACCAAGAGCTATTCAGCACGAATTTATGTCAAAGTGCATCCAATTATAAACTTTTGTACAATTCTGTTCATTATTTTGTGAGATACAGCACCCAAAACATAAAATTTTGATTATACACAGACAGACATCTCCTAAAAATGGTTTAAGAGAATTTAAGGAAATCTCAAATTTGTAAAAGCACCAAAAGCCAGAAAATTCAAAAATTCAAAAATCCAATACTTCATTCTTATACATATAGAAGAAAATAAAAATGAGTTTTAAGCTATTGTAGAAATAGAGTATACAACTAAACGTTAGCAATCGATTACTTAATTTATAGAGCATAGTTAAAAGAAAAAAAAATGTTTAAATTAAAATACCAAATAGTTTTTAAATTTAAATGTGTTAAGAATGAAACAAATAACATGAAATTAAGTACATATTTTTAACAAGATATCTTTTGTTTATCACGAATACTTAATATGCTGCGCATGAACAATTAGATTTTGAATCGAGAATACAGTATCTTAATAATTTAAACTCATATTATTTTTGATTAAATTTGTTTTGAAAAAAAAAAATATATATATATATATATATGATATCAAAATTTTAATAACTGAAAATATCAACCTTTTATTACAATCATCAATCATTTGAATGCAAAAGGTAACATGAAGTTGAATATGTGTGTATATATATGTGTGTGTGTATTTACCAGGATATTTATTATTTATCGCTAATAATTAATATTGTATACAAGAATTTGACTTTAAATTGAGAACAGAATATAGTATGTAATATTAAATTCATATTATTTTTGCTAAAAGTTGTTTTGAAAAAAATTGTATCAAACATTTAATAATAAAAAAGTCATTTTTTTTTTATTACATACTATTATCAACCATTTGCCAAAATTATTTAAATTAAAAAGATTATTTATTTAGAACAGGAATTAAAAAAAAAAAAAAAAAAAAAAAAAACATAACAGATAAACGAGAAATTTAAAAAAAATTTTAATTTATCTCATTAAAAAGTTTTTAAAAAAAATATTAATATCTATAATATTAAAATTATTTTTTATTGTTTTAAGATAGATATAATGCTGTGAACGATAATTTAAAAAACATACCTTATAATTCGGAGTTCCTTCAAAATCCCCATGGATAGCATTTTTCTATATCTTTCTTAAATTGTTGATCTTTGGAAATTCCAATACCTTCAGAACCATCTTTAGGGAAAAATAAAGCATTACTATTCTGTGTATAAAAGTATTAATATGAGCTTAATGTTAAAAGTGTATGTAAACAACTATAGTTCAGACAAATTAAATATAGTACTTATTTTTTTTAATACAACGATACGTAAAACTAAGATTTATAAAAACGTATTTTAAATTTTATACATTTTAAACAACTTTATAAATTAGAACAAATTCTAAATACGATTTGTATTATTAGAAGTTTGCTGAAGCTTTGAATTCAACAAATTTACAATTTACTATTCTAACAATGCTTACAATAAAATAAATTATACAATAAAATAAAGTATTTAGCACTTACTTTTGGCTGTAAACTCGATTCGCTGATTACTTAAATCTCTCGGTCTCTTTGTAAGATGAAAATCATTCCAACGGCAATTGCACTATCCCGCGAAATGCGATATGTTTATTTTTCGGTTTCGGTTGACTAACACAAGTTGTCAGTAGGAGACAAAAAACAAATTAACAAAGAAAAAAAAATTAAAGAAAAAAAAAGAAAAAAGAATGCTGAGCTTTTGGACTAGCCAAACAAATTTTTCTTAGTCAATTGACAAAACAGGAACAATTTATTTTTATTCTCTCATCTGACTAACCGGTCAAATTTGAGGAAAATGAAAACTGTACCTGGGAAATTAGTCATCTGACAAGTTTTAGAGCCAAAACGGATCATCAGACGAAACACATTAAACATACATGGTAAAATAAAACGACTTTTGTGTCTCATGATTAAATGGGATTGTCAGGTAGTGTAAAATTTTGCGTAATTTTGTGCAAATTTGTCAATGTACTTGACAAACGTTTAGTGTCACAAAGATGGCACGTCTCTTGACAAGTTTCGACTTTTCATTTTTCTGTGTGTACATATATACACACACACATACATACATCATCGTAAAAACACTGGAAACGGACTCAGGGGAACTGGAAACGTATAGAAACATCAAAATCTCAAATTCGGATTTTTGACATGATTACAATACTTTCTTCACTATAGTGTTCGGAAAGTAAAAATGTGCCCAATGAAATATCTTACTATTAATTCCAGTAATTTCATGTTGCTAAATTTATGTTAAAACTTTATTTGCGAGAAGAAAGCAAGTTTAATTACTAAGTTTAAAGTTGTGCAAACATACTAAAAATAAAATAAAATAAATCAAGTCACAGATTAAAACTAAGGAATAAAACAAAAACTATTTGAATTTTTTTTTTTTTTTTCAATTGCTTTAGCAAGGAAATTCACGATATTGATAGAAACGAAATATAAACAACAACATAAATAAGAAACGTTTGTAACAATGAAAATAATGAACATGTTATATGTTTAAAAGTCGTTTCATATATTGTTGAACAATTGTTGTTATTCTTAATTATGAAGTATCATTGTTGTGTCCATTGTTGGTATAATAACAACAAATACATTTGCATAAATTTAGTTCTGGTAAAAGTCTTTTGCTTGACGTTTGCTAAGAGCTCATAATTTGATATTTTGTTGTTTAAAACGTTTGATATTTACTAATTTGTGACTTTTTTCATTTTATGATATTGTGAAAATGGGTTTCAAAAGTTTCTTTCAGAAATTTGCGTAAGTACATCAATTTTGCGATGCACTCTAAATTTTCCAATATGTTTCGCTAGCCCTAATGTATTCAACGTTACTTTTAATGCATTAATGTAATATAAACAATGTTTTGCTTTCACAAAAAAGTATCAGTGCATTTAATATTGTATACAAATTTATATATACAGTGCGTTGCATGAATATAAACGCACCTTAGCTCTAAGAATTAGAATGGTATAGAAGAGTAATAATAAAATATGAATAGGCGACACTTTTTGCAAACTGTATGTGTATGATTCAAGAAATGAAATTACGAGTCAAAACAATGAAAAACCAATATGATTTTTTAGAAAATAATATTATTGAATTTATGGCAAATATACATGTTGCATGAATTTAAACGCATATGTAAAAAATAAATAACTGAGTAACAAATACTGTATCTAATACTTTGTAAAGCCACCATGGGCTTCTAGAAGAGCCAGTAAACGCCTTGGAATTGACTGATATAGTGGCATGAGGTTATCCAAGCTGATTGTCTTCCAAGCTAACAGAATTGCCGATTTTAGTTCAACTTTCGTGTTAAACCGCTTTCCGTTTGCGTAAACACGGCGAACCAGATTACCCAATACGTTCTCCATTATGTTTAAATCGGGGCTTTTTGAGGGCCAAGGCAGAACTTTAATTTTATTGTCACGGAATCATTTTTTAATGATATGTGCTGTATGTACAGATGCACAATCTTGCTGCTAAATATAATTTCTTCCAGATTTTTTAACTGCTTGACGGCGAGGTTCCTTGTGAGCATCTGAACATAATCTACAGAGTTCATACTGTTCTCCACGAACTCTAATTCGAAAGTCCTTTTAAAACTTATAACTGCCCACACCATGACAGACCCACCTCCAGATTGACATTTTGAACAGTACATTTCTTCTGTTATCATATCGTACCAGTAGCTATGAAATCCGTCCGGGCCATCGAGATTAAACTTTTTTTCATCTGAGAAGATGACTTTTTCCCAATTTAGTCGATCTAGTATCCATTTTCTTGCCCTTTCCAACCGCATATCCTTGTGCTTTTGAGTGAGGGGTGGTTTCGCCTTCATTTTCTTAAATTTAATGATTGTTCCAGCTTTGATAGTTCTCAATATGGCTGTCCGATAAACACCCAGCTTGTATTGAGCCTTTATTGAGCATAGGAAATATTCTTATTCTTTGCAGCGTTGCATATTTGACATTTGTCATAACTGGTGAGCTTTCCTGTTCGCTTCCCATACGCTTTTTTTTCCCATAATTTGCTCCTTTCTTTATATAATTTCGCATAACACTTTCACTTCTTCCGATTCAGCGCCCTATTTCGCGATTGCTAAAGCGTTTACCACGCATAAAGTCAACTTTTATCCTCTCGTCTACTATCAAAGTTTTTCCTCTTGCCATCCCGTACAAACTCCGTAAATTTTGCACTCAAGCATTAAAACTGATTTTAGAGAATTTTAGCAACACGACTATTTGTGTTTAAATTTAATTCCGGCGACTCTGTTAAATTTTAAACGCAAAATACAGAGTGCGTTTAATTTCGTGCAACAAACGAAAAACAGTGAAAAATAAGAAAATGCTTAAACATTCATTACATAAGCTTGCATGAGCCTAAACATACTTGCTCAAAGCACCTCATTCAATTGTTAGTCATATGCAATAACTGTAAGTCGCATTCCTTCTTTTAAAATGTTAAAAGTTCTATTTCTGGTTATTGGAAAAGGTGCGTTTATATTCATGCAACGCACTGTATATTATATACACCATTGGAAGATTCAATAACAGATGTTTATTTATTATTGCATGTACATTTATCAGGGATTGGAGCAATCTACATTTTCCATACCATTTTTTAAAAATTAAAAATTTAGTAATTGTTTGCAGTATGTTCCTTCTATTGATTATTATGAATATTTATAGTGATATTTAAAACAGAAACTGCATAGAGCTCTGAATTATATATATATATATATATATATATATTTACATACATATACTTTTTCTTGTACGTGCGTCTTTTATTTCAGCGTCGTTTATTTTAAAACAATCCATGGTTTGGACAAACTTCTAGGAGAGGTAGAGTGCACCCTGATGACTCGAAGTCATAAGGTTATCCAGCGCGAGAAATGCGTTCCTGATACCCTGGTATATAGAAAATTCTTAGAAATAAAATGTCGCCATGCAAATAATTATCGATTTTAAGGACGAATGTACTTAGACAAAAGAAAGAAGGCTCAAAGATAGTGTTAGAGATTTATCCACCGACTCCAATGAAATACTCACTAAATATAAAAATAATGTATATTTATTATTAAAATGAACCATCACTTATGCACTTTATTTTTCATGTATGCGTGTGTGCGGCATATTTCAACATCATAATGATCTAAAACCAAAATGGAAAAAGTTTTAATTAGCAAGTTATGACTAATGTATAATATACGGAGATTAAAAATCATTATACAAATTAGGAAATATGGAAAATTTCTATAAATGAAGGAAAAATAACTTTGACATTTAACACCCAAAAAGCTGCTATATTTTTATCGAGAGCATGTATAGTTTCAGTCTAAAAATAGTCAGCTATTTCATATATAAGGTACCTGTACCCAATATGGACACCCTAATGAAAATGTATTTTTTTCACCCCCGTATACACGTCATAGGATTCCAAAAATGTATCACCACTATCCCTGGTCTGTTGACTATCATTATTGAAATTAGCGACCTTGTAATTATTCTGGTTTAATTTAAATGATAAAAACAAAAAATGTTTATAAGTGTCCATATAAGGAAACACCTGTCCCTATTATAGGCATGCATGTCCATATTAGGGACAGGTGGCTCCTTATTGACCTACTACACAGGGTGTATGGAAGAGCCCCTCTTTCAAGGGATTTTAGAGGAGAGGGATTAAAAAAAAATACATCTTAAAGTATTGCGGGGGAGGGAGTGCACAGTGAATATCTTCAGAACATGCACTTTAGAAGGGTGGGGGGGGGGGAATTTTCGGTTATGGCTCTTCGAAGATCCATGCAAAGCACCTCAGTTACTACAAAATATTATGAAATAATATAGTTGCTTTTGCGTAGCTTTATTGCATCTGTCTGCAGAATTTACATCTGTTATTACTCAGTCCTCACAAGATGGACAAATGGAAACTTCTTCATCATGGGCGCTATGTCCCACACAGTCCTCATGGACATATCTGCCGCATTTGATGCATGGCCGCATGTCTGCAACAGCATCAATACTGCATAAGAAACAGTACCATCTCTCCTTTGTTGAGGAAGTGATACCACTGGTACTTGCGATTTCGCCAACAGGTACCCTACTGAGGGGAGGCTTCTTTTGATTTTTTTGCAAGGGTTTTTTAGAGGATTTTTTTCTTGTAGGAGGTTTCTTGCAGGATTGTTCAGATGGCATCTGATCTTACATTTTACCACTTTGATGCCCTTTGAGTTTATCGCCTGGCGACGTTGTGTCCTCTTCCTTCTTACAGTTGGAGTAGATAACACTCTGGTGAAAGAGTTTTCCATGGAAAATGATCTCGCAGGTGATGAAGGTGGGTAAGTAACAGGAGAAGGTATGTTGTTAACAAGAGCTTCAACATCTGTACTTCCACTTTTAATTCGTAATGTAATGTACGGATACTATAATTAAGATTAAAAATACATATAAACATTAATTTATTATGAATTAGCTAAATGAAATAACATCAAACAGATATTTTACAAATTTGTGAATCTGAAGATTCGCTTGCTGTACTTCCAATGTAGACATAAGGTGTCCATATTGGGAATCGGGCGTAGTTTTACTAAATCTTGTAATAAATAAACAAAGAAAACATTTTTAAGCAATATATGCAATGGCAATTGAAAATATGTTTTATCAGCTTTCTAAAACACTCCAATTTTCAATATTTAAAGTAATTTTACCATATCTAATAAGAATTTAAACTTACCTGTAATTACGATCCGCACACTACGTAAAACAAGTTTCCTTCAAAATGGCGAACAGCGCGCTTTTTTGCACTTTTCAGGCTAAATTATCTTTTCAACTGCTTTTCTTCACGGACATACAGCGCCATCTTTCAATCAAATTTGTTACTTTTAAAGATATTAGGGGTGTCCATATTGAGAGCATTGTCCATATTGGGTACAAGTACCTTATATATATATATATATATGCATATATATGACCCAATAAAATTACCCTTTTAGTAGCTGAAAAATTTTATTTTATATTTTGAAACAGCAAATTAAAAAAATTACACTAAAAGTAAAAATACTGCACCAAAGTAGAGCGAATTTTAATAATAAAATTCTTTTAATAGCAAAAAACATTTAATGTAATCTACTGTTTCAGTTCAACAGCAAATGTGTAAATAAATATGATGTTTTTTCAGATTGCGTTCTCATCATGACTTCGATTATGATCAGGATATTATGAAATACGAGAAAAGTTTAAAAATTTTGAGGAGAGAGTTAGCAGTAGACATGTAAGTGTATAAAATACTTTTCTATAATTTCATATATTTTCTTGCAAATTTTTGTGTCCTAAATTACATTTTACAGTCGGTATTTTTACTCTTTCACCCGTCTTAAAATAATTTGAATTATAGACGGATGTTAAAGCAGGTAAGTATTTTCTCACATCATTTTGCATAAAAATGCAAAAATAATCGAAGATGTGTAAAAATTATTTGATTGATTACAAATACTTTTTGCAATGAAAAAGTAGACAGATATACAGACGAACTGTAGTATACACGGTTAAATTTCAATCTAAAGTATTAAAAACAATATTTTGCTTTTTTTGAAACTTTTCTCAAACAATGAATGTTAAATTACATATACAAATGAAAATAGATTTTTAGAATTACAGCATGCATTACAATAATAATAATAATAATGAAACAAAATTGAAAATTTTCAATTACTCTAACAATTTTCACCCGTCTGTAATTATATTATCATAGCTGCCAACTTTTACTCTTTTTGTCTACCAGTAATATACAATAGAAATGTTTTATAACTTTCTCAGTTCTACTCATATAGCGTGGTATTGGGAAAAAAGAATAAAAGTTGAAAGCTATGACATTCATTATGCATATATATAATACAATTTATTTGTAGTGTAAATATTTATAATACATTTGTATTGCATGCATTAGAAAAATGTAGTTTAATTTCAAAACTTTTTAAGTCAACATTACTGTTACCCTTTTTTTAATGCGCGATAGTGTCTAACTCTATATGCCTTATTCGAAAGAGCTGAAAATTTATAACCACATGTTATAGGACGCGAGCGCACGAACTGCATAGACTTTGGTGAATCAGGAACTTACAGTTTATTTACAGGAACATGATGAAATGTCTTCTATCATTATGGTTTATGAGCTCAAGTTATTTGAAGAGTTGTTTCCAAAAGGAGTTAAGTCAAAATTTTCAAAAATTGACTTTTCGATGCAAAAGGTCGCAGCATACGTCTAACAATATATTTTGAATAAGTAGAAGTTCCAAACAAAGTTTAGTCATAATGAAAACAGAAAGTAAAATCTGTTTTTTTTTCCAAAAAGAATTAAGTCACAAGTAAGTTTCGTGCCAAAAGGGATTAAGTTAAGTTTAACCAATTGTAGCGTGCCTTGAGATCACGTGGTTTGTCTGGCCTTGGGTGGAAAGACAAAAATAAGGAAAATAATGTTGTTGTAGATTGTCACATTTAGACAGTTTTTTTCCCCATAGAAAAATATAAAGAGAGATTACTTATAACCTTTTTACTTTCTTCTATATGTAATATAGAGAAAGTATTGGATTCGTAAAAATTTTCGACCTCGGGTTTTTGATGGATTTACACGTTTTGAGAGCTGTAGAACACGATTTGACCCTTTTTAGAAAATGTCTGTCTGTCTGTCTGTCTGTCTGTCTGTCTGTCTGTGTGTGTGTGTGTGTGTGTGACAAAATTTTGTGGCAACTGTATCTCAGGAACTACTGCACAGAATTTCATACAAATTAGTATGTAGTTGCACCTTGACATAAATTAGTGCCTATCAACTTTTGGTAAAAATTGTCTTACAGGTTGCGTTGCCATCCCGCTTTTTCTAAATTTTTAACATGGTGATATAGGACAAAATTTTGTATAAATGTGCATAAAGAGAATTATTTTTTAGTAATCATTATGAAATTTACAAGAATTATTTATAATAGAGGTAGTCAACTGGGGAAAAAATTTTGTATGCGTAGGAGCCTCGTGAACCTCCCTGGGGGGGAAGTCCCCCCTCGAGGGGAGTAAATTTTCAAGATCGGTATCTTTCGAATGGTCTCGTCAATACCTTTAAAACGAATGGTTGAACTATAAATCTGTGATAATTTAAAACAAAGTTATCGATTTTTTTTACTTTTAACAAAAAGTAAATTAGAAAAAAAAATCGTATTTTTTTTTTTTTTTTTTTTTTTTTTTTTTAACGAAATTTAACCAGACTTGGTATTTAGTTGGCCCCTGACATAAACTGGGGCTGATTAGATTTGGGGATCAATCACTCAACAGGTGGTGCTGTGATCGTATTTTTTCTAAATTTTTAACATGACAGTATAGGACAAAATTTCGTATAAATGTACATAATGGGAGTTATTCTTAACCTGTGATTGTGAAATTAATATGAATTATTGATAATAGTAGTAGTTAATTAGGAAAAAAATCTCGGTCATCGCTTCCCCCCCCCAGGGGAAAGCATCCCCCGGGGGGGGGTAAATTTTCAAGATGGGTATCTTTCGAAAGGTCTCGTCAATATCTTTAAAACGAATGGTTGAACTATAAATATGTGATAATTTAAAACAAAGTTATCGATTTTTTTTTTTTTTTTTTTAACGAAAAAAAAACTTTGAAAAAAAATCGTTTTTTTTTTTTTTTTTTTTTTTTTTTAAATACTGTTACTGCGTGAATTTGTATAGGAAAATATAGAAGAAAGTCTTGTGGTGGCCACAGCATACTAGTTTATAATGTGTTTGTAAAAGATTTTAATCTTGGTTTTGGAAACCCGAAAAAAAAACACATTTGTTCCTTCTGTATTAGGAAAAAAATACAAATGAATTCAGAAAAATGTACAGAAAAAGAAAAGACCCTGTTAACCGAACTTTTGATTCATAAACACCGGAGCAAAAAATTTTATTCACTTTTAGGGGAAAAGCTTATAGGAGAAGATGAAATTACAATATGTTTTGACCTGATGCAAAATCAGAAATTACCACACAAATAAAAATTATACCATGTTAGGAATGCTTTCAGCAGGGGCTGCTCAAAAGGACGTCACCTATTATTTACCAGTGCATGGTCACTCCTACTTACCAGCACATAGAACATTCGGCCCAGTGGAGACTAGTTTAAAGAAAGTGGATACAATTTTACTCTCTAATGAATATTTTGAACATTTCTCTAAGGTTAGAAATCTTTTCAAGTATAAGAAGCAGTGGAATATTTTAGATTGGAAAAATTTTGCGTATAGTCGTCTGAAAAGTAAACAAGGTTTCGTGTTTTCAGGGTCAAAAGTGCTTGAAATTACGAAGCGAGTTGGGGGGGGGGACGTACTGTGGCTCGTTTTGAAGTCAGAAGATCCTAAAACAAACTGAAAAAATTCTCTTATGAGCCTCTTTTGAAATAAAACCAAAACCAATATAAAACAAGAAAAAAAAATCAGATGAATTGCTTGAATCTTTGGGAATTAACGATGTTTTTATTTTTATGAACAATCTTGCAACGATACACCTAAGGCTAACATAAGTGAAAACAATGATAGCGATGAAGAAATAGAGTATGTAAATGAAGATTTGTGGTAACTAACCAGCTTCCAAAAATTGTGCATCTAAAATTTATGTAGTAATTACATGGAAAACAAACACAGATTACTTTCAAATAGAAGTAAGTCATTTCATTTTGTAATTTGTTTGTGCCAAAAGGGCATAAGTCTTAGTTTTGTTCCAAAAGGGGTTAAGTCATTTTTTCTTTTTTTTTCATTTCTCAATAACTATACCGTCAGGATTTTTTTAACCATATAATTTAGTGTTACTGTCATCCATAGATTACTGGAAAAAATTATATTTTCCTTAAATTCAATAATAAATCTTACATAATAAAATCGCGTTTTTTCAAGAATGGAAAAAAATGACTTAACGCCATTTGGAAACAAGATCTTCATTTATTGTGCGATGATATCAATATGCCTTCCGATTTAGCTGAAAATTTATTTACATGTCATAAAACACCATTGGTGAATCTAGCACTTATTTTACAGGGACACAACGAAAGTTTCTTTATGAATATGGCTTATAGGTTCAAACTTTAACGTGCGATTGGGTCTAAATACTTTTTTCAATATTGAAAAATTATTCATCACTGCCACACGAACTGTATTTATTTTGCTGAATATAGAGTTTTATAGAGTTTTACAGGCCACAACAAAAAATTCTTTAACATTATGATCTATGGGCTCAAACTATGTGAAGTGAAATAGCGTAAAATTAAACAATATGTTATATGGAGAAAAATATTCAAACACACCATTTTAATTTTCTCTTTTGTTTATTTAACGACTTTCCTTCCTTTAATTTATTTAACCTGTAGTTACTAAATGTTCAGAAAGTCAAGTGGTATCACTCTACATTTTTCAAATTATAAATATTATTTTTAAGTTTCCTTGTATTTTAAGTTTTTTGTGAGATTTCTTTCAAATAAACCAAACTCTTCCAGATTCATGTATGACAGTGCTTCATATGATTGCCAAGTCGAAGCAGCTTTTAGGCGAATGAAAAGGTCATCTGCAGTCTGCCAAAATGCTATGCTGTGGTTCAAAACCCAGTTGAAATCAGAAAGGGAAAAGGTATGGACAAAATTGATGACTGATAAAAAGATCGATTTGTCCAATGCAATGATTTATTTGATAAGAATCGACAAAACTGACGCAGTGTGGCTGAGCCTTGAAAGCAGAGCAAAAGATTACATTTTTGAATGGATGCGAAGAGCTAACTTTACCATTCTTGAAATGTTTATTCTTAGACATAAAATGTAAGTATGAATGTAACTGTGTATGAATATATGGATATTTTGGATTTTCATTTACATTGTAAAACATTTAGATTGATTATATATAAAAGAAAGGGTATAAATATTGGCACCCTTTTTGTTTTTGACTTAAAGTTGCTTTAATTTTGAAATATTCTACATTTTTTATCTTCGTAAACAACTATAACAAGATTGTTAAATGAGAGGGGGCAAATTAACGATTAATATCAATTATTTCAATTCGAAAACGAAGGTTTACAAAAAGCATTTAAAAATACACCATAAAATATGGGGTGCAAATAGGGGCCTTTTCCAAATAGAACACAAAAGATAGTTTAAAATGCTTTAAAACAGGATAAAACAATACAAAAAAATATAAAATGTATTTATTACCGAAAAGAAAAAAATTACAGTAATCGCTGACATAACTGGCTCTTTGAAACCCGCCACAATCTAAGTGTGCCCACATTCGGAACAAAACTTCATACCACTCTTCTTTGCAAATGTGTTCAGAGAACATTCCGTTGCAAAACATGTCAGTCGCATCTCTCGAATTTAATTTATCTCCGTCGTTTATATCCAGATTGATATCATCATCGCCGTGAATAAGGGGAGGGTCACAGTAATCTAATAAATTTAATAATGAAACCTATTGTTCGTAGATTGAATTTTCTTTCGTTGAAGGCCTTTGGTTCTCTCACCAATGGCCAGTCTTTTACCTTACCGGACCCTGGTGGTATCTTACTCGGGGAAATCTTAAAGATGTCTTCTTGTGAGCACTTTTTTCAATCAATGTAATCAATTGTTTATTGTATGTTCATCAAATGATGAGGTTGGACCTTGCTGATGGACAAAAGTAGCTTTGGATCTCCGTTTTTCAGATATCACTGTGAAATTATTTTAAACTAGCCATAAGAACACGAAAAGAAAACGATTTCTGATACCTCTCAATAGTTTGCAGTCATGAACAAACACCAATTGGCACTGCATCCATGGAACTTGAAAGAATAGTTCCAACTGCTCTCTAATATCTTATATCAACAAGTGGCACCACCTTTATTTCTTGTCGCCATCCTTCAGTGTCTCCCATAGTCAATTGTGGAAGGGTGCCCCTATTTCCATTTTTGCACCTTCTTCTCATATCGGTTCATTTCATATCTGTAATAATATGTGAACCTAATTAATATTGTTTTACTTCCTCTTTAACTGCTACAATGAAAATAAAATTATGTTAAAATGTGCAGTATATATTTAATTTCTTATATGAAGAACTCAAATGAATGCTTTTAAATACTGTATATTCTAAATGAATTATCATTTTATTAATGTAATTTTTTATTGTTTTAGGTTGTCATTCTATCAAAAAATGAAGCTAACTCTCTTCAAAAGGAAAAAATAATTTTTAACATCACTGATCGTTTTCCGAAATGATGCTTTAACATCTTCAGCATCCAAATCCTGTTATTTATGACTCACTTACCTGGACTTGACTTTTATTTCCCGAAATGTGACTTTTATTTACCCGAAATGTGACTTATTTATTGCAATTTAACATCAATGGATATCTCTTGAGCTTCTTCTTTCATGTTGGATCTTTGTCATGTGTATCTCATCCTTTATCTTCGGCCATCTTGAACACCATCTTCTCCAGCTTCGACCTTCTTCTCCACTAAGTGCCATTTTCCCCGCTTTTGTAATCAGCAGCTCCATAATATGTACTTACGCATTTTCAAATAAATATTTACACAAGTGAACGACTGTGTTCTTCTGCTTTAGTAGATTTTCTATTGTTTTAGATTTTTTACAAAACAAAAGTTCTGTTTTGTTTTAGCACACCAATTTTGTTTAGCATTTGAAAAAAAAAAAAAAAAAAGATAGTTTATTATTGAACCTTATTAAACACGGTGAAAAAAAAAAAAAAAAAAAAACATTTTTAATACTTTGACGTTTACATTTTATTTATTTTATTCATGTTATAGGTCACAGTTGCACCAACTGTATAGATTTTGGTGAATTTAGCACTTACAGTTTTTTTACAGGGACACAAAGAAAAATTCTTTATTATTATGGCCTATGGGACCCAATTTTTAAAATTGCGATAGCGTCTAAACGCCTTATTCAATTGAGCTGAAAATTTATTTGAATATTATAAATAACTGTTGCACTAACTATAAGCATTTTGGTGAATCTAGCAATTATAGGTTTTTACAGGGACACAACGAAAAATTCTTTATCATTATGATCTTATGGGCTCAAAGTTCAGTAGCGTTAAATAAAAGATCGTGTAATATATGTAGAAAAATACTCAAACACTCTGTTATGGTTTTCTCTCTCTTTTGTTTGTTTAACAACTCCTCTTTCTTTATTTTATCTACAAAACTGTTAATTACTCAATGTTCGGAAAGTCGAGTGGAGTCACTCCAGACTTTTTTTTTCTTTTCCCTACCTTTTTTAAAAGTTAGAACGCTGATTTAATCGTGAGGGTTCTTAGATTTTTTTTTTCTTTTGGTGGAAATCTCTTTAATAGATTTTTTATAATTACTAATTGAAATGCGATATATTTGCCTGCCTTTTGTATTGACAATTAAATTTTGTGAGTTGGCAAACTTCAAACTTCCAACTGATGTTAGTTGATAAAATTACGCGAGTTAGCAATCTTCCAACTTTTAATTCATGCTAGACGATAAGTCACGTAGTTTCATAATAAAAGCATAAAACAGTTTTATTATTATTATTATTATTATTATTATTATTATTATTATTATGATTGCAAATTTTCAACTGATTTTGACAACAATTTAAAATTCGCTATAACAGTTCAAATATTACAAAATTCGAATCAAAATTTGAGAATGTCTTAGAAAAATAATAATTGATAAAATTCAAGGCAAGCCATTCGTTGAAATTTTATAAGCTAGCCGTTCTTGCAAGTGAAAACTTCTCATTTTACAGAAAAATAATATTTAATTAAATTCCAGAACGAAATTATTTTACCATGTTTTTATTAATTTCGATTCTTGTTTGTTTGTCCGGTACAAATCTTGCAATCGATTTTTAACTAACTTCCCTACTAGCTAGACATTTGTAACTTTCAGAATAGCTCAGAACCCGATGACAACATAGTACTTCGAATCCCGATTTTCGAATTTTTGATTAGTTTCCTTTAAATTAATTAAAATGTGAAAATAATAACCTCCTAATAGCTTTAAAAATAGCCATTAAAATATTAACTATAATTTAATTGTTGCCAAAAACATTTACGAGTTCATTTTCTTTCTACATAAAAATAAATACATTTAATTAAACGTTAAAAATTTTATGCTCATTGATAAATTGCTAATGCAGTTCTATAGATATGATTCAACAGAAAATTTAAAAACATGGTATATAAGAAGTTTTTTATCTTATAATTGTTTATTGATATTTTTACACTTGGAATTTATGCTGATTGCAGACTTACAAATACTGGAAAATTTGATCTAAATATAATACTTTGTCTACGACTATATAAGGGTAAGGGAAAGTGAAATTTCGATTGAAAAATAAAAATTATAATCACTAGACACAATTATTAATATGTTTAAAAAAAAACTTATTTAATTATCAAAATAAAAATTAATAAGCTATTTTCATTATTATATTTGAATTTCGGTTTAAATGTGTGACATCAATTTAATTTTACCAATACCAATATAAAATCCAAAAAATAAAATTTTCGTTAAAAATATTATTTGACTTTATAAATAAATTTCTATTTCACCGATAAATTCACTTTTGGAACAAAATATTAAATTGCCTTCCATTTATAACAATTTTACTTATAATAAAAGCATTTTATTCTGATTTAAAGTAGAAAAAGTCGATGCTTATATATTATGATGGCAAACTATTAATAAGAAAACCTTATTTTGAAAAAATAACTGTGATATACATTTTAACAGTTATTTATGTCAGGTATTTATTTTTGAATTATGATTTTGATTTTTTAGTTATTTGACCGCATTATTTACCTCAATTGTTACAATATGGAATTTTTTTTAAGCGACGTAATCATATACTTTTTTATGCAAATGGAGAAGATATCAATAAAAATTTATAAAATTAATTTCTTGAAAGTAAAAGAAAATATCTCCATTTGCATATTGTCTCTTGATTTATATGGAATATTAAAATATCTTTTTATCTTTTTGAATTGTTATGCATGATTAAATATGTTCTTTTATTATATTAATTTTAATAGTTTCATTGAAAAAAAAGAAATATTTTACACAATTTCTGATATCTTTATGAATATAATTAAGAAATGCAATAAATTAAGCTTACCTATTTAATATAATATGTATATAAGAAAGAGGAATTTTCTTTTTACAGTGACAAAGAGAGAGAGAGAGAGAGAGAGAGAGAGAATATAAATCGCTCAAAAATGTAACGCTTGACAGTAAATAATAATAAATTACACAAATAATCTAATGAAAATTTTTACTCAGAGCACTTTATGCATCAATTTTATGTTAATTTTATAAAGTCGCGTGTGTCTGTGTTTGTGTTTTGGGAGTACGGCTGATTGACTGCTCTAGGGTCCTAGGCCAGAGAGGGAGTGCCCTCCTTGGGGTTCTTTCTAAGGAGTCCTATCCCATATTTATTTCAAATATTTCAAAGACGAAAGGAGGCCGCTCACCACTATGCAGCGGTTTTGAGCGATTTCAACCTCCAAAGAGGGGCTCTGACGACAAATGTCACATAACAATGTGAAATTCTGAAAGAGCCCGTTTCTAGAGGTTAAGTCTCCCCCGCTGTTTATTGCATAAACATTTAAAAAAAAAAAAAAATACAATTGCTGCCAGATATGAAATCCCACGCGACAGAATGCAGCAGTTATTTAAAAAGACAAAATTTAGCCTTCTAATGAAGAGGGCAACAGAGATTAAAAATAGAGATGATTGATGATGAGGAATGTATAATTTGAGAGTCTTATATAACAAGGAATCCATGGTTATTAGTCTGAAGTTGCGCGAAGTGACAATTGTATACATTATTAATATAGCAGAATTTCTTAATGTAAACTCTACGTATAAATAAATAAATAAAGCCTGCAACTGTCATACGTTTTGTTATTAAACATTTAATATACATATTTTTTGAGGGAGTTTTAGCTACAGTTAATATTCTTGACTGAATTCTTTCGTATGAAGTATTTAAAAGCAAATGTAATTATGTGTTATCAATTCATTGCTGGTCTCGGAGAATTTTTATGACAATTACCATGAGACACACGAGCAAACATACATAAAATCTCACACTCACACACACACAAAAAAAAAAAAAAATTCAAATCAATCATCAAATTCAAATCAAAATTGGGGACTGCCGATAGAAGTGAAAACTAAGTAACTTGTGAATTGTATCGTCGAGCTATTAGATTATTATTTTCGAATTATTTTTGGTTTGTAAAGAAGTGTTTATGATCTGTATTATATGATTCGGCACAATATTTGTAGCTACCCAAATTAAATAAACTAAGCCTTGTATAAGGTAAACATATTGATTACTTAAGAAATTATTTTAATTAGTAGCTAAGATACAAAAGAAAACCGATTCAGGACAGCCCAAAATGTGTAAATCAGGTGAAATCTCGAATTACACTTTCGTTAATATAAAAGAACTTTAAAATATCGTTCGAATGATGTATTAAAAATAATTTAATCATAATTAGAATTTGAAATATTGAAATTTTAAAATATTACAGCGCCATTTGGTGGTAGAAACTTCTGTAAGTTACTGTTCGATTCCAACTCAACAAAGATTTCTAATGATGTATTACTTATGAAATTATTTTAATCAGTAGCTGAAATACAAAAGAAAACCCATTCAGGACACCTCAAAACGTGTAAATCGGGTGAAATCTCGAATTCCACTTTCGATAATATAAAAGAACTTTAAAATATCTTCCGAATGATGTATTAAAAATAATTTAATCATAATTAGAATTTGAAATATTGAAATTTTAAAATATTACAGCGCCATTTGGTGGTAGAAATTTCTGTAATCTACTTTTCGATTCCAAATCAGCAAAGCTTTCTAAGGATGTATTACTTATGAAATTATTTTAATTAGTAGCTGAGATACAAAAGAAAACCCATTCAGGACACCTCAAATAGTGTAAATCGGATGAAATCTCGAATTCCACTTTTGATACTATAAAAGAACTTTAAAATATCTTTCGAATGATGCATTAAAAATAATTTAATCATAATTAGAATTTGAAATATTGACATTTTAAAATATTACAGCGCCATCTGGTGGTAGAAATTTCAGTAAATCACTGTTCGATTCCAACTCAACAAAGCTTTCTAATGATGTATTACTTATGAAATTATTTTAATTAGTAGCTGAGATACAAAAGTAAACCAATTCAGGAGCCTCAAAACGTGTAAATCGGGTGAAATCTCGAATGCCACTTTCGATAATATAAAAGAACTTTAAAATATCTTTCGAATGATGTATTAAAAATAATTTAATCATAATTAGAATTTAAAATATTGAAATTTAAAAAAATTATTTCCCCATCTGGTGGTAGAAATTTCTGTAATCTACTGTTCGATTCCAAATCAACAAAGCTTTCTAATGATGTATTACTTATGAAATTATTTTAATTAGTAGCTGAGATAGAAAAGAAAACCCATTTAGAACACCTCAAAACGTGTAAATCGGGTAAAATCTCGAATTCCACTTTCGATAATATAAAAGAACTTTAAAATATCTTTCGAATGATGCATTAAAAATAATTTAATCATAATTAGAATTTGAAATATTGAAATTTTAAAATATTACAGTGCCATCTCGCGATAGAAATTTCTGTAATCTACTGTTCGATTCCAAATCAACAAAGCTTTCTAATGATGTATTACTTATGAAATTATTTTAATTAGTAGCTGAGATACAAAAGAAAACCCATTCAGAACACCTCAAAACGTGTAAATCAGCTGAAATCTCGAATTCCACTTTCGATAATATAAAAGTACTTTAAAATATCTTTCGAATGATGCCTCAAAAATAATTTAATCATAATTGGAATTTGAAATACGAGTATTAGAATAAAATTTAATTTCCAATTAAAATGTAAATTTTTTCCAAAATCGATGAAATTTGAACTGCAACTATCCCCTGTGCTGTTAATGGCGTAGTTTGAAAGTTTGAAAGAATTTAGAAGAAAATTGAAGCATTTTGAAATTTGTAATTTTTATTCCTAGTAGAAAAACCACGTAATGTGAATTGGTAAAAAATATGTTTCTTCTCATGGAAAGCCTTCGCTGACGATGACGCGAGTTTCATGATTTTTGTTCACCGAAAAGTGCTCAACGCGCCTAAAGAAGTTTTCACTTCAAACGGAAAACCTTCGCTGACGATGACGCGAGTTTCATGATTTTTGTTCACCCATAAGTGCTCAACGCGCCTAAAGAAGTTTTCACTTCAAAAAATCTTAATAGTAAATTATACAGACATCAGACAGTACTAACGTATAAAATAATTTACTGATAGTATTTGAAGTAATATTAAGAATGGAATCAATTAAAAAACTTACAAAATGAGAAACTTTGCCAAGTACATTTGTGAACAGCCAATTGTGAATCAAAGTTACAGTTGAGGGGATGTTATTGTCCTTCCTTCCCTTACAGACTTAATGGCAAGGAAGGGTAGATAAGATGGATATTTTCATTGTCAGCTCAGTTAGAACTTTAAAATGATATATAACATGTAACAAATATGGGTCCGTTAATGATAGAAGAAGAATAATCTTCTGTCTAAATCATGCGAATTAACTTTGAAGTGACATGTTTGACAGTTCAAGCTCATTAAAATTTCTTAAATTGAAAAACAAAAAGTATCACGTTAAACTGGAAAACAGACATTTGTAATAATAAATTGGGGAGAGTTTGGTACAATGAACCAATTTTGGAAATTTTAGGTGTTTACTCACGTAATAATTCTCGCCATTGAAAACATGTGTGCATATTACCTATATATTGGGTCTTATGTGGCACTCAATGAAAAGCAATAATTATGTTCACTTTTTTTAATATAATTTTTTTAATAACAACTGACAAAATGGACCATTTTACCCCGACCGCAGACCATGACATGGGGAACCATGGGCCACAGGTCAAATTTAAAAAGCATACTAATGTAGTTTGTTTTTTAAGACTATAAAATGTAGAATATATTATATTTGTTTATTTATATCTTCGGTTCATACAAATAATGTAAATTAAGGAACATTAAAATCATAAAATGATACGCAAGAGAATTTTTGTGTCACTGAAAATCTGCTGTTTTCTTGTGAAGATTTTTTTTTTTTTTTCAAATATATATATATATATGTATAATTTTAATTTTATGTGAATACTTAGTCTGTGTATTTTTAAATAAAAACATAAACAGCAAACAAAATTAATATTTTTCTTATTATTGTTATTATTATTATTATTACAATTAACAAAATGTTTGTCTAATCAACAAAACAAAGTAAACCATTTGCGTATTTTTACTTTCTCTTACCCTTAAGGTAGAGAAAGTATTGTTTTAGGGGCAAATTTTCGAAAGTGAGTTTTTGTTATATTTACATGTTCTGAGATCCCCTGAATACGAAATTCATGTTTTTAGCGAATGATCTGCTTGTGTGTGTCTGTCCGTCAGTGTGTCTGTTATCAGCATATCTCAAAAACAAATAGTAGCAGAAACTCCAAACTTGTTATTCTAAATGTGTATCATATAGGGATGCTACACTAAGCTTTTCGTTGAGCTCAGGCAAATGGTTCATGTACAGGGACTCTCAAAAGTATTCAAATACATTACGTCTATGGGGGAAATTGCAGATAAGTAGAATTTAACATATATAGACTGCACTAAACCAAATGAAACGAATATGTATTTTTTGTTATAGAGATAGTCAACTGGGAAAAAAAATTGTGTATGTAGGGGCCTCGACTCCCCCCTCTGGGGGAGAATTCCCTCCTCGAGGGGAGTAAATTTTCATGATGGGTATCTTTCAAAAGAGCTCGCCAATACCTTTAAAGCGAATGGTTGAACCATCGATCTGCGATAATTTAAAATAAAGTTATTGTTTTTTTTTTTTTTTTTTTTTTTTTTTTATTCTTAAATGTAATATTCAGAACAAATTGAACTTTTTTTGGATATTTAGTGTTATACTACTCTTAGAATAATTTAAAAATGAGTAATTTTAGGAGATTCAAATGTTGTATTTTGAAATTGATATAAGTTTGTTACTGGAAAAGTTTGATCAAGATTGGTAAGTTTCAATGAATGTTGCGTGTGAAAATTGTCTGTATAATTTTAAGTAAACTTTAAATTTTAATAACAGAATTAAATTCTATATAAATTTAGGTGTATTAGTGAAACGGGTGGTTGAGGGGGTGAAAGTTCCCATCACACAGAACTAATTATCATATAAAACTCTTCCGAAGCCTAATTTCAATAGTTTAACGTAGGATTACGTAACAGTATTCGTTATTTTACCTCTTAATCTCCAACCTGTATTTATAGTATTAAATTTCAGGGTAAGAGAAAGTTGTGTAACATATCAGATTATTTAAACAAACAAAAATTTTTCAAAAAGACTTTTGAAATTTTTTTAAAAAGCGAGAATAAAAATTCATTTTTATTTATTCATTTTTAATTTTATACAGTGATTTTTTTTTTTTTTTTTAACGAATGCATTAAAAAATCAAAACCCTAATGTAACATTAAAAAAATAAAAATAAAAATAAAAATAAAAAATTGTATTATTACAACACTTAATGATATGAGCATGTATCTATAAATAAAACAAGAAAGAAAAATCATGCAGTACAAGCAGAATCATGCAGAATCAAGCTCTATTTTGGATTTTTGAAACAATAGCTGTCGTCTTGAAATAATAAACACATTAATTTTACTGTTGCTTTCATTCAAAAATATATAAAGTGCAATTAGAGTAATTTTTTTAAGGTATAAAGTAATTGATAAAAACGCTGTAATGTATTATAAAATTTATCATCATCTTAATAGTTCATAATTTAAAATTGTTATCTATCTTGCTACATCTATCTTGCAAAAAAAAGTAAATCATCTTTGTATTTAGTTTGTTTATATTTTAGACGATCTTAGACATGTATCTTAAAGTTAAAAAAAAAAAAAAATCTGGAGTGACTCCACTCGACTTTCCGAACACTGAGTAATTAACAGTTTTGTAGATAAAGTAAAGAAAGAGAAGTTGTTAAACAAACAAAAGAGAGAAAACCATAATAGAGAGTTTGAGTATTTCTCTCCATATGTTACACAATGTTTTATTTAACACTACTGAACTTTGAGCCCATAGATCATAACGATGAAGAATTTTTCGTTGTCTCCCTGTAAAAACCTATAAATGCTAGATTCACTAAAATGCTTATAGTTAGTGCTACAGTGATTTATAATATTCATATAAATTTTCAGCTCAATTGAATAAGGCGTTTAGGTGCTATCGCACTTTTAAAAATTTGGTCTCATAGGCCATAATGATAAAGAATTTTTCTTTGTGTCCCTGTAAAAAAACTCTAAGTGCTACATTCACCAAAATCTATACAGTTGGTGCAACTGTGACCTATGACATGTGTAAAAAATTTTTGCTCAGATTAATAAGGCGTTTAGACGCTATCACACTTTTAAAAATTTGGCCCCATAGGTCATAATGATAAAGAATTTTTCTTTGTATCCCTGTAAAAAAACTATAAGTGCTGGATACTCCAAAATTTATACAGACTGAGAATCTGTGACCTATAATATGTGTATAAATTCTTTGCTCAATTGAATAAGGCGTTTAGATGCTATCGCACTTTTAAGATTTTGGTCCCATAGGCCGTAATGATAAAAAATTTTTCTTTGTGTCCCTGTAAAAAAAACTATAACTGCTAGATTCACCAAAATCTATAGGGTTCGTACTATGGTGACTTACAATATACGTACCAACTTTCAGCTTATTCGAACAAAGCGTTTAGACGCTAGCATGTTCACTCACAGACATACACACATACATACACACATACATGCACACATACATACACATATACATACACACACACATACATACATCATCGCAAAAATAGTGAAAACGGACTCATTGGATCTCGAAACGTATAGAATCATAAAAATTTCAAATTCGGATTTTTGACATGATTACAATACTTTCCTCACTATAGTGTTCGGAAAGTAAAAAATCATGTAGTACGCATTGATTAGTAACACTTTCCAACTGTACGTAATTGTTATATCGAATAACTTTTAATATTCTTTCCCTACGTTATCACACAACAGACAGAAGGACTGAAAAATATACAAATAGGCTAATTGATTTTAAAATTACTCTTAGGCATTTTGGAAAGTGTTGAAAAGGCTTAAAGCAAAAGAAAATGCAGCCGTTAGAAACTCTCTGGATATTTTACTGTAGCCCTGTAAATCTGAAAGTTAATCATATCATATTCTATACAAAACAATATTTTAGACAATTAATAATACATGTCGATGTTTTTATGATTTTTATAGTAGAAAGTTTTTAAATATAACTTTTAAAAAATTCTGTCCTAAAACGTAATACATTGTTTTTTTTTTTTTTTTTTTTTTTTTGTTGTTGTTGTTGTTGTCCCTGTGAACAAACTAGTTGTACAGGACATATTAATGACATTTTAAATAGGGAACATTCCATAGGGAACTTGAGTATATCGTTTTTTGAAAATTCTCAAAATATTCACGGATAATAGGAGCCGGAGACAAACAGATAGAAATGTAGACAATCGGAAAGACAGATGCACAAATTTAAATCATATTCCCACTAAAATTATAAGAAAGTGTTAAAACGATCGTGTAAACAAAAGTGCAATTCCAGCAAATTTTTATTAATAGGTCTTAATGTAACTGATTATTTTTGTGTGGCCCTGTAGATCTAATGCGAACCACACTATATTACATAGAAGGCACACTCTTTTGTGTATACGAATAATGTATTTCAATTGCATTAAGCTTTGTGAAAAAAAAATTATTAAAATTTGGTTTATAAAAATAACTCTCATACAACACAATGCTTTGGAGTACTTTTAAGTCCCCTGTACACAAACCAGTTAGAAATGTACTCTATTTAACATAGGAAACATCCGATAGGGAATTGAATAACATATTAAAATTTCATTAAAGTTTCTATACATTAAAGGTATTAAAATATGGTTTATAGAAACTCCTCTCATAGAACACAATGCTTTCGAATAATTTTGAATGTCCCTGTACACATACCAGAAGAGGTAGTCATTCCATTTTCAATAGGGAACATCCGATCTTGAACTGGAATAAAATATATCGGTTTAAAGAAATTCTATAAGTATTTACGGGAATTAGAGCGCAGAAAAACAGACAGAGAGACAGACAGACGGACAGAAGAACAGTCAGACATATACACAAATTGAATTTATATTCACACTAAACAAAATGATAGAAAGTGCCAAAAACGCTTCATGTAAACTAAAGTAAAATTCTAGCAATTTTTTATTAATAGCTGTTAATATAACTGAATATTTTTGTGTCACCCTGTAAATCTAATGGTAACCATGCTATATTCTATGCAAAGAATTCTTTTGTGCATATAAATAATATATTTCAATTTGCTAAAACTTCGTGGAAAGTAAAGTTATTAAAATTTGATTTATAGAAATATCTCACAAAGAATGCAATGCTTTGGAGTACTTTTTAGTGTCCCTGTACATAAACTAGTGGTGGTATGTAATCTATTTTATATAGGAAACACCCAATAGTGAACTTGAATAACATATTTCAATTTCATGAAGATATTGTCAGTAAAGGTATGAAAATAGGGTTTATAGAAATACCTCTCATAGAACGCAATCCTTTGAAATACTTTCGGGTGTCCCTGTACACAAACCAGTAGAGTGTACCAGTACCAAAAAACCAGTACCAAACTGTGTTTTTAAGACGGAACATCTGATAGTGAACTGGAATAACATATATCAGTTTCAAAAAATTCCATAATTATTTACGGGAGTTAGAGCGCGGGCAGACAGACGGACAGACGGAAAGATACACACACTGATATCATATTCACACTTAAAAAAATGTTAGAAAGTGTTAAAAATGCTTAGTGTAAATGAAATTAGAATTATAGCATATTTTTAATAATATTTCTTAATATAACAGAATATTTTTGTGTCACCCTGTAAATCTAATGCTAGTCCTGCTATATTCTACGTAAAGCATTCTTTTGTGCATATAAATAACATATTTCAATTTCCTAAAACTTCTTGGAAAGTAAAGTTATTAAAATTTGATTTATAGAAATATCTCTCATAGAACTCCATTTTCAAAAGGGAACATCCGATAGTAAACTTGAATAACATATATCAGTTTCAAGAAATTCTACAGATATTTACGGGAATTAGGGACAGACAGACAAACCGAAGTCATTAACACTTTTCTAACCTTGGGAATCGTTAAAAATGTTAGAAAATGTTAAAAACGCTTAATGTAAACGAAAGTACACTTTTAGCAAATATTTATTAATAGCTCTTTATATAACTGAATATTTTTGTGTCACCCTGTAAATCTAATGCTAATAATGCTACATTCTATGCAAAGCATTTTCTTTTGTGCTTGTAAATAACACATTTCAATTTCATAAATCTTCGTGCAAAGTAAAGTTATTAAAATTTAGTTTATAGAAATGTCTCTCATAGAACGTAATGCTTTGGAATACTTTTGTGTGTCCCTGTACACAAATCAGTGGTGGTATTTGCTCCATTTTACACAGGAAATATCCGATAATGAACTTGAATAACATATTTCCATTTCATTAAGATTTGTGTACAGTAAAGGTATGAAAATATGGTTTATAGAAATGCCTCTCATGGAACACAATGCTTTGAAACATTTTCAAGGGTCCCTCTACACAAACCAGTAGAGGTATAAACTCCATTTTCAACAGGTAACATCCGATAGTGAACTTTTATAACATATTTCATTAAGATTTTTGTACAGTAAGGGTATGAAAATATGGTTTATAGAAATGCCTCTCATAGAACACGATGCTTTGAAATACTTTCGGGGGTCCCTGTACACAAACCAGTAGAGGTATAAACTCCATTTTCAATAGGGAACATCCGATAGTGAACTTTATTAATATATATCAGTTTGAAGAAATTCCATAAATATTTACAGGACTTAGAGCGCGGACAGACAGACCGAAGTCATAAACACTTTTCAACCTTGTTGGAAAGTGTTAAAAAGAAGAAGGAATATAATGTACGATTTCTTTTTATTTCTTTCTTTCTTTATTTATTTTTTACAATTGCAACATGTAATAATTTGTCTACATATTAAAACAAAAAAATCATCCATGCAATAAGCAATAAAAAAAAAGTACCAAACAGCATTCCTTTTTTCTTAATAAACAACATTAATTGTTGATTTTTAAAGTAATTGGTGGCATATTTTTTACATGAATTTTATCAATATTATAAAACGAATATATTGAAACACAATACACATGTGTAAGTAAAAGTTAATACTTTGCTCCTTGCTTACATATAAATACTTATTACGCAGAAAAACTTTCGTTTACTTTCGTAATATTAGACTTAGATTCGATAGAATTACAAAACGCTAAATGGCGCTTATTGATATCAAAAGTAGTTTAATAATATTTTTATTTGTTGGAAAGATAATTTTTTTTTAATTATGGAGGAATATTTCCTTTTCTACGTTAACAGAATTAAAAATTAAAACTTGTAGAATTTCATAAATTAAAGAAAACAACGATATTAAATATTCATGATATTAAATATTCTTTTGTTTAATTCTAAGACAGAGTCATTAATCATATTAAATTTTAAAAGCCGTTTCTATAACTTATATACTCTAAAATACATGTCTTTTTTAAAAACTGAATAATCACCTGTAGTCATGATTTTAATTTTTTTCGTTAGAAAAAGTAACTGATAAATGATATTCAATATCACTAGCATTAAATATACCTTTATTACTATTTTATGAATATACATAGTAATTTTACACTTACGTTCAATAGAAAAATTTGGATAATCGAAAAGTATATAATACATAAAATATATTTTTCTTTGGTTTGTTATTCATAATTTGATAATAAAGATTGATTCTTATTTATGTTAAATATGTTAAATGAAACTCAGTTTTTCCCAGTTATACTGTAACATGGAAGTTACTTTATACATACAAGGTACTCACTTAATAGCGGACAATGTTCTCGCCGACAGCCGTGGCTAATATTATTCTATGGGAGAATTTCGTGCATTTATTTCTCATTACCTCATGTATATATTTTTTTTTAATTTCATTTATACATTTAGAAAATTCATAAACATTAAATTAGTACTCATTTTCCATAAACTGATTTTTAAATTTTTAGTATTTCCCCTTGCGGGTAAAATATTTAAAAAATACTCTTAGTGAAAATTTGCGTTTTAGAACTCAAAATTAAACCATAAAAATTTTTAAAAGTCAATTTTGTCAATGTGAAACTGAATTTCAAAAATAACATTAGATAAAGAGAGGTTATGGAAACAAATTTTTTCATACAATAACATGGGCTTTGGCTGTTTGTGGGATTAGATATTGTCCTTTCTTGAGTCTATTCCTCACTTTTAACTGTCGAACGGCTGCAGATATACTCGTTTTCTAAATATGTTGAAGTGGCCATGCACTACTAGATGCAACTAGTGACCCTCAATAGAAGAGAAAGGGCATTGAACAAAAATGGCTGACGTTCGTTTAATGATCATTCGATGGTCGTAGAACACAATATATTTTTACCAAAGTCTGGCACTTTTCTTATTATTAAAATAACGGAAATATAGGGGTTTTTTATTTTCAGGCAACCATGCAGAGAGTCATTCAAGATATTTTTATATCATATGTAACAGTCTAAACAAGCATCGCAGACCGACAGGTGGATGAATGTCCAGTCCCTTTTCATGTAGGGTTTGTAGATACTATCACTTACAGGGCCACCTGGTGGAAAAGTCAGTGGCATTAGCGTTCCTATCTCGAATTGGTACAATACAGGGGAAAAGGTGAATTCAAAACTGTAGATCAATACCGAGTAAGTGCGAAAAGACATCATCTAGATAAAAGTACTAAAAACAGAACGCTTAAAACGCATATTTTTTATTCATGATTTCCTACACAGTGACATAACGAAATTATCTTTAAAAAAAAAAAAAACTAGTTACTACGAAATACCTTTATTTTCGATGTTCAAGTTTTTCTCCATCAATTGCAATGCACCTCTGGACCCTCGATTGAATTTTACAAACACGTATACGTGCATGTATCATCCGATACGCTACAATGTGTGCAAGGTAATGTTAAAACAAGGATATAATGTGCATTGCAGCTCACAGAAATAATTTTGAACGTCAAAAATAAGGGTATCGTCTGATGACTAGTGTTTATTATTTTTATTTTTATTTTTATTTTTTATTTTTTTAAGATACTTTCGACGCGTCACTGAGTAATAAATCGCGAGCAATCTTCATACTAAACAGATGATGCTCTACAACTTTGTAATTCACTTTTTTCCTCTATCACATACCGTTTATGACATAGAAACTCTAATTTTCCCATTTTTGAATAGGAGACGCTGTAAGTGGTCTTATTTAATAATGCATAGCCGCTGTAACCAGACACCACTTTTGTGGCTATCGCTACAGGTTCTCAACCGATAAAAGGCAGGTGTGGGGACGGATTTTAGTGAGAACCATGTATTTGAGTGAAAGATATAAAATATGTTTACAGAAATAAGGCTGTTTAATAAAGGTAATTTTTTTTCAAACGTAGTTTTCAATAGTAAAATGTTACACTTAATTATCATTTCTTTTTATGTTTTATCCCTAGTCTTCAGAAAAGAAAATCTTTAGAAAATGAAGATCAAAGCTTTATTACATTTTAATGCAAATAAATGCTTAATCTTCTTTCTATATTTAATGAAGCGTAAAATAGATTTTTTTTTTCAATTTATCTTCCATTCTTCATTGAATTTTAATCTCAAAAAACGATGCAATATCTTAAATTTTACCAGATGATAAGCATTATAAAACAAAATAATTAAACATTAAATTCCCTTTTCTCAATCTCTTCTCTTTCCGATAATGCAAAGGCAATATCATCATCAAAAGTAGGGTTTTCCATTTAATTAATCTCAGCTTATCGATAGATTAATCTTTTGTATCTCCACATGTATGATAAATAATCTAGTGTAAAAGATTATGATTATTAAATCTAAGTTCGTCATCAGTTTACCAGAGATAGAATTCAATCGATATGATTATATCTCCATTCTATTAAAAAGAAAAGATATTAATGAAAAATCATGAGGTTAGCATAGATTATAAAAGACTTCCAAACTATATTTACCGGAAACATATATTAATTTTCAATGTTTTTTGCCTCCTAATGATACTGCAAGATATATTTCATTTTTAATAATGAACAAAGAAATATCATACATACTACAGAATTATTTTTAAAGATTTATTTATAGATTTACATATATATTTAAATTAATATATATATATAATAGATATCGTAATAAAATTTAATCTTAAAATTTAGCAATTAATAGAACTAAAACAATAACAGCACACTAAAATATAGAACTGAATTTAACATAGAGGAAAGAATTACACAAAAAGTTGCGATAAAGATTAAGAACCAATGAGTTACGATAGTAACTTGAAATACTTACACCGACCTGAATGATAATAAAAAAGGACCATTAAACTTATGAGAGAGAAAACAAATAATAAATCACAGAATTAATTGGAAATAAATGCTTAAAATTAGAAGCATATTTTCAAGGGGCGCATACTTCATAAAGCTTTGAAAACTACAACGATATATATATATATATATATATATATATATATATATAAGTTATTGCTTTTGGGAAGCATTATAAGTTATTTAAAATTTGTAGATTCAGTGCACTAAAAATTAAGCATAATAAGAACAACCGTAATAACAAAACTGAAAATTCAATCGAGGAAAATTACTGTATTTTAGACACAGTACCAGAAAACTTAAATTTAGCCCTTTACACCAATAATTCAGTTTATTACAGATTAACATTTTGATTGTGTTTTTAATTTAAAAGATTTAATAATTATAAAACTTGAAAAACTAGATAATTGTAAAATAATACAGTGAAGCATCGGTAATTCGGAAACCTTTAATCCGGATGTTACTTGAATTTTATGATATTCAACTGCTACACGAAAATTAGAAATAAATTTATTAGTAACAGAATTTATTATTACGATTAAGTAATTATTAAATAAAAGAACATATAATAATAATGAAAAATTAAATTAAATACGTGTTTATGAGTTCAATTTTAAATTCATATTTTGGTTAAAAACTATTTTACTTTTACTTAACTTTCCAAAGCGAGGGGGGGGGGAGGGCTATAATGCTCGATATGGCGCCAAAGGGCGACACGTCGCCAAAAATGGAAATACTGCTGCAGACCCCCTCTTCTCGTCGTCAGGCAAATGGCGCGGCGGAGTTGTCCTATGTGGAAAAAGGGGGGTTAAAATTCTCGGCGGATTTATCCTATGTGGGGAATAGGGGATTAAAATCTCGGCGGAATTGCCCTGTTCCGTAATTCAGCACTGAAATCTTTTTTTTTCTCTCTCTCTCTTTCCTCGGCTTGAAATAGTAGTCCTCAACCACAACTTGTTCCTCGTATATGACCTTGGAACAGCATATTTGCAATTTTTTACAGATCGACAGTAAAACTTACTGATTTTTACTTAATTTTACTGATTTACGGATTGACGTGAATTTTCTAAGATGCTTGCCAAAGGATCTTTAGCGTGTGAAAAATTATTCTATTTTACTCAGGAATAAAAGAGTATAAGAATCGAGTTATGTTGTTAGGGTTTTCAAATGCTCTAGGTACAAACAAACTCAAATTCATTCTGATAAACAAGAGTAAAAGCCACGTGTTTTTGCAGGTGTGAAGATGTTTTTGTGTTTATTTCAAACTTTATTTTAATTATTTAAGTTTTTAATAGGATATACATTAGAGTAGTATACATTTTAAATACTATTTAAGAAATATTCCTTTGAATGTTGTGAATGATCGATGATTTTGACAAATTTTTGGAACACCTATAATGCAAAAAGATCTGTAATCTGGCAACATATATTTCCCTCCGATGCCGAATTATCGAATATCTGTAATAAGATTGTATTTTGATTAAGTAAATGAAATAAAATTTAGAAACATTATTTCTAATACAAAACGTGTTTTGAACATTTTATTACCACACAAGTGATGCTTAAATACTGCATAATTACAAAAATGAACTTCTGATTTCTTAAATAATTTTGTCCATGTTTCAGATTACTATATTTTATTACCACTGAAGGGATTACTGAGAACCTAAGACTAAACAATTATATTGTATTTCACCATATTAAAAAATTAGATACAGTACATAAACCTGTTGTTAGGGTTACATGCTTCTTTACAGAAATAAACTATGATTCCAATTTTTCTTTCCTTGTCGATAAACAAAACAAATATTTTTTTAATCAATTAATAAATGGGGGTTAAATACTGATTTGGCATAGGGGGGGGGGGGAGGACGTGGAAGAGCAGAATTTATGCAAAGGCTGATTTGCATGCAATACAATTTAGTTTAGGGGGATTGCAAATAAATCAAAACTGCAAAAAACAATAACATTACATTGAGTCACTTTTTACTTAGTAACCTTTTCAAGTGATAATCTATGGAATTAATTAAGTTACAGATAAATACATCCAAAAAAAGGGCATGGATTTCATCAGCCAAACTATACAAATATTTGGAAAATGAAATAATAATATATTATATTAAAGTTATTTATATTACATTTGCTAAGAACTATAAGGCAATCATAGAAATACATATAAAATATCAACAATTCGAAAAAAAAATTAAACATTACTTACTTTAACTTTCGAACTGTCTGATTAAGGAAACATCGAATGTTATAATTATTCTCACATTTTCCCATAAAAATATGTTTAAAACTCCGAAGTTGAAATGATGTTTAATTCAGTAGTATACACAAACCGGCAAATGCAAATATCTGTATTTTTAATATAATTAACATTGTTCAAAATATTGCTCAAAGATTTACACATAATCTTTAGAGAATACGTTTTAATCAAAACCGCAACGCTCACGAGAATTCAAAATGCGGAATCTTTAATTGAAATTAATTTATGAACCGGAAATTATTAATATCGCTACAAATTTTTCATGGAATTCTGAGGTTTTAATATTTCATTCTTGAAAAATAAATAAATAAATAAATATAAGCATTTTTCATCCCAAATTAATGATTAATTTTGTTTCTTTTGATTAATTTTGATTCTAAATTAATAATGATTAATTTTCATTCTTTGATTAATAATGATTCTTTTCTTTTCTTTTAATAATACCAACCATAGCCACGTATAGCTTGATCTATTAACAGAATGTCAATAGAATCGGTAGGACCTCAATGAAAAAAAATAATTCCAACAATTAACGATAGAGTACAATTTGGCACTGTAACAGTCTACAGTCGATAACAAAAGTCTCCGAACACTAGCAATAATTCCTATGTAAAAAATGTACACTTAATACAGTTTTGTTAAATAAATTCTTGTCGAATCCTGTTTTTAGACTGACTAAGAACAGGATTCGACAAGGATTTATTTAACAAAACTGTATTAAGTGTACTTTTTTTATATAGGAATTTTTGCTAGTGTTCGGAGACTTTTGTTACCGACTGTACATAACTGAAAAATTGTATGAAACGAAGGTAAACTTAAAAATACAAATTCACGATTATATAGATAATTTCGTCGGCAATAGTTTCAGCTATAAAAATAATTTAAAATGTTCTGATGAATATGATGCATATCGCATATGAGCTGAGTTCAACAGGCATATCACATTATCTGAATATCTCTACTAAAGGTGAAACTACCAAACAAGTGCAATTATCCCGGTTCGCAAATTCAGAAGCCATAACAACATACTAAAAAGTCCTCTGCTACTTAATATATTCAAAAGCATAATTAATAAGTTTGAAGAAATGAGGTTCTTAGCAATTTAGTCTGTTAAAAAAATAAAAATCAGTGTCAGAGAGGAGACAGTTGCTGATGTTGTAAATGAAGGATTACAGGGCATTAAAAAAAACTCAACATCACTACTTTAAAGAAAAACATTATTAAAACTGTGAGGAACATTACAATCAACACTTTATGTTCGACTGTTGTGAATGTTGCGTATAGAATA
Source organism: Salticus scenicus (assembly GCA_963930645.1). Lineage (NCBI taxonomy): Eukaryota > Metazoa > Arthropoda > Arachnida > Araneae > Salticidae > Salticus > Salticus scenicus. Next base: position 112,693,629 of record OZ005654.1, on the reverse strand, counting down.
CAATGTGTGAACTAAATTTTCTTTCTTGATTTCAATTTTTCTACTTATTGAAAATTTTTTTTCACAGTAATGACATTGCACTTTGAAATTTTACTTAGGTTTCATTCAAATTTTGAGTTCCGTAAACTATTAAAGCATACCACCTCATCTTATCTGTGACTGTCGAAACTAATATATTATTATTTATTTTTAACGAAATCATTTTCTCGTGTCATTATTTGTGCTCCACGATTCTCGTAGAATTCGACTGATAGATTTAGCAACAGATGGCTTTGAATAGCGTCAGTTGAGGGGAAAAAAAGAAAAAAAATCTCTTTGCATGCATCCAACCTTTTTTTGGAACATTAACACGTTGAGAGCCACGCAATTTCTTAAGGAAATCCTTATCAGGCCATGCACGCTGCATAGAAGCCCGTTATGCTTACCGTGTTTTAATAAAATCTATTAAAATGCTTTAATAACATAATCCTGTAATAAATAAAAATTAAATAAAATTTTCAATGTATTTTCAATAATTACTTAAAACAATGTATTTTTTTTAGTTTTATATCATATTTTACACTGTAAGTCACCGGTGGTTGACGCGGCCTAAATGGAAAGTTCAGTATCAGCCACCGATGTTTGACATGGCACTCAACGTGGTAAAAACAAGTCCTTCCAGCTCATTTGGAATGGTAGATTGATTTCTTTTTCCTTATCAAGTAGCCGCCATTTTGAAACAAGATGGCGGATAAAATTTATTAATTAACTTGTAGATACTGATGTATACAGGGTTTGAAATTTTGCTCAGAATTTTTACCATTATTTTTCCCCCACTACTTATAAAATCTTTGATTTAAGAAGAAAAAAATTTTGTTCCATAAATACCGGTATGAGTTCTGCGCCAGATACCTCTGCGTATAAATAAAGTTTTAAGCAAATCGATTCGTATATACCTTTTCTATGTGAATTTTAAATTTTCAAGTGGTTGACAATTGGGGGGGGGGACAGATGGCGAATCATGTTGGCAAACGAACATATTAAATATATTTCTAAGATAAGTCTACTGTACAAATTTGGTTTCAATTAAATCAATATTTAAAATTATAATGGAAATTTTTAAGTGGTCGCCACTTGGAAAAAAAAAATGACGGAGCAATTTTCTAGTGAACTAATCCAACATATTTTTAACTAAAGTCTACAGTACAAATATCTTTCGTATTAATTCAGTATTTCAAAAGTTATCATGATAACAAATTTTAAGGTGGCAGTTAAATTCCAAGTGTCCACCACTTGGAAACAAAATGGCGGAGCAAGTTGCCCAACATACTCATCCAAGATGTTTCATAGATACGTACACTGTCTAAATTTGGTTTAAATTCATTTAGTATTTTAAAAGTTATCATGTTGAAAATTTTCAAAGTGCCGCCACTTGGTATCAACATGGTGGATCAAAATGATTAATGAATGCTCCGAAGATATTAGATAGATAAATCCATTGTCTAACTTTGTTAGAATTAATTTAGTATTTTACAAGTTACCGTGATGATCAATTTTCAAGTGAAAGCCTGATTTTAAGTGGTTGCAACTTGGAAATAGAATGGTAGAGCAAATTGACCAATCAATTCATCCAAGATATTTCCATAACAAGTTCACTGTCCAACTTTGGTTCGAATTAATTGAATGTTTCAAAGGTTATGATGACAAGTATTCAAGTGGCAGACTGATTTCAAGTAGAACCTTAATTTAAGGTATCCGCCATTTTGTTTCCATATGGCAGATCAAGTTCATTAATAAACTTGACTTGAAACTTATATGTGATCCATGTATACATGAAAAAAATGCAATTCTGGTCTTTTTACAATGCAGATTTGATCTATCTAAAATTGAAATATGAACTCTCTGTAAATCTTTAAGTTTATCCTACATCTTTCACTGCCACTCCTTGTCGCATGGGAGACCTACCTCTGGCGGCCTTTGTATTTTTATATATTTTTTTTTTTTGGTAATTAAAATTTCGTAGGAGGGGCCTAGCATAGCTAGACTTGCTCGACACTGCTCCTAGAGTTGTGAGCGGCCCCTCGTCCCTGTGAAAAGGGAGATTTGAAATGATCAAGTGGTTGCCACATGAAAATAAAATGGCGGAGAATCGTGATTTACAAATTCATCTAAAATATTTGTAAGATAAGAGTACTGAACAACTTTGGTTTGATTTCGTTCATCATTTTGGAAGTTATCGTAAAGACAAATTATCCATTTTATAGATAAATAGATAGAAATATAATTAATTCATGGAAAGATAATCAATTCATGCAAACTAAAATCAACCGATATACACTCTGTATACATTTCAGTTAGAAAACTATCATCACTCATAACAAATTTTATATAGTAGGTCATCATTTGATTGTATTGGTAATTCCCTAGCGCTAACAGGTAAAATCCCCACTCACTTAAAGCGTAGAATTCAAGTAATTAGTCATCATCAAGTTACATCTCTAAAGCTTTAGAACCTTAATGATAGTACAACCTATTACGCGTCAAAATCTCTCAATTCCAGACAGCACCTGATGCCATAAACATGGATATGGTGTTTAAATGTACACACGTATGATTTTGACTCCATATAAATCTGAACATAGTTCTTCTAACAAGGAAAACGACTGTTTAACTATAACTTCAGTACATTACAATGAAGCCTCCGAATCGTATATAAAACAGAGGATATATCACAGGGTAGTTACAGATCCGGCTTTTTTCCCTGATTCTTCCACCAGTATTTTTATATGATAATTTTTCACCTAATCAATCGTTCAAACTAACTATTAAAAATTCCGAAAGAAAAATGCTGGTGGAAGGATCTGGGAAAAAATTTGGTCTATCGCCACCCTCTTCTAGAGCTACAGTCGGCAGCAAAAGTATCCGAGCACTAGCAAAAATTTCTATGCAAAAAAGTACACTTAATGCAGTTTTGTGAAATAAATCCTTGTCGAATCCTGTTCTTAATCAGTCTAAGAGCATGTCTACTTTTGCTGCCGACTGTAGAGCATAAATTACATGCTATTATCTTTCCATCGTCAAATCCAAAAATAAATTGTACAAATGTCTCCCAAACGAGTTTACAAACAATATGAGCAGATGTTATCATTAAACAGAGGATGTACTATCGGGCCAGAAGAAGAAGGATGATGCAGTCACGGGATCGATAGACATTTAGATGAGAGAGGAGCTACTAATCGACGATATTCACAAAAATTAATGAAACGTGCCTGTACAAAGCGTCAAAAAGTTGGCGGTCAGCGAAGAGTGACAATAAGCCACGAATACAAAGTAGTCATGTGATCTGCACTCAAAGAACCAGAAGTGCCCATATCAATCAACAATCCGGTGTGTATCCGAAACAACAGTAAACATAGTGACTATTTACAGTTGACTCAGTGGATGGAACTAAGGTCACAGAAACCTTGCTTCGCTATTCCTAAGCGTTGTATTCCCAAACTATTTTTCAGTGCTACCAAGCACATTTGACCTGGAAACTCATGCAGGGAGTCACCGAAGAGGAGGAGCCATCACTTCCAGAGGCGGGGGGGGGGGGATCAAAATTGTCACAGAATATCTCCGGATTACTCTAAGAAATGATTCCCAAACCGTTGCCAATTGTCCATTGTGTATGACTAATCCGACGGAAGGCCCACTCAACTCAACTCAGAAAAAACACTAAATTTAGTTCATTTCCCTTGGTCAAAATTCATTTGCTTAATTTTTTACATGGTTTTATTTAGCGGGAAATGTATTTTAATGCTCTGGGTAAGTCAAATGAAAGAATCGAATTTTATCCCCACTATTTATAATCCGATTGGGAGGAAATTTAGCATACCTGTATAACTCCGATGACAATATATGATCAAGCAGCATGGAACAGGGAGGTTGGGATCTAGATGCCCTGAATTCCCAACTCCAATACAAAATTTCTTTTCGAATTTAAATTCACTTCCTATCATCTGATGGATCTGCAATTTTGTATACTTTATATAATTCCGACAACAGTACATGCGTAATCAGGAGCGAAATAGGATGGGGGAGGGGGGGAGGGGAGGACCTCGGCACCTAACACCAATTCAAAATTGTTCTCGAATTTTAACCCACTTATCATCAGATTAAGCTGAAGTTTTGCACATATGTATATTATACACATCCATTGAATTGAAGTTTTAAGAAATTTTTAAATATAAGAGTGTTATTATTATTATTTTTGTTATTTTGAATTCATGATTTATTTACTTTTTGTGAAACAACATTTATTTCTATGCATCTATCTCTTTTCAAACATAATATTAAATGTTGTTAATTAAACAAAACTTTAGATATAAATAATAAACTGCTGCACTCATAACTATATCCAAAATCGAATCGATTTAGCTTTTTCCTCATTAAACGTTGCAGTTGCATAAAATGTTCTACTTCTTTCTTGGTGAATATTAACGGACATAAAAACTGCGATGCGTTACATATATATTTTTTTTTCTCTTTTCTTTTATAAAATTTATCATCCCTTCTATCGTAAAACTCTTTCTTTACACAACAGTGATTTATTTTCCTTTCTATGAATTGCAAATAAATGAGTTTCTTTTTTCAGAAATCCGCAATCGAGTGAATTCGAACAAAGAAATGGGGTAAAAAGAACACTTTTGTTTATGGGAGGGAGGGGGTGTGGACGAAAATAGAAATGTAATGAAACTTTTAATGAAAATCGATATGTGTACTCAGAAACAAAAAATAAAACAAAAAATAAAAAGGAGAATTATTATGCAAAGTTACATTAGATTTGCATTGAAACGCACATAATTGTTAAAAAATGTAATCTTGTTTATTTTCTTTTATTAGAATGCTATATTTTTGTTAAATTATAAAAAATATTACGCAAAAATATTAAAATTTAACAAAAAACAGAATATTTATCATAATTTATGCATATATATATATATAAATTTAATATATCATGATAAAGTTTAGCATTTAATAGATACACGATAATACCAACACCACAAAAATAAAATTGATTGTAACACTGATAAAAACTGATTGTAACACTAATGAAACTGATTGTAACACAGTATAAAAGCTAACACAGAAATTTTACGTTTCATTTTTAGTTCCAATTAAAAGACAAAACCAATTTAAATTACTTACGCCAACATGAATAAAAAGGACCATAAAACTTTGACTGAAAAAAATTGATGAAAGTTCTCAATAAATTTATTTAAAATGTATCAGAAAATAAGAATTGAATTAAAAAGTATGTAAAAAAGACCACAGGAAGTAAAAATTGCATTAATAAATGCATTAAATGCTTAATAAATGCATTAATAAATGCTCATCAGGGAAACATGTACTCCCTTAACCAATTGCGGCGCAAGATAATTGGGATCATTTAAATTACACTGCCACCGGAATTCACGAACAAAATTAAAAGTAAAGAAAATGACGAACTTTTCTGCCATGTTATAAAAGTAAAATTTTGTTTAAAAATTTCCGGGATGAGTTTTTGCAGTTGAAAATTAAAATTAGGTGATGCTGTAGTGGCATCACCAACCCTGAAAGGATTAAAGCAGAAGAAGCTGCAATATATATACATACATATATATATATATATATATACACAGGCCGCGAAATTTCCGCTCGCCAGCTCGCCATTGGCGAGTGGAATTTTTACTCTGGCGAGTAAAAATTTGGTCTAGTTGTAGATTCTTACTAGAATTCTTACACGATACGGTGACAGAAAACATTCTTTTTATAGATTTAAATATGGCAAAATCTTGCCATCTTAAAACCTCATATTTAACCTCTCCTTTTTAGATTCTCGGAGAGCCTAGGCTGTGTATGCGCTGCCCCAGATCGCCCCAGCATGGGAAAGGAAAAATGCTCAGTACGTGCATAAAAGTTTTGTTCTCTTCAGCAGTTTCTTTTCTCCCACTGTTATTTCTCCAAGCAGAGGGAGAACAGACGAGCAGAGAGCCCCTTTGCCCGTCGCTCACTATCCGATAGAAGGGATATGTGAAAGTTTGCCTATGCGATACTGTCACATGAAAATGAGCCCGAGCCCTTTAAAGGTACTACCTATATTTATTTTGTTGAATAATTATCAAAACAACAGTTGATATTTTCCCGTTTTTTACTGAAACGCCAATGATTTGTGCTTGTAATGATTTGTCAGCAACGATTTTATCGAAAAAGCTATTCCGAAATGGCTATTTAAAGTGAACAAGTTGTACACATCGACATTCCACCTGATTACAAAAATGAAATGGACGAAAAAGACATTTTTAATATAAAAAGTTAAGTAAATAAAAATATAATAAGGAAGCTTAATCTTTCATAATAAAAAGATTTTGACAGGATATTGTTTGACAAAATTCTTTTTTCTTATTTTTTTCTTTAATGACTCTTTGCATTTATGGTATTAGATAGTTTAATCTTTTTCAAATATCAAATACAATACATTATAATGATTTTTAATTATAGATGATTATGAAACATGATAATATACGACACATTTTTAATATATGTAATTTTAGACATATTTGTAAAAGCCTTTTATATTTTTTCATATCATATTATAAATAGTTAGGGGGGAAAAATGACAACTCTATTTTGTGGCGAGTAAAACTATTTTTTCGGCGAGTGTAATCTGAGTTGAAATTTCGGGCCCTGTATATATATATATATATATATATATATATATATATGTGTGTGTGTGTGTGTGTGTGTGTGTGTGTGTGTGTGTGTGTGTGTGTGTACATATTACGTCTACCGAAAGGTTCTGTCTTTTTGATGTAATAAAATATCACCGGAAATTTCTGTTTATCAATATTTATAGGATACTTCAGCAATTATCATCTTAAAAGTTACCCAAAAATACCTTAAATATTATCCAAGATAAATATACGATGTCAATATGTTAATACAAAAGGACAGAACTTCCGATAGACCTAATATATACATAGTTGCCATCTTAGCACATTTTGGCTACCGAAAAAATACAGTAGAAATATTTATTTTATTTTATTAGTGAACTGTAGTGGTTTTCACTGATAAAGTAAAAGATATATATATATATTAAAATTTTCCAGTTGCCAAAAGGTGCTGAATTGGCAACTATAAATATATATATAAATAACATATACAGAGCTGCCAACCAAATCCGGGAAATTGTTAGTACCGCTCCTTTTCCTACACCAGTTAATATTTAGAGTAATTCTCTTCAAATATATTTACGATGAATGAAAAACACAAATACTCTAAAAATTAAATGGTGTAGAAAAAGGGGCGGAACTAACAATTTGCCGGATTAGGTAGGCAGCTCTGCATATATATGTTCTAGTTCTAGTTCTATATATTTAATAATTCAAATTTTACTCCATCTTACATTTAAATTTCATCATATATATAGCATAGCATAGCATAGCATACGAACATATATACATATACATATATATATATATATATATATATATATATATATATATATATATATATGATATGCAAAGATATATTATGCATTTATTTTCTGAATTATTGCTTTAAAAATAGAAAAGAATAAAAAGAAAAAAATATATATATATCTTCTACTATTGTACAAATATTTTTTTTTTCACTTTAAGATAAATTTTCTCTTGATTATAAATTACGTATAAATTTTAATTTAATACTAAAGCAAAGCATTAAATTAACATCGTTAAAATTATAGTTAATTAAAAAATTTTTGAATTAAAAATTAAAATTAATAAAACTGAAGTCGAATAAAACTATAATCCGTAAAAAATATACTCTTGCACTCCTCCAAACAAAACAAAACGAATATATATAGTTTATTATTATTATTATTACTTTTTACGTTTTACTTTTATTTATTTATTTTTTTTTTTTTTTTATTCTGATATAATTGCTTATTTTCAATTCCTGTATCGATTCTTTATGTAAAGTTTTCTGATTTTTATTTGCTGTTGGCTGCGTACAATCATTACACTGAATAAAATTAACCCCTAAAAAATACTTCAAAAAAGCATTGCTCCTGTACTCTACACAAACAAATTTTTATTAAGTAAAATTTGTATTAAATGTTTTTAATCCGATTTTAATTTTAAAAAGTAGATGTCAAAAAATCATCTTATATGACTCAAAGAATCCACCTCTTTATATATGATTTAATGAAAACCAATAAGAAAAATAAAAAACACAATGAATAAAGTGTTTCTGCAAATTATTGTCGATATTCCATAACAAACGACAAACAATGCAAAATAGATCTAAATAAATCATAAATTTTCATATTTCTATCAAATAGTTTTACTGTTCAAAATAGCTTAACGTATTTTTATTCATTGATGTATTTTGTTGATCACAGTATTTTAATTTAGTTTTTTAATACTATTGATTTTATTTTTTTAATTTTCAAATAAAGTTTTTTGAGAATTTCTAAAAATCGTTGTTTAACATAAAAATGTAATTTATAAAATTACTGAAAATATTGATAAAAATTAATTTAACTATTTTTTTTTTCTTTTAACGTAAATTCAGTATTTATATAAAACTTGGTAAAAAAAGAAATAACCATTCATAAAAATATTCAAATTTTTATTTTTATTTTGCAGCTATTTTGTTCAGCGATACTGTATCATATCACTGTACTTTATCATGCTCCTAAATTATTAGAAATAACGCGTAAGAAACGGGAAAATGATTAATTTCGAAAAGAAATTACGATTTATGCAAAGCAGCAATTTTTTTGAAAAAAGTTACTATATTACTACATTCAGATATCATTGTGGAGCCTTCGTATCTGACATCTTCGATTTAAAAGAACCCGTTAGTTCAGCAAATCTACCAGATAATTTGCATGGAAAACTTGGACAAAAAAAAAATCAATACGAATGTTCCTCTACTATGATATGTTTTAACAATATTGCTGAATTAGTGGATAATTTCGAAAGATATTGAAAGTAAGCTGAAACGTAAAAGAAAAAGCAGAAAGTATAAAAAAATATATATTATTTACAAAATCTTTTACAATACCTGGAATTTTCAATCATCATATTATAAATGAAATTTTATTTTTCATATATTTCAAATTTTACAAAATTAAAGTAATTGTGTTCTTTGCCAAACATTTTGTTCAGCGATACTTTATCATATTAACCCCTTAACGCGCGCTGTCCGCGCTGCGAGGACGCAAAATTTAAGATCCAGCTGCAAAAATTCATCCCGGAAATTTTTCAGCAAAAATTTACGTTTATAACATATCAGGAAAGACCTTTTTTTTTTTTTTTTTTTTTTTTTTTAAACCTTAAAATTTCTTTTAGTTTAATTTAATTCATGAATTCCGGTGGCAGTATAATTTAATTGATCTGAATTGTCTTGCGCCGTAAAGGATTAAAGGATTTTTAATTCAACTGTTTTGAATATAAGCATTATATAAAGAGCAAATTTTAAACATTTCATTGAAATTTAGAGCTAAGGTTTTTTCTTCGTACGGTTATTCAACTGTGGAAAATATATACAGGGCTGCCACAGGCGACTTATATATATATATATGTGTGTGTGTGTGTATGTATATATATATATATATATATATATATATATATATTCATTTCGTATCACTATTCACGTAAAATAAAATTTATGGTATATTTATGTAGGCAAAATACAGATTTATCTGTATAAATATGTTATGAATTGTTTTGCTTGGCAATAGTGGTACAAAAAAAAAAAAAAGTCGCTTGTGGCAGCCCTGTATATAATTTGCAATAATTTAAGACAGTTATTTAACTGAATAACGAGAGTTATTTTGTTTCTTATGATATTATAATATTCTCAAAAATCATTAAAAATGTTTTGAATATTAAATTTTAACTTAATTTCTAAATTTGTTTGCAAAATAAAAGATTGTAGCAAACAAAGATCAGTTTCATAAAATGGTCAGTTATTTTATGAGTTATTCCTCTGTATCTTATAGCCCTACAGTCTCACATTTATACATTTTTAAACATAAAAATACGAGGATAAATTTTTAATCTGTCATAAACCCAATTACTTCACATATTGAAAATTGAGTTTAAATTATACTGACGAAACGTCCCCATTTTCTGGGGACAAATGTGGACTTCCTTTTTTTTTAAAGCATTTTTCTAAGTTATAAAAAATTGTAAAAATTAAATTATTAATTAGTAATACTTTATTTTTAGTCCTTATTTTTTAGGAATGAAAAATTGCGTCCATAATTGGATAATTGCAGCAATTTTTAACGCTTCTCTATTATAAAGGTACTTTGATCTGTTCAGTCTAGTTTATATATATATATACAAACACATATGACCGACGACGCATGCAAACGTATTTAAAAGGAGAAAAAAAATCTTTTTTTTTCTGTTTATCTTTATCTTTTATTATAATAATAATTATTATTATTATTCGCATTTAGATGAAATGATAGTTTTCCACCCATTCAAATGTATAAAACTTTAAAAATCTTGACTTTAAAAACTTTAATATAGCCATGACTAGTCTACTTCAACACTCAGTAAGTCTTTTGTGAAAAATTGGAAGTTTTTAATTTGGAAGTTTTTAATTTTTTAACAGAAGAAAACATATTCTACATACCACTTTACAGCACACTATAAGCATTTACACTATTTATTATTACTACTCATACCTGTCAACCACCTCATTAATAAGAGTAAAATTGTTAATGCCCCTTGAAAAAACGCCCCTTTTTCCACACCACTTTATTTTTAGCCTAGCCTCTATGTTTTTGGAGTAATTCTCTCTAAATATTGTTACGATTAAATAAAAATAAAATTACTGTAAAAAAATGTCTGGTGTGAACAAACAAAAAAAAAAAAGGTGGGGGGGAGTGGGTACTAAAAATGTTAAGCTCCATAATGAGATGGTTGGGAGGTATGACTACTATTTATTTTGTTTTATTTAGCATTTACACTATAATATTTTATAGTACTATTATATTTTATACTATTATTAAATAATTATATATTTTTCCCCTTGTACCAGTTATAGTTTATACGATTTTTTTTTTTCTTCTTTTTTTTTTTTTAATCTCTAAGGCTCACGTTTTTATGAAATAAGAGCATAGAATTTTGTGTTTGCAAATTGATACGGCTGAGAAAATTAATTTTCACTGATAACTGATCTCTGAACTGGAAATAAATAAATAAAAGAACTTTACAGAACGCAAGCTGCTCTAATAAAAGCTTTCGACGAAACGGCACTGCACTTTTCTTCTAAAAGATAACAAAATCTCTTAGTCTAATATGAAGACTAAGTTTTCACTAAATAATTTTTTTTCAAATCAAGATACATTTTGTTTGCTTGTTTATTCATATAGCTATTCGAAACTTTATTTTAATTATATCCTATAGTCTAATATTTTTGGGGTGAATTAACTAATAATGTTTACAATTCATTTAGTAACATTGTTATCTCTAATGGAAAAAAGCGGTTATCGCTGATATATTGATGAAGTCAACATGCATTAAGCTAGTTAGACGCCCTATTTTTTTCTCTTATGTCAATTGTGTGGAAAATGGCTTAAAGAAGATAGACTTCTAAAAGCTCGAAATGTTTTTCGTAACATATTTGATGTGGTAAAAATGAAATAAATCTTAATAAAAGGATTTTATTCTTGGCATTAATTACTTTTATTATTTATCACATGTACATGTTATGAGGATTAGAACGCTTGAAACTATAGTAAATATTATTTTAATGCGGCAAATGTTTCAAAAAAGTAAAATGATATAAAAAATAATAATCTTAGTTTTCCAAAAAAAAAAAAAAATCAATTAAAAAAATACAGTAAAGTCTCGTACAACGCGGGTGTAAGTTTGCCTCGTGAATAATACAATTTTATATTTTAACACCACTAATTTTATATTAACACCAATAATTTTATATCAATCTTTGTACAAAAACTAAATCGATTGCATGAACCAATAGATTGTCACTCTAAAAATTTAGTGGTGTTAAAAAATAAAACTGTTTTATTTATTTGTCATCTCTGCTACCGCGTTGTTCTAGAATTTACTGTATTATTATTTTGCTCTCGAGAGGTGAGTCTCAGTCACCATTTGATTTCATGTGGTTACTCAAGAGACGTCCGAGGGGACACCCTTCGGTTTGACGAGATAATTCGAGCGATAACAAGGTTTATTTAAGTTTGTATTTAAACTTAAAAACTTCTTCACATATCATAAAACAAAGGAAAGCAGTACTATTTTTGAAAGGACGTAAACTTCTTTCTGAAAATGCAAGAAACACTTGCTACTACCTTAAAGGCAAAAGGAAGACTTTTGCCTCCATGCGTTTTATGCACCTGAAAAAGAAAAGCCACGTCCTTTCGAAACCGACATAGCTGCCAATATTTTAATTTATTCTTAAGTATTTTTAGCCCCGTCTTTGTTTCATACCACTTATTTTTTAAGAGTAATTTCTTCATTTTTTTATGAAGTTATATGTTATGGAAAGTTTTTCTATAAATAAAGTGGTTCGAAATAAAGGCAGGGCTAAATATACTCGGGAATAAATTAAAATGCTGGCAACTATGGAAACTGGTTGTACAGTCCGTTAAGAAATTATAAGATTACTTTAATTTTGTAAATTATAAAAAAAATAAAGATTCTAATCATAATTTAAATTCATAAAATAACATATTGCTCTATATTTTTTTGTAATTAGTTTCCTATAACTTGGTATAATGCAATAAATGTTTAATTAAAATATATATTAGAAATAAGTGAAAATAACCTGTTAAGAAAATATAAGACCACTTGTCAAAAAACAAAATTGTATCAAAAATTAATATGATATTGGTCCTCCATTTTTCCTGATGACTTCAAACACTCTGTTTTTCATTGAAGTAACCAGATGATTAAGTTCAGTTATAGAAATATTGTACCATTCTTTTACAATGGCTACTTCCAGTTGATTGGCAGATGAAAATTGTTTATTATTAGCATAAACTTTGCGAGATAATATACCCTATAGGTTTTCCATGGGATTCAAGTCTGGACTTCGACTTGGCCATGGCAAAACATTATTTTTTTCTTTTTTAAACCACTCCTGTGTGGATTTAGATGTATGACAAGCAGCATTGTCCTGTTGAAACATACAGTTAGCACCACCTAATAAAGGTCCAAACGGTATCATATGATCATATCGCATAGACTGATATTGTGTAGAGTTCATATGACCCGAAATCTTCTGTAAATCACACAACCCCTCATAACTGAAAGCTCCCCAAATCACTACAGAACCTCCACCCATTTGTCGACTGAAGCATTCTTTTGGTTCCTTCCTCAAGTCATGCCAATAGTGTTTGTAACCATCGGGACCATCAAGGTTAAATTTCTTTTCATCAAAAAATATAATTTGTTTCCACTCATCGTTCCATGACATGACATTTTTAGCCCATTTTAATCTTTCTTCTCGATGGCATTTCAATAACTTTGGTTTTTTCCTCAATTTTATAAATTTCGTATTAATATTTAATTTAAGACTCTTCCAGACTGTTGCATGTGAAGTTTTCTTGCTGAAACGTTCCGAAATTTCACGAGTTGAAAGACTTTTTTTAGTTGACAGTCGAAAAATTTGTCTATTATCACGTGCTGTCAAAATATTTTTTCTACCAGATCGTTTTATTTTGTTTGAATAATCTTTTCTAATTATGGCATTATGAATCGCAGTTTTAGAACGGTTCATTAACCTCGCAATATCTCTTTCAGATTTACCAGAACCTTTATAAGATAAATTTTTTCTCACTTCGCACTCCGATAATTCTTTACCTCGAGGCATCGTCAAATTAATCGTAGATAACACATTCAAAACCTAAACCTTTGCTTCTTAGGTAATGATTTTACGAAACACTGACAAATGCGCTTTATATTGAGTTTGACGTCATGTACGATATGCTAATTTTCTCAGGTGGTCTTATAATTTCTTAACAGTCACAGTCTTTAATTCTTAGAAAAATGAATAAGTTTTAATGAAATTTAATTTAATTTTAAAAGTTAGAATTAGTATAGGATGCGTTTTCCTATCAATTTTAAATACGCAACTGAAAATTTGCATATTATGCTCTCTTCTTCAGAAATGCACCAATACGCTTGTGGTCTTATAATTTCTTAACGCACTGTATTTCACTTTTCCCTTTATCTTATGGTGTATGACGAAGATTTTAAGTTTAAACATTTATTGTACACCAATTCTTTAATTTATAACAGTGTTGAGCATAACTAATTAATAAGTAATTGAATTACAATTAAATTACAATTATAATTATTTTACTGTCAATCGATTAACAAGTAACTGATTATAAATAAATTGAATTATTACAAATAAATTGAATAACTAATTCAATTTATTTGTAATCAATTACTTGTTAATTGATTGACAGTAAAATAATTATAATTGTAATTTAATTGTAATTCAATTACTTTTTAATCAATTATGCCCAAAACTGATTTATAATTGTATTTAGGCTTGGTTTGAGCAATATCGCTTTATGAGTGCGTCTAGAAACATGCGTCTAGAAAAAATATCAATGTTTAACCCGCATATTTTTGTCTTATTGGTAATATGTTCCCCCAGTGGGCGCTATTCTTTCAAATTGCATTATTTCTAAACAATGTTTCCTGTATTCATATTTATATCACAGATAAATATGCATTATAATTATACTTTTCCAATCATAGTATTTGTCTCCATTGTACGCTGGTTGTACTACAAATATGAATATTGCATGTATTCTTGAGAATTAAATAACAAACAAAGTATAAAAGAAACGCACACTTTTGGATTTATAGATTTCGAAATGATGTGAATTCACGTCATTGGTCACAAAAGTGTTATACGTTTGGTCCAGAAAGGGTTCATATTTAATGTCCTTCTTTAAAATATAAAGATATATAAAATGTTAAAATATAAAAGTTTTAAACGTTAAATTGCGTATGAAATTATTTTATGTTAATTGTAAGAAATTCATTAAATACACTGAGAAACTAATATATATACTGCTTCCATCTAGAACAAATAAACAGTCATTTTCTGATTCCTTAAACTAGAAATATAGATTTACGAGCTATGAGTGTAAGGTAAACAAATAACCTGGATAGAAGAAACGATCTAGAATTTCTAGTCTATACTTTTCTAGATGGCGGAACAGTATCTGGAATATTCTGAATCTTTTGCGTTGCGAGAAATTCTCGCTTGATTTTCTAGAATTGGGTCATAAACCAAGTTTATATTTATTAAAACTCGCCTCTTAAGTTCGCATTTATTTGCAGAGATTTTTAAATAAATTTGACCACGATAATACAGGGTGGGCAAAAAGTAATCCAGCAATGGCAGAGTGCAGCATATCCGGCTGTATGCATTGCAGATCTTGACGAATTGCATCTTTCAATACAGACAGATTCGATGGACAGGATCCTTATTCACTTACATTGCATGCAACGGTGAACTGGTTCTGGATTAAAAGCGTAAGTATTGATAATCGCCATTTGCATATTTCCAGCTAAGTCGTTCGTACCAGCGCCATCTGTCGGGTTTTTTTTTTTTTTTTTTTTTTTTTTTTCTTAAAAAAAAATTCCGTGACCTATCAATGCTAAGTTTAAAAGTTTGCTCCTAATTAGTCCAACTTATATTTGAAAATCGAGTTATATATAAATTCATAATTTTCTGGATAATGCGACTAGAGAAATTGTATCACTTTCTTTAACCGTTTGTGGCGCAATGTAATTGGGATCATTTAAATTACACTGCCTCCGGAATTCACGAACAAAATTAAAATAACAGAAATTGATGAAATTTTTTGCTATGTTATAAAAGTAAAATTTTGCTGGGCTGAGTTTTGTAATTGGAACTTATTAATTGCGTTCTCATAGCGAGGACAGCGCACCGCAAAGGGTTAAAATGCTTTCAAAAATATAAAAATAAATTTGACAATACTGCATAGCTGCCAATATTTTAAATTATTCTGGAGTACTTTTAGCTCCGCCTTTATTTCGCACCACTTTATTTTTAGAATATTTTTCTCCAATATATAACTATGACATAATATAAAAAATTTACTCCTAAAAAAAAATGTGGTATAGGTTAAAGGCGGAACTAAGAGTGCTCCGGAATAAATTAAAATATTGACAGCGATGATACTGAGGCAGAACAAATTGTTAGGCTTAAATAAATTGTAGTCCCAAGTAGTAAAACATTATCTCAAATATTAGGTGGACCGGAAAATAATGTCGTTTTAAATTAATAAAATGAAACCTGAAATTTTTGTTTAACAGTGTTTACATGGTGCTTTACAAATAACCATCTTATAAGTTACCTAAGAATATCTTAAATTTTATCCAGGATAAATTTCCGATGTCAGTATTTTAATTCAAACCGACATTATTTTCCGGTCCCTCTAATAGAAGGTATTTTATAAGCATCTAAAGAAACGAAGAAGGTCGATAATTGTAAATACACGTAAAAAAGGATATACACTGAAAACCATGGTTGCTAACATTTTAATTTATTCCGGAGTATCTTTAGCCCCGCCTTTATTTCGAAACACTTTATTTATAGAAATTTTTTCTGCGATATATAACTTCATTGAAAAATGAAGAAATTACTCTTAAAAAATAAGTGGTATGAAATAAAGGCAGGATTATAAATTCTCCAAAATAAATTATATTGGCAGCTGTGTGGAAACTCACTTAAAATGCCTGTTATGAGAATCGCCCATTAATAATCAGCATTTGATGATGTTTTCGATAAGAACTATTTCCTAGTCAACTGTATCCAATGAAAGTTTGTTCCAGTTGCCAGATGCCGATCATTAAGAATCGACAAACAACAAATAAACGTAATGTGACACCGCAACCCCAAATCCGATAAATTTTGAATATTAAAAAGCAACTAGTTGATATAAATATCTTTATTTAGATTCATTGTTTATGAGATTTTTATTTAAAAAAAAAAATTAAATAAAAAAAACACCAACCGGTGAAGAAAACAGTCTTTATTTCTGCGAGTTTTAAATAAAAACCACGATCTGATAATGTTTTCTTAGAAATTTTCACATTTAACTTTAAATAGCGAATCTACATAGTAGTTTTATTGTTAGCATTCTATGTCAAGTAAATGTAATGTAAAAACAACGATGAAACATTTGAATATGCATTTCAGTTGCATACACGTATTATTACTGGAACCTAAGTAATGCGTATTTAATGCGCTTGTTATTACGCAGTTATAATATAACTATATTTTACGCGTTTACTTTTTAGTTTACAGGTTGCGTTACTTAAAATATACGAAGGAATATTTTTTCACTAACATTTTATGTCATTGATTATATTGCTTTTGTATTCAAAATAACAGAATAGTTCTGTATGTTTTTATACAGGGATTCATTAAGGCATGCGTTTGTTTAACAGTTTGTCAGGAGTACTTCTATTTTTTGATCGTCATTTTTCACGATCTTCACGTGTAGTATAATTAATTTATATATCACTTCAAGAATCTGCCATCAATTTTAAAACTATATAAAAGATATAAAAAAATACATAATTTTTTACATCTTTAGTTATAATCTATTTTTTTTTTTTTTTTTTTTATCTATGTACCCTCTCTTTAACCCTTTAACGTTTATTGGTTTCGCGGCGAAACCAAACATTTGACATAATTTAACAATTTTTATGCAGCAGTGTTTTTAACATTTCCCCCTTGTTTTAATCAAGTTTTTAAATTTGTTCCTTTTCTGTTCGGTAGTTAGCAGCACTATTCCAAAATTTAACAAATAATGCTTCAAAGGAATCTAAATTCATAAGTCACTTGAAGTTTCTCAGTGCGCGCGAGTGCGAATTGCTAGTTTGATGATGCACTCATGTCTAGTTTTTTTCATTTAATGAATAGCTGGAGTATTATTTTCACCTGAAACAGCTTTTACGAGTTTTTGTAGTCGATAATGTTTACTTACAAAGTGTTTTATTTATTAAATTAAATATTATTTAAATTTAATAAGGTTATAACTTATAGATGTTTTAAACCAAAAATTTCTCGAAAAGGAACAATCCTAATTTTTTATTTTTTAAATATTTATGATCAGCTATGTGTTTAACAGCAATTTTTAAAAGAAGTTTAGTAATTTTTAAAATAAATTAAGTAGTGAATATTAAAGGGTTAAAAATTATACTTAAAATACTAAAATGTAGATTTAGAATACATTTCTTGTCTCTTTCTTAATTCAGTAAATGAAGGGTTAAGGTGTTACCATGGAATTATTATGCGTTGAAATTTATACAGTACAATGAATAAGGACAATTGGAAAGTGTTTATAATTCATGCGATGCACATATTTTCCTTCTTTTTTGAATGACTTCAAAAAAGAATTTTTTTTTTTTTTTTTTTTTTTTCATTTGGAAACGTTAATTAATAAAATGAATAAAGTTACAGCATTTTAAAACATTAATACCACCTATTAATTTAAAACATAAAAACTGAAAGGATTACATTTTTATATTCCATTCCTTTCACCCAAAATTGTATTCATTATGTTTACGATTTGATTATAAATTATATTTTTAATCTAAAAGAATGTTACATGTGGAATTGTGGAGGTTAGGTTTTTCTTTCTTTTTTTTTTTTTTTTTTTTTTTTTTTTTTTCACTAGATTTAATTTCATTTGTAATACAATGATATTAAATAAATCACATTCCATTTCCTAAAAATATCCTATAATTAATGTCACTGAAGTAAATTTATTCAATAGTAAATTTCATGTGCTATTTCTTCGTCATTGTTTCCGCTATTGTAAAACTAATTTTACATAATTCAGAAAACAGAAAACAAAAAAACTAAAAAATAAGTGCTTATCTCACTATAAATCATCGCTGCTGATTCTCTTCAAGAAGAAAAATGAAACCGAAGCAAATGGAAATGAGTAAAAATGCAGAAATTTAAACTATAATCTGTGCTTCATTGAATTCATAATGAGATAAAAATTGAAAGATTTATAGTTCTATTTATTTCCTTTTTAATAATAAAACCAAATTATCAGGAAGAAAGTAACAAATGTTTTAGCGTTAAACAGTTAAATATGAAATTTTTAACTAATAAAATTTAATAAACCTGTTTAAATAATTTAAGGAAATATAACATCAATTAGAACATAAAGCTTAATAGACGATTGAATTATCATTTTTACAAAGCAACGTTTGTTTCACTTACGTTAGCAATTTCTTATTGAATCATAATCTTTATCACAATTATTATTATTATTTACTCATTTATACTATAACATTAATTCTGTGACAATATTGAAAATGTTTCATATTTAAAGCATAATCAGGGTCGTGATGGTCTCCTCATTTTACCTGGCTCCTCCATTAACCCTTTCAGTCGCAGTGTTTCCGCTGATGGAACACCTCATTTTAATTCTCAAGTGCAAAAACTCAACCCGAAAATCTTTTAGCAAAAATTTACATTTATAACATAGCAGAAAAGGCCCTTTTATTAACGTGAAAATTTTCAAATTTCTTCAATTATAATTATGTTCGTAAATTCCGGTGGCAGTGTAATTTAAATGATCCGAATTACCTTGTGCCGCAAAGAGTTAAAATACTCCGGAATAAATTGAAATGTTAGGATCTATGCAACTTTTACGAGTTTTTGTTCTCGATAATGTTTACTTATAAAGTGATTTATTTATTAAATTAAATATTATTTGAATTTAATAAGGTTTATTTACAGATGATTCAAACCGAAAATTTCTCGAAAAGGAACAATGCTAATTTTTTATTCTTTAAATATTTATGATCAGCTATGTGTTTAGAAGCCATTTTTAAAATTAGTTTAATAATTTTTAAAATAAATTAAGTAGTGAACGTTAAAAGGTTAATAAAAAATTATGCTTAAGTGATCGTGAGAAATTATTGTAGAAAATTATTAGATAATCGTAATACTGGATGCCTTAGGAAAAAAATATGTGTAGACAATCCCAATGATGCATAATTAGCCTCTTCCTTTTCTTTATGCAGGGTGATTCAAAAGTCAACGTACAAACTTTTAGAGGTGGTAGCAGTGTTCTCAGACGATTAATCTTCTATTATGTATATCAAATATCACTTCTCAAAATTATTGGTGACTATTGAATAAAAAAGTCTCAAAGTCTGGCAACACTGGGTGGCAGGGCGCATCATCAGAATCGAAAATTGTAAGGAATACATAGCCGTAAACGTCATTTTAAACCTTTAGGTACTGGATGTTTTTAGCTTCTGTGTATTAGTAGCTTCGCCTATTGTGTAAATTTTAAAATTTTGTATGTTTCATTATTTCACAAAATTGTACACAATGTTCATATTAATGCAATCAGTGCGATGAAATACATCGACAAACAACAGAATTTATTTATTTATGTAAACATTAGCACGTAATAATAAAAAAAAAGAAAAAGAAATTGCAACATTTCAGAGCCACGCCCATATCCATGCAAAAACATCCTGTTCTTAAATTGTTAAAATGACTTTTGCTGTCATAGGTTCTTTTGTAATTTTCAGTCGTTATGATGTGGCCACCTAAAAGTTTACGTTGAATTTGAATCACCCTGTAAATTGAAGATTAGATATTTGTTAAATACTTTTATCTTACTGATAAATTTAGCTATTTACTGTGGTCGTAGTCTTCGCCTTTTAAGTTGAATTCTTCAGATATCGACCTATTGCAATCACTTCGTTTAACTATACCTATCTATATCTACATATATATATATATAATGAAAAGTTTGTCATCACGGTAACTTCAGAAATAATATTCCAGATCGAACCAAATTTTAACAGCGAACGTATCTTATAAATATCTTGGATGAATTCGTTAACCAAATTGCTTCGACTTCTTTTTTTTTTAAGTGGCCGCCACTTGAAAATTTCAAATTCACATTGTAAAAAGCGTATTTAAAGCCGGATTTACTTGAATTCTTCGTAATTTTTTTCAAAAATTTCTAGAACCAAGTAATGTGGGATACTACCAAAAAGGTTTTCAAAATCTTCTAGAAATTTTTGAAAAAAATTACGAAGAATTTTATTAGGTAATAGACTGCGAAAAAGTTTACTGGATTAACCTTATTAAATTTTGTATCTTCGAAAATGTTTTGTTTAACGGTGTTAATTATTTTTTACAGCTTTTGAAAATCTTTATGGTAGTATCCCACACTACTTGGTTCTAGCAGAGCCTGATTAAGGGGGAAGCACACATTATCTCCGCTTTCACCGGAATATTTTTACAATTATTTTTTACTTCATGTCATAGAAATTCCACGCTTTCACGAGGAAATTTTTTTTATAAAAAATGAACGGTGTAAAACAATCCTATTTACTCACCGTTATTAGACACCATAATTCTTTTAAAATAATTTTTAATGAAAATTTTCTGTTTATTATAGGAGGAAAGTACTTGTTAAAGAATAACGGTGTCAGTATGAATAATGTGTGCTTCCCCCTTAATCAGGCTCTGGGTTCTAGAAATTTTTGAAAAAATTTACAAAGAATTTTATCATGTAATAGACTGCGAAAAAGTGTACTGGACTTACCTTATTAAATTTTGCATCTTCGAAAATGATTTGTTTAACGGTGTTAATTATTTTATTCAAATTCTCGGTATCACGATGGGAACCAGTTATTCGAGTGCCTTCACCAACATTTTTTTGTTTATTTTTGAAAGAAAATTCAAAAATATTAAGTTTTATAGATATATTGATGACGTAATTGCAATAAACTGTGTAGATTTTGCGAAATATGCAGCTGAAATCTATCCCTCCGATCTTGTCTTAAACCGTACTGACTCTGAAGACCAAACTTCTTTTCTGGATTTAAAATTAAAAAAAATAGATAATAACTGGTTTATTGGGATTTATGATAAAAGGCAGTATTTTAACTTTGAAGTTTGTAATTTAACAAATTGGTTCTCCTGTATTAGTTATAAAGTTTTAAAAAATATTATGTTCACCCAAATAAACAAAATTAAAATGATTTGCAATAACAATTTAGATCTGAATCTGGCTATGAAAAATTTCAAAAACATACTAACTGTTAACCGCTATCCTGTTATTTTAATCAATAAATATTTCAGTATTCTTGATGACAATCCCACTTAAAGTTTGTTGTTCCATTTTGCGCGACATTTAAGTGCTGGTAAGTGGCCCTACTAGTTTAAACGGGTTCTGTGTTTATAATGGAGGCTGATTTTCAATTTTCCATATTCTGACTATTCCAGTTTGTTCCTGTATGTATTTATATATTCTTGTATTATTTATATTCTTGTATTTTATATTGATGTATTATATTTTGTGCTTGATTTCTGAATTAAATTACTTTTTATGCTTTGTATTAATTAAAATTCGTTTGCTGTATGTTCTTAATTTCATCTGTGAGAGGTTAGGGGCTAGAAACGTGTTTTTTTGGTTATATTACCAGCGTTTCGTCAGAAACTTCTCATATTCCTTTCCCTACATGGGTGAGCTCCCCTGATGAAGGCCCTCATGTGTTTTGGAATTAAAGTTTCATCTGGCTTTCATTATTTTGCTTATATATATATATATTTTAAACTTTGACGATACAAGAATAGATTTATTTGATTGCTTTAACATCATTAGTCGAGTAAAGGGCATTCGTGGACTATAACCTGACTTTTAATTTACGAGTCACTTTTTATAACTCAGAAACTAAATGTGTTTCGTAAAAATATTTGGGTAAATTACGATTATTTTATATCCGCATGTCTACTGAGTTTTGCCCAGAAATTAGTATCCACCTAGGGTGCATAAAAAAATCGACTTTTTTTTCCCATTATGTTGCCGTTAAAAATAATATTTTATGTCTTAAGAATTTTTATTTTGAATTAATACTCCTGTTGATGAAATAAAACTTTCATCATAATTACGCACTATTTTTAAACACACTATCACATACGTTTTATATGTTTAAAAAAATTGTAAAATATTAAAGTGATTTTTGGGGAGGGGGGGGGGGTTAAAAAAGGATTGTGTTTAGACAAGAATATAATAATTCTTTAAACGACAAACAGAAATCCAATACACAAGCAATTTATTTAAATTTTTGCTCGGTTGTTTTTCAAAATAAAATATAATATATATTAACCTGTCATATTGTTTCTTTCTATGTTATTTCCCAATAGTGTTTAAATTTCCCTTTATTAAATTTTCCTAAAATTTGGGAATACAATTTCATTACTACAAATATAAGTATTGATATATTTCAGATTTTCCTGTCTTATATAACAATAATTTATTTTGTAGCTATAAAGATCCAAGGCGCTATGGGAATTAAAGTCAAAGATATATAAGAAAAACAATGATTTAAGCTACACATGCTTACACATAATGATTTAAGCTAAACCTTTAAATCCTGTATATATATATGCAAGGAAATAAATTCTACAAAACTGAAGTTATATCCGTGTAAGATCCAGAGTTTTAAAAATTTCATCTTTAATGTCTATTACATTTTTTTTTTTTACAAATATGGGAAATTTTTTCATGAAATATAAATAATGCATGATTATTTTTCTTATAAAATGAATTAGTCTTGTAAACATGCAAATATACAATAATCAATTTAAATTCTTCATTTTCACATTCCACTTGTTAAAACTGCAATTATATCCCGTATTATTAGAAAAAAAAAATTCTCATTTTGTTCCAGATGGCTAATATAACGATTTTAATATAGCTATCCGAAAGTAGTACAATTTTTGGATTTAAAAAATTAAGCAATTGTATTGCACCAAAATAACAAAAGTAACACAAAAATCTTTGAAAAAATGTAAATGCCAAAATAGAAATTTAGTAATTCATAACAAAAATAACTGAAAATATACATAAATGAACATATTACGAAATTTGCTGCACATGTTTAAAATGTAAAAAAAAAAGAAAGAAAGAAAGATATAGAAAAATAAAATCTATACAGACGCAATGAATTGTACAAATCCTATCGAGAGTATGCCCTTGATTGCATGCCAAAAGCAAATACTACCAGGTATTTCTGCTTTCGACCAGTAATTCTTATACCTTAATTTGACACATGATATCTTAAACATAACTGCTGCAATTACACGCATTTCATGAGTTTTTCTTCTTTCTTTTGAGTACGCAATCGGTGCCCTTCTTGCAATTAGGGGAGAAAATTTTTAATTGAGTATATACTTTGTAAAAAAAAAAAAAAATCACAGAACTGCCGTTAATGAGTAATAAGTAAAAAACTTTGGATAAACACTATAAAATCCAAGAACACACAGCAATTGCTTTAGGTCCGATGAAAACAAGACCCTTCGGCAGATGAACAAATCAGGCAAGAGTTTTTCAAGCAACGGGGCAAAGCACTACAAGCGAAATGCGCGTTCCCACGTAGCTTGCAGCTCTCGTACCTACTCTGTTCGTCTGATGAAAATTCATGTTTTCTTTCGACCCGAAACAATTGTTGCATGTTCTTGCATTTTATGGTACTTATTCAAAGTTTTTTACCTATAAAGAGTATACTTTCATAAAAATAAAATACATATTTTGTTAGTATTTTGTTATGATATAAAATATAGTAGAAATACAAATGATGTAGAAACTGTAGCATCTATTATAATTATTTAAATTATTAATGTAATGATTTAATAAATTTATTCTTTTTGCAAATAGTGTCCTCATTTTCAATGTATGACGTTTTATGATTACATTCATTTAATCTATGTATATAAAATCGCTTGACCTGACTGTGTAAGTAATTCATGATAGCCCAGCCCAAACACCTAGACATAGAAACATGAAACTTAGTAAAAACATTCATTCTGTGACGTAGGCACCCACTAAGAAGTGAAATTACGAAATTCGTCCTCTAAAAAGGGAAGGGGGCAAAACGTGTTTCAAAAAAACCTTTATATCTGAAAGAAAATATAGATATCCGTAAAAATTTTGCTTTAAAATAAAGCTAACACAAATACCTAAAAAACAACTTCTGAAATTTTAGAAATTCGGCCCCATAGTGGGATGGGAGGTGACAAAACGTGATTTCACAGGCGAAAAACATGATTTCACATAATCCTTTATATCTAAAATAAATAAATAAAAAGATACAGATTTCTGCTTTAAAATGTAGCTAAAACAAATATACCAAAAACCAATTTTTTGAATTTTAGAAATTTGGTGTCCAAGGAGGAGGGGGGGGGGAGCAAAACGTGATTTCACATAACCCTTTATACCTTAAACAAAAAACTGATACCCGTATGATTTTTACTTTAAAATATAAAAAACACAAATACCTAAAAACTAATTTTTGGAGTTTTGATTATCTGGCCCCCAAGAGGAAGGGAAGCAAAAAGTGTTTCATATGGTCAAAAAAGTGATTTCACATAATTCTTCATACCTCAAAGAAAGAAAAAACCTGTATGGTTTTTAATTTTAAATATAGCAAACACAAACACCTAAGAACCAATTTCTGGAATTTTACAAATTCGGCCCCAAGAAAGGGAGGGACGGGGGGGGGGGATGATTTCACATAACCTTTCAACTGTAAATATAAAAGAGTACATCCACCACTGAGTCACCACTGCTGTGGTGATTCTCTGCGAAACTGGGTCACAAATTTTGGTGTGAAGTTTGCTTCTAAAGCCCTGATACACAACAAGACGGATTTTTGCAAAATTCCCTCTTTCCTCTTAGGGGCAGTCGGCATAAACACGTTTGAGAGCATAACTCGGCTCAAATTGTTACACGGGGAAGAAATTGCACTTGAGGAGACTAGACTCAAAATTTGGGGGGAGGAGTTCCAAAATCCGGACTTTACAGTAGAACTCTTCCAAAAATGTCACATAGAAGTTGTAATTGGCTGTTCTTCTTCTGAAGTGCATTTCTAAAAACCAATTTTGTGAGTTTTGTAATTTCCGATTTTTTTTTTTTTTTTTTTTTTTTTTTGGGGGGGGGGGGTTAATTTTCGACGGGGCAGTTTCGGGAGTCCCCTTTTTACATTAAATTTGTCCTGGTGAATCTATGAGAGCTGCACTCACGAATTTTGTGTGTGGGTTGTTTTTTTGCCTGAAACACCAGTGTGACAGGTTTTTACGATTTTTCTCCTACGAGTGTGGAGGTGTGTGTGTGTGTGGGAGGGGGGGGGGTAGTATATGTGTGTGCTATGTATGCTCGATACGCATTATAAAGGGATTTTGCAAAGTGTCAACCCTTCCCCCTTTGAGGCCGGGAGGGAGGGGGGGTTAAAAACACGTTTTCAATTATGACTTTTCTCTAATTTATTTCAATAAGCTGATTTTTCGGTATATTGTTTGATTATGTGCGTCCAAAACACTTTGTAAACGGATTTTGTAAAAAAATTTCCCTTCCCCTTCGAGGGGGTGGGGACGATAAACACATTTCCAATAATAACTCTGCTCCAAATTACCTCAGGAATGCGAGTTTTCAATGTATGGATTAGTTATGTCTATCCAATACACACTGTAAAGTAATTTTGTGTACCCCCCCCCCTCTGTCGGAGAAAGGAATTGTAAAATGTCTAAGTTTTTTTACTGATTTCAATTAATTTTTTTCTTTTTGTCTTTATCTTTTTTTTTTATGTTCGGAGTTATTTATATCAATACGTTATCTGTAATTATAGAATTAATTTAAATATAGTGACCAGCGAAGCGAACAATGCCTACTAGTAAAATATAAAACAAAAATATAGTAACATTTCAATATTTTACAAACATTGCATTGTGGTCATCTAATTAATAAACTGACCGTCAGTCGAATTGGAAAGATAAATGCCTTTCAACTTGTAAAGGAAAACTTTTTTTTATATATTTAAACTGTAATTAATATATTTTAATAGTACTTATTTTTGTGTTCTAATACTCAATCACATCCCTATAAACCTTGAAGAAAAAACTTGAGAGTAATCTTCAAAAACTAAATGTATAGTATGTGATTACGTGCAATCAAGTCAGTGGTCCGTTGTTCTTTTCCGAGTCATCCATTATAGAAAATATTTACTTTAATAATATTTAAATGAATATGTTGCACTACAGCTATATGATCTTCAAACAACCATGTTTTTAGAGTAAGATTGTGCATCACTTTCCTTATATTCTCTGTCCGTTTAATTGAGCACATACAGACGTAACAAGCTCAGCAAAAATATTTTTAATTAAAATAAAGCAAACTTAATTCTATACATCTTATTTTGCAATGATTTTCAATGATTTTCAACTTCTTTGTCTTTTAATTTACTTATGTAATATATTCTTAAATTGTAAAGAGGTTTTGTGAAAATATGTATATTTTAAAATGTCCAAGATCTATCGTAATACAATGTGACAGAAAATAGTGTTAAAGATTAAACAAACTAAAGTATGTAAATTCTGTATACAAGTGTTCAATATATGTACAAATAGCGAAGATATTTGTATTTTCTAAAAGAAGAAATGAAAATAGGGTAAGAGCACCAGTGAATGACACTTTTAGAGCAATCTCTGATGTTTTTAATGTTCTAGTCATCAGAAAATATTTTTAGAAATCTTAAGTTAACACATATGGCATGAAAAACATTCATATGTTAAAATATATACATTTGATAACATTTTTTTTTCTCATGAATTTTTATTTGACACCCACTCAATATTCCAGTAATTGACGCTGCCAGTTTTTCCTTTTATTAGTAATTGGCACCCTATGTTCCAGTGTTTGACACTGCTAGTTATTCATTTTACCAGTTATTAGCATTCTATGCTACAGTGTTTGACATAAAATGTTAAAATTCTTATATGTAAAATATATTATTTTATTAATTCCTTATTTATTAATTATTTCGGGACAGATGTCAATTACTGGAGCATGCCAATTACTGGAGTATCTTCCCTAATTATTATCATTTTTTTTTCATTTATATATATATATATATATATATATATATATATATATATATATATATATATATATATATTTAAGAGAGACTTTATTTCTCTCAGTTTTATGAAAATACATAGTTTAGAAAAATCCACAAGCACAAAAAATATCCACTAATAACTTCATAGCTCTATTTTAATCTTAGCTAACTTAAATGAACGTGAGAAAAAAATACAACATAGATATTTCAAGCTTTAAATGTCGCTTAAATACACAATAAAAAAAAAGACGAAAATAACAAATTAGTACAAAAAAAAAACTTTAAGCTCATAAAAAAAAATTCATAAAATATTGAATGATTGATGTACCCACATCAAAGACGAATAAAAGTCATGGATTAGTTTCCTTTTTTCATCGACTTACATTTTATTTTACCTGAAAAAAATGCATAATTTGAATTTTTTTTACGAAAAAATAAATAAAAATTTCCCTAAGATATTAGCATTTGAAATAAGTTTCTTCACAAATGAAAAATGACTTGGAATAACTTTGAACATTTATCATTGATATTTTCTCATGTATCAGCATGTAAAAGGAAAATTTATCCAATCTGAATAAACATTATTCTAGCGTTTGAAGACTTCTTTTCAGTGTTTTTAGAAAGAAAAAAAAATGCATAGAAATTGGGATTTTCATTGCAATGCATTGAAAAATATATAATTTAAAATGTAGCAAGCTTTAAAGATTTTGTTTTCAGAAAGAATGAAATATACATAACATATTTCATTAATTTATCCTTTGAAACATAACGTTGGATATATTTGGAATTTTTTCATTCCCGGATTAAATATATTAGATAACTAGGTTACTTTAGCATTTACACTTCTGACAACACTCCCGATTTTGTAACGCTATTATATTTTAATAAAAAATTTTCCTTTATTTTACTCTGAAATTATGCAGTTGAATAAGAAAGAAGTGACTATTATGAAATAGTGCTTACAACAAATCGAAAGAGTTGGCAGATATGCTTTAACTAAAATAATTTTGTTATATGAATGACTATAATTCAGATAAGGATCACAGACATTTCTACGGAATTGCAACTCATCGCTATTAATATACAAGGTGCTTATCTGTCCTTTTACAGATAAAGTCAGCAGATTTCAATCGTAGATTATTACAAAAATTTCCCCTACAGGTGAATAGAATAATCATAAGGGAATGTTTCTCTTTTTACTTCGTTGCAAGAAGCATTGCAGTGTAAGCATTGATTGCTCTTCTTACTCACTAAATCTCAATCCGTGAGATTTCTTCTGATTGGGTTAGGTTAAAGACAAAAAGTTCATGTAAATAAATCAATCACGCTTACTGACTGTATTGTAATCATTAAAACAAAAACACAAATTTTGACCATACATGTGTCCGCTTTTGTGACAATCAATCAGGAGATGCACTTTCATCACGTGTCAATAAGGGATCTCACCAGAGTTCCCAACTTTTATAATTTATTCACGAGCATTTTTAGCTCCGCCTCTTTTTCTTACCGGGAATTTTGAAAAATGATTTTCCTCTTATGTAATCGTTGTCACATATTAAAGAAAAATAAACTACAAAATTTCTGGTGCGAAAAGAAGGCGGGGCTAAAAATGCTGGTGAATAAATTATAAAAGTTGGGAACTCTGGATTTCACATGGAATACGTAATGATGTAAATTCTACGTGATGTTTTACATATTCTTTTTGAAACAGTTACATAAAAACATTACAGGAAGAATTACAGTGTAAGTGCATTAATCGCTCTCCTCACTGACTGGATCTCAATCAATTCAATTTTTAAGACACGGTTAGGTCAGGGGCAGAGAATATATATGTAAATAAACAAGCACGCTTACTCACATTATTGGGACTATTAAAACAGAAATACAGTTTATAATTATACATATGCCCACTTTTGTGACTGTCAATCAGGACACACACCTCCGTCACATGGAATGCATAATAATGTAAATCCTACATGATTTTTTACATAATTATTTTTGAAACATTTACAGAAAAACATTAAAGGAAGAATTACAGTGTAAGTGCATTAATCGCTGTCCTCACTCACTAGATCTCAATCCGTGTGATTTTTTCCGATAGGGTTAAATCAAGGGCAGAGTGTGTATGTAAGTAAACTAATCACACTTACTGACTTAAGTATGACTATTTTAACTAAAATGTTACTTATGACCATACATGTGTTCGCCTTCACAGTTATCAATAAGGATACAGAACCTGGTAAATAACACTGCTCGGCATGAAAATTGCCTCTGACACCATTTCAGCATATTCTTATGTAAAATGACCTCCTGAATCCGAATATGACACCCATTTTGCCCAATCACCAACCGTTTTCTAGATACACCCCCTCCCTCATTTTTATCAGTTTTTGATAATTTTGTACCCATCAGTTTTATTTGAAGAGGAACGGTAACTATTTTAACCATTAAATGTCTTCCGACCTGAGGAGCTACAGAGGTAGAAAGTTCTAAAACAGGAACATTGGTAGTATGGAGGAAATTTGAGGGGATTTGTGCCCAGAAAACAAAGGAAAATCAACAAAAACAATCAGTTTCTGTTGTGGTCACTTAAAATCAGACTGCCACTTGAAAATTTGTCATAATAATAACATTTGAAATACTGCACTAATTCCAACCAAACTTAAACAGTGAAATTATCCTTCAAATATCTTGGATGAGTTTCTTGGGCAACTTGCTCCACCCTATTGTTTCCAAGTGGCGGCCACTTGAAAATTTGTTATCATGATAACTTTTGGAATGCTTGATCAATTCGAACCAAATTTCAACAATGAATGTATCATTCAAATATTAATGATTTCGGTGAGCGAGTTTCTCTGCGATTTTGTTTCCAAGTTGCGGCCACTTGAACGTGCCCACTTGAAAATTTATTACCACGATAATGTATGAAAATATGAATTTATTCAAACCAAAGTTGGACAGTGGACTTTGCTTACAAATATATTGGATTAGCTCACGCAGCAACTGGCTCCGCCATTTTCATCCAAGTGGCTGCCACTTAATTTGTCAACACGATAACTTTTGAAATTCTGAATTAATTCAAACTAAATTTGTAGAGTAGACTTATCTCACAAATACATTTGATATATTTGTTTGCCAACTTGATCTGTCATCTTGTTTCCAAGTACTGGCCACTTGAAAATTTAAAATTCACATAAAAAGGTATTTTTAAATTGATTTGCTTAAAATTCCGTATGTACAGATAGTTTACATCAATATTTCTACCATGCCCATTAATAATTTGTAGCAGCTATTTTGTTTCAGAATGGCAGCTACTTGATAAGAAAAAAGAAATCAACCTACCCTTCCGAATGAGCCAGATAGACTTGTTGGGATAATGTTAACCCTTTCGCTACCACTGGGACTTATATGTCCCAAGCTTAAATTAAAATATAATATGAAATTTTTTTTCTGAATGTTTTCTGTTCTTGTTTTTTAGACCTGTAACTACCATGAATAGGTGGATAGAAATGTCAGTTGAAAAAATTCACTGTCTATTAAATGGACCACTTCAGATAAATTATTTAATACTTATTTTATTTTTCTCAGAAAAAAAAATATATTGGTAGTGAAAGGGTTAACACGTGTCAAATTTACTGGAAACGCCTAATACAAGTATTAGGATTTTTCCGTCAATTCGGCACGTGTAAACATTGTTCCACAGAGCTGATATTTTGCAAAAAGGTGTTTAGGTTCAAGTAGAAAAAAATTAGAAGGTGTGTGTCTTGGCTTTTAAAAAATTAAAAAAATCTGGAGTGACTCCACTCGACTTTCCGAACATTGAGTAACTAACAGTTTTGTAGATAAAATAAAGAAAGAGGAATTGCTAAACAAACAAAAGAGAGAAAACCATAATAGAGTGTTTTTTTCTCCATATATCACACGAGGTTTTATTTAATGCTACTGAACTTTGAGCCCTTAGATCATAATGATAAAGAATTTTTCGTTTTGTCCCTGTAAAAATCTATAGATGCTAGATTCACCAAAATGCTTATAGTTAGTGCAACAGTGATTTATAATATTCATACAAATTTTCAGCTCAATTGAATAAGGCGTTTAGATGCTATCGCACTTTTAAAAATTTGGTCTCATAGGCCATAATGATAAAGAATTTTTCTTTGTGTCCCTGTAAAAAAACTGTAGTGCTAGATTCACCAAAATCTATACAGTTGGTGCAAATGCGACCTATAACATGT
The DNA here is from genome assembly GCA_963930645.1 of Salticus scenicus. Taxonomy (NCBI): domain Eukaryota; kingdom Metazoa; phylum Arthropoda; class Arachnida; order Araneae; family Salticidae; genus Salticus; species Salticus scenicus. The sequence continues at coordinate 112,661,423 of OZ005654.1, read as the reverse complement.
GTACAATTTTTTTGCTCACATTAATAAGGCGTTTAGACGCTATCACACTTTTAAAAATTTGGCCCCATTGGCCTTAATGATAAAGAATTTTTCTTTGTGTCCCTGTAAAAAAACTATAAGTGCTAGATTCTCCAAAATCTATACAGATTGAGTATCTGTGACCTAAAATATGGGTATAAAATTTTTGCTCAATTGAATAAGGCGTTTAGATGCTATCGCACTTTTAAGATTTTGGTCCCATAGGCCATAATGATAAAGAATTTTTCTTTGTGTCCCTGTAAAAAAACTATAAGTGCTAGATTCACCAAAATCTATAGGGTTCGTACTATGGTGACTTACAATATACGTACCAACTTTCAGGTTAATCGAACAAAGCCTTTAGACGCTAGCGTGTTCACAAACATACACACATACACACATACACACATACACACATACACACACACATACATACATCATCGTAAAAATAGTGAAAACGGACTCAGGGGACCTCAAAACGTATAGAAACATCAAAATCTCGAATTCGGATTTTTGACATGATTACAATACTTTCCTCACTATAGTGTTCGGAAAGTAAAAACTAGTACAAAAACAAAATTCCCCCCCTCTTTAAGGGACACCTAATATATATTATCTTTTTATTTGAATGCAATTTGCTATTATCATTAAAATTACAATATAAAGTATATTGTATAGATTATCGTATATAATTATATACAGTATCTCGTGTTAATCTTATATAAAGTATATCCTATACTTCCTCCCATGAAATGAATATTTACAGTTAATATAGTTAATATATTTTTCGAGTCAACGCATACTAAGCTCATTAGGCCGCTTCCCATATTTTCTTACTAATATTCTTTCTGTGTTGCGTTAGCTAATGAGAACGAACTGCGAAAAACACGGAAATATTTTACTAGATGTAACATTATTTTACCGTAAGAATAAAATCAAGAAAATTATTTTTGTTACGCTAATGGTTTTATTATTTCCCCCTTTTCTCTTATTATCTTTCTAAGAGAATTTCAATTAAATATTGTTGGTGAATATTATAAGTCGAAAAATGTAGAATATTTAGAGGTGTTCTGCAGTAGGCCATTTTTCTTTATCTTACCCATGTATATGGTAGAGAAAGTGTTGTCTTCGTATCTAATTTTCGAAATCGAGATTTTATTATATTTACACGTTTTGAGGTCTCCTGAATCCTAAAATCATGTTTCTGGTGATTGGTTTGTGTGTTTTTGTGTTTCTGTGTGTCTGTCTGTGTGTGTGTGTGTGTGTGTTATCAGCTTATCTCAAAAACAAATAGTAGCAGAAAGTCCAAACTCGGTATACTAAATATGTATGATATAATGATGCTACACTAAACTTTTCGTTGAGATCAATCAAATGGTTCGTGTACAGGGCCGTCCAAGATGATTCAAATACATTACGTCTATGGAGGAAGTCGCATTAATGTAGAGTTTAGCATCTATAGGCTGCACTAAAACAAGTAAAATAAATATATATTTTTTATATGCATTAAAGCATTCTGAAACTTCTCATACGTAAATCATTCATCATTCGTTTACAGGGCTACCAAACGTGTTTGATTTATTGGGGCTATACTTGGAAATTGCTGGAATTGTAATTCATTTTGTGTTAGATGTTTTTCAAGTATGACTAAATTTAAGTACACAATATTATTCATAGTGCATATTGTTTATAGACAATAGACAGGGCTACCCAAAATTGAGCTAAACCTTATTTTTTATTGAATGCAATTGATAGAAATGCTTTGCTGCATTTTACTTTGTCGACGAACACTGTTCAGGAACGAAGATTAGTTTTTCATATCCACGCTGTAAACAAAGTGTTTCTTGAAGTTCTATTTTCATTTCTTATTTTTTGTATAGTGTCGCGTTTTGAGGTCCCCTGAATACAAAAGTCCAATATTTGGCGGTTGATGAGTATGTATATCTCTTATCAGCATAACTGAAAAACATGTAACTGCAGGAAATTCAAATTTGGTATTTTGAAGCTTACCATTTAAATATAACTGAACGGGGGGATCAGGGAGGCGGTAGCCCTGTCACACTGACTTCTATGTCAAAACTCTTCCTAAAACTATTTCAGATTAAAAGTACATTGAACTTTATTATCTTACCTTGTTAATATTAAAGCTTAATTTGCAATCTGCTTTTATAGTATTAAAATGCAGGGAAAGAGAAAGTCGTGTGAGTGACACACCAGATAATTATTTTAGTGAGTAGAGAAAAAAAAAATCATGTCAAAAACTGTTAATTTTTTGAAAAAAGAAATACTAGAAACGATACTTAATATAAGAAATAGAGCTGATACATTCTTGAATTACTTGACAATTTTTCTTTCACTTTCTTTATTTTTATGAACCTTTTAACCTTCCTTGCCTAGTTGCTTTTAATTTGAACCTACTTATTTCAGAAATTTGCTTTAGATGCATCTTTTGTTCCTTTAAAAACTATTTTGGGCCTTCTTTTTAAATGTAATTCTCCCTTTTTGTTACAGGATCTTTTTTTCATTTTTTTTTTTTTTTTTTTACTACATTTTCCAAGTTTTATTATTAATATTATTATAAATATTATTAAAATCAGTAAAATAGATCATTCACAAAAATATTATTCCCTCAAAATTTATCAGTGTGGAAATGATAAAATCAACTTTATTAGCGTCTGAAATTTACAATAATAATAATAACAACAACAAAATACATATTTTCAAACTATCACTTTTAAGATAACGAAGCTACGAATTAATACATTTTTAAGTAAAAAAGTTTAATTTATAAATTTATGTGAAGCATTGATGTTAGTTATCATCTTAATACCTATACTGCTCCATTTCTCCTTCCCAAATGGAGAATCTATAAAGAAGTGCTTTCTACGTGAAACATCTTAAATCATGATGAGTGAGGAAATTATCTTAATTATGAGTTAGAAACATTTTCGCCGAATAAAATTAAACCCAAAGACAAAAATAATATTTCCATTCATAAAAATAACACATCTATCTGTTCATATTCAAGTATAAAAGATATTTAAATAAAATATAAGATAAATTTAAAAAAAAAAAAAAAAAAAAAAAAAAAACAGATTAACACACGTTAATATATATATATATATATATATATATATATATGTACTGATAAGTATAAAGGATTTAAGTCCATATTCTTGATTTTTCAGGAGACGAAAAATAAAGTTAAACTAACTAAAAACTAATCAGAAGAATCGGTTAGGAAAAAAGGATTTCGTTGACTTATACCCTTTATACCATTCAGTGATTGTCAACCTTCATTTAATAAAGGGAAAAAATTGAATTAAATATTTTATACGATGATTAATGCTAAATTTCTGACTTGAATCTTTTTTTTACCAATGAATTTTTTCAAAGAATAAATGACATGGATTTAAATCCTTTATACCAATCGATAGAGAATTTGTTTTCTGAGTCTGACTACGTACTTAACTCAAAATCGACATTTTTGGACTTAAATCCTTTATACTTATCAGTACAGATATATTTATTTATTTATTTATTACACAAAAGCAAAATCTAAAACTTTACATATCGATCTATAAAATTTGTAAAATATAAAGTCACAAAGCTTTTAGCTCTTACAAAATATCATCTTCCTGTCATCTGAAGATGCTATTTCTTAATAACGAAAAGCTTTGTGACTTTACATTTTACAAATTTTTTATCTCAATATGTAATGTCTTAGATATATATATATATATATATATATTATGTGTTAAAGCAATTTTTGAAATCTTAATTTATCAATCTACATATGATTTTACCTTTTCATGAAAAAAGAAAACCCTTAAAATATAAGCATTTCACGAGAAATAATATTTTTGGTACTCATATAGGTTGTGAAGGTCGCATGCGTTAAAAATGATATTTCATAATTAAAAAAAAAAAAAAAAAAAAGAAAAAGAAAAAGAAACTTAAGCATGTTTTAATTATATTAGTTTTATTTTATGAACTTATAAGATAAAATCAATTACTGAAACTATTTTTATATTATATATTGATTAAAAAATTCATAACATAAGGAATTTAACACCCTGGATTAGCAGCTATACATAAAATTATGCATGAAATACAGCATATGAAAAAATCACTTTGCCGTTATGTTCCCCATAATTCAATAGTGTTTCAAAAAGTGGACTGCGTCAGAATCTGTAAGGAAAGCTAAAAATTTAAACAAAATAATGGTCGACGACAACTCCTTATTTCTAAAATAATAATTGAAGATGAAACGTGCATACGTTTTTGGGAGCACTTGCAAACGCCTTCGCTTATTTCTCCTACGTTTTAAAAAAGTGCCAACTGCTCTCAGACAGGCAACACCTCATGTCACTGAAACTCCAATTACGAATTTGGATTCTTGTTCTTAAAGTAATATAATAGAAACCGAAATATGTACTAGGAAAATTTAATGTTGTTCCAAGTGTGTTTTTATGAATACTTATGCGTTACCCATAAGTCAGTAAATAATAGCCAAAGATTGCCAAATTTTACATTAATATGAAGTAATAAAATAGAAACCGAAAGAAATACTGGTAAAACTTATTTTTTATCCAAATGTGTTTTATGGACACTTACGCCATAGTCTCCTACACTATATACCTGTCGCGTGGCTCGGAAACTTGGCAACAGCTGAAGTGGTAGACAGTGCCACTTGGTACAGATTGCGCGACTTTTTTATTCAACAGCCACCAAAAAATTTTTAAAAGGGGATATGATATACATAAAATGCGAATAGAATCGAAGAAACGTCGATTATACATATCATATATCACTTCTCAAAATTATTGGTGACAGTTGAATAAAAAATTCGGGCAATCTGTACCAGGTGGCGCTGTCTACCGCTTCAACCATTGCCAAGTTTCCGAACCACGCGACAAGCATCTAGTTTATGGGGCTATACGCCTTACGCATAAGTCAGTGAATAATAACTAAAAATTGCCAAATTTTATACTAATATGAATATAAATGATACGGTAAACTTATAATTATTTATTTTTTATAATAGTTTTTAATTTACTAATTAAATTTTTACATATACCAACGGTACTATACAATACCAGTACATCAGTACTTACATATACCAGCAATTTTAAGGTATGCATGAATCTCAGAGCGCCCAAAACTCGGTTTCGCAGCAATCAATATCACGCATGTATGTACTCTTCGCGCACATGATTTAAAAAAAAAAAACACTGGGTACCAGGGGTCGTACTCTCCGTCCTTTTTTCAGAAAACTCTCTTGAATGAGAAATTTAAAAATTTATTGCTACCACTATTCTTAAAAAATAATCTATATCCTATATAATCGTGGTGCATAAGCAAAAGTATCTTCGCATGAAATTATTGGGGACAAAAAAGCGGAAATTTCTGATCTCTAAGAGTGTCCTGAAAAAAATGCGGAGAGTACGATCCCTGCTGGGTGCTGCTACCTCGCTGTGCACGAGTCACAAAACTCGGTCCAGCAGCAATCACTAATACGTACACTTCGCGCACTTGAAAAATATAAGTAGATAAATAAATCACTAGTTGCTATTATCAGTGCTGCATGAATCTCCAAAATGCAAGAAATTCCGTATTGTAGCAATCACTAATACGCATGCATGTACGCTTCGCGTATTAAAAAAATAAAAAAAAGTCATCAGTAGTTACTTTTACCTCGATGTACGTGAATCACAAAAATGCGCGGAATTACGATACTTACGTATTATCCATAAATACAATTAATTATAATTAATTAGTATAAATGTTATAAAAAATAAAAATATATTATAAACAATAATTAATTATAAATTTACAGTATCATTTACATTTATATTAATGTAAAGTTTGATGATCTTTGCTAATTATTCATTGGCGCATTTTTTTTATAAATTAATTAATGTTATTTATATATCCAACTCATATTTTTTCAATAGCAATATTTACTTAAGTGCATCAATGCTGTTTTATTTTAATATTTTTGTTAAAGAAGTATTATAAAACCTTTTAAAAAGTAGTTTTTCAATGAGCACACAAACGTAAATTCACGCGTATATACGTATGTATGTATGAGAATGCGTGTGTGTATGTCCATGTGTGCTTGAGTGTATATATATATTATACATACTTGCACAGAAATAAACCATTTAAAATGACAAATATATTATTTTTCCTATCCAATACGCCTATCTATCAACTCATCCTTTTCATTACGTACACATTCATTGGAAATCTGTAATTTTATACAAATTTATTCTAATATATACATAATAATTGGGGCATTTTTTTATTTTATTTTTAAAATAAAAATTAGTTATACTTCTCATTACTTGCAAATCCTTTCCTATTATATTTTGAAATAAAACTCATTACCGAACGTAAACGAAAGAATCGAAACTTTTTCCTTTGTCTGAGACTTCTTTTTGTGTAAAAATCACATTATTTTAAAATTTCATGTTGTATTCATTTCAAAAGTTTTGGAAAAATGAAATATTGCATTCTGTTTCTCGATAATGAAAAGTAATTTCACAAACCAGTGAATTTTAATAAAACTTTTGAAGAATGGGATCTAGTAGGTTTGGAGTTAAACAGAAAGAAAAGACCTTTCATTATAAAATTCTTTTGTTAAAATGTAATTTCGAAAGATTACTTAAAAAAAAAAAAAAAAAAAAAAAAAAAAAAGGACGAAAGATTTAGATACAGTGGCATATATTGGTAATTTATAAAAATAGTAATGTTATATTGAAATAATGCAAAAACTATTCTGTACACGACAGTTTTTTCATCCTTTGTTGGTATTTCGTTTCACTCCTCTCGCAATTTAGAGACTTTTTTTATTTAATAGCCACCACTTAATACTAACTGTAGCAGTTGACTAATCATTTCGTAAATTATTATTTCATTATGTATATCAAAAAGCACTACTCAAAATTACATTGGTTACAGTTGGGTGAAAAAGTCCCTAAAATTGGCAATACTGTTTAGAGCACTGTAGAGTGGCCGGCAAAGGGTTAATTTATCTTTTTTTTTTTTTTTTAAACCCATTATTAGTCGCTAGTTAGTCGATTCACCGCCCATTTCTTCAGTGTTTATTCAACAGCCAACAAAAATTTTTAGAAGTCGCATTTGATATATATAATCGACGATTATTCAAGTCGATTCGCCTTTTATATATATCAAATGCCACTTCTGAAAGTTCTTGGTGTCTGTTGAATAAAAACTGAAGGGATGGGCGTCAAAAGATCAACTTGCGACTACTAACGAGTTAAGAATAGAATTATTAAAATCACATGAATCACGATTTTTCCTTTCTAAAATTTTAGATATACAGGGCGTTTATAATTAAAGTTACGATTTCAAAACACTATGTTTTTAAAACTACGGGACAGAATGACTTGATATTTTACAAGAACAATTTTGAGGCAATGGAATTTTGTTTGGTGGAGAAAAAAAAAGTAGTTCCAAAATGTTCTTATAGATGGCACTGACAGGGTAGTGTAAGGAGAAACGCCTAAATAGATTCATTATACACAGGAATGTTGTTAGCACTACAGTGAAATATCAAGAAATAACAAACTCCAAGGGTTTACGACAATTTCCTTAGCAAAAAAAAAAAAAAAAAAAAAGATTAAGTGTTTATAGTGGAAACAGTCATAGTGACAAGAGAAAAATAGAAGCTTCATGAAACACACACCTTACGGATTATTAACGATACATTTTGGAACTGAATTTTTTTTCCTTTGCCAAACAAAATTTCATCGCTTCAATATTGTTCTGGTAAAATATCAAACCATTCTGTCCTGTAGTTTTGAAATTATAGCGTTTTGAAATCATAACTTTAATTATAATCATCCTGTGTGATGCATTTCTGCATAGATGCCAACATTTTACTTTATTCCAGAGCATTTTTTAGCCCTGCCTTTTTTTCATACCACTTATTTTTTAAGGATAATTTTTTTCTTATTTTATCGAAGTTATATATTTGAGAAAAAAATTCTGAATAAAGTGGTGCGAAATAAAGGCAGTGCTAAAAATTCTTCAGAATAAATTAAAATATTGGCATTTATGATTTCTGTCACTGAAAATTGTTGTAAAAATACATATATCTGTATAAAACTATCGTGTGGTTGAATGGGTTAAAATATAAAAAAATAAAATAAACGCGCATAAAATATACGCACTAGGCAATTGGCAACAATCTTTAATTCACTTCAATGGGCATGCCATCCCAATCTCATACTTGCCAACCGTCTCATTAATAACCGTACAACGCTCTCTGAAAAAAAAAACGCCTCTTTTCTCACACTACTATATTTTTAGAGTTATTCTCTCCAAATGTTGTTACGAATAAATAAGACTAAAATTAATCTAAAAAATTATTGATGTGAAAAAAAAAGGCGGGTACTAAAAATTGTATGGTTCATAATGAGATAGTTGGCAAGTATGCAATCTTAATCCTTAGTGGGTTGGATGTCTCCGCAGCTTCAATCACCCCTATAAATATTATTTTGCAGAGCACAGAGGACATGGCGACCACGGCAGTTTTCACTTACACCAGTTTCACCACTAAGTGACTTTTTTCTTAATTGTATAAATGAAACGCGTAAATAAATATATTTCGATTAATGACTTTTTTCAGCAAATCAAAACCATAACCAAGTACCGTGATATGCATCTGTTAATAAAACGTAAAGGGTATTTAATTATTTTAGTTTCAGTATGTTAATTAGGAATTCGAGGATAATTTAAAATAATCTAAATAGCCAGGGAACAGTTTTAGTATAGGATTTGTTATACTTAGATAGTTTTACTAACTTGCTGAATACTAATTTAATATACTGGTGCTTGAAGGCCTGTTTTCTGCAAAATAATTAATGTACAGATGAAAAAAAAAAAAAAGAAAAAAAAAGAAAAAGAAAACAAAGAAAAGAAAAAGGAAAGAAAGAAAAGAAAAAGCGCCCCCTCTCCGACTAATTTCGCCGTAAATTGTCGTAGTAACATGCGGCTGGGACTGGTCGATTTGTAATAAATAAGTTTATAACGGCACAGTTAGATTTTGCTTAAGGTGTCGTATTAAAAATAACATGAATTTCATTTTTTTTTTTTCAATTGTAAACCCTCCCCCGCCCCCATTTCTTATAATTGTTTTGAATTATTTGGATCAAATAATCCCAGAAAATGGTATAGTTTATCTAGTTCTGCAGTGCTAATTTTAAATGAATGTCACAAACATTAATTCATATCTTCTCGAAAAATTATTAAATTCTTTATATATATATATATATATATATACAATAGAATGAAGTGACCCAAACATATTTTATTCATTTATTTTACTAAAAACATTCTTTGATTTATGAAAATTATTAATAAATTCATATTCGAAAAAAATTATGAACTATGACCTATGTTAATTTTTGCACGAAAAGAACAGGCATCATCAAAAATATGGGTTTATAAATTTACGGCTCATTCCTATCATTGTTTCCTGAATTACAGTAATATTTCATTTTTTATTACTATTAGGGGGCCATAACATGTTACCACTTGTATGATCTATAAGTAAGTATCTGCATATAATCTGATGTAGATCTATTTTAATTTACGTTTATGTTATTCTTGTTGTTTTATGAGTATGAGTAACATATCGATGTACATTATACAAAATGAACTAATTTTTGTAAAATTACTGCAACGCAGGCTACAGTTTGTGAAAGAATTCCATAAGAAATCAAGTCGCGCTTTCTCTAGAGCAGAAACATTTTTTTTTTTTTTTTAATCTATTTTCCATATTCCTATTTGACTTTATATGTGACACTGGTATGTATAAACGTCAATGGCATTTACTACATGGATTGATCAACACAAAATTTAAATGATTTAATCGAGAATATGTAAAATCATTTTGTCTTATATTGTAATATTTTAGTAAAAGGTATAAAGGCGGGGCTTACTTTACAAGATAGGAACATATTATTTGCATACCTGCGAACCATCTCATTAATAAGCTTAAGATTGTTAACGCCTCTTGAAAAAAAGCCTCTTTTTCCACACAACTTTATTTTTAGAGTAACTCTCTCCAAATGCTGTTACGATTAAATAAGAAAAAAATTACTATAAAAAATGACTGGTGTGAAAAAAATGGCGGGTACTAAAAATCTTACGCTTTATAATTAGATGATACCTGTCAACCATCTCATTAATAAGCGTAAAATTGTTAACGTCCCTTAAAAAATAAATAAATAAATAAATAAAAATAATTTTTTTTTTTCTACACCACTTTATTTATAGAGTAACTCTCTCCAAATGTTGTTGCGATTTAAAAAGAAAAAATTTACTCTAAAAAATGACTGGTGTAAAAAAAAGGCGGGTGCTAAAAATTTACGCTTCATAATTAGATGGTTGGCAAGTATGCATTTGATATGTTGAGTCTTTGCTCTTAAATATTAACACTTTCACGACTGCATAATTTTGTTTTTGTTTTTTTACAGTAAGGTCCGCCTGTGGTCGTTATTCTCCCAAGATAAACTATTTCAGAACAAAATTTTTTGTATTTGCATTTATATTACAAATAGATATACATTATAATTATATTCTTTCTGATCAATATATTTGTACCCATAGTATATTTTTTTGCAAAAATATAAATACTGGATATATACTTAAGAAGTAGGTAGCATACAAATTACGAAAGAAACGCCCACTGGCGGAGTTACAGATTTTCAAATGACGGGAATCTACGTCAGCGAAAGTGTTAAATAACTTTTTCTAGTTTTTCACTGCTAAATTTTTGTTTTAACCCTGTTGTCCTTTTTCTATATTTGAATAGTGTAGGGTTTGTACACCTCAAGTTAAATGCGGTATTTTAGAAAAAGCGGTAAGGCGTGGCTTACTGTTTTAAATAACAATATACACTGGATATTCATTTTTTTTTTTTTTTTATTAATATTTAATAACTTTTATAAGAATTTTCAGGAGAATTTTCAGCTTTAATCTTGTTGTCCATGTTTTTTGTATTTATTCATCGTACGGTTTGTAAGCCTTAAGTTATTTAAATTTTATTGCATGACCTAACATAATAAAATATTTAATTTTTACTTTTTTTTTTTTTTTTTTTAAATACTGAATCAGATGTTGGGCAATACTTTAAAAAAAAAAAAAAATTAACTCACTAAATCTATTATTGAAACAAACGAGTAATATTATTTATATTTGATTAATTCTAATCACGGCGTAAAATTGACATTTATTATGGAAAGACAATTTAAAACAATGTAATATATCTTATCACGTCAAAATTATATGTCATGGATTCCTGTACGACGCCGGAGATACATTCTGCACATTACGTAATCGATTTATACGGACATACATTATTAGTCCAAGTTATGCAAGTTCCATCCAATCCGGCAAAATTTTAGTTTATATATTAGTGATCTGGTTTTCTGAGTAACGTTTCAATTTTTACTATACAAATTAACTTATTTTTGTAAAATTAACGCATTGCAGGCGGGAAGTTTTGATGTTATTCCAAAAAAAATAATAAGCCCGTCCATCTGGCTTCCTCTGAAAAAATATTTTACTTTAAAAATATTTGTTATTATTATGATTTTCATTGATCTCCAGAAAACTTATGATACCGTACCACGGAAGTTACTATACGAAGCATTGAAAAAAGCTGGTATAAAAAAATCATTGATCAATGTGATAAAACTAATATACAAGCAGCGTTCCCAAATTTTATAATTTATTCACAAGCATTTTTAGCCCTGCCCTTTTTCATACCGGAAATTTTGAAAAATGATTTTCTTCTTATTTAATCGTTGTCACATATGTTGGGATACTTCTTCTATTAAAAATTAATAAAAAGAATAAAATAAAACAATAAATTGTATTAGCCATTTTCGGTGTAGAGTGTTTACAAGAAGGATCTCTGTGTGTGGGCCCCTCTTTTTGTGGGAATGGAGGAGAAAGTATTGTATCTTCCCATCCTGGCCTTTGGGAGCACTTAAAAGTTTTACAAGTAAAAAAAGATCTTTTAGATACATGGAACATGGCGTGGGAGGTTTATGTCTTTATGGTTTTAAGACCCCTGCTCTTTGCCGAAAGGCTGCAGTACAGGGTAGAAGGGATGCTGTTTTCTACGCATTCCGTTTCTTGAAATATTACAAGCAGGACCTCGGAGAGACTCGCTCTCAGGGGATGCGGCGTGAATGGATAGAGGTTCGCCCGCTAGAAGAGCGGTGGCCTAAATTGCTCTGAATGTGTCGTCCCGTATGGATTCCCCAGTTTGGAAATTCATGAATATTACGCAGTATAATTCAAAGAAATTGTACGGAGGGCCTATGTTTGACGCCCTGCTCTGGACACCCTGCTCTAGACGCCCTACTCTAGACGCCCTGCTCTAGACGCCCTACTCTGGACACCCTGCTCTAAACGACCTTCTAGAGACGCCCTGCTCTAGACGCCCTGCTAGAGACACCCTGTTCTAGACGCCTTGCTAGAAACACCCTGTTCTAGACGCCCTGCTAGAGACGCCTTGTTCTAGACGTTCTGCTACTGTCAGAACGGCATTTGGAGAATAAATATGTCACGGTCGAGCACCCGAAGTATCTGCCGTGCTGCGGTCTAGAGGGAGTACAGAGATCACCAGGTTCCGAAAGTCAATCAATTGGACTTGAATACGTAAGGTCCCCATAGTCCCAGCTTTACGGTTTACCGGATACCAAGTGGATTTAGTGAGGAATTCTTGTGATGCCTTATCCTGCCGGGAGACTATTATTCTAGGAGAAGGTGAACTCCGATCGAAGGGACCACTTAATTCCCATACGCTCCTCTCATGATACTGTTATCCTTAAATGGGGAATTACAATAAAGGACATAATTGAGAAATATTGAACTGTCTTTTTGACTGTAAAACTAAAAAAAACTCTCCTCCATGGTGGTACCTTCGGTAAGCTCCCTTTTGATAAAACTTTAGAAATATGCAGAACCCAGGTAATTAACTATTAAAATCTGCTATGTTTTATGTATATATTTTTTATATGTGGATTCTATTATATTAGTAATTCGAGGTTTTTAATTATTTTAATGCTTTATTTATACTATAAGGAATTGGTATATTGCTTGTAGTACAGTGAATGATGGTTAATTTCGCATGTTATAATTTAGTTCATATAAAGTAACTCAAAGTCTCATTACTTGGAAAGAATTTATGTAGTTGGTAAAATGTGAAAGTACTTTTCTAATTAATTATTTCTGAGACCTCATTGCATAAAGTTATTGAATTGTGTAATAATAATTTTGATAGGGTTTATCATAAAGAAATCAGAAAATAACTTATTCTTGTGTAAGTTAATTAGCATAGTTACTTAATAATTAATGAAATTATTAAAGTGTAGTTAATTAAAATAATTAAATGAAAAATTAAGGAATTTAAACACGGTTTTGTTAATTACCGAGATACTTTGGATTTTATGAATAAGATAAAATTTCACTAGCTCACGGTCAAAAAAGTTTTATTCTTTAAAGGAAAGACATTAATGAATGTGAATTTTAAGAGATTCAATGATTTCTAAATCTAATGTTGGGCCCATTGGTAAAAACCATAGATATTAAATAGAGAGATCCAACACATATTAAAGAGAAACAATCTACAAAATTTCTGGTGCGAAAAGAAGGCGGGGGTTAAAAATGCTCGTGAATAAATTATAAAAGTTGGGAACTCTGTATACAAGGATAATAATTGTAAAGTGAAAATGGGAAAAAAAAAACTATCAAAAACATTTCCAATAAGCAAAATACTTCTAAAAGGTTGTTGTATGTCACCCACATTGTTTAAAATATGTATAGATGTGGTACTGAAGGAATGGGTACAACAATGTGGAAAGATGGGAATTAAAACGGATAATAAACACATGATTCTCCTATTATTTGACGATGATCAAGTTACTATGACTCAAACAAAGGAAGACCTAAAACATGTAACTGAAGAGGCATTAAAGGCATACAACCGATGGGGCCTGACAATTAACTATAACAAGACAGAACACATGACAACATGGACAGAGGAAAATATCGTAACAGACGGATTTGAAATCAAGAATGTACAGGCTTTTAAATACCTGGGATAAATACTGGGAAAAGGTGGTTCATCAGGGATGGAAATCGAAAAGAGAATATCTAACTCTATGAAAATAATAGGAATACTAAACTCAATTCTATGGAGCAGAAATATTATCGAAAAAACAAAAAGAATCATCTTCAAAACCTTAATAGAAAGTGTTCTGCTATATGGTGCAGAAACATGGACAATCAAGTCTGCAAGCGAAAAAAAACTGCTATCTACAGAAATGGACTTCTGGCGACGATCGGCCAGAACTTCAAGACTTGAAAAAAAGACCAATATTGAAATAAGAACAAGGATGGGTGTTAGGGCGAATATCATAAGAAAAATAGAAAATAAGAGGCTACAATGTTACGGACACGTACAACGATGCAAATGGAATACGACAGCTTGTACTGAACTGGAAACCTGAAGGGAAAAACAGGAGGGGAAGACCGCAGAAAAGATGGAAAGACAAGTTTATGAGGGACATAACAGAAAATGGAATGGATAAGGAAGATGCTCAGGACAGAGAAAGATAGAGACAAAAACTGAAGGCTGTTTTTGATTGAAAGGAAACCTCAGCATTAAGGAAATTCCTAATATATATATATATATTATTATTATTATTATTTATCATTATTATTATCATATTTTATTTGTCTTTTTATAGAATGCTGGCATATATAAACATATGACATTTACAATTTCGATTTATGATAAGTTATTTAATTACGAATTTGTTAAATTATTTAGAGAATTTGTTTTGTAATTTGTTAAATAATTTAGTGTTTTAGAGAGAAGAATAAAGGTGGGATTTACTGTTGAAATTAGGAATGCTTTTGATCAGTATCTCTTTTTTCTTTAATATTAAATATTATTTCCCAGGTTTTTTTTTTTTTTTCCTTTTATCATTATCATTATCATTATTATTATTATTATTATTATTATTATTTTTTTTTTTTTTTTTTTTTGTTTAAATCTTGTTATCTATACTTTTGTATATTGTATATTGCATATTTCTACGCTTCAAATTAAATGAAATATTTTATAGAAGCACTTTAATACGGGATTACTATTCAAAATACAAATATACCCAACAGAAATAAATTATTCTTTTATTATTATTATTATTATTATTTTATTATTATTTTATTATTTTTTTCCCGCTTTTATTATTCTATCTCGCTATTCACATTTTTGTTTTTGAATATGGCAGAGTTCGTGCTCTTCAAGTTAATTAAATTTTAACGCATACAGTGACTTAATAAACTATTTAATTTTTATTAAAAATAAAATAAAATAAAAATAAAAATAAATCATAAACTATATTTAAAAAAAAAAAAATGCAAGTGATTTACGCGACTAGAAGATTAAAAAAATTTGAATATGTGAAAATGTTAAATTTATCTTACGCGTTACACACGACTGTTTATCCCGCTGCATGAGTACCAGTAGCTATTTTTTTTCTGTCGGATTTTGCGGGAGCGCATTATACGAGAGTTCACTTTAAATATTCAAATAAGTTTAAATAAAAACAAAATATCCTCTTACATTTATTTTATTTCATATTTAAAATTTCTGTTTTTTTTTTTTTTTTTTTTTTCTGGTATGAATCGTAATGAATAACTTAATTTCTATGCGAGATCTAATTTATCTTTCTAAATATATATGCTGACCCCTAATATCTACATTTTCGCTCGTAACTCTAAAGAATTAATTTAAAGTATATAAATAGCACCTTTTTTCGGACTGTCTTGATCTCAGGAATACAAATAAGAGATCAAATAATTATAAGTTAAAAAAAAATTTATAAACCATGTTTTTAAATTTTCTGTTGAATCATATAAACGCTACTGAAGGCAGCCGGAACCCCAGCAATTGAATAAAAGTATTAAAAAAATTCCTTGCTATCATCTTTTGAGCTATTATAAAAGTTTCAAATAGCTATCTAGCCGGGAAGTTAGTTAGAAGTTGATTGTACTGGAAACGCTGCCGAAGGCAGCAGGGTCCCGAAGCAGTTGGATAAAAATATTTTTAAAAAGCATTTTTACCGTATTCTGGACTATTCCGAAAGTTTCAAATGTCTAGCTACTCGGGAAGTTAGATAAATAAATTTTCTGTTGAATCATATGAACGCTGCCGAAGGCAGTAGGGACCGGAAACAGTTGACTAAAAGTATCAAAAAAAGGTATTGTCACTGTATTCTGAGCTATCCTGAAAGTTTATAATGTCTAGCTAGTCGAGAAGTTAGTGAAAAATCGATTGCAAGCTTTGTACTGGTAACGCTGCCGAAGGCAGCAGGAACCCGAAACAGTTGGCAAGAAGTATTAAAAAATGCATTTTAACCGTGTTCTGAACTATTGTGAAAGTTTCAAATGTCTAGCTAGTCAGGAAGTTAGTTAAATAAAATTTCTGTTGAACCATATAAACGCTGCCGAAGGCAGTAGGGACCTGAAGCAGTTGACTAAAAGTTTTTAAAAAAGTATTGTCACCGTGTTATGAGCTAGTCTGAAAGTTTCAAATGTCTAGCTAGTCGGAAAGTTAGTGAAAAATCGATTGCAAGCGTTGTACTGATAACGCTGCCGAAGGCAGCAGGAACCCGAAACAGTTGGCTAAAGGTATTAAAAAATGTATTTTAACCGTGTTCTGAACTATCCTGAAAGTTTCAAATGTCTAGCTAGTCGGGAAGTTAGTGAAAAATCGATTGCAAGCTTTGGACTGGTAACGCTGTCGAAGGCAGCAGGAACCCGAAACAGTTGGTTAAAAATATTTAAAAATTGCATTTTCGCCATATTCTGAACTATTCTGAAAGTTTCAAATGTCTAGCTAGTCGGGAAGTTAGTTAAATGAATGTTCTGTCGAATTATATAAGCGCTGCCGAAGGCATCGGGACCTAAAATAGTTGACTAAAATTATTAGAAAAATTTATTGTCACCGTGTTGTGAGCTGTCCTGAAAGTTTCAAATATCTAGCTAGTCGGAAAGTTAGTGAAAAATCGATTGCAAGCTTTGTACTGATAACGCTGCCGAAGGCAGCAGGAACCCGAAACAGTTGGCTAAAGGTATTAAGAAAAGGCATTTTCACCGTGTTCTGAACTATTCTGAAAGTTTCAAATGTCTAGCTAGTCGGGAAGTTAGTTAAATAAATTTTCTGTCGAATCATATAAGCGCTGCCGAAAGCATCGGGACTTGAAATAGTTGACTAAAATTATTAGAAAAATGTATTGTCACCGTGTTGTGAGCTGTCCTGAAAATTTCAAATATCTAGCTAGTCGGGAAGTTAGTTAAAAATCGATTGCAAGATTTGTCCCTGACAAACCCACAAACAAACAAGAATCGAAGTTAATAAAAACATGGTAAAATAGGGGTTGCCATTGAAAAAAAAATTAAGTTGATGTCAGTTTAAATATGTAGACGACCCCTAAGCGAAATCTAATTATATTATTTTGAACTAGATGTTATTACTAATCGATTGGCCCCAACCGCATATATATAGGATAATTTGCGACAAAATTAAATGGGGGGGGGGGGGGGCTCCTTTTTTTTTTTTTTTTTTTTTTTTTTTGCCGATTGTACAAGATTTTACAAAAGTGTTCCGACAATGTAACGTAATCAATCAAATTTTGTCAAATTTCGAACAATTTTTATTGCGCTACATAGAATATGTTGTATAGTTTTAATTGATGTATATAATATTTATGACTTGTTTACAGGAAAACTAAAATTAAATTTCGTAACGTTAGAGTATATGAGTATACGGACAGATTTTTATTTAAGTGCAATTTTTATTGTTTATGCTGCATTCAATGTAGGTAACTGACGTATATTATTAAGATGCTTAAAATAATGACTTATCTAGAAAAAAAGCATGTATAGACTTTATTTACAGGACCACACTAAAGAATCTCGTTGACACTGTGTAATTATTCAAAGGATGTCAAAGATACTTTAGATATTAATGAGTTAAAAATGTTTTATAGTTTTTGTTAGTGTAACGTTTGTAACAAGTATATAGGACAAAATAAATCTGTATCAATACAGCACATAGACATTAAAGAATTAAAGTGCATTTTAAAATGGATATACTCCCTTACACATGGTGAAATAAACATATGTTATTAGAATGTTTAAAACCAAGGTTTTGTAGAAAATGGTAGGATATGAATTGGTAATTAGTTTACAAGTCTACGTTAAATAATTCAGGTACGTTATAAAATTATTTGTCATGAAATTTGGTACAAGTATTTTTAGTTACTATGTAACTATTCTTTGGTATAGTTACAAAGAAGTAACATATGGCTGGGAGTTACAATTAAATATATCATATACATATATACAGAATATTACGTAGATATAGCTAGGTTTGAGTGGGGCACTCTCTCTCTCCTCCCTCAGAAATGTATCTGGCTGAGAAGCGCGTTAATCCAATATATAAAGCCCTGGAAAAAATTATAAGGTCCATTAAAAAGCCAGATAAACTTGGATTTATGCAAATTTTTCAGATGGGAAAGCAACAAAAATACAAAGTATCCAAATGATTTGTTAATTATAATACACTTTAATTAAAATCTAATTTAAATTAAATGAACTACCATATTAGATATTTTTCTTATTTGCTGATGGAAAAAAGTATAAGGTCGTCGAATTTTTTGGAGGGACATGCAAATTTTCTGCGGTCTGAGAATACAAGAAATAGAAAAGGAAACTGAACAATGCAATTAGGGTTACTTTAGTCTTTCTCTGTGCTATTGGCAACAATGCCGAGGCAGAAACAATTGTCCGATGCAGAACGCCGTAAAATCCTTGGAATGAAAGCGAGTGGAATGAGTGATGCAGCCATTTCCATGTCTGTTGGTTAGTCTAAATCGGTAGTCAATAATTTTGCTAAAAATCTATCAAAATATAATAAAAGCAAGCGCTCAAGAAAACCAAATGCACTTTCAAAGCACCAAAAATGGACCGTTTTTCGACGAATGTGCGATTAAAAAAATGTCTTCTTTAGAAATAGTTCGTGGTTTAAGTCTACCATGTACTAACAGAACTGTCTGGAATGTTTTAAGTTCAAATCCGAGGGCACAGTTCGTAATTTTACAACCTCAACAACGCTTGACAAAGAAGCATAAATTAGCTCGCTTAGAATTTGCTAAAAAATATGTTTCGCTTGGAGATAAGATTTCCTTTTTTTGGATGAGAAAATTTCGTTTTAATGGGCCAGATGGCTTTAAAAAATAAAGGTATGATATTAAAAAAAATAAAACCCTACTTTTCCAAGCGGCGATATGGAGGGGGGATTAGTAATTTTATGGGGAGCGTTTGTCAGTAATGGTACTTTACCAGTTACGGTAATTTATACCTAAATGAACGCAAAAAGTATCAAAATATGCTGGGTGATAATTTGCTTCCCAGTGCCTCTCTAGTTATATCAGGAGATCGGATATTTCAATTTTCAGCCAGGATAATGCCAGTATACATGCTGCTTCTTCAAGAAAAGCTTGATTTGAAGCAAATGAGATCCATGATTGGCCATCCTGCATTCCGCATTTAAACCCATTGGAAAATATTCGAAGCATACTTGCGCAATCTGTTTATAAAGACATGTGACACTATCGAGGAAAAGGAAAACTCATCAGTACGATCAGATATGCAAGGAAAAATATCAAAAAAGAAATTTCATCTCGACTTGAATCAACAATAACTGATCGACTGATCAATGTCATTGAAAAAAAAAAAGGTCAATTTGTAGGATGTTGATATTATTTTTTCATTTACAACTTCTCAACCTTATAATTATTTCCAAGATGAAATGCCATCAGATTTCTAAATTGTCATAGAATGCTTTGATTATACATTACATACGTTCATAACCTATGTTTATGTTTTTAATTTCATTTCTAAGAAAGAGTGATATTAAATTTTTCAAGTTTTACTATATTTTATACTTTTTTTTTATATATTTTGCGAACTTATACTTTTCCCTGGGCCTTATATGGGAGTTACTATATATATACACATAATTATTTTTAATAATATGAAATAAATAAAAATTATCTGCAGTGTAATGTGTGACGCAATTAAGACGTTGAGGCTCCTGATCTGCAGATCTACTAGTTTAAACGACCGTGAATTACCTAAAGCTCAAAAAGTTCACTCCAGATTTTTTTTTTTTTTTTTTTTTTTGATCTTTTCTAACTGATGAAGATAAATGCCTTATTTTTTATTTATTTTATTTTTTTATTTTTTTTTATTTTTTTTTTTTTTTTCTACTAGCAGGCAAGGCCCACTTCGCTGGTCACTATATTTAAATGAATTTCCAAAAAAATTTAATCACTATTTTTTTTTTCTAATATTACATTTATAAATAAAAAATGAAATGAAATTAAATACTTACATTGAAATTGCTCTAAACCTCGCTTCGAGAACCCACTGCCTACTACAGCTCTTTTGCCGCATTCAGTGCATCCCGTCCAGGTTCCCACCTGCCTGCAGAGATATCTTTCCCACGTACTTCAATTTGGATATTTATGAACGACGCGTGGATCTGGTATTATTTAACAGCTAAGATTTTAAAGGCGACTGTATCTCAGCATCTATTAAATATTTTATTTTTTGAGCCATGTATTTTATAGCCCCTGCTCTTTACACTATATTACGATATGATATAAAATAATTTTAATCAGTTTAATCCTTTCAACTATATACTACTATCTTTTTTTTTTTTTTTTTTTTTTTTTTTTCTAATAAATATAAAATAATAATAATAATAATAATATTTCGAAGGAATTAATTAACAAAATGAAATACGCAAAGTTGTTATACTATAAAAATTATACATAAGCATAACTGCCATAAATACGTTTTTAAATTTAAAATTTTATGTACTTAATTTTTTCTACTGCATTACCATTTGACTTTCAATAAATACAGTAAATAAAAAAAAAATAAAAAAGATTTCACGTTTAAATGAATGAATTAAATAAATCAAAAATAAATAGCGTAATAGCCGTTGCTAAGATACTCAGATGATTAAAATTAAAGAATAAATCTCTATGTTTTAAAAAAAATTACTGTCGTTGGCGCGAATTTTTTTTTTTTTTTTTTTTTTTTTTTTTTTTTTTGTCTGCGACCGCATCTTCTCTCGGAGGTCAGGGTCCTTCGCATCATGAGAGGTATCAAATGTGTTCCGAATATTCCAAGGAAGACATTTCAGCTGCTTAGAGATTTCTATCATTTTAATTAAAGAAGTTATTAAAACGACAGGTTTATGAAGGTACTCTATTTGCCACCTTGAAAAACGTTTCTCCCAGTGACGTTATTTTTCTGTCATGAAGTCATTTTACATGGAAAAAAGTAAAATATGATCTATGGTTATAGGTAGGTAGGTTGGGTTTAACGTCACACCAGTACTGCGCTATGGGTAATTGGCGACGGTCTGGGACGCATCCCTAGTGATGTTCCGGAGACATGCTATCATAATTTTGATCCTCCACAGATGAAATGGCTCCTTCGCTTTGGTGATCTCCAGAGGTATATTTTGATGGGAACATGGAGGACTTTGCGGTCATGACGGATTTTATACGCACCAACCACCATTAGTGTACACCACGCGACGGTCTTTGGCCGACTCAAGTATTGAACCGGCAATTTTCCAATTATGAGCTCGGTGCTTTACCGACTGTGGTACCGCGACCTGGATCCATGGTTGGGGAAAAAAGAAAGAAAAAGTGTCATATGCTAAAGCTGTAATGCAAAATGCTCTAGATATTACGAATTTCTTTCTATAACCCCCCTCCCCCCCCCAAAAAAAAAAAAGATGTTTAGCATAATTTTTATAAAAGTAAATAATGTGATATTAAATATTATGCATTTCAGTTTGACATTGAAGATGGGAATTTTTAGAATATTTTTCTGCTTTTGTCTTGTGTTATGCACTATTAATATGCCTATTCAGTTAAAAACAAAGCGGCAAATTGTTGGGCAGAGCTCTGCATGGGTTAATAAGAAAAGTGAGTGGGGGAGGGGAAGTCCTCCCTCGGGGCTGGTGAGCGGAGCTAACAGGGGGCAGAGCACACTACTTAAAAAAAAAAAAAAAAAAAGGAAACATAGAAGTCAATATTTAAAACTGAAAAAAATAATTTAAAACTTCAAATTCAAAATTCGAAAAAAAAAAAAAAAATCTTGTTGACGTGCACACTTATACCCTGTCAAGTTTTATAGCTCTGCGATCGGTAATGTGGCACCAGAGCACAGACAGACACACAGATACTCACACAGATACTTCTCTTGATTTATATAGACTGGCAGGATACGTCCATTCAGCTAGTCACTACATTTAAATGAATTTTCAGAAGAATTCTATGAGAATTTATTTTTTGCATCACATTATAAATAAAAATAAAAATAACAGAATTACATTAAACTTCCTCTAAACCTCGCTTCGGGTACCTACTGCCTATAACAGACCTCTTTCCGCCCGCACTGCATCGGATCTAGGTTCCCACTGCCTGCAGAAAGGTCTTTCCTGGGCACTTCAATTTGGGTATTTATCAACGACGTGTGAATCTGCTATTATTTAAGAACTACGATTATAAAGATGACTGTATCTCAGCATCTATTAAATATTTTAGTTATTGAACTATGTATTTTGTAGCTCCCGCTCTTTACACTATATTTCAATTTAATTCAGACCAATATAATAAATAAAATAAAAAGTAGATTTTCTTTTAAAAGGAATTAAATACATAAAAAAAACAAATAAATTTTAATCAGGTTAATCCTTTCTACTATATAGGGGAGCGTGGGGCGGGTTGTAACAGTTGTTGGAAAATTAAGTATATTTTAAAATGTATTTACGTTTTCCTGTTTCTAATTGTTGTTTTCTATAGAATACGCATCATATTCATAAAAAGAACTTTCGTTAATTTTGCTAATTTTAGCACACAAAATATTTTTTCAAAATTATTTGCCTGTTACATTTATACCGGGTTTGGGGCAAATTGTAACACACGTGGGGCAATTTGTAACCGATACATAGGAAAACCTAACAATAAAAACGACAATATTTCAAAAAATGTTTTTTGTCATCAATCATTTATTAATTTATTTAAAAAGACAATTAATAAATAATATTAAATTATAACCTTCTTGGTATAGTAACAATGGATTATAGTAAAATAAAGATAAAAATTAAAGATAAAATCAACATAGAAGTCAATCTTAGTCAGAGTTGAAATTAATTCAAGCAAATGATACTTTGTATCCTCTCAAGCCTTTAATGTGTACTCACATTTTGCAAATTAAGTATTATACCCATTCTTCTGCCACAGAGTGGGTTCAGCAGAGCTCGAATTCTCAGCCCTTTTTTCAGGACACTGTCATTAATGAGAATTTTCTGCTTTTTTTCCTACCACTATTTTTATGCAATATTCTCTAATTGGTGATTAAATCGTGATTATAATTCGGCATTAAATAATCACGGCACTGTAATATAAAAACACAGAAAATATTTCTGTATAAGCATAGTAGTGGTAAAGAAGCCAAAAATATTATATTTCATTTCAGAAATTTTTCTTAAAATGGGCGGAGACTTCGAGATCTGGCTGTAGGCATCTCCACAAGCCACTCCTCTAACATGGTACGACTTGCCCCATCGTATCATTTTGAATATTTTGTTTATTTATAAAAATATTTAACGATTCAAAAAATTAAACATGCATTTTATAACTTAATACACAGACTAAATAAATAGCTATAAACGTTTCTTTAAAGTATAAATTAACACACCTTTAATCAAAATTTACGAAATATTTTTTTTTTTTTTTTCCCACTAGCTAGCTAAAATGAAGCGCGTGTACAGAACCTCTCATTAACCATTTTTAAGGAGCACCGATTGTGCTTACATTATAAAGCGCGTCATAGAAATTATGTTTATAAATATATTTAATCATAAATGTTACAAACTATTCCGTAAATTGCATGTTACTTCTTACCCCTGTGACAACTAGCCCCACGCTCCCCTATTACCATTTTCCCCCGATAAATACTATATATATATATTTAAAAAAAAGACTCTTCTTTCAAAGGAATTAATTAGAAGAAATGAAAAATAAAAAGTTGTTATATTATAAAGCAAACACATAAACATAACTGTTATATATATATATATATATATATTAAATTTGATACATTTATTTATTTATTTTTTCCCCTACAGCATAATCATTTCCAATAAACATAATAAATTACAAAAAAAAAAAAAAAAAAAAAGAAATCGCCATCAAATGAATGAATGAAATAAAAAATAAATAAAGCAATAGCTGTTGCTAAGGTACGCTGACGATTAAAATGGAAGAATAAATTATAGAAAAATGCAACATAAAAGCCAATATTTAAAATCGAAAAAGAAAAACAAATTCAAATTTGAAATTCGAAAAAAATGTTGATTAGATGCACACCTATAGGACCTCAGGTATCCCCTGCCAAGTTTCGTAGCTCTGCGAACAGTAGTGTGAGCACTAGGGCACAGACAGACACACAGAGAGAGATACACAAGCAGAGATACACAGACACTTCTCTTTATCTATATAGATAGAAGATTATACTAAAATCATTCATATTTCAGTGGGGGGTAACTGAACTACTTTTACCTGAAATATATATTTTAATTGAATAACAAAATGTTTTATTATTATTATGTGTATATATTCATTTACAAAAAAATAAAAAATAAATAAAAATCAAATATCGACAAAAATTTTGGTATATTTCGGGGCTTCTTTGTCTTGTGGGGAACAGAGTCTGATTAAGGGGGAAGCACACGTTATCTCCGCTCTCACCGGAATATTTTTATTATTTTTTACTTCAAGTCATAGAAATTCCACGCTTTGACGAGGAAATATTTTTTATAAAAAATGAACGGTGTAAAACAATCCAATTTACTCACCGTTGTTAGACACCAGAATTATTTTAAAATAATTTTTAATGAGAATTTTCTTTTTATTATAGCAGGAAAGTATTTGTTAAAAAATAACGGTGTAAGTATAAATAATGTGTGCTTCCCCCTTAATCAGGCTCTGGTCGGGAAAGTAGGTAATCTATCCAGACAGCAATCTGAAAACAATCATTGTCAAGATTGTTTCTATTTACCCAGAAAAGGAAATCTGATTCTCCGTAAAAGTTATATGAATCATGCTTATTTACAAAATGTTTATGTCATTCGCTTTTTACTCAATTTAAATAAACTATTTTGTTAGACAAAATACTAAGAATACCTAAATTTAGACTATTTGACTACCTAGTCTTTTTTTGAACGGAGAAATTTAGAACTATTAGAAAATTAATATAATTCGCGAGTTAAGTTACTAAAAAATTATAAATTTTGTATTAAATATTTACATGTTACGTAATATATAAAAAGATTGGTATAGCAGAAACAATGCTGTCTTTAAGAAATTTATTGAATAAAAACAGTGTACATTTACTGCTAGCATTTAGAGTGCTTTTCACACGTGTTTACTTATTTAACTTTCATAAAGATTCAGAATACGGCTTACAGTAATAAATAATTAGTTAAGGCATACCTGCCAACCATCTCATTAATAAGCATAAGATTGTTAACGCCCCTTGAAGAAACGCCCTTTTTTTCACACCACTTTATTTTTAGAGTAACTCTCTCCAAATGTTGTTACGATTAATACTTTCGCGACCGCATGTTTTTGTCTTTTTGACTAGAGATGGGATAAATAGTTACTATTCAGTAATAGGTTACTTCGTTCCATACTTCCTTTGGTAATAGGTTTTTGCAACATATTATTTTTATAACATATTACTTTTTAATTTACATATGGCTAATGTCTTTCTAATCCTTTCTGGATGATATACAATATATACATGTGTCCTACATAGTGGATGCGGTTCATGTTTTTAAGTCCCAATGCTTTCGAATAGTAATCTTCACTTTATTTAACACTAGAATTTCTTCAGTTAAAAAGAAGAAAAAGAAATCGCTGATATGAAATAGTGGTAGAGTCAAAATTTTACACAAACGTTTTTCCCAGTCCATTAAGCTTAAGGTTCATTAAACCAATTACTTTAAACACGAAATTCAAATAATATCAAGAAACACGTACACAAGAGCGATTTTCTGAAAAAAAAAAAAAAAAAAAGAATTCTCATATTTATAAGCCATATTTGTAATTAAAAAACAATTAAATAATAATAGCAAATTTTTAAGAAACATCTTTAAGGCATCCCAAATTTTAAACTACCGAGTGACTGTTTCTTTTGATTTTCCGAAGAACTTGAACTTTCCAGATTGACAAGAAAATTAGTGTTTTTCACTCATACTTAGCAAACAGTCACTTTGAATATGTTTTCAAAAATTAGAAACACTCGTTAAAAAATATAGATTTTGCTTACAAAAATTGCATAAAATGATGTATTTTCTCAGACACTTAATTTTAACATAAGAGCATAATTAACTATTCTTAACACCTTTACTCATTTTAAATCTAAAACTAGTATGTTGTGGCCACCACAAGACTTTCTTCTATATTTTCCTATACAAATTCACTCAGTAACATTATTTAAAAAAAAAAAAGTTTTTTTCCGTTAAAAGTAAAAAAAAAAAAAAAAAAAAAAAAACGATAGCTTTGTTTTAAATTATCACATATTTATAGTTCAACCATTCGTTTTAAAGGTATTGACGAGACCTTTCGAAAGATAACCATCTTGAAAATTTACCCTTCCCCGGTTACACCTCCCTACCAAATTGAAACTACATACCAATTTGTATGAAATTCTGTGCAGTAGTTCCTGAGATACAGTTGCCACAAAATTTTGTCACACACACACACACACAGACAGACAGACAGACATTTTCTAAAAATGGTCAAATCATGTTCTACAGCTCTCAAAACGTGTAAATCCATTAAAAACCCGAAGTCGAAAATTTTTACGAATCCAATACTTTCTTCTATTGAATATAGAAGAAAGTAAAAATAGTCTCAAGAAAAAATCAGATTAAAAGAAAAAAAAAAAAAAAAAAAAAAAAAAAAAGTGAAGAAAAGCTAAACAGTAAAAATAAATAAATAAATAAATTTTCAATTTTCTTCTCAAATTATTCTTAATAAAACCACAATAAATGCTGTATGCCATTACGCATTTTCAATTCCATCTGCTATAAGCAATTAAAATATAAACAAACACTCCTTCCTTTCAATTATCGAACTCACGAAACATCTGTTTCCAATACGCAAGCGAATCCAAACCTAGCAAGTGTAATGCCATTCCTCACCTTAATGACGAAATAGTAATCGACATCTAATAATCACCCATCTATCTCATGCTAGCTCCGTAAATTAACACTATTTCTTTAAACCGTGGTATCAAAGTATTTTATTCAAACGATTTTATTATCCCATGAAAAATAATCAACACCAAATAAAATCATTTATAAATTAATATCAGCATGATGTTATTTGTCCTACACGTTAAAATTATCTTGCTTATTAAAATTATTTTGATTAATATAGTTCACAAGGAACATTCCGTAATAGATTCTAGAAAATATTATCATTACAAAATTATTGTTAAAAAATCTGCAGCTGTGTTATTTTTTAACGATAATTTTATGAACTTGGAAAGGGAAAGATATTATTGATTCAGAATATCACTCAGTAACAGATTGCATGAAATCGTCTGTATTCCTTACTGAGATTTCAGACCTATTTTTTTCAGACGTGAAGTAACGAATCGATTCGAACATCTGCACGGAAAGTCTGATGCGAGTCTTTAGCCGGCGTTCATAATACTGTTTTTGTATTTTGTAAATTAAATAAAATAAAATAAAAAAGTAATTATATAAAAGAAATAATTCAAGCTTTTTACTTGTATAATAGTATATTATATCAATTTTATTGCCAGAAATTTCTTGTTTACACTGTAAAAAAAATAAATATTACCAGCTGCAAAAGTAATAGTTATTTTTTTTACAGTGTATTTCGCGTGCAGAGATAAAGTTGAAAATATTATTTTTTTAATAGGATATTTTTTGTAATATATTACAGTGCTAATAGTCTACAATGCAATAATAATATTACTTATTATGTTACGTGAAATAACGCCCATCTCTATTTTTGACAGTAAAGTCCGCCTATGGGCGTTATTCTTCCAAGATACAATATTTTAGAACAAAATTTTTTGTGTTCACATTTATATTACAAATAAATATACATTAAAATTATACTCTGTCTAATGAAAGTATTTCTATCCATGGTATATTGATTGCAGAAATATGAATATTGGATATATTCCTAAGAAATACATAACATACGAATTGCGAAAGAAACGCCCACTGGCGGAGTTACTGATTTTCAAATGACGTGAATCTACGTCAGCAGTCGCGAAAGTGGTAAATAGGAAAAAAATTATTCTAAAAAATGACTGTTTGTGAAAAAAAAAGGGCAGGTACTAAAAATCTTATGCTTCATAATGAGATGGTTGGCAATTATGGTAATGGTATTCAATTTTTAATATTTTCCTAAAACCAAATGCCTAATTCAGTAAGCTATTCAGTTTTTACAAGCACATTTTAAAGTTTATATATATATATAAAAAAAAAAAAAAAAAAAGACGAAAAATAGAAATGTTTGTTTTATATTGTTCTAGAAATATAATTTTTATCTGTAACCAGAACCGAATTCAATATGCCGCTGATTACAAACTGCCGATGTTACTGGACTCTTCCACCAGCATTTTTACACTATATACAGGGTAACACCTTATTGCACAGAAATACTCAGTAAAATAATAGAAAAGTTAATATGGAGCATAAAATTCCATATCAATCCTGTCCTATATCACACCCTTTTCAGTTTACTGTAAATAGAATGAAAAAGATAAAAATCGTAATAACTCTCACTTTTCAAGTTTTTAAAAAAGGCTACAGAAAAAAATTAAGAACGAATTACAAAAGAGGACAAAGAAAAAGAAAATCCTACAACATGATATCAATTTTGTTAGAATATCTAGATTTAACCCTTTGCGGCGCAATACAATTCTGATCATTTAAATTATGCTGCCACCGGAACTCATCAACTAAATTAAACTAAAAGAAATTTTAAATTTTAAGGTTAAAAAAAACGGCTTTTTCTGATATGGTATAAACGTAAATCTTTGCTAAAAATTTTCCGGGATGAATTTTTTCAGCTGGATCATAAATTTTGCGTCCTCGCAGCGAGGACACCGCGCGTTAACCCCTTAGCGCGCGCTGTCCTCGCTGCGAGGACGCAAAATTTAAGATCCGGCTGCAAAAATTCATCCCGGAAATATTTTAGCAAAAATTCACGTTTATAACATATCCGAAAAGGCTGGGTTTTTTACACTTAAAATTTAAATTTTCTTTTAGTTTAATTTAGTTCATGAATTCCGGTGGCAGTATAATTTAAATGATCTGAATTATCTTGCGCCGCAAAGGGTTAAGGGGTTAATGACGAGTTACCTGCACTGAAAGAGTGAAAAAAATGTATAAATACCCTCCCAAATATTTTATCAACAATTCCTCAAAAACCCTTCTAGCTACAATATACGTAAAAATTACAAAAAATTTATCCATTCCAAAAGTTTTCGTATAATCTTGTGATGAACCATGTCCGTTGACTAGTGCCGGAGAAGCTTAGCTGTTTCTTTGAAATGCACCTTTCAGTTTGTCTCACGTTTTCAAAAAGCGAGACCCGTTCCAACAGGTTTTGAAATTACACTTACCGTTCACCATTAGTTTTATTTATTACAGCATAATTGCCAACATCTTAATTAATATTCCGCAGTATCATTAGCCTCGCCTTCTTTTTTACATCAATATCTTTTTAGAATACTTTTCTTCTTATTTAATCGTAATTGCATTTGGAGAATATGTACATATTTATTGATGTGAGAAAAAGGGCGAGATTAGCAACACTACGGAATATTAATTAGGAATTTTCAAGTATGATTGTATAGACAATAATTTATGCTTATCTGTATCTTAATATAATTATATTCATTAAATTGTAGTAAAAAAAATATATCTATGTATATATATTGTAATTAAACTTAGCATAAGTTTGTCTCTCAAAATATGTAAAAAAAAACTCGTATAAAATGTGTTTATTTTACAAAGCAGTACAAAATATTTAAAAAAGAAAAAAAAAAAAAAAAAAAAAAAAAAAAAAAAACGAACGCACATGTACCCTACGCTTAGGATTAAATTATGTATGCATAAGAAAGCCTACCCCCGCTTGTTTGTTCTCTTTGCTTTGCAAAATTACCACATTTTATAGGTATGCATACTTGCCAACCATCTCATTATGAACCGTACAATTTTTAGTACCCGCCTTTTTTCTCACACCAATAAATTTTTCGTGTAAATTTGGTCTTATTTAATCGTAACAACATTTGGAAAGAATAACTCTAAAAATATAGTGGTGTGAGAAAAGGGGCGTTTTTTCTGGGGGCGTTGACAATTGTACGGTTATTAATGAGATGGTTGGCAAGTATGGGTATGTTTCACATATTTAGCAGGATAAACCCCTCCCATGTTTAATTAGAGCAATTTCCGTATTAACTTTTTTAAAAACCAAAACACAAATGAATGTATATTATAATAATATGACACAGATTAACATAAATTATTATTTGCGTGATAAATAAACTGTACATTAATGCATATAAGTACGACCAAAAGTGAATTACTATTACTAAATCAGTTTTGATAAAAATAAGTGTTTCGAAACATGATGGGAGGAGTTTTGCGTTTACGGGCAAACGAATGGTGTAGATAAACAAACAGTTAAATTTTTTCAGTACTAGTTAACCGATAATTCATTGTAAGTTCATTCAAAATCTACTGAAATGGGCCAATTTTTAGTAAGTTTTGCCTGTTGTTTGCATTTTTTGTGACTCATCATTATATCTTGATATTATAACACAATTTATATAATTTTGTAGGATTTTTTGATCTTTCTAATATGTTCTTGATTTTTTTTTTTTTTTTTTTTTTTTTTTTTTTTTTGTATGTATAGAAACTTCAAAAAAAGGAATATTGTATTATTTTTAGCTTTTTCATTATGGAGTAGTTTTAAAACGGTTTAATATAGGACAGGGTTGATGTACAGTCGGGGAAAAAAAAAACGCAGCACTTGATGGTATTTCGTTATTAATTGACGCAGAAAAATTTAATAGACACCATTCAACAGGAAATGAAATGCACTTTCTGAAACTGTCATCGATTTTTGATTTAGGGATCATCAACATATTAAAATGAGCGCCAACTTTGATTTTTTTCGATAGCAACACCCAATTTGAACTTCATATTTGAATTTCTGAGAGTCTGGCAGTGCGGAAAAGTATACTGTTTGTATACTTTATCTTTAGTATTCATAGAGTTATGATCAAAAATGTGTTAGGGGGCTATCTCTAAATATAGAAAAATAAAATTAAGATCCTACAAGAACTAGAAAAAATTATACTGTTTCACACCGGAAATATTTCAAGAAAAAAAGAGTTATAAAAAGAAATAAAAATATTAACACCTTTGCAGTATCTTAATTATCATAAATTTAGTTTTTTAGATATGTATATACTTCAGTTATTTTTAGGTAATTTTAGGAATATTTAAATACATTACACTTACGATTGGTCAGACAATACTTTTTATAAAAGTGCAATATTTTTCAATTAAAAAGTATCTATCATGGATATACTGATCACCAATAAAGCTTAAAATTTCTTTCGTACGTGTAACATAATATACAAACTGAAATAATATAGCTATATATATACATATATACAACAACGCATAAACTAAATCTTTTCGGATAAATTATTGTAAGGTTTCATAAAGTAAATATTAAACAATTTTAATAGCACTTACCAGTTTTGGGTCATTTGAACTCTTTGTAACTGTACGATTTGTTTTATAATTTCTATGAAAATATAATTTCTTAATTAACGCTTTCGCGACTGCTGACGTATATTCGCATCATTTGAAAATCTGTAACAATGCCAGTGGGCGTTTCTTTCGTAATTTGTGTGTTACTTATTTCTTAAGCATGTACCCAGTGTTCATATTTTTGCAATAAAATATACTATGGATAGAAATATATTAATTAGAAAGAATATAGTTATAATGTATATCCATCTGTAATATAATTGTGGTACAGAAAATTTGTATTGAAATATTTTATTTTGACAGTATTTCAAACAGTAAACCCCGCCTATTTGTTTATTTTTTTCTTCTAAATTTCGTTTAAAGGATTCTAAATTTATCACCAGTAATCGATGAAGTAAATACCACATGTGCACATTTTTGTCAATTTAAAATAAGGGGTTTAACACGAATACTCAAAGTCACATTCACTTTTCGTTTCTGCATTGTTTTGTTTTGAAGAACGACAAAAGGCGGGTCTTTAGAAAACAGGAATTCTTGATACTAACACAAATGTCTAAAAATCAACATTTTTGTTTCATTTCTTTGCATTTGACGTTGTTGTTATATAATTTGACCCTCAAATAAAAAATAAAAATATTTTGTTCAATTTTCTCCGTTATTTTTTAAGATTTGCTTCGTTATCTCATTCAAAATTTTTTAAGAGACGGCCCCCTAAACCACTCCAAAAGAAAGATTTTTTTATATCTCCAAAACTAATAACTGGAATGAGCTGCAACTTTGCACACCCATATTTTTCAGCATTAGGATTCATTTTATGTAAAAATTAATATAGGTCATAATTCATAATTTTTATGAATATGAATTTATTAATATTTTTCAGAAATAAAAATATTTTTCAGAATCAAAAGTAATGATGGATTATGTTTGGGCTTCTTCACTGTATCTCGTAAAAAAAGAATTATATCGATAAAGTTATTTTTTGTGAAGATATTAATAAAAGTTTGAAATATGAATTTAACATTAGCACCTTCAAACTTTGAACGCTTATAACTCTGTGAAAAACTAAGCAAAATATACAACCAACATACTTTTTCGCATTGTCGCGGTTCCAGAAATTCAAATATAAAATAAAAATTGGGCATTACCATTGAAAAAATCAAAGTTGGTGCGCGTTTTAATATGCAGACGACCCCCAATTCAAAATTTCCGTTCATTTTCTGAATCTACTCTCAATTCCCCGTCGAATGATACCTATTACATTTTTGTGCATTGATTAGCAACGGAGTTACATCGAGTGCTGCGTTTTTTTTTTTTTTTTTCCCCCGACTGTACATTTTTATGCTCCATATAAGCTCTTCTATTAACTCCCTGAGTTTGTCAGTGCAATAATAATCACCCTGTATTTCGTTTAAAATTTTAAGGCTTTTTTAACAGCAAAAATTTATATACTAGTGGATATGCACATCAGGTCCCTCCACATCCTATTTGCATCACTCATCATTACTCAGTAAATCATTTTTCTTTATACCATATTGTTAAAAATAATGTTATATATATGATTAATTCGTTACATAATCAGATGTTTTTCTGAGGGGGCGGTTAGCCCCCCTCAACCCCCGTTATATTTGTCTGCCTATGCCTATCTGTTTATGTGTATATATCTAGATTCCTTCGTAACTCATAAATACTTGTACCAAATTTCACGCCAAATGGTTGCATAATAATATCGGAATTATTTTGTATAGCCCTGTAAACTAATTACTAAATATATGCCTTTAAAATGCACTTATAAGAAGTAGCGTCTATAGACCGTAATGGTATGAAATTCTTTTGTGTCTCTCTGTACACGAGTCAGAGTTAGAATATGCACCAATAAAAACTTTACGACTAATTCCTTCTAACTCATTAATATTTGAACCAAATATGCTATCATTCGAACGATCACAGAATGTCATTAGAATTTTTTTGTGTGGTCCTGTAAATAAATTATTTATACCTTTTCCCAATAGGAAACATGCTTTTAAGCATCTTAATAATGTAAGTTAAATCCATTCTTTTGAATGCCTCATAAACACGTTACAATGCACTTAAATAAAAATCTGTCCATAGGCTCTAATATAACGAAATTCTTTTTGCAACCCTGTTAACCAGCCATAAACATTATATACACCAATAAAAACTATACAACTTATTATATGTAGCTCATGAATAATTGTTCGAAATTTGACAAAATGTGGCTGATTACGCGACACTTTCAAAACACTTCTGTGGGGTCCTGTACGTTAATTATTAACTCTAAGCGCACATTTTCTACATAAAACATGCTTTTAAACATTTAAATAACGTATGTTAATTCAATCTTGTTCAACGCAGTGTAAACATGTTAAAATGCGAGTAAATGAAATTTTGCCCATAGGCCGAAATGATAATAAAAATTTTTGGTGCGCCCCTGTACACGAACCACAAACAATATATACCGAAAAGTTTACAGCTGTTTCTTTATTGTACCTAAAATAAGTGCACCAATTTGCAAGTCAGTCGGGGGATTTTTGCGACCGGTGCGGTACATACAAATTCTGTCCATAGACCGTTTTGATAAGAAAAATTTTGGCCTGTCCCTGTAAACGAAATACAAGCAGAATATGCATCCAAAACTATACGGCTGATTTCAGTTGGCTGATGAACATGTGTACCAATTTGCAAGTCAATAGGATGATTTTTGCGGCCGCAATCGCGCGACAGACAGACACCAGAGTCCAGGACACACTGACAGAACTCAAAATATTTTTGATTCTTCACATGAATGCGTCCACTGACGTTTCGGGAATAATACCAGTGGCACAGAAAATCAAGGAAATTCAAAGACCGTACGAACTATACAGGTTGTTTCAAAAGTCATGGGCAAAAATTTAAGGGGTGGTGGAAATCATCTAAGCAAGCCATTTTCCCCATACAATGCATGGGCGGAGAGCAAGCGGTGACTGCTAGAGGGCGCTGTAGTGGAAAGTATAAAGCACGCGTTTTTTTACACATCGTTATTTCTACCATGGATTTCAATAGGCATGGCGACATGTAGTAATCAGGAGAAGGCGGACATGCATTTTATGTATGGTCTGGCGAATGGGAGTGCTCTGGAAACCGCAAGACTGTACAGGCAGCGTTTCCCAAGAAGACATATGCCAGACCGAAAAATGTTCGAGCGATTGCATCGGTAATTGTGTGAAACGGTATCCTTCGTCTCTAGCATGCATGATACAGGACGCGACAGGAGTGTGCAGGCGGGACAAGTTGTAGACGCAATCGCTCGAGCATTTTTCGGTCGGGCATGTGTCTTCTCGGAAAACGCTGCCTATAGAGTCTGGCGGCTTCCAGAACATTCCCATTCGCCAGACTATACATAAAATGCATGTCCGCCTTTTCCTGATTACTGTATGTCGCCATGCTTGCTGAAATCCACGGTAGAAGCGACGATGTGTAAGAAAACGCGCGTTTTATACTTTTCATTACAGCGCGTTTTATACTTTTCATTTCATACATAGTGTTTTAAAATATGAGAGTGGGCGCCACAGTGAAATGGGCCTAGGGCACAATCTAACTTAAATCTGCCTTTGAGCATATAAAATATGTTTTTTGATGCATAAAACAATAGCCCTTGCTAGCTCATTTTCGAGTTATAAATTCTGAAAGTTCGCTAGTAATCGTTGCAACCATGCTTGAATCAATAACACCACGCCTTACTGAAATAATGAATGAAATCCAAAACGAGCAGAAATCGAAAGAGCACACACAAACGTGTTCTTTATTGCATTAATAAGTTGCCCATTTCAACTCGGAGATAATCGAGATCTAATAGCTAAAAAATAGCTAAAATAGAACCTAAAAATTGATAAAAGTCATGGTTCTGGCAGGTTTTTATGGGACTTCTCCCACTCCTTTCTCGTTACTCATAGCTGCCAATATTTCAATTTATTCCGGAGTATTTTTAACCCTGCCTCTATTTCGCACTATTTTATGTAAAAAAAAAAAATTCTCTAATATATAACTCCAATAAAAAAGAAAAAAATTCTCTTAAAAAATAAGTGGTACGAAATAAAGGCGGGGCTTAAAATACTCCGGATTAAATTAAAATATTGGCAGGTATGTCGTTACTATATTTTTACTCAAACTTAAATATAGATATCTCGAGAACGGACTTACAAGGGTTAACAGTTTATGCGTCAAAAATCACATTAGATCATGCCCTCTCGAATGAGGAATGAAGATCATTTAACTGATTTCTATTATTACACTATTGGGAGTTACTTCTTGGTGAGTTAAGTTTTGCTTTTTTTTTTTTTTTTTTTTTTAAAGTATCTTATTTGACCTTTACTTCACATCACTTTTATTAGTTCCAACTTCTAAGGGTAGAATGCTAGAGACCTTATATTAGGAAGAGACTGGACATTGACGGAAAGTCAGCCATTTTAGTGCCAAATCGGAGCGATCCCCATAGAACGTAAAGCTTTTTACTTCGCGATTGACACTTTACTATACAACATAATTTGAAGAAAATTGTATTAAATTTGTTCAGAAAGCAATGTAGAATATAAATATGTAATTTTTTCGTCTTAGAAAAAAAAGAATTTGAAGAAAAACGAAATTACTTTTAATCTTCGATAAAATATGGTTACTTTTTCAACTCCGATAAGAAAACAGAAGAATTATTTTGTTATATATTTCTAAATTAGGCAAAATATGTTGATTATGAAAGTAATTCTACTCTATTGTTTCTGAGGACATACATTATATATTTATAAAAGAGAGAAAAAATTTAACAAAAATATAGTTATCTTAGTTTATGCCATGTAATTCATGAGTAAATGTAAAACTGCGGCAGAAGAAAGAAAATATTTTTTTATTATTTTATAAAAATATTTATGTAATATATTTACAAGCTAAAAATACATATTTTATTTTAATTACGCGTTATTATTAATAATGACGTAATTATTTATGTTTGTAAAAATATTGACCAATTACACTGTGTTACAGAAAAAAAAAAAAAAAAAAAAAAAAAGAGAGTAAATTTTAGGAACACTCTTCAATTTTGCCTGTTTATTCACTTAGAATGTATCACTGGATACGTATATATAACAGGGTTCGTAAGCTCCTACATTTTCCTTGATCTTTTCAACCACTAAATTTATATTATAAATTTTGTTATAATAGAACCTATAAAATTCAAAACAAATTTATCGTTAAAAATTATTGGTGTAAGACTCCTACAAAAAAGGCGCGGCCGTACGAACCCTGATAAGTATTTTTCTAACATACCATTTTTTATGTACGGTTAAAAAACTGAAATATTGAACTCGCAATATGTACATATTTTTATTTTTATTAAAGTTATTAAACAAAAACCAGTAACAAACACTCGTATTATTATATTTTCTAACATAAAAACACTATATAAAACGTTCAAAACAAATATTGTGCACAAAATAAGCAAATTTGTAACTTATTTTATGCTGTTGCTTTCATTTGCTTTATCTGTAGTACACGCCCACTACAGACATTTACATTTGTAATCTCATCCGGTACACCTTGGAGCTACAGTTTTAAAGGACTGTAGATTTCATTTACATCTTTAGGGTTTTTAAGGTGGTAATCCTTCATTCTATTAAACTCCTGTCTAATTAACATTTTCTATAGTAAATTTGGTTAAGATATATTCAGTTTCTTATTTTCCACAGTATACATACAAAAATTGAAACTACTACTCATAAAATATTACATTATGTTAGAAAAAAAAAATAAGTACCAATTCCATATTTGCCTATTTATTCATCCATACTTATCGATGAATAGGAATATATACGCATATTTTGTTTATTAAAATGCAGATTTTCTGTTTGAATAATGGCTTATACCTCAAAAACGATACGTGATAGAAACATAAAATATACATTGCCGATATACTGTAACTAATAGCTATCGATAATAGCTATCAGTTTCATTTGTACCGATATCGTGTAACACAGCGTAATTAAAAGTAAAAATTTAAATAATAATAATTTGTAAAAATATCAGGGATGGAACACGGGCGCAGAATTCATACCACTATCAATGTAAGAAAATTTTCTACCTGTTAAATCGACGATATTATAGGTAGAGAAATTTCTTAAACACATTCCGGTATGAATTCTGCGCCCGTGTTCCATCCCTGAAATATTAACTAATATTTTGAGAAATTAAAAAATAGTTTTTATTTATTTTATTTATGTTTGCTTATTTAATTTTTTTTCTTCATTTTTTAGTTAAAAAAAAATTATGTATGTAAAAATAATAATTTATTTAAATATTATTTATAAAATTTATTATGCATATATTATTTAAAAGAAATTTATATTTTATATGTTAGTAAATAACGTACACCTTATTCTTTTTATTTTTATCGTTTTATTTTAAGAAAACAGATACATTTTGCGTACTAGCAAACAATCAAAAAATATTTTTTTTTCCATATAGTTATTTTAAATATGTATTTTGAAATACATGCAGATCTTGCACATTAAATATGTCGCAAAACAGAACTTAAAAAGGAGTAGCTAGCAAATAAATAATGTAATTAACTCATATGTAAGTAAATAAATACGTAAAACAGCATACAATAAGAGAATTCAAAGCAATTAAAATATGATATAAAATAAATAATAATGCGTTTTTATCTTTTAAAAATATTTCAGTATTAAAGTAATTTATCTCCCAACAAAGTAAAAATGTTATAAATAAGTTCTCCTCCAGTTATAACGTAAAATAATCGAAATTTCTTCTCAGCGTAATGGTAAGCAGTGGAGCATTTGGCACTAAAATGGAGGATTTCGTCAAAAAGCCGGCACGCAAATGTCCAGTCTAAAATAGGGTCTCAATAGAATGCGTACCTAGAGTACCATCTAGCAGCAACCGTCACCGACATTTATTAAACACCACTTGGCTGTTGCGTTTCGTTTCCAGTATTCAAAAAACTGCTATATTATAGTAGTTGCTGTTCTTTACTGCTATTGAGACCGACACGGAATATTATTTTAACTTTCACGTACAGAAACATTAATTATAATCGTTGGCGGTAGCAGAGACGCTAACGATTTGTGTTCATTATCAGTGTTGCCAGTTTGAAATTTGCTTTTTACCCTCCAACTCCTCTAGACATACCCGAAAAATATCCGCAAGCATAAATGACTAGCACCATCTAGTCAAGAAAACTTGTAACTTATTTACAAAATATAGTGAGGAGGATGGGTATTGCGGTTATGCACAAAAAGTTATTAAGAATGATATATGCATAAAGAAAATATATACATTCTATAACAAAAAAAAAAAAAAAAAAAAAAAAAAAAAAACGACGCACCACGAAGGATTTATCCTAATGGGACAAAAATTGTAGAAGTGATATGGAGAAAAACAATTGATTACAGTTTCAGAAAATTTGAATGATGTAATCAAGAGAAAAGGCCTCACAAATTAAACAAGTCAATGACGCTTTGGTCAACTTCTGGCCCTATATACGCAGTTATTCGGCTTCGTATTAATTGATAGAATTGATAGATATGCTCCTGTGAAGTATTGTGCATAATTCTGTCCAACTGGTGCGTTAGATTGGAAAAATCCCGGGGTGGTTGTAGGACCCTTTTTATGATGTTCCAAACGTCCTCAGTGGAAGAGAGATCCGGGGACTGAGCTCAACCCCATTTTACTGAGCCGCCTATTAAGGGTTTTTGAAGTTACTGAAGTGCCAGTTGCATGTATCAGTGGCGGCTTTAAGAGGGGAGGGCTAAGGATTGAATCCCCCCCCCCAAAAAAAAAAGTACTGACAATCACAATTGACTATTACAGTTGTAAACTTTTCTCTGATCTGGAATAACACCTTGAAAAATCTTAGCCCCCCCCCTTTCTAAAAGGTAAGTTCTGGATCCGCCACTGGCACGTAGGATTGACGATAATGGTGAATTGGAGCCTTGAGTACCGCTTTGCGATTGACTGGTTCTCCCTTTATGTCCTCTGTTTAGGCCGACCTCTTCCTCCCTGACGCTGTGTTCGGTCATGGTTCACCTATTACTGTCACTGTCATCTAATAGTTGTACTGCTTCTATCCAATTGTCAAAAAAATCGTAGATTAGACCAACGGGCTTCTTCGAGCCCAACTACACACCACACTCAAATGCTGACATCTGCGCATGTTGTTTGTGCACCTGTATGCGAGACATAGTTACTGTCTTTCTGAGTAGATGGAATAAAATTCTCGAAGAATTTATTACCTAGAATCAAAATTTTTCATTTTTTATATTCTGCCAATTGCACAGTTAAGATGCGCTGCAGCGTATCATGTTCATTCGATGGCAGCCAAATATTAAAATTTTGTATTCTCCATCGAAACCTGTATGTATGTCAATTTGTGTCCAGTTTGCATTACTCCTTCTTGGTGCGTCGTTTTTTTTTTTTTTTTTTTTTTTTTCTTTTTTTGTTTAGAGAGAGTATATATAAGTAAAGTAAAAATTTACAGTCAGGAGTCAGAAAAAAAGGGCTACCCCCTACCTAATTTCACCGTAAATTATCGTAGAAACATGCGGCTGGTACCTATCGATCTGTAACAATATCTAGTTTATAATGGTACAGTTAAATTTTGCTTAAGAGGTCATCTACATATTAAGACAGGCCTCAACTTCCAACAACTCCCATTTTTGACCTCATATTAAGATTTGCGAGATTTAGACGTTTCGGAAAATATACCTATTTATATACTTTAAATCAATTCTAGATAGAGTTACAGGCGTAAATGTATTAGGGGTCCATCTATACATTTAGAAAAAATAAATTATGATCTACTACAAAATGGCCATTATTCATTAAGATTCAGACCGAAAAAAAAATGCAAAAAAATATTAAAAAAAAAAAAAAAACCCCCTAAATGTATAGAGCGTGTTGTGATTGCTTATCAAGAGTGTTGCCAACTCAGTGTTTTTGGTGCTAATTCTAGCACTTTTTTGACTTGTCTCGCACTGAAAAATGGGCTTTAGCACCTAATACAGTGGGTGCTCTATTAAAAACTTTTGCATAATATTATATGTAAATTGCAAACGACAGCCTGGTTTGTATAGTTCAATACTTCAAGGAGGATCAGAATTAGGATAATATGTCTCCGGACCATCCCTAGATATGAATTCAAGATCATCGCAATGAAATAAAACCTAGTAAACAGCAACAGATTTGGATTAAACTAGGTTCCTATTAATACTCCATATGTGAAGCAGTACAGCAGACTTTGATCAGTGTTTGAGAATTTGTTGTGTTCTGTCTTTTTCGACTTATCTGTGAAAGGATAAAGGGTATGAAGGTTTATCCTGAAACTGCCTTTTTGTGAACTATCTGAAAGTTGATTCTTAAAAAAATTTTGTTGATATAAATCATCATGGAGTGACTTCTTTTATCATTATTTATTGCTTAACGTATTATCATTTTGCCTATTAATTATCGTAACATTAATATGCACATGTAATTGATTCAGTATTATTTTTCTTCATTAAATAACATAAGCATTGTTGCCAACATTTACGGAATATGATCACAGAGCTGCCAGCCAACCTAATCCGGCAAACTGCTAGTACCGCTCCTTTTTCTACACCAGTCACTTCTTAGGGTTTTTTTCTTCATAATTCATCGCAAATATATTTGAAGAAAATTACTTTAAAAATTAAGTGGTGTAGAAAAAGGGGCGATACTAACAATTTGCCGGATTAGGTTCGCAGCTGTGTGATTACCACTATTAGAAAAATTAACTAGAACTTTATTTGAAGACTATAAAAACTTTATTTGAAAACTATATGAGTGAACAATGTAATCTTGAAGGCAATTCATATAAAGAAAATTTTTTAATTAAAAAATTAAATCAATAACAAAAAAAAAAAAAAGGCTAATATCTAAATTGTAAATCTGCCTCGTAAAAAAATATTAGTTATAGCAAACATATAGATAAATATATAAATTTTGTCTTTATATTAAAATGCATAAGTTAAACTATGTTTTTGTCATAGGCAGAAATATATATTTATTATATTTGATTAAAATAATTTTAACGTCTATTGATATGCATTTTAATATCTTTAGTGGATAAATTAACGTAACCCCTGTTTAATTTAATTTCATTAAAAATAAAAGAATAAATTAAAATAAATTAACGATGTATTTTTGAAATATATTTTATTAAGTTTACTTACCTCTTAGAATTAAATCACTCATTTTTAAAAGTTGTTAAAATTTGGAAAAGCTTTCTTTAGTGTTTAAGTCATCCGGATTACTATTTTCAGGAGACAATATTTATTGCCTAGAATGTGCAATCCTGCATTTCTCTGTTTCTCGTCAACTGACCTTGAATGCGAAGGAGAAGGTGTGACGAACGAACTGTCGTCATGTTCCTTTAACTTAGGATTTTAGCTTAACTTACTTAATGAAGTGAGCACGAGACTTGAATTATGCTTGTTTGACTTTAATAAATTAGATAATGAAATAACGACAAAGTCAGATTTATAAAATAAATATAGAGCTTTTATTTTGAGCTTAAAGAAAAGGGTGGGCGTTGGACTATATCACATTTAGCACTTTTATAAATTTAAAGGGCAGCCTTCATAAATACTTTCAACTTTACTTAATTAACCACCAATAATCTCAACTACTTCATTTAAATTCATTAACTCTCACGACTTAGTAATCTTTTGATAGCGGGAGGATTCCCTTACCCGCTATACTACTCGACTTACTATCTCCTACTATAGCCGCTAACAACTAACTTCCTTCAAAGCAGCTACCTACTAACCTCTAGCCGCTAACAGCTAACCTCTAACTCTCTTCCAAAAACAATCTTCCTTCTCCTTTTATAGAATTCACTTTCTAAAATATTAACGTATTACAATTTCGTTCATCCTAGGAACTAACTCCATTCATCAACTGAATCCTAAACTCTTCACATTCACGTGTTGTTCATAAAGT
This sequence comes from Salticus scenicus, assembly GCA_963930645.1. Lineage (NCBI taxonomy): Eukaryota > Metazoa > Arthropoda > Arachnida > Araneae > Salticidae > Salticus > Salticus scenicus. The sequence goes on along the minus strand of OZ005654.1, from coordinate 112,618,336 downwards.
GCGAACTTCGTTTGCAGCGTTACGCTAATATTGCTATACCTCACAAAGGGACTATTACCTACTACCCCCTTGAGTCGGTCGCAGTCTCACTTTAGTTCACGATAAGGCACTCACCCTCACCTATTTTGTCTTCCTTCCTGTGTGACATAGCCTTAAGGAACAAAGATCGTTTCTTTCCTCTCCAATTCTGCTGCAGAATGGACAATATGTTTTTGGTTTTCCTACCTATGAGTGTATTTTCTATGTACACAACATTTCAAATGAAATGAACTTTGCAGTAACAGGAAGAAAAAATAATGCCTTTCTTGCATTACAAAACGATTTTCGAAGCTAATATAACAGCAATTTCCTTTTCGTGCTTTCTTTTCCTTTTTCTTTTTTTTTTTTTACTTAATATCTCTTAATATTATTCTAACTAACAGCGCATTTTTCCTTTCATAGTCCCCATTAGTGACCCGACTCGTGCGGATTTTACCTGAAGCCTTTTACCCGTGCCGGTTTTACCCGGACACGACAGATGAATTTTAAATCAACCCGAAACCTGACCTCACTACGACAATATATATATATATATAGTAATATATATAGTAATATATAAATGCAGAAATATATAAACAAATGAATGAAATTAAATGTAGAAATATATATACAAAAATGAATGAAATTATCCTCCAAAAAACACTGAGATCTTCATCAGGGAGGCCCCTCAGTGTAGGGGTGAATGAGAAGTTTCTGAAAGGACAGTAGCTATAAGCTAATAACTATCCTTAGCCCCCAACTCCTCACCAAACAGAAAACCACCAATAACTGAAGAGAAATCAAACATACATATAATGTATAAAACTACTAAAAATATTTTATAAAATTATCAAATTGTAAAAGTTACAAAATTACATCAATTCATTTAAAAAAATATACAATACAAAAGAGAATTACCGAAGGTAAACAAGAAAGTATAAAAAGAAATAAAAATTACAACCTTTCAACTGGAACACAAACTATCTTCGGCCAACGGGGCTACTCGTTGGTACTTCAATATCGTCCTTGAATGAGGAAGTAGAACCAACCGAGACAGGAAAACTCTGAAAAGTCACAATTAAAAATTGTGACGGGTAACAGTTAATTTGCAAGGTACTTTTTAAGTCTTCAAGAGCATATTTTAAATCCTCTTCATTATTGCAAATAGAATGAATTTTTTTAAGCTGTGCGAACATAATATTTTTTAAAACTTTTCTACTCATATTTGAAAACCAATTAGTAAGACTATTAACTTTAAAATTAAAATCCTTTCTTTTATCATATAATCCAATTAGCCATTTATCTTCATTTCTCTTTATATTTAAATCTAGGAAAGAAATTTTATCGGTATCTGTACGGTTCAAAACCAATTCCTTAGGATATATTTTTTTAGAGATATTTTCGAAACAATTACAGTTAAAAACAATTAAATCATCTATATATCTAAAGAAAGTAATATTTATAAATTTTTTTTTTCGAAAAAATATAAAAATAAATTTGCGAAAGCACTCGAAAAACTCGTTCCCATTGGAATCCCCCTCCGCTGTAAAAAGTAATCTTTCCCGTTAAACAAAACGTTTTCAAAAATACAAAACCTGATAAGATTAGTTCAATAATTTTTATCACAATTTAAGTAGCTGCCAAATTCATCATAAATGCTTTCTAAAACTTCAATTACCAAGTTATGTGGAATACTGCCAAACAAATTTTCAAAGTCATAGGTATTTACGGAAGTAATGCTTTTTGCAATAATGAAGAATTCTATTTGCAATAATGAAGAAGATTTAAAATATGCTCTTGAAGACTTAAAAAGTACCTTGCAAATTAACTGTTACCCGTCACATTTTCTAACTGTGACTTTTCAGAGTTTTCCTGTCTCGGTTGGTTCTACTTCCTCATTCAAGGGCGATATTGAAGTACCAACGAGTAGCCCCGTTGGCCGAAGATAGTTTGTGTTCCAGTTGAAAAATTGTAATTTTTATTTCTTTTTATACTTTCTTGTTTACCTTCGGTAATTCTCTTTTGTATTGTATATTTTTTTTAATGAATTGATGTAATTTTGTAACTTTTACACTTTGATAATTTTATAAAATATTTTTAGTAGTTTTATACATTATATGTATGTTTGATTTCTCTTCAGTTATTGGTGTTTTTCTGTTTGGTGAGAAGTTGGGGGCTAAGGATAGTTATTAGCTTATAGCTACTGTCCTTTCAGAAACTTCTCATTCACCCCTACACTGAGGAGCCTCCCTGATGAAGATCTCAGTGTTTTTTGGGGTATAATTTCATTCATTTGTGTATATATATTTCTACATTTAATTTCATTCATTTGTTTATATATTTCTGCATTTATATATTACTATATCAAAGTTTTGCATTTCCTTTCGCTGCAATCTTGCGCATTGGTTTGTAATTCTCCTATTGGTTTTTCTAATCAGTAAAACTTATATTTTTACATATTTTTCCTGTCAACTGTTTTCTATATATATATATGTATATATAGACCTGAAAACCGACCCAAACCCGCAATAAAACTTTTAACGACCCGCACCCGACCCGAACTCGATTTCTTTATACCCGAACCCAACCCTATATCTGAATCTACATGAAAATTGGTAATTCATCTAAAAATCAGGAAACACATTTTTAATTTTTTAAATAAAGTAAATTTTTATTGTCACACATAAATCATTTTAAAAAGAATTAAAAATTTAACTACTAGTAGAGTAAGTTAAAAATGTAAAAATATAAAAAATAATATAGTAATTCATAATATAGTATAATAATTCATTGTAATTTATAAATATTTATGTGTGATAAATATTTCAAGTGTACAAAATTGGGTTTCAAGTTTAGCGTTTGTCGTTTATTGTTTGATGCTTATCACACACACAAATATAAAAATAATGCAGTGCTGCAGATGCCTACTAAAACGTTCGTTCTGGTCTGAATCTACATATATTTCAATATCTTCAAAACGTCTGTACGGGAAAAAAATATTAGTTATCAGTTTAATGTCACAGTCTATTTTTAAAGGATGTGAGTAATCAAAATAGATGAATTACACTTCTGAATATTCTCAGAGAGGGAGCTTGCCTTCAACAGCTTATATTCTACATTAAAATAATAATAGCATTTGATGTTTTTTGTTAAGAGCCCTCTTCACTCACCGCCGCCGGAAGCCGAAACTAACGTTATTCTATGGGAAATTTTTCTTTACAAATATCTTATTAACTAATACATACTTTTAATATCTGTTTTCACATTCTGAAAGTTCCCAGCTGTTAAATTGACGCACCTTTTCTAAAATATTATTTTTTTATATTTTATTTTGAAGCTGCAAAATACGAATTTTCAATATGTGAATTTTTTTTCATTTTGCAATTTCTAAATAAAATATTAAAAATTAAAAAATTACATTTTTAAAAAAGGTCCGTCAATTTAACAGTTCGGAATTTTCTGAATGCGAAAACAGAATTTAAAAATATGTATTAGTTAATAAGTTATTTGTAAAGAAAATTTCCCCATTGAATAACATTGGCTCGGACTTCCGGCGACGGTGAGTGAAGAGGGCCGTTAATGGTTTCAGTAGGATGTGGATGCTTTTGTTTTGTTATCATAGTTTGGGTAAGTGTATATTCATTATGGGTATATATAGCAAAGAAATATCTGCGTATTAAGAAAAATGTTTTGAAAATGTTTTCAAGCTTTGCAATCTGTAATTTTTAAATGGGATTATATATACATATATTTTTTTTTTATCTGAAAATTTTAAAATAGCAACACATATTTATATATTGATAAACATTTAATAATTTTATTAAGAATGAAAAAGTTTACAACATACTGCATAAATTTAAAGTACAATATTTAGCGTTATTTTTATAATACTAAAAAATGTACTTAAAATATAATCAAAATATGTTTATGTTTAATCTCTTTTAAGTGTTATTTTTATATATGTAAAAACAGTTGTTCCTTTAAATACGATGCATTAGAAATAAATTATAATATCTTCTGTCATTTACAAGTAGGGTTTTGCATAGTACAATATTTTATTTTTCAGCGTAAGAGGATAAGAGTTAAAGGATTTTCTAACTTGCGTTAGATTGTAACGCCAGAATCTTCGAAGTAGTCGATGTGAGAATTACTGATCAAGAACATAGCTCGAAGTTTCCGCCCTTTTTCACTACAATTTCAAAAATGAAAATTTTTGGCTTCTTTGCCGCCTTTATATTTGTACAGAAATATTTAATGTGTTTTATATTAACCCTTAACTACTCCCGCTGGTGTAAAAAATACACCATTTATAGTAAACAGAATATAAATGAATTTGGAATCCCTCTCCCCACGTTGCGTGCGCATCTAACCAATCACTAAAGTATTTATTCGAAGATTTTTCATTAACTTTTTTAAAAGTTTTTATAATTAAAACTTATAATACAGTAGACAGCAAAAGTATCCGAATACTAGCCAGTAATTCTTATATCAAAAAAGTACACTTAATACTATTTTGTTAAATAAATCCTTGTCGAATCATGTTCTTAAAGTGTCCTGATAAAAAGACGTTTACTTCGAGCTTTGCATTCTGCAAGTAAGAAACACGCGTAGCTCCGCTCCGTTTACTTTCTCTTTCATTTTCACATTACATATCGAATAAATAAAATCTTCCAAAAGTTAAATGCTACAAAACTGCAGAATACAATTTTATGCAAATACAATGCATTCAGTTGCAATAATATTCTTTCAACTGAATACATTTATTAGTTTAAATATGTCTGTGTTTTAAATATATATATATATATATATATAGGGGAGAGTAGGGAGGGATGGGACAGTTTTGACAAAAATATTTTTTACAAATTTATTTTTACTGGCACTACACTGAAAGTTTTAGAGAAACAAATTGAAACATTTTAACATATTTTAAAAATATAAATTTGATGGTAATTATTAAAATATTAATTTTATAAGCCAATTAACATAGTCATAAAAATGTCCCATCCCACCCTCATATAAGGGAGTGATGGGACATGTGTATAAAGTTAAAATAAATACATAATAGACAGACATACTATGAAAAATGACAAAAACAGTGGGACACGATGTATGTAAGGTTAATTAATTACGAATACCACCTATTTTATCCAACATTAGAGTATAATGTACCACTTAAATAAAAAATTTCAAATGCTCAATCAGTTCATTTTTTTTTTTTTTTTTTTTTTTTACTTCTAGCAGAGAAAATACTGTTTTTTAGTTCAAATATTCAAAATTAAGTTTTTATTATATTTATACGTTTTGTGGTTCCCTGAATATTAATAAGTTTTTAGTGGCTAGTCTGGGTGTGTTTCCGCATATCTCAAGATTTAATATTACCAAGAAATCCTAACTGTAATTGGTGAGTGTAATTTCTTTTGTATATGTTACCATGTCCAGGAAAACTGCTCGGGAATGAAAATGAATTCATCATACATGTATGGTAAATAAAGTATTTTTAAAAGTTAAAAGGGTAAACAAAAGTCGTGTGAATGCCACAAATTATTTTCCATGATTTTGAATTTGTTTCGTGCATTTTTTTTCCATCTATTCATTCATTTGCCTCTTGATATATATTCTGTTTAAAGAATATCAGAATCTTCATTCTTCTTCCTTTTCTTACATGTCCCATCCGTCCCTGAGCTGTTCTGTCCCATCCCTCCCTTTTAATTATTTTTCAAAAAAAAAATTTATTATTAGACACATGCTACTTTTAGACTTAATTTAACAACTAATTCATAAAAGTTATATTATTAGGTATATAAAATGTGAAAGAAGATTATACTGACATCAGTGAGTGACGTTGAAAACTTGCCTTGAAAATTAAGCAATTGTTTACTTTTAGTGTTATTATTATTTTTTTTTTTTTTTGTTATATAAACTTACAGATTTCTCCAACTAAAATTATACATAGCAACAAATATGGGGCTGTAGTTACTTCATCTGGTGTGTCAAAAATTAAGCAACAACGTTTATTTTAAGAATAATTTTAGGTGTCTTATCCCACCCAATTTCCATCTCTCCCGACTCTTCCCTACTAAACAATTTAAATTCCAATTATGCAAATAAATGCCTAAACAAACTGTAAATACTAAAAAGAAATTTGAGAATATTTAAAGAATTTTCTACAAGTACCTAAATTTAAAAATGCAAAATACATGTAAAAGAGGAAAAATTACTTTTATTAGATCTACTTCTGCATCACAACGAACTCTAATTCAGCGCTCCCAACTTTTATAATTTATTTACAATCACGCCTTATTTCGCACCAGAAATTTAGTAGATTATTTAATATATGACAACGATTAAATACGAAGAAAATCATGTTTCAAAATTTCCGGTATGAAAAAGAGGCGGGGCTAAAAATGATTGTGAATAAATTTTAAAAGTTGGGAACGCTGCTCTAATTCCAACAAGCAGTCACTTTAAAGACATAAAAATAATTACACATAATGGTTTCAAATGTGCTGCCAGGTAGATTAACACTTTCGCGACCGCGTGTTTTTGTCTTTTTGACAGTAAGGTCCGACTGTGGGCGTTAGTCTCCCAAGTTACAATATTTCAGAACAAAATTGTCTATATTCAGAATCGTATTACAAATGGATATACATTATAATTATACTCTTTCTAATCAAAGTATTTATATCAACAGTACATTGTTTGTTTGTACAAATATGGATATAGTGTATATTTTTAAGACATAAATGACATACAAATTGCGAAAGTAACACCCACTGGCGGAGTTACAGATTTTTCAAATGACGTAAATCTACATCAGTTACAATATTTCGGAACAAAATTGTCTATATTCAGATTCGTATTACAAATGGATATACATTATAATTACACTCTCTCTAATCAAAATATTTGTATATTGGTTGTACAAATATGAATATTGTGTATATTCTTAATCCTTTGTATCCCACCGAGACTTTAAAGTCCCATAAAAAAATATTCCTCAATATAGCCTAAATTTACTACAGGATTTCATTGGAACTTCAAATTCCCTGTAGTTTAAGCTTTCCCTATAGTTAAGCTATAGTTTAAACTAAATTTAATATGAGATGTTTCTCGTGCAGCAAAGAAATATAATAAAAAAAAGTTTCAAAAGAAATGCAAAAAGGCGGAGTTATCGATTTTCAAATGACGTGAATCTACGTCAGCGGTCGCGAAAGTGTTAAGTTATTAGATGATTCCTTATTCCTTCAAAGTGTACTAATACGTAAAAAGGCCTAATGACGTATCGATGTCTTCATATCGCAGTTATTGCAAAATATGAAAAAAGACAGAAATAATATTAAATGGAAAAAAAAAAAAAAAAAAACTCATGAGCATGCAAAAAAAAAAAAAAATTCACACTGTAAGTATTTCAGTTTTCTTTCTAATATTAGAATACTTTTGACTTACTTTCGTAATAATTACCAATTTTAAACTTAATTTGGTAAGGTAACATTGGAAATGTGTAAGAGATATTACGCACAAAAAAAAAAAAAAAAAAAAAATTAATTAAAGTGTGATTTTATTTCACAGATTTATAATTTAAAAGTTAAATAAAACAAAGATAATATCATACTTTATACACTATGTACAAATTATTCTACATAAAGTTTTAATTTCTTTTTTAAAATATTTCATTGTTTGCATAATAATAATAATAATAATAATAAAAATCACTGATACAAAATTAAGATATAATAAGAGTTCGAGAGAGGAAATACACACCACTCAACAACTTATTTTCAATAAAAATGTAATTTTCAAAGCTATTGACATTCGAAATGCAGACGATGACATAACAATTTTTCGTTTCCAGAGTTAGTTTTAAATTTCAGTGAGTGCTTCATCGAGACATAAAACATGCGCTTTGTTATTAAATGTGATTCTAATATACCCTTACAGTACCGCTGCAGTCGAATTCTGACCTTGATGCAGATAACCTTGCCAACTACCGTCAAATCAGCTTTGATCCAGAATTCCGTCTTCAGCATTAATTGTTGCAATTAACTGACATAAGACACTTTCAAAATTAGCAGAACCTCGCCACAGCCGAGTCTGCTTTACAAGAAATGCAAAACCAAATAAAGAAAATATGCAGTTACATAGGAACTCATTTTTTTTAATTAAAACAAATTTCAGATAAGTATACTGGTGTCAATTAAAAATCACTATTAATCTTCAAATTAAATTTAATTTAATTTCAATAAATTCAGATTAATTTCAGATGAATTTCTAATTGATGTGACTCATACTTGACAATGCACATGCAGCTTTCCCTTTCAATATTCCATAAGTATAACAAACATAACAATTTAACTAAAATCAAAACAAACTACTGGACAAAAAAAAAAAAAAAAAAAAAAAAAAAATCTAGTGGTAGTCAATTATATCCCATTCACCCACTAGTGAGTTTTTCAGCTTTTACCGTAAAAGGAAGGTTCATTTTTTCATTAATAATATAGTAATTATATCTTTAAATCAAGAACGAAAAATCATGCGATATGCATTGATTATTAACTCTTTTCGAATATACGTAATTGTTGTACTGTATAACTTTCAATGCTCTTTGCTTACGTAATAACACAACGAGCAGACAGTAGTTCTGAAGGCATACAGATAGACTAATTGAATTCCTAATCACTCTTAAACATTGTTAGAAAGTGTTAAAAATGCTTAACGCAAATGAAAACGTAGTCCTTATATTCTAAAGGCAGCCCTTAATATATCTGAGTATTTTTGTGTAGCCCTGTAAATTTGAAAGTTGACAAAATCTTATTTTAGCATAGTTGCAATAAATATCAATTTCTTTATAATTTTTATAATAGAAAGTTCTTTATACGTAATTTATGAAAATGTCTGTCCAAAAATGCAACCCATTTATTTATTTTTTTTTTTTTTTTTGGGGGGGGGGGAGGTGTCTCTGTAGCACAAGCTATCAAATATACGCGAAATCTTTCCCAGATTCTAAAGCCTTTTTTTTTTTAATAAACTTGCACAGCGATTGATTCCACTCTTTCAGAATTAGGCGAATGAAAGTTAACTTCTGACTATGGTACCATCAACGTACCCTTGCTTCCATGGTAATTAGACAAAATGCAACAGTAAAACTTTACCCAAAGTTATCGGGACATGTTGAATTTAAATGAGTAAATAAATTCATCTCCAGCCAAATGTCATGAGATAATAAAAAGAGCTTTAGCAATCTATTTCAAGTGTACGTCGGTACATTGCTAACAGTAAATATAGCCTAATTAACGACGAATCAACTAATATTACAATGAAATCATACTTAGGTAAATGTGAAGAATCTTCAGATTGAGAGCTTTTAATGTCGCACTAAGGCTACGCAGTGAGCAATTGGCCACCATCTGGAATTATATCGTTGGCGTGGTCTGGAGACACGTCATCACAATTTTGATTTTTTGTAAAAGGGTAAAAGAATTTTCAGAATTCATTAGATATAACCTGAAACCTATTAGCAAGGGTCGTACTCTCCGCCCTTTTTTCTGGACACTCTCAAAGATAAGAAATTTTTGTCTTTTTAGCCACCACTAATTTTATGAAGAAATATTTCTGGACATGTTTATAGTGATGTGTGATTATTGTACAGTCAGCCAAAAAAAAAAAAAACGCCCCCCCCCCACCTAATTTCGCCGTAAATTATTGTAGAAACATGCGACTGGTACCGATCAGTTTGTAATAACGTCTAGTTTTTAATGTTATAGTTAGATTTTACTTAGGGGGTCGTCTACATATTAAAACTGGCATCAACTTCATTTATTTCAATAGTAACCCCCCTTTTTTATAATTTATTTGAATTCTTTGGATCAAATCATCACGGAAAATGGTATAGTTTATATATTTCGCTCAATTTTTCATAGAGTTATAAGCTGTCAAAATTTGGGGTTGCTAATGTTAAATGAATGTGACAAACATTAAATCATATCTTCCGAAATAATTATAATATTTATATTCTGTTTTTTTTATTCGTTAGAATGAAGTGACCCAAACATATTCCATGCAAATTTTTGCTAAAAAAACCATTTTTTGAATTATGAAAATTAGTAATAAATTCATATTTGAAAAAATTATAAATTATGACCTATGTTAATTTTTGCACGAATAGAACGGGCATCATCAAAAACATGGGTTTCCAAATTTACAGCTCGTTCCTAACATTATTTTTTGAGTTACAGTGATATTTCATTTTTTACTGCTGTTAGGGGGGCGTCACTTGTTATAATTTGTATCCTCTGTGAGTCAATATTTCTGTACATTTTGACGAAAAACTATTTTAATTTACCTTTATGTTATTATAATTGTTTTCTAAGGAACATTTCGATGTTTATTATACAAATTGGCTTATTTTTTATAAGCATATCGCAATGCAGGCAAGAGATTGGAGAAGAATTCCAAAAGAAATGTAGCCCCGCCTCTATATTGCGGAAACAGTATTAAAAAAACTAGTTTGCATACTCGTATATGACTCTATATATGACGCTGGTATGCATAAATGTCAATGGCATTTACTACATTGAATGCTGAAAACAAAATTTAAACGATTTTATTGGAAGTATGTAAAATAATTTTGTTTTATAATGTAATGTTTTAGAAAAATTCTGTAAAGGCGTGGCAAAAAGGAGTTTACTCGATTCTGAAATGTTAAGCCTTTGTTCTTAAATATTACATAACATTTTCTAGTTTCTCACTGCTGAAATTCTATTTTGTCCCTTTTGTCTTTTGTTTTTCACTTGAATATTCTACGATTCGTGCACCTCAAGTTAAGTATCATAACGGTAAAAAAAAAAAAAAACGCGGTAAGACGAGGACTATTATTTGAAAGTGCAATACGCAGTGAACAATACTTTTGTTTTTTCCTTTTTTTAAATTAATAGAATTTATTTTTATGAATTTTTATCAGGTTTTTTTAAACAAATTTTTTGTTTTAATCTTCTTGTGACATTTTCGCATTCGCTTACTCTACCGTTTATGCTATTTAAATTTTATCGCATGACGTAACATAATAAAATATAAAACTTTTATTAAATGTTTTTTTAATACTGAATAATAAAGTGTTTTTTTTTTTTTTTTTTTTAAGTTTTTAATATCTATTATTGAAACAAAGCGCAATATTATTTATTTTCTTTTATACTAATTACGGCGTAAAACTGGCGTCACATTTATCACGGAAAAAGAATTTAAAACAAAGTAATATGTCTTATTGAAAAAATTTAATTTTTCCGACTGAGTGAAAATAATGCCTGGACCGGGACTCGAACCCCGGATCTTTGACTTACAAGGTCAAGGCTCTACCAATTGAGCTATCCAGGCCGACATCCCGGTCAGCATTACTCACTCAGACGAAACTCTTGTCGGAAAAATTAAATTTTTTCAATAAATATGATTTTCTTCCACAGTTGATTGTGTAATTTTATTAAAAATTGTAAAAAATATGTCTTATTACTTTTAAAGATATAGATTTTACACATTTAAAATTAAGAATTCAAGAACAGTAGACGACTGCAGAACGGGGAATACTCGTTCTAGGCAATAGGAAACCGTTTTTTCTATATCCATATTTCTTTCCATATTGTTATACATAATAATTATACTCTTTTTAGTGAAAGTATTTGTATTCATACTATTTTGTTTATATATATATGAATATAAGGAATATTCTTAAGAAATATCGTAACACACAAATTGTGAAAGAAACGCCCACTGAAGGAGTTACAGATTTCAAAATGACGTGAAACTATGTCAGTGGTCGCGAAAATGTTAAATATCCTTTCTCAGATTTTAGTTTAAATCTTGTTATCTGTATTTTTGTATATTATCTATAGTTGGTTTGTACGCCTAAAATTAAATGTAAATCTTTATAGTAACACTTTCATGCGAGGTTTACTGTATACAATAAAAATATACCTAACAAGAAGAAGATAATAATTGTTAGTTAGTAGATTTTAATTGTTTTTATATATATATATTTTTTTGTATATCAGGGATGGAACACGGGCGCAGAATTCATACCACTATCAATGCAAGAAAATTTCCTGCTTCTTAAATCAACGATATTATAGGTAGAGAAATTTCTTCAACAGATTCCGGTGTGAATCCTGCGCCCGTGTTCCATCCCTGGTATATGTATTTTATATATATATTTTATTATATATGTATTTTAACTTAAATTTTTGTCTCTTAAATAAAACAGTTTTTGCTTTTAAGAAGTAGATAATTCTTTTTCTTAAATATTAAACACTTTTTATTTAATTTTCTTTATATGAAGTGTTGTATTTAACTATTTAATGTTTAATAAATTGAAACCAATAAAAATCTTTTAATTTATAAGCTAACAGAAAAAAAGTTCTGCGAATTTGAACCGTTTTTTTATTTTTTACTAACATTTCTGAACTTTTTTTCCGGTGTGAAATTTAATAAATAATGTGGTTTGGGTGGTAGATCACGATTTATTTTTTCTAAATGTATAGACGGCCCCCTAACACATCTTCACGTGTAACTCTGTTTAGAATTGATTTAAAGCATATAAATAGGTATGTTTTCCAAACTGCCTTCATCTCAGAAATCTGAATATGAGGTCAAAAATAGGGGTCGTCATTGAAAAAAATGAAGTTTATACGTGTTTTAATATGTAGATGACCCCTTAAGATAAATCTGACTACACCATTAAAAACTGGACGTTATTACAAATCGATAGGTACCAGCCGCATGTTCCTACGATAATTTACGGCGAAATTAGGTGGGGGGGGGGGGTGCGTTTTTTTTTTGGCTGACTGTACAGTCGGGGGAAAAAAACGCAACACTCAACGTAACTTCGTCGCTAATCGATGTAGAAAAATGTAATAGGTATCATTCGACGGGGAATTGTGAGTAGTTTCAGAAAATGAACTAAAATGTTGAATTGGGGGTCGTCTACATATTAAAACGCGCACCAACTTTGATTTTTTCAATGGTAATGCCCCATTTTTCTTTTATATTTGAATTCCTGGGATCGCGACAACGCGAAAAAGTATATTGGTTGTATATTTTACTTATTTTTTCACAAAGTTATAAGCGTTCAAAGTTTGAAGGTGCTAATGTTAATTTCATATTTCAAACTTTTATTAATATCTTCACAAAAAATAACTTGATCGATATACTTTTTTTTTACGAGATATAGTGAAGAAACCCAAACATAATCCATCATTACTTATGATTCTAAAAAATATTTTTAATTCTGAAAAATATTAATAAATTCATATTCATAAAAATTATGAATTATGACCTATATTAATTTTTACATAAAATGAATCCTAATGCTGAAAAATATGGGTGTGCAAATTGGCAGCTCATTCCAGTTATTAGTTTTCGAGATATAAATAAATCTTTCTTTTGGAGTGGTTTAGGGGGCCGTCTCTTATAAAGTTTTGCATGAGATAACGAATCAAATCTTAAAAAATAACAAAGAAAATTAAACAAAATATTTTTTTTTTTTTTTTTTTTTTTTTTTTACGAGTCAAATTATATAACAACAACGTCAAACACAAAGAAATGAAACAAAAATGGTGATTTTTAGACATTACTGTTAGCATCAAGAATTCCTGTTTTAGAAGACAATCGTTCTTTCATCGTTCTTCAAAACAAAAGAATACAGAAAAGAAAAGTAAATGTGACATAAAGTGGTGAATTCGTGTTAAACCCCTTATTTTATGTTGACAAAAACATGCACAAGTAGTATTTTTGCTTCATCGATTACTGGTGATAAGTTTTGAATCTTTTAAACGAACACTAGAAGAAAAAATTAACTAAATAGGCGGGGTTTACTGTTTTAAAAAGAAAAATAGGTTTAATGTAAAAATTGTATAGTAGAAAAAAACGAATGGAATTGGAATGCAAGACAGACTTGTAAAATCGTTTCTTAACTACCGTCATAGTTAAACACATTTGCTTCATATATTGCTCTATTTTTATTGATTTCTTTTGTAGGTGGGAGGATTGTTATTTTAAAGTTACTTTAGTCGTTAAAATTTTATTAATATATTTTAGCTTTATATATTTTTAAAAATATACTTTAACTTTTATAAATATATTTTAACATTTTTTGGGACCGCAGAATTTTGTCTTTTTGACTGTAAAATCCGCCTACAGGCGTTATTCTCTCAAAATAAAATATTTCAGAATCACTTTTCTGTATTCACAATTATATTACAAATGGATATACATTATAATTATATTCTTTCAAATCAATATATTTCTATCCATAGTATATTTTATTACAAAAATATGAACACTGAGTAAACATCTAAGAAATACGTAATATACAAATTACGAAAGAATCGCCCACTGACAGAGTTACGGATTTTCAAATGACGTGAATCTACGTCAACAGTCTCGAAAGGGTTAATTAAGAAATTATATTTTCATAGAAATTATAAAACGAATCGTTCAGTTCCAAAGAGTTCAACTGACCCAAAACTGGTAAGTGCGATTAAAATTGTTTAACATTTACTTCATGAACCCTTACAATAATTTATCCGAAAAGATTTAGTTTATGCATTGTATCTATATTATTTCATTTCGTATATTATGTTACACCTACAAAAGAAAATTTAAGCTTTATTGGTGATCAGTACAGCCATAATACACACTTTTACTTGAAAAATATTGCACATTTTTCAGAGAGTACTGTCTGGACCAATCGCAAGTGTAATGCATTTAAATAGACCTAAAATTATCTAAATAAGTACTGAAGTATATACAAATCTAAAAAACTCAATTCTGGATAATTAAACAACTGGTAAATTGTTTTATTAATTTTTATAATTCTTTCTTTCCTGAAAGATTTTCGATGTAAAACATTAAAATTTTTTTATTTCTTATAGGATCTTAATTTTATTTTTCTACATTTACAGATAACCCCCTAACACATTTTTAATTATAACTCTACAAATATTAAAGTTAAAGTATACAAATAG
Organism: Salticus scenicus; assembly: GCA_963930645.1. Classification (NCBI taxonomy): domain Eukaryota; kingdom Metazoa; phylum Arthropoda; class Arachnida; order Araneae; family Salticidae; genus Salticus; species Salticus scenicus. The sequence continues at coordinate 112,603,310 of OZ005654.1, read as the reverse complement.
TATACTTTTCCGCACTGCCAGAATCTCAGAAATTCGATTATGTAGTCAAAATTGGGTGCGGCTATTGAAAAAATTGAAGTTGGCGCTCATTTCAATTTGTAGATGACCCCTAATTCAAATTTTGACGACATTTTCAGAAAGCGCATTTAATTTCCTGTTGAATTATGTCTATTAGATGTTCCTGCGTCAATTAATAACGAAATTACAGCGGATGTTGCGTTTTTTTTCCCCCCCCGACTGTACAGTGTACAGAATATTGCATAAAAATAGTGGTAGCAATAAAAAAAAAAAAAAAAAAAAAATTCATTATTGAGAGTGTCCCGAAAAAAGGCAGAGAGACCCCTTCTATTAGTCATATAGTTGAAAACTGCTAATACTCAGATGTTGTTATAGTTTGCTCCCAAAAGTTGCATTTGGATTTCAACTTTTTTTTTCCTTTAATCTATCAATGTTGAGGGAATTTTTACATTGTACCAGCTAGAGTTAAACAATGAGCAATTGGCGACGAACTAGGATTCAACATTATGGATGGTCCACTTAAATTTATAAAAGTGTAGCTTTTTTTTTTTTTTTTTTTTTTTTTTACTTTGGAATTCTAGCATTTATTTTTTTATTTCGAATTTTCGCCCATTTTTCACAAATTTATCAAAATCTAGCACTTTTTGTGCACCAATTTCCGATAACGAGTTAGCAGCATTCCTTATGAATTAAAAATTTCGTAATTGCTTATTTTTAATAAACGTGGAATAGTTTATTACGTCACTTCATGCGTTTCAGTTTCAATAGCTTGAGTTATATGAACCCTTCAATGCTCAATTACAAAAATCTAGATAGCAAGATAAAAGAATAACAGCAATAATGATAATGATGATAATAATAATAGCGGTAAAAAAATAAAAATTAAAATTAAAATTAAAAAAAGTGTTTGATATTTAAGTATATATATATATATATATATACTTCTGTTAGGTATATTTTTATTTTATACAGTAAGCCCCGCCCGAAAGCGTTACTATAAAGTTTTACATTTAATTTGAGGCGTACACACCTACAATATACAAAAATATAGATAACAAGATTTAAACTAAAATCTTAGAAAGGATGTTTAATATTCAATAAAAGAAGATACTGTTCAAAATCATTCCAATTTTGAGTAATAGGTCACTCCATTATATGTCGTTTCTATAAAACATCAAATTATTTCACAAATTCATGATTAAATAACTGAAATTTTGTCATCAACAATCGAACGGTAAATTTCACTCGTTCATAGATGCTAGAATTCTATAAAGAGCCAAACAAACTATAATTAAGGAAACAAGAAACATTTTTTAAAGTAAAGTATTGTTTCAGAAAAATCCAGAGGGTGGGGTTTTTATACTTTTGGAATGCCATTAAAATTTCCCACCTGCAATGCGTTAATTTTTACAAAAATATATTAATTTGTATAGTAAACATCGAAACATTTTAAGGATTTTTTATATAAAATATTGCAGCATAATATTAGTGGTGCAGAAAACAAAGAAAATTCAAGAACTGTATGAAGTATGTTTAAAATCAACTTTCAGACAATGTGATACAATTAAAAATAAACACCTAAATAAGGAAAAGTTTGATTCGTCATTACTAGACGGATCGGATAAGAAAAAGAAGAATTGATTTAGGAATCGAAAAGTGCAAAAATTAAAAGCAAGTCTATGTAATATCATTAGAAATGATGGGGCCTTTGAAAAGGACTTGATACAACTATTAAAGTATGACTGGGCGTTGGTAACGTATAATTGTAACTTGCCTTGAAAGTTCGGTCTCAATGTAGTTTTGAGTAGATTTATTCCCATGAAGTAAAATTAGAAACACAAGCCATATTAACCCTTAACGCTCGGCATATTTTCCTATTTTGAACAGTAAGACACGCCTTTTGGCGTTCCTTTAAAACGTCTCACGTATAGTTTCCAACTTATTACCTTTTGGCTACCGACAAATTGTAATAATTTGTTTTATTTTACTTCATTATTAAATAAAATAAATCTTTTTGTTAAAATTTCCCGGTAGCCGAAAGGTAGCCGAAAGGTAGCCGAAAGGTAGCCTATCGTTACACGTTTTAGAAAATAACATTTCATTTGCAGAGGAACACCGTAAGGCGTGGCTCTATTTTTTAATGTCCTCTCAGAAGGGACATACGAGCGATAAGGTTTAAATTAAATGTCCTTCATTAAAGGCACACTGTGTATGTGTTACATCTTGTAGGTGTCTTCGAATGGTATTTGAGTGGGGGAATCTGTGACGTAGTCACGCATCCCACGTTGCATAAAGATGGTTAACTAAAGGAAAATAGTCCAAAAAGGTTGAAAAAAAAAACAGCCAGTGAAGGAGGGAAAAAGTTTAATTTACCTGGCAATCTTGTAAGTACCTTTAAGGACATCTTGCTGTATATTTTATAGCTTTCTTGATGGAAACTACTTAATTATGTTGTTTTAATACCTATCATAAATATATTCGATAATAACGGTCTTAAGCATCATTGTATAAAAATTTTTTGCTTTACAAAATGCAGAACTGTTGTACTTAAAAAGAACAGGAATTTTAATTTGAATAAGATTCAAACTTCAGGCCAGGCAAGCACTTCTTCCCCAAATTCCCTTCTCCGCTTTCATTTAATGATAAATTTTTTGTAATTATGTATTTCAAATACAATAATAATAAATTATTGATTTCATTAATAAATGCTTTTTAATTTATTCGATTGCGTGCTAATTTGAGAAATCCTTGTTATAAAAAAGTATTCAAAAAGAATGTAAAATAGTATTAAAAAATATTATCACTAATATGGATTTTATAATATTTTAATAACTGGTTTTAATCCAATATTTTTAATTTTGGTATAAAAGTACCCAAGTAGCACGGGAACGTTCTGTGAACGTCTAATAACGGTTACAGTCGTTCAAACACCGTGTTTCGTGTCAAGAGAACGTTCGATTAGACGTTCAAAAATAGTATTACTTAGAACGTTCTGAAAAGGTTTGCTTTGTACCATCTAGAAAACGTACAAGTCTAGTTCTATGTAAAACGTTCAAGTGTATCACCGTCGTAGCACGTTCTGTAACAGTGTGATTATAACGAATATGAGAAAATTCCATTTTTTTTTTTTTTTTTTTTCCTTATTTTGAGTTTTAAATTTTGTTGACATGTAGAATAATCATTAAAATGTAATAGAGATGCGGTGAGAAAAAATAACATAATTTTAAACTTTAATTATATGTTACTATAATCATAATAATCAATATATATAAAAGAACACTTCCTGAGTGAGTGAGTGAGGGGGTGATCTATCAACGCCCAGACCAAACCCCTGGACCTAGAAGCATGAAATTTTGTGACAATGTTCTTTCTATGACGTAGGCATCCACTAAGAAGCGATTTTACAAAATTCGCCCCCCAAGGGGGGGGGAGGGGGGGCAAAACGTGATTTCACAAAATCCTTCATATCTCAAACAAAAAAACAGATATCCGTAAAATTTTTGCTTTAAAATATAGCTAATACAAATGTCTAAAAACTAATTTCTGGAATTTTCCAAATTCGGTCCCTAAGGGGGGCGGGGGGGCAAAACGTGATTTCACATGTGCAAAACGTGATTTCGCATAATCCTATATATCTCAAACAAAAAAATAGATATACGTGAAATTTTTACCCTAAAATATAGCTAATGCAAATATCTAAAAACCAATTTCTGGAATTTTAGAAATTCAGCCTCCAGGTGGGGCAGCAGGGGGGGGGGCTAAGGGGCAAAAACAAATGGAAATACAGTTAGGGCGTTCAAAATTGGTACAGATAGGTTTTAGAGGCCTGGAAGTCGAATGAGGATATTTTCGATTGTGTAAAGTTATTAGGAGGGGCATGAAGGGGGGGGGGCAAAAAATAAAAATAGAGTTAGATCGTTCAAAATTGGTATTTAGAGGTTTTCGATACCTACAAATCGATTGCGGATACTTTCGAAGTTTTAAAATTATTAGGAGGGGCGGGAAGGGGGTGGGGCTCCCGCCCCCTTCTATGGGGCTATGGGGCAAAAACAAATAGAAATGCAGTTAGGCCGTTCAAAATTTTTACAGATAGGTTTTCGAGGCCTGCAAGTCGAATGGGGATATTTTCGAAAGTGTAAAGTTATTAGAAGGGCCGGGAAGGTGGGGGGGTGAGAGGGGGGGGGGGCAAAAAAAATAAAAATAGAGTTAGATCGTTCAAAATTGGTATATAGAGGTTTTCGATACGTACAAATCGATTGCGGATATTTTCGAAGTTGTAAAATTATTAGGTGGAGCGGTAAGGGGGGGGGACTATGGGCAAAAACAAATAGAAATACAGTTAGGCCGTTCAAAATTGGTACAGATAGGTTTTAGAGGCCTGCAAGTCGAATGGGGATATTTTCGAAAGTGTAAAGTTATTAGGAGGGCCGGAAAGGTGGGGGGGGGGCAAAAAAAGTAAAATAGAGTTAGATCATTCAAAATTGGTACATAGATTTTTCGATACCTACAAATCGATTGCGGATATTTTCGATTTTTTTAAATTATTGGGAGGGGCGGGAAGGGGGGGAACGGAGGGGCCAAAAAATAAAAATAGAGATAGATAGTTCAAAACTGGTGCATAGTGGTTTTTGATACCTACAAATCGATTGCGGATATTTTCGAATTTGTAAAATTATTAGGATAGACGGGAGGGGGGTGGCGAAGGGGGAAAATAATAGAAATAAAAGTTAGATCATTTTGGGAATTTTTTCCGAAGGCAGTGAGAACCCGGTGCGACATTTTTCCTAATCAGATTTTGTTTCTCTTTTCTTTTCACGTGATAAAAATGAATGCAATTTTGAGAATTCAGTAATTAGTGTGATTCATTTAAAAATAGGACCAGCGAAGCGGGCGTTGCCTGCTAGTCTATATATATAAAAGAACACTTCCTGAGTGAGTTAGTGAGTGAGGGGGTGATCTATCAACGCCCAGACCAAACCCCTGGACCTAGAAGCATGAAATTTTGTGACAATGTTCTTTCTATGACGTAGGCATCCACTAAGAAGCGATTTTACAAAATTCGCCCCCCAAGGGGGGGAGGGGGGGTAAAACGTGATTTCACAAAATCCTTCATATCTCAAACAAAAAAACAGATATCCGTAAAATTTTTCCTTTAAAATATAGCTAATACAAATGTCAAAAAACTAATTTCTGGAATTTTCAAAATTCGGTCCCCAAGGGGGGCGGGGGGGCAAAACGTGATTTCACATGCGTAAAAACGTGATTTCGCATAATCCTATATATCTCAAACAAAAAAATAGATATGCGTGAAGTTTTTGCTCTAAAATATAGCTAATGCAAATATCTAAAAACCAATTTCTGGAATTTTAGAAATTCAGCCCCCAGGTGGGGCAACAGGGGGGGGGGAGAGGGGGGGGGCAAAAAATAAAAAGAGGGTTAGATCGTTCAAAATTGGTATATAGAGGTTTTCGATAGCAACAAATCGATTTCGGATATTTTCGAATTTGTAAAATTATTAGGAGGGGCGGGAAGGGCGGGCGGCAAGGTGGGGGGGGCTATGGGCAAAAACAAATAGAAATACAGTTAGGCCGTTCAAAATTGGTACAGTTAGGTTTTAGATGCCTGCAAGTCGAATGGGGATATTTTCGAAAGTGTAAAGTTATTAGGAGGGCCGGGAAAGGGGAGGGGAGAGGGGGGGGCAAAAAAATAAAAATAGAGTTAGATCGTTCAAAATTGGCATATAGATATTTTCGATACTTACAAATCGATTGCGGATACTTTCAAATTTTTAAAATTATTAGGTGGGGCGGGAAGGGAGGGCGGGAAGGGGGGGGGACTATGAGCAAAAACAAATAGAAGTACAGTTAGGCCGTTCAAAATTGGTACAGATAGGTTTTAAAGGCCTGCAAGTCGAATGGGGATATTTTCGAAAGTGTAAAGTTATTAGGAGGGCCGGGAAGGGGGGCAGAGGGGCAAAAAAAAAGAAAATAGAGTTAGATCATTCAAAATTGGTACATAGAGGTTTCCAATACCTACAAATCGATTGCGGATATTTTCGAATTTTTAAAATTATTGGGAGGGCGGGAAGGGGGGGGGGAGAAGAGCGGTAAAAAAATAAAAATAGAGATATATCGTTCAAAACTGGTGCATAGAGGTTTTTCATACTTACAAATCGATTGCGGATATTTTCAAATTTGTAAAATTATTAGGATAGACAGGAGGGGGGGGGGGGGCGAAGTGGGAAAATAATAGAAATAAGAGTTAGAGCATTTTGGGAATTTTTTCCGAAGGCAGTGAGAACTCGGTGCGACATTTTTCCTACTCAGATTTTGTTTCTCTTTTTTTTCATGTGATAAAAATTAATGCAATTTTGAGAATTCATTATAGTGATTCATTTAAAAATAGGGACCAGCGAAGCGGGCGTTGCCTGCTAGTTATTTATAATTTTATTTAAGTTTTATGTTGTTCAATTCTGTCAAACACATTACTCCAGATTACTTTTGCAGATATTCATTATTATTTGTTTCTTAAATTGTTAATAAATTAAGTTACGAAAAATTAATTTATTTTATTTATTTATTATTATTATTAATAATATTATTTTGTATATACCAAGAAAAATGTGTTGGAAAAAATTGGGAATTTTTGATCTCCGGTTTTCCATGGGTTTATACACTCTTGAGATGTCCAGAACACAATTCTATCATTCTTTCAAAATGCCAGTCTGTTTTTTTTTTTTTTTTTTTTTTTTTGTGTGTGTGTGTGTGTGTGTGTTATCAAAGTTTTGTGGACTCTGTATCTCACAAACCAATGGATGGAATTTAACCAAACTTGATGTTTAGTTAGACTTTAAACTAATTTGCTAAATATCAGGAATATTTAATTAGATATTGACCTAAATATCAGCTTTGGTGCTCATTAGCCTCTGGAATGTATCACCAGATAGGGTTCGCTTCTATTCTGTAAATTCTCCCTTTTATGGGGAGATTATATCTCAGCTTCTACGGTGCACAAATGCACCAAACTTAATATGTGAAACAGATATTATGTAACAGTACGCTGATTTAATTCGGGTGCATATATTGACCAACTGGTGGCGCTGCTCTCCTGTAATTTAACCCCGTTAACGTAATGGCAATAATTCAGTTTTTGTGATATAAATAATTATAAATACACTGAACTTGGTATGTAAAATTAATATCATATAAAACTTTGCAGAATAATTTTGCGTGCATATCGGACAACTGGAGGCACTGGTATGCTGCAAATTAATTTTATTCAAGGGAACGGAACGCAATAGCACATTTTCTATGATTTATAAATGCTCTAAATTTGGTACGTGAAATAGATATTACGTAAATTTTACTGATTCACTTCGGGTACATATCAAATGACAGGTGGCACTGTTACGTTTCAACTTACGGGAAGCCTGTACCTCACCTTCTATAATACGAATACTTATCAAACCTTGTATGTGAGACATATATATAATGACAAAATGTGCTGCTTCAGTTTCCGTATATATCCACCGACGGATGGTGCTTCTATTGCTTTCTGCGATTTTTCAAATATCTGTATTTCAGCATTTTTGGTGAAAAATGTACAAAATTTCATATATAAAAATGTTAATTATAAAAACCTGTGTTGATTAAATTTTTATGATTAAATTAATAAATTTTAAAATTCTATGGATGCTGTATCTCACGAACTAATGAACGTAATTTATTCAAACTTTGTTTACTTGGACTATGACCTAAACTGGTGGCGATTATATTTGTTAATAAATCGTTCAATAGGTAGCGCTGTCGTACCATTATTTTCAGAATTTTTAATATGTCATAATAGGTCAAAATTTCGTATAAATGTGCATGAGTCAGCATTGTTTTTAACTTTTCCCTGGAAAATTAAATATGTATATATATATATATATATATATATATATATATATATATATATATATACATTTATATTAGTAATATTTAATTTAAAAAAAATATGGGCAATTTGTATAGTTCATCGCTTTCGCTATTGTATTAAAATTTTCAATATTCTTGCCAGAAAAGTCGTCTATACTTTTAAAGCGAAAGGATGAACCCTAAATCTGTGATAATTTAAAACAAAGTTATCGACTTTTCACATTTTTCATTATGTAAAATACATTTCTTAAGATACATATTTTGTATACCGTAAAATTGATTTTTTTGGATATTTAGTGTTATATTTGTTTGAGATGAAAATCGTATACATTTACCATGGAAAATAATTTTGATAGATTATTTTAGCAAATAATATTTATGAGATCAACCTGCGCAGGAAAATATAGAAGAAAGTTTTAGGATGGCCTCAGTATAATAATTTTTAAATGGTTAAGTTTTGAACAGTATGAAAAATCTTTATTAGAAACGATTGTTATTGAATAAATTGCTTGATCGACAGAAATTTTCGCCGGGCGTAAATGCCATCTGCTCTGTTTTTGCACAGGAAGTTTGTATTTCTTGGCGTGGCCTGTTGGATCCAAAGTTCTACTGCTTGCTTACTCATCACATATTTTGTATTTACATTCAGATTTGAATTTAACTTTCGTTCGGATACACTACAACAGCAAACAGCTTCAAGATACAGACAGATAAGTTCGTTCACTTACTTTTCCTTTTTATAAAATTTTCATACTTATGCATTGAAATCTTCCAAAATTTATTAAAATTTATCAAAAAAACATATAATATTTTAAAATTAAATTTGAAATTTTTTAATTTTTCACATCTTTCACGCTAATTCCTAAATTTATTTCGTTCGATATTTTATTATTACAGTTCAACGTTGTAGTTTAAACAAACCCATGCGAATTTTTCGAACTTTTCTTTTCTTATTTACTTTTAAAATTTGAAACTCATAAATATTATACCGAATTCCCCATCTAATTAAAATATTAATTTACCAGAAGCCAAATTATTATTAGTACCAAATTAATATTGTGCAATTGTGAGACCAAGATCATTCAAAGAAAGGTTTCAAAATAAAATTCATGGTTGAAGTCCCAGTTTCATACTTCCGCAGGCAGTACAGTTATAGTATAGGATTTCCATGATGCCTTTTAAATTTTTGTCGCGATGTTGGTGATGACTTTTTATTTCTTTTGGTGTATTTTGTTTAAATAATAATAATAATAATAATTCTTATTTTGATTATATTTTTATGTTTATGATTTTTAGTCAATTTATGACAATTATTCATATTCTATATAATCTTTAAAGTATTTCTATGTTTAAAATGACGCTTATAAAGATTGAAGCAGCAATTTTTAAAAATACAGTTTTCCATAAAATAATGTAAGCAGACAAATTTCGTAATTTTTTCTTATTAGTTCATTGAGTTGAGTCCGCATGCTTAAATATTGTTCATTTTTAAATATTATTTTTTATCCTCGCATATTTCAATAATTACACTACTATATCGTTTCGGCAAAAATTAATTGCAACTGATCCACGTTAAAGAAATATATAGATAGATTTGATCATGTTTGATCGTTTTACATTACACTGTAGAAATGTAAAAGCAGGGAGAAGTATTAAAAAAGAAATAGTTACTAAGGTGAATCTTAATATTGCTAAATATTTTAAATTTTGAAGTTTATTTATTTAATTTTTATTTATTTATTTGTTTAGAGAATAAAATTTTAATTATTTATTTATTTATTTTTCAAAATGTTTCACCATATTTTATACTGTCATATTTCACTGCATGTGTACGTAAAATTTATAAACTCAAAATCAATAATTTAAATAAATTTCGCATACGCATGATTTGAAATATGAAAATATTAAGTAAATTTCACGTAATCTAAATAAAAAAACAAAATAATAATAATAATAATAATATATATATATATATATATATATATATATATATATATGTGTATTTTTTTAAAACGTATTTAAAATACACCGCTGTTCAAAATTAAAGGAACAAACCTGCTTTTTCATTTTCTTCTTTTATGCATAACTTTTAAACAAATAAACACATGGACATAAAATTTGGATGTCATGTTCGTTATCATATCATTAATCGAATTTTACATAATTTTAGAATAAGTGATAATTTAAAACTAATAATTATTAATTTTTTTCAAAAGTAAGCTTTGGAAAAAATTAAAAATTTCAACAATTTTAGCGAAGAAAACTTAATGAAAAATTGTGTTAATGATGCATTATAGACAAGTGAAGACGCACATGCCCTCACATGTTAAACAAAATCCTAGTTTTACTTTCTGTGTTCACTTTTCTTTTACATTAATAACGGAATTTTTGAAAAAAAAAAAAATAATAATAATAATTACTAATTTGTATAAACTGTGATCATCACCAGAATAATAAAAATGTCGATAAATAATTTAATAATGAACGCCTTATCCGATTTTCATATTTCTATGTAAAATTTTAAAAAAATTATTCACACGCGAAAAAATGAAGAAAGAAGAAGAAACAAAAAAGTGACTACATGAAGAAATATATGGTTTTAATCTAACGCATGGATGAGCCTACATTTTTAACCTATCTGTAATGCATCTTCATGACCATTTTTCATTAAGTTTTCTTTTCTAAAATTGCTGAAATTTTTCATTTTTTCAATGTTTACTTTTGAGAAAAATTTACTGATATTTAGTTTAACAATTATTACTTATGCTAAAGTTATATAAAATTCGATTTATGGTAGTTTAAAAAACATACTATCCAAATATTATACTTCTGTGTTTATTTGTTTAAGAATTATGTGGAAAAAAGAAAAAGAAAACGAGAAAACAGTTTATTGTTTAAATTTTGTACACTTGTGTACTTCTTTTAACTAATTTTTATTTTTTGTTTTCCATTGATTGTGCATTATTATAGTTTAAAAATAGAATATGTAACATATCTGGGCATTAATTTGAGATTTCATTGATAATTTAAAATTTAATAAAATACTTTTGTGTTTGAATGCCAAAAGTTTGCAGTAAGTTTCAAAATTTAGACATAAATATTTTTAAATTTTTTTGCTTAAGAGCCCTCTTCACTCACCGCCGCTGGAAGCCGAAGCTAATGTTATTCAATGGGAAATTTTTCTTTACAAATAACTTATTAAGTAATACATATTTTTAAATTCTGTTTTCACATTATGAAAATTCACAGCTGTTAAATTGACGGACCTTTTTTAAAAAAATTATTTTTTTAATTTTTTATATTTTACTTCGAAGCTGCAAAATACGAATTTACAATATGTGATTTTTTTTCATTTTGCAATTTCAAAATAAAATATTAAAAATTAAAAAAATACTTTTTCAAAAAAGGTCCGTCAATTTAACAGCTGGGAATTTTCTGAATGTGAAAATAGAATTTAAAAATATGTATTAGTTAATAAGTTACTTGTAAAGAAAATTTCCCCATAGAATATCATTGGCTCGGTCTACCGGCGACGGTAAGTGAAGAGGGCCGTTAACATATTAAATTAATATCCAAATATGGTTATATTCTATTGTTAAATTATAATGATGCAAAATCTAGGGGGGGGGGGGAATAATAATTAGTTAGCAGGGGGCATATTATCTTAAAAATTTTCAAAATATTCCAGAACTTGAATTTATTTATTTGTTTGTTTTTGAATTCAAATATTTATCTAGAATATTCAAAATACTTGATCTTTTGTTATACAATATTTCAATGCATGTATGCAAAATTTTACATTACTAAGACAATTATTTATGAAAAATAATAATAATAATAAAAAGATAAAATAAAAACTACACAAAAAATAAAAAAGAAAAGATAAGATAAATAAAGGAAAGGAAAAAAAAAAGAAAAAAATAAGTAAATAAAATAAACAGACACTATAAAATTCAAGAACTCGAAGCAATTGTTCCGGGTCGAGAAAAGACACAACCCTTCATCAACCGAACAAAGTAGGCACGAGTGCTGCAAAAAATCTGCAACGTAGCTCTTGTATTTGCAGCACTCGTGCCTATTATGTTCGTCTGACGAAGGGTCGTGTCTTCTTTCGACCCGAAACAATTGTTGCGAGTTCTTCCATTTTATTATACATTAAATACATTTTTAGCACGTTCAAAGAACGTTCAAAAATTGTTTACATAACGTTGTGAGAACGTGTGTATAGAACGTTTTCAGAACGTTTCTACACTATTTTAGAACGTTTACAGTACGTTTTCTAGAACGTTCTGAAAATGTGTATAACGTTTTGAAAACGTTCTAAAAACGTTTAGAACGTTCTGAGACCGTATACATAGAACGTTCTCTGAAGGCTTCTATAACACCGATGGTGATAGCTACACGTTCATTGAACGTTCTCTGAACCGCCGTACTATTGTACTTTTTCAAGATGGACAAATAGACGTCTATAACACGTTCAAAGGGAACGTTCTTCGAACGTGTTTGCAGAACAATATTTGAACGTTCAGAGAACGTTTCGGTGCTGCTTGGGTATTTAATCTATAAAGAGAAAAACACTTGTGATATTTAACCTTATTATTAATTACCCGAAAATACCCTCATGTAAAAATACCCACAAAAATACCAGCGAGCTTTCAAAATACCCGTTTTTCGGGTAGTTACCTGCAATATGGCAACACTGTTCATTATAATATAAATAAAATAGAAATATATAATATTCCCGATGACTAAAAAATACATATAAAAAAGTCAAAGTATATTTTTTTTCGGTGCTAAATGCATATATGTATACTTAAGTATATACTAATTTTAAACTTTATCATTCCTTATTTTATACGAACATTCATTAACCTCATACAAAATAAAATTTAAGTAAAAAATCGTTTTTTAAAGTTAGAAGCTTTTTATAGTGAAGCTCTAAAAAGCATAAAATAAAATTTATTCTGGCAAAGACTTGCTACAAAGAAATGGAAGTTTCAACACTAAGAAAAAATAGAGAAAAATATAGGTACTTTCCTTTTGCAAGAAATGAAAATTTTTTAATGGTCAAAATTTTTTAAAAAGCTTTCGAGACCAATATTATTAGTTAGTACTAGTTTTTGTATAATCATTCGTTAGGCCAGAAATTTCAAACGTCTGAAAACTTTTTAAAATATTTTAAGTATTAAAAAATTTTCCTTTCTTGCAAAAGGAAATTACCTATATTCTTCTCTAAAATTTTCTTAGTGTTGAAACTTACATTTCTTTGTAGCATGTCTTTGCCAGAATAAATTTTATTTTATGCTTTTTAGGGCTTCACAATAAAAAGCTTCTAACTTGAAAAACGATTTTTTACTTAAATTTTATTTTGTGCTTTTTAGTTACAAAAAAGGAAAAAGCTTCTTAAAAAAACTAATTAAACTTTCTTAGGATATTTTGTAGACAACGGGAGATTTTCTTTTATCAATTGCCTTTTTTTTTTTTTTTTCGATTATTTATCTGCAAAAAAAGTACTGTATCCTCTTTCGAGGACTGAATCCTGGACCATCGCGTTATCAGCATGACGCTCTAACCAAAAGTCTAAGAACTGTCAAGAAAAATCATAGAACATTCTATAAAAATCTCACAAATACTTATACAAAAGGAATATTGTTCTCGAATGCTTTTTAAAATATTTGGAATATTTAAAATTTTTCATGTTTTTCAAAAGTGAAATATCTATATTTTTCTTTAAAATTTTCTTGTTGTTGAAAATTTTATGATTTTATAGTACGTCTCTGCAAGAGTAAGTTTTTATTTTAGGCTTTTCAGGGCTCCACAAGAATAAAACATATTTAGTATTATTTTTATTTATTTATTTATTTATTTATTTATTTTTATTTTTATTTATTTTTTTTTATTTATTTATTTTTTATTTATTTATATTTATTTTTGTTTATATTTTTACTGAAATTTTTATTTTGGGCGTTTAGTAACTCAAAAAAAAAAAAAAAAAAAAAGCTTCTTTAAAAAACTATCAAAATTCCTTAGGATACTGTATAGACAATGAAAGATTTTCTTTTATCAATTGACATCGTTTCTATTAATTATTTGCAAAAAAGTAACACATCGTCTTGCGAGGATCGAACCTACGAGCATCGCGTTATAACCAAGACTCTCTAACCAAATGCGCTAACGAGCGACGAAAAAGGATGTTTAAATTTACATTAAAGGAGGCGCCTTCTTTTTCAGAATGACACAAAGACACGATGATAAAAATCCAATTTCAATAAACAGCTTCTAAAAGAATATATATATATATATAACTTTTTATTTTGTGCCTTTTTGTATTTAAAAAAAAAAAAAAAAAAAAAAAAAAGCTTCTTCAAAAATTCTTAGAATACTGTGTAGACAATGAAATTTTTCTTTTATCAATTGACACATTTTCTATTAATTATGTGCAAAATTTAACACATCGATCCTTCGGGGATGGAACTCACCACCCTTGCATTAGCAACATGACGCTCTAACCAACTAAGCTAACGAGCGACTATAAGCCCTGCTGACATTTACTTTAAAGTTGAGGTGCCTTATTTATAAGCGTGACATGAAGACGCGATAACGAAATCAATTTTCAATAAAAAGCTTCTAAAAAATTTATTTATTTACTTATTTATTTATTTTTATTTAAATTTTTATTTTGTGCTTTTTAGTAACTAGATAAAAAGCTATTAAAAAAATTCTTCAAAAATTATTAGGATACTGTGTACACAACGAAATATTTCCTTTTATCAAATGACACCTTTTCTATTAATTATTTGAAAAATTAACATGACGCTCTAACCAACTGAACCATTAAGTGATAGAAATACAATAAATTGCTTACTTTTTTTTTTTTTTTTAAGTGGAAGCGTCTTGTTTGTTTAGCGTTACAGAAAACACGATGACAAATTCAACTTCATGTAATAATATATATATTAAAGCTTCTAAAAATATTTATTTTATGTATTTTGTACTTGAAACTTTTTATTTTGAGGTTTTTTAATATCTAAAATATTTTGTGTTTCATAATATCTAAAAAAAAAAAAAAAAAAAAAAAAGAAAAACTTCTTAAAAATCTCTTCGAAAATTCTTAACATACTGTGTAGTCAACGAAAAATTTTCTTTTATCAATTGACACCTTTTCTACTAGTTATCCTCAAAAATTAACACGCCGGACCTTCCGTGAACCGATCTCTCAACCACCGCTTTATTAACGTGACGCTCTAACCAGCTGAATTGCGGAGCCCCAAACGTAACGGCTTATATTTACTTTAATGGTTTACTGGCGTGACACAAACACACAATGACAAAGTCAATTTCATATAAAAAGCTCCTAAAAAGAGGGCTATTATAAGTATGAAACTTTCGTCTATATGTCTGGCTGAAGAAGCATAGCTGCCGAATAAATAGACAAATACTTTTTTTTTTTTTTTTTTTTTTTTTTTTTTTTAAGAACGCTGATATGATAGAAAAGTTTCTTAGCTGGGTTTGATTAAATTGTGTTCAATAGCTTATTATTATTATTATTATTATTATTAGTGTGAGAGTGTTTTTCAGTCTACTTTCCATTGGTATTTTAAAATTGCGAGCTAGCAATCTTGCAATTTCAAAAAGTAAAATCTGTGACCTGACACTATCCTAATCGGGTGGGGTTTTGGATTCAAGCTTTTTAAAAATATGTTGAATTTTAAAGCAATATTGGCAAAAGTTAAAAATTGCTTATGAATAATAATTATAAGAATATTGTTCAAAAATATAGTTGCCAACTTTTACGCTTTTTGGTTACTGGAAAATTTTTAATAGAAATTTGGCAATCATGCAAATATTTGTAAATTTAAAAGAAAATGAAAGAATTTTAGAGACTTCGTTAATTACATAATAAAGGATCCCCAGCTAATTTCCATCGTTATTTTAAAGAGAATTAGTATTTTTCGAAACGAAAAATTCTGCCTTTTGGCATTATTTTCCAATTCATGATAAATAGAAATTTTTTTGGTAACTTTAAAATGAAATAACTTTCAGAATATAGTATTAGGTTTTAAAATCTGAATAAGATTTCTAAATAGTATTTACGTTTTTTTTTTTTTTTTTTTATCAGCTTAAATCATCAGTATCATAAATTCCAAGATCTTAATTTATTTCGGAGTATTTTTAGCCCCGCCTTTATTTCACACGAATTATTTTTTATCAGTAATTTCTTCTTCTTTTATCAAAGTTTACATTAAAAAAAAAAAAAGAAAATCTATAAATAAAATGGTTCTAAATAAAGGTGGAGCTAAAAATACTCAGGAATAAATTAAAGTGTTGGAAGGCATTACATATAATAAAAAAAAAAAAAAAAAAAAAAAAAAAAAAGAAAGAAAGAAAGAAAGAAAGAAGACGAAGAAAAGGAAAACTCTTTCCCAAAAGATAACTTTTTAAAAATATACACTTATAATGAAATTTATCTTATAATATAAAATAAAGCTAAATACTGGCTTTATTTTGTAGAACATAGGTGCCACGATTCCGTTGTTTTCAACGGACACAACATAACCGAAAGTAAAAAAAAAATTATTTTTGCAGGGATGGAACACGGGCGCAGAATTCACACCGGAATGTGTTTAAAAATTTCTCTACCTATAATATCGTCGATTTAAGAGGTAGAAATTTTTCTTACATTGATAGTGGTATGAATTCTGCGCCCGTGTTCCATCCCTGTTTTTGGTTTGTAAAGAAGTGTTTATGATCTTTATTATATGATTCAGCACAATATTTGTAGCTACCCAAATTAAATGAACTAAGCCTTATATTAGGTAAAAATATTGTAATATGACTAAAATAATTTACTTTTTTTTATTATTTATTTGAAATTGTATATTGAAAGCAAAAAGAAGAATAGAACAGTCTGTATAAAAACACATGCTTGTACTTTGTGAACTATGTATATACTGTGGAAAAAGTACATACATACATAGAGTATAGAACTAGAAAGAGACAGATGCCAGTAGCCAGTATACTACTCGTATTAGTACACATTTTATACATATATATGTATATGAGGCATGCCGCGCCGTGCGCTACATATATGGATATATATGTAGAGAGATATACTCTTTGTATATATATATTGTATACTAATAACGCCCGGAAGTATATCTATGTACATATATACACAGTATACATACGGCTAATGGAAAGCGTTCAGTGACGATGACGCGAGTTCCATGATTTTTGTTCACCCAAAAAGTTCTCAACGCGCCTAAAGAAGTTTTCACTTCAAAAAAATTCAGATTATTTAATGGTATTTATTCATTGAAAACATACGTGATAGATTTCTTTTCAAAATAACGTGATCAAAATAAATCGATAAATATTTGAAAAAAAAAAAAAAAAAGATAAAATATATATATATATATATATATATATATATTACCGTTAAAACGCGAAATCCGTTAATCTGCAGATTATCTAGCTAATCTGCAGATTAACTAAAATTACCCGTTAAAGTGCGGAATAAAGAGTTTTCCGCATTTTAACTAGGTAATCTGCAGATTAACGGTTTCAGTATCGTTAAAGTTCAAATGTTTGTTTCGAGCCTTAGTTTTTTTTTGCATTCTTTATGACGTCAAACAGCCATGTGATACAGATATGCGAATGACCTTCAAGCATAACTAAAACTTTTACCCTTTCACTTCCGCTACGCTATGATGATAAACCGATAAACGGCAAACGCAAAATGTGTAGGATAGAAGCCATGGTTAGGTTTATTATTATGACTAACACAAAATTTAAAGAAACAAGTAAGTTATAATTGTTTTAATTTTGATTTTATTTCTATCTTTTTTAATTCTGTCAATATAAGTTTGATAAGGGTCTGTATTTTATTAATGAAATTTAATCTTAATTAAAAGCTGTCTCTCGTGAAACTCCATTTTGAATTATGAATATTAGATTTACATTACAGTAATTATTTCCTTCCGAACTAAAACTATTAAACCATAACTTTTTAAAACTAATTTATTTTAAAATTGATTTAAATTACTATTACTTACTGAAAAAAAAAAAAAAAAAAAAAAAAAAAAAGATATATTAATTATTAACTTAGAAAAATATTATGGCATTTAATAAATACTTAATATGAAATTTTTGTACATATTTTAGCATTTCATTACATTTTTTTTTTTTTTTTTTTTTTTTTTTCTTTCAGTTTCAAGTTTCCTGTACATATTTTATGTATCATGATTATATTTTTATTTATTTATTTATTTATTTATTTTAATTTTGTTCGCTTTTTCAGATAATTTCGTTGTAGTTTATCACATAAAAAGTGTTAATAAAGGTTTTTTTTTTTTTTTTTTGTAAAATTAATATATTTGCTAAACTTGTGCAGATATATGTATGCTGCAAAATATAGTTTAATAAAGCATTGAAAACTGTCATTTTAATTTTCATGCATTCTAAAAAATGTTAAAGCAGTTTTAATTATTTGAAGTACTTCTTAAATAATGCTTCTGATTTGTCTAATTTAATATTTCTAGTAATATTTTATATAATTTAATATTTCTAGTATTTAAATAGTAATAGCAATATAAGTTGTTAATAAAACTTTTTTTTTAATTTTAAATTGTTAAATATTTTTATATTGAAAAGAAATCGTTACTGTATTACAATTCTAACATTCATTTATAAAATAGAATTTATTGAAAGCTATTAAAGCTATTATATTTCATATTAAAAATGCATAACATCTTCAAACTTATATTGACAGAATAAAAAAGATGAAATAAATAAAAAATAAAACAAATATAACTTTAAAAGATATAAAAATTAAAACACATGCAGATTAAAATAAGTAAAGAAATAAATAAAAAAGAAAAGAAAACTATTTTTTTTTCCGAATGAAAAAACAAATACAACACAGCGTGCTGTAAAATTGCAACACCAGAAATCTTATTTTCACTTTAACTAGTGCATAGTAGGTAATGTGCAGATTATCTAGGTAATTCGCAGATTACCTAGGTAATTTGAGAAATAAAACAATTTTCCTCACTTTAACGGATCACCCTAGTTAATGTGCAGATTACCTAGCTAATCTGCAGATTAACTGATTCCTGCACTTTAGCGGTAACATGTATATATATATATGTATATGCGTAGCTGCCAATATTTTAATTTATTCCGGAGTAATTTTAGCCCCGTCTCTATTTCGTACCACATATTATTTAAAAGTAATTTTTTCTTATTTTATCGATGTTGTGCGTTGAAGAAAAATTTTCTGTAAATAAAGTGGTGCGAAATAAAGGCGTGGCTAAAAGTACTCCGGAATAAATTAAAATATTGGCAGCTATGTATATGTAACATATAATTAAAGCGTCTTATTTGTTTATTTTTTAATAAATTGATTAATAAATATGTAAAAATAAATGTTTACTCTGAAAGTTTCATTTATACTAAACGATAAACCTTTTTTAGACAACAAATTATTCTATAGAAATCCTTTTTATATTCACAGTCAGTGCTGCCAGATTTGAGGGAAATTTTTATTCAACAGCCGCCGTTAAATTTTACTTGCAACAGTTACCTAATTACATAGACAATTTCTGTGAAAAATGTTTCGAATTTATTACAAAACTGTTTCAAATAAAGTTTAGTGGTGGGAGTTACATAAAAATTTCCCTCAATCTGGCAGCACTGTTCACAGTGCCTGTAGCGGTCCTATAATTTCACATTTATTGTATTTTTTTTAATACCACTATTTTATATATGTAATACTAGCAGGCTTCGCTAGTCCCTATTTTTGATTGAATCCCTATAATTACTGAATTCTCAAAATTGCATTAATTTTTATCACGTGAAAAAAAAAAGAGAAACAAAATATGATTAGAAAAAATGCCGCACCGGGTTCTCACTGCCTTCGGTAAAAATTCCCAAAATGCTCTAACTCCTATTTCTATTATTTTCCCCTTCGCCCCCCCCCCTCCAGTCTATCCTAATAATTTTACAAATTCGAAAATATCCGCAATCGATTTGTAAGTATCAAAAACCTCTATGCACCAGTTTTGAACGATCTATCTCTATTTTAATTTTTTTGCCCCTCCACTCCCCCCCTTCCCGCCCCTCCCAATAAATTTAAAAAATTCGAAAATATCCGCAATCGATTTGTAGGCATCGAAAACCTCTATGTACAAATTCTGAATGATCTAACTCTATTTTTTTTTTTTGCCCCTCCGACCCCTTCCCGGCCCTCCTTGTTCATAAATCTTTCAATGTTCCGTAATAATAATTTCCATAAACCATAAATGATGAAATTTTGTTCTTTTGCATTTTATTTATTCACTTCACAAAACAACATATAACGGATTCACAATAAAAACATAAATAAACATTTCTTAAGCGCTATATTTTAAACGGTCAAGCATGACCGACTCCCTTCAGATCACATTCTTAACTAGTCAGTAATCGTACATCGGCGCGTCGAAAAATGACGACTAGTCGCGCCACCTGAGAGGATGCAAAGACAATTCAATTTGCAACATCCTCCCGCCCCGAAAGGTAAGTTAAGTTCAATACAAATACAATTTAAAAAATACAACCAATAAAAAAATCACAATACATAATAACAAATTTCACAACCACATAATACTGAAAATAGAAATTATATCAAATACAAAAATCAATGTTACCTGGATACAATTGAAAAAATGAAAACAATATTAATATTACCTTACAGGTGAACAGTTGGTTTAATTAAGGTAAGTCCCCTTGGACTTCCAAGTTACAAAGAAGTTGAATGGGTCTTTTTAACATTCCTGATGAAGTTTTTAAGGTTACAGATCTTACCTTATTGTCACGTCCTACATGTGTCTCAATTACTTTTCCTAACTTCCAAATTTGTCTTGGGGCCTTGTCATCACCTATTAGGACTATATCACCTATATTAAAATTAGAAATTGGATTAACAGGTTTTACAACATTAGCATTTCTCAACTGCAAAATATATTCAAATTTCCAGCGCTTCCAGAATTCGTTAAGAAGTCTCTCACGATATAAGTATCTTTTAATTAACAATTTTTGAGAGTTAGATTGACTTGCTATCACTAAACGGCCACTTTGTGGTGGCAATGCAGTTGACCTTTTTCCTATTAAGAAGTGGGCTGGGGTGAGAGGGAATGGCTCTAAAGGGTCATTGTATACATAAGTTAAAGGTCGAGAGTTAATAATAGATTCAATTTCTGCAAGTATAGTTTGCAGTTCTTCAAATGTAACTAATGCCCTACCAAGAATTTTCCTCAAAATGACCTTTGTCATACGAACCATTCGCTCCCAATAACCCCCCCACCATGAGGCTCTTTCTACTATATAATTCCATTTGATACCCTTATTACCAAAATAGTTCTGAATTTCAAAGTTCTTAATGTTCATATAAAGTTTCTTTAGTTCCTTTTCACTACCTTTAAAAGTCAAAGCGTTATCGGAATTCACAACCTTGCACATACCTCTTCTGGAGATGAAACGTCTGAATGCAAGTAAAAAATGTTCAGAACTGAGACTAGAGACTATTTCCAAGTGCACTGCTCGAGTGACTGCACAAGTGAATAATGCAATGTAAGATTTGTTGTTGTCTTTTGTGAATAAGGGTCCAGCAAAATCGATTCCGACGACTTTAAAGGGTTGAGCCTCACTAGTTCTTGCTATGGGTAGCGGAGCTGTTATTTGCTGTCCTTGTTTGGCCTTAAACCTTCTGCATAGAAAACATTTGTTCAAGCAGGATTTCACAGCTTGCCTGCCCTTAATGATCCAAAAGCGTTCTCTTATTTGAGTGAGTGTGTCAGATATACCAGAATGACCTAAATTTTCGTGTTCCTTCATGATCAAAAGATTAGTAAATCGAGCCTTGTTCGGCAAAATAATTGGATGCTTAGATTCATCAGAAAAATTAGAGCCTTGAATTCTTCCCTTTAATACTATTAGACCTTCTGTTGTCAAAATGGGATTCAAATTATATAACTTAGAATCAGGAGAAACTGAATTTTTTGCCTTTAATGTAGTATATTCTTTGTTAAATTCACTTTGCTGCACAAATAGAAGCCAATAATTTTCTGCTGCAGATATTTCATTTGCTGTCAGCGCTCCTGAACGTTTTTCAGACCTAGATTTGATATTATTTAGAAATCTAAAAACATAGGCGGTTGTTCTCAAAACTCTATTCAAACTACTGTAATTTTCCAGATTTAATAATGGCATTGGAACTTCTACGTTAACCTGAAGTGTTGTAACTCCATGTCTTTCTTCAACCACGCTGTCCATGTCACAGGAAAATTCCATTAGAGAGTCATATGGTATACTTAATTCTGACAACCAAGCTGGTCCTTGACTCCATACCTTATCATTCATTAAGGAATTTGCTTTCACACCTCTCGTTAATTTATCCGCCGGATTGACCTTGCCTTTGCAAAAGTGCCATTTTTCAGGATCAGTTTTTTCCTTGATTTCAATCACTCGGTTTTTCACAAATTGCTTATAATCGTTAACTGAACCTTTTATCCAATGAAGGCAAATCTGAGAGTCAGTCCAATAAAAAATATTGTTGGGGTCGAGCATAGGAAAAACAGATTTGAGATATGATCCCAATCTTGCTGAGACTAAAGTGCCAAGTAATTCAAGTCTCGGTAATGTAATCTTCTTCAAAGGGGCTAGTCGAGACTTAGAAATTATAAAACTTGTTTTGCATTCTTCAGAATTCGTAAATCGAAAATAAGCTACTGAACCATAGCATTTTGGGCTAGCATCGGAAAATATGTGTACCTCTACTGAGTTCCAGCAGAATTCATTAAAATACAGCCTAGGAATTCCAGTGAACTTCAAATTTTTAGCTTCATTTAGCCATTCTAAAAACAACATTTCAATTTCATGTGGAACAGGTTCGTCCCACTGTTTACCATTTTCCCATACTGATTGTAATATAATTTTTATGCGAATCAAAAATGGATTCATGATCCCCAATGGATCAAATAACATTCCGCAAACAGCCAAAATATATCGCTTTGTTATAAATCTGTCCTCCGGTAATTTGTTAAATTGTGAAGTGTCAATCAGTAATTCGTCATTCGTATTGTCCCAAATAATTCCTAATATTTTTAGTTCAACATTGGATTCCTCCGGATCTTCTCGACATTCGAAATTGTCTGTCTTCCACAACTGATTAAGTTTAGAAGAGTTGGAAATCCAAGCCCTGAGATTCATGCTAGCTTCATTTAAAATATACATCATTTCCTTAGATAATTGTAATGCCTTGTTCACATCATCAGTGCCAGAGATGAGATCATCGACGTATAGAGATCTTAATATTTCTGTTGCTTCCGGGTAGTCATTCTCAAATTTTTTCAAATGAAGCCTGATTGTTGCCGATAATAGAAATGGGGAACATTTCACCCCAAAGGGAACTCTGCAGAATTGTAATGTCCTAATTCGTTTAGCAGCATCGGAATGGAGATCGGGCCCCTCCCCATCATTCCATAAAAATTTCAAAAAATTCCTATCCTCATCCGCGATTCCTACTTCTAGAAAGGCTCGTTGAATGTCTGCGCAAAACGCTACAGGGTGTAACCTAAACCTCAAAATTATCCTGAGTAAATCTGGATTTAAATTAGGACCGCTCTCTAAACAATCGTTAAGAGATAATTTATCCCTGCCCTTACATGAACCGTCAAAAACTATCCTAACCTTAGAACTTTTCTTTTGTTCGCGTACTACTGCATGATGCGGCATGTAATAGCCTGTACCCGTATTTTCATTTAAATCCGACGCTACTTCCTCTATGATGCCCAACTTTAAATGTTCCTCAATAATTTCCTTATATTTAAAATATAAGTCCGGATTCCTACCAAAAACAGTGTTCAAATGAGACAAGCGTCGTCTTGCTATCCCATAATTACTGTCCAATTCCTTAACATTATTTTTCCACAACAATCGCGTTTCATATCTTTTATTCCTATAAGTAGTGGTTTGCCTAAATAACTCTAAAATTTCATCATCTGATTTAGAATGTTCTTTGTCCGGATTAATTCCAATTGCCTCTAATTCCCATAAATTTTTAACCCTTTGATGGTCCAATTCCTCCTTAACAACATGTAAATGATTAACGCGCACTTTCTGACAATTCTTAAGTGCTTTAGGGTCCCTTTCCTTTCCTTGTATCACAAATCCAAATAAGGTATCTGTTGCCATTAATCGTTTAGAAATTCTCACGTTCCTTTCTCCAAGAATTTCCCCAATGTAATCCGATCCAATAAGTACATGAATTTTACTTAAATTACCCTTATCTGCCAATTCAATGCCTTTTTCTAGTGCGACATTACGCACCCATTGTGAAGGAATTTTAATTTCCCCAAATGTAATTGAATCAATTACCACAGCCCTTAATTTAATTTTCTTATTAGTTTCTCTTACATTATGTAATACTATTTCTACAATATCATAAGTTTTCCTTTCAGTATTTTCATTGCCAAAAGTATAAATTAAAAGGGTTTCCCTTCCGATTGTTTTTAATCCCAATAAATTGCACACTTCGCGCAATACAAATGTCCTAGAACTTCCATTGTCAATAAGACACCTCAATAAATGGCATTTGGCCTGAACATTAAATACACTTGCCGTTACAGTCTGCAACAACACCGAATCATTCGGCGTGTCCTCAAGCTCTTTATTCTTATTACAAACCAAATTTAAAGAACTTTCTGACTGTATTTGTTTTTTATCCTCAACTGAGCGGGATTCATTTCTTTCTGTATTACATATTAATGAGTTATGCCAGGGAGACGCGCAATACTTGCACTTATGATCTTTACGTGAACAAAATTTACTCAAATGGTTTGAAAAACATATAAAACATAATCCCTTGGCCATTAGAGCCCTTTTCTTATCATAAACATTTAAGGAACAATCATGATTCATATATGCCGAGGAACAAAACAAACAGCCCTGAACTCCAGTATTTTGAGAAAACGAACTCGTATTTCTTTTGTTATTAAATTTAGGCCTATTATTATCATAAGAATACCTATTATGATAACCAGATAAATTTCTTTCCGCCTGAGTCGCTAAAACGGAAGCTGATGATTTAGGGGGATGATATTCGCTCCTTTTAGAATTTAAGTAAGGTTTATTGTGGCCTGTCATTTTATTCCGAAAATTATTTTCATTTGCGCTATTATTTCTGGGATTCGCTAAAATTATCGATGCTTCTCGTATTTCTAATTCTTTACGTATAAAATCAACTAATTTAGAAATATCAAACAATTCATCTGAATTACGCTGTCTATTATAACTTAAATTTAATTCTTCCGGTAGTTTTTGTAATATTACAGGGCATAACAGATTACTGTAAGTGCCTGTTGCTACATTTAATGATTGTAACGAACGAATTTGTACCTCAATCGCGTCGTACATTCTCCTTAATTCAGTAACATTCGCGCATGATTTCACCGGCTCTATTAATAGTAACTTATGCATGTGGGACGATATAATTACGTCACTTCGTCCAAAACGTTCCTTAAGTAATTGTATTGATGCATCGTAATTAGATTCTGTCAATGAAAACCCAGATACAGCGCTCAAGGCGACACCTCCTAAGAAAGATTTCAAATACGAAAATTTCTCAATTTTGCTTAAAGAATTATTATTATGTATCGCTACCTCGAAAGAGTTCCAGAAGTCCAACCATGAACTACAGTCACCAAGAAAATTTACAACTTGTAATTTCGGAAGTTTAACTGTACTTCTGGTTTCAGTTCTAACTGTTAGGTTCTCTGAACCAATCCCTGTTTGATCACTTGATCTAGCGATCTGAATAACACCAGGCAACGGCCTATCATTTAAATTATCCACTAGCCTTTCTAATTTTGTTTTTACATCGATCCCTTTTTCCCTGTATTCCTCGCAGCCTGCTACATCTTCAGCTATATCTTTGACTTTAATTTTTGTTTGTATTTCATAATCGATGTTTACGAGTTCTGCCTGTTTGTCCAGGAGTTGAGCCTTTAATCTAAGAAGCTCCTCAATTTTCATTAATTTCGTGTACTCCTCCGTAATTTCGGAGTTCAGGATTGTTTCTATTTTCCCCAAATATTTCGTAAATGAGGTTCTTAAACCTCTTCTTTTTTCCTTCAATCTTTCTAGGTCCATTTTAAACCCAATATCGTAACAAGAGAACAAAAATAAAAATTATGAAACCTTCTAATTGCTTAATAATAACTCCTATCCATATATTTATTAAATAAAAATAAACATGTATTATCTATATATCAAAAAAATGTAAACATCATCTTTAAATATCATTTAAGAACAAAAAAAATGAATATCGTTAAAACAGAAGTAAATCAATTTAAAATAGCCTTTAATGAAACCAAAACTAAATAAATAATTTTGTATTAAATCAGAAGTAACTCTATTTTAATAGCATTGCAAGAAGCAAAAAATTAAATAATATTCCATTAAAAAAAACAATTTCGTTTTCAAAGAAACAAAAAGAAACACCATTTAAACAACATTTTATGAAACGAAAGTAATTTTCAATTATTTAAATGTTGAATGAAACCATTTATATTTAAAACCCAAACTATTTTTTAATTATTCAAATTTGAAACCATTTATTTCATATATCAGCAAAATTTATAAATTATAAATAATATTATATATAAACCAAATGAATTCGATGTCCTCACAGACTGCAACCATTTTAGAACAAAAACTACACTTTTCTGTTAAACGAAACCATAACTTTTAACCCCCAAACTCAAACCAAAATAATGAAATAATAAGGGAAAAAGCCTACCTCCCATATCCGATGCATGCTCAGCGGATTCATTTCACTCCATAATTATCCAAAAAAAATGCATGTCGTCCAAATAAATGCAAACAGTCACATCCTAGGGTCACCAAAATGTGTTCATAAATCTTTCAATGTTCCGTAATAATAATTTCCATAAACCATAAATGATGAAATTTTGTTCTTTTGCATTTTATTTATTCACTTCACAAAACAACATATAACGGATTCACAATAAAAACATAAATAAACATTTCTTAAGCGCTATATTTTAAACGGTCAAGCATGACCGACTCCCTTCAGATCACATTCTTAACTAGTCAGTAATCGTACATCGGCGCGTCGAAAAATGACGACTAGTCGCGCCACCTGAGAGGATGCAAAGACAATTCAATTTGCAACACTCCTAATAGCTTTACACTTTCGAAAATATCCCCATTCGACTTGCAGGCCTCTAAAACCTATCTGTACCAATGTTGTACGGCTTAACAGTATTTCTATTTGTTTTTGTCCTTAGCCCCCGCCCCCCTTACTGCCCCACCCACCTTCCCGCCCCTCCTAATAATTTTACAAATTCGAAAATATCCGCAATCAATTTGTAAGTTCCGAAAACCTCTATATACCAATTTTGAACGATCTAACTCTATTTTTATTTTTTTGCCTCCCCATCTCCCCCCCCCTTCCTGGCCCTCCTAATAACTTTACACTTTCGAAAATATCCCCATTCGACTTGCAGACCTCTAAAACTTACCTGTATTAATTTTGAACGGCCTAACTGTATTTCTATTTGTTTTTGCCCATAGCCCCTCCCCCTTCCCGCACCTCCTAATAATTTTACAAATTCGAAAATATCCGCAATCGATTTGTAAGTATCGAAAACCTCTATATACCAATTTTGAACGATCTAACTCTATTTTTATTTTTTTTTCCTCCCCATTTCCCCCCCCCCTTCCTGGCCCTCCTAATAACTTTATACTTTCGAAAATATCCCCATTCGACTTGCAGGCATCTGAAACCTATCTGTACCATTTTTGAACGCCCTAACTGTATTTCTATTTGTTTTTGCCCCGTAGCCCCCCTTCCTTACTGCCTCACCTGGGGGCTGAATTTCTAAAATTCCAGAAATTGTTTTTTAGATATTTGTATTAGCTATATTTTAGAGCAAAAATTTCACGTAAATCTATTTTTTTTTGTTTGAGATATATTGGATTATGCGAAATCACGTTTTACGCATGTGAAATCACGTTTTGCGTCCCCACCCCCCTTGGGGACCGAATTTTGAAAATTCCAGAAATTGGTTTTTAGACGTTTGTATTAGCTATATTTTAAAGCAAAATTTTTACGGATATCTGTTTTTTTTTGTTTGAAATATGAAGGATTTTGTGAAATCACGTTTTGCCCCCCCCCCCCCCCTTGGGGGCGAATTTTGTAAAATCGCTTCTTAGTGGATGCCTACGTCATAGAAAGAACATTGACTCAAAATTTCATACTTCTAGGTCCAGGGTCCAGGTGTTTGCAGGCCCCGACTTACGGCAGGGCATACGGGACAAATGCCCTGGGCCCCCCTTCTGGAAGGGGCCCCCTACAGGCGAATACAGAAATTCTGCAACCTAAAGACCTCTTATGCCACTGCAAGGGGGCCCCCCAGAATAGGCTTGCCCCGGGGCTGCAGGTAGTCTAAGTCGGGCCCTGGGTGTTTGGTCTGGGCGATGATGAATCACCCCCTCACTCAGTCAGTCAGGAAGAACGATTTTATATATATAGATAAATATTTATCAAGATTTTAAAGCTTTTGGGCGAGCGTTATTCTCCCTAGTTACAGTGTTTCAGAACAAAATTTACCGTATTCATATTTTTTCTAATCAAAGTATTTATATCCATAGTATATTGGTAGTACAAATATGAATATTGGGTATATTTTTAAGAAATAAATGACATACAGATTACGAAACAAACGCCTACTGGTGGAGTTAGAGATTTTCAGACGTGAATCTACGTCAGCGGTCGTGAAAGTGTTAATTTGAGAGAGTTCGTTTGTTTAACTACAGGGGAAAGGGGTTGAGCTAAAGCCAAAATTTTTTGCTAAAGCTACACTCGGATGGGTGTGATTAGAAATTGGAGGTTTTATTACCTGCATAAACAGGGTTCATACGGTCCTTGAATTTCCTTAATTTTCTCCACTACTAAGAAAATTATAACCATTTCGTAGTTAAAATGATTATAATAAATAGTAAGATAAAACTTAATGATATTTAAAGTAATATGAATAATAATATTATTTGAGATATTTCCGTGTTATTCCTTCGGCAAATAAACTAACTAGCTTAGCAACGGTTCTGATAAACTTGTGCTGAAGTTACTTTTCATAAATAATCAAATTCAAATTACGTTTCATGACTCAAATTCCATTAATTTAATTTAATTTAACTTATTTTTAATTTATTTTTAAGTTAAATTTTAAATAATTAATTTTTTGCATTATACTGATTGTTTATTACGACGTTTGGCCAATGTCTTTGATTTTGCGAATATGGCAAATTTGAAGAAAGGTTTATTTGAAAATATCGACCGCTAGGTAGGCGAAAACCAACCAGTAATAATAATAAAAATATAAATTATAATTAAACAAAATAAATATAAATAATAAACATACTTAAGTGGGTTGAGAAGAAATTTTTTTTATAAGATGTATCAAAAAAAGTTAATGTGTATTTAAAAATTTCCTGCTGAACATTGTATCATTTTTATTTTTATTTTTATTTTTATTTTCACTTTCTCTTACCCTTATGGTAACAACAACAACAACAACAAAAAAAAAAAAAGTAATATTTAGAACAAATTGAACTTTTTTTGGATATTTAGTGTTATACTTCTCTTAGAATAACTTAAAAAAGAATAATTTTAGGAGATCCAAAGGTTGTATTTTGAAGTTAATATAAGTTTGTTGCTGGAAAAGTTTGATTAAGATTGATAAGTTTAAATGAAAGCTGCGTGTGAAAATTGTCTGTGTAATTTTAAGTAAACTTTTAATTTTAATAGCAGAATTAAATTCTATATAAATGTAGGTTCATTAATGAAACGGGGGGTTGAGGGGTGTAGCCCCCCTCACACAGAACTAATTATCATATAAAACTCTTCCGAAGCCTAATTTGAATTGTTTAACATAGGTTTACATAACCTATAGGTAACTCGGTATCTGACCTCTTAATCTCCAACCTGTACTTATAGTGTTAAACCTCAGGGTAAGAGAAAGTCGTGTGAGTAACATACCAGATTATTTTCTTTACGGGTTGTTTCTGTGTTTATCGTCTTAAAAATATGTAATATAACTTTCTCCCTACAATAAACAGGAGCATTTAATGTGCAAAATTGCATGGTTAGATAATTTTTTAGCCTTGTCATACATTCGGAGGAGGCATATTTTGCATCTCATAAATAACATTTTAGCCAGTTTTTGCAAGAAACTAGCTGAAATGCTTGCCATTTCCGAAGCTCATTCGAAAAAAAATAAAATAAAAATAATAATGCGATCCTATATAGCAAGGGTCATAATGTCCTACTTTTTTCACATCATTATTTTTTTCTTTTATTTTTGTTTTCCCTGTATTTAATTGCAGAAATTCCGCGAATTTCTGCGATTGAATAAATTAAAAAGTAGGACGTTCTAATAAAAATGGCTAAAAGAGACAACAAAATTTAATAATTGGAAAAGCTCAAGCGATTTCCAAGTTATAGTACAGATATCTTTTTTTTTTTTTTTTTTTTTTTTTAACTACAATTTTACTGACCTTTGTCTGCACTTTAACCTTTTCAGAGTAATTATGCTCAACCAATAAACATAGATGCCACCATTTTAATTTATAACGGAGCAATTTTAGTCCCTTTATTTCGCACTATATTTTTAGAATATTTTTCTCCAATATATAACAAAACAACGATAAAATAAGAAAAATTTGCTCTTTGAAAGTAAGTGGTATTAAATAATGGCGGGGATAAAAGAGCTCCGGAATAAATTAAAATGATGGCAACTCTGCTAATAACGACAGCCAACAGATTTTACAATCAGGATTAGAAAATCTGGAACGAATCTATGAAGTTTCCATAAGCTGCCATTATCTAATTAATAATCCGGAGTATTATTTGTACACGCCCCTTTTTCCATGCCACTTATTTTTTAGAGTAATTCTCTTCAAATGTATTTACAATTACATAATAAGATAAATACTCTAAAAAAAAACACTGGTGCAAAAAAAAAAGGCGGGTATTAGAAATACTCTGGATTTATAATTAGGATGTTTGCAGCTTGCCACTAAAAGTTATTTACACTGTATCCATAGCTGCTAATATTTCAATTTATTCCGGAGTACTTTTAGCCCGCCTCTATTTCGCACCACTTTATTTATAAAAAGAATTTCTCTAATATATAACACCGATAAAATAAGAAAAATATTCTCTTAAAAAATAAGTGGTATGAAATAAAGGCGGGGCTTAAAATACTCCGAAATAAATTAAAATATTGGCAGGTATGCTATATCCCACATCCCTTCAAATGGCTAAGAGTATTGTGCAAATTTTTATTAGCGTAGTCAATACTTGAAGTACAGGGGTCGTACATTCTGCCCTTTCTTTAAACGGTTTTAGAGATCAGAAATTTATGACTTTATTACTATTATTTTTTTCATATAGAAATTTTTATGGTAATTTTACAATAATGTGTTGTGATTAAAAAAGATAGAGATTACTGTATAAAAATTCCGGTAGCAAAAGAGACGGAATTTTCTCATCCCTGAAAGTTCTCTAAAAAAAGAGTGGAGAATACTACCTTGGAAGCTCCGCCCTTTATTCAAGACTCTTCCAGGATGAAAAAATTTCCACCTTTTTTTCTACATGCAAAGCGCTACCACGTGTAGAAATTTCTAATAATTTTTTATAGGCATGTAGGGCTTCCAATTATTTTAATTTATTCTGGAACAGCGTTAGGCCACACCTTTATTTTACAAAAGTAAATTTGTAGAGTGGGAACATGTACTTACGATTACATAAGAAGAATATTACTCTACAACTAAAATGGTGTGACAATAAAGGCGTGACATAAGGCTATAACGGAATAAATTAAATAATTGTCCAGTTTAATTATGAATTAGGATTAAACATGATCAATATCACTGTATAAAAATAGTGGAATCAAAAAAAGGCGAAAATTTTTTATCCCTGAAAGTGTCCTGATGAAAAGGCGAAGACTTCGAAGTATGAGTGTAGTGATAATTATGAATATGAATAAGGAATTTTTATACCAAATAACATCTTTTTAGTTTAATTGTTT
Organism: Salticus scenicus; assembly: GCA_963930645.1. Classification (NCBI taxonomy): domain Eukaryota; kingdom Metazoa; phylum Arthropoda; class Arachnida; order Araneae; family Salticidae; genus Salticus; species Salticus scenicus. Next base: position 112,571,224 of record OZ005654.1, on the reverse strand, counting down.
ACCAAACTGCATAACCCACTCCCTGTTTTCGTTCCTTTCTTCCTTCTATACGGAGGAGTAACATTTTAATAGCATAGTATTCCTTCATGCGCTATGGAACATATGTATCATTTCTTTCGAATCTGTGAAAGAGTTATCGATCTCCAAAGCGAACAGACAAACATGTAGGGGCATCCCAAGCCACTGAGTTCTGCAGCATTACTCCAAACTTGTACAGCAACGTTACCAAATTAACCACTGTTGCCCCTTGTCGCGTGGGGCGAAAGCCCGGCAACAACAAGCAAATGACAAAAAGATTTTTATCAATGCTCCTAAACCAACTCAAAGACTAAAACGAATGAACTGAAATACTTAATTATGGACTCAGCTAACGAAATCATCGACTAAACTTCTCATTGCAAAGTCTTAGCAAAGCTATTTATTCCTCCTTGTTTCCTCTGTCGCGTGGGGTTTAATCCCGGCACACCTGCTATAAATGAATTATTGCCCTCTGTCGGTTGAGGCTCAATGCCTGGCGAATTTTGTAAACGCTTGTTGAATTCTCAATAAACGTTCGGAGCAGTTCCCTCTGTCTCGGACACTTGTTGCTCGAGACACTGAAGCGCTCAACATTGTTCCAAGAGCGATGAGCGGGGACTGTCCCCTGTTCAGTCATGTAGGGGAGACCCGTGTACCTAGGGCCGCTTTTTTTCAGTGTTAAAAAGCAGATATATCTATTCATTCACTGAATTCTTGTGTTCATTACAATACACTTATAATTTAAATAAAAAAAAAAAAAAAAAAAAAAAAGTATTTATATCTATAAGGTTTACCTTCATATACATAGCTATATTTATAATGACAAGGTAATATAACCTTTGTTTCAGTACAATATAAAACTGTGCAGCGAAAGCAACATTACAGTTCTGCCTTTTCCAAAACAGGCAGTAGGTTAAACATCTACGCTAAAACGCCAGAAATGTATTAACTTTAAAGAATTTCTATTTTACGGCAATGCAAGTGAAAATTTCACTTAAAATTGCAACTTCAGGTCAATATTTTCATTCATTCAGTGATAGTGCATAACAGGGTCAAATTTGAGAAAATATAGATGTCGTGGTGGCATCGCGATGTTTAAATGCATTAGCTTAAAATGAATTTCAGAGATATTTGTAACAAGTTTAGGGAAACTGAATAAATTTTAGAGTTTGTAATATGAGATATATTAATATCTCATCTCTTTAAATCAAATTTACTAACCACTCATTTATGTAACACTATATAATGTGTATATATATATATATTTTTTTTTTTTTTTAATACTTTTTTAGGGTCTTTTAGAAGATAGTGAGAAACTGAAATATTCATAGTTATCTCGTATCAAAAGAATAATTAAAAAAAAAAAAAAAAAAAAAAAAAAAAAATGCATTCTGTAAGCTATACTTGGTATATATAGCTTCCAACTTAGCACTTTTAGGCTGCCGGAAATATTTAATAGAAAAAATTATTTTATTTAATTAGTGAACTGTAACGATTTTCATTGATGAAGTAAAATGAAAAAAAATAAATAAATAAATAAAATAAATAAATAAATAAAATAAATAAAAGTTTCCAGTAGCCAAAAAGTGCTAATTTCACAATTATATTGGTATATATTTATCTCAAAAAATCCATTTAATCAGCAAAAGATGGAATCACCAAAAACCAAATTCGAAAACTAGCGTACTAGTTTTTATATCTTTCTAAAAGATGGAATATTTTTTTTCTCTCTGATAGTTCAACATTTTTTTTTTTCTTTTTTTTTTTTTTAAGTTCTTAAACATATTATAAAAGTCAATTGGTTTACAATTAGTATAGATTTTTTTTTTTTTTCTGGATAATATTTAAAATATATATTTAAGTAAAGAAAAATGTAAATTATGTTTAATATACAAGCAGAAAAATACTTAATTTTTAAATAAAACAAATATTGATAACTGATAAATAAGTAACCTTAGAATAACAAATTATGAAATGTACTGAAAATATTAAACATATATCTAAAAAAATATATTTGACGATCTAAATAAATTTAATTCATCATTTTTTTCTCCTGCAGAATGACGGGTAATATAACAATTACCGTTTTAATGCCTCAAGACTTTTAGCTTATTTATCTGAACCCGATAAACTGTTAAAGAATATTGGAAGAGATTATGATAATTAGTTCAAAATTTCGTGAACTAATTTCGCTGTAAAGTTCAGATTTTAATCAATAAACATACTTGTATTAAAAAAAAAATAATAATCATGAAAAAAGTTAGAACAAAATTTTAACTAGTAAACAGCTGCATTGATGTATGTGTTAGCGTGCTGTCTATTCTTAAAAATGAAATGAAAAGTAAACAAAAAAAAGAAGAATTTACAGAGGAGTGGGTGAATAAAACAGAAGAGCAAATTAAAGATTGCTAATTAAGTATAATCATAGCATCCTAAACTAGATGCTTTCCGCATGACTCAGAAACTTGGCAACAGTTCAAGCGGTAGACCGCGCCACCTGGTACAGATTGTGCGACTTTTTTATTCAACCAATAATTTTAAGAAGTGATATATGATATGCATAATCGACGTTTCTTCGATTCCATTCGCTTTTTATCTATATCAAATCCCACTTAAAAATTTTTGATGGCTGTTGAATAAAAAAGTCGCGCCACCTGTACAAGATGGCGCTGTTTACCGTTTGAACTGTTTCCAAGTTTCCGAGCCACGCGGAAGGCATCTAGTTTAGGGGGCTATGGTATAATGTTCTATGATATAAATTTTTCGGAAAATTAATTTATTCCTGGAAAACCAAAATACATGGTCTGTCCCAAATGTAATCCCAAAAGTAATTTTCTTCTGTCGCGACAATCCGTCGCACAGGGTTGCCGCTTGCACGGAAGGGTGGGTGGAGTCTTGGGAACACAGCGTCACCGGCGCCAGTCGGCTCCGAGCTCCTGCAGTGTCACAGTGCCTGTTTCAGTGAACCCTTGTGTGAGTGCTCGGTCGAAATCAAGATAGAACAAACTCTGGAGCAGAATTTTTGTAGTGTTGTGAGGACGATCCAACTGTTTTGGACAATGTGGTAAGTGATGACGAATCTTTTACCTTCTTGTACGACCCAGAAACAAAAAGATAGAGCGCAGAGTGGCACACGACGTCGTCCCCACGCCCCAAAAAAGGCAAGAATGAGCAAATTGCAGGGCAAAGCGATGCTCATTGTTTTTTTTTTTTTTTTTTTTTTTTTTTGCGAATACAAGGGAGTAGTCTATTTTGAATTTGTTCCACCTGGCCAACCAGTCAACGCCAAATTTTACGTCGAAGTACTGAAAAGGCTAAAGCAACGGGTCAACTACGTCAGGCGCGAGATCAAGAATTCCTGGAAGCTGCACCGTGACAATGCTCCAAGCGTCTCAACGCCCCTCCAGCCGCCTTACAGTCCTGATTTGTCATCGTCTGACTTCTTTTCATTTCCGAAGTTAAAAAAAATCCTCAAAGGACAACATTTGGGGACCCTGGAGAACATCAAGGTGGCTACGACGAGGTTACTAAAGGACATCTCTGTAACGGACAGTCAGGACGCATATAAAGCATGGAAATCGCGTCGGAACAAGTGTGTTGAAGCAGGAGGGATGTATTTCGAAAAATACTGAGTAAGTGTACGAATCGGTTCAATAAATTTCTTAAAATTAAAATGGGCGCATTACTTTCGGAACAGACCATGTATTCCTGATTTTATGTAGCGGTATTAACCATTTTACTTGTTTCAACAGGCCACATAACTGGTGCATTTGAAAGGAATACAATAGATTTTACGATGTATGTGTGTATGCAGATATTTACGAGAAATATTTGGACCACAATTACGAAAATTGGCCAGAAAATGGCATTCGGCAAATATACTTGTCAACACTTTTAATTTTTAAATCAAATTTATCACCAGTATTTTTTAATAAAGAATGGTATATTATTTTTCGGCGATTAAAAATTTGCTGTAAATAATTTTTGACATTAAATCGCCCACCGAAATCGGGAGACTTGGTAACTATGGACAAACTATCAAGAATTCAGTACCATACTTGCCAACCATCTCATCATGAACCGTACAATTTTTAGTACCCGCCTTTTTTCTTTACACCAATAATTTTTCAGAGTAATTTTAGTCTTATTTAATCGTAACAACATTTGGAGAGAATTACTCTAAGAATATAGTGGTGTGAGAAAAGGGGCGTTTTTTCAGGGGGCGTTAACAATTGTACGGTTATTAATGAGATGGTTAGCAAGTATGCAGTACTAATGAACATTATGGTGCATTGCTATCTGCCTGTGATTTGGTTTGTGAGAAGAAAATAAAAATCCTGGTGTAGTCAGTGATAGACATTTATAGTCAATACACGTTATTAATTCAAAAGATGCTTTATAGACGTATTCTATTTGTGCAATTGGGATAAACTGAGAAGGGTCGCAATACGCATAGCTGCCAATATTTTAATTTATTCCGGAGTAACTTTAGCCCCGCCTCTAATTCGTACCATTTATTTTTTAAAAGTATTTTGTCTTATTTTAACGAAATTATATATTGAAGGAAATTTTTCTATAAAGAATGTGGTGCGGAATAAAGGCGGGGCTAAAAGTACTCCGGAATAAATTAAAATATTGGCAGCTATGAATACGTAAAATTCAGAGAGGCAGGTTGGTCGAAATTGAAGATCGGTGAACGTATTCATAGCTGTTAACATTTTAATTTATTCCGGAATATGTTTAGCCCCGCCTTTATAATATTTTTTTTTCTTATTTTATATATTGCAGAGAGTTATTCTATACATAAAGCATACTTGCCAACATTCTAATTAATATTCCGTAGTATTGTTATTTCCGCCCTTTTTCTCACACCAATAAATTTTTAGAGTAATATTTTCCAAATGCAATTACGATTGAATAAGGGGAAAAATACTCTAAAAAGATACCGGTGTGAAAAAGAAGGAGGAGCTAGCGATACTACGGAATATTAATTAGTATGTTGGCAAGTATGCATAAAGTGATGCGAAATAAAAGCGGGGCTAAACCGGAATAAATTAAAATGTTGGCAGCTATGGTTATTTGACAAAAGGATGTGGTGTTTATCTGGTGTAGCTCAGAGAACACTAAGTAAATTTTTGCAGTGGCTCTGACAGGGGGTCGTACTTTCCGCCCTTTTTTCAGGACACTCTCCAAGATAAGAAATTTTTGCCTCTTTTGCCATCACAAACGTTATAAAGAAATAGTTCTCAATTTATTCATAGCAATGTGCCATGTTTATATAGAGTAGAAATTACTGCAAAAAAATAGTGGTAATAATAAATTAAAAAATTTTCATTTCTGAGCGTATCCTGAAAAAAGGGCGGAGAGTACGACCCTTCCGAATGAGAAATGTGTGAAATTTCGGGCAATCAGATGGCATTTCTAAATGATATAATCAATAATCGACGTCATTTGCTAACTCTTAAAGATACAGTAATATCAAAGGACGGGTAGTATTCGGGCGCGATAGTTGGTTGGTCTAAGTGATCGACGATAATTACGAAGACAAATTATGACATCTTCAGCCCTTGGCGTCGTCTAGAAAGGTACCACTTACGAATAAATTGACGTTCAAATGATGGAATTTCACATGTAGCGATGAATTCCATTTTTTGCTCGATGTTGATATTAACTGTAAGTGTAAAAAAAAAAAAAAAAAAAAAAAAAGGCGTCGGTGGTCAAAATTAACATCGTTATAGTGCGGCATACAGCCATTACATCTAGTGTGATAGTATTGTAGGTATTCTGCTCATATATCCATACAACTTTTTTGTTCGGTTAAGGTTGACGCAACATTTTCAGCCTATGAGTACTGTCTGTAACAACTATCTAACTAGTGGTTTTTTTTTTTTTTTTTTTTTTTTTTTTTCCCTAGTAAGACAACGCTCAACTATACACAGATTCGTTGTTGCAACAATAATTTTTCATTTCTTAATGTCCTTAAGAAGTTTACCAGCTCTTAAGCCATTTCATCAAACAAATATGTTTTAGACATGTTAACACTTTCGCGACCGCTGACGTGAATTCCCGTCATTTGAAAATCTATAACTTCGTCAGTGGGCGTCTGTCAGTCAGTTAGGTTAGATGGGTTACATTATTTCTTAACAATGTACCCAGTATTCACAGTTGTACAACCAATGCACTATGAATACAAATACTTTGATTAGAAAGAGTGTAATAGTAATATATATAAATTTATTTTATCAACATGAATACAGAAAACATTGATTTAAAATAATGTAATATACAAGATTAACGCCCACAGGAAGAGCTTACTCTCAAAAAGTCAAAAACATGCGGTCGCGAATGTGTTAAGTGAAATACTTAAATTGTCTTAGAATGTCTTCGAACTCGATCAGGAGTAATTATATTTAGAACGTGTACAACCAGGGATGAACGAGTTCAGCTTTTTTTTTTTTTTTTTCCACCATTATTTTCCTACAAAAATTTTTCACCTATAAAATTTCCAAAAATAACTGTAAAAATATGATAAAATTTTCTGTACAAAAACACTGGTGGCAGAAAAGGCAGAGCGTTTTCATCCCTGTGCATAAAAAAAAAAAAGAGCTCCACTAAGCGAAGATTATGCGCTTGTATACCACAAAGGATAATTTTATCATTTGTTTAAAAGCAGGTTCTTTGAAAAAGTAAACGTCAATAAAACAGTATTTTGATAATATCATGAGCTTGAACGCTGTAACCATGCCATGTTTTGTAGATGTGGCTATTTTTTTTTTTTTTTTTTTTGTTAATTCTTGTTGCATATACTATATTTTTTCCCACAAAGTATACTTTAAGTTATAAAAAAAAGACATATTTTAGACGTTAAAAAGCTCTTCACGCATTAAATACATGCATAAGTGTGGATTTTATCCTTTAGAATAATATAAGGAGATTCAAAATTATTGAAATTTCTGAAAATATAAAACATGTATCTTTTCGAGAAAATTTATATTCTAATTATTATAGTTTATTAATGTTTAATATTCCCTTTATACTAAATAATCACCGATTACATCCTTTTCCTTACAATGTAAATCATCTTGCCTTCTTATCTTTTCGAAAATTTCAATAATATTAACACTCTAAAAGTAAAACAAAATAATGCATAAATGTAAGATAATTTGCTAAAAGTAATATAAATTAGTTTTCTTTCTCTACATTAAGCTGTTTATTAAATTGAAAACTAATAACAAAGTAAAAATAAAAGTAAAAATAAAGGCCTATTGTATGGAAGAAGCGTAAATAAAGAATCTAATTTACCCGACGCTTTAATCATCTCAAAAATCCCCCAAGCAAAATCAAATACTTTCTCAAAGATTATTAAATGTAATTAGAGAACAAATAAAGATCTGCATTTTAGATTTAACGGGTTAATTATTGAAAAATATGTTTATCCTCTTGAGAAATCATAATAAGAAATCTTTATCGCAAAAATAATGCAAGATGAATGCATAGTAGGAAAAAAAAACTATAAATAATAATAGAAACAGATGAATCAGCGTAAATGAACGAATTAAATCGAGAAACAATATTGTATACGCATATTTAATTTTTTTTTTTTTTTTTTTTTTTTTTTTTGTAGAAATCTTAATGAAGGTACATTAATAAATATAGTATTTACAAATATTGTCGCAAATTAAATACGATAACACAATATAATAACAGAAATTAAAATTCTTGCTTAGCTAAAACTCTTATTTAAAAAAAAAAAAAAAAAAAGAGAGAAAGAAAGAAAAAGAAAACTGGCATGTGTTAATTAAATGTTTTATAAATATAGATTTAATGCCACTGCCATGCATTAGCATATATTTCACACACACACACAGAAAAAAAAAAAGATTTTATTTTATTCTAATTTTTTAAAAGAACATTAAACTTTCATTAATTATGTGTTGTTCGATATATGTTATAAAGTAAAAAATTTATCTTAGATAATAAATATTTCTTTTCAGTTAAACAAAAACAAAAATATAAATAAAAAATAAAAAATATTCTTAACACATAGAATAGCAAATTCTGCTATTTTTATTTTTGAAACAAATGAGTAGTAATAATAAGTCATGTACTTTAATAAAGTGTATTATTACAAGTTCAACATATCTCGCCCCCCCCCCCCCTCCGGCCACACACACACACACACAGAAACAAAATAAAATGAAATAAACATCCAATTTAAGTAAATTTAGCTGCAACTAATATTTTCATAAACTTTGTGCTACGTTAAAAATTTTTAGCAATGTCATTTGAGTAGAAAGAACAAATAAAATTTATGAAACTTAGCACCAAAAGCTAAATTTTTCTAAATTGGTACTTTTTTTTTTTTTTTTTTTTTTCAAACTTTGAACTTTAATTTTTATGTACTGATAACGTCGATTGTGGACTTTTAAACACATTTCAAAACCTTACTTATGTTCAAGTTAAAACCAATTTCTGAAAATTAAAAAAAAAGTCTGGGTGAAAGGAATTGCGATGACCCTCCTGTTTGAAAACTGCTGAACGAAGTAAGCAGCTGAAAACTAACAGCCTTTGGAAATTAAATACTTGGAAAGAAAATCTGTAACTGACACAGAGAGGGAAAAAATAAAAATAGAAATTTGTGATGTGGATAACTTAACTTATATATTGAAATAGGCGTAGCAGGGGATTAAAAGCCGAATCAAAACGTGTTACAGGAGTTACCGAGATGAGAAGAAAAGAGGGACCATCTCAATTTTGATCCACCTAAGGGGTATGGTGCCCCTTTTCAGTACCCCGGTGAACTGTGAACGACCGCATCAGGTATTTGACGGTGCAGCATAGATTAACGAAGACCAGACACCGCCACACTGTCTGTTCCAAATGGAACTAACACAATACTGAAACTTAGTCGAGGCAATTAGATAATAATTGAAATATTTTCTAGAAATTTTACAGCTGGCTAGACTACTGAAATGCACTGGTTGGCTGAAATTCTTATTCAAATTGTAATAGATTATATATATAAAGAAATGTTCAGAATACTGAGGTCCCACTTTTGTTATATTGCGTTATAGGTAGAAAATAGTAAAAAAAAAAGAAAAAAAAAAACTCTTTTGTGTGATAAATACTGTAACTATCCAATAATTATCCAATTAATTCGGATTGGGAAAAAAAATAATAATTGAATGCAACGTAGAAACAGTGATTATAATTATTATTATTATTATTATTTTTTTTTTTTTAATCTAATTTTGCTTTTGCCACTCTTTCCTTTTCCCCTTATAACATGCCATTTAAATTTCACAAAAATCGTAAAGTTTGAAATTATTTATCGCGTACTCAATTAGATATGTGCATTTTTTTTTTTTTTTTTTTTTTTTGAAAATAGTGTTTAAAAATAACATTTAATGAAAATTACTTAAAAAAAAAAAAATACCTATTTACAAAAATTAACTGTTGCAATAAAAATTCCAAATTGATATATTTTACACATTTTTAGTTTTACTTTCGTTTGTATTTATAAAAGAAAATGTTGGATTCGTAAAAGTTTTTGACATTCGATTTTCGATTAAATTTTATGTTTGAAGATATCCTGAACACGATTTGACCCCTTTTAGAATATGTCCATCTGTCTGTGAATGTAACTAAAATGTTGTAGATCTGTAGCGCAAGAACTAATGCACAAAATGTTGTAAAAATTATATTTTATTTGAATTATTACTTATTAACTTTTCGTGCAAATTGTCCTACAGTTGATGCTGCTATGTTTAGATTTTTTCCACTTAAAAGTTAGTTATTTTCCACAAATTCGATATGTATGAGGATTTTTTTGGAATTCTATGCTGATTTAACTTCAATGCAAATCGTATGTTAGGTGGCGCTACTTTGTTTTTCCGTGTGCGAAAAGGCAATAGCGCATCTTCTATAGCTTCTATAAGCTATATATGATACGTGTGGTGATAATATAAACATAATGCTTATTAAATTTGAACTTCCTTTTTTTTTTTTTTATGAGTGTACATAACTTTAAGTTTTTGCTTCATTATCTTTGATATATCAATATATCTTCTCTCATTGGCACATTATCAGAGTGTTTAAACCCGTTAGTAGTCGCTAGTTGGTCGATTTGCCGCCCATCCTTCAGTTTTTCCAGTTTTTTTTATTCAATAGCCACCAAAAATTTTTAGAAGTGGCATTTGATGTACATAAAAGGCGAATAAAATCGATTTAACGTTGGTCACCTAATAAAAAGTTCGCAATCTGTAATAGGTGGCGCTGTCGATAGCGACTACTAACGGGTTAAGTACTTTATTTCACCATTTAAATATAATTAAAAAAAAAAAAATCTAGATTAGTTAACCTACACGAGAAAGTATCGTATTACATGAATATATTTATTAAAAATGATATTTTTTTTGTTTGAATATTCTATTCTAAATAAACATATCTATTAATATTTACTTACTTATTTATTTTTATATATTTTATTATTATTATTATTATTATTATTATTATTATTATTTCATAGCACATTCGAATTTTTAACAGTAAAATGTTATCCTTTAAATATTTCATTGAAAATATGAAGTTTTTTTTAATCTCTAAATTTCAATCCCACTGCCAGAAAACATTCTCTTAAAATTTATCAAATTGTAACTGCAGAAAATATACCCATTTCATAATTAACCCGTTAGTAGTCGCTATAGACAGCGCCACCTATTACAGATTGCGCACTTTTTATTTAACTGTCACCAATAATTTTAAGAAATGATGTGATGGACGTTAAATCGATTTTATTCGCGTTTTATGTATATCAAATGCCACTTCTAAACATTTTTGGTGGCTGTTGAATAAAAAAATTTGGAAAAACTAAAGGCTGGGCGGCAAATCGACCAACTAGCGACTACTAACGGGTTAAAGAAAGGATTAATTATTTTCAATAAAAAAAGGGGGATCTTTTGGAAAAACGAATAAAGTGAAAATTCTTTGAAATAAATTATGCAGCATCTGTAGGGAAACTTAGGACTAGTTGTAAGAGGAGTAGGAAGTAACACGCAAATTACGAAGTATTTTATAACACTTTTGATTAGATATTTCAATAAACATAATTCTAATGAAGCGCTTTATTAGGTAAGTACAATCAGTGTACTGCAAAAGTGGTTAATGAGAGGTTCTGCACATGCGCTTCATTTTAGGTAGCAAGTAGAATAAATGTATTTCGTAAATTTTGATTAAAGTTATGTTAATTTATATTTTAAAGAAGTGTTTATAGCTATTTATTTAGTCTGTGTGTTGAGTTATAAAATGCAAGTTTAATTTTTTGTATAAATCGTTATATATATATGTATATATATAAATAGTATAAATAAACAAAATGTTTAAAATCATACGATGGGGCAAGTTGAAACAAAATTTGGGGGCAAGTTGTAACATGTTACACTTTGCCCTTTGTGTTTTGATTCATGCAGTTAGACATTCTGCTTTAAATGTAACAAGCAAATTATTTACTGTGCGCATTTTTTTTAACATGAGGAACTATAAAAAGAAATCTGAAAGATCTTCAAAGAGTCAAGATTTATACGATTAGGCTACAGCTGAAATTTTCGAGAAAGGTACAACGAATGTTAGACACCCATCACCCGAAAGAAAAATATTTGAAAAATAATTTGAAGAGATAATTAAAAAGTAACACAATCATAAAGTGAAAGGAAAAAATTATTGGAAGAAACAAATAAATAAATAAATAAACGGCAGGATAAAAACGTAAATAAATGTTTTTAATTCCAGATACAGATTCTGAATTAGAGCAGTGGCCTACCAGCGTTCCCAACTTTTATAATTCATTCACAATCATTTTTAGCCCCGCCTTTTTATCATACCGGAAATTTTGAAAAATGATTTTCTTCTTATTTAATCATTGTCACATATTAAAGAGAAATAATCTACTAAATTTCTGGTGCGAAAAGAAGGCAGGACTAAAAATGATTGTGAATAAACTATAAAAGTTGGGAATGCTGATGCCTACAGTCAGAGTTCGAAGTCACCGCCCATTTTTAGGAAACTTTCAGAAATGAAAAATTTTTTGGCTCCTTTGCCACTACTATATTTAAACAGAAATATTTTCTGTGTTTTTTATATTATAGTGCCTTGATTATTTAATCACGAATTATAATCACGATTTAATGACGAATTAGAGAATATTGCATAAAAATAGTGGTAGAAAAAAAGCAAAAATTTCTCATCAATGAGAGTGTCCTGAAAAAAGGGCGGAAAATTCGAGCTCTGCTAAACCCTCTCTGAGGCAGAAGAATGGGTATAATGCTTAATCTGCAAAATGTGGGCACACGTTAAACGTATGAGGGGGAACAAAATATCATTCGTATCAATTAATTTCAACTCTGACTGAGATTGACTTCTATGTTGATTATTTAATTTTCTCTTTATTTTACTATAATCCATTTGATATAATTCATTGTTACTATACAAAGAAAGTTAGAATTTAATATTAGTTATTTATTGCCGTTTTAATTAAATTAATAAATGATTGATAACAAAATGCATTTTGAATTATTGTCGTTTTTATTGTTAGTGTTCCCTTCGTATCTGTTGCAATTTGCCTCACATGTCTTACAATTTGCCGAAAATCCGGGGCAAATTACAACAGGCAAATAATTATGAAAAAAATATTTTATGTGCTAAAATTAGCAAAATTAACGAAAGATTTTGTATAAATATGTAGATGAATATGTATACTATGGGAAGCAGCAATTATAAACAGGAAAACATAAAAACATTTCAAAATATATTTAATTTTCTAAAAACTGTTACAACCAACCTCACGCTCCCCTGTACAAAAAATGAAAACATTCGGAACATAATACTAAAGCACATAAAAAGAAAGATTTGAATTAAGTCCAATAAGTATGTAAATGTATACAGATTTCATAAATTTTAATAATGTTTCACTAGTTAAATAAACATTTACAAAAATTTTCTTACTTCGTTAAATGAACGGAGAAAGATTTTTCTAAAAATAAAAATTTTTATTCACGGGAAGAAATTTAAGCTGTTAATTAACTATAACTCTTTTCTTAATTTTGTAATGCAAATATGTTTTCTTAGAATAAAATTTATTTCATTACAAGATTTAGATCTTTTATTTTTATTTAAAAGCATTAAGTATTTATTATATATGCATTTTAAAAAATAAAATATTTAAATACTTATTATTTCCGAAAGCAAACATTTTCCCCCCTTCATTTAAAGAGAAAGTATGAAAGGAGAAATTTTTCAAAAGATTTCGCTAAAAGTAAACAATTTTCATTATATATCATAGAAATAAAAGCCGTATAGTTTAAAACACTAGAAAGAAACATCATATGGTTCACATAGATTTAAAAATCCTAAACAACAAACAACGCCATTTGTAGACTGCATTAAAATATGACAACATAAATATTTTTCATTTTATTAAAAAGTACACTGTAAAAATTTTCCGTAAAATAATTATTTATTAACCTTTTATTTTACTCCCACTTTACCATTTATTTAGAAAACTGCAGAAACACCGTTAATTTGCAAAGGTTTTCTTAGACCATACCCAAAACACTGTCGTAAAGCCATTTAACTAGAGCAAGGTTTACCTAGGGTGCCTCGATAAGATAAAGTAAAGAGTGGCGAAGAGAACAGTCGTCACTCTTAGTAATATAGGCACTCTAGGCTTAACTAGATCTTTCGCGCTGCGGTGGAGCGTCGGATCTAGTTTACCCTTGACTGCAGTGATGTAAATCAACCGTAATTTTACTCCTAGTTTGTTTGGCAACAAAGAAATTTTCAATTTCTTTTATGGCGGATTAGATTCAGCATTCTTATGAAATAAAACGTAATTCAGTATAGTCCTTTTATCCTAGATGAAAAGATACAAGGATTGTATTTGTAAGGTAAATAGTAAAGTTCTTATATTTTGTGCATAATTAGGATTTTTAAATTTATTTTATGGTCTCTTAACCATAAAATCAAAATATGGTTAAATAACCGTTATCTAAAATTACGGTAAAATGTATAGAATGAAGCTGCCTTTCAAACAACCGTTTTCTTAAGGTGTAAATTTTTACAGTATATGAAAAGCGCATAATAGAATTGAAACAGAATATGCAACAATTTTCACTTTTATGAATCTGAATTATTGCCATTATAAAATCACCATTTTCTTAATAATAAAAGTCCAAGTTTCCTAAAATTAACTCTCTAAACTGACGGCATTGCTACAAAAATGCATTGAAATAAAAACAAATAAATTTTTATTCTTCGTTTAGAGGAATGAATAAAATAAATGGAAGAAGGAGGATTTTTAGCAGAAAATAAGGACGCTACAATTGCAACTATGTATTGAGAAAAAATAAATTTGATCCGTGACTTGAAATAGATAAAATAAGTCAATACAATAATACAATTTAAAGGAAAATATGCAAGGACCGCAACTTCGTGATTTGGCGGATTTCTTTCTCGGCTCTCGCTACAAACTGCCAAATTATGATCTAAAACATTAAGCTAAATTAGAATGGGAGAAAAATTAAAACTATAGTTAAGACGATTATAATAAATAATATAAAAATTAATAATATTTGGAAATATCTATCATATTGCTATAAAAATGCATTGAAATAAAAACAAATACATTTTTATCCTTGGTTTAGAGGAATGATTAAATTAATGGAAGTAAAAGATAATTTAGCAGAAAATAAGGACGCTACAATTGCAACTATGTAGTAAGAAAAAATGAATTTGATCCAGTATTTGAAATGAGTAAAATAGATCTAAAATACAAAAAAAAAAAAAAAAAAGTAAACACCATCACTTGGCGGTTTGGCGGTTTTCTTTCTCAGCTCTCGCTACAAACCATCAAATTATGATCCAAAACATTAAGCTAAATTAGAGTGGAGAAAAAACTAAAAACACAGTTAAAACGATTGTAATAAATTATATAAAAATTAATAATATTTCGATATATCTAATAGTAGACGGGCAAAGGCCAACTAGTTATTAATAAACTTACAATAATCTGTATAAAACATGTTTCTATACATCTGAAAAATATAAGTTAATCACAGTATGTGTTGTACGTAATAAAAATATAAATATATACGTTATTGTGCCAAAAAATAGTATAAAAGAAGTGTAATAAACCGATATTGGCATTTTGGAAAGAATTGCTATAGATTGCAGAAGAAACTCCTGTTTTTCTGGTATCTTCTTCAACACTTTTCATCCTCTATTTACAGAATTTTCTGCTGCACATTTTTCTAATTGTAGCAGAATATGCTGAGACGAATTTTGCCAGTACATACTTCTATAATAATAGCATATTTTTTTTTTTTTTTTTTTCAGTGTTTAAAAAAATACATCTCCTACTTCCTCAGTATATAAATTGTTTTGTGATTTCTTGTAGACAAGTTAGTGGTGATATTTGTTCAAATTTCAGTAAAATTTACGCCATACACTATATATAAAAAAAAAGAAAGAAAGAAAGAAAGAAACCTGTAGAGCTATAATGACGTCAATTTTACCCTGCAAGTTTAATTTTTCACAATGTTTTTTATCAATTTTAATATTTACGCGTGGATTTTTTTTTCCATAAAAAAATTAATAAATAAAATCAACTCGTAAACTAATTAAAAACTAAAATAAATTATGTATTTTTTGTCTATAAAAAAGGGCTGTCAGGTATAGCAAAGTGCTACAATTAAAACTCGCACTTTGCGGGTAAAACGTGAATCCGCTGTTTTAGGATTCAAGTCGATTAGTTGAGTTAGTTCCGATCCTAAGCTAAAATTGTAAATTGAAATATGCTAATATTTTGGAAACTGAATAGTATAAAAGGAGAAGGAAGGTTGTTTTTGGGAGGGAGTGAGAGAGGAGAGTTGGTATGAGCGTTAGTTGGAAGGCGAGTGAGTTGAAGGATGGTAGTTAGAAAGTTAGTGTGAAGGAAAGTATGAGAGTTGAGGGAGCTAGCTGTTAGCGGCTTAGGACAGAAGAGAGTAAGTCCTGTAGCATTGTAGCGTCAGGGAATCCTCCTACAGGCGAAAGACTACTTGGTCTTAAAAGTTAATGAAAGTGATTAAAAGTAGTTGAGATCATTTGCGAGTAAATTAAGTAAAGTAAAGTAACGGTGGTTATTTATTAATATCAAAGTATTTAAGAGGGCCGCCCATTTAAACGTAGTAAATCCAATCAAAGTCCAGCGTCCCCTTCTTATTTAAGCTCAATTAAAGCTCATTTATGTTACATATTTGGACTCTGTCATTTCTTCATAAATTAAGTATTTCATTTACAGCTCCAAGTTAAAGTTAAATGAGTATGGAGAAGTTTCGTTCGCTACATTGGCGCCCAACTTTGCTCGAATCCCCCCCCCCCCCCGAGCAAATATTTTTTGACGGCACTAATAGTGTGCTGCAATTTTTTGAGCAGCTTGAATATTTTTTTAACGTTCATAACATCGATCGATCCAAACACTATGCCTGGTTAGCATGTTCCTTAGAAGGAGAACCACGACAGTGGCATAGACTAATCGCCTGCCATTCGCTTGGCCCAAATCCAACTTATGAGGATTTAAAAAGGCGGATCATCGACCTTTTTGCCACTCGGGATGATAGAAAAAGATTAGAGCATGACCGCTCCCTCCCCCCTCACGAACGTCAGTAGGAAGCAATAGTAAACCCAGTGGAAAAACCACATGAAGTTATTAAGTCACAGGCAGCAAGCTCTATTAGTTTAAACCAACCTAAAACTGGCAATGAAAACGTTAATCCTTGTGATAAAAGTCAAATAAAAGTTAATGAAAACGTGCAACCTACGCCTTTGACCAGCACTACAGACAAATCGACCTCTGTTTTTCAGCCTTTGGCTATGGATGGAAAATCCGATAAAACCTCTAGCGTAGAGACGGCGGTTGAAAAGGAAAATACGATTGAACCAAATTCTGTAAATGAATCCCTTGCTTTAAGTGAAATGAATGCTCCGCTAAATTCTACTGTTCAAACCTCGCATATCCCTCATTCGCATTTAAATGCTAAACCGGTTCAAGCCGAAATATCAAACGGAACTGAAGCTCGGGTAAAAGAAAGTAAAAAGTTTAACCACTGTGTTTCTAAAGATCTCGTAACTAATTTTGAAGAAAATCTACTAGCTAATGTAAATGAAAGCAATACAGTTCAAAATGCAATGTTAACCAACTCTAGTTCGGCACATCCAGTGCATAAATTCAACGATAAAGTCGTACATCGAACGAAAAAATCAGATAAAGGGGTCGCTAGTTTAAATGACACGCCGCCTACAGTAAAAGAAAGTGTGGTAATTTCCTCTAATGAACTAAAAACTCTTAAAGCCTATAAGCCCTCCAGGACCTCCAAATGTGTGAGTATGGAGCGAAGACAACCTCCTCCGAACAGTGAAACAGCTCTGGGTGTGAAACCCCCTCCTGAGAGTGACCAGGCATCAGGTTCGAACGCTGCTCAGGACAACAGCGATCCTGCAACGTCCGACCTGAATCTGCAAGCCACCAACGCTGCAACTCCACCGACCAGACTGACCAGCATCTCTAATTTTGCTGATATCAAGGATGCCAGTTATATCTGTCAGGTCGTATCTTCCATTATTTTAGTTTTTTTCAAGTATTGGGTTATCAGAGCAGTGATAAAGTCTACGACATGTAGTAAAAACTTCTGGACTTTCATTTGGACCTTTAACTATGAACTAAAAGCCTTGAATTTTCTAAAAAATCAAAAATCTAAATTTAAACTTGAAGCATGAACTTTCAGTTTCGGAAAATTCATGTATTCTTTACATGTCATAAATATTTTTCTGTTACATAATCTATGCATGTATGTACTTTAAAGTTCTTTTATTTTTTAAGCCATCACCTGCAGTGATTAGTAAGATACAATTTTCTCTTTGTATATACATTTACCCCTCTTTGGTTTTTGAATGTACTTAAATGTTATGATATGTATGTAACTTATGATACGTATGTACTCTAATGTTTCATTCCTAGCCAACACCGGCGGTTTTGGAAAAACCTTTTTCAATAATTTGTATATATTCATTATTTATGTTTCTCTAAATGTGTTATAAATTGCATAAAATGAAATTTTATAAGTGTATATAAACATTTTTCTCTATAGTTTTGTAAATGATCTATATGTATGTACATTAATCTTTTTTTTCACAAGCCATCAACTGCAGTTTTGAGAACATTTTAAATTATTTTGTATCCTTAATCTACGTTTTCTAAATGTCGTCATAAATTATATAAAATGAATATTCTTATTGTAAACTTTTGTCTTTTTCACCAAAAGTTAAATTACTGTATGTATATACTCGGATGGGGATTAAAAAGAATTTTTTTTTCGCTATTTTGCATGTTAATTCGCGTTTAACAAATTAACCTTATTAATCCACTAACATTTTGTTTTTTCCGTACCCAAACACCTAGTTGAAATAGGGCTTATGTATAAAATTATGTCATTTATCTATATATAAAAGTGTAGTTCACGTCTATTTTTGATGTATACGTTTAAAAAAGTTTTAATTTTAGAAAATCTGAGGTCCAGTTGCTGATCCTGACTCTAAACCCGAAGTACAGACGTTAAATCTGAATCCAGGCTGATTTCTTCAAGATTGTTACTTTTGATGCTAAAGACGGTATTTTTGGAACTGTGCCAGCAGTCTGGATTGACATTTTAGAGATAAATCTACTGGAAAACTGCAACTCTTTTTTTTGATAAACACCTGAAATAAAGACTTTCTTTACAGAATCATTTTACACAAGTTATATTGAATGCTGACTGATCGCACGTTCTGTTTAGGCGATCCCTTTTGTACTACATTTTTTTTAATTCATACAATTTTTTCCTTTCCATTTAAGGAAAGACGTGCCTGTAATTCCCCGCTGTAATTACGCTGGACTTCTAGTTAACTAAATTGAGTACAAACGGTTTCTGGAGTAAAGCGACTTAGTTTGAGCATAATACGAAACATTTTTTTAAAAGCTAAGTGTCCAGTTTTTGGCCCTGTACTCTTAAACTTTTTTTCCTTATTATATTTTACAAACAATAATTATTCTTGGGCAGTCTAATTTAAGTTCCCCCTCTTTTTTTTTCTAAAGTATTATGTACTTGAATTTTAGCAGTAAGTAGCTGCAGCTAATTTTCTTTGCATAGTATTGCAATACTTTAAAATTTGCACGGGTAAAAACCCGTTGGGGATTTTTTCCGCGAAATTTTTTTTTGGGGGAGGAACTGTCAGGTATAGCAAAGTGCTACAATTAAAACTCGTACTTTGCGGGTAAAACGTGAATCAGCTGTTTTAGGATTCAAGTCGACTAGTTGAGTTAGTTCCGATCCTAAGCTAAAATTGTAAATTGAAATATGCTAATATTTTGGAAACTGAATAGTATAAAAGGAGAAGGAAGGTTGTTTTGGGGAGTGAGTGAGAGAGGAGAGTTGGTATGAGCGTTAGTTGGAAGGCGAGTGAGTTGAAGGATGGTAGTTAGAAAGTTAGTGTGAAGGAAAGTATGAGAGTTGAGGGAGCTAGCTGTTAGCGGCTTAGGACAGAAGAGAGTAAGTCCTGTAGCATTGTAGCGTCAGGGAATCCTCCTACAGGCGAAAGACTACTTGGTCTTAAAAGTTAATGAAAGTGATTAAAAGTAGTTGAGATCATTTGCGAGTAAATTAAGTAAAGTAAAGTAACGGTGGTTATTTATTAATATCAAAGTATTTTAGAGGGCCGCCCATTTAAACGTAGTAAATCCAATCAAAGTCCAGCGTCCCCCTTCTTATTTAAGCTGAATTAAAGCTCATTTATGTTATATATTTGGACTCTGTCATTTCTTCATAAATTAAGTATTTCATTTACAGCTCCAAGTTAAAGTTAAATGAGTATGGAGAAGTTTCGTTCGCTACAGGGCTTCTTCACCATTTTCGATATTGTCCGTTTCGATACTGATTATTGTTAATTTTCTTTTCCATTTTTTTTCTTTCCAAAAAAAAAAAAAAAAAAAAAGGGGGGGGGGGGGGGAGAAAGAAACGATTTTGATGAAATTCTGGCAAAAGCTGAATTTAGTTTAGCACGGAGGACTATAAGTTTTTTTTTTTTTAATTATAACCTCGCTTTCAAATTATTCAATTATATTTTCGATAAGTTTTCGATTTCGATAAATGTCCAACCATCGTAAAACTGGCGACAACGTTTTATTCGTAGATTGGGACTAATAGTGCTCCGTACTAAAAGAAAATACATACACATATATATATATATATATCCGTTAAGAAATTTCAAATTTTTCTAAAAGTCAAAAATTTCCTACATAATATATATATATTATGCATAATATATATATATATTATTTATTTATTTTCTAAAACTACGAAAATTTAGTTTCAGTTACATCTCAATTTGTCAGAAGAAACTTTTTTTTTCCTGCAACCACATAAAATCTGAAACCACTAATGCAAATTTCATCTTAGATTTACATACGTATTTTTTATATTTTGTACAGAAAACTGATATCAAAGCAGAATTGAGAAGTTCTATGTAACAGAACAAATTTTGCATCCATATCTGAGAAGTAACATAGTCACCTACAGTGCAGTGAGAGTGCAGTGGGCTCTGGTTCGTTCCTCGATTATTGAACTGAAGAGATTTATTTAAAAGGATTTGACGTCTTTGACCATAGCCTCCTAAACTAGATGCCTTCCGCGTGGCTCGGAAACTTGGCACCAGTTCAAGCAGTAGACAGCGCCACCTGGTATAGATTGAGCGACTTTTTTATTCAACTGTCACCAATAATTTTAAGAAGTGATATATGATATATATAATTGACGTTTCTTCGATTTTAATCGCCTTTTATGTATATCAAATCCCACTTTTAAAAATTTTTGGTGTCTGCTGAATAAAAAAGTCTAGTTTTGGAGGCTATGCTTTAACTCGACACAACTGAAGGTTTCATATAAAAGCTCATGCTTCCATTTAAAATTTATAAATTGAATTATATTAGATTTGTTTAATAAAATACATATTCAGGGGACAATTCTTATGGTTTTTGATATATTTTTTACAGATTTGAAATGTTTAAATTGCGTTTTCTCAGTTTGCATTTTTTTTTTTCTTTCATGAATTTATGACTTTTAAAATGTTAAAACTTCGACAGATATTTAAGAAAAGACTCCAAAATTGTTTTGATGTGTAATAGAATCTACTTAAAAGAACTAGGGATGGATTGAGCAATATATTTAAAATAAAAAATATTAAAAATAAAATCACAAGAAAAAATGAAGATTTTTTTTTTTTTTTTTTTTTTTTTACAAGTCTTTACGTAGACATGCACATTGTATTTTTTAACCCCTCAAAAACTAACTAATATATTTCAAAATTCTTTCCTAATTCTTTTAAATAGGTTTTCTTATACATCCCAAAAAAATATTAAGCTTTTCTTAAATATCTGTAGAATTTTAGCATTTTGATTATCATGAAGTCATAAAAAAATGTAAACTGAGAACGAGCAATTTAAAGATTTCGAATCTGTAAAAAATATATAAAAAATCCAAGGAATTGTTGTCTAAATATACATTTTATTGAAAAAAAAAAAAAAAAACTAATGTAGTTCAAACGGAAATATAAGCATGAAACCCTCAATGCTGCCTTACGGCTCGCGCAACGGAAAAAAACTTATCTACGGATATTCTCTGCATGCAGGGCCAGACTTAGACTACCTGTAGACCCGGGGCAAGCTTATTCTGGGAAGGGAGGCTTGGGGGGGGGGGCTCCTTCCAGTGGTATAACAAGTCGTCAGGTTGTACAGCCCCGCGACTATATTGTGACCCATCTCCACAACTAAAAATATTACAGTACAACCCCCTCCCCCCCCCCCCTCACACACACACTCACTGTAGACTTAAAATATTTTACTTCTCTTTCTTAACACGACTTCAGATATTGCGTGTATCCATCACTTGGCTGAACTCCATCCCTTAACCTTAAGTGTCTCATCCCCTCTACGCCACTACTGTTTTTATTATTAACCCGTATCGATTGTTTGAAAGTTACATTAGAGTGACTGGAGCTAGCGCTCCCCCCAGACTTGACCAGGCAGCTTGCCTACAATTTTTAATACCCGCTTAGCTAAAAATTCAATTTTCCACACTTCTGTATTAGTGACTACAAGTTGTTTATAATTTACATATTCTTTGACCATTATACTACAATTTTTAATAACCGCTTAGCTAAAAATTCAATTTTGCACACTTTTGTATTGGTGACTACATGAAGTTGTTTATAATTCACATATGCTTTGGCCACTGTACACAAGTTTCAGTACGCAAGCAGAATAAATCTATAGAGAAAACTGGCATCTTAATCAAGGTCCAACCTCATATATAAACTTACATCGTATTCAGACCATTGGTTCGTGAGATAAAACGTTTAAAAGTTTTGGTAACACATGCACAGGAAGACACACAAACAGACATTCTCTAAAAATAGTCAAATTGTTTTTTGAACATCTCAAAACGTGTAAAATTGTCGAAAACCTTTTGTCGAGAATTTTGACGAATCCAATACTTTCTTTTATTAAACATAGAATAAAGTAATAATGCATAAAAATCTCATGTAAATGAGTTTTAAAAGTATGTTCCAGTGATAAATGAGTAAATAATATATAGTCTATTACGTTACACTAAAGAGTCATTTAAATAGTGATAAACAAAAATATGATTGATTTTCTTTTAAATAAGGAAAATTCTAAATACATTTTTAATGACACTTTTTTAGAAATGCATTTATTTTTTGTTGAATAACTGTTTATCTCTGATATCCCGGAGAGGCCAAAATACATTAAAGTCATTAAATGAACCTACTCTTTGCCTCTAATGTATTTTGTGTGGAACGTTACCTAAAAATGACATTAAAAAAAAAGTTTAATAAATATTATCATCTTAATTTTTTTTAAAAATAGAATTAGCTTATTTTATTTTATTTATCTATTTTTGCATTATTTTTAGTATAAGAAGACTCGTAAAGTACTTCTAAGTTCAAGTTGTTTCATTTAATCCCCGGAAATTTTTTATAAATATTTCTTTTATATCTTAAACGAATATTTTCATTTATTTTTTGGTTTTTAATATTGTTGGTGATTTCTGGTGGCTGTTGATTTTAAATGAGGAAAATTTGTTTGCCCCTGAAAGGGGGCAATCGTTTTTTATCATTATCAATCTAATAGTTGATAATGATACCATATTAATAATGATGTAACGAGAAAATTGTTTTTATGTCATACACAATACTTTTAAAATTCATACATAATATTGGGTTATTCACTAGATAAAAGAAAAAAAAAATCATATTAAATAATTTTAATTTTACTATAAGTATTGTTTACTCCGCTGCCACAAGCGACATTATTATTATTATTTTAGTATCCCTTTAACCATTTCATTTCCAGGTAAATGGAGATTTACCTGCAAAAATACTACTATAAATTTAATTTTTTGGAAAATGTGGTACGAAAAGAATATAAAGAAAAATTCTCTTTTAGCAGCCTTGTAATTAAAATTATTAGTGTGAACAAATGTATTAAAATTCTCAAAAGAAAAAAACATAAATATGTAATAAATCTATATCTATATCATTATATAAAGCGCAAAAAATTGTATGTTTGTGGAGGGTAATCTCTGAAACTACTGAACCGATTTAAAAAATTCTTTCACTGATCAAAAGCTACACTATTCCTGATTGTTATAGGCTATATTAAATTTTGATAAAATAAATTTTAGTTTAAAATCTGAGCATTTTAATTAAAATCCCCATAAAAGCCATAATAGAAATGGAAATAATGAAATATTAAAAAAATTAGCTGTTGCCAACATAAAAGAAACATTTACATTTTGTTTTTAAAATATCTTGACATGAAAAGAAAAGAAATATATTTGCACGTGAAATTGAAATTCATATAAAGCTTTGCAAAATGTTAAACTTACACGTTAAATCTGACGTCATTATAAATTTAAAGTATTTATTTTTCTAATAATAAAATATGATATAATGTAATGATCTAAGCGTTACTTCTAAACTTTTATTAAATTATTTATTTTATAATTGTTGCCCAAAAAATTTACGGGTTAATTCATTTTTCGACATATAATAAAATATATTTTCTCGCGAATAATAATATAAAAAGTGAATTAAAAAAATATCGTCTGCATTTCATTATGCATTTGTTAAAAGAATAATTGAGAAGTTTAAATTTATTTGACGACTATTTTTAGCAACTAACAGTTATGACAAGTAGCTCAATATACATAGCGCATACAACCATTACTGTAATGCAAATAGCATTTAATTATTTGAGTTACAACTTACATTATGTTGATTAGAAACCTATTTAATCTATCTATGCTCTATACTAATATATAAAGAGGAAAGGTTTATATGTAGAGAACGATCGCTAGAACTAAAAAGCCGATTTCTATTTCTTTCTTTTTTTATACTAATCAAAAGTTACACTGTCTCTAAGTGCTAGAGGCTATAATAAATTTTGGTAAAATACATTTTTAATTCAAATTTTCAATATTTTAATTGAAAACAAAGCATAGATTTGATATCGGTCGTCCTTGGCGATTTTTGTATTTCGAGATCGAAAACGTAATACGAAAATCTGTATATTTTCGTATTAAATACGAGATCTATGTTTTTACTTCAATTACCGTACTACCGTAGGTAGTGGAAGTATTGTATTCGGTCCAAAAATTTGATATAGAGTTTCACCTGATTTATATGTTTTAAGGCCTCCTGAGTCCAAAAAAGTAGTTTTTGGCAATGGGTCAGTGTGTGTGTGTGTGTGTGTGTGTGTGTGTACGAATGTGTGAAATTTTCCGGGTGTCATATCTCCAAAATTAATAAAGATAGAACTACAAATCTTAACAATTGATTCAGGTTTGATATACAGATGAATTTTCAAAATTTTGGTGAAAATTGAAAAACCGGAACTGGGTCATCGAAAACCGGAAATGGGACCGTAAGTCCGTACCTCATAAACAGCCCTAACGATTTTCTTCAAAGTTGCTATATAAACAATCTATTAGATGTCCTTTCGAATGATATAATTGGTTAGTTCAGGAAAATTGATAGGCGTCCTCTATAAACAGCTCAATTTAAGATCTCATAAGTTCCTTCCTTTAAAAACGGCTGTACGAATTTTTTTCAAACTTGCCATGTTAACTTAATACTAAATATCCTTTTGTATGTAATTATTGTTTTCCGGTCAATAATTGAGTATGCCAAGTTTTGGTAAAAGTTGGTATCAGAAAAACGGCTCTAACGATTTTCTTGAAAATTGTTTCATTAATTCAATTTAGATAACCTTTCTCAAGTATTACGTGTATATTACAGGAATACTAACGGTCATACTGATTAGGAAGTTCAGTTTTAGATCTCGGTAATTCGTGTTTAAAAAAATAACTATCTATTTTTTCCCCATATTTTTTAACTCACTATGTAAACTTTGTTGTAGGTGTCTTTATACGTGTATCAAGTTTCTCTTACTGGAAAATCTAAAAAAAAAAAAAAAATGCATGTACTTAATATCTCCAAGAAATGTATATAATACGTTTAATAGTGGGTAATGGAAGTCGTGTGGTTGTTTCACACCAGATTTTGTAATAGTATATATTATACGAATATTGTTTCATATTATTGATTTTTCCCTTAATATACATTATTAAAAACCATCAGTTATGGAAAAAATTAAACATATTTGCGAGATAACTTGGCAATATTTTTTTTTTTTTTCCGCCAAGGATGATTGATATAAAATCTTTTCCGAAAGCAAGTAGCGCAATATACAGCCGCTAGGGAATTGCAAATGACATTTGATTATGCAAGTTTCATTATGTTGATTGGAACCACGGTTCATTTAAAATAAATTAAATGTGCATTCGCGTTAGAAATCTGCTTTTGTATAGGGCTTCTTTGGCGATATTTAAAATTTGGCAACGCAATAGCTAGGACGTTTCACTCGAAGGACTTTACGTATTTGCGATAACCCTTTTAATTCACCCCCAAAACCACAAAAAATATTAACGATCACTAATGGAGAACCATTACTAAAACAATAACCAGATTACTTTGCGGACGTTAAATTTAAGAAAATTAAAAACACATAAGCTCTGTGTTTAATAGAAATTAATATTATAAGAACAAATAAATAATAATTAAAGCAATTATAACGTCAACTTTATCAAACACATATTCATGTTATAGGTTTATTTTTCAATATTTTTTATTCATGAGTAAAGACATGCTTCTTTTTATGAAATAAATAAATAAATAACATAAAGTAAAAATTACCAACATTTAACAACTGATTGAAAAAAATAATTGTAAAATTATATTTTGACTTTTCAGTTGATAATATTGATTAAGTATAACATATAAACTGATTTTTTTTTTTTTTTTTTTTTTTTTTTTGCATATCAATTCATCGTTAACTAAAATTTGTTCATCCGTGCGAAGTAGGACGGGTCAGCTAGTCATTATATAAAGCGCAAAAAATTGTTTGTTTGTGGAGGGTAATCTCTGAAACTACTGAACCGATTTAAAAACTTCTTTCACTGACCGAAAGCTACAGTATGCCATATTGTTATAGGCTATATTTAATTTTGATAAAATAAATTTTAGTTTAAAATTTGAGCATTTTAATTAAAATCCCCATAGAAGCCGTAATAGAAATGGAAATAATGAAATATTAAAAAAATTAGCTGCTGCCAACATAAAAGAAACATTTACATATTCATTTCGTTTTTAAAATATCTTGACGTGAAAAGAAAAGAAATATATTTGCACGTGCATTAAATTGAAATTCATATAAAGCTTTTTTAATTGTTAAACCACGGAGTAAAAAGACAGGAGAAGAAGGTAACGCTGAAATTTTGTGATGTTATTTTCTAATGTTTACAGATGGCGCCAGCGTGCAATCCTTCCTTCTCTCCAGCTTCCGCAATGTTATTCAATGGGGAAATGTCTCGTTTTAATTATTTTTTTAAAAATAATATCAAGCTGAAAAAATTTTGATTGAAAGCAAATTTCATTAAATAGAGTATTCTAACCAACATGTTTTTTTTTAAGAGCCATTTTATACTAATTTTACTTTGAAAGAAAGCTTTTAAAAAATGACGATTCTTATGAACCGAAGCTAGCTAAAACAAACAATTGGGAGGAAGGAGAATGGATGAAATTTTGTAAAGAAAAAAAAATAAACTTACTTAGGTGCAGAAAACACGAACTCGGACTTTATTTTTCTCCTAGGGCTTTTTTTTCGTTTTCTTATCACTATCATAGCCTGTTTTACAACTAGGAACGAAGCATTTATTTGAAACATCTAAATAATGCAGTTTTAAGAACTTACAAAGAAATTAAATTGCTTAAAATAAAAAATTTTAAATATACTCCAGCAAAATTCTATTGAAAACAACAGTATATCCGCGCCGAGGTAGGGAGGAATGACAAGTGGCGCCCTCAATATTTACCAAAAATTTAGATCACAGTTTCGTAGTTTTCTCCCATTGGACCTTCAACTCCTATTAATATTACTCCGTGTGTTAAACTTACACGTTAAATCTGACGTCATTATAGAATTAAAAGTGTTTATTTTTCTAATAATTTAATTTGATATGATATGATATAATATAATGATCTAAGCATCAATGTTTAAACCACGGAGTCTTTATTACTCCGTGGTTTAAACTGATATGTGTAAACGAAATTGGAATTTAAAAATAAATAAATAAATAAATAAAATAAAATAAAATAAGAAATTCTATTTTATAATATTATTTATTTTAATTTATAATTGTTGCCAAAAAGATTTACGAATTAATTTATTTTTAGACATATAATAAAATATATTTTCACGCGAACAATAATATAAAAAGTGAACTGGATTTTTTGTAAAAAAAATAATAAAGATCGAGGAAAATTATTTCCCCATTTTAATCCCCATATTTGGATATAGATATGTATTAGTTATCATGTGCATCCGTTAGATTAAATTGTTTTTGTTGTAAAATTGATAAAATTGGAATTTTAAATTTCAAAACTCTAGAAAAAAAAATGGCAAATTTCCATATTCGATTGAAAACATAAACATTTCATTTCAAAGGATGATATTTACACAATAAACATCCAACTAATAAACTAATTAAAAGGGAAAGGATAAATATTCTATCATAATTTGAAGTCAAATTTGTTTTCAAATGTCTAAATAAAGTATCTGATATAATATACTAATATGTTGCAGCGGAATAGATTTGATATCCGTCATCCTTGGCAGAAAAAAAAATATCGCCAAATTATCTGGCGAATATAATTTAATTCCTTTCAAAAATCATGGTTATTTTAAAAACTTACATTAAGAGTGTAACGAATAATATGAAACAATATTTCATACAATAGATATTACGAAAATATACATCTGGCATGTATATTTTCGTATTACTTTTTGATCGCCAAATACAAAAAACGCCAAGGGTGACAGTTTTGAAATTTAAAATTAAAATTTTGTCAATTTGGCAGCAAAATAACTCAATCTAACGCATGCATACAATAATTAATACATATCTATACCCAAATATGAGGATTAAAATCGAGAAATAATTCTTCTAGAATTTTAATAATTAAAAAAAAAAAAAAATCCAATGAGCGATTAACATGGAAAATCTTTTTCTTGCATCCATGGGCGGTCAGTGATGTCACACTTCGCTTGCGTATTGAGATGTTTAAATTTATTTGGCGACTATTTTTAGCAACTAACAGTTATGGCAAGTAGCTCAATATACATAGCGCATACAGCCATTACTGAAATGTAAATAGCATTTAATTATTTGAGTTACATTATGTTGATTGGAAACCTATTTAATATACCTATGCTCTATAGCTATACTAATATAAAAAGAAGAAAGGTTTATATGCATATGTAGAGAACGATCGCTAGAACTAAAAAGCCGATTGCTTTTTTTTTTTTTTCTTTCAATAATCAAAAGTTACACTGTCTCTCTCTAAGTGCTAGAAGCTATAATAAATTTTGGTAAAATAAATTTTTAATTAAAAGTTTCAATATTTTAATTGAAAACAAAGCATAGATTTGATATATATCGTCATTGGCGATTTTTGTATTTGGCGATCGAAAACGTAATACGAAAATCTGTATATTATCGTAGTAAATACGAGATGTATGTGTTTACTTCAATTACCCTACTACCGTAGGTAGTGGAAGTATTGTATAGGTTTTGGCAATTGGTCAGTGTGTGTGTATATGTGCACGTGTGTGTGTAATCTTCTGGCTGTCATATCTCCAAAACTAATAAAAATAGAACTACTAAACTTCACAAGTGATTCAGGTCTGGTGTACAGATAAATTTTCCAAATTTTCGTGAAAATTGAAAAACCGGAATTGGGTCATCGAAAACCAGAAATGGGACCGTAAGCCCATATTCAAAAACACCTCTAATGATTTTCTTCAAAGTTGCTGTATAAATAATATATTAGATGCCCTTTCGATTGAAAAGTTGCTTAGTTCAGGAAAATTGATAGGCGTCCTCTATAAACAGCTCAATTTCAGACTTCGCAAGTGCGTTCCTTTAAAAACGCCTGTACGGATTTTTTTCAAACTCGCCATGTTAACTTCCTATTAAATATCCTTTTCTATGTAATTATTGTTTTTAGGTCAATAATTGAGTATGCTAAGTTTTGGTAAAAGTTGGTATCTCAAAAACGGCTCTAACGTATTCTTGAAAATTTTTTCTTTAATCCAATTTAGATAACCTTTCTCAAGTATTACGTGCTTATTACAGGAATATTAACGGTCATCCTGATTAGGTAGTTCAGTTTTAGATATCGGAAATTCGTGTTTAAAAAAATAACTATCTATTTTTTTTCCCCTTATTTTTTAACTCGCTATGCAAACTCTGTTGTATGTGTCTTTATACGTGTATCAAGTTTCTCTTACTCGAAAATCTCAAAAAATGCAAGTAATAGCTCCAAAAAATTGTATATATTACGTGTAATAGTGGGTAATGGAAGTCGTGTGGTTGTTTCACACCAGATTCTGTAATAGTATATATTGTACGAATATTGTTTCATATTATTGATTTCTCCTTTAATATACATTATTAAAATAATAATCAATTATGGAAAAAATTAAATATATTTGCGAAATGAACAAATAAATAATAATTAAAGCTATTATGACGTCAATTTTATCAAAAACATTTTCATGTCATAGGTTTATTTATCAATATTTTTTATTTATGAGTAAAGAAATGTTTCTTTTTATGAAATAAATAAATAAATAAATAAATAGCATTAAGTAAAAATTGCCAACATTTAACAACTAATTAAAAAAAAATAATTGTAAAATTATATTTTGACTTTCCAGTTAATAATATTGCCTGACTATTACATATAAACTGATATATTTCTTGATTTTTTACATATCAATCCATCTTTAACTAAAATTTGTTCATCAGTGCGAAGCCGGACGGGTCAGCTAGTAAATAAATAAAAATGAATAAATAAAAAGAGCTATTTTGTCTTACCTTCGTATTTTTTTTTTTTTGGGGGGGGGGGAGGGGGGAATTAACTTTTCTATAAATGAGTACATCATCAAATGTTGGTGTGACGCATATACAATGCTGAAAGTTCTGTAGTTCAAATTTTAATGAATAATCTTTAAAAAATATATACATATATACACATTGTATAAGTTTGTAGTTATTAAACTATAATCAGCAAGCCAGATTATGAATTTTATTAAACGTAATTGGATCTTGACATAATTTGATACTAATTAGATAGATTTTTAGATATATAATCCAGCAGATGGCGCTGCCATGCAGCAATTTTTCCTTAAAAATAAAAAGAGTAAACTCTACTTTTGTTACTGAGTTGCTTTATTAATACTCTAATAATAATAATAATAATAATAATATTAATAATAAAAGCTTCATTTCTGTATAAGAGATTATTATCTGGTTTAAATTATTTTTAGTTAATATTGATTTTATGATAATTCTCAAATTTCTTGAGTAGAACAAAAAAAAATAAATAAATAAATAAATAAAAATAAAATAAAATAAAATAAACTTTGTTCGAACAAGAAAATTTTTATTAAATCAGCCTTTTATTACTTTACGAACACTATAGTGAGGAGAGTATTGTAATCATGTTAAAAATCCGAATTTGAGATTTTGATGTTTCTATACGTTTCCAGGTCCCCTGAGTCCGTTTTAACTATTTTTACGATGATTTATGTATGTGTGTATGTGTGTGTGCATGTCTGTGAGTGAACACGCTAGCGTCTAAACGCTTTTTTCGAATAAGCTGAAAGTTGGTACGTATATTGTAAGTCACCATAGTACGAACCCTATTGATTTTGGTGAATCTAGCACTTATAGTTTTTTTACAACAGAAATAATTCTAACTGGATTAAATAATAAATAAGGGACAACAGAAATAATTCTTTATCATTATGGCATATGGGGCCAAATTTTTAAAAGTGTGATAGCGTCTAAATGCTTTATTAATCTGAGAAAAAAAAATTTGTACACGTGTTGCAGAGTTGCACGAACTGTATAGATTTTGGTGAATTTGGCACTTACAGTTTTTTTACGGGGCCACAAAGAAAAATTCTTTATCATTATGGCCTATGGGGCCAAATTTTTAAAAGTGTGGTAGCGTCTAAACGCCTTATTAATATGAGCAAAAAAAAAAAAAAAATGTACACATGTCATAGGTCACAGTTGCGCCAACTGTATAAATTTTAATGAATTTAGCACTTACAGTTTTTCTACAGGGACACAAAGAAAAATTCTCTATCATTATGACCTATGGGTCTAAATTTTGCCTTATTCAGTTGAGCTGAAAATTTATAAGAATATAAATCATGACCCGAAATTTCAACTTAGATTACACTCGCTGAAAGAAAAAGTTACTCGCCACAAAATATGATTAACTTACTCTATTTTTTAAGTATAAGGTGACT
This sequence comes from Salticus scenicus, assembly GCA_963930645.1. Lineage (NCBI taxonomy): Eukaryota > Metazoa > Arthropoda > Arachnida > Araneae > Salticidae > Salticus > Salticus scenicus. The sequence continues at coordinate 112,539,120 of OZ005654.1, read as the reverse complement.
ACAATTTTTTATTGGAAAAAGAGGAGAAATTACGCAATGTCTTTTATTTTATAAGAAAATAGAAGACAGTCAATTTTGAAAAAGAGTTCATTTAGGAGGACACAAAATTAAATGAAAATGATTATAAAAAGCGATTCAAAAGTTTCTTTACACAAATGGTGAAAACATTTTTACCTCAAATGATGAATTTGGATAACTTAATTTAAATTAATAATATACGGATACGAGAGGAAAAATCCCCAATTTTTATAGGTGTCACTAGACAATATATATATATATATATATATATATTTTAATTATTAATTTTTGCTGTAGACAATTTTTTTTTGGAGGGGGGGGGGAGGGGGTGGTACTTTCATGTAGTTACATAAAAAAAGTTGGTAGACATTTTTTTTATTAAAATCATAATTATAAAAGAAGAAATAAGATTGACAGTTGAAAAGACAAAACTAATATCCGGCAGATGAAACGATTTGTTTTAACGAACAGTCATTCTTTATCAACATTTTATAAAAGTTCTCAGAAGTATAACCTAAATAAGTTTTAGTAATTAATAAGTTTTTAAAGTAGATATATAAAGGAGATTTTTTCAAATGCCTACATTTTGTTCATTGAAGAAAACAGTCGCTTTGTGGGAGTGTTTTTACCAGGAGGACATAAAATTAATTGCACTTACTTTTGCATATTTTTGTGAGGTGGTGGTAGTGTTATCATTAAGGCCAATTGTCTGCACTAGGGCTCTAGATCTGAGTAGGGGAGACCTCCGTGGGGTCTTTCTAAGAGGTCCTAAACCCTATTTACGATAGTTTCGGAGAAAATCACGGAAAATTCCTAAAGGCTAAGCCAACAAGCGCGACCGGGTATCAAACCCAGTGCCTCACGTATACCAGCTTCGAGGATAGAACCTCTCGGTCACTGGTGGGCCAATTTTTATGAGTAATATTATTTATGAAAAAGTGAGAACACACGTCAACCCACCGCGTATGAACCGGAGAACCACCTTCTTATGATTTCAGGAGAATTTCAATAGTGATTCCGTGTTCTGGATCAAAGAACCGTACAAATATAGGGAATTCTTTATTTCTTTGTGGATCAAAAAACCTGAATAGACATAAACCATAATATGCTTTGGAAAGTTTATTAGAAAGTTGTTCTTTTACGAACCTAACGCAGAAAAGAGTTAGCGTTCACCGTTTGATGCAGCCAACAGCTGTTTGAGCTTCCCAATTTTGCGCAATTTTGAAATCAAGGACTAAATCCTTTTTATTTGTAAAACAGGACAGAGGACGAAGAATATAAAAAAAAAGAGGTATTTTTAGTCCTGCATTTTTTTTTTTTGTTTGTTTGTTTAAGAGGGTAGAACGTTGAAAAAGAGGGCTGTCCTCTTAAAAAGTGGATGTCTGGTCACCTTACCTAAGAGTAGTATGATTTTACGTTTTTAAATATATATATATATATGTATATATATATATATATATATATATATATATATATATATATGTAGGATCCGACTATTGTGGGCGTTTAAGAACTTTAAGAACAATACTAATTCTATTATTTACTAATTACTTAAAAAATTTAATAAAGAACTAATATTTACAAATTTTTACATAAATGCTAATGAGCATTAAAATTGCTTATCAAGGGTTATTTTAACTGTTCGTCAAAATATTCATAATTCGTAACACAAATAAATCATTCAGTACTTCACTAGATACGTCAAACGTGAAAACCGAAGTTTTTATAAACAACCCTTGCACCCATCTCGTGTGCAGCTTCGTCAAAATCTCCGTCGAAACTGAATCTCTTTCCTTCAACGCTCTTAGCAGCAGTCCGTTCAGGAAGTAGCGCCATCCACGTCATAAGCACGCACTTCCTTTTATATTCTGAGTACGGGAAACAAAAACTAAACTACGTAGCCTTGGATTCAGCAGCTGCGGCAAGCAAGGTCAGGGGAAAAGAAGAACTTGCTACTACAGGATCGGCCGTCCTGCATCCGGCTGGTCCTCCAGGCGGTCACACTGAAAAATACAAAAAAAAAAAAAAAAAAAAAAAGCAACACAAAATAATAACATACTTATTTACAGTTTTTTTCTTTTTTACAAATCTTCACATTTTTTTTTTTTTTTTTTTGCTTTTAAGCTAAGTTATCCCACATTTGAGGATCTTAGCTTGAGTAAATGTGCAATAGGAGCCTTCATGGCGTCCATTTCTAACTTTTTCATCAATATTATTATTTTTCATTTTTATTGTTGCATAGTTACAGGAAAAAGTCAATTTTGGGTTTACGGCAACTTGGTTGTCTATGGTATCAGTTTTTGGTGGTTGTCCACTCAACTTGCATTTTGCTTTATTTTTCTTTTTGACTCTAGAAAGTTGTTTTTTGTCATGTGTACTCAAATATTTACTTTGGGGCTCAAAATTATTTTGGGACTCGAACTCGAGACCCTCTAATCGATCATTTTCAGTTTTAATGTCTTTTAAAGCAATTGTAGCATCATGTTCGGTCAAAATGTCTATAATGACAGTCTTATATGTAGGGAAAACTTCTAATTGTATTTGCATAGCTTTGGGAAATAATATGGCTATTTCACTAATCGTGGTTGTCAATGGAAGCGATGGGATGAATAACTTTCTCAAATCTATGTTGGCAGTCTCTTCTTTTGGGAAATTCTGTCTTTTACACTCGATGGAATCTATCGTCGATGGCTTTTTCCTCAATTTCTTTCTTTTAAGGTGTTTGGAATTTTCGTCAACTTTTTCTTTTAACTCTTTCAACTCTTCAGCTAACTGTGAAATTTTTTAAGTAGGACTTGTTTCTCGTCTTTCTTCAAATAAGTGTTTTCTGGATTTAGCGACTTCATTCGGGAAACATTTGTCTGACTTCGTCCCTTTCGGTGCGGCTCCTCCTCTTCATCACTATCATCATCTGTCTGGAAAATGCTCGTCTGATTTTGTTTCTGTCGTCGAGGCTCCTCTTCTTCCTCACTGTCATCATTTACACTATTTTCGTCCTCTAAAAGCATCTTATCGTCATCACTTTCGTCATTTTCGTCTTCATCGTCATTTTCACTTACGGCTTTTTCGGAAGATTCTAATGGTTTTTTTGACAGCATAATTGGTTGAGGGGTTACATTTTTACATTTTTTAACACTATTCAATGTTTTATGTATTTCTGGGGATTTTTCAAAAATTTTGTTCTCAAAGTTAATGGGGGTATCAATAACAACATTCGATTTAATTTCACTTTGATATGTATTTACTGGAAGTACTGTTACTAAATTTACCTCGAGAGAATTAGACTTATTTTTCACTAAGATACCTTTTTCATTAATTGTTGTTTCACCCAGCATTAATACATTCATACCGATAATAATATCATAGGGTATTGCGTCATTTTCTACAATATAAATGTCAGTTTCACATTGCAATTCATCAATTTTAAGATTCACTTTAAATGAACCTAACGGCTTTATTGAACTTTTCCCGATCCCCTTTAAAGTAGTACTCATAGTATTTAATCTATTAACATACAATTTTGCAAAAGCATTTTTACGCAACAATGTTGCTTCACTTCCTGAGTCTATTATACCTATGAAATTTATATCATTTACTTGTATAATTTTACTCATATTTTGATTTACACCAACTAGCAGGCTACGCCCGCTTCGCTGGCCACTATATTTAAATGAATCTCCAAAAGAATTGGATCATTATTCATTTTTCACATCACATTATAAATAAAAACTAAAATAATTACATTGGAATCGCTTTAGACCTCGCATCGGGTACTCGCTGACTACGGCAGCTCTTTCTCTGGCCGCACTGTATCGGGAGCAGGTTCCCACTGCCTGCAGAAATCTCTTTCCTATGTATTTCAATATGGGTATTTATTGACGTTAGGTGGGTCTGCCATTATTTAAGAACTACGATTTTAAAGATAACTGTATCTCAGCGTTTATTAAATATCTTAGTTTTTGAACCAAGTATTTTATTGCTCATGCTATTTACACTGTATTACAATTTGATTCCGACCAATGAAATAAAATAAAAAATAGATTTTCTTTTAGAAGGAATTAAATACATAAAAAACAACTAAATTCCAATCAGTTTAATCCTTTCTACTATATACTACCATTATTTCCTGACAAATACTATAAATTAGAAAAAAAAAAAAAAAAAAAAAAAAAAAAAAACTTTTAAAGAAATTAAATTAACAAATGAAAAATAATTGTTGTTATACTACAAAAATTATACATAAACATAACTGTTATAAATACGTTTTTAAATTTTAAATTTAATATATTTAATTTTTTCTACTGCATTACCATTTTATTTTCAATAAATATAATAAATTAAAAAGAGAAAAAAAGATTCGCCCTCAAATAAATATATTAAATAAAAAATAAATTGCATAATATAGCCGTTGCTAAGATACGCAGACGATTACAATCGAAGAATAAATTCATGAAAAATGAAACATAAAAGCCAATGTTTAAAATCGAAAAAACATTAATTTAAAAAATTCAAATTCGAAATTCGAAAAAATCTCGATGAGGTGCACATCTGCAGGGTCCCAGGTACCTATATGCCAAATTTGGAAGCTCTGCGATCAGTAGTGTGTTAGTATTGTTCATGTTTAGATAAATGTATTTATTTTCCTGTTGAAAAAAAAAATAAACTCGTATTTTTTTTTTTTTTTTTTTTTTGGCAACAATTAAATTATGGATTAAACATAGAATAATAATAAAGGAAGAAGGAGCATAAGTGTTTCTACATAAGCTGTTGTGTTGCCACAACAAACAGCGATAATAGCGCTGAGGATGGGTGCCCTACTTCAAGGTTGAGAGGAGCAAAAGTAGCTTTCGCTGGCATTTCACTAGAAGGGGTTTCTAAGCATTAAGATTATTGGCGTGCTCCTTCTTCCTTTATTATTATTCTATGGGATTAAATTTAAATGGCTAATTTTTTGCTATTATTAGCTTATTATTTTCATATTTTTATTAATTAAAAGAAAACTAAACAGAAATTCGAAATTCTGACTTCGATGTGCACAATGATCCTTCGGAGGGCACCTTTGTGTTAAATCTCGTGTCTGTCCGAGCTACCGTTTTCGAGAACAGTGAAATAAACAAATATTGCTCGAACCTGGGCACTCCGAACTTTTATGCCCGAATTGTTTGCAAGTAAAGCACTTAAAACCTTTAGCTTTGTGGGGGCAGTTTTTATCACCACAATTATAGCATATTTTGTTAACTTCAATTTTAGGACTAAATTTTTCATATACATTATGTTTGATGGGTTTCAATTTTGCACTGTATTCTACTTTTTCAATTCCACCAATTTTAAATTTATTTTTTTTTGTGGTCTCTTTTATACATTTCATATAATTTTATTTTCTCTTTGAATTCTCGAAGATTCTTTGCACCATATAAAATAACTTTATTTTCAGGTTTGTCATTAATTCCTTGGATCACATAGTGCATTATTGCAGCATCATCAATGTGCCCGTTCTTACTTAACTCTCTTATTTAAAAAGAAATACTCTGTAACAGTTTCATTTGCTCTAATTTTTCTTTTACTTAAGATATCATGTAAAGAGGCGGAATTTGTCTCGACTTTAAACTCGTTGATTAATGCATTTTTTAATTTTTTATAAGTTAATAGTCCTTTTTCGGACTTAATGAAGAGAAGAGCGTTTCCGCACAATGATCTCTTACAGAAAACAATTTTTTGTAGTTCACTTAGATTAAACATTATTGACAATTCTTCAAATTCAGAAAAAAAATTCAATAATATTTTCCGCTAAATTTGGACATAGAATTTTCAAAATCATTGAAAGAAACAGTTGCACTATGTAATCCAAAATTCACATTATTACAATTTGTATTTTTTTAAGCTTTATCATTATAATTACCATCATTGTCATTACTTTTATAGTACTTATTATCACCTATATGGCATTGCACAGAGGAGTCAAATTTTTCGACGTCATTATCACTGTCAAATTCGTTTTCAGAATCATCATCTTCCTCATCCGAATTATTCTCGGAATTATCCTCTTTGAGTAATTCGATGTCATTTAATTTTACCAGTAATCTATCACGTATTTCTTCTTTTGTGCCGTTAAATGAAACACTTAACAAGTTACTAATAATAATCAATTCATTCAACGAAAAATTTTCGTCGATGAATTTTTGCTTTTTTATATAATTTTCATCATCTACGGCAAAATTAAATCCTATAAATTTTCTTATTCTGCATCGGTTTTTTCTGTCACCTACATCATTAAATAAAAAGCGATGCAGAATTTTAATTTTACAATAGCTCTCAGTCCTCAGTGCAACGCCAATTTTGGGAATATCCCCTAACGAAAACATTGTAACAACAAAATAAAATGTACGTACCTTTGTAGAGCAGAAACAGCTGTTGTTCTAAATTTTTTTATTTAAATTTCCATTCAGTTGACGCCGTTTTTAATCCTTGAGAACTTTGAAGAACATATCACACTTTATCACTCGGTTATCCAATATGCACATTTTGCACTATTTGTAGTACGATTAAGCATGTAAGGCAATTCCAACACAGTTCAAAAATAGTCTAAAAGTTCAGTCTGTGTTTTTTAAAAAACGGTTTATGCAGTTTATCCATTTAAAAGTTCAGTTCATATCTTAAGAACAGTTTTTAAAATAAATAAACAGTTTAGTTCATAAAGAGTTTATTTTAATTACTGTTTGTAGTGCGTTCAATCCGAAATTTAAGTTAAATTAAAATAATCGATTTCACGATTCATTCTTGATCCAAACATTTACGAGCGATCAAAATAATTTATATTAACTAAAAATTAACGTTCCATCCCACTTCTGAGATGTAGGATCCGACTATTGTGGGCGTTTAAGAACTTTAAGAACAATACTAATTCTATTTACTAATTACTTAAAAAATTTAATAAAGAACTAATATTTCCAAATATTTACAGATTTTTTCTTTTAGCTAATGTCCCCACAAACAAAATTTATATGGGCCAACATCGAAACAACGGTGGATTTTTTGTTGACCAACAGTTATAAATAGCCGTTGACTAGATTGATGGCAAAATCGTTGGTAAACCATAGTCCAATATGTAGTATTTTACTTTGGCAATAAATTTTGATATTTATTATTTGCTATTTTTATACTTTCTGGCGCATAATCCTTGACAATATTTCAATGCATGTAATAAAATTATATATTTTCTTTGAAGTTACGCAATGGTTAGATATTAGCCATTATATGAAAATTTAATACATCAATTGCTGTTAATTATGGTTAGTTGTGTTAGAACATTATAGACTCCGAAATTCATATTTAATATTAACCTAGAAACTTTTTCATTTAATGAACTCTCATTTTCCGTACGTGATATGTAGATGTATTAAACTCAATTGTTTCCGCGTTCTCGCCACACCCTGCGGGTTTAAATGTAGATGTATCTTCTGTATCTTTTTCGCTTCTGTAAAACTGTTTCAGTATATGTATGTAAGTGCCTCTCTAAAGAACGAGCCTCGGGCTCGTTCCAAAAACACTACATATATTTCAATAAATATTCCAGAAATCACATCAACGATTAATTTCACTTGAATATATATCACCAGAGAATAATATGAAAATGTTATAGATTTATTTACAGAATGCAATGTGCTGAATTCCAGAAGAAATGAAAAATTGGAGAGTGCTGACAAACATGAGCCAAGTAAGATAAAAAAAAATTTTCCAGTAAGAAGATTTACAGGTAAGCGAAATTTTACTTACCTAATATCTATTTGGCAAGTGATATATTATTGAAATATCAACTAAAATATCTCAAAGTAAAGGTAAATAAAAGAGGTAAAATCTTACTCACGCCATATATATAAGTGAATATTTTATTAAAAATCAAATAGATTATGAGCTTGATTTCAAAATAGAATTATAAAAAAAAGAAATAGTTGATAAACTGTTTTTCTAATAAACTGTTCTTGGTGAAAAATAAATTACGAACACTGATGAACTATCTAAAAAAAAATAAAAAATAATAATAACTGTCTATTCATATGCCTATATATTAACGAATTAAAACAAACTGTTATATTTTCAAACAGACTATTTTGGAGAAATAAATTAAATAAACAAAATGAACTTATTTAAAGATACCAGTATTAAAGCACTAAATGCAAATAATTAAGGATATTTGGAAATTTAGAATTGAAAATTTGTTACAAAAAGATGATCTTTTTTCAGTTATCACTGACGAGCCTCCTACACCAATTACAGATGCATGGAGGTCAAAAGATCGCAAAGCGCGTGCAATTATAAATTTATTAGTTGACGACACTCAAATAATAAACGTTAAGAACCTCTCCACAGCTCGTGAATGCTGGGAAGCTCTTAAAAAAAATACATGACAGGTCATCGCTCTCAAGTAAACTATTTCTCCTTCGCAAATTATACTCCATTAAATTAACTGAAGGAGGTAATATGACAGAGCATATCACTAAAATATATCAAACGCGCGGCAAGCTGATAGCCATTGGTGAACAAATAAACGATCAGCATCTCTCAGCTTTAATGCTTTGTTCTCTGCCACAATCTTACGATGTATTAATCACTTCTTTGGAAAGTAGAGATGAAGCAGACCTTTCCCCCGAGTTTATCCGATCCAAACTAATAGACGAATATTTAAAGAGAGAAGAAAATAAACACGAAAACAATATTTCAGCTTTGAAAATAACTAAAACAAAAAATGAAAACGTGAAATTCTGTAAGTTTTGTAAAAGAAATAACCACAATATTGATGAATGCTGGATTCTAAAGAGAAAAAATAATTCGAGATCCCAACAAAATAATAGATATAACAAAAACAGACGGCCCTTTAGAACTGCAATGTGCTCTCATGATAGAGATAACGCAGACAAAACACAGATTTCGGTAACTGATAAAAATACATCAGACAAGGTGTTTACATTATATATGGGTATGAAATCAGATAATTGGTATATTGATTCAGGCTGTTCGACACATGTCTGCAGCGATAAAAGTAAATTTTATGAATTCTATCCTAGCTCCTCCTGCGTAACGATCGCGAATGGGCAGGAAATAAAATCGTTTGGACATGGATCTGTAAAATTACATACCATAAATTCAAATAATACACAAAACACCATACTGTTAAAAAATGTCTTGTATGTACCGGATATTGAGACAAATCTCATCTCTGTGAAAGGGGCAACAGAAAATGGGTGTATAGCAGTATTTAAAGATAGATCATGCAGAATAATGCATGAAGGCGAAACATGTATTGAAGGGTATATCAATAATAATTTATATGAATGTAAAATAAATTCAGATACAACACACACCATAAACATTGTGAAAACGTGCGAAAATAAAAACTGCATAGACAAATGGCATGTTAAATTGGGTCATAGAAATGTTAATCATATAAAACAGTTAGTAAACAAAAACATGGCAACAGGGATTAAACTAGATGATTGCAAACATGATAGTGTATGCGAAACTTGCATATTATCTAAGTTAACTGACAATCCTTATCCCAAAAAGGCTCAATTTAGGGCAACAAAAGTTTTAGAGTTGGTTCACAGCGATTTATGCGGGCCGATGAAAACCCCCACGGTCGGTGGAAAGTATTATTTTTTGACGTTTATAGACGACTTTAGTCGATTTACCGTTATATACCTATTAAGAAATAAGGACGAAGTTTTATCAAAATTAAAACAATACATAGCAATGACCTCAAACAAATTCGGGAGAACTTTGCAGGCAATCCGCTCAGATAATGGAGGGGAATACACCGGAAAAGAATTCGATGAATATTTAGGAAAATTAGGAATAGACCATCAATTCACAGTCCCCTATTCGGCTCCTCAGAATGGCGTTTCTGAGCGTAAAAATCGAACTTTAGTTGAGATGGCACGTTGCTTATTAAAAGATGGAAATTTACCGAATTCTTTCTGGGGTGAGGCAATTAATACCGCTGTTTACTTACAGAATAGACTCCCGACTTCCGCGTGTGAATCAACACCCTATGAATTATGGACGGGTCGAAAACCTGACCTGTCAAAATTAAAACCCTTCGGTTGTCGTGCCTATGCTTATGTACAAAAAGTACACAGGGGAAAATTAGATGATACCGCCCAGCAAGGTATATTTGTAGGGTATGATAATAGGAGTAAAGGGTATAGAATTTGTACGAATGGTAAAAACATAATTATAAGTCGTACTGTAAGATTTATAGAACATGAAAATAAAGAAATAATAAATAATGAAACATTAAAAAACAATGATGAGAGACCTGATAACATAAAATTATCACCAAAATTGCAGATAATAGATTCGGAAGCAGAAAACACAGATGATAGCAGTTTGTCAGATAATTCACAAGACTTACCGCGAAGATCGCAAAGATCTAATAGGGGGGTACCACCTGATAGATTTACGTTCACAGTAAACAATAAAAGAATTGAAAAACCGAAATGTTGGGACGATATAATGAAAATGAAAAATCCCATAGAGAAAGAAAATTGGATTAAAGCCACGTTAGAGGAAATAAACTCACTTAAGGAAAACGACACATGGGAATTAGTAGAAGCCTCACCAGGAACTAAAGTAATAGGTAGTAAATGGGCATTTAAGGCAAAATTCAATAATCAGGGACTAGTGGAAAAATATAAAGCAAGGTTGGTAGCCAAGGGATTTTCCCAAAAATATGGCATTGATTATGATGAAACCTTTGCACCTGTTGCATCACACACAACCATAAGAAGTTTTCTAGCAATGTCCCTGTACAAAAGTTTAAGTTTAAGACATGTTGACATTAAGACGGCTTTCTTACATGGGGAATTACAGGAGGATGTATATATGCAGCAACCAGAGGGTTATGCTGCACCAGGCGAAGAGCATAAGGTTTGTAAGTTGAAAAAAGCCATCTATGGGTTAAAGCAGGCTGCGAGGGCTTGTAATCAGAAATTAAATGATACATTATGCAAATTAGGTTTCAATCAAAGCCAGTACGATAAATGTCTTTATAAAAGAAAACAAAATAATTCAACAACATATGTTCTAGTCTATGTTGACGATTTATTAATTGCGGGTGAAAATAAAATGATAAACATGTTAATAGACAAATTGAAAGAAGAATATCCGTTGACAGACTTAGGCGAAGCTAAGTATTATCTAGGAATAAATTTAGAAAGACCCAGTAAAGCCACGATACCGCTCGACCAAACGAACAAAATAATGGAACTAATAACCAAATTTGGGCTTGAAAATGCGAAACCGACAGATACTCCCATGGAGCCAGGCTACATAAAGTTAGTCGATAACGAAAACCTTCTACCGCACAACACCCAATACCGACAAGCTATCGGAGCGCTACTCTACATAGCCACGGTATCGCGACCGGACATTAGCGCTGCAGTGGGGACTCTAAGCAGAAGGAATGAGTGTCCCAGATTAAAGGATTGGGAGGCAGTTAAGAGAGTCATACGCTATCTAAAAACAACAATTAACCTAAAATTAACATTTAGCAATAAAGAAGAACCTATCCTGAGGGCATATGCAGTTTCAGATTGGGCAAATGATGCATCCGATAGAAGATCAATCGCAGGAAACCTGTTCATGGTCGGAAGAAATCCCATTCAATGGAGCTCAAAGAAACAAAATTGTATAGCTATGTCCTCCGCTGCATCTGAATATGTGTCCGCAGCGAACGCTGCACAAGAAATAATATACATTAAGAATTTATTGCACGAACTAGATTTAAATCAAGAGGAACCAATAACTTTGTATGAGGATAATATGTCCTGCATCAAATTAGCAGAAAGCGACAAGTACCATCATAAAACGAAGCACATAGATCTACGATACCATTTGCTTCGTGAAAACATTAAAGAGAAAAAAATTCAAATGGTTTATAAATCTACAGAAACTATGATTGCAGACATCCTCAATAAGGCTTTACCCAGAACTCTCTTTGTTAAACATAGAAACAAACTATTAAATTAGAATAGGACTTTCAGAGTCTAAGTGGGGATGTTAGAACATTATAGACTCCGAAATTCATATTTAATATTAACCTAGAAACTTTTTCATTTAAAGAACTCTCATTTTCCGTACGTGATATGTAGATGTATTAAACTCAATTGTTTCCGCGTTCTCGCCACACCCTGCGGGTTTAAATGTAGATGTATTTTCTGTATCTTTTTCGCTTCTGTAAAACTGTTTCAGTATATGTATGTAAGTGCCTCTCTAAAGAACGAGCCTCGGGCTCGTTCCAAAAACACTACATATATTTCAATAAATATTCCAGAAATTACATCAACGATTAATTTCACTTGAATATATATCACCAGAGAATAATATGAAAATGTTATAGATTTATTTACAGAATGCAATGTGCTGAATTCCAGAAGAAATGAAAAATTGGAGAGTGCTGACAAACATGAGCCAAGTAAGATAAAAAAAAATTTTCCAGTAAGAAGATTTACAGGTAAGCGAAATTTTACTTACTTAATATCTATTTGGCAAGTGATATATTATTGAAATATCAACTAAAATATCTCAAAGTAAAGGTAAATAAAAGAGGTAAAATCTTACTCACGCCATATATATAAGTGAATATTTTATTAAAAATCAAATAAGTTGTTTGGTTGGGTTTTACGTCGAACTAGCGCTACGTAATGGGCCATTTACGACGGTTTGAGACTCACCCCTAGAGGTACTCAGGAGACATACCATCACAATTTTAATCCTCCACGGAAGCGATGGCTCTCCCACTTCGGTGACCCCCAAAGTATAATTTTGAGTGTACTCGACGGTCTTTGGCCGGCTCGAGTACCGAACCCGCAATCTTTCAATTACGAGCAAGGCCTTCTAGATTAAGAAAGCCCTGGCTAAATCTAATGGGAATGTCACCGCTTGTATGTAAGAAGCTTTGGCGACAGCTGTTGCGGTAGTATTTAGCGTACTGTGTTCAGTGCATAAAGAAATTCTATTGGTTGATCAGAATTCGATTCTTTTCTTATATATAGGAGCATTTCCCTTTTTTTTCTTTTTCTTTTTAATGTATTGAAGATGGTATGCTGAATGCTACAGAAATAGTAATATATTTTGAAAAAATAGTTTACCAAGTGTTCTTTATTAAGACAGTCTAATTGATAGACATGTGAAAATATTTATGACAGGACTTGCCTTAAAATCAGAATAATAATAAAAAAAAAAAAAAAAAAAATTAAAATGTTTGAATGTTTGTTAAAAATAAATCTCGGAAATACGCTTATTTTTTTGGTTGGACGTTGTTAGTAAGTCTGAAAAGTTTTAACGAATAATAACGGAAAATAAAAGCTTTATTAAGAGTAATTTTTAAGTTTTTCTCTCAATATTGTTTTTTTCAAAAAAGCAAAGTTTCGTATTTTAATTAACCATGTCCCTTTAAATATTTTTGAAAATATTTTTAAGATTTTATTCGCAAACACTACGTTAGTTGAGGTAGTTAACAAAGCAATGGTTTAACATATGTGTAAAACTAATGCTTTGTGTATTACCTCAAAGTTAGTAATAATTAAAGGAAAACTAAACTCTCTCTATTTTTAAGAACAGAAGAAAGAATGGTGCAAACAGATCCAAAGCCAAAAATAATAAGTTGTGACTTTAACAATTACAAGACAGGTAAGTTTTGTAAAAAGAGTGAAAGTTCTGATTTCAGAGAAATCTTTCTAAAATTACAGGGAGAATTTTCTCGGTTTGTTTTCGAAATAAAAGATATATCTTGTACAAAAATTTTTGATTAAAGTTAAAATATTTTAGAAAAGTTTTGTGGTATAGAATTTCATAGTCTCGGATTCAAATTAAAAGGAAAGAAGACGTTTTCTGTCGCATTCATTAATAATACTATGTTACGAAATATGTATAAAAAAATGTAAAATTATAGATTTTTTTTTTCTTTTTGAGATCTCATTAAAATGATAAAAAATGAGAGTAAAATTATAAGCAAAAATTCTGTTTAGATGTGCTTAATTAAAATGAAATAGTTTTCTTATATTCTCTGCGCGAAAAAAAAAAAGTTTCATCTAATAATAATAATAATTATTATTATTATTAAATATAGTAAGTTGTGACTTTAACAATTACAAGACTGTTACTGTTGACTGTAAAAAGAAAACATATTTAAAACTGCGCAATGGAAACGAATCATAAATCCCTGATGATGCTTTAATATTAAAGCGAAAAGCTTTGGATAAAAATTTTTTAACGTCTTTTAAATAAATTTATATTTACGTGTGTTTAAAGTGTTTTAAATATATTTAACAAATGACACGTGTTCAATTTACCTCTTTATTTTTTAGAGATTATTTATATTATTATTATTACTATTATTGTTATAAAGTAACTTTGGAACAAAGATTTTTTTTTCATTTATTTGATAAAGTCTGTCATTTAAGCGTAGGCTGACCAGATCAAAGTACCTTTATAATAGAGAAGCATTAAAAATTGCTACAATTATCCAATTATGGATGTATTTTTTCATTCCTAATAAGTAAGGACTAAAAACAAAGTATTATTAATTAATAATTTACTTTCTACAATTTTTTAAAACTTAGAAAAGTGTCTTAAAAAAAATGAAAGTCCCCATTTGTCCCCCAAAAATAGGGACATTTGGTCAACTTATTTAAGCGTCACTTATGGATTGCGTAGTACTAGTGCGACGTTAAACTCAACCAACCAACCGTCACTTATACTGTAATGCATTTCAAAATTTTGGGCATAACAACAATTTCTAAATAAAATTTTTAAATATTCACTTCATTCTAATACATCACTTTTTATATGCTAGTAATTTTAGTTTTAAAAATTTCATTAATAACATTCATTTTTAAATTTATTTTTAAGGCATGGAGTTAAACATTTGTATAAAATTATCTGCAAAAAAGGTTTAAGCACAAAAATTATTTTATGTAAATTTTACAAAATGACTTAAGCAGTTGTGTAAGTAAAAGATTTCTAGTTCTGAAGAAATATAACTAACTTATGTAATATTTCTAGGTTGTTCTATTTTCACTAATACAAATGACAAATTGAAATATTTTTCATATGAAAGATAATTAAAAATATTGACTATATGAGAGCAAACCATAAGTGCTTTTCTAAATTGTAGCATCTTTAAGAAGAAAATAACGAAGAATTTATCAGTTTTTGGCTCATATGGTAAGATTTTCATGTAGGTTTGTCCTGACTCCTGACAGGATCTTTTAATGACTACCTATTGGGAAGTTTGAAACATCAGAAATTTGGATTTAACTGAGAATTATTTTCCATTCTAAATTAAAAATACAATTACTAAAACAAACGTTGAATATATATATATATATATATATATATTCACAGAAAAATTCTAGTACTAGGGTACAGCCGGCAGCAAAAATATTGAAGCACGCATCCAAATTTTTTCTTTTTCTTTTTTTAAATTGATCGCTGATT
This sequence comes from Salticus scenicus, assembly GCA_963930645.1. Taxonomy (NCBI): domain Eukaryota; kingdom Metazoa; phylum Arthropoda; class Arachnida; order Araneae; family Salticidae; genus Salticus; species Salticus scenicus. The sequence goes on along the minus strand of OZ005654.1, from coordinate 112,523,607 downwards.
TTTATCACCAACTTACATTTTATAAACAGCATAAGACTAAGATCATGACTCGACAAATATTTAATTAATAAAACAGTATTAGGTGCACATCTTTTACATAGGAATTATTGCTAGTGCTTCAATAATTTTGCTGCCGACTGTAGCTAGAAAACCACAAGATGGCTCGATTATTATTCTTGAAAACACATCGTAACAAAGACGATTATAGTGCTGTGAAATAGCACGAGCCATTTGGTGATTGACGACTGAATATCATATTCAGAGAAAAAAAAGATCAGATTTATATAACAGCAATTACTTTGTGAAATTTGAAAAAAGCTTAAAATATTTATTAGAGTGGGGAAATAGCTAGTCGATGGTCCAATTGCTGGATTGTGATTAGTTTTGCTTAAAGCATAGCTTTATATATATACATATATATATATATATATATATATATATATATATATATATTTATATTTATTTATTTATTATCTTTTCCAAACACTAATTAATAAATTCCCAAATCCATCCCGAATTCCTTTAAATAGTTTCTATTAAACATCAAAAATATATATATCACGTCTTGTCTTATTTTAATTATCTGTAGAAGTTTTAGCATTTTGAAGATCACGAATTCATGAAAAAATACAAACTGAGATATAAGAAAGTGTAATACGGACCATGCAGTGTTGCCAGACTTGGGGACTTTTTTATTAAACTACCACCAATAATTTTGAGAAGTAAAATTGGACATACATAATAGACGATTAATCGTCGATGTGATTAGGCAACTGTTGCTATAAAAAATTAATGGTGGATGTTGAATAAAAAAGTCCCCAAATCTGGCAACACTGGGACCATGAGGAAATTTGTATGTTCAATACTATATGGTGAAATCATCTCATTGTCTTCAGTGAATATTATTGTTACACAAACCGTGGAGTGACTTGTACATGCATACCTGTATTTGGACGATTATGAAATTAAGTTTTCGGTTTATATGATCATTGATGTAACAAGTATGTTAAAATGGAAGTATTACTTTCTGCTGTGAGGTAATTGTAATGTAATTTTCGCGTTAATAGTAGCAAATGTACTTATTTTATGAACAATTTAGACATGCATTTCATGGGCATCAAGTTGCATAGCGATTTTTGATTGGAAACCACGTTGCTCTATTTACGTGTGTAATATGAATTAGTCCTACACATCTTTGCTTTTTACTTTTCCATACAATAAGAGAATTTCCTAACATAATTACACAACCTGAAAATGATTTGCCTCCCTCTCCATTTCCCCAGCTTGCATCTGCACTACAATTTATTAAACCGAATTTTCTCTCGTAAAACAAAACTTTATTTTTTGTTCCATTTAAGTATTTCAGAACCTTTTTAGCTAATGTATAATGTCTCTTCTCAGGACGTTTATTAAATTGTGATAAATAACTAGTAACAAATGCAAGGTCAGGTCGAGTTCGGTTAGCTAAATATAGCAACTCACCTATAATTTCTTGATACTCAGTTTGATTAACTAAATTATCTGTAGGTGTAAAACATCTATCCTCGCCTTTAACTATTGGTAGATTAGACTTTTTAGAATTTTGCATACCATATTTTTCCAATAAAGATTCAATGTAGTTTGCGATAAACTGATACCGTCTTGATTTTGTACTACTTCAATGCCTAAAAATTTTGAATTTTTAGTTGTTTCATTTAGAACAAAAATTTCTTTAAGTTTACTTATTTTTTCATTGCATAACTTAGAATTATTTGAAAAGATTGCTAAATCATCAACGTACACACAAATTGCTAGAAAATTCGTATCATCTTTATAAGTAAATACACAATTATCAGATGCAAGTGGAGAGAAGCCAATCACTTTCAATTCATGTTTAAGTTTATTATGCCAATTTCGCCCGCTTTGAGGCAAGCCATATATACTACGTTTCAATTTACATACATTATTTTTACCAAATTTATTTTCATAACCAGGGGGTATTTCCATGTATACAGTTTCTTCAATGTTACCATATAAATAAGCTGTTTTTACATCAAAAAATCTTATAGATAAATTCAGCTTAGAAGCGATTGCCATTAATAACCTAAATGATTCAATATTTACTACCGGTGAATATGACTCTGAATAATCAACTGTTTTTATTTGATTGAAGGCCGCTGCTACTAATCTAGCTTTATAAATTTCCTCATTATTTACCTTTTTTAATTGAATAAATCCATTTACTTTTAATTATTTTTTCATTTTTTGGCCTTTCAACTATCTCAAAAACATTGTGTTTATTCATGGAATCGATTTCTTTTTCCATAGCGATCTCCCATTTTTTACAATTTCTTTTATTTTTTATTTCCTCAAAATTTCTCGGTACTGATTCCCCATCAAGGTCGTTTAAAGCCAAATTAGCTGTCATTTTATTTTTTATTCTTTCTGATCTTCGCAATTGGGGTGCCGATCTATAAATAGATTCTGACTCATTCTGCATTTCATTTTGTTCTAGTATTTGTTGTTCAGGCGAAAAATCAGATAAATTATTATCATTGTTTCCGGGTAGGGAAGAAGTTTCGTTTTCATTAAACTGGGTTAATTCTTTGATATCCCACAAATAAGTTTCGGTTTCACTTTTTAAGAATTTACTACCTTTAGATGTTTCATCAAATTTAACTGATCTTTCTTCAATAATTTTTCTTTTTTCGATATCATAAATTCTGTATGCGCGCCTATCTCTAGAATATCCAACAAATATACCTTTCTTAGCGGGAACATCGAATTTATTTCTGAATTGTTTAGGAATGTGATAGTAAGCTACACAACCAAAAGTTTTTAAATAAGTTAGTTTTGATTTTCTACCTGTCCATATCTCGATCGGGATTTTTTCTTTACCTTTTCACGGCGTGTTATTAGAAATGTGGGTACTACAATTTATGGCTTCCGCCCAAAATCTAAGTGGCAATTTACTATCATATAACAAGGTTCTTGCACGTTCTACCAGTACTCTTACACATTTTTCTGCAATACCGTTGCTTTCAGGATTATATGGTACTGTTTTCTCATGTATAATGCCAGATTTTTCTAGAAAATTTTCAAATTCATTATTTACAAACTCCAAACCGTTATCGGTTCTTAAACGTTTAATTTTCTTATTCATCTGATTTTCATACCTTTCTTTGAAAATAGTAAAAGCATCAAATGCTTCATATTTGTGTTTCAAGAAATAAGTGAAATACATCCCAGAAAAATCATCAACTAATACTAAAAAATATTTAGAATTTCCTAAAGAATTAACATTTATAGGTCCTGCTAAATCAGCATGAATCAATTCTAATACAGAACTACTTTGATCAAAATTTACTTTTGGATGATTTTTCCGAGTTAACTTACTAATGTCACATGATTCACAATTAAAATTTTCAGAATCTCTAAATTTTATGCCAATAATATTTTGCATTTTTATCATATACTAGCAGACCCGGCCACGCGTTGCTGTGACTAAGTTATACGTTGAAGTATACGGCTGTAAACTATTTAGTACAGTCAAATTATTATTTACGAACAAAGACGAAAACGTTGTAGCCGATGTAAAAACCCACAGAGTTGAGATTTGAAACTTAGGTCAAAATTTGGAAGCGATTGATAAAAATTTTCGTAGTGTTGATATTAAGCACAAATTAATTTTATTGTAGGGTCCTATAAATTTTAATTGAGAAGTGATATTTATTATTTCTAATGCTACTTTGGATAAAATTGCTAAAATGACTAATATATAAATTACATTCTATTAAAATTCTATTAAAATAAAAGTATAAAAGAAACAGACGATTTTAAAATCAATTTTTATGGAGGAGTGAAATATAATATATGCTATAATGGATAATTTTACTATAAAATGACCTCATCATTTTAAATATTTTAAAGAGGGCAACAGCTGTAGTCATAAAAAGGAAAACAATAAGGCTAAACCAGAAAAATAAGTAAATTTGATAAATATTTTAAAACTTTAAAATTGGAAATCTTATGAAATATTGGACATTTAAAGTAAATACATGTATCATTTTAAATAGAAAAAGATTTTGGAAAAGTTTAGCGTATTTTAACGAAGTGATGAGAAGTCATTGAGTATGTTAAAATTATAATAGTAAATTCAAGTTAATAAAGATGGGAAACATTGAGGATTAAGATAAGAATAATTATAAGATAAAAAAAAAAAAAAAACTTTTTATATACCATGCTTTTAAATTTTAATATACTAATAATATACTAATTAAAAGGAAAATGATAAATATTCTATCATAGTTTGAAAAAAAATTTGTTTTCAAATATCTAAATAAAATATCTGATGTAAGATACTAATATTTTGCAGCGGAATAGATTTCATTTCTGTCATCCTTGGCGAAAAAAAAAATTATCGCCAAATTATCTGGCGAAAATATTTAATTCCTTTCAAAAATCATGGTTATTTTAACAACTTATATTAAAAGAGTAATGAATAATATGAAACAATATTTCGTACAATACATATTACATGTCATACATATGTACAATGAATAATACATATTACATTTCGTACAATGCATACATCTGGCATGTATATTTTCGTGTTACGCTTTTGATCGCCAAATAATAATAATAATAATAATAAAAAGCCAAGGGCGACAGAGTTTTGAAATTTAAAATTAAAATTTTGTCAATTTGACAGCAAAATAATTCAATCTAACACCTGCAATAACTAATACATATCTATACCCAAATATAAGGATTAAAATCGGGAAATAAATTTCCTCGATTTTTAATAATTTCTTACAAAAAATCCAGTGGGCAATTAACATAGGAAATCTTTTTCTTGGCTGCACAGACGGTCAGTGAGTCACACTTCGCTTGCGTATAGAACTCATAGATATAGTATAGCATATATAGAATAGAGTGATCATTGGGGAGAAAAAAGTTATTCCTTTTCATTTGGGAAAAGACGACGTTTTTACCAAAATATGGCCGTCTATCCCCGAGTGAATACACACGGGAATACATACTAATATTTTAGCAAATAAAATTTATGAATAATTTATTTGCTAAAGGGGAATGGAAGACTCCAGATACAGTTTCAAATTCATATTTCTTTCTTTCTTTTCCTTTTTTTTTTTTTTTTTTTTTTTCAATACCACTTAATGGCTGTTTCCAAAGCTTTTTTTTTTTTTTTTCGGCATAAAAAATCTTTGTACGATAACATGGGGATGAGAGATCTATATATATTACTATATCTATGATAGAACTACATTAGCACTTTATCAATGTGTATAAAATCTTTAAATTGATTATGACGTCAATTTTCGTGAGATGCATAATTTAACTTTTTATAATTTTTTAACGTTCACGTTTGATTAAATGTATTTACTTTTATGTCGAAAGAAAATGAACTCGTATTTTTTTTTTTTTTTTTTTTTTTTTTTTGGCAACAATTAAATTAATGGAACTCACAGATATTTTGGAGCAACTTTAATAAAGGTCTATAATTAACAAATAATTGCAATAAAACAATATTGTGACAATAAATTGAGATAAAAACTATCCTATCTCTCAAGTTGGACCAAACTGCACACAGTGTGCAAAATTTCATTAAAATCGGTTCCTTAGTTTAGGAGTTTACCCCGGACAAACATCGTGACACGTAATTTATATATATATACAGATTGTGGATTTAAATGGCAAAGTCTTTTGTGCCAAATATCATAAGATTCTGATTTATTTATTAAGTTACATTCTAGAGAATCAGGTGACATATCATTGTAAGGTTCTAATATGACTTCAAATCTATTATTTATTTTAACAGCTTTTAACACAATTTCATCATTTTTACTTAGAACTAAGATATGATCTCTACTTGATTTGATCTTATAACCTCTATCCATTAATTTACTTACAGAAATTAAATTATTTCTCAAATCAGGGATATATATACACTCATTCATAGTTAAAATATTTTGAGAATTATTTACCAAAGTTTTAGCGCGAACAGTTCCTATACCAGTAAAATTTAAAGTAGAATTCTTACCTGCTAAATTGATATATCCATTATCATTAGCAATATCACTAAAATACTTCAAATTATTTGTTAAATGACAACTTGAGCCTGAATCCAATAACCAAATGTTATTTTCAGAAATATCAAATTGTTCTCTATTCGCGGAAAGTGCAAAATCACTATCATTTTTACTTGCATAGTTCGAGTTTCTGTTTCTAAACTGTTCTTTGTTTTTGTTCTTGTTGTTATTATAAGTATTTGTTCTTTTTTCATTAGTGTTCTGAGGTAAGTTTTTATTCCGAAAATAGCAGTTTTTAGCAAGGTGATTTGTTTTCTTACAGATGAAACAACTTTTCACTCTGTTTTTGTTCTCACTTTTAACGTGGAATACTTCTTCTCTTCTAGTAGCATTTTGGTAGTCAGGTGATCTCAGGATTGTTCTCTCTTCTTCGCGTAAGATCTCGAGTATTTCATCTAAATCTTTTTCTCTTTGAGTTTTCAATATTTCTTTAATTTTCGAGAATTTTCCTCTAAGTCCTCTTACAGCATAATACACGATTTCTCGCTCTGTAATTTCCAAACCAAGTGAAGCACATTTTGTTCTTAAACCTCTTGCTCTTGCAATATAGTCTGTCACATTTTCTTCTGGATTTATTTCAATATTTTTTATTTCATTACTTGCATCGATTTTTCGATCTTCCAATTTTCCTGTGAATGTTGATTTTATTTTTTCCCATAAATTGTTAGCGTTTCCTTCATCAGCGAATTGGAGGCTTTGTTCATCAGATAATGAAAGTAGGATATATGACACAGCTTCGGCATTCTTAGTATCCCATTCAGCCCGTTCTTCTTCTTTTAAGTCGCCTGCTTCTTTAATTACGACGTCATACAACTTTTTAATAGTTAGAACAGCTTTTAATTTTAATGACCACGTGTGATAATTCGTACTGTTTAATAGTGGTACGGACGGGATTAATTTATCCATTTTTACTTTTCTTTTTAATTGAAGACCTACTTTCGCTGATCCATTTTTTAGTTTTAGTTTTTTAATTACAGGAAAACGTGGCGTCGTTTCATTTTTGCCGCCGACCGAACACAACCACGCTCTGCTACCACATGAAGTTACCGAGACGGGAGCTAGACTTAAACTAACGTTTATTTACATATGTACAGTTACAGAGAAAAAAGGATGAACACACAGCGCCATCTATTGGCGTATTATAAAACACTTTGAGCATTATCACTACTTATATTATACCAACAATAGTTATTTTCTGCAATTATTAATAGATCCCAGAGTACTTTACCGAGTTTAAATTATGCAACTGTAATGAGCAGCCACCAAATTAAATCTTTTTATTTTAATAATTTATGTTTATGAGCATTCTTGCTTAAGGGGTCCATATTACACGGTTCTCCTCTACACATGTGTATTTTTAAATAGTAAATTTTGAAATATCTCAAAACCTTTAATTTATTTTATGAAATATGTTTGTACAAACATTTTAATATTATAAAAAAAGCCAATTTAGGATTACTTTATGGTTAGATATCTTATGAATTATGACAAAGATTGCTTTTGAGAAAAGAAATGTTAGGATTAGGAGTTCGGTCTTACACTAGTTACAATTTTGCTTATAACTTTTGAACCAAAATACATAGTTTCATAAGTTAAGCATCAAAATGTTCAAAATTGTTCATATTTCAACATATAAAAATATATATATTGAAAATTCGTTTTTTTTTTTTTTTTTTTTTTTTTTTAAGTCTAAACCCCTTGGGCTACTAAAACATGGTACGTGATAAAGCAATTTCGATGTTAAAATTGGAATCGTGAATATCAAATTCATACTGCTCACTTCCTTTTCTTTTCTTTCTATCTTTTTTTTTTTTTTTACTGGGAGAGAAAGTTTTTTTTTTCTTTAATTTAATTAATGAATTTATTTTTCTTCATTTATTTTGTTTTTTTCCAACCGCAATTATTTTGATAGCAATTAAGTGGAAGTGTTTTGAAATATTTTCAAATACTTTTAAGGATTAAATTTATTTGGCATACATCCTACGTTTCAATAATCTATCTAGATTCACACAATATTTCAAGCTGTTATTAAATTTAAAAATTCATTTGGAGGTAATCCAATTTTTTTTCCCCCCGAGAATTGAGTTTTGTGAATAATTTTATATAAAATTCATCGTTTTATTAAAAATTGTGCATATAACATAATATACTTAAATTTAGCACAGTATCAAAAACGAATAACACAAATTTAAATGCACTCTTAACATCTTTCCTCTATATCTTTAACAAATCTGAATTATGAATAATCTCTAAAAAATAAAGAGTTAAATTGAACACGTGTCATCTGTATTAAATATATTTAAAACACTTTAAACACACGTAAATATAAATTTATTTAAAAGATGTTAAAATTTTTTTATCCAAAGCTTTTCGCTTTAATAGTAAAGCATCATCAGGGATTTATGATTCGTTTTCATTGCGTAGTTTTAAATATGTTTTCTTTATACAGTCAACAGTTAAGTCTTTTAATGACGTGATATATTTTAAATATCAGCAAAAAACAAAATGAATTCCGGTAGAGGTTGGACCAAGGAGTTAAGAAAAGTGAGAGAAGCTGGAGCTATTGCATATCATACGAGGTTATTGTAGGAGAAAAAACATCATGAATTAGCAGAAATAAACTATTAACTATTTTATAATATTGTGCCAAATTATTGGTAAAATTGCAGCAACTTTGGAATTTATTGCATTTTTGCATTTAATTATATGAATAGCTTCGGAAATGTAAAGTTCTTGGATATTAGATGGTGCTGTAACAATTTTGGCTTTATCCCATATAGGGTTGCCCTTTGTGTTGGCATAGATGAAGTCGACTAGAGTAGAACTATTTGCTTCTTTGACTACGCAATGGAAACGAATCATAAATCCCTGATGATGCTTTACTATTAAAGCGAAAAGCTTTGGATAAAAAAATTTTAACATCTTTTAAATAAATTTATATTTACGTGTGTTTAAAGTGTTTTAAATATATTTAAATCTGAATTAGTTTGTGTAGTCATGTTATCGAATTTTGAATGTCTCTGATATCATATTTCAAATGATATTCACTTAAAAAATGGCTGTTAATTTTTTTGTAAAATTAAAAACAAGCAGGCGTATATAAATAATATTAAGTGAAGCTAAGAAAGACTGCGCGGTAGGAGAGATTGCGCATATAGGGGATTGTCAGAAAGGAGTACAATGGGCACTCTGAAACTCCAGGTAGTTCTACAATATCGATAGCGAAGTGCCCACTTAAATTTTACATGTACAATTACATGTACATGTTCATTGCTTGAACAGTCTAATACTGAACGGGGTTATTTTGTCTCTTTTTCATAAATGTTTGCTTAAATTTTCAAAACCATTTCCAGGAATTTTTATAGAATGGTAGTATTACAAAATATTTTTAAATTAAGCGGTTTCCCAATGACTCGTTTATAAATTTTACTTGTGGCAGGTGGTTGCATGAATGTGGCGTCATTTATAACAAGTGCAACGAATATAGACAGCGACAGATTAGGTTAACGAACAAGAAACCATTCAAACTGAAAAGGAACTTCCTTAATTTTAAGTTAAACATTTTATATATCGTAACTAAATGTTATTTTTTATTATCTAGTCTTGTTTTTTTTTTTTTTTTTTTTTTTTTTTTTTATATATCTGCTTCTTTAATTTATTTTCTTTAAAAAAAATTTTTAAACCCTTTTTAATTCTTTTTCATTTTCTGCTTTTTTTAATTATTAAATTAAAACAGGGTTTCCACGGCCACGCCTTTTTTCAAGGACTCTTCTACCAGAATGATCTTAAGATAAATTTATTCTTAAATGTACAGTGTACGTTTAATAAAAAATTTATTTTTAAATAATACTGGTGGAAGAGTCCTTGAAAAAAATAGGGCCGTGGGAACCCTGTGAAATACCTACATGTAATACAAAAATATTTGTTTACAGAAACCTTATACAAATGTCATTTAGGTGCAATTATCATTGTTAACAATTTAATTGCAGTTAAAATTAAGCGCAATCTGTCCTATAAAGAGAGATTGCGCAAAATAGCTCTCTTAGTTTTATTACAGCTGTTGCTTTAAATCATAGCATAACAACAAAATAGGAATGGAACTGCGTAGAAAAAGGATCACTTCAAAGCTGTGCACCAACAGTTTAGCAAAAAATTAAAATTTAGATTTTTTAAAATAACGTTTTGTTGAATTGTGCACAAACTCTCCAAGCTTTACCTTATGCTATTTTAATTATGCTTAGTGTAGTCTAAAGATTGTACAATGTACAATACACCAGCCAGAAATTTCCAAATAGACAATTTCTCTACTTTTGTATGTCCCTGTACTCCGTACCATTAATATAATTTCGATTAAAAAAAAAGAAAGAAAGAAAAGAAAAGAAATCAAGTGGCATCCTCATACGATACAAGTTTAAATTAATAAATTCAGACTTTCATGCTAGTATTTTATATTTTACTTTCTTCTCTATATATATATGAATAAAAGTATCCCAGATAACAAGCACATTTGCAGCAAGTTTGATTTTTCTTGACATTATCTTGCCATGACAAATTTGACGCGACAAGTTTGCTGTGAAATTGCCGCAAAGTAGACAGAACATAAATCTATCTTTCGTTTTAATTACTATATATACATATATTTTTAAACACCGTTTTTGCTGCAAACTAAAATTGCTATGTAAGTATTTGAAATTCAGCAATCTGAAGACTGATACTGAAGTGCTTCTGCGACGTTATCTTGCTCGTGTTGGATAACGTTAGGTGGACCTGAACGTTACATGACCTGAACGTTACATGGTTTAGGTCATTTTTGCACAAATTGTAGTTTTTGGTGAATCTAACCCTTATAGAATTTGACAGGAACACAACGAAAAATCCTTTATCGTTATGATCCATGGGCTCAAATTATTTTAAATGCAATAGCGAAAAATTAAACAATGCAGAAAGATACTCAAACATTTTATTAAAATTTTTACTTTTGTTTATTTAAAGACTTGTCTTACTTTAATTTATTTATACAATTGTTAATTACTTGTTAATTAATTAATGTTCGGCGAATTGAATAGAGTCACTCTTTTTTTTTTTTTTTTGAAAGGGTACTGTAGAACATATAATTAATATCCAAAACGTGTTAAAGACACTTCAAAAACCGTATTTATAAAAAACTATGTTTCGAAAATTTGACGCCAAATCAATTCTTTTTCTACCATTAACAGGTAAGAGAAAGTCCAAAAAGCACATAAAAAAAAAAAAAAAAAAAAAAAAAAACAATATAAAAATCTAATTGCTTTAATTTGCAGCATGTATTGTATAATTCATTAACTGTGATAATCTATATTGCATTTCCTGAGCGTTTAAAACATTTTCTTTTATGTGTCCGATATTAAAAGATAAGTCACTGTATTGACGACAAAAGTTAAATTGTCACGAAGTCCCAAGATTACAGACCTCGTTCGTCATTCAGTACATATAATTAAGCCTTACGAAATCAGTCTCATTCACCTAAATTAGAAATTAGTGCACATAGAAGAAGAATGAAGTAAATCGTCTTTTATGTCAAAGCCTAGTTTCCGGTTCGTAAATTTTTCGTTATTTAATTTATCCAGAAGAAAATGCAGAAATCGGGAATGACTTTTGTAAATAGCTCTGCCTCACTAACAAGCCTCAGTTAAACTCCCCAAATGAGATTTCTTGTTTTCTTAAAAAGAGGAGTTGTGATAGGAAATCGAACTGTAAAAGTATTCTGAGATGACAATAAAAGAGTTTGAATATAAATAACACTAAATACGCTAATCTTTTTTATATTACTTTCCGAACACTATAGTGAGGAAAGTATTGTAATCATGTCAAAAATCCGAATTTGAGATTTTGTCGTTTCTATACGTTTCGAGGTCCCCTGAGTCCGTTTTCACTATTTTTACGATGATGCATGTATGCGTGTGAGTATGTCCGTGAGTGAACACGCTAGCGTCTAAACGCTTTGTTCGAAAAAGCTAGAAGTTGGTACGTATACTGTTGGTACGTATAACGTCTAAACGCTTCATTAATCTGAGGAAAAAATTTGTACACATGTTATAGGTCACAGCTGCACCAACTGTATAGATTTTGGTGAATTTAGTACTTAGAATTTTTTTACAGGGACACAAAGAAACATTCTTTATCATTATGTTCTATGGGACCAAATTTTTAAAAGTGAAATAGCATCTAAACGCCTTATTCAATTGAGCTGAAAATTTATATGAATATTATAAATCACTGTTGCACTAACTATAAGCGTTTTGGTGAATTATAGGTTTTTACAGGAACACAACTAAAAATTCTTTAGCATTATGATCTATGGGCTCAAAGTTCAGTAGCGTTAAATAAAACATCATGTAATAGATGGAGAAAAATACTCGAACACTCTATTGTGATTTTCTCTTTTTTGTTTGTTTAACAACTCCTCTTTCTTTACTTTATCTACAAAACTGTTAATTACTCAATGTTCGGCAAGTCGAGTGGAGTCACTCCAGATTTTTTGTTGAACATAAAACTAGAGAAATTTCATACTTTTTAGCAGAGTAATTAAGTTTAATAATTATTGTAAATATTGAATATTTGTTGTGACATGTGTTCCTATGCTGATTTAACATTTGAAAGTTCATTGGTTTCGTACTGTAACTTACCATTTAAATGATTAATGTAGCAATTTTTCAAAGTTTTTCCTTGTTTTAATCGAGTTTTAAACTTTTTATCCTTCTCAGATTGGTATAAAGTAGCACTTCTCCGAAATTTAACAAATAATGTATCATAAGAAGTTATATGGCACAAGTTAATTTAAGTATTTTAAATTCCACTAGTTTTTAAAATATAAAAATGTTATCTATTTTGAATAATGACATATTCGCTTACTACAATATTCCAATCACAATAGAAATTTTAAAGTAATATTCATATTTAATACACATTTAGAAAATATCGAGTTTTGAATTCTTTCTAAAAATAGTTTTTGTGTTATGCTAATAACAGCTAGGAACACAAACACACATAGGCTCACATACACAGACTAACCGCAAAAATCCGATTTTTGGGTTCAGGTAAATTCAACGTGTGCATATAGAAAAAGCTCAGTTTCAAAAATTTGACCCAAAACCAATACTTTCTCTACATTATATGAGTAAGAAAAAATAAAATTTTTTTAAGACTAAGCAAATTTAACCGATCTAACATATATATTTTATATATTATTCTAACCATGGAGTTCACTGAAACTGAAAATTGATTAAATCATATTTTAACACTTAACGGACGGGCCACGTAAATCTAAGTTTATAAGTTATGACTGCCTAAGACGGGCAACGTAGATTTACATTTGCTGCTTTAAAGGGCGGGGTTACGTGGAAAAGTTATTGCGTATGATATGCATACTTGCCAACCCTCTCATTAATAACCATACAATTGTTAACGCCCCTTTTTTCACACCACTTTATTTTTAGAAAAATTCTCTTCAAATGTGGTTACGATTAAATAAGAATAAAATTACTCTAAAAAATGACTGGTGTGGAAAAAAAAGGCGGGATCTAAAAATCGTACGGTCCATAATGAGGTGGTTGGCAAGTATGGATATGGCAGTTATGCAAGTTCCACTTTTTAAGAGTGGATATTTTATAAAATATCCCAATCAAAAGGACTACTAGGCATGTAAATAAAAACGTTATACAATTTTATTCAAAAATAGTACTTATTCAATAAAACTACAACGCCCATATATACATGTTTATTTAATTCTTTTAAAAATTTTCTTGAAACCGGGACAGACAGAGAAAATACAATCCGTCTGTTAAGTGTTAATAATCCACGTGATTTATTTTATAAAAGATTTTAGCATTAAAAATTTCTATTAAACAAATCACTATTACCACAAAGACAAAAAATATCTCTAAACCAAAAGTCAATTTATTTTACATGTAAAATAATATATGCAAGTATATTCCATTTTATTTGAGTTATCGGATATCGTAAATTACGTATGACAGCTTAACGATTTAACAAGGAATAACATCTTAGTTCGATCGTAATATGGTGTTCGAATGCTTTTGAATCTTCGTTCACCTCTAATTTTAATGTGTTTAGAAATATGCATATCGGTGCACCAATGCCAAGTATAATTAGTTTATGTCAAGTGCAATAAGGTAGAGATTTCTAAATTGATGCTGACAAAGCAATTCCTGATAGTGGTTTCTGAACAACAGTCGGTGTTACTACTACATCAAAATTCTGAAGGTAAATCTTGATTGATTTCGGATTTAAAATAAACCTATAATATTTTGTGCAGTGATATCTTTTAAAAATATACTTCTATAAAACTTATTCTAATTGATTTAATTTTAATTACAGATATGAATTTTATTTATTTATAAATATTTGATAGGGGATAGCTGGGAATAAGTAGAAATGCCAACCTTCAAAATTTTTTTTCAATTTCCGATTTTTTTTAGCAAAAATGTAATGCTCTTTTCAAATAATTTTGTGTGATATTATTTTATTTTTTTGTTTCTACTATATACACTGACGGAGAAAAAAATCCCAACACCAGGAAGGAGCTGTGCTATAGATAAACGAAATTTGGTAGGCGTGTTTATACATCTGAAAGATGACGTCGATTCAAATTTCGAGCTACGCGCATAAGTGTGGCGCTAGTAGCAACACTATGAACTTGCAAATGAGGTTTGCCTTAAATAAGCGCTGTAAGGTTCGTGATCGTTATTTACAGTTGAGATTTGACGTAGTGGGTTAATTTTAGTCAAAGATGCCTCTAAGAAGACGAAGAAGCCATTATCAACAGCTCACTGAGTTTGAACGAGGTCGTGTAGTAGGGCTACGAGAAGGTGGGTTTTCTTTCCGCGATATTGCAGAAAGACTTGGCAGGAATGTATCCACTGTGCATGAGTGTTGGCAGCAGTGGTCAAGGGAAAGTACTGCCTCAAGAATACCGGGTTCCGGGCGGCCACGTGGCACTACTGAGAGGGAAGACCGCCGTGTTCGGCGTATGGCTGTGGCTAATCGTACTGCGTCTGCAGCTGAAATTCGAGCTGCAGTTGGCACCACAGTGACACAACGAACTGTTACAAATCGGTTACTTCAAGGACAGCTCCGAGCCAGACGCCCTGTAGCGTGCATTCCACTGACTCCAAACCACTGCCGTTTGCGACTGAGTGGTGTCAAGCTAGAGCTCATTGGAGGACGGAGTGGAGATCTGTTGTGTTTTCTGATGAAAGCCGGTTCTGCCTTGGTCGCAGTGATACCGTGTGCTGGTTAGAAGGAGGCCAGGTGAACGCTTGCTAGCGACCTGTCTGTGGCCTAGACACACAGGGCCTACTCCTGGAGTTATGGTTTGGGGAGAAATTTCGTATGACAGCAGGAGCACTCTCGTGGTTATCCCACGCACCCTGACTGCAAATTTGTACGTCAGTCTAGTGATACAACCTGCTGTGCTGCCATTCATGAACAGCATTCAAGGGGATGTTTTCCAACAGGATAACGCTCGCCCTCATACCGCTGTTGTAACCCAACATGCTCTACAGAGTGTCGACAAGTTGCCTTGGCCTGCTAGATTACCAGATCTTTCTCCAATCGAGCACGTATGGGACATCATTGGACGACAACTCCAGCGTCATCCACAACCAGCATTAACCGTCCCTGCATTGACCGCCCAAGTGCAACAGGCATGGAACTCCATCCCACAAACTGATATCCGACACCTGTACGACACAATGCATGCACGTTTGCATGCTTGCATTCAAAATTCTGGCGGTTACACCGGTTACTAATGTACCAACATTTCACATTTGAAATGGCTCTTCTCGCCAATGGCTCTACTTGTGCTCTTGAAACTTTAATCAATTAAATATGCTACCTAGACAAATGTATTGCTGAAATTTCATTACTGTACAATAATTTTTTCTTGGTGTTGGGATTTTTTTCCCATCAGTGTATGTAAGAAGAAAGTATTGGACTGGTGAAAATTTTTGAACTCCGATTTTCGACAGATTTACACGTTTTGAGATTTCCTGAAAAGGATTTGACTATTTTTAGATATTGTCTTTTCTTTCTGTGAGTCTCTGAGTGTGTATCAAAATTTTGTGAACGTTGTATCTCACGAACCAATGAACGAAATTTAACCAAACATGGTATTTAATTGGACCTTGAACTAAACTAGAGCTGTTACATTTGGAAATCAACCAATAAACAGGGGACTCTAAAAATGGATAATTTGGATGTTTAACTTTTCAGTTAAAATAACTAGAATTTAAAATGTAATGTCAATTTGTAGGTCTAAGCGAAATATGGTTTGCTTCCCAACATCTCTCTATTCTAATATCCTTCTTTGGTCAATATATGGAAGTTAAGGCTTTGTTTTAGACATACGATATAAATTTTACTTGAATATCCGAATAATTATTGGCTCCATTATTGACCTTTCACAGCTACTCTGATAATTCTGACAATACCCGTCTGTAAGCCGGAGATGCCAGGTTTAATCCCAGGTCGTGTTTGTCATTCTAACTTTTCATATATTTCCGTAGTTTACTACAAAATTCACTTGAAAACAATCGAGGGTCTCTTAAAATGACCCACTGACAGCCTGGCTTCCTCATAACCCTTTCCTACCCGAAACATTTTTAGCTTAAAACATTGCATTCTTCTGTTTTTACAAACTGAAAGAGAAATATGGACTGTAACCGACATTTGTTGATTAAAAATTGTACTTTACACTTTCTGCTAATTAGCTCGATCGTTCATTTCCTGATTTTATTACATACGACTGTTCCAGATGCAAAAATGTAAGTGGATGTCGTGGATGTCTAACCCACACGATCGTACGGCCTGGGTCGGAAAGATTTATAATCTTTTGGCCTTAATTCCAATAACACGACACCACAGCTCTATTTTTAACTTCCCGAAATTACATATCAAAGTATTTAACTAATACGTAATTTGGTTTGCAACGCACTGAGAAAAAAATATCATCTAGAAGGAATAAGTAGTCATTTTCTAAATCCCTAAGCTAGAAATATAAATTTCCAAACTATGCGCATAAGGCACGCCAATAAGCTTAATAGACGAAACGATCGAGAATTTCTAGTCTATATATTTCTAGGAGGTGGAACAATAGTCTAAATATTATGAATATTATGAATCCTTTGTATTGCGAGGAATTCTCCCTTGATTTCCTAGAATTGGGTTCAAGATTATAGTTGCTAAAACTCGCCTCTTGTATTCACATTTATTTGCAGAGATTTTAAATAAATTTGACTTTGATAATATAGGCAAGCGCTCTAGAATTGCAATAGGGGTTTCTAGAACTCGCTTTCAAAGGAGACTAGAATTTATTAGGATGACATGGAACTATTCTTTCTATAGCCACAGTTTAGATTATAGATGTCAGTTACAGAATTTTTTCTCAGTGCGGAAATGCTTTTAGGTCTAGAATTCTGAATTATTAAATGCTTAATAATTGGGTAATTAGTTTTTGTAATAATTAAAAACATTAAACCATATACATAAAAAGTCAAATTTGTCTCTTTTTGGAGGTTCTAATAGCAAAAATGGTAATCGAAAAGTGAAGGGTTCAAACCTAGATCGTGTTTATCAGTCTAGAATTTCAGATTTTCGTTTGATTTCGAAATTCTCATGAATATAGGCTAAGACGCCTTATAAACAATTACTCAACCTTAATCCCAACAACATACCACACCACCTACCAACTACTATACATTAACACAGTTGCCGACTTTTACGCTTGCTGGTCACTGGAAAATTTAAATGCAAATTTTTATTTTATTTAACCAATGAAACACGTTAAAGAAATATATATAAAATTTCTATTAAATATTTTCGGTTACAAAAAAAAAAAAAAAAAAAAAAAACGTGTAAAAGTTGGCAGCTATGCATTCATGATCCAGCATTCTATATAAATGACTATTCCTCTCATCTGAAATAATTTTCTTATTTAAGTAAATAATTCAATTTCTAAGAGAGTTAATTTATCGTAATATTTTCATTAAATAGATTCATTCACACAAACAATATATTTTTATCTCTTCGTATCAAGTGTATTAAATTCAACAAGCTAAAGATTTGAACATAACACGCATAAGTTTTATAACACTGATTTTCAAATATTTCCTTTGAAGCTTGTTAGGTTCGTTCAATATGACAGCAAATGCTGTTCTAAAACATTAGGCAAAGAACAAGATGGACAAAGCAAAATGACACATTAGGATCAAGAAATTAATTCTACATTACACAATTGTTACGCTTCGTTTCACATTTTATGTTACACTTTGAGATACTGGAGCAATTCAATATTTAATTTTCTAC
The DNA here is from genome assembly GCA_963930645.1 of Salticus scenicus. Classification (NCBI taxonomy): domain Eukaryota; kingdom Metazoa; phylum Arthropoda; class Arachnida; order Araneae; family Salticidae; genus Salticus; species Salticus scenicus. The sequence goes on along the minus strand of OZ005654.1, from coordinate 112,505,155 downwards.
ATAAATAATTTATAGTTTTCTTTCAGAATATTGTGAAAAGTTAATGTTTGTTTACAAAGTTGTTAACAAGTACAAAAATAAATAAAGAAGAAAAAGAAAAGGAAAAGGGAAAAAGTTGTACGCAAACTGAAAAATTATATATCTATATGTTAAAAAAAAAAAAGTTACTGTCGCTCGCGTCAATTTTTTTTTTAATCTACGACCGCATAGCCTCGCGAACGAAAGTGTCCTCCGCATCATGAAAGGCATCAATGTGTGCCGAATTCTCCAATGCAGACATTTAGGTTAGTTAGAAATTTCTATCATCTTAATTAACGATTTTATTGATTAAAAATGTCGAGTTAATAAATGTACTCTGTTTGCCAACATGCAAGTAGTTTCTCCAAATCATTGTTCTTTCAGACTTATAACGCCACAGTTATCAGGAAGTATAAAATGACACTCATTATTGGTAACACAGAAAATTGTTGTCTCCAAATAAGTAATATAAAAAACGGTATCTTAGATATTTTCAATGAAAAAAAAAAAAGATTGTACTTTGTCGTCTGCAAATATCTTTTTTTTTTCTTGTAAATTAATTTTTTTACTAACAATTTCTTGTATTATTCATAATTTTTTTCTTTGTATGTTCTTCTTTTTCATTTTTTCATTTCTTCTTTCTTCTTTTTTTTTTTTTTTTTAATTGTGAACAACGAAATAATGTCGTGTCTGTATAATTGAGGGCATTTTTTTTCTCTAATGTGTGTATTTATCTTTTATATTTAAAAACATATTTCAAAATACTTCGGATACATTTTGGCATTTTTTTTTTTTTTTTTTTGAGTCAAATTCAAACTCATTTATAAATGACCGCATCTTCTAATTTTACATTGATAATTTTTTAAGGCAAGAAAAAAAAACTCAGCACCTAAAACTCTTACAGAGAATCAAGTACATTTTATTCTTCGTTATTTTAAGAAGTAAGTGGAAAAGAATCAAAAACTGAAGTTGTAGAAGAATTTTCCAAATTAATAATAATAATAATAATAATAATAACAAACTTTTTTTTTCTTTTCAGACATTTCTAAATGTGAAAAATAATTGCCTAGCTGTACATTAGAAATATATATATATAGTATTATAGCCCAGTAGCACAGCGATGGAAACAAATATTGGGCGATAGTGGTGCAATATTCGCCAATATTGCACCAATATCGTCCAATATTGGTTTCCATAGTGGTGCTACTGGGGTATATTGCCCTAAATTAACTAAATTTCAATAGTAAAAAGTATAGGCATTAGGAAACATAGGTACTAGATATACATACATATATATATATATATATATATATATAATAAGCAATTATACCAAAACATTCATTGCCAAACAGTGATAAAAATTTAAAATGGTTTAGATATTACGAATTTTTTTCTATTCTGGTAAATATATATATATATATATATACTGATTTTTAGCATAACATTTCATAAAAAAAGAGGTATTAAATATTATGTATTTCAATTTGACTTTAAATATGGGGATTTCTATAACATTTTTTTGCTTTTGTTTTTTGTTATGCACTATTAATATTCCTATGCAGTGAAAGGCAGAGCACCGAATAGGCGGGCGGAGCTACGTAGGGGTTAATAAATGAAGCAAGCCGGGGGTTGTTGAGCGGAGCGAGCAAGAGGGAGAGCCCCTAGTTAATAAAAGAAAGATAATTTTATACTTTAAAATGAAATTACACCTTATTCCACATGCTTATACAACACAAAACGTTTCAGCAATGTTGCAAAATGGGTTACTACCTTTCATTATCGTAACATGCTTTAGGTTTGCGTACAATACTTACACTCGACGACAGCTAAAACACATGTTATTCTATGGAGAAATGAATGCAAAAAAGTAACTATGTTTATATTTCGCATTTTTTAGCTGTAAAACTAAGTATTAAAATTTGAAAAATATTTTTGCTATGAAATGAGTAAGTATATTAATGAAAGTTAATTTTTCAAATTTGAAAACGGAATTGCAGAAAAAACGTTAGGTAATGAGTAATTCTATAAACTTCTTTCACCATAGAATAACATGAGCTTTAGCTGAAGAATAGGTATTGTACGGTCTTAAGTGATTGTGAAGATTTTCAGTTACGTTTCTGTTACTGTTACCCCCCCCCCCCGCAAATAAAGAGTATATTTTTAGTTTTTAAACTCTTTCATAATTTGACATATTCTAATTGGAGATAGTAATGTCCTCCCTCTGCCTATTTAGAGATGAATTTGGACTTTATGCAAAACTTCGTTTTTTCACAGTAAAAACATTTTTAAGGCGTTAACTTTTAATATAAGGTTAAAAAATTAAAAATATACACATAGATTTTATGCAAAAAATGTATCTTGTACACGTCTATCCTTATTACATTATTTTTTCCCCAGAAAAGTACGGGTAGAAATGTAAATCATGCACGTATTTAATTAATTTTTTCCTTTTTTATTAGCTTTGTTTAATTACAAAAAAAAAAAAAAAAATATTTAAAAAATTCTAACATTATGAAAGGTAACATTCAGTTTGAAACTTTATCGAAAATTATACCGAAATTTCCATATGAATGATGATGCTATTTTAAAAGCTCGCGTATTTTAATAATACTAATTAAAAGAAATATTCTATAACTTTCTTTAAAATATGAAAATACAGAACTATTCTTGCATAAATTCTTTGTTCATTAAAAAACGCTTGAATCGAAGAATACAATCAAAAAGCTATTTTAATAGGGAAGATAACAAAGGCTTCTAATTTTAATATATAGTACATGAGACTCAAAATTTTGTCTTATTTTAACTTTAGAAGCTTCAGCAAAATTCTAAAATGTTGCATTATTAGGAAGTTAAAATACACTCTTTATTAACAAAATTTGCATTTTTTTTTTTAGGACTGAGGACTGTTAGTTTCAATCTAAGGATTTTTATGGTACCAATTTTACGATAGTTGGACATTTATCGAAATCAAAAATTTATCGAAAATATAATTGAATAATTTGAAAGCGATGTTGTAATTTGCAAAAAAAAAAAAAAAAAAAAAAAACTGATAGTCCTCCGTATGAAACTAAATTCTGCTTTCGCCAGAATTTCATCAAAATCTTTCTTTCTTTCTTTTTTTTTTTCTTTTCTTTTTCTTTTTAGTGCTAGAGGCCTATTTCAGTCCGTACAGTTGTCGAATTTTTATACGTCACTCTTAATAGTGCTAAGGGCCTATTTCAGTCGGTTTATTGAATGGGGATTTATTGAATGAAGTCCCCCCAAGGCCCAACTTTGACATGAGTCCCCCCCCAGGCCCAACTTTGACATGAGTCCCCCCCAAGGTACCCCTATTTCAGTCGGTACAGCGTTGTCGAATTTTTATAATACACTCTCAATAGTGCTAAGGGCCTATTTCAGTCGGTTTATTGAATGGGGATTTATTGAATGAAGTCCCCCCAAGGCCCAACTTTGACATGAGTCCCCCCCCAGGCCCAACTTTGACATGAGTCCCCCCCAGGCCCAACTTTGACATGAGTCCCCCCCCAGGCCCAACTTTGACATGAGTCCCCCCAAGGCCCAACTTTGACATGAGTCCCCCCAAGGTACAACTTTGACATGAGTCCCCCCCCAAGGCACACCTTTGACATGAGTCCACCCAAGGCCCAACTTTGACATGAGTACTCCCCAAGGTACAACTTTGACATGAGTCCCCCCCAAAGCACACCTCCCCCTCATTGGGAAAAAGAGAAAAAACGTTGTTTTGCGGCTATAAGACAGTTTGGACTTCCAACGTTATTTGTTACAGTATCTGCAGCTGAAACACATTGGTTTGATTTAATGAAAACTTTATCATGGAATTTAGATCGTCACGAATTAACTAAAGAAGAATTTGTCGATATTAACAAGTTTAGCAGTAGGCCTCTGGCACTAAATTAAAATCTGTCAATGTCAGATTTTCATGTTTTAAATAATGAAATAATGTCGTGTCTGTATAATTTTTTTACTTTTTTTACTTTTTTTTTTTTTTTTTTTTTTTTTTTTAAGAAAAAGAAAAGAAAATTAATAATAATCAGTTTCGAAACGTACAATAACGAAAAAGTTTTTTTAAAAATAATTTTGAATTAGGAAATAAAAAGCGCGTGTGCCAAATGAAATAAAAAATAAATAAAGAAAAAAAAAAATTATACAGACACGACGTTATTTCATTATTTAAAACATGTAAATCTGACATTGACAGATTTTAATTTAATGCCAGAGGCCTACTGCTAAACTTGCTAATATCGACAAATTCTTCTTTAGTTAATTCGTGACGATCTAAATTCCATGATAAAGTTTTCATTAAATCAAACCAATGTGTTTCAGCTGCAGATATTGTAACAAATAACGTTGGAAGTCCAAACTGTCTTATAGCCGCAAAACAACGTTTTTTCTCTTTTTCCCAATGAGGGGGAGGTGTGCCTTGGGGGGGACTCATGTCAAAGGTGTGCCTTGGGGGGGGACTCATGTCAAAGTTGTACCTTGGGGGGGGACTCATGTCAAAGTTGGGCCTGGGGGGGAGACTCATGTCAAAGTTGGGCCTTGGGGGGACTCATGTCAAAGTTGTACCTTGGGGGGGGACTCATGTCAAAGTTGGGCCTGGGGGGGGACTCATGTCAAAGTTGTGCCTTGGGGGGACTTCATTCAATAAATCCCCATTCAATAAACCGACTGAAATAGGCCCTTAGCACTATTAAGAGTGTATTATAAAAATTCGACAACACTGTACCGACTGAAATAGGGGTATCTTGGGGGGGACTCATGTCAAAGTTGGGCCTTGGGGGGACTTCATTCAATAAATCCCCATTCAATAAACCGACTGAAATAGGCCCTTAGCACTATTAAGAGTGTATTATAAAAATTCGACAACGCTGTACCGACTGAAATAGGGGTACCTTGGGGGGGACTCATGTCAAAGTTGGGCCTGAGGGGGGGATTCATGTCAAAGTTGGGCCTTGGGGGGACTTCATTCAATAAATCCCCATTCAATAAACCGACTGAAATAGGCCCTTAGCACTATTAAGAGTGTATTATAAAAATTCGACAACGCTGTACCGACTGAAATAGGCCTCTAGCACTAATAAAATAAGATTTATAAATGGACAATATTTAAGCTCGTGGACTCAGTTCAATGATATAATAAGGAAAAATGACGACATTAGTCTTACGAGACTTTTTTTTTTTAAGTTTTAAGTTTTAAATTTTAAAACTTTAAATAATAATAATAAAAGAAGGAAATTATGATTTTTTAGTCCATCGTTTGTAAAGTCTTAGGGTTAATACGAAAAGAAAATCTAAATATCTCGAGAATAAATAATCATCAAGCTGTAATAAAGTAATAAAATAAGTTAAAATTGGAATAAAGTAAAATGAAATAAAATAGAATTACGTACAATGTTGTAATTTGAATATTTCATATTTATATAAAAAATGCACCTTCGTACATATAATTAATTATTTTAATCTAAAAAAAAAAAAAGTACAAAACCCAAGTTTTTTTCAATCTGCAAAGTAATTTAATCGAAAATCTCCACCCAGAAACAGAGAAATTTTATTTGATTTATTAATTTTACTATAATTAAAAAATTCACAGCTAAAATATGTGGGGTTCTGAATGAATTAAGGCCGGTTGATAATTAGAGGGTACGTATTAGGTCTGCTTGGTGCGCCCTCCGTGAGATCTTCCAAAGGGGGTCTTAGCCCATAACCATGGAAATTTAGAAGAAAATAATGGAAAATTCCGAATGTATAGACCAAGAAGCGTGACCTGAGTTCGGTCACGATAACTCCCGTCATGAATAAATATAATATACCAAATTATAAAACATTTTGAAGAAAAGTATTTGTAAACACGCAATTTGAGATTTTTTTTTTTTTAACAATATTGATAAATTATGCATAATTCGCCGAGCAATTCTATTTAAAAAGTGGAATTTGTAACATTTTTAAAATAAATGTATTATTTAAAAAATGTGAAAAATGTATTTTAAAAATAAGTCTCACAATTAACCAATACATTTTTTTATATCCAATAATTTACCTTGCAATTTTCTTTTAAAATTTCAAATTTCTTTAATATATATATATATATATACTCCATAACAAAAAAGTGACGCACCAAGAAGGAATAATGCAAACTGGACACAAATTGATATACATACAGGATTTGATGGAATCAAGCACTAATTCATCATTATCGTCGATCCTACGTGCAACTGGTTCTTCAGTGACTTCAAATACCCTTATATAAGCGGCTCAGTGAGTCCCCGGATCTCTCTTCCACTAAGGACGTTTGGAGCATCATAAAAAGGGTTCTACAACAGCTCAGGATTTTACCATATCTAGCGCGACAATTGGTCACGATACTTCACAGGAGCACATCTGCCAACTCTATCAATTAATACCAAGCCGAATAACTGCGTACATAAGGGCCAGAAGTGAACCAACGCGTTATTGACTTGTTTACTTTGTGAGGCCCTTTCTCTTGATTAAATAACTAAAATTTTCTTGAATCCACGTGTACATCACATCTACCAATTTTTGTCCCCACTTCTTGGTGCATCTTTTTTTTTTTTTTTTTTGTTATATATATATATATGCATTATTGCATTTGTAATGGTTTTATAGCTTTTTTATCTTCACACATTTTTTTTTTTTTTTAATAATAATAAACAATGATTTTATTAGCGAACGTTATTTTATTGTCTACTAGCAGGTCTATCCTTCGTTACCTAGGTTAAATCAAGAAAGAACTAAACAAAAGTGTAAAATGGAAAGAAAAATGCATGAAATATTTTCCGAAGTCTTTAATAGAAAATATTATAAATAAATAAATACAAAAGGTACAGCTATAGTATGGGAAGCCATTGGCGAGTTTAAATATTTTTGACCTATTTTGTGATGAATTGAAATGTCAATCGCAATTGTGTAACTAATGGTCTTGGCGAGAAACGTCCGAGCTACTTTGATGCCAAATTTAAAATTTTGGCAAAGGGGTCCTTTATTAAAGCTGTTCTCTCTCTCTCTCTCTCTTTCTATATATAAAGACTATTTACAATTAAGGTGAGAATGTAGAAGAACTTCATAAATGAGATACATATAAAGTACCAATAAAAATGAAATATATTGTTTTACTGCAGAAATAAGAGTCATACTTAATTAAATAAAAATTTTAAGCTAATGCCAAATATCTCTATGAAAATATTTATCCACACGCGAATTCCTGATTTAAAAAAATGCACCAACTTTTGTAGGTAATTATATTTTTTCTCTAATTTTTATTATTATTCATGCTAAATTGAAAATATTAATATCGCCCAGTGGTCAAATCTCGACCAGTTTTTTTTAAAGTTAGCATTTGAATAAGAAATACGGAAATTCAATATTTCCTTGTAAAAAAATACGCTGAATCACGAGCTGATATATTATTTACATATTAATGCACAGACATGAAATTTATCGTACGGCTAGTATCTCGTTAAATTTGAGCTGACGTAAATCATTAATTTTTCTGAGTAATAAATGTGCCACTTTTCGTAGCTGTCTGTATAAAGGTTTGGATAGCGAACTAATAATCCAGGTGGTAAACAAACAATCAGCTCTATACATATAGGTTTTCAGATATCTTCACTTTTATTAAGAGAGTTTATTTTTCAAATTCGTATGAATATACAAAGCATTTTTATAACATTTTATTTCAAGTTGTTGCTTATAGAATTACAAGAGGAAAAACTAGTTTATTAACATGTAAATAAAATAAGGAAATGCGGTTTTCACTACATTTCAGAATTTAACGATTTTTTTTTTTTTTTTTTTTTTTTTTTTAATAGACTAACACTGTTTTTGTGCTCGTAAACACACCTATTTTTACAGACAATTAAAACTTTTTCATTCCCTGTGATGGCAATCGGAATTACAACATTTAAGCTTTTCTGTCTTATCTAAAACTCCTATTCATTTGAAATGAACAATATTTTATAATAATCTATAAATGTTTTACTACCATGTATATATATATTTAGATGGTTTCACCATCTTTGTTGATAAATTGATATTTGACCCTATTCTAACAAAAATATCGGAATCAGTTTTCCATATTTGATCAATTTAAGCGAATTTAGTGATTCAAATATTTTTTATTCTATTTTTTAATGTTTATAATTTTTATTTTAATTAATTGTAATATGTATTTCTTTCATAGTTTTGATATTTTTATTTAATGGAAAGTTATGATTTTAAATCTCATAACTTGTTATATCATGTACAAATAAGTACGTTACTTTTAGTTGCTTTGTTACCTATTACTCCGATTTAAAAAAAGAATTTATAAATATATTTTTTTACTTTTGAAATATATTTATGACTAAATATAAGATTTATTGTTTTATGCATTTAAGGCAAAAAAAAAAAAGAGAAGAAGAAGAAGAAGAAGAAAAAGGAATGAAAAAGTTAAATAAAAATATGATATGTTCTAGACATTACAAAAATTTATTCACATTTTACTATATACAGATTTACGTAGTACAAATCTAATTAATAATACCCGACTTTTGTCCATAAATTTCTCAGGAAAAAAAAAAAAAGCGATATCTTTACGTTTCACACACAATGAAAGCCAAAAATTACTTCAGGCAATTTTCGGTGTATTTGCGGGGGGGGGGGGGGTGTCATAGCGTTTGTACGTCTGTGACACTATTTTTGTCCAAGTATCATGCGAGAACGGTAAGACGGAATTCAACGACACTTAGCAGGAACTTAGGTCTGTACCAACTTAAAATTACATCTATTAACTTTTGCGAAATCCGCCCCCCATCTCCACCCCCGCCCTTTTTGGGGGGCTGGAGGCAAAAATACATTTGTAAGCATAAATCGGCTCTAAATTACTTCACTGCGAAGACACTGTACATGAGAAAACTACACTTGAGTGCAAAAAAACTGTTTACAGCGATTGTTGAATTTTCGATTTTTTGGAGGGGAGGGAGATTTTCGCAAATTTCGGATAGTTCAGTGGAACTCTACAAAAAATGGTATAAAGATGTTGAAAACAGTGCTTCTTCTTTAGAATATTTCCGGGAATACCTTTTTTTTTTTCTTTTTTTTTTTTTTTTTGTTTGTGATTTTCTGTTTTGGGAAATTCGAGATCCTCTTTTTAGCGCAACTTTGTCCTGCGGAGCAGCATGTCTGTGGGAACTGCAGTCACGAATTTTGTGACGTGGATTGTTCATGTGCATTCAACAACCATTGTAGCAGAATTTTACGAAATTCCCGCCTTTTAATTCCAGCCGTGTTTATTGCTGGGGAGCAACAAACACGTTTCCAAGTGTAACCTTGTTTTAAATTGTTTCAGTATAATTCATTTTTATGTGCGGGTTTCTTACTCGTACCCAACACATACAATAAAGCAATTTTGTTAAATTTTCCCCCTTCCTCCTCTTTTAGAGACGGGGGGGGGGGCACTTTTTCAAGAGTAACTCTGCTCCAAATTATCTCAGGAAAGCGATTTTCTGGTGTATTGATTCGATATGCACACTCATTACATATACCACAAAAGGATTTTGCGAAATTACTTTCTACCCCCTCCCCCTTAGGAGGAGTGGGAAGTAAAAAACACGCTTTCAGGCTTAAATTTGCTTTAAATTACTTTAGAATGGCGATTTTTGGTGTGTGGGTGTTGATGAAATGTACGTAATATGCATTTTAGAGGGATTTCGCGAAACTTCTGTTCGAAAAAAGCAGGTAGTGCGCTGCCGAAGGCAGTGGGGACCTGAAATCTTCATATTGCGAGCGGGAAAATTATTCTTTAGCGCAAAGGGAACTTTAACTTAGGTTTCGACTGGTTTCAGTGATTTATTTAGTTATTTATTTTAGTTTTTTAGTTTTAGTTTTTTAGTTAAAAAAAAAAAAATATTAATACGGAATTTTCAGAATTCACTTGAATATAATGAACAGTGAAACAAGCAAAGCCTGCTGGTTATTTAATAAAGTTTATTTTCCATACTGAATGCAGACTATTTTTTATCTCAAATAAGCATAATACAAAATGTCGGAAGAAGAGTAATTTCGTGCTTTATAGCCGACATCTAAAGTAATGCTTCTTTTTCTTCTTCTGTTTATTTATTATTTTTTTTTAATGAAAATAAAAATCGATAATTTTGTTTTAAATTATCACAGATCTATGATTTCGCGATTTGTTTTAAAGGTGTCTTCGAGTTATTTTTAAAGACACCTAGGGTAGGTGCTCCAGTGATTGGCATGCTCCAGTAATTGACATCTATCCCGAAATAATTAATAAATAAGAAAAATAATAAAATCATATATTTTACATATAAGAATTTTAACATTTTATGTCAAATACTGGGGCAGAGGGTGCAGATAATTGGTAAAATGAATAACTAGCAGTGTCAAACACTGGAACGTAAGGTGCCAATTACTGATAAAATGAAAAACTGGCAGTGTCAATTACTGAAACATTAATTGGGTGTCAACTAAAAATTCATAAAAAAAAATAATTGTTATTTAATGTATATATTTTAACATATATGCGGTTCTGAATGTTTTTCATACCATATGTGCTAACTTAAGATTTCTAAAAATTTTTTCTTATGACTAGAACCTTAAAAACATCAGAGATTGCTCTAAAAGTGTCAATCACTGGTGCACATACCCTACCAATATTGGAAACTTACACCCCAAGGGGATTATGGGGAAATGGTACTCTTTCATGCACAAAATAGTTTTCTGGGTGACATTTACTATCATAAAAGATTTTTTCTTACACAATGATTCATTAAAAGTAAATCACATTGTGCAAATTTATGCGAAATTTCGTCCTATACTGCATTTTTAAAAATTATAATAATACGTGATGGTAACCCCTCTCAACAGGCGATTTTCACCAGAAAGTCACAAACATTAATTTATGTCAAGTACATACACATACATATAAAATTACATAAAAATCTATACTTTAGTAGTTGAGCTAGAGTTGCCGCAAAATATTTGTCTTATACACACAGACACACATTTTCTTTCGTCTTATACACACACAGACAGGCCCTGACTAACGCCAGGGCATGCGGGGCAACTGCCCCAGGCCCTCCTATAATCGTAGGCAGAAATTCTGCAACCTGAAAACCTCTTATGCCACTGCAAAGGGGCCCCCCAGAATAAGCTTTTCCTGGGGTTCAAGGTAGTCTAAGTCAGGCCTTGCGCCCAGGCACATCATTCTCCTCTCTCTATGTATACGTATACAGTTCTTGGCCATATTAATGTAACTACTAGATTTTTTTCTGCATTTTTTAAATTTCACTTTTGAACACTTGGTAATTCGAGCTGACTCGAAATGTATTTTTTTATGCATAAATTTGGTATCTTATAATAAGCCTCTAATAAAAACACTATGTTAGAGATATAAATCTTTATTTATTTAATATTTTGAAGAACCTCCCTTCGAGCTAGTTCTTCATTAGTCGTGGCATACTATCAATGTAGCTTAAATCATTTGGCTTCAATTCATTATTCTGGTTCCAATGAAAAATTTATTTTTTAAATTAAACTTGTCTTGTTGGTAATTCTTTTCTTAGATATTTCTCCTTTGAGTAATTTCCAAGTATTTTAGGACCCAAGTATTTTAGGAAAGGTACTTATTGCGAAACTAGAACAAGGAAAGTTTCGGATTCGAAACCAGGCCGGGCTCGTCGGCTTAGTCGTTCAGAATTCGTGTGAATACGGACTAGGAGCCTTTAGAAAGACCAATGGGGAGGACATCCCATCATAGGCCCAGATTCCTAGTCTAGACATTTGGCCTTGACCCAAGCACCAACACACAAGTATTCTGAATGGGATTGAGATCCTTTCAGTTTCCGGTCGATCTAGAACGTATAATTTACTATCTGAGAGAAATTTCAATAGAGATTTGGCATTTGTAATATGGTGCCCCTTCTTCATAAAATGTAGTTGTCACTGGAGGTAGTAAAAGAAATATATATATACATATATATAAAATTGCTGGGGGTCTCAATAATATAACCAGAGACTGCATATATATATCTATCAAAAACAAGAAGTAAAAAATTTTCACGTATCCAATACTTTACCGAATTTAGAAAAAAGTGAAAATATACTTTATTTTATTTTATTTTACTTTTAAAATAAAAACAATAAACAAATAAAGCTTTTTTATTTTATTTTCGTATGCAATAATCGGTTCTGTATTAATGTGACCATAAATCACTTTAAAAATCGTTAGGGAGATTTTTTATGTACAGGATATTGACCTTAATTAGTTTTTTAAGACATTTATTCATACATATTTATCGTTTATAAAACTGCTTCTTGCAGCTGATGGTGTCATAGCACATTAAATTCATTAGAAATTTATGTTTTTTTTTTTTTTTTTTTTTTTTTTTAAATGAGTGTGTGAAAAAACATTATCGTAAAAGATTTTTAATTTCACTGCTATTTACTTCGTTCATATCTTTTTTTTTTTAATAGAGGAACGTGCAGTTTTATACATTATTTTTTAAAAATTCTAATCTGGTATATTTAATTTCACTGCTATTTACCTTCTTCATCTTTTTCTCAAAAAGAGGAATGTGCAGTTTTATAAATTTATTTTTTAAATTTCAATCTTCATTTCCTCAGATTCCATTTTAGCCTTTTAAAGCGGTTTACTTTAACAGTTATTAAAACGGTTCATTTTAACTATCTTTAAAATATTTTGAATTTTCGAATGTACACAGAGTTGAAATTAAATTTGAATTGATTCTATTTTATTATGAGATTATACACTACATTTCCATAAATAACCGGACATTTTCGATTTGAGACGTTTTTTCAAATACCTCAAAAAGTACTACGCGAATCACTTTGAAACTTAAGGAGTATGAAGAACATACTTCTTATATTGTAGTACAAGGTTTGCTCCGAAATTAAAAGGGAAAACAGTAAAAAATTAAATAAAAATGAAAGTTTTTGGAATTACACTGTAAAAAGTAAGGCTTGAAATATGATCTGGCGACAGCAGGAGATTATGAGGCTCCGTATCTGTATAAAGTTTTGTGAGGCACCACATATATTAATAGAGATATAACAGTTTCTTAAAAATTTTGAAAAAAAAAAAAAAAAATGTCACATTTTTAACTATTACAAGAAAGGTATTAAATTCAGTGCAAAGCCATTTTCAAGAAACTTGTTATACTATAATTGCCACATCATACTGCAATCTGAATGCAATGCAAAAATATTATAAATACCTAATGTAATATGATCATTTTAACTACACTTTTAACTGCGCATGTGCAAGCTTAAGAAAAATTTCATTTTTTTAAATTTAATAGCCGGTAGTACTGAGCTACTTATATGAAAACCCCACAAACAAGTATCATGTATATTCAAAAAGTTGTATGCGATAGAATGAACTGCTTTTCAGTTCCTCCCCCCCCCCCCCAAAAAAAAAAAAAAATAAATAAATAAATAAATAAATAAATAAATAATAATAATAATAAAAACTAAAATAAAATAAAAATAAAATAAATAAATAAATAAATAAAAATAAAATAAAAATAAAAATAAAAAATAAAATAAAGAAAGAAACTGAACTATAAGGGATTATACATACACTTTTATTTTGATTCAATCAATAGCAATGCAATGCTCGTTGATTACAAATAAATATTGATAAACCCCCTTATCATTTTTCTTATTTTTGAGAACTGAAATTCAGTTTATTCAATCGCATGAAGAATTTTGAATTTACGCGGTACTTGTTTAGGATTTTCCTATAAGTAGCTCAACACATTTAGCTATTAAAGTATGCGAATGAAATTTCGCTAAAGCTTGCGAATGCACACTTACAAATTATTTAGTAAAACTACTCGTATTTCATTAGACATTTAATATTTTGCATTCTGATTTTTAATTACAGAATGCTATGTCTAATGTTGTATGTCGTGTTGCCTGAAAACGGCTTTGCACTGGATAGCTAAAGGAGTGAAAATTATTTTTGCAAAAAAAAAAAAAAAAAAAAACCATATCTCCATGAATATGTGTGACAGCTTCATAAAATTTTATACAAATAATAAGGAGTCATAATCACATGCTACAACCAGATTTCAAGACTAATTTTACAGGGGAATACAATCATATTCATTCTTACTTAATTTTTTTATCGGTCTCCATTATATTTTCGGTGAAACTTTTTCACTGAAATATATCGGGTATAACATGTTCTCCTAAAATTTGAAGATGGTTTGACCATAGTTTTTGAGATATTTAAAAAAAAAAAATGTCTGAAATTGAAAGTGTCCGGTCATATATAAAAGTAGTGTAGTTCAATATTTCAAAGTAATTGTTGTTAAATTTATTATAAAGAATTAAATAGACTAACTTTTCTAGCTCAATCATCATATATCTAGCAATAAATAAAAAATAAATAAAATAAAACCATACTTGCCAACATCCTAATTAATATTCCGTAGTGTTGCTAGTCCCGCCCTTTTTTTCGCACCAGTAAATTTTTAGAGTAATATTTTACCAAATGCAGTTGCGATTAAATAAGAAGAAATATACTCTAAAAAGATACTGGTGTGAAAAAGGAGGCGGGGCCAACAATACTACGGAATATTAATAAGAATGTTGGCAAGTATGTAAAACATAAGCCCTTAATCAGAAAGAAATGCATCAATAAATTTTAAAAATGTAACAGCTATCGCGATTTTGTAACTATTTAAAACCAAGGCTTTTCAAGCTAAACATTCAGAAATACTCTTGCACAATCTCTTAAAAACCGAATGAAATAATTTTACAGCCTTAATTGCAAAACTCTAAAATATTATTTTCAGGGAATTATCAAAGTTTAAATTGAATTTTCTCTATATGCATATTTTTATAATTGAGTTCGTGATATTTCGAAATTTCTGCAAGATAAAAGTTATTAATTTTAAATTCATGTTTCTTACACTTTTTTTTTAATTAATCTAGACAATAAAAAATTAAATAAAAATTACCTAAAGTTGACATCATAAAGCTAAAAGCAGTTATCAATAAATTACTCCTTACTTTTCAAAATATAATTTCTTAAAGTTTAACTAAAGTAAAAAAAAAAAGAAAAAAAAAAAAAGAAAAGAAAATAGAAAGAAAGAAATTGTAGGAAACATGGAGAAACATTTGAAATTTTTATTTTAAAAAGATTTGGAGATAAGTACGCAAGCTAAAAAGTGATTATGCACATAAATTTGAGTTTACTCTCTAATATTTCATTGAAGGTGTAAGTCGATTGACTGCAAGTAGGTCCGAGCCCTGGAAGGAATGTCCACCGTGGGAGTGTTTCTAAAGGGTCCTATTTCATATTTATGCAAGTTTCGTAAAAAAAAAAAAAAAAAAAAAAATCTACGACTGCGTCGATAAAAGCGACCTGGAATCGACCCCGAAACTTCCTATCTTCCAGCCAGGAAAGCAGAAGATATTTCATTTGCAGAATTTTACAATCACAATGATAATAAATTTTAATTTTTGGCATAACTCTGTGCAGTTTTTCTACAATATTGGATTAAAAGTTAACTATAAAAGTATAAAATTAATCAGAAATTTAAGTTTTAACTACCTCTTTAAATAATTTGTTTCTGCATTTGAATATTGAGCATTAATATCAAATTCCACACACTGTACAATGGTCAAGACAGGTGGATCGGACCACCAGAAAAAATTTGGCACGAGCCACTGCTGAATATAAATTTAAATGATTTTTAATTAAACACTATGTCTAAATACTTTTATTTTCAAACATTTTAACATTAAATACATAACAATACATCTATTTACACATTTTTTTTTTTTTTTAAATACAGCTGTCTGTCACGAGAAAAAAATTTCTCTCTTGTTCAAATTGATGATTTTTTTTCGAAATTAAACATATTCGTGTTACAGTTTCGTGTAATATCTAATAGATGGCGCTAATATACTTAAGCTAGAAAACGTCCTCACGTGCACGTGGTTATCTGAAAACAAAATCAGTTCTTCCATTTTCCGTGCCGATGCCAAAGGTATTTTCTGAATACTTTAAAAACTTAAAAGTGCAGTTCCCATCGGAAAATTGCGAAAGGTGATATTCTATCTATACGATTCCACGAAGCTCAGTTTTTGAGAAAATAGATGGTTAAAGGTTAAATTCCGTAATTAAAATAAATTGTAAAATTTTTTAAAGCACCTGGCTAGATATTATTGCCATGTTAAAATGTATTAAATTTATCGATCATAATAAAGGGAAATATTTTAGAGAAATTTCTGCTATATTTTGTTGATAATATGTTAAATCTATTTTTTAATCAACTATAACCAGTTTTTATATGTTTTATAAAAAAAAAAAAAAAAAAAAAAAAGAAAGAAAGAAAGAGAAGAAAAAGAAATTGTAGATTTACGTCTTTATTTAAATTTACTTTAAAACATAAGATACTTATTTATTAAATATCTTAAATTATTTTTTAATTATTTTAAAGTAAATGTATTAAACAAAATAAATTTTATTTATTTCTTAAAAAAAAAAAAAAAAAAAAAAAAAACCTAGTATGATGTGTCCAGCACATGACTTTCTTCTATATAATTTTACACAAAATTTATTCAATACAAATTATTTATTAAATTATCAAATTATTTTCCATTATAAATGCAGACGATTTTTATCTGACAGTATTATATTATCACTAAATGCCGAAAGGTTTCAATTTTTTGCAAATCAGAAGAAATGATTCCCCCCACCCCAAGTTTTTTTTTCGTTAAAAGATAAAAAAAAATCGATAACTTTGTTTTAAATTATCACAGATCTGTAGTTCAACCATTCGTTTTAAAGGTATTGACGAGATCTTTCGAAATATACCCAGGTTGAAAATTTACTCCCCCCGGGGGTACCCACATGCACAAAATTTTTTTCCGAGTTAACTGCTGCAATTATCAATAATTCATATTAATTTTACAATCACACGATTAAAATAACTCTGATAATGTACATTTATACGAAATTTTGTCCTATACTGCCATGTTAAAAAATTCAGAAAAAATGCGATCGCAGCGCCACCTGTTGAGCAATTATTCCACAAATCTAATCAGCACCAGTTTATGTCAGGGTCAAATAAATACCAAGTTTGATTAAGTTTCATTCAATGGTTCGTGAGATACAGCGTCCACAAAATTTGTGATATACACACACACAGACACACATTTTCTAAAAACAATCAAATCGTGTTCAGGAAATCCCAAAACGTGCAAATCCATCGAAAACTGGAGTTCGAAAAAATTTTCACGAATCCAATACTTTCTCTCTATATACATATAGAAGTAATAATAATAATATAAAAAAAAAAAAAAATGTGAACTCATAATTTATTCGATTTTTATTGTTATTATTATTAGTATTTAAATAAGGCCTATTAATGGCCTAGAGATTCTACTATCTCAGTTGTTAAAAGGTGGGGCCATGCTCGAACACAGGGTATCCTCGACAGCATACAGTACAGTGGTGTTTGTTGGAATTGGTTGAGGCTAGCAGGAGAGCCTTAGGCCTGGGTTGTGTGACTCCTTGCGTGTCTTTCTAAGGAGCGATAGCTTGTATTTACGGGAGATTCGAAGAAAACTGCGAACAATTAAGTTGACGAGTGGGACCTGGAATCGAACCCGACACATACTGTCTACGAGCTCTCGGCATAGAATTGCTCTGTCACTGACATGTCGTTCGATTTTCCTCCGAATTAGCGTGAATAACCGTTTAAGGCAGCTTATAAGCATTCCCTCACACCCGTCAGGGCTGGGATTCACGCATAGTCAATTGATCTTAATCCCTTCAGTTAACCAATTAAAAAAAAAAAAAAAAAAAGGAAAAGAAAGAAAGAAAAAGAATTAAATAAATAAATATAAGCAAAAATGTTTCATGGCAACTGGTAACTCACTCATATTCGTATGAACTCAATCACTCATATTCATGTACTAATATTTGAACAACAAATTTCACAAAATGAGAAAGAGTAAAAAATAAATAAAAAAATAAATAAATAAATAAAAAATAAATAAATAAATAAAATAAATAAATAAAATAAAATAAATAAATAAATAAAATCAATCAATCAATTAATAATAAATAAATAAGAAAAAATAACCGTGCTGTCAGCATAGACTAGTAACGTTACATAATTTAAAATTATAAGTTTATGGAATAATAAGTTTATTGATAAGTCTTTATTTGTACAGTTCTATCTAAACTTTAACAGAAAGTTATTATCATTAACATACATATTTGGATTAATTTATCCAGGTTAATATTTTTGATGGAATTTTATAGGTATACTTATTATTCCATCGAAATAATAAATACACCTATTATAACTCTTTTTATAATTCTATTTAAATAATACATTTATGGAAGATAATTTGTTATCATTAATATATTTGGATTAAATTATCCAGTTAAATGCTAACGATAAGATAATAGGTATAAATTCTTCATTTTTTACAATTCAATCTAAATAATACATTTATGGAAAGATTTAATTGTCATCACCACTATAGCTGGATTAATTTATCCAGCTGAATATTTTCGAAGGAATAATATGTGCATATTGATTATTGTTATATAATTCTGTCTAAATAATACATTTATGAAAACTTAATTATTATCATCATTATATTTAAATTAATTTATCCAGTTGAATGATTTCGACAGAATAATGGGTTATTTGATTAAACTCTTTATTTTTACAATTCTATTTAAATAATACATTTTTCGGAAAAAAAAAATCTTTTAATGCAAGTTTGCACTTTTTGACATTTTGATAAATTGACTTGAGATACTGCCCTGACATCAAGAAAAGCATATACGAATATATAACGTCTCGGAAAGCGTTGTTATGAGAAAATATTTCATGTGTCCTTATATAATACCGTAAAGAAAACAAATACAAAATTTCCATTTTATTTTGCATATTTTAATGCTTTTTATAGAGACATTACGAATTTCTTTTTCCTTCCTTCTTTTTTTTTTTTTTTTTTTTAAATTATTCCTATAATTTATTCTTGAGTATGAGATTGTTTTAATGTGCATTTTATCACAGATGAATGAAATTCAAAGAGAAAATTTTTTTTCAACCTCACAGACGTAACATTCTTACATTTTGCTTTACTTTTTTACTTTTATTATTTAAAATTATTAGAATAATAAAGAGTTTTTATCACGAGTAAAATATAATAAGAAAGATAATATGAAAGCAATATGGTGCATTGCCGCTTTGATTGCAGCACTCGTGCTTATTTTGTTCACCTGATGAAGGGTCGTGTGTTCTTTCGACCAGAAACAATTGTTGCGAGTTTTTTGCATTTTATGATGTTCATTTAAGATTTTGCAATTATTTAGTAAAATGTAGCCGACTCATCTTTCTTGAAATGTTTATTTTATAACATATAGTGCATTAGTTTCTACATTATTTCACCCAAAGAAGGGCCGTGATCAATTATTTTTATCGGAAACAATTGTTGTGTGCTGTTCATTTGAATGTTTTGAGTTAAAAGTCATTTGTTTAGGTCATAACTAGTATGTTGTGAATAGAATAAAATTTTCTTCTATATCATTCTATATAACAGCGCTATCTACATGTTAACATGCGCAGAAATATAATCAATATAGCTTCTTATAATTAAAATTTAATACATGCAAACTGATGCGATTTTCACAAACAGATGGTGTGATTAGCTATCTGGAAAATTGCAGAAAGTACCCCAGTAGCACACAACGTTGTTATGGCGTTGTTATAACTAATGTTCCACTATTCAGACTTATTTGCAACGCTATAACAACGTTATGTGCTACCTGGGTAGTATTAGTGATACCTATCAGCATTATACACACAAATTAAATGAGTATATGTTTTCATATATACCTCATATATCAAAAAAGGCGCATATTTATAACATAAAAGATGCAATATACATTTCCTGTTAATAATAATAATAATTAAAAAAAAAATGCTTAAAAGCGTGACTTGTTGACTGATATGCACCCAAATTTAATTAACATTGTTTTACATACTACTTCACATATATATCAAATTTGGTGCATTTATATGCCATAGAAGATAAGCTATTGCCTTCCTCTTAAACGGACTAAAGTGAAGCCTGTCAATCGATATCCACCATGAGCATGGTTTTACACACATTTCATTACACTTACCAAGAGTGATGCTTTTATAAGCCTTCCCTTGAATGGGGAAAATCGTAGCGTAGCAGTGCGGTCTGTAGGTCAATATCCCAAAAGAAAATCAGTACCAATTTAACCCGTTAGCGCCCAGTGTCCTCATTTGAGGACAGCTAATAAAATGGCACGTATATTTTTTGTCGTTTCTTGGAATGATATCTGCTTTTTAGTGACAGTTTATAGCGTCACTCTAAATGAGCCCTGAAAGTTTTATGCGCCTACTATATAATATTATTTCATAATTTGGATAGTCATTTTATGATATTTCATTCGTCGCACATATATTTGCTTTTTGCGCAGGTATACTAACTTAAATCATGTTGAATAATAATATATATTATTCAACTTTATTTTCGAGATCTTTGTCAACATATAATAGGAAATTAATCTGTTATCTCGAAGTTTTTCTGTCTCGAAGTTTTCTCGCTAGAACACTAAACGTCAATAAATGAGGATAGGCTTATAAATTTAAAACTGTCATAAGAATTGTTTAAATTAATATATTTTACTGTCAGTTGTCTATATTAATTCAGAAATGAAATAATCAGCTAATAATATTTTGTAAAATTAATTCGGGCGTCAACGGGTTAACTCAAAATTCATTAAATGATCAAGTTTGTGTAACTCCAGTCTATTTGTTCGTAAAATACAGTGTAAACAAAATTTTACCAACACACACACAGAGCAGACTGACATTAAAAAAAAAAAAAAAAAAAAAATTGGACAAATTGTGTTCAGAACATATCAAAACCTATAAATTTTTCGAAAATTAGGAAGTAAAAATAATAAGTAATTCAACATTTTCTTTTAATGAATACAGAAGAAAAAAATAATAATTTAAACGTTGTAATTAAAAATATTTTTTAATCAATATTAAATACAATAAAAACCTATTGTTACCATACGATGACAGAAAATTCGCAACTTTCAAGATGATAATGACCTGTAACTAAATAATTACGACAAAAAACGTATTAAATTACATAAAACGCTAAAAAAAATTATTATAAAATAAAAACTCTTCCCCATTACATGTACTTCTAAATATTTAATTACTTCTGAATAATACATTTACTTCCACAAAGATTAATTTCTTCTTTTTTAAAAAAAGAGAAAGAAAATAATAATTCTCAAGTCTTAAAAATAAAAAACGCGTCTCATTGTAGAATACTGCATTATAAGTTGTTTGTTCAAGTTATTGTCTCCGCAAAAGTAAGTAGTGTGCATTACATTACCATTTAGCAAAAATAATGATGCAATATAATTCTGTTTCTTTCTTTTTCTTTTTTTTTTTTCATAAAACATCTTTACAAACTCTTTAGCTCTCGTGATATTAAATAAAACTCCAAAAAGACTCGTAATAGCCAGAAAGTTTTTTATTTATTTATTAATGTTGTAGTTTTCTTCTCATTTCTTCTTTATTTAAAACTTTTCAAAAAATAAGTTTCTTTTTATTACAGGAATATGTTTTTCTTTTTCTTTTTATTAAATGGTACATTTAAAAAAAAAAAAAAAAAAAAAAAAAAAAGATAATGTTTAACTAAAAAAAAAAGCATTCAAATATTTAGAAATAACGTAAGAATAATAAATGATGGTATTGTTTCGAGAAAATATATTTTAAATATTTCATAAGCATATTATCAATTATTAGAAACGCAACAATTAATTATTAATTTTCTATAAAAATTTTCCGTGAAATTTTACTTGATTAAGATTATTTTTTTCGTCATTCTTTGTAATTTCATAGGAAATAAAATAATTCATATATAATTTATTGATTTATACGTAAAGTATGTAAACTATTCAAGGCCGTAGGCAAAGGGGGTGCCCCCCCCCCCCCCTTCTCCCCGAAATAAATGATGAAAGACCGTTTTCATATAGTCTCAAGTATCAGGCAACCATTGCTGTCTGAGAAAAAAAAAATGATTTAAAATATACCAATACACATACAAATAATTTAATAAAACCTATTAATTCAATTGGTCTTCCCATCATGATCTTTCTTCTCTATATTTAAGCTGTAGTGCTTCGTAAAACCCATTAAACTTTAATCTCGCTATAATTGTTCGCTTAATTTCCTCCACCTTCTTCCTATGGCTATAATAGACTGTCCTACGTCATGAATTCAGTCTTTTTACTTTATTCTGTCTTCAGTAGAAGGAAGTACTGGATTCGAAAAAATTTTTTGACTTCTGGTATTCGATGGATTTACATGTTTTGAGAAGTCCAGAACAGGATTTGACCATTTTTAGGAAATGTCTATCTGTGTGTGATACAAATTTTGTTCCAACTGTTTCTCAGGAACTATTGCACTATACAAAATTACATATAAATTTATATGTAGATGCTTCATTACATAAATTAGTGCCTATTATTTTTTGGTGAAAATCGTTCAACAGGCAGCGTTTCCATTCAGATTTTTCTCAGTTCTTAACTTGGCGGTATAGGACAAAATTTCTTAAACAGAATAAGAATTATTTTTACGAATCATTATAAAATTAAAAAGAATTATTTACAATAGTAATAATTAAGTGGACAAAAAATTTTGAACACTTAGGAGCAACGCTTCTCCTCCTTGGGTGGAGTCCCCCCCCCCCCACCCCGAGGGGGACAAATATTCAATATGGGTATATTTTAAAAGAATTCGTCAATATTTTTAAAACGAATAATTAAATTGTTAATCTATGATAATCTTAATAAAATATTTCCATTTTTTTTTTCATTTTTAACAAAAAAAAAAAAAGGTGGAGGGAAATTAAGATATTGTTAGTGAATATAAAATCGACTTTCTTTGGACATAAAGTGTTATATTTCTATTAGAAATAAATAATCTGCATTCATCATGTAAATTAAATAAATAAAAATGTTAATAAAATTACTTGTATTGAGTGAATTTGTATAGGAAAATATAAAAGAAAGATTTGTGTGCAAGGCCTGATTAACGCAGGGACATGCAAGGCATGTGACCTGAGTAGCAGGGGCTATAAAACTCGCTCTGAAAGTGCCATTTAGCCTTTTATGCCCTAAAAATGGTATCATATAATGCAAATTATGCCATATTACACCCATAAACTGGTATCATATAATGCAAATTCTGCCATATTACTCCCATAAACTGGTATATATGTACCTGCGTTTATTTGTGCACAATGCTAGGCGGGCTAATGAAACTATGTGTTCCCCAGGCCTAACATGGAGTTAATCAGGGTCTGCTTGTATCAGGGCCCGATAAACTTCGTGTGTGGCTCGGGGAAAACGTACTTTTGTGCCCTCCCCGCCCCATTCGTACTGTGCTTCATTCAGAAAAGGTACATACCTGTATATGAGATTATAATGGAAAAATTTTGCATTTTATGATACCATTTCTGTCATTTTTAAGGGCAAAATGGTATTATCAGAACCAATTTCAGGGCCTGGGTCACGTGCTCCATGTGCCCCTGTGTTAATCAGGCCCTGGTTTGTGTGTGAGTATGTGCTTTTCTTTGTGTATGCCTGTGTACATTAATATATCATATTCGGTAACCTTGTATTAGACATGTGATGCTCCTTTGCCCCCCCCCCTTCCCCCCCCCCCCAAAAAAAAAAAAAAAAAAAAAAAAAAAAAATCTTGGATACGGCCTTGAAACTATTTTATGTTTTCACATGAAAAATCAAATGCTATGCACATAATTTTCTTCATTGATCATACCTTATCAAAGCAATGTCACATATTTTAGTTTAACAATAATTTAACAACACACAGGATGCATTTCCATAGTCCGTTAAGTATGAAGGTGATTTCCAAAATACGTTTACATGTAGCTCATAAGAAATTGGATAACACCTCCAATTTCTTAAATTCTATTGGATGCTATTCCAATTCTAGAACCCGCTTCCCTGTCTACTTATAGGAGCAATAATCCGTCTTGTCATTCTGCACTGATGACGGTATGCTTAAAGCTATCGAAACTGCAGTATGCTTAGTAGTTTTTACATTGGCGCTCTGAAAGTGCCATTTAGCCTTTTATGCCCTAAAAATGGTATCATATAATGCAAATTATGCCATATTACACCCATAAACTGGTATCATATAATGCAAATTCTGCCATATTACTCCCATAAACTGGTATATATGTACCTGCGTTTATTTGTGCACAATGCTAGGCGGGCTAATGAAACTATGTGTTCCCCAGGCCTAACATGGAGTTAATCAGGGTCTGCTTGTATCAGGGCCCGATAAACTTCGTGTGTGGCTCGGGGAAAACGTACTTTTGTGCCCTCCCCGCCCCATTCGTACTGTGCTTCATTCAGAAAAGGTACATACCTGTATATGAGATTATAATGGAAAAATTTTGCATTTTATGATACCATTTCTGTCATTTTTAAGGGCAAAATGGTATTATCAGAACCAATTTCAGGGCCTGGGTCACGTGCTCCATGTGCCCCTGTGTTAATCAGGCCCTGGTTTGTGTGTGAGTATGTGCTTTTCTTTGTGTATGCCTGTGTACATTAATATATCATATTCGGTAACCTTGTATTAGACATGTGATGCTCCTTTGCCCCCCCCCTCCCCCCCCCAAAAAAAAAAAAAAAAAAAATCTTGGATACGGCCTTGAAACTATTTTATGTTTTCACATGAAAAATCAAATGCTATGCACATAATTTTCTTCATTGATCATACCTTATCAAAGCAATGTCACATATGTTAGTTTAACAATAATTTAACAACACACAGGATGCATTTCCATAGTCCGTTAAGTATGAAGGTGATTTCCAAAATACGTTTACATGTAGCTCATAAGAAATTGGATAACACCTCCAATTTCTTAAATTCTATTGGATGCTATTCCAATTCTAGAACCCGCTTCCCTGTCTACTTATAGGAGCAATAATCCGTCTTGTCATTCTGCACTGATGACGGTATGCTTAAAGCTATCGAAACTGCAGTATGCTTAGTAGTTTTTACATTGGCGTTTTCAACATTCTGTAAATATTTTTTTTTCTATTCTTGTTCAACGTCAAGTCTGGTTACATATGGGAAGCTTATGTTGAAAACTATGAAAGTGACATTTATTTTAGTAGTAACTCAGATCTACGAGTGGATCATTTAGAAAATTTAAATATAAATTTTCATTGAGAAGTATTTTTAAATACAAATGAAATACTCTTGAAATTTAATGGTACTATTACTATTATTTACTGGTATTATTAAATATCTTAAAATATCTTAAAAGAACTGAGCATTAAAAAATTCCATTTATATTCCAAATTCAAACAGTAGCTAAAGAAAAGACGGTTTGTTTACCGTTTATTTAATAGAGAGGTAAGAAAGTAGCATTTGCGCTTATTATTACTGTAAGAGTACCACTTGTTTTTCTAATAGTATTTTTGAAAAATGGATTTTTCTGCGACCACATTACATAAACCAAACTTAATTTACCAATTTCTTCTTTTAAATGGGCAATAAAACTGAATTCCACGCTTTAGTAAATGAAATCGCTTCTTAATACCTTTGCAATTAAGATGTTTTCATCAAACGATTAAAAAGAGGGTTAGTAAAATATCAGATTTATTTAATAGCACTATATATTTTGGTTAAAAAAAAAAAAAAAAAAAATGTTTCGCAGGGTTTCCGGCTTAGATGTTCCTTGTCCTAATCTATTTTGTCTCTGGTATCCTGGGTGAGCTTCGGCTCAACTAATTACCAGAACTCTGCTGCTTAATCTCTATATGAGTTTACTGTTGTAGTGAATTAACTTGCTTTGGTTGAAGTTTATACTGGCAAGATCGAGCGGTCTCAAAAGAGCTTAGTTCAATTGCTGGAATCATTCCATTATGAGATCTAAACCAGAATAATTTCACACTTAGAATATTCTGAGATGCCGTAGCCGTCCTTGTTACCCTGTATTTTGGCACTATAGGTTCGGGTTAGTTGGACTCAATCTTTAAAAGCTCCCTAAAAATTTTATGTGAATAGTTATTTTTATATATATATGTGTGTGTGACTTAAAAGTTTGTTAATATGTATAATTTCTTTAGATCTAGTTCTAATATCTCTTGTTTAAAGTTTTTTCTTTTACATTTATTTAAACTTTCTTAAACGATTATATAAAACTCTAATCTTAAAGAATACAAATTTGATGAAGGGACCGAAATTGTGGATCTTATACATACAAGCTAACGCAGACGACATTTCTTTCTTTTCTCTCTCTTTTTTTTCCTTCTTCGTTAATGGTTGCCTTTTTTCTCTTCCCTTCTAACAAGGAAACATTCAAAAGGTGTCGTCTTCAAAAAATATCGAAAAAATATATGTGATTCTACTCTTCCTAAAACATCAGAAAGTGAAAAAATTATTGGCTGAAATGAATTACAGCGACCACAAAAAATATTAAAATTAAGCATATTTGGCGATTTCACATTGTTAGGCGATTGGTTTTGAGTACTTGGCGGAAAAACAAAACACGGTTCTGTTCGTACACGGCAATCTCAGTGCTAGCGAACTGAATGCCTGACAGCGCTAAATCGGCAAATATGCTTAATTCTGGTAATTTTTTGTGGTCTCTGTAATTCATTTCAGCCGATAATTTTTTCACTTCCTGGTGTTTTATAAAGAGTAGAATCACATATATATTTTTCAATATTTTTGAAGATGACATCCTTTGAATGCTTCCTTGTAAGAAAAACAGCAACTTCCTGTTTGTTTTTAAAGATACATATTTAGAGTTGTACTCTTAAACTTTAACATAAAAACAAATCAAAATGCTTTAAAAAAATCACAAAAAATCAAACACTAATAAAAAGAGAGAATAAGTTATTAGTCTTTATTGCAACTTCAGAATAAAAGTTCTAGAAAATATTTGAAAAACAAATTTTACCGAATTTTACAATACATGTATTCATAAATTCATTTGAAACGTTATCATTTTACAGTGTCGTTTACATAAAATATTCATCTATACATTTATATTTCAGAAATTTTCAGCAAGTGTTTCATAAAACTAATTAAATATAACTAGTAAAAATATTTACAAAAGCTTTTGTTTTGAGAAACATTATTAAAATAATCTAATGCAATTTGGAAAATTGAATTACGATATTTTTCGAAAGATAGAGAATATTCGTTAAGAAAAATTTTATAAGTTACTTGCGTATTCTTGCATTTTTTATGAAAACATTCCACAAAATTGAAAATAAATACATAATAGATATAACAAAAGCATTATAAAAATAAAAATAATTAATTAAAAATGTAATGTATTTATGAATTGTTTTAAGTAAATTAATGTAAAAATGAACTAATGAAGTTGAATGTCTATACATCAGGAGTTTCAAATTTCATATAAAAGAATCATTCTACAAAGCATTAAAAAAAAAAAAAAAAAAAAAAAAAAAAAAAAAGAACACAAAAGTAGAAAGTAAGAAAAAAAAAAAAAAAGCAGTAAGATATGTGCATTCATAATTAATTTTAAAGAAACAAAAACTTCTGGAAATAATTCATGTATATATATAGTTCCATATTTTTTGTAAAATTCAGTATTTTTCATTATAAAAAAAATAAATCTGATATTGTATTATGCGCAGTCCTTTTATTTTTATGTAATAATGGAAAATACATCTACAGTAAATCCATTGAAAATTACAACAATAATAAGTGTAATTTGAACAACAAACAATTTGTTAAAAAAATATAAAATCCGTATTGCACATTTATTGTCATTTCCCACGTGTATTGCCAGTGGTATTCGTAGTCAGATTTAACTTTTTAATTTCAAAACTGGATTAACAGACTTTATGATAAAAAAAAAAAAAAAAAAATGAAAATAATTATTTGCAATGGAAATTAATATATATTTATTTATAGTAGTGGTATATATTTATTTATGAATAAATAAATAAATGGAAATAAACATTTATTGTAAATTTTGAGAATGTTTGTCATGCACTTTTATAAAGTTATGCACGTGATAATTTAATTTTGAAGTAGTTCACTTATTAAATTATATATATATATATTTTAATTTTTGAAATCCGATCCCCTAATTTTTCTCTATTTGACCTTAGAAACATTTTAGCAAAATATCAGCTCTCTGGGATAATGTTAACACGGGCCGAATTGACGGGAAAATCCTAGTATAAGCTATATACTTTTTTGCTACTGCGGTTATTTATAAATTTTCTGTTAAATCTTTTCATAATTAATTAAAAATATTAAATTTTATAAAAAAATTTTTTTTAATTGTTGAAATGTTGCCCGTACTTTATGTTTCAACTTTTATAAAAATTTGTTTATGCACAAATTGATTCGTATGTTTTTAATTTAAAACAGACATGCTTATTTATGAATAATTTTACACAAATAAACTGATTTCTATACGAAATAAAATTTATTCTACTGAAGCTCAAGTAATTATAATAAAAATATTTTTTTATGTTAGTGATGCCGAAAATATATGACATATGTGTTTGTTAATTTTTACAATTACAGAACATTTATCTAAATTTTTATCAAACTTTACAGCGAACAAATTACACAAACCACAGTGAAACTAAAAAAAATAATGGAAATATTTTAATGAAGTATTATAAATTTTGCCTATGAATGCACAAATCTGATTGATAAATAACATAGAAAGTACGTACAAAAATAACAAAAAGAAAAAAAAAAATCTAAAAAAATGAGAACGATTATTATTTGTAAAAACATAAGCAAAAATATTTCAAATACTTAGATTTATGACACAACAGTTTCATTTCAGGAAACAGAAATATAAAACTTTATAATTTTTTTAGGATAATATTTTTAAATATAAAATAATAAAGAATTAATTAATCTGATATTTCAGAATAACATCTAAAAACATGATTCAGCAACATTTTACTATAAAGTAATTTATATATTTTTTAATAGAAATGCACTGAAATATGAAACTCGATATTTATTATTATTTAAGATTTAAAAAGCAACATAAAAGTAGTGATGTACATTAATAATACCCCGTTTCTTTTCATTTTTTATAATAATAATTACTATTATTTAAATATATTTGGCGACAAATTTTTTAGCTTAGTTAGTATGCTATTTTGATATTTCTTAATAAAAGTATTTGGATTTATTTCATTATTTTACTTTAATCTACCATACATGATTTATTAATATTACATTAATAAATTATCATGGTAATACTCAGTTATGCGGCATAATTATTATTATTATTATTATTGTTCTAAAAAACAAAATTTGGCTAATTGCTTAGTGCATATATATAAGGTACCACCAAACTTATTAAATGTTTGCTTATCTTTACTAACTGTTAGAATAAATATGACATGTTAATTATTTACCAAGATAAAATTTTATATATTATTATAAAGCATATTTATATTTTCTCATGTAATAACTTTAAGAAATAGACATATACCTATTTAATTTTGAATATGAGGAAGGTAGATGCGTCAGATTAAATAATGAAAGTATACATTCATTATCTATTTTTTTTTTTTTTATCCGAAAATTATAATTTGTATTCAATATTTGCGAAATTAAGAAAATACATATTAATGCATTACTCGTTTGAAATTTTTAAAAATTTTCCCCTAATTGACGAGTTAGCGGTTATTTCTATTAGGTTATACAGACCATTTTTAAGCTATGTATAGATCATTAGACTTACCCTTTCCTGTTCTTTTTAACACCGGGATATTTTTTTTCGGAGGGGGGAGGCATTAGGTTGAATCCCGATAATTAAAAAATACCGGTTTAAAAAAGCTCATAGTAAAAATAAATTATATAATAACTTTTAATTTCAATAACTTTGATAAATATGAATTAAAATTAATCATACATTTGTTTTAAATAAATAAAACTTATAGTTTCTATTTTACACATAATAATAATTTTAATCCAGTAGAAAGTAAACTTTGCTATATAATTGTTCTTCTATGCTGAATTTGTCGAAAAAAAAAAAAAAAAAAAAAAAAAAAAAAAAAAAAAGTTGCCAAGAATAGTATTGAATGTACAAAGCAAACCATATAAAATCCCTACATACAAAGAGCTATACATTTACATATTCATTAATTAATTTAAATAACATTGTACTTGAAAAAAAAAAAAAAAATATTATACAGCAACAAGTAACAATAACAAAATCTGTGAAACACTCACAAGCGATAATTATATAGTTAAAATATAAAATGCCAGCATTTTAATAATAGATTAAAATAGTATTTATTTTAAAAGCGTAATACTGCAAAACAAGAAATGTACTTAATTTTAACTTCTATGAAATGCAAATCTAAAAATTTAACTGTCGGATAAAATCTAATGGAAACATTTATTACAATTTTTTGAAAAGGTAGAAAATAAGACATACTTAAAGGGAAAGATTTTCAGGAATTTTAAATTTATATCAAGATAATTTTTATTCAAAAAAATAAATAAATGAATGAATGAATAAATAAAAATAGAAACACTTATGAAAATTTAGAATAAAATAAAATAGCATTTACAATGAAGAAATAGCAACTTTTGAATTCATATTTGCGAAATATTATTATTTTTTTTATTATTTATGATATTAAATACATTCTAACATTTTAAGAATCATTAAAATTTTAAAAATTTATATTTCTTACATTTTGAAAATAAAATTACATAATTTTACAATATTTCGATTAATGTGTATAAATCAATAATTTTATAATAATTTATTAATTAGCTAAATAAATATTTTCATATCTTAGATGGTTAAAATTTTAATGATTCAAAAGACTTTTCAGTTTTTTATAATAACATATTTATAGA
This sequence comes from Salticus scenicus, assembly GCA_963930645.1. Taxonomy (NCBI): domain Eukaryota; kingdom Metazoa; phylum Arthropoda; class Arachnida; order Araneae; family Salticidae; genus Salticus; species Salticus scenicus. Next base: position 112,474,109 of record OZ005654.1, on the reverse strand, counting down.
GTTCCATAGATAATTTTCAGTATAATGAAAATATTAATTATAAAAATAATCGTTTTTCTGAATTTGACAATAACGCAGACTTAGTGAAATTGATTAAATTTATAATTAATTAAAATAATTCCTAAAAACCAGTGCAAGGTTCTTTCATAATTGAAACAGAAAATAAACTTTACAACAATTTATTTTCAATTTAATATTTTAGTTTTAAATCCTTATGTTTAAAAATAACTTATTTTTATTTCACACATAATTAATTTGAAAACTGGAAATTTTAAACTGAATCAGAACTTAGCCGAAATCATAATTTTTCATTTTTAATAATAATAATTTCTGAATTCTTCAATTTTCCTCGACAGAATAAACTTAAAAGAAAATCAATGTTAGTCCAAACGGTTTATGTGAACACAAGATATGTTACCATTTTCTGTCTAAACTTTATGTACATTCTCTTAAACTTTCTTACATTAAGCAATCCATAATCAGCTGTATGAGCAAATGTCCCCCAGAAGCTGAATAAACTCTTAAAGCTAGGCTCTCACCTTCATCACATATATTAAAAGCAGGGGTGGAGTATGAATTTTCAAGATACACCCTACTTCAAGTTTTTATTAACAACAAGACACGTCAGTTTGACGATGAATTTCTATTGAAATATGCTGTCCTGACTGATGTTCTATAACCTGTTACGCCATAGGACAGGTCGTCTTTAGAACACTGTATAAACTTTTTGCTGAAAGCACTCCTTTACGGATTCAAAGTGTTTGCAACGAAACGCCTAATTTCTTTTTTAGATGTCTAAGGCTAAGATGTTTTCATGCATTTTTTCGCATGATCTTTTCTTAATTTTTGCAGCCGCCTGGCGTACTTCAGATTGAAAGTTCTTACAAAACATGTCTTGTCTACTAGAAGCCTGCTTTCACGCTTCCTGTAGTTGTTATCTATTCGGCCCATGATGACGTATTCTTTGCCAATGCGTAGTTTGGGACATCTGCATGTATCTGGAGACCAAACATATTCTCTGGTGAGTAAGGATAGCGTGTTTTTAAATGTCTGCTTCACTTCCAATTCGTACCGAGTTTCACCGTGCAGGAATTCATAACCAATGACTTCAGCTCTTATCACTGAAAAAAATAAAGGAAATAAGGGCAATGTTACAATAAGATTATCAACAAACATTCGCTACATATGTTAAAAATTGATCGGAGGAAGAGCAAAATATTTTCTACATTTATGCGATATTAACATAACAATGCTTAAGATTTACAATGAACACTATAAATGTGGTTAAAATTTAAAACTTCTGAAAGTTTAAAATTCATATTGGATTCACGTGTTAACATAGTAAGATAAAACTGCTATATATAAAACCACTTTAAAACACGTATAAAAAATTATTAAAAATTGTTCACAAAGCTTTTCGCTACAACGTTGTAGCATCTTCAGGTAAATTTTTTTACACAAGCAAAAAGTAGACAGCATTTTATATACCAAAAGAACTTGACACAGTTATAGTAAAAAAAAGTGCGTGTACACAATATGATGAGTCGATTAGTCGCATGAATTCAGGAAACAAGGTTGAATTTCGGTAGGGCCACACTAGGGATACATGTCAAAGTCTTACAGAAGATACATAATCTTGAAAAAGAAGACTGGAGGTTTCTGATAATACCTTTCAGCGTCGTTAGTCCTTGCAGCGTATTAACTACGCTCCAAGGCATTATCGGAAATCTCCAGTCATCTTTTTCAAGATTATGTATCTTCTATAAGACTTTGATATGTATCCCTAGTGTGACCCTACTTACACGCAACTTTTTGTTTTGACTATAACTGTATCAAGTTCTTTTGTTATATAAAACGCTGTCTACTCTTTGCTTGTGTAAAAAAATTACCTGAAGATGCTACAACGTTGTAACAAAAAACTTTGTGAACAATTTTTAATAAATTTTTATACGTGTTTTAAATTGCATAGGTGCTAAGTCTCCCGTTTTTCAAGGGAGACTTCAAACCGGAAATTTTTTATAGCTGTTTACGGTAATATTAATCGTCGAAAATATATATAACATATTCCATTTAAAACTACTGGTGTTAATTCTGATTTAAAAGTTAAAAATATTGGCAGCTCTGAAATTGGTTTTTGTAGTGTGTATTTCTTACTATAAATATGGATCAAAGACAAATCTATACAAGATGACACCTTTTCCAAAGTTAAATGCTATTGTATATATTTATAAACAAAATTCGGCTCAAATTTTTAAGCCTATTGTATTAAATATTAAACCTACTGGTATGAAACATTCATAAAAATATTTTAAAATATTCACTTCTTCTAGTTTTTTTCTAAGAAATTAAACTTATAAAGACTTTATTATTTTCAGTTCATAAAGAACTTAGAAACTATATACAAGATAACACCTGAAACTCATTTATAAGAATTAATATATATAATTCATATATGAAACGATATATATATATATATAATCCATACATATGATGCTATCTAATTAAAATGATCTAGTATAAAACAAAACTTGTAACCGCTAATTATCAATATTTAAGAAAATCATAATTGGATATATTAAAGATTTTAAATAATATAAGAAAGCAATTATTCCTTCAAATCTTGACATTTTTAATTATTTCTTGTACAAACGCTACAAAAAAAAAAAGAAAAAAAAAAAAAAGGGAAATGCAAGTTTTTAACTATCAGAAGGTCTAAATTATAAATTTTAAGTATGCCATAAATACCTATGAGTACTATTAACTGATTATCTTATTATTGAAACAAATATCTTAACCAAGTATAACAGTTTAATTATTTAATCCGCATTAATTAAACAATATCAGTAAGTAACAAATCTACTTATCTAGGGTTTATATAATAGCTTACACAATTTTATAGTTTTGTTTAAACACCTTTTTATTTTATTTATTTATTTATTTTATTATTTTTTTTTTACGGTACAGTGATCTAAATGCATATTTATATAAAGGTTAAAAAAAGAAAAAAAAAATGTTACATAAAGATCATTCAAAAGATAACTTTATGTTATTTATGAATATATTTATTCACAAATCAAAACCAATAATTACAAAAGAATTAATATTTAATTAGCACTTTAAAATTTTTTCAGCTTTAAAACAAGAAATTTGCAAATGCATTACGTAAAATATAAACATCTCTCATCGAAATCCTCTTGACGTTTTGCTAAGGTAACTAGATTTCGTGGGAATTTGTAATACGATCACTATATTATTTTTGAATAATAGTATTACTATCATTACTCTAACAGCACATATAAGATAGATTCTGATTAACTTGAGCTATAGGAAAAGGGTCGCAATAAAACTCCAGGAACAATAAACTGTTGGCCGTGATGAAGAAAAACTATTAATTTTGCAGCAAATATCTTTATTAGGCAGCATGGAAATCAAACAAGTTATTTTAATAAAAAGTATTTTAAAAAGTCTATTATTAAGTCTAACAGACATACAGAGGGTTAGATGAGAGAGAGAGAGAGGGCTTCGCGATTACGTGTTTTTACACCAGTCGATAACAAGCGAATTCTGTAGTTGACTGAGTCGCAATCCAGACCGGACTCTTGGATTACGCCAAGATTTTTGAAAAAGTGCCAAATTTTATAGCCAAAGCAAATCCATTGTTTCTAGATCAAATTAATATAAATATTTTGAATTTAGGAAGACCGTTAAATAACTAACGCCAATCATCTACGCCAAATTTTATCGCCAGAAAACCGTTGAATAAGAGAGACATAAAGTCTGGAAATTATTGCACATCCTGTGATAAAAAAAATCTAAATTACCCTTTAATGATACCACACCGGAAATTATAGCCTAATTTATTTATAACAAAGTGGACTTGCGCAATTTCAGAAGAATAAAAATGTAATTATGTATACAACGGTTTATAAATGTAAATAATATTTTTTTATATTTTATTTATTAAATGATTTAGGAAAGATTATTATTCTGAGAGATGTCATTTAAAAAGAATATGTTTTTGTTCTCAGAAGATTTATTAATAGCATAAGGGATAAAAGTATTATTAGAATTAAGATATTTATTATAGACAAAATCGAATAAATAAAAGTAATTTAGAATTTCGTTATCTATTTTTATTAGCCATTTAATTTATTGAAAATTTAATAATTACTTATTGCCTTTATTTAAAGTTATAATTAAAACTCATATGTGTGAAGGAACGACTTCACAGCACATTTTCTCCAAAAGACATCCTCAGGATGCCCTGTGGAGGTAAAAGACATCTTCAGAATGTATTGTGGACAAGTGTGTTGTTAGAGAACTTACCAATCAGAAAAATGATGGAAGGGAAATTTTTCCTTCATGATGTTTCCAAGTAGATTGAATTTACGGTGGATAGTGCAAAAATACGAGTACATACACTCACCACTAGTACAACGACAGTGCTCTTCCTCTATTGTGGCAGGAAATAGAAATTCAATGCCAGCTAGCCCTGGTCTTCCCTATATACGAGTAAAATGAAGATACTCGAGTTTGGCTTTTTTAAAACAATGTCTGCGCACTGTACTCAGTAGGCATTTAAAATAAGGAATTTTACGAACCGAATAACGTGCTGACATTACGTAGCATACAGCGTAATTTTGGATCATGCTATCGTATATAATTATGATTCCAAAAGATATGATTCCAACCTTCCCACCAAGTTTGTAACTGGAGTTCTGAAACATGCTCAATTCTAAACTGTTTCCGAATCAAATAATATATATATATATATATATATATATATATATATATATATATATATATATATATAGAGAGAGAGAGAGAGAGAGAGCGAGAGAGAGAAAATCGAAATATTTTAAACATATTTTTTATGTTAAATTTATAAATATTGTTCTTTTTTTGCCAGGGTAGATACGTGATCATTTTTTAACTTTTATAATGTTTATGAAAAACAATTAAAGTTTCATTAAAAAAATGGATTACAAGTAGCATAGTAAATTAGTCTATCTCCGTTTGTTAGGTAGCAACAAACTTTTCTGCATTTTTTTTTTTTTTTTTTGACAAGTATTTCAGATTGCTACCTATTTATATTATATTATATTATATTGGATGTTGACAAAACAATAAGAATTTTTACGCAAAATTTCATAAAAACCTTACCAAAATCGCTTTCACAGAAATGTTTAGTCTGGTCTCGACTTCTCTCACATGGTGCACAAACGCCTATAAAAGAATAAAACATTTTAAAGCATAGGCATGTAATATAAAAAGAAAATTGTAAAATTAAGATTTTTTTTAGAAACTCTGCTGTCATTTTTTGATATACATATAATGAACAGCTGTTAATTTTTAATTTAATATGCAATGTACTTTTTTATGATTTCTGAACATAGGGTGAATCAGAGTAAGTGAGTCATCTTATAGAACAGTGCATCTTGAAATTCACAAATTGCCAGCTTATTCTTGCTGTAGCAACATGGAACTTCTTGTGTGGGATAGAGACCAAAGTTGGCTCCCAAATCATGAATTTTACTTATTTATTTATTGAGTAACCAAGAATGGCAGTTTTTTTTTTTTTTTTTTTTTTTTTTAAGACACTTTTGGGTATCCGACATATTCCGTGGTATGGGGTGAGTTGGCCATATATGATTTCTAGAACTTTATGGCAATATAAAGTTGTTGGGGCAAATAGGATAGCACTGCATGCTGATAGTATTTTAGCCAATATATATATGTAGTGGGTGATTATAATTAAAGTTACGATTTCAAAACGCTATAATTTTATAACTACCCATCAGAGCGATTTGATATATTACCAGAGCAATCGTGAGGTAATGAAATTTTGTTTGGGGGAGGAAAAAAGTAGTTCCAACATGTTCCTATAGATGGCGCTGTCAGGGTAATGTCAGGGGAAACGTCTAATTGGAGTCATTAAACATAGGAAGGTTATTAGCAACGCAATGGAATAGCAGAAAACAATAGACTTCAAGTGTTTACTACAATTTGTTTAGCAAAAAGACAAAAATACGTGCTTACAGCGGAGACAGTCATAGTGAAAAGAGAAAAAGAGGAGCTTCATGAAACAAATACTTTACGGATAATTAAAGACACATTTTGGAACTTTTTTTTTTTTCGTTTTGCCAAACAAAATTTTATTGCCTCACGATTTCTCTGGTAAAATATGAAATCGTTCTGATGGGTAGTTTTAAAATTATAGCCTTTTGAAATCGCAACTTTAATTATAATCACCCTGTATATATTTCAATACCTTCATAACAATTGAAGTTACATGCAGTTGCATTTAAGATTTCGGAGATAGTATTTTGTGCTTAAAAATACTATCTATGATTACTATCTATTATTATCTGTGATGCCTTAATGAAATTCGTCATTTTGGAGGGGAAAAAAAAAATAAAATAATGTATTTTTTTTTTTTTTTTTTTTTTTTTTAAATACCGTGTTTCCAAGTTATTTACGGAATCATTACTAGCGTATTGAAATAAGAAGACTTTTTTGTTGTTTTTATTAATATTACTACTATTATTATTTTAATGTTAGGCTTAGTGGGACAAACACATATTTAACACTTTCTCTTTCTCAAGTCTTAAAATCACACAATAAAATCAACAAAGTGACCTTAATTATTTCATTTCAAATAAATAGACTAAAAAATTGAGACATAATGACAGCAACAAGCCTAAATTAAAATAATAATGATAATGTGTTTTACACAATAACAGGTACAAAACTGACATAAACACAGGGCTACCTGTCAAACCTACTCACATCATTACAAACAAGTGTACTGCAAATTCAAAGCAGTCGGTAAAAACAGTGACCATGATTAACAACATGGACATTGAAATAGTAATAAAAGGGGCAAGTGAGGCACGTGTGTTCTGTTTACCCCATCTGTGATGGCCCATTTACCCAATTTTGAAAATAACATGGGGGAAACTTGGCCACCCCACTTATTTACTTAAAAAAAATCATTCTTCTTAGTCCAGTCAAAATAGGAAAAAAAAAAGGTGTAGTTTTTAAATTTGGCACAGTCATAGCCGAGAGTGTCCTGAACAACATACTAAAAGTCTCCGCCAGTGGGTGGTGAGCGAGGGGCAGGGGGCATTTAAAGGGGAGTCACCTTTCAGTTTTTATTAAATATCTTGAAAACTATAGGATTTAGAGAAAAAAAAAATCTCATTTACAAAATTAATATACATGAAATTTCCTACAATCAATAGTTTAGAAAATATAAGGGGATGAAGTATCACTTTTTTTTTATGCTTGTTTGCAGTAGTAAATTCAACTAAAGACTGCAATTAAAAGGGTTCTGATCGAATATTTAACTTATGTAGCAATTATGTACGAAGAGAATACGTAAAGCTTAATCTGATAAGATTTTTTTTTTTTTTTTTTTTTTTTTTTTTTTTTTAAATTTTGGAAACAAGTAGGGGCAAATGGCGTTTTGAGCGGCAATTCAGATAACGAATATTTGTAATATAAAAATGTAAAAATTGAAAATTTTCTTTTTGTATGATACTTGGGATGAAATAAACTCCAATGCTGTGTAAACATTTTATTTTGAACTGTAAATTAAACAAACTATAACTTAAAAAGACTGTAATTTTTGGGAATTTTTAAATTATTGAGTTAATACCAAGACTGTTAAGTTATATATGGTTTACGGAATTCTTGATTGCAGATAAATATAGATTTTTTATTTTTATTATTATTATTTTTTAAACAATTTTTTAAATATTTCTTTACCTCGGACTTCAAATAGAGACGATTGATTCACTACTAGAAAAGATAAATTTAATCTTTATTTCAAAAACTATGTATCATTGTTTTAAAACCATTATATTGTTACAAAATAATTATTTACTTAGGTTACTTACAAGGAAACATTCAAAAGGTGTCGTCTTCAAAAAATATTGAAAAAAAAAATGTGATTCTACTCTTCATAAAACACCAGAAAGGGAAAAAATTATCAGATAAAACGAATTACAGCGACCACAAAAAATTATCAAAATTAAGCATTTTTGGCGATTTAGCGCTGTTAGGCGTTCAGTTCGCTAGTACCGAGATTGCCGTGTACGAACAGAACCGTGTTTTGTTTCTCCGCCAAGTACTTAAAATCAATCGCCTAACAATGCGAAATCGCTAAATATGCTTAATTTTGATAATTTTTTGTGGTCGCTGTAATTCATTTCAGCAGATAATTTTTTCACTTTCTGGTGTTTTATGAAGAGTAGAAATACACACACACACACACACACACATATATATTTTCAATATTTTTTCAAGACGACACCTTTTGAATGTTTTCTTGTTAGAGTAGTACTTTGGTAATACAGTTTTTTTAAAAATACGTACCTCCTTTGCCTAGGCGAGATGCTTTGAAACGTTTATGGCCTGAAAATTGGGATAGAATAAAACATAAAAATAAAAACAAAATAAGAAGGTTTTTAAAAATGATGAAAAACAAAATGATGAAAAAATTAAACATGCAAATTCAAAAATAACTAACTAATAAAATATATTCATAAAAAAGTAGTTTTTCTTTTCTAAAATAAACTAAACAGAAACAAAAATGTAAAAAAGTAATCAAAATAAAATTCCATACTATTGCAGAAAATGCTTTAAAAACAATTTTAGTTTAAAACAGAATAATTAAAAAAAAAATAAAGCTTTAAACTAGGATAACTTAGAACTTAAACGTACATCATTGGGATAAATATCATAAGCTGAGAAATAACTATTACATAAAAAACAAAAATAAAAATTGAATTATATATAGGTTTTAGAATTTAAATCTTAACCATATCTTTACGTATTGTATATTAAATCAGCAATATAAAATTTTGTAGTTCTTTAAAATTGTCACCAAGGCTTTTATGTAGTAAATGATGCTATAAAACATTTTAGTACAAGAAACAACAATTCCAAATATAATTAGCTAAAATAATACTTTATAATATTGCATTGAATTGCAACAACGTGAATGTTAATACAAATAAAGATGTGAATTTTTTAATAGCCAACATTTTGGGAAAAAAAAAAAAAATTCAATGTTTTAAATTTCTTTAACCCTTTCAGGGGCGGTGATGCCACTACAGCATCACCTAATTTTAATTTTCAACTGCAAAACTCATCCCGGACATTTTTTGTCAAAATTTTACTTTTATAATATAACAGAAAATGTCGTCAAATTCTTTTAATTTTGTTCGTGAATTCCGGTGGCAGTGTAATTTAAATGATCCGAATTACCTTGCGCCGGAAAAGGTTAAGCCGAAGTAGTTTAGCTGCGTATAACAATTACTTATAGCTCTTTAATTGTACTGATTGATGTTTATCTAACGATAGAACATTAATTAATTCGCGACTTGGAAATTAATTTTAATTTTAATTTTATAATTATTAATATATATATATATATCAAAACATTAAAAATATTTAAATTATGGTATCCTTCATTTTAAAAAAATTGAAACTTCACTGCTAAATCTTAACCGTAAACTTTACGGCTAAACAGTAAATTTACGTAAAAAATTAATATAAATTAAATTATAAAATACGTCAAATTAAGTATAAAAATAACGGACTTACCATAAATTTTACGGTAAAATTTGGCAATGACTTTTCAATAATTGACTGTGTTCGTCATTAATTCTTATACTGAAAACATACTTGCCAACCATCTCATTATGAACCGTACAAATTTTAGTAGCCGCCTTTTTTATCAAACCAGTATTTTTTTAGAGAAATTTTATTCTTATAAAATGGTAACAATATTTTGAGAGAATTACTCTAAAAATAAATTGGTGTGAGAAAAGAGGCTTTTTTCAAGGGGCGTGAAGAATTGTACGGTTATTAATGAGATGGTTGGCAAGTATGTGAAAATAATTAAATAATCTCTACGTCTCAAATAGTAAAAAAAATATTCGAATTAGCAGTAAAAGACATAATAAATTGGCATTAAAAAATTGTGCATATATATATATATATTCGTTTCGTTTGTTTATTTTATTTAATTTTTATGTTTTGTAATGTTCTACATTTTGTTTTTTTAAAGCAATATGAGTGAGGAAAATAACAAAATAAAGAATAGCTTACCTCCTTTTTGCCGACTTTTGTTAGATTTGTCGTCATCTCCATCCGGCAATGGAAGCAAAGCTATGGCTAACGGTGCAGGTGTGAAACGTCCAGATGTGTTGACATACACCTCATCCGTATCATGAAGGGAATATTTAAGACGCCCGTTCGTGACAAATTTATTTGCTATTTCACCTCTTTTGCTGATTTCGATTGTTGTCTTCAGAGGTTTTTGTGTTTTGGGAAAATTCGGCTCGTATTTCGTTTCGTCCAATACAGTGTTTGGGATGATATTATCGTAAGGTCTTCGACCATTCGAACTACTGGAGTCAGGCTGAGTGAGGACTGGAAGCTCCTTATCCAAATCCGCGATCTTTTTAAAGTCTACAACAGACGAATTACGAAAGGTCTGGTAGTAATCCGTCGGATTGAAAGTTCTTGGCTTGTACAAAATATTAATATCCTTCTTATAAGCTCCTGAGTTGCTGTTACCTGTATAAACAGCTGATCTATAGGGTGCAGCATATGGTAAAGGGATTGAAGGTTTATATTTTGGAGTAGAAGTTGTAGTTGTGGTGTAATGCCTGAAAACCGGAGCATCTTGGTTTTTAAAAGGTTTTTCACCGAAGCCATATGCAAAAGCCGGTTTTGTTGGTCGATAAAAGTTATTACTAACAGGGGCGGGTGATGGATTGACAGTTGCAGATTTTGGAAAGGCTGTGGTGTATCCATTCTCAGGACGTCTTATGGGAAATTGGCCTCTTGAAGGATTGTGAGTTTGCTTCGGCAGCCAGTATTCGTAATATATTCCTTGGTTAAAAGTACGTAATAAAACCTACAAAAATAGAATATATTAAGTTTCTTTGGTAAACATAAAAAAAAAAAAAATAATAATAATAATAAAAAATAAAACTTATTATAATTGATTATTGTAACAAAAAGCAATACTTCAAATATAAAAACAAAAACCAACATGAACTCAACAATGTATTAAAAACTCGTTAACGTTCAAAAGATTTATTTGTAGCAATAAATAGTAATATAATTGAAATTTTTTAAATACTTTGTTGAAATATATTACATTTGAAATGTTAACATTCGCAGGAGATAAACGCAATTTAACACATTAAAATTTCAGGACATTAGAAAAACAACCTAAATTGTATTGAAGTTAGAAAGTTAAATCAAGAATTTGAATAGTCAAGATATCGTAAAATTTAAAGAAGTATTTCCAACAGACTGTTTAAGTTGGCATAAATTCAAAGTAATATTTAGAACAGACTAGTCAAGATAATATCATTTCAAAGCATAGTTACCAAGTTTTTTATCATTTCAAAAATTTTTTTGATACAAAACAGTTAAGATATCACTTCCAAATTAGAGTTTTCCCCATAGATATACAAATATATATATCCGAAAAAAGTTTTGGCATCAGCCATAAGAAGGTATCGGAAAAAAAAAAAAAAAGAATTTGAGACTGTATTGCGAGTTTTTCATTCGCCTTTAGTACATAATTTTTTTACAAATTTTATTTGTTCAATTATTCGTGTGTTTTCCCATGTGTATTCCCGCGTGTATTCACTCGGGGAAAAACGGCCATTAGTATGTAAAATGGCTGTCTTTCACCAAGTGAAAAGAAATCACATTTTTCCCCTCAATGATCAAACTATATATTATTGCTATATCTATGGTTTTCTCACATGAACAATTTCATAAATAATATTTAAAAATATCTCTGTTGAGTTAAAACACACGCTAAACATACATACAGATATAAAATCATATAGACATATATATAATCCTAATGATTTTTTATCAGGACGTGAGAACTATTTCTCTCAGACAAAATAGATCATTGAAGCAGTTTTTCATTTTTTTTTTCCCCCATGAAGTTAAAATATGTAATAATCTATATAATAAATGAATAAATAAATAAAACTTATGTAATTTTTTTTTCTTTCAAAATAAAATTAAGTCTAAAGCAGAATTATAATATTCATTCTTTAATGTATAGTTTTTTTTTTATTCCTAATTATCTGTTTTTTTTTTTTTTTTTTTTTTTTTTTAAGAAATATTGAAACCTAAAAAAAAAAAAAAAACTATGAAAAAATGAATATTATGACGTCATTGGTGAGAAAATTCATAAGCTTTATCACATCACAATTATTACGAGGAAAATAAAATGTTATCCATAGTGCTAAATAAATAAATGTGGAAATAAATAAGGAAAAGGTTCTCTGTGGATAAAATATTTTTATGGAAAAAGCATGTGATAATTAAAACTTATTATCCCAGTATAGAAATAATTCAACTTGTAGAAGACGTGTAATGTCATGGGAGAAAAATGTCTCTCGTTCAAAATTAATTTATGTTTAGGACAGAATTTTGATTTGTGAATAGGTCGAAAGAAGTAATCGTTTATTCCTAAAATAGCATTATTATTATTATTTTTTAATTAAACACGCTAAAATTAAACTTAACACACACTTTTTTTTTTTTAATTATCTTTCCCTTCCAGTGTTTATAACTATCCCCAAAACACTTCACAATAATAAATTGAATCACAATATTCACATTATTTTGTTTCTATTTCACGATGAACAATTTCGAGAGTAAAATTCTTCATTAATAGTGGGGGAAATTGAATAGGAAATCAATAAAAATCTTTTATTGTCAGGGCATTATTAATGTGACAGGAATGCGGATTGAATTTCTTTCGAATAGCTACAGTGGTTGGAGACTATTGATTATTCTTTTTATTCGCTGGCATTATTTTCAGATATCGATTACATTTTACTTTTCTGATGCGTTTTAAAAACTGTGTTTAAAAATATGAACAAGCAAGGTCATAAAAATGAATGTAATAATATCTACTTTTGTGGCGGAAAAGAAGAAAGGCAATTTATTCGTATATGATTTATACGTGACTGTGAAATGAAACCTATGGAAAACATTTTTGAATTATTAGCATAAATTCACTTGCATAAAAGGCAACAGTTTCTTCTACCCTCATTTTAACATATTATGAAATTTTTCCCCGTCTGTGAAAATAATGAGTTTTGTAAAAAAAAAAAAAGCTAATATTTCATTGTGTTTATTTTCTATTTTAAAATTTAAGTAAGGGTAAATGCAACATGGCACAAGTTTTCTGCGATATTTCTTAAAAGAAATATTTACCGTCGCCGGAAGCCCGAGCCAATGTCATTCGATGTGGAAATTTTCTTTACAAATAACTTATTAACTAATACATATTTTTAAATTCTGTTTTCACATTCAGAAAATTCCCAACTGTTAAACTGACGGAACTTTTTAAAAAATGCATCTTTTTAATTTTTAATATTTTATTTTGAAATTGCAAAATGAAAAAAAAAAAATCACAAATTGAAAATTCGTATTTTGCAGCTTCAAAATAAAATATTAAAAATTAGAAAAATAATTTTTTTAAAAAGGTCCATCAATTTAACAGCTGAGAATTTTCAGAATGTGAAAACAGATTTAAAAATATGTATTAGTTAATAAGTTATATCTAAAGAAATAATTCCCATAGAATAACATTAGCTTCGGCTTCCGGCGGCGGTGAGTGAAGCGGTCCCTTAAGCAGATAAAGCTCCATACAGTGAACGAGAATCGAATGGCATTTCTGTCATATATCAGGTGAACTTGAAAGTATCAAAAATTGATGTTGTATGAAGAAGTATAACATTTTACAAAGAAAATATCATAAGTTACGATAATATGTGACAATAGTTTCGTGCCTTAATAAATGTGGCTGATTCTTCATCAGACGGAGAAAAAAAAACGTCCGACGTGTATAGTATGTGCTAATTGCTAAGTGAATAGGAGGCATACTGCGACTTTCACCTTGCATTCTATAATCTTTTTCGTCTCATCTATGGTCCAGGTGAATTTTTTGAACTCAAAATACCTGTTGCTACATTAAGGGACCAAAAAAAAAAAAAAAAAAAAAAAAGCCGCAATTGGATAATTTTTATTTTTTCTTTGATAAATGTTCATTTGAAAATAGGGATGAAACGCATAGTGATTTTGCCGGATATCGCTAATCTGTATCCAGCCGGCATTAGTGTTTCAGATATTCGATATCCGGTAAAATCAATGTCTGTTACAAACCTACATTGAAATTTTGAAATTTATGATTTCTGAAAGGAAAATAGAAAAAATGTAAGAGGCGGTGTGACTTTTGGTGTCTTTTCGCCTTTTTGCAAATATTTGCAGATTACTCTCCCAGAGCTATACAATTTCAGTTTCACTTAATTAAACACATATTACGGATATTCTTTGAAGCATTAACATATGTTAGTTAAATATATGAGTCCACTGTTTCATTAAAGTAAAAAATAAGTAAATAAAAATATATAAACAATTCACAAGCTGTGGTTCGAACGACGTTGAACTATCCATTTTTTTTTTTTTTTCCAAATTTCTGTCATTACGGTGGTAAGTTGCTGTCATACTTGTATTATTCAGTTTTAGTTTAGATCATGGGTAGTCAATCTTTTTATACCAACTACCCACTTTTTTAAGTCTGTCAGTAGAAAAAATTTCTAACCGTCCAACGGTTCCACAAAAATGATGGATGGATGGATTTTTAAGTCGCACTAGTGCTGCGCAAAGGGCAATTGGTGACGGTCTGGGACTTATCCCTAGAGGTGGTCGCAGACATGCCATCACAGTTTTGATTCTCCACTCAACAAAAAGGATTATTTATAACATTATAGTTTTTAAAAATTAAAGAAAACGCTTTTATAGAAATGTGAACTAAAAAGCACAAAATATCTATCTTAGTATTAAAATGCAGGGTAAGAGAAAATCGTGTGAGTGACACACCATAATATTTACATACATTTATATCTTTAATTAAAATAATTTAGAACTAAACAAAAACCATTTAAAAAAAAATCTCCCCTGACTGGGATCGAACGCTAGACCATTAGGTTCGTAGTGCGGTGCTCTACTTCACAGCTACAGCGTTTACGTAGGGAAAGTCTTTTTTTACAATATAGATTTTTTGTTTACTCCCAGAGCAGTTACAAACATACATTTTACATACAAACATACATACAAGCATACATACAAACATATATACAGGTGAAGCTAATAAAAGCGTGTTAATAAAATAGAGTAGTAACTTGACTTCATAAAATTTACAAAACAGAGTTATGGGAAGTTAAAGCATATAAGAACGAAGCCTTTTTCCATTTCAATATTTTTATAAATTCAATTAAAGAAAAATGAAAGTGGTTCAGAATTGGAGAAAACCCCTATCGCCCTTCTTAAAAATTGGAACGTTAAGTGGTGCGCGGCAGGGACAGAGTTTATTACCACTTGCTTAAATGATCTACATTAATTTTATGTTAATTATGTATGATTTCCTCATTCATGACCTCTGTGTATTACTGCAGAATAAAAGCAATATCTTTAATAAATATATACCAAGTTACATGCATTTATAGACTTTTATAGGATTTAGTTTAAAATTAAGTCCAGAGAGCATTTTATAGATATACAACTCTGAAAAAATTCTTATTTGGAGAATAATATATTTAAATGATTTTTATCCGTATCTGGAAAAAAAAAATACCTCTTGCAAAGCTATAAAATTTTTATTTCATTTAATTCACCACGAATTATAGTCATAATATTTTGAAACATAAACAAATTTTATTGGATGAAATTTTAGTAATTTTAAATTTTACACTCCCATTAATGAAAACAATAAAGACTACAGAATTCATAAGCGATACCTTTTAAAAAATATCACAAGTTACATATACTTTCTCTGATAGTTTTATTGTTCCAGTAGCAAAATTCTTTTGCAATCAAATATTAACTCCATTTCATTTTTATTAAATTCGAATGCCTGTGAAAGTTACAATTTTCATTTTCAAGTGCATTTAAAATATATAAAAGTTTTATTTCATTTAATTCAATTTGTATAGATATAATATTTTGAAACATAAACAAATTTTATTGGTTGAAATTTTGGTAATTTTAAATTTTTCTCTCACATTAATGAAAACATAAATAAATATTACAGAATTCTCAAGCTGTTGCCCCCAACGATTCTTATAGATACAAACTTCATTTCCGAAAACAGCTGTTTTTACAATGTTTCCGTGGTTGTGGTAATTTTCAGTGATAGATTACTTTTTAATTTAATTAAAAAAATCGTTGTTAACTTTATGTTAGTTAGATATATTTACTCATTTATAAACACCGTGTCTTACGACACTTAAAACCGACACCTTTTAAAAAATATCACAAGTTACATACATCTTCTCTGATAGTTTTATTGTTCTAGTAGCAAAGTTCTTCTACAATCAAATTTTAACTCCATTTACTTTTTAACACGCTTTTATTAACTTCACCTGTTTGTATGTTTGTAAACGCTCGGGGAGCAAACAAAAAATCTATATTGTAAAAAAAGACTTCCCCTACGTGAACGCTGTGGCTGTGAGGTAAAGCTCCGCGCTACGAACCTAAAGTTCTAGTGTTCGAGAACAGTCACGGGAGATTTTTTAAGAATGGTTTTTGTTTAATTCTAAATTATTTTAATTAAAGATTTAAATGTACGTAAATATTATGGTGTGTCAATCACACGATTTTCTCTTACCCTGCATTTTAATACTGTAAATATAGATATTTTGTGATTTTAGTTCACATTTCTATAAAAGCGTGTTCTTTAATTTTTTAAAACTATAATATTATTATTAAATTCGAATGCCTGTAAAAGTTACAGTTAACTCTTTAAATTATCTGAAATTTAATCATTAAAATATTTAGTGAAATCGTAACCTATTTAAATCAAAATTACAACGCAATCCCCATGTTTAAATCTAGCATTTACCAGTCAAAATGAAATCTTGACTTTCCAATTTGGTTTCATTTACCTAAATTAGAGAGAGTAAATAAATTGTAGAGTACACCGACTTTGATGTCGGTACCAGTAGCAAAATTCTTTTACAATCAAATATTAACTCCATTTCATTTTTATTAAATTCGAATGCCTGTGAAAGTTACAATTTTCATTTTCAAGTGCATTTAAAGTATATAAAAGTTTTATTTCATTTAATTCAACACGAATTATAGATATAATATTTTGAAACATAAACAAATTTTATTGGTTGAAATTTTGGTAATTTAAAATTTTTCTCTCACATTAATGAAAACATAAATAAATATTACAGAATTCTCAAGCTGTTGCTCCCAACGATTCTTATAGATACAAACTTCATTTCCGAAAACAGCTGTTTTTACAATGTTTCCGTGGTTGTGGTAATTTTCAGTGATAGATTTCTTTTTAATTTAATTAAAAAAATCGTTGTTAACTTTATGTTAGTTAGATATATTTACTCATTTATAAACACCGTGTCTTACGACACTTAAAACCGACACCTTTTAAAAAATATCACAAGTTACATACATCTTCTCTGATAGTTTTATTGTTCTAGTAGCAAAGTTCTTTTACAATCAAATTTTAACTCCATTTACTTTTTAACACGCTTTTATTAACTTCACCTGTTTGTATACGCTCGGGGAGCAAACAAAAAATCTATATTGTAAAAAAAGACTTCCCCTACGTGAACGCTGTGGCTGTGAGGTAAAGCTCCGCGCTACGAACCTAAAGTTCTAGTGTTCGAGAACAGTCACGGGAGATTTTTTAAGAATGGTTTTTGTTTAATTCTAAATTATTTTAATTAAATATTTAAATGTACGTAAATATTATGGTGTGTCAATCACACGATTTTCTCTTACCCTGCATTTTAATACTGTAAATATAGATATTTTGTGATTTTAGTTCACATTTCTATAAAAGCGTGTTCTTTAATTTTTTAAAACTATAATATTATTATTAAATTCGAATGCCTGTAAAAGTTACAGTTAACTCTTTAAATTATCTGAAATTTAATCATTAAAATATTTAGTGAAATCGTAACCTATTTAAATCAAAATTACAACGCAATCCCCATGTTTAAATCTAGCATTTACCAGTCAAAATGAAATCTTGACTTTCCAATTTGGTTTCATTTACCTAAATTAGAGAGAGTAAATAAATTGTAGAGTACACCGACTTTGATGTCGGTACCGACTTTTCGGTCTGTGATTTTCTCCTCATTCAATCCATTCAGGAGAAAGAGCGGAAATTGAGAATGATACACATAAATGAGGTTACTTTTCGATAAAACCGACATTAAAATCACTAAAACATAGCAGCAACTGTTTTAAATCCAATGATATTAACACATATAGTTTGAATTTTTATCCCGAGACTTCTAAGAAAATGTTCAGTTTTCGTAACATTTATTTATCTATGTATAAGTTAAACTAAGGTTATTATTTACTTGTATGCTTATAATTTACTTAATGTTTAATTAATTTATTTTTTGTGCGAAAATAATTTGCAATACAAAGTAGATAACACTAAAGTATAGCAACTGTTTTAAAGCTAATATTTAAGTGTACACAGAGTTTGAATTTTTATCAAGAGATTTACAAGAAAGTGTAAAGTTTTCGTGAAATTTATTTACCCCTGTATAAGCTAAGCTAAATATATTATTATTTACTTAGATACTCATTAATTAATTTAGTTACTCTTTGTGTGGAAATAGAAAATAGCTTACAACACAAAAAAGAAATTGGGATGCAATAAGAACTACCTTAATTTGAGAACAGTAAAATTGAGGAAACGTTATATATTTGCTTTTGAGAACGACGTTGTAGCGGGAAAAGTATATCTAATTCATTCTTCTATTTTTTTTTTTTTTATTACTTTTGATTTATCTTAATTTTTTATCTTATTTCTGTTTCATTTGTTTGATTTGGAACATAGATTTCAGATCTACATATAATATATTGACATTCAAATTAAATTTGTATGTTTTATTTTTATTATTATCCATCCTATTTACATCTACTAGTATCATACGTATGATACAATCGTTCATATATATAAATGTTGTCCATATACATGAACATATAAATTAATTATTCAATGAATATATAAATTAATTTTATGAACAATTAATTTATATGTTCGTTGAATAAGCTATTATTAGCTATTCAACGTATTAACTATTGTATTCTATGAATTCAGGTACAATTGTGGTTATCTCAACGTGTTTCATTCTTTAAAGTTTTTTTTCTATATAGTATTTTGGTACTGCATAAAAAAACATGCTGATGTAACTATTATTATTGTTTTTATTTTTATCACACATTAATTATAGTTTTTGTTTGGCTCTTACTGTTTATTTTATTGAGATATCGGGGAAATTAATAGCGATATTTTGAGTTTCTTAATCTATTGCTACTATTATCAGCAATATCTCAGTATTTTCTTCCCTCTTACCCTAGCGAACGATGTAGTAAGAAGGTCAGTATTTCATATAAATTCTCCTAATTTCTTAATTACTTTGGATTAATCATTATTTGTTAATTTATTTCTGTTTGATTTGCTTAATTTTTCCCTTGTTACACATATTTTTCGGATTATATATGTACTATTATTTATTTATTTGTTTAGTTTGCATCTAAATAATGTGTTTGATAAGCTATAACAATATTTAAAAATCTGGAGTGATTCCACTCGACTTTCCGAACATCAAGTTAAAAGATTGTATAAATAAACTAAAGTAAGAGAAATCGTTAAATAAGCAAAACAATTCGAATAAACTTAAATACAAACAAAGAAACATAACAAAATATCAAAAAGAATTATATATATATAGGGAAGAGTAGGGAGGGATGGGACAGTTTTGACAAAAATATTTTTTACAAATTTACTTTTATTGGTAGAACACTTTAAGTTTCAGAGAAACAAATTGAAACACTTTAACATCTATTAAAAATATAAATTTGATGGTAATTATTAAAATATTAATTTTGTAAGCCAATTAACATAGTCATAAAAATGTCCCATCCTTCCCTTATATGAGGGAGGGATGGGACATGTTTATAAAGTTAAAATAAATTCATAGTATACAGACATACTATGAAAAATGACAAAAACAGTGCCACACGATGTATGTAAGGTTAATTAATTACGAATACCACCTATTTTATCCAACATTAGAGTATAATGTACCACTTAAATAAAACTTTTCAAATGCTCAATTAGTTTTTTTTTTTTTTAATTCTAGCAGAGAAAGTACTGTTTTTTAGTTCAAATATTCAAAATTAAGTTTTTGTTATATTTCCATGTTTTGTGATTCCCTGAATATTAATAAGGTTTTCAGTGGCTAGTCTGTGCGTGTTATCAGCATATCTCAAGAACAAATATTACCAAAAAATTCTAACTCTAATTGGTGAATGTAATTTCTTTTCTATATTTTACCATGTCCAGGAAAACTGCTCAGAAATGAAAATTAATTCCTCATACATATATAGTAAATAAAGTATTTTTAAAAGTTAGAAAGATAAACAAAAGTCGTGTGTATGCCACACCAATTATTTTACATGATTTTGAATTTTTTTCGTGCATTTTATCTTCCATCTATTCATTCATTTGCCTCTTGATATTTTCTGTTTAAGAAGTATCAGAATCTTCATTCTTCTTCTTTTTCTTACATGTCTCATCCCTCCCTGAGCTGTTCTGTCCCATTCCTCCCTTTACATTGTTCTTTTTTAAAAATAATTTATTATTAGACACATGCTACTTTTAGGCTTGATTTAGCTACTAATTCATAAAAGTTGTATTATGAGGTATATAAAATATGAAAAGTAATTATGTTAACATAAGTGAGTAACGTTGAAAACTTGCCTTGAAAATTAAGTAATTGCTTACTTTTGGTGTTATAAAATAGTTTTTTTGCTGCATAAACTTAGAGTTCTCCAACTAAAATGATACATAGCAACAAATATGGATTTGTAGTTACTTCACCTGGTGGAAGTGTCAAAAATTAAACACAATGTTTATTTTAAGAATAATTTTAGGTGTCCCATCCCTTCCGACTCTCCCCTACAGGGTGTTCCAAAAGTCCCCCCTTCCTCCTAACTTGAAAATGAGTCGGAATTGTGAAAATGGCGAAACACATGTTTAATGAATTTAAGAGGGACCTCTTTTGGTCAAAAAATTTTGGGCCCGGGGTGGAGGAGCTAAAGGGGCCGCTAGAGAGGGCAACTTTAAAATTTCAAATGGGAAGGTATGTCTTGTGATACATCCCTGGAAACATCTCTTCAAAACAATGAATTTGATATAAATAGTTTCGCCTTATGATGATTTTTAAAGGAGATACATGAGTTTTTAGACTTTTGAAATGGCGATTTTATGCTCCTATCTCCTTTAATAATAATTGCAGGATAAAACTATTTATATCAAACTCATTGTCTTGAAGAGACGTTTACAGGGATGTATCACAAGATATACTTTCCTGTTTGAAATTTTAAAGTTGCCCTCCCTAGCGGCTCTCATTGCCCGAGCCCAAACGTCTTTGTGCAAAGTATGTCATTTTCACCTTCTCATTCGAAATTTTAAAGTTGCTTTCCCTAGCGGACCCCTACCTTCCCCTCTCCCCCCCCGGGCACAAACTTTTTTCACCAAAAGAGGTCCCTCTCGAATTCATTGAACACGTTTTTCTCCACTTCTCCTAATTCCGACTCATTTTCGAGTTAGAAGGGGGGGGGGGATTTTTGGAGCACCCTATATATAATATTGATATGCTCTCTATAACATCCGCAAAATGATAGTAAATATAAAAATTATAAACAAAAATTCAAGATGCAAGGTGAGCACAAAGTATCGTAATGGTAATAAAAATTATTATGCAAAAAATATAATTAGATACATGTTTGTTTGAGTATATTGTAAATATGCTTATAAAAGTTTAATAAGATCGCATATTTGAGTGATTTTCAATATGAGCCATCCTGGTTGCTCGCAATATGGAAAACGTAACACTAGTTCTCGCCAAGTATTGTTTTCGTTGTCTTTCTGTACTGGCACAATCAGCATTTATTATTCTACTCTTCAACTTTTTGAACTTCAGTAGCAAAGATTCTGCACTTTATATACAGTGCCGACAAAAAAATGTTTATATTTGAGCGGCAACAGAAAACTTTACATAACTTCACCTTTCTCGCCACAAAAATGTGTTGAACTCCAGTGATGACACGTGGTGTTAGTCGATCACAGACAACCTTTCCCTATCCTGTCAATACTCAGTTAGTCTTGTGGACTTTTAGAGTAAGGCTGTATGCTCTTTGCTCCCGGCGGTCAATAATTCGTTCATTTGTTAAAATTTCGAGAACCTACATTGGTATTCCCACTCCACACAACGTGATATAATAAGCTTAAAATGGAAGAGAAATACCCTGATTTGACTCTGCTACAGAAAGTAATCTCTGTGATTAATGTAGCCAGAGATCTGGCAGATAATTCTGGAAATGTAGAAATCTGGCAAATGTAGACAGAGATCCTTGACTAAACGGATGCAGTTGGCAATAAAATGTAAAGATGTGATGGCAAAATAGTGACCGACTAACGCCACGTGTCATCACTAGGGTTCGACACATTTTTATGGCGAAAACGGCAACTGACATGTAAAGTTTTTTCTTTTGCCGCTCAAATGTAAACATTTTTTTTGCCGGCACTGTTGACTCAACATAGGAATAATGTCTATAAATTCATAGAGATTACGGTATTGGACTATTCCATCCAATCCACTGCCTCAGAAAATTTTCTGTGTACAAAATGAAATTTACTGAAAACTTCGTCTTATTAAAAACTTTATAAAAAATACTTATATTTCATCCATATTAATACGTTTCTAAGTATAATAGTTTTTGTACGATATTATTATAAGAGCAAGATAACTTTGTGTTCACCTTACATTTAATAAATAAAATAAATTGTTACATTACCATTTTGTATTCAGCGAAAATCTTTATTTTAATATTGAGATATAAGTTTCACACTAAAACTCATTTTTTATATAATACTAATGCCGATTTTGTAAAATTTAAATTTACTTCACACAATATTTTTTGGTTAAATTTGTGAAACTTTTTATACTTCAGTTACATTATCTGAAAGTATATCTATCGTTTTATAAAACTAAAACTGCATATATTCGTACAGAAAGCAATTTAATAATTTGAAACACACTTAAATCCAGAATATTGAATATAGTGTCTCCCGTTTTATGACATAATCTAAACGATAAGTGTTGTTTAGTTAGCAACTACTATCAGGAAAAGCTTTCACAATATTCATTTGGTAGTACGTTATCGATTAAATTCAACTTATGCGGGCATATTGTAGTCACCGAGTATGTGTTAATGTATTCAACGTTTGCGGCGTATTACTTATTAAAAGCATCTTTGAATAAAGCCGTTATTAAAATTTAATGTAGTACAGTGTTATAATCTTTAAATATGGTTTCATTATATGAGTTAAAATTTTGCATTCAGTTTAATAATATATTGTCATATTTTCTAGCCGATATATGAATCAGTTTGAAGAAAATGATTAAATATTTTTAAATAACTATAAAATAATTAAGTTCAATTTTTTTTTAAATCTTTATTTTATTTTATTTTTATTTAGTTGTTCATTCATAGTAGCTTAAAAAAAAAAAAGAAAAAAAGAAAAAAAACAGATTTGTCAGTCGATACATAATTGTGTTTTGGACAAGCATACATATGTCTGTGTGTGTGTCTATACATATTTATTGCATAAAATTACAAAATAAGTTTTAAAAATATAAAAATAGAAACAGAAGCGTATAAATATCAGAATTAAATAGTTATTAACCCGTTAGTAGTCGCTAATTGGTCGATTTGCCGCCCATCCTTCAGTGGTACCAGATTTTTTTATTCAATAGCCACCAGAGATTTTTAGAAGTGGCATTTGACATATATAAAACGCGAATAAAATCGAAGAAACGTCGATCACGTCACTTCTTAAAATTATTGGTGAGAGTTAAATAAAAAGTGCACAATCTGTAATAGGTGGCGCTGTCTATAGCGACTACTAACGGGTTAAGCATTGATTATACCGTAGTGTAATTCAAGAAAGTAATAATGATTTATATTGAAAAGTTTTACAATCTTTTAAATAGCATAAAAAAATTACGCCATTTTAAACTTAATAAATAAGCCATCGAGGTCTTCAAAGTAGTAATCAAGTAATTAAAAATTTTTATAACTAGTAATAATAGCCAATTTAATCAACAAAATTTTTTTCTCGTCAAATCGTTTAAAAACAATTACTCAGCAGAATTAATAAAGCATTATGTAAGTGCAGTTACAGTCGGCAGCAAAAGTATCCAAGCACTAGCGAAAATTCATATATCAAAAACGTACACTTAATACTGTTTTGCTCACTGAGCTGAAAAACAACTGGAGGAAATGCTAGACCGGTTTTCGAGTGCCGTTTTTTGAAGGTTTGTCGTCCGAGCGTTGCATGGCAAAAAGCATTTGATATATTTATATTTCAAAGTAAAATTGTATAAAGGTTGTGTGTTCGAACAACCATATGCTAAACATGACATTACAATTTAAAATTTTAATTCTTTAAAGATTATAATAGTAATAGACGACCCGACAAATATTGCTTGCCATGCAAGGCAGGCGAACGATTGCAGAAAAACTGGCACGCACGAACACTGTGTAAAAGTATTGGAAGCATTTGCTCCAGTTGTTCTTCAGCTCAGTGGTTTTGTTAAATAAATCCCTGTCGAACTATGTTCTTAGACTGACTAAGAACAGAATTCGACAAGGATTTATTTAACAAAACTGTATTAAGTGTACTTTTTTTACATAGAAATTTTTGCTAGTTCTCGGATACTTTCGCTGTCGACTGTACATACATTGCATGCACTGTGCAGTAGCATTAAAGAAATATATATTTCCTGTTATTCAGTTCTCCATTATGGCAACAGATGGTATGGGTTTTAATTGGTTATTTGGATGTTCTTCTGTGGATTATGTGAAAACCATGATATATTTAACCTACAGTTTTACGATCGGTTGACCGTTCAATTAGCAATAATTTGCTTTAAGTAACTTAATAGCTGATATTAGTTTTTTGGATATCGGAAGAAAATTTTAAATTCTTTATTTTATTTTATTTTATTTTATTTTTTTTTTTTTTTTAATGCTGTCCGTAGTGAAAGGCTATTTTAAATTGGAAAAGTTTAAAATCAATTTTTAAAGCATTTATAATGTTTGTGAGCTGAATATAAATTTCGCGTGTATTAGTAGGGCTATCTTTCCAGTGTGTAATTTAAAATAAACTTTTTAAAGAAACTAAGGTTAAAATTTGGTCTTTAACTCTTGAAAACATACCAGAGTTTTCAAGACGACACGCAGTTGCTGCCTTTAGGCTTAATATCGGTTATGACTTTCTTGCTGGTCATTTAAACAGAAAAATGTCCTAATAACAACAAATAAAAATTAGTTTTTTTTATCTCCATTACTTTTTTTTTTGTAACATCGAAAGCATTCTGATAAACCCTCGAACAATGCATATTTTCTAAATACTGTCTGTGCAGGTTTTTTGTTTCTTTTTTCTAATACTTATTTTCTATTTAGTTTTTTAAGAGATGATCTATTTTTAGGTGTTTCCACCCATATCTCACCATTTAGCTTCAGACACATACCATCAGCATGTCAAAAATTAATGATGTTAATACTTTTCATTCTGTATTTTTTTTTTTTTTTTTTTTTTACATTTAAGTGATAAAACTTTTCAAAGGTTAATAATAAATCTTTAAAATATTAAGTTGAATCAATTTTGCTAGTGATTTCTTAGTACAAAAAATGTACAAAATTATTCAAATACATAATGTCTGAGGGCGAAATCCCTCATCGGTACAACTTAACATCTATAAGCTGAGCTAAACAAATCGGTATATATCATATACACAATACCATGTTTCACTTAGAATATGCCTGATAAGAATTTATTCTTCGTTTACAGGGTGACACAAAACAATTTGGATATAATGGGATTGCCGTTGGAACCGATTTAAAATGCATTTCCAGAAAATTATGAAATGTTTTGCTCGTCCAAATTTAAGTACCATATGTAGTACGTTACAATTTAAAGTTAATATACAAGGCTTTAAAATGAAACCCTCTTCAAAAAATGGTTTGGCCGAAAATTCTTTAAATAATTTGAAGTAACATTTTAAATTTATTATCAACCTAATTGTTTTACAAATTTAATGATAAAATGCAAACAGGGAAGTTTATTGGAGGGTGGGGTATACCTATGAACCTATGATACACAGAAATATTTGTAAATAAAACTGTTGCTAAACATAATTGTAAATCATTTAAAGGACACTATAAATGTTACACTATAAATCTTTAAAGAACACTATAATTACACAAATACTGTATCTTCTATCTTACAGCATAAAATGTAATCATATTTCTATAGTAACGTAGGATAATATAAAGTAGTGTGTGTAACACACCAGATTATTTTTTAAGACTATATTAAAATTACTTTTTAAAGCACATTTTAACATGAAATGTGTACACTATTTATAAAATATTGTAAACGTTTGAGCTGACTTTATTAAATTTTACCGCGTGAATTCTAATATATTGGAGAAGCTTCACTACCGCTCAGAAAACCCTATCAGGAAATGCTGTTACAGCTTCAATTAGTAAATCTATTCCTTGCTGCACATGGCGGATACTAATTGTACTTGACATGGAGACACTTAGATATTGGTGCCTCAGAACATATTCAGACTTGGAGTCGAATTCATATTCAGAAGCATCCGTATTAATAGTCAACTATAATACTGATTATTAAATAATTTCTTAAGCGGAGATTTATTTAATTTGCATGTTTGTAATAAATAGATAGATAGATGATAAGCAAATAAAATATTTTAAAAGAAACAGAGTAGTTTATAGTAAAAGTTTTAATTTTTTTGCTTTTTGATCAACATTATATACAAGAATTACTTAAATGAATCATATCTGAAGTTATTGATAAGTTATGCTCATTAAAACTGATTGAAGTTTAATAATGCTAATTTTAGATAAAAAGAAAAGTTTGAAAGTAAAAGATTATTTAATTTAAAATTAAATAATTTTTTATTACTGTACTATGTTCTACTTTTTTAGAATTTGAAAATTCCTTAACCTTTTATCCACTTGCAATTTTAAAATAAATAAATAAAAGACATAAAAAAGAAAAAAATCTGTCTTTGACTGAATTAAATTTAGTACGACAGGAATAATTTATATATTGCAATCTTGTAACTAACTGAAAATAAATAAATAAATAAAATAAAATTGTTATTAGCCACCCTGGTTAATAACAAGCTCCACATCTCTCACATAAAAACCGTGTACAAGGTTACCGTATCTCAGGTGTAACGGTTATTATGTGAGAAATGTCGAGCTGGTTATCAGCTAGGGTGGCTCAGTGGAACAGCATCAGCACGTTAAGCGGACGGCTTGGGTTCAATTCTCGGCTCTGGTATTTTTCACACAGTTGGTATTAAAAAAAAAATAATTTTATACTCCAAACTACTTAAAATAAATTTTCACGGTTGATGAGGTTATCAATAAAATTTCTAAACATTTTAATATAGTTTAAGAAATTAAATGGCAAAATTGGATATTGCCAGGTATTCAGGCATAGTGTGACAACGCAAAATCGCTGTCTGAAAGAAATAGTCCTGTCATACTAAAACGAAAAAAAAAAATCCTACAAAAAATTTATGTTTTTGAAAACTACAGAAATTAAATTTAAAACTACATTTTTTTTTTTTTTTTTTTTTTTTTTTTTTTTTTGTCAAAGGAAACATTTTTTTCTGTAACCAGATAAAATCTGTAACCATTGATATAGATTTCATCTGGTGATTACATTTTTTTTTCTGTTTTGCGTACGGGAAATTGGCATCAAAGCAGGATTGAAAAGTTCTAAGTAGCAGGACAACGCAATGCGCATTGGTTTGATCCTAACTTATAAATCTTGAGAATTTTATATAATATGAGAATGTTTACGGTGTACATTGCGGAAAAAATCTGTTTATTCTCTGCATTATTATGTTGCAGAAAATTTTTGTTAAGGTATTTTTTGAAAAGCACACGGATATTAACTGGCAAATTTGTTGCCCCCCCCCCCCTTTTTTTTTTTTTTTTTTTTTGTAAATGAAGCACTAAAGAGATAAAAATAGGCGAAATTTAGTCACTGTAATCTTCATATTCTTATTTAAAAAAAAAAAAAAACTCTTTTGTTTGAACTGCTGTTACAGATGTAATAGATATATATACATTTCCCAAGGATGGTTTGGTTTCCGCTCTACGGTCATCTGTTGCACACTGCAGTTTATTCGAACCGGGATCCACGGTTTAATTTCGAACTATTAGTCCATACCTAATTCGAGATTCGAACCTGGTAACTGCCAACTGAAGACTAGAGCATTAAAATTTCTGTGACTAGATCTATAAGCACAAGAGAAATAACAAACGTTCATTGGATTCTACGGATGTAGATTTGGCCACATGTTTGGCAACTTTGTAACAAAATTTGACCATGAAAGGTGTTTTAGAATTACCAAAATCTTAAACTCTATAGTAATAAGAAACAGAGTTACTGTATCTTTTCAAATAATCACTAGACCACTCGTGCCAAATCACCGCTAAGTTTGTAAAAAGGAGGGATCCAACTTTAACGATATCAATTAAATTCAAATTTTTTTATCTGTGGGTTGTCACTAAGTCAGGACAATAAGCTTTTGATTACTGCTCCTGAGAAAGTGACACCAGTGCTCTGTGTTATACAAAATGTTGTTTTTGATATTTAGAATGCATTAATAATACACTGAATGGATTGTTTCGAAAATATTTGTTAAAGTACATTCGTGGGCTAGAAACTGTCTTTTTATTTACAAAATATTTTACATACACAAGACAATCACAGTTTTTTGTAACAAATTTCATAATATAAGTTTATCAACGACAGCGCTGATGAGATTTCGTGCGCATGTGTGTGTGTGTGGGGGGGGGGGGCAGTGGACATTATGACATATTGAGTACACTTAACTGCGTAGAATATCCTCAGTAGAGGTGTTTTTCTAAGGGATTCTGGCACGTATTCATTCCAGTTTCTAAGAAAACCATGGAAAACTACAAATAGCTATCCTAGCAAGCACTACATGGGTTTAAACCGTCTGAGTTTTAACCGTGGGCGTTAACCGTCCACTTCCCGTCTACAAATTTCGATAACAAAACCTCTCGTAAACTTGTGGAATCTCAGATTTCCTGATGATTAAAAACTTGGTTTTGATACTACACTTACTTAAAAAAAAAAAAAAAAAAAAAAAAAAAAAGAAGACTAGCACTTTTAAAATGCGGATTCAGAAAATATTTTACTCTATAATAAATTAACATATAAATGAATAATTCAGTTTAAAAATTGCATATTATAAAATATTCTTAATTATTACATTTTTAGATAATATATTTTATTTCAAAGTAGACCACAATGAAAATTTCTTCTAAATATATTATTACTATTATTATTCACGGATTAAAATAGAGTACATTACCTAGATCCAGATAAATTGCTCTAACCATTGTGAAATCTTAACTAAAAACGAACAGAAAGAACCAATCGGTGTTTTATTAATGATTAAATCCGCAATCTTTTGTCAGGCAGGTGCACAGAAACCATTTTTCTCTTCAAGTCTAAATGCATTTGGCAGATCCGTGGCAAAGTTCGTAAGATGCATTCATTATCATCATTCTTTTTTTGCACAAGACTAAAAGAAGAATTTAATCCTGCCGTTTGTCTAGTTTAACATTCAATGACTTTTTTTTTTTTTTAGGCCTGTATTAAAATCAATTACTTGAGATAGAATGAGACGTCGGTATAAAATAATAATAATAGGAAATTCCTAACGGAGTATAATCGTATTGATTTGAAAATTTCAATTTAATATTTTATATTGATTGCCCTGTTTTGCAAAATAATACATATTTTTTTTTTTTTTTTTAAGGAGTAGAAATTAAAAAAAAAAAATTAAGTCATTGGTCCACGGGACTAGAGATTTTAAGAATTTACTGGTCCGTACACATTTTCACAGGTCAGTTTATCCATTTTATTAGATTTTTAAAAATGCTTAAGAATTTGTATGAAATAAATTTATATGATAAATATAATAATTAAATATATTTGTTATTAATTTAAAAAAATACAAATAAAGTCTTATATAAATCAAAAATGTTTATTTTAATAAGTGGGTTAAATATCATATATTTACTGTATAAAAAGTACATTTTTTGTATTAAAAGTAAATATATATATCTATAAAGTGAACCTAAATGAAAAAGTACAGAGAATATGTAATATTGTTTAGTGTATTTCATTATTTAATTGTAATGAAATACACTAACTAATCTTAAAACATACTATATTCTATGAAAGATTCATAAGCAATTTTTGAAAAAAGTAAAACTGAAAAGCCTTATTAGTCCAGTGGAGCACTATAATTTATATTTTTCTAGTCCGTTGAATGTTTTTGTGGTCCCGGACTATCAGACCACTATTAATTTTGAGCCCTGCATTGATTACATAGATAATATACCTAAGCAGTAATAAATTATGTATGTCTACTATTTTAGATCTTCCTAATATATTTTTCTTTTTGAATGTTGCTTTAAAAAAAAGCACAAGTTTCTACTCTATGTAGAAATTATTTCTACTCTCTCTTCGTCTTCAAAGTGAAGACGAAGAATAGGAACAGTTAAATTGTTAAAGAAACTAAGAAAAATTTAATTAATTATATTTGCATTATTTTTGGAGTTTATTAACATTTTGCTGCGGGATGCTAATTTAAAAAAAAACCTCACATATTTTATTTTAATGTATAACCTCTCCTGCAAAATGACGTTGAAGAGAGATTATAGGCTCTATATTAGGTGGGAAGCCACTCGCCCAACTACAGCCGAGTCTTATATTTAGGCGAAAGCTGTAAACTCTATCCAACAGCTCATCCCATGTGCTCCTGAATATATACTACTTATTTTAATTTCCTGATTTTTTGTATTGGTGACAGTGGAATTTTTTATTCAGACTTGTGATTATTCGAAGCTTATATATATATATACATATATCTTGTTGTTGTTTTTTTATCCTGTGCAAACTAAGATGATGATTGGAAATACTGCCCTGCCCGATGATTCTAACGCCTAGACTGACCCACCAGCTCCTCGATTTTGTGTACTTAGAATAAGATATGCTCTAATTTCGTGGTGTTTATATATATATATATATATATTAATATTTTGTCTGGTGTCAGTTTTATTTATTAGTATTGTTATTATTTTCATTTCAGATTATGAGTGTATTATATTTTAAGCTTTTTCCTTTATTTTTTCCTTTATTTTTTCTCTTTTCTTTTATTGCACAAATACAGTAGCTGGGCAGTTCGTCTACCCCAAGTCACCACTGATTCTTATATTAGTCATGCATTCCAAACTTAGCGCAACGATTTGTACGCTCTGACTTGAAACCTTTCTCCTCGATATGTTTCGACAAGATATTTTTCGATTTATTTTATTTATTCTCACAATCTTTTCTATAGTTTTTAATATTTTTTTTTCCCTGCAATTGGACATTTTCATCTGTTTTTGACAATGTAAAAGCAGTGTCAGTATGGTGCTAAAATGTCCACAAATACGGACAACAATTTAAAAAAAAAATTGATTACATAAACAGTTATAAATAAATCTGTCTTTCAGAGAATTTAATTCAGTTTCAGGGGGGGCTTGTAATTTTCGTATCTCGATGAGAGTTTTTTGTCAGTTCTTGAACGTAGAGACTAAGTATGTCATTGGAATGGTAAACACAGTTTGATTTCTGTTAATGCTTTCTTCTCGATTGAAAATCTCTCTTTTTTTTTTTTTTTTTTTTTTGTTAAAAATTGAAAAAAAAAAAAAAATCGATATTTTTGTTTTAAATTATCACAGATTAACCATTATTCAACCATTCGTTTTAAAGGAATTGTCGCGATCTTTCGAAAGATACCCATACTGAAAATTTACACCCCTCAGGGGGGAAGAGATGCTTCCACATTCACAAACTTTTTTTTCCTAGTTTACTCCTACTATTATCAATAATTAATATTAATTTTAAAATCACACATTAAAAATTACTCTCATTATGTATATTTATACGAAATTTTGTCCTGCAATGCCATGTTAAAAATTTAGAAAAAGTGGGATCATAGCGTCACCTGAAGAGCGATTGATCCCCCATATCTAATCAGCACCAGTGTATGTCAGAGCCCAAATGTATACCAAGTTTGGTTAAATTTCGTTCATTGGTTCGGGAAGTACAGCGTACCCAAAATTTGTGATACACACACACAGAGACAGACAGACATGTTCTAAAAACAGTCGAATCGTGTTCAGGACATCCTGAAACGTGTAAATCCATCGAAAACTGGGGTTAGAAAATTTTCACGAATCCAATACTTTATATATTTACATATAGAAGAAAGTAAATATATATATAATAAAAATAAGTAAATAAATAAGAATTTATTAAAATTTTTTAATTTAATAAATAAACAGTTTAAAAATAAAACAAAAATTAAAATACAGATAAGAATATCCAATTAATTGTTTAGAATTTAAAAACAGAAAAAAATGGATGTTAATGAAAAATTAGTATATATATTCGTCGAACGAAGTGTAACTAAGAAAATAAAACTTTAAAAACTAAACTACTTTCACCATCATATGAGAAATGATATCGAAATAAATCTGGATTTAAAACAGGCAAAATTCAAAATTATAGCTAAGCATGGCCAATATAAATAAGTTTAATTATTTGTATAACCACTTTAAAAATGTACTCGATAGTTTGTCTGAAAAACGTAGTTAATCAACACATACACAATCGGCTACAGTAATAATAAAACCTTTGTAGTCTTGAAAAAAAAAAAAAAAAGAAGAAGAAAGAAAAGGCGTGATCATTATTTCCCTAATTATCTTTGTGCATTTAATTATTTTTATTCAGAAAAAATAAAAATATGCAGCAACAGATTAAAATAAAACTTTCTATCATAAGTATTTAATTCTTTTGCATTATTCCCGTTTATTTATTTCTATTATTTTTTTTTCTTGTGGCAGTAGCATTTTTATATCGATATGTAATTAAAACGAGATTATGACATAAATTCTGAACAATTAGTGTAAAAAAAATGAAAGGAAACATTTAAACAAGTTAAATAAAGTACAAAAAAAATCTATAATTACAAAAGAACAATGGATGTGTAAATGAAGGGGATAATTAATTAGAAATATTAAAAATTGTTCATTCTTTCACAGTTTGAATGAAAAGATTCGTTTATGAATATTTTTAACGATCGATTTAATAAGAAGAAAAATTGTTTTCGGAATTTCAAAAACGGTATTTTTCTTCTTTTTGAAAAATTCATGCTCTTCAGATCCGGATAATTAATTTTTTTCTCTAGTGTAAATTAACTTCAATTTTTTTTTTTTTTTTTTTTTTTAAGAAGTATCATAATTATATTCATTTGATATCTTTATTTTGAAATATAAATCTATGAACTAACGTAATTATACGTCTTTGTTACGTAGTATGCATACCCAAAGTGCTATATGGCTATTTCTGTATTATTAACACAATTATGCAAATAAAAATACAAGTTATACACATATACAGAGTGTCCCTGAATTCATGGGCCAAACTTTAAGGGGAAATAGGGCACTTTATAAGGATTCGGAATTGCATAGGTACCTATGTTCCCAAACGTCATTTTAACCCTTTAAGAACTGGGTGATTTTGCGTGGATGTATGCGTGGCTCTCCAATATTGCATTTTTTAAAGAGTTTTTACATGCTAATATTTGCATGAATAAACAAATTATGTTTTTATCGATGTATTTTATCGCAATAATTGCAATAATACGAATATTCTGAATGATGCATGTAAGCTTATAAAATTTACACAGTAGGCGGAGATAGTAGTACAAAGAAGCGCAAAACATCCAGCTCTAAAAGAGTTAAAATGGCGTTTGGAGACATGCATTTCTATGCAATTCTGAATCCTTATAAAGTGCACTATTTCCCTTTAAAATTTGGTCCATGAATTCAGGGACACGGGTGTAAACAGGTATAAACTTAAAAGTATAACCTGTGTATACTTTTATTCGAGAGTTTACTAAATAAACTTTAAAAAAAAAAAAAAAAAAAAAAAATGTAAAACTCTCATAGGGATTACATTTTTACGGCTTATTACTATAAAAATATTTGCAATAGAATGTTGAAATTCACCATTTTAGTTTGCTAATAATTATAATTTCTTATCATTATAATTTATCTGCATATATAAAAGAGTAAATTCACTGATTCAACACAACCATGGCTATGCTATGGGAGATAGAGTAACAAATTTTGGTGAGCAGGTTGGTTTTAGGTTTCTGACCTAAGACAGGATTTTGCGAAATCCCCTGTTCCCTCCCTGGGAGGGGGGCGACAGAAGGCAAAAACATCTTTATAAGCATAACTCGGCTCCAAATTACTTCATGGTGAAGAAAATTGAAGATTGGGAGATTAAGATTGAGTAAAAAAAAAAAAAAAAAAAAAAAAAATCATTTTCTGGGATTTTTGGAATTTTGGATATTTAAGAGGGGGAGGGGGGTAAAACAATGTTCGGCGGCACATTTAGCAAAATCTATATTTTCGAGTAGAACTCTACAAATAATAGCAGAAAGATATTAAAAACGGCCGAGCGTCTTCTTGAGGATATTTCCCAAAACTCATTTTTTTTTTTTATAATTTTCGATTCGCCCCCCCCCCCCTAAAAAAAAAAAAAATCTTAAGACGTTCACATTTTATTAAATTGTATTCGCTTATATACATATATTTTTAAGTTATTTTTATGCTTAAAAATATGTACTCGTTTAATCATACAATGTATACAATTTTTATTATTATTAAACTGAAAAAACAAATAATAATAAAAATAATATCTTACATAGTTTAAATTTTGGTAACGCAATATGATCATCATTGTATACAATTTTTAGTATGTATTTTAAATATGAAATATTTTGTACACTTCCATAACAGGCTTTCTTTGAAATTTCCCCAGAGAATCAGAGATCATAGCAACCGCATTTGATTTCGGAAAAGGAACTCTCCACAAGCCTATCTAAAAGTTTCACTTCCCGAAATTACTTGAAAATATTATTGCAGAATATGCATGCACTTAGACTACATTCTTGTTTTGTAATACTAAGCTACAAAAGTTTTCACCCAAGTCATACATTTAAGAAAATTCTAGAATATTTGCGCTGGTAATATTCGAAGAAAAGAACGAAAAAAAAATTTTTTTTTTTTCTTTTTCTTCATGTTCCCATTATTTTTTCGTGAACAGGCAAAAAAATATGGGATTGTATATATAAAGCTAAAAACCTGCAGTCATATTAGCATAATAAAAAATGCATGTATTTACAGTAACACGTACTAAATGTTATAATATAAACATTTCTTTTTTTTTTTTTTTAATATTTAAGTGAATTAATTTATCAATTTATTCAAGTTAAAAGTGTTATTAAATTTTTTTCAATAATGGAGATATTGTAGACTTTATCGTAATCTTATATAGTATGGAAAAATATATTCTTGCCAGATAATATATAAAATCCTCTTTCTTTAAAAATAGAAATTTCTTAAATTTACGTAATACATAAACATTATAGAATTATGTTGAACTCGCTGTAATTTTTTATATTTAAAATTAACAAGAGAGGTAGCAGAGGTAGTTCAAATTGAAAGCAGAAAGTAAATTTGCAAACATCCAATTTGTAAACTGTGTCAGACTTTGCTAAATGATATTGGCCAGTAGTTTATGTTTTAACTTTTTCCCTGGCGAAAAAATATTTTTCATAATTCAATTAAGATTCATATGATGAAATTTTAAATCTATCTTGTGATCTATCGTAAAAACGAATAAACACAATTAAATTAAATCTTACTGTAAGTATATAAATAAACTATTCTACATCTAGAATTTTTGAATTTTGAAAACATTCCATTTATTTTGATGTAAAAAACATAAAAGATATTTGTAGTCTATTAAGCACTTTATCTTTTTTTTTTTTCTTCATAATACTGAGTTTCAGAATATTTAATTAAAATTTTAATTTTAAAGAAATGACAGAAAATACAAAAGAAAAGAAATGAAACTTATGCTTCGCTATTTTTCAAGTTTTAATAAAATGTTTCAAACTTTTAAAAAATAAAATAAGTAAATGAAAACTACACACTAAGCAAATTTTATTGTTCTCTGCTTTTGTCATCAGCTATTTTACTTTTTGAATTAAGTAGATATCATTCAATTTCACGCTTTCTTACCTTTCCTCCTCTTGTGTTATAACACAAAGAAAGATTTCAATTTGCATTTGAATAACTTTTCTCTCTTGACAGTGCAGTAATTTCAAAGAAAATTTATGTCGAAATACGATGTTGTCAACTATGCAAAGTTTTCAGATGAAGAACACAATAGTAAAATGTACTAATATAATAAAAGTGGATTTAGAGTTATGGAAACAAGAAAGATATAAATATTTATTTTTATGTCTTTTATACACGCCTGCTGATTTATAATGCATAAGAAAGAAAAGTTTATAGTTTGTGAAATAGACCTGTCCTACCCAAAAAATTCTGAGGCTTGTTTTCAAAATAAATTTTTATCCCAACGAGCCGCAATGTGTGTGGGTGTGTGTGTTTAACACACTGTGATGTCAATTATCACATATTCTAAAAAAAAAATATATATAATCGTATAAAAACCTTTTTAACGTAAGGAAAGAAATTTTATGATCTCTAAATTATAACTTAAATTAATATACAATGTATTGCTTTTGCCTCCAAGGCAGTAGCACGTGTTTGCACCTGATGAAGAAAGGCTACGTCCATTCGATACCGGTTGTGCTGACTTAAAATTTATGGTGTGTGAAGAAGTTTTAATATCTTTCTAATATACAATGTGTTCTTTAAATTTTTATATCTCCCTCTTCCCACTTATGCATCTTCTGCTAATTACAACTTCCTAGAAATCTTTGATCATTTATTATTACTTCTTTAACGTAATACAGATCTACAATAGCATGTTATGTCCTTTTGATAATTCGGTTTCCTTTCATTGTGCAAATAAGTGCAGTTTGCCGTCATTATTGTATTCTTAGTCTCACAATATGGTACATTAATTTGCTAAAGACTTCCGTCTTCCCGCGAAATCATATTTTGGCGAGACTTGGCTTTCACTAATAATTCAGATTTGAATGTGTTTATACGTATTATAATTACAACCATTTTTTCTCTATTATTTTAGATTTGGCTTCGAGTGTAGCTTTGGCGAAATTAATGAAGAATCAGAGCATCACCTCATCTCTGCCATGTAAGTCAGTGACATCATAGCTCTGTGAGCTTCCTCTCCAAATTATTAAAATCTCTTAATTTTTAACAGCCCATAATAATATTTTTTTAAATGGTCACCTTCATAGAACTTAAATACGTCAAACATTCATCTAGTAAAAACTCTTCATGGAGTTGCTACAATTATGCCTATTTTGTGGAGCGCTCCTGTGTTATTGAATACACGTACTCTCACAAGTTGTGTTTCTTTAAATTATCTTCAAACATACGACAATATATTACACACATATATCTACGTTGGGGAAAGACAGAGATGAATATAATTTTAAATAATAAATTGCTATAAACAGAAAAGTGTCAAATTATAAACTCTGATACAGAATACACACTCACAAGTTTAAATTAGCATCACAGTAATTGTATACTTTAAGAGGGTCCGGGACACCAATTTTTTGTTTTTATTATTTATTGATGAATTGCTGTAATTATTTTTTCTGAAATTGAAGCTTTTTTGACGATGAAGTTGATCAAGAAAGAATCTTAAAAAAAAAAAAAAAATAATAATAATTAAAATAAAATTTTCAATAAATTTAAAATTTGTTATATCTCATAATCTAATGGTTCAATTTACAAACTTTTCTCACCTTTATATACAGAAAGGAATTATCTTCAATTTGTGTTCAGGATTTCTGAATATAATAATATTTTTTTAAATATTAATTTTAATTTGAATAATAATTAATTTTAATTTTTGGTACTTATTTCATGCATAACTTTTGGATTACAAAAACAGTTTTGGTCCTAATTAAAAATCCCGAAGACAAATTGAAGATAAATCTTTTCTGTATATAAGAGTGAAAAAAGTTTGTAAATTGAA
Source organism: Salticus scenicus (assembly GCA_963930645.1). Classification (NCBI taxonomy): domain Eukaryota; kingdom Metazoa; phylum Arthropoda; class Arachnida; order Araneae; family Salticidae; genus Salticus; species Salticus scenicus. The sequence continues at coordinate 112,435,732 of OZ005654.1, read as the reverse complement.
TCATTAGTTCATGAGATATGACAAATCTTAAATTTAATAAAAAAAATTTATTTTAAAATTTAAAAATTTTATTTAAAAAAGTTTTAAAATTCTTTCTTGCTCAACTTCATCGTCAAAAAAGCTCCAATTTCAGAAAAAATAATTACAGCAATTCATCAATAAATAATAAAAACAAAAATTTGGTGTCCCGGAACCCCTTAAGAACTAAGGTTAATTTATGAAGTTGCTTAAGATAACAGTTAATTTATTATATAACATTGAAATTAATTTTAATTAGTACTTTTAAATAATATGAAACATCACCTAATACAATTAGTAATATTTTTAAATATTACTCAACTCGTCTCTTCTTTTCTAAATACTTCGTACATCTACGTAAAATGGTTGTTGTATGAAAATATGTATATATAATTAGATACTTTTAAAGTACAAAGGTTTATATTTTTGCTACTTAATTGTAATTCTATTTATCAAACTAAATGTTTGTTTCTTCATTCATCACTATGCTAACTGTTTAAAACGCTAAATTCATTGTCTCTTACATTAAATAGTGTATCGTGCTTAATAAATAGCCTTAAATTGTTCTTGCTACACGTAAATTAATATACAAATAGATGTTCATTTTTTTTTTTTTTTCGCTCCATAAGTGTCTTTTTAATTAATTTTTGAAATATTTGAGTTGTTGGGCTATGACACTGGTTTTATGTGATGTTATATATAACTGTCTAAAAAACAACTATTTTTTTTTTTTACCCTTTAACTTAATTGCCTTTGATAAAGGTATAGAGCATTTTTTGGGGAAATGTGAAAATTATTTTTCGATATAAATTAACTTTTCAACATCTTTAGCTTCACTTCTATATGTAATAGCTTACTGATTAATTCAAGTCTTTCTTCCTGATGTTTGATCTATATGAATTATTATTATACACATATACATACAGAGAGAAAGAGTTAGATTCTAATTTATTAATATCACAGTTCTCAATTCGAAAATGCAGCGTTGCATCTATATTGTGCTTCTATTGACAGTTACAGAGGTCGTTATGGTGCTTTAAATCAGAAGAGCAAGAAGCGATTTTTTAATTTTTTATCTATTAACAGAAATATCAATTTATAAATTCCACTGCGAGCACAGCATATATATATATATATATATATATATATATATATATGTGTGTGTAGGCTGCATGCCGCACTTTATGGTCTAAAGACAACAATCAAATATAGAACATATACACAACTTCAAGGTTTACTTACGAATGAACATATATGTATGAAATAAATTGATATATATTTAGAAATTGCATAAAAATAATTTATTTAGCATTTCTGTATAGCCTATTTAAATATCGCATTTTGAAATTATTTTTATATTACTTATACAATATACAGAAAATAAGTATTAAGTTCACCCATGTGTTACACATACAACAATTGATGGCAATCCTTATTTTAATTGATAGAAGCTTAATTTGATGTAAAACTAGTATGATGTGGAGACCGCAAGACTTTCTTCTATATCATTTTACACAAATTCATGCAGTACGAATTATTTATTAAATTATTAAATATTTTTCGCTGACAAATGCAGATGATTTTTATCTGACAGAATTATAACACAAAATGTCGAAAAAGAGTCAATTTTTGTGCCAATATCAGAAGAATGAGATTTTTTTTTTCGTTAAAAAATGAAAAAAAAAAAAATCGATAACTTTGTTTTAAGTTATCACAGATCTATGGCTCATCCATTCGTTTTTAAGATATTGACGAGATTTTTCGAAAGATACCCATATTGAAAATTTACATTCCCCAGGTGGAGAGGAAGCGATGCTCCCACATGCACAAATATTTTTTCCTGGTTTATTACTATTATTATCAATAGTTCATATTAATTTTACAATCATATGTTAAAAATAACTCTCATTATGTACATTTATATGAAATTTTGTCCTATGCTGCCATGTTAAAAATTTAGAAAAAAATGAGATCACAGCGTCACCTGTTGAGCAATCGATCCCACATATCTAATCAGCACCAGTGTATGTCAGAGCCCAAATAAATACCAAGTTTAGTTAATTTTCGTTCATTGGTTCGTGAGATACAGCGTCTACAAAATTTGTGATACACACACACAGACAGACAGACATTTTCTAAGAAATGTCAAATTATGTTCAGAACGTCTCAAAACGTGTAAACCCCTTGAAAACTGGAATTCGAAAATTTTCATGAATCCAATACTTTCTTCTTATATATACAGAATAAAGTAAAAGGGGGGGGGGGGATTTAAATACTCAAATATTATAATCTCCAAAATTCCAAAGTAATTATAGATAATATTAAAGATAGCCTTGGTGCTACATAAATGAAAAAATCTTCAGCGTCTTGAAAGTCAAAGAGTATAATGGAATAGTAGAAAGCAGAAAATAAATAAATAAATAAAATAAAATAAAAAATAAAAGGGAAGTCCTATGTATAAGAAAGGAATTAGATTCTAATCAACTAATAGAATTATGTGGAATGTGTGGGATTAGCCAAAAGGGAAGAAAAAGTAGTTGTAAGAGAATGTAGAATAAATTAAGAAAATGGGGACTTAATGTAAAATTTCCAAAAATCAGTCAGAAAGGGGTACACTGAAATCACAATTAATATTATTTTAAATATACCTATAGATGTAAAAAAAAAAAAAAAAAAAAAAAAAAAAAATCAATTTCAAATGTAGATTTCGGCTTGCAAATTAGTTTAGCTGCATGAAATAAAAAAAATTATTTTTCTTCCAGCAAAGCTCAGAAATGGTTGATATTAAAATTTATCGTTATGAGAAATCCGAAAATCCATATGATGTACGTCTGTAAGTTACTGAGTTTGCTAATTAAATTGTAGCTTCGGCATTCCGTGTAAATATTATTTTAATAATGAAATTACTGTAAAGATGTTGAGCAAGTTTTTGAATATAATTTAAGAGATTGAGCAGAACCCCCCCCCCCCCCCCCCCACACACACACACACACACAAAAAAAAAAAAAAAAAAAAAAAAAAAAAAAAAATCTGCTTTAAAAACATTGCTGTTATCAAAGTTGGTAAATTTTTTAATATGGGGTAATATTGAGCAAAAATTTATCAAAACTTGCATAATGAGGTATATTTTCATCAATTCTCACAGCTTTAAAATATTATTTATGTTATCAGTTATGTTATGATGTTTAAAATATCATTTATGTGTTGTATATCAGTTATGTTATGTTCAATAATGATACGAGCATTATTGAACATCAACATTTTAATTTAAACGCTTCGTAAGTTATTTCAAATTAAAAGTTTTCCTTAAATGCAAGAAATTTTACATGGATGAAATTTTGACGAAAGAGTAATTTTAGAACGTTTTCTTAATCGTTTTACAGATTTTTTTTTTTTTTTTTAAACTTTTATTTATGGATAATGTATACATTAGAAATAGTCTACATATAAAATTTGAAGGCGATAGCTGCATTATTACTACAGAAATAATAAAAAAAAAAAAAAAAAAAAGAGAGAGAGAGAGATTTTTGAGAGGTTTTTTTTACTCACTTCTTTCCACTGCGAATGTGTTAGAAATGTCAAACACCCACTGAACTTCAACCGTGGTCGTAAGTAATAACTGCGTCAAGTTTGTTTAAAACCAACCGGCTCATTGATTTGAGAGGAGATATAAGACAAACCCCTATACAATGACTTTTATTTATAATAAGATATAAGATAGAAATCAAGGGCAAACACAAAAATGTTTTTATTTATTTATTTATGAGTAAAATATCAAGCCCCTCCCGTGCAACACGGAGAAAATTTTGTCTCACAAAAATTTCTTACTCTAATAATTATCGTGAATTTTTATATGATTTTGAGTTTTATATTATCAAATTTTATTCGCTTAACTTATAAGTGCATTTTTTAAGTTTATAATTACTGGAAAATTATATTAAGATATCCCATACGTCAGTTTCTCTTTCAAATTCTTTTTCAATACGTGAAATTTATTAGAAAAAAATGTATGATGAGAAATTTGAGCAGTGTCCATTTATTATAACTAATTTATCTTTTATTTTTCTCACATATTTCTTTAAAAAAAAGTAAAATTTTCAAAATTATAGTAAAGTTGAAACATCTTTTTCGGCTATATTTTAGATAAAACGTTTTTTTATACGTAAAGTTCGCTTTATGATTTATACCTTTATTAACTTAACCAATACATGTTATATCCAAAAAAAAAAAAAAAAAAACGTTTACTATGGCTTAAATAAAAATGAACATTGTAATACAAATTTGTACTTAGTAGATCTCTGATTTCTTTCTTTTTTCTTTCTTTCTTTCTTTTTTTTTTTTTTTTTTTAATATAATTGAGGATTAAAGATTCAAACAGTGTTTTCTCCTTCGGATACAGTTTTTCAGAATATACAAAATATTAATAAATTAAAAAATAACTAAACTTAAACCCTAACTATTGTTTATTTAGATGCACTACTAATTACTAGGGTGACATTATAAGTACAACACTTTAAATAAACACCATAAAATGCAATAAACTCGTAACAATTGTTTCAGGTCGAATGAACACACGACGTTTCGTCAGGCGAACAAAGTAGGCGCGAGTGCTGCAGTCAAAGCGGCAACGCACTCGTGACTCATGCACTCTAATTCTCGTACATACTTTGTTCGCCTGACGAAAGGCCATGTGTTCTTTCGACCTGAAACAATTGTTGCGAGTTTCTTGCATTTTATGGTGTTTATTCAAAGTATTGTATTTATAACTTTAAAACGCCAGTTCTGTGGTGCTTTCTTATTAGGGAGACATATTAACATAGCTGGGAAGATATGCAGACATTCTGATTTGTGTTAAGTAAAAAAAAAAAAAAAAAAAAAATCCCAATCTCAGTTTTTTTTTTTTTTTTTTTTTTTTTTTTTTTGAGAGAACACAGTTTGAATGTTTGCTTCTCGGTTACACAATTTTTCAATTGCATTTCCAAAACTGTACCAATTTTATGTAATTTTACCCATTATTTTCCAATTTTTCTGAACTAAATATCTATATTGTGTCTACTTATCTATTTTAATATATACAGTCGAACCTCGTTAACATGAAGGGGAACAAAAAAAATTGTTCAGATTATTATTAGTTCATGCTATCAGTAACTAATTTTCATATAACTACACTAATCTTCATTTTAACGGGGATTGTGGAAACAGTTCACGTTAAAAAGTAAATCACGTTAAGCGTGTTCATGTTAACGAGATTCTACTGCATTATTAGATAAGGAAATAAATTCAATAAAACTTGCAGTATCTTTGAAAGGTATAGTACAAATTTCAATTTTACGCTATTCTGATTGAGAGCCAACAAAAGGGGTGTGCCAATTTGTCCTATAAGAGTTTTGACAATCTAATGCATATAATTTCACTATTTTCGAAGACTCGTGGGAGGTATCCTAATGAAATATTGATTTTTCCAAAGCAATATCTTTGTAGTATAAAATAGATGAATTGTTAAGAGGTGGAGGAGTGAACTTGTTTGTAAAATTAAAAAACACTCTGATGTGAGGGTGGAGTGCCGTCATGTTCGTCTGCCGGGCACACCCTTGCCTTATCATCCGACTGTCTTTCATGGCATATAACCTTTAAGCAATTCGAAGAAAAATTTATGAGAATGTCTCATTCTATATAGAGGAAATGCCAGACGTGTATATTCTGCATGATTGCTAAAAAATATCAGCATATAACATATGTTTGATAGAAATGTCGGTCTCTTTTGAAGTTTTTCATTATTTGATAATATTTATTCTGTAGTTTCGTTGATATTGCAACTATGATAAAAATTTAAGTAAAAAAAAAAAAAAAAAAAAAAATAACAGTAGGAGCTTTTTATTGCGGAACATAAAATGAAAATTTATTCTTGCAAAGACATGCTATATAAATAAATGAAAATTTCAACACTAAGAAAATTTTAGAGAAAATTATAGATATTTCACTTCTGCAAGAGATGAAAATTTTTAAACATTCAAAATATTTTAAAAAGTTATCGAGACCAATATTCTTAGTTATTAGTTTCTACATGAGTATTTGTAAAACCATGAATTTCAAAGATCACGAAAGCTTTTTAAAGCATTTTGAATATTTAAAAATTTTCATCTCTTGCAAAAGTGAAATATCTATATTTTTCTCTAAAATTTTCTTAGTGTTGAAACTTTCATTTATTTACAGCATGTCTTTGCAAGAATAAAATTTTATTTTATGCTTTTCAAGGCTTCACAATAAAAAGCTTCTACTGTTAAATAATGTTTTTTACTTACATTTTTTTTCTGCTCTTTAGTTATAAAAAAAGCTTCTAAAAAAACGAATAAAATACTCTTAGGATACTGTGTAGACTTTGAAAGATTTTTTGATATCAATAGACAAATTTTCTATTAATTATCTGCAAAAATTAACACATCTGTTCTTGGGGAATCGAATCTACGACACGCTCTAACCAAAAATCAAAGAACAGTAAAGAAAAGTCATAGAACATGCTAAAAGATTCCAACAAATACTTATATAAAAAGAATATTGTTCTCGAATTCTTTTTAAAATATTTTGATCATTTAAATATTTTTATCTCTTGCAAAGATTTATATTTTTCTTTAAATATTTATATGTTTATGTTTCAACAATTTTCTTATTGTTGAAACTTTCATTTGCTTTTTTTTTGTAGCATGTCCTTGCAAGAATATTTTTAAAATTTTTTAGGACTACACAATAAATCTTCCAGTTTTTTTTTTTTTTTTTTTTTTTTTTTTTTTAACTACAATTTTATTCTTGTGCATTTTAGTAACTAAAAGAAACTTCTTAAAAAAAAAGTAATCAAAATTTTTTATGATTGCGTGTAGACAACGAAAGATCTTTATTTTATCATTTGACATCTTTCCTATTAATTATATGCAATAAAGTAACACATAATTCTTCGAACTTACAACCATCGCGTTACCAACATGACGCTCTATCCAACTAAGCTAACAAGTGACGAAAAAAGTGCTAACATTTACGTTAAAGTGGAGGCGTTTTGTTTTTCAGTGTGACACGAAAACACGATGATAAAATCCAATTTCAATAAAAAGCTTCTAAAATAAATGTTTTAGTGTATTTTTTACTTAAAATTTTTATTGTATGCTTTTTTAATATCTAAAATATTTTGTACTTTTTAATATCTAAAAAAAAAAAAAAAGAAAAAAAAAGCTTCTTAAAAAAAACTCTTCAAAAATTTTTAGGAGACTGTGCACTCAACGAAAAATAATGAAAATTTGTCTTACCCGGCAGAGATAGGTAGTTATTATTTTTGAACGACGTTTTTTGAAACGGTTTTTGCAGTTAATAAAATTTACTCACAAAGTTATTCCTTTCTCTTAAATTAAGTATTATTTGAATTTAATAAAGTTAACCTATAGATGTTTCAAGCGAAAAATTTCTCGAAAACTAAAAATACTATTTTCTTTTTTTTTTTACAGATTTAGGATTCATCTATTTTTCTAGTAGCTGTTTTTTGAAATTACTTCAGTAATTTTCAAAAGAAATTGAGTAATTATGGTGTTAAAAAATGATTTTTGGGTCTAATCAAGAATGAACGACTCCTTGGCGTAATTTCGAATTTCAACGATGCCCTCATATGCAATGTGGCGAGAAAAGGACCACCACATAAAGGACCACAAATGCTTATCGACTAATTGGCGACCGTCGCGTATTCTTGACTCAGTGATGCCAGATGGTCGAAAATTATTTCCCCAAACAGGTCTTCAAATTTCCCCAAATCAGTTTTTTTTTTTTTTTTTTTTTCCCGAAAAAGTCCCGAACTTGATTTCTACCAAAAGGGGAAAAATAAAAATTTTTTCAAAAAAAAAAAAAAAAAAAAAATCAACCAGATTTAAGCCATAGAAAGCTCAGATTTTTCCCCAAATGAAGGCAATTTTTGAAAAAAATCCCCAAATAACAATAAAGCTATTGAAAGTCACTAGTCATAGGGATAACTCCCCAGATTTGTCCCCAAAAATTTTAGAATTCCCCCAAAAATCCCCACAAACATTTGGTCCCCAAAATTGTCCCCAGAAGTCTCAAAAATCCCCAAAATGGGGACAAAATCCCCAATCTGGCATCACTGTCTTGACTAGATCTAGATATTTTTTTTAGTTTCAGTATAAAATTCATAATAGATAAGAGCGTTAGAGTACTTACCAAAATATACAATTCTTCTGTAACTGGACCTTTAGCAGTAAGAATTTCGGTTGTGTTATCAGATTTTTCAAACTGCACCATAGTTCCAGCAATTGCATAATGGCCACCATATTTCGTTAAATGATGTTCTCCGTTGAAAATGATACCCCTTGTTCTGTCTTGCAAGGCTAAATGAAAACAAAAATTAATTAGGGTTTTAAATATATATTTTTTTAAATAACGAGTGAATTATTTTTTAAATAAATAAATCAACAAATACTAATTTATTATAGTCAATCAAGTCGAAATTATGGTGACGTTTAGAGTAATTCCAGTCATATTGGGAATATTCATGTCGCCGCAGCTACGCAATGTGACATTTTGTTAGGTCTAATCTACATAGTAAACGAAGCTTTTTTTTAAGTGGAAAAATTGTATTTACATCTAAGTTAACATTTTGATAATTGGAAAATTATATCGGCGTAAATATTTGTGATATAAATACTATGATATATCAAATAACATTTTTGGGACGTAACTCCTTTAGTATATACCGCGAATGTGATTTATTTGTCGGTTTTAATTAAAGAAAACGTGCTTAGCTATCAATACACATATTTAGACCTACAATGTTAAGTGGACCACACCATTTATTGGAGATATGGTCCTAGATATTTTAAAACCAAAACTAAAGCGATGAACAATTGCGAATTTTATTACCACACTTAGCTAAATAACATTCATTACTTAAGATTATTCTTCTTGTTTAATTTAACAAAGACAATCATTGAAAATGTATTTTGTATTATAAATACATTTAAATGACAACTGAACGTTTTAGGATTAAAAAAAAAAAAAAAGTTAAAATATTTAACCCTTTGCGGCGCAAGACAATTCGGATCATTTAAATTATACTGCCACCGGAATTCATGAACTAAATTAAACTAAAAGAAATTTTAAATTTTAAGGTTAAAAAAACCGGCCTTCTCTGATATGTTAAAAACGTAAGTTTTTTCTAAAAAATTTCTGGGATGAATTTTTGCAGTTGGTAAGGAAAGTGAAATTAGGTGGTATAAAATATATACCACCGCCCCTGAAAGGGTTAACAAGTCGGTGACAAGCACTCAGTTGATCGGAAACTACATACATATTACAAATTGATTACAGTTATCACGAACACAATATGACAGTTTATGATGTTATTGATATATATATAGATAACTTCTAAAATAGCACCCCAGAACTGGCATTTAAAAGTAATAAGTTCAAAACTTTGAATAAAAAACTTATTTGTTGAATAATGACACTTTAAAACACGTAAAAATTGAATATACATACATATATATGCATATATATATATATATATATATATTTATTTATTTAATTAAAACCACATAAAATTACACATATTGTTTCAAAGCTTTTCGCCCTACCTGTCAGGGCATCATCAGGAAAAAATTTAATAGAACATAGTTTCGTAAAAAAGTACAGCATTATGTTCATTACATATTACAAAAAACAGTCGACAGTTACGGTTAAGCTTGATAATAAGAAAGCAGTCTGGATTTAAAATTTGTGAAGTTTTAGTTGGAGATTTCCTATAGTAACATGGAGTCAACTTGAAAACTGGAACTGTTAAGAAAGTTGCTTAGAAAATTATGTGGGTAGGAACTGGAGAGACGGATTGGCAGTAACATGTCATATGAAGGAAAAAATTAGAAGTCAGTCTTGGAGTCACAATCCTGGAGTTTGTCAGTTCTACGTGTTTTAAAGTATTATTATTTAACAAATAAGTTTTATAACTATGATACACGTGCTTATTGAATATCTCTGCATGAGATGTGATATCCAAAACTTTGAATAAACAAATGTTGAAAATTCTTTCATATTATATATTCAAGAATTTTCAACATTTGTTTTGGGTCAAAAGAAAACACGACCCTTCATAAGGTGAATAAAGTAGGTTTATTAAGGTAGGTTTGTGTAGGAGTGTCAGACTGTTTGCAGCCCTCGTGCCTATTTCGTTCGCCTGACGAAGGGTCATGGCCTTCTTTCGACCCGAAATAATTGTTGCGAGTTCCTGCATTTTATGGTGTTTATTCAAAGTTTTGTACTTATTATATAGATAACTTCTTTATGAGATTTAACTCTTTTAAATGCAATAAATGTACTAAGTGAAAAAAGTTTTTTTTTTTTTTTTAAATCAATTAATTTACACAATATCTTTTTCCCTTTTTTAATACTTTTCAAATTTTAATGATTTCATTCTCAATTTGTCAACACCACTCCCCTGGGACTTATCTAAAACTGTTTTCAAACGAAATGAACAAATAAAAAATACAATAAAAACAGAATTTCTGGCCTAGATCTCAAACACAGGCAATCGGTCTTAATTCCCACATTGAATAAAACAATTTTATTTAGTTTGGTCTATTTTCTTTCATGGTCTATTTTTTGCCCCATTTTTTTTGTGCACTCCATTTGTCAATGATTTTCAAAGTTTAAAAATTTCAATCTCAAGTTGGCAACAGCGTTTTTTGTAACTTATCAATAGCTATTTCCACATGAAAGGAAAAAAAAAAAAAAAAAAAAAAAACATTTCGAGGTAGCCTAAATCCCTATCATAGACAATCAATTTTAATTCCCACATTAAAACCAATCTGAAACAGTCTATTTCTTTTTCCTCTACAATAATTTCTTTCTTTTTTTTTTTTTTTTTCGTTTCAGACCTAATTAAACCAGACCCTACGTTTAAAATGAATTTCGAATCATTTTTAGCAATTATTTCAGGAAGTCAAGCCCGGTGCCTGTTGACCGAATGTTGGGGAATATTAACTATCCAACTACTAGATGTACAGTTTTAAAATATTAACATACGCGATATATTACAAATAAGTTAATGTAAGCAATATTTAGTATAATAGAATTCATTGTTATTCTAAGATGCAAACAGCTATAATCTGCTATAAATAAAACTTTATACACCGTAAAATTTCGTATACTTATGTTCTTTATTTATTGATTGATATTTTTTCACATGTTTATACATCATTTATTTTTAACCAATTAAAAATCCCTTGTATAATTCAAGTTTTAATGTTTTCGTTTTGAAAAACTTAATTATGGGCAGAAAATATTTCTTTTTTTCTTTAAAATTTAAATAGTTCTTATTACATTTAATGGTTCACTTGGTAAAATATCTCTATTCCAATTATAAAACTTTCTTTTAGAAGAAAGCCCAACTAATAAAGTTAAATTCTAAAACTGTTTTTATTTTCTTTTTATGACAGGAGGCGCAATTTTACCCAAAAAGAGAAGAAAAGAAAAAAAAAAAAAATGAGCCACTAATGATATTACTTTTTTGCATTTTTTGTTCAGTCTTTAGATGATGAATTTACTTGAGTTTAACTCCAGAGCGAAGTACATTAATTATGTAAATTTATTCATTGGAAAAAATCAAGGACTTTAGAACGAAAAATTTAAAGTGCTAATGACATTAGCTAGATCCAGACGGTGCGATATGAAGAAATTAAAATATTTTCGAAGTAAGTGATATTTGATCATATTGCGAGAAGAAAGAAAAATTAAAACGCCTTTAAAGCCCACAGTTTCTACTTGATAATATATTTAAAACTAATATTTCCATCTTTTAAAGAAAAATAATTGATATTTGGTATTTCTCGCACGTGTTTAACATTTAAAAGTTTAAATATGTTTCCTTAAAAGTAGATATTTTTCTAAAGATTGTTTATAATTTTTAAAGGAAAAACCAGTTCCATGTTTGAATATTAAGTACATTATTGCTGTAGTAAAAGTGCATAAATATTTCTCTTTTACTTTCAGAAATAATTATTTATTCCTAAATAAATTTCAATACTTAATGTATACTTTTTGGCAAATTGTTCACGTGCTTCCAAAAAAACTTTCATGACGTCGCGTGATTTGCTATCTGAAACTAACTAAGCTTCGATTAATATGAAAAATATATATATACACCCACACACACACACATATATATATATTGAAAAATATTAAAAAAAGTTAAAACTCATATTGGCAACGTACAACTGTATTCCACAAAAGAATTATTAAGCAGATTTAAGTTATATAATACTCTAAAAAATAAACTAAATTCCTTTTGTACATAAAAAGTTTTTTTTTTTTAATTAATTATGTTTTTCTTTGCCCTTGTTTGATATAGACAGAATCATCAAGTATATTAATAATACAAAAAATAAAATAAAATAACTTAAAATACTTATTGAGAACAACTTTGAAATTTTTTGAAATAACACCTTTCGAAAGAGTACATCTTTCTTCATCAGGAGCATAAAGAAATATGATTTGCTACCCAAAAAACGACACCACCAGTGACTAAAAGTTTTTGTTCTCGAAGCTGATAGACAGGAAGGTTACACTACCTTACGGAGTGTACACTACCCAGGCCTAGGACCCTCAGTCAATTGACTTTAATCCCACATTAACACCAGCACCACCACTTACAAGACGGAAGCCAATGTAAAAATTATTTATCTTCCAATGCTTTCTTGTTTTTCTTTTCTTTTATTTATTGTGAAAATATTTGGAATGGTGGATTTTTAAATATAAGTTTTAATGCATTTGAAATTTCGTTATACTGTGCAATAAATTTTGTTTATAATTAGAATAGGATTTTTTATGAAATATTTAATCGATTGAAAGATATATTCAATAATGTATCTGTATTTTTTTCATGTCAAATTTTAATTCAGATTCTTATATAATATAAATTTAGTAATTTTTTTTATTTTGAGTGTGAAGGTTGGATGCGGGTCAAGTTTAACTGACCTACTCTGGATTTTAACCACATAATCATGCACCAGCTTTCGAAATATTTAATAATGATAACAACATTAATCTACTATATTTTAATCTGACTTGTTATTACTTTCTCTCACTCATAAGGTAGAGAAAGTATTGTTTATGAGTGAAATTTTCGAAATTGAGTTTTTGCTATATTTACACGTTTTGAGGTCCCCTGAATACGAAAATCATGTTTTTAGCGGTTGGTCTCTGTGTCTGTCTGTTATCAGCATATCTCAAAAAAAAAAATATATATATATATATATATATAGTAGAAAGTTCAAACATGATATTCTAAATGTGCATCATATAGGGATGCTACACTAAACTTTTCGTTGAGATCAAGCGAATGGTTCGTGTACAGTGATACTCAAGATAATTCCAATATATTACGTCTATGGGGAAAATTGCAGGTAAACAGAGTTTAACATTTATAGACTGCACTAAACAGAATGAAACGAATATATATTTTTGTAAGCATAAAAACATGTTTCCTGTAGAATATGGTATGGAAATCTTTCACTGTTCGTTTACAGGGCTACACAAAAGAACTAGATTATAATGCGACAATACTTGAAAATTGATGGAAGTGTACTTTAGGTTGTAACCGCATGTTATTGATATAGGATTATATTTATGTGCACTATGTGATGTGTACATAACTCTCAGAAGATATACAGGGCTGCCAATATTTATGCGATAACATTATTTTTTATTTGTTAGTGGAAATGCTGTACTGTAATATTTTACTGTGTTCAGGAAAGCTGCCCAGGAATTGAAATTAATTCCTCATAGCCATATGGTAAATAATGTATTTTTTTAAGTTAAATGTTCATTATTTGTTTTTTGTATATTTACACGTTTTGAGGCTTCTTGAATGCCGAAGTCAAGTTTTATAGTTTGATCTTTGCCTGTGTGTATGTTAGAGTAAATTAAAAACAAATAATTTCAGGCGATCCAAATAATGTAATCTGAAGTTAAAATGTTTATTACTAGAAAAGTTTGTTCAAGATTGATAAGTTTCAAAGTATGATGTATGTGAAAGTTTTCTGAATAATTTTAAATGAACTTTCGAACTTAATAATAGATTTGAATTCTTTTTAAATGTAGGTACGATAATGAAAGCGAGGGTTGAGGTTGGGGGGGTAGCAGCTCCCCCGCCACCATCACATAGAATTATTTGTCAAATAAAGCTGTTCCGAAGCCTGATTTGAATTGTTTTAACATAGGTTTACACAATAATACTCGATATCTCAACCCTAATCTCCAATCTGTACATATAATGTTAAATTTCAGGGTAAGAGAAAGTCGTTTGAGTGACACACCATATTATATATATTTATAATGCTAAGTCATGTGAGTTGAAACGAACTATTTGGAAAAATCTCAAAATGCCATAGTAACTATCGATGAATGGAGATGTTGAAAGTGATTTTAGAGAAGTTAACTATAATTGCTGATGAAATTTCTGTATATTTATATAAAAATGGAGATGATCGTGTTTATCCATTTTATGAAAGCGGAGCAGAATTAAAAAGAAAAAAATAAGATTTAAAAATAAGTTAAGTGAAACATAAAAGGAAAAATTTTAAATTTAACTTTGTCGTGTTTTTAATAATGTTATAACTAAAACAAATAAGCGAGCTGTAGCTTCATTCAATAATTAATTAAATTAGGCAGATTTAAAAAATGTTGATTTTAAAATTTTTCATTTAATAATTATTATAATTTTCATAAAAGAAGTTTCCTCAATTTTTTTTTTCGGAATGCGAATGTTACACATTAAGAAAGTTATATTTTAAATACATTTAAATAATTAAAGAAAACGTAAATAGTTTTTTTTAATCATAAAATACAGTTAAGAGCTTTTACTATAATAATAAATTTACGAATAAGATGCATTTTTCAGCAATATATATTAATATTATTTTTTAAAAAGAAATTTTAAATCAATTCCTTAACCATTAGAAAACTAGAACTTATTTTAATGTTATTATTAATGCATCAGTATTTAAACAGATCATTAGTTTAGCTATACTATAATAGTTATGTAATACTCTGTATTTCTTAGAAAAAAAGTATTAAGGAAAAAAAGCAATTTATAAAATTTTATTTTATTTTAGAATTTTTAATAATAATAATATTTTTCTCTAGCTCCTGTTACTGAAATATCATGATGCAATCTTCCCATCATTTGATTTTATTGCAAAGCCGGAGGTTATTTTTAATTTTATTCAATAGATGGCGACAGTATCTCAAGGGAACCTCATGATCTGCACGTGGTTATTTCAAAATAAAAACATTAGGTAATCATATTCTTTCTTTCTTTTCTTTTCTTTTCTTTTTTTTTTTTATTCTTCCCTAAACTTACACAAAAGCAAATAAATCAATTAAATTCACACTAAACTTACAAATTCAGTAAAATAACTTAAGATTCTTCGAAAAATTATTAATACATGCATATGAGAGAAGAAAAAAAAATAAGCATTAATTTACACAGTTAAATTAAACGGAGAATAAATAAATAAATAAATATATATATATTTAATTAATTTACAAAAAATGAAGTAAGCAGCTTTATATTCAGAGGAGACAAACAAATAAATGGCCACTGGCACAAGCTGCCGCAATGTAAGCTATATTGTGCTGTACAAACACTTTTTTTTTTTTTATCTGTATGTGTCAGTACTGTGCCACGATAATGGCCTCAAAAATCTGTAGATTAAAGAGAAATTTCAAGCAATTATATATAGTTTAATAGGAAATAAAAGTATAGTTTTGTCATATATATTGTAGAATTTATGCCGCGCGTACGTGTATAAGAGAAAACAAAAATAGTCCTATATATAGCAGCCGTCGAACGCCATTACTTTTAAGTGAAATTTAACATTGTTATAATTTATTTAATGTAATGAAATTAATAAGCAGTTAAGATCTATAAATGCATGGTTTCTATTTATTAAACGGGTTAATCATGCATACAGTTGGTTAAGGTGGACTCTGTTGAATCACCCCCCCCCCCTCATATATTTGTTCTCATACATTTTTTATACAGGGCATACATATTATTTTCATTTTAAGCGAAACAAATATGGCCGATCACTCAACAGGATAGCAGAACATCCCACTTAATAGGACACTCTATATACGATACATTTACCTTATCCTAATTTGCTGAGTACTTTTATTATAATAGGTTTACTTTGGTACTTTAGTTTTCATGCAATTTCAATTTATTTCCAATGCAATGATTTCCATGTAATGCAAATTTTTGTCACTATTCCCTATTCTTCCATGTTACGAAAAGCTTGAATTCCATTCCAAATAACTTGCAAAGTTTTCAAATTCTAGTTTTCATAGTGAATGAGGCTTATGACCCTTATCGTAAAGGATATTTGAAAGTTTTCTGACACATTTACGATGAAAATGTTCCACATAATGGAATTTTTTTTTAAATGTTACCATATTCTAACGGATTTTCAAAAAAAACAAAAAAAAACAAAAAACAGATATACGAGAAACTTTTACTTTAAAATATAGCTGACACACGTATCTAAGAAGCAATTTCAGGAATTTTAGATATTCGATCACCAAGGTGAAGGGGGGGGGGGAAATGTGATTACACATAATTCTATATATCTTAGTAAAAAAAATAAAACAGCTATACGAGAAATTTTTTCTCTAAAATATAGCTAATACAAATACCTAAAAACTAATTTCTGGAATTTTAGAAATTCAGCCCCTAAAGGAGGGAAGGGGCAAACGTGATTTCAAATAATCCTTTATATTGCATAAAAAAAAAAAAAAAAAAAAAGAGAGAGAGAGAAAAGATATGTGAGATTCTTGCTATAAAATATAGCTCACACAAATATCTAAAAATTAATTTCTGGTATTTTAGAGATTCGTTCCAGGTGGGGCGAGAAATGGGGAGAGGGCAGCCATGAAAAAAAATAAATAATAATAAAAAAATAATAATAAAAATAAATAAATAAATACAGTTAGACCGTTGAAAATTGGTACAGATAGGTTTTAGAGGCCTGCAAGTCGAATGAGGATATTTTCGAAAGTGTAAAGTTAATAGGAGGGGCAGAAAATAAAAATAGAGTTATATCGTTCAAAATTGGTACACATATAGAGATTTTTGATACGTACAAATCGATTGCGGATATTTTTGAATTTGTAAAATTTTTAGAAGAGCCGGGAAGTTGGGGGGCGAAGGGCAAAACGATAGAAATAGAGTTAGACCGTTCAAAATTGGCATGTAGGGGAGCATGGGGCAGGTTGTAACAGTTTTTTGAAAACTAAGCATATTTTGAAATGTATTTACGTTTTCCTGTTTTTAATTGCTATTTTCCCATAGCATGCATATTCATCTATCATATTCATAAAAAAAAAAAAAAAAAAAAACTTTTGCTAATTTTGGTAATTTTAGCATAAAAAATATTTTTTCAAAATTATTTGCCTGTTACAATTTGCCCCAAATCCGGGGCAAATTGTAACGGATACAAAGGGAACCCTAACAATAAAAACGATAATATTTTAAAATATTTTTTGTTATCAATCATTTATTAATTTAATAAAAAAGACAATTAATAACTAATATTAAATTATAACCTTCTTGATATGGAACAATGAATTATATCAAATGGATTACAGTAAAATAAAGAGAAAATTAAAGATAAAAACAACATAAAAGTCAATCTTAGTCAAAATTTAAATTAATTCAAGTAAATGATGTTTTATTCGCTCTCATGAATTTAATGTGTGAACACATTTTGCAAATTAAGCATTATTCCCATTCTTATGCCACAGAGAGCGTTTGCAGAGCTCGAATTCTCCGCCTTTTCTTCAGGACACTCTCATTGATGAGAAGTTTCTGCTTTTTTTCTACCACTATTTTTATGCAATATTCTCTAATTCGTGATTCTAATTCATGGTTAAATAATCATGGTACTATAATATAAAAACACAGAAAATATTTCTGTATAAATACTGTATTGGCAAAAAAACCAAAAATTTTTCAATTCTAAAAGTTTCCTGAAAATGGGCGGAAACTTCGAGTTCTGGCTGTAGGCACATAGCCTCCTTAACTAGATGCCTGTCGCGTAGCTCCGAAACTAGGCAACAGTTGAAACGTAATACGGCGCCACCTGGTACAGCTTGCTTGACTTTTTTATTCAACAGCCATCAACAATTTTTTAACCCTTAAATGCATAGTGTAGCATTTCTGCAACATGAAAATAAAGGATTTTTGGTAGTCTTTGGGAAAGTTTCCATTATTTAATCTATATACAGCAAATAAATTAGCCCATTACATAAAAGACAAATCTGTTTCTATTTTCTTTCGTTGCGTTTTCTGCGTAATAAAAGTTTATTGCAGTTAAATACAACTTTTTGGGGGAAACATCCATGCGTTTAAGGGTTAAAGTGGGATACGATGTACATAAAAGGCGAATAGAATCGAAGAAACATCGATTATATATATCATATATCTCTTCTTTAAATTATTGATGACAGTTGAATAAAAAAGTCCCATAATCTGTACTAGGTTGCGCTGTCTACCGCTTCAAGTGTTGCCTAGTTTCCGAGCTACGCGACAGGCATCTAGTTAAAGAGGCTATGGTAGGCATCTCCACAAGCCACTCCTCTAACATGTTACAACTTACCCCAAAATTTTGTTTCACCTTGCCCCATCGTATTATTTTGGACATTTTGTTTATTTATAAAAATTTATAACAATTTATACAAAAAAATAAACATTTAATTTATAACTCAACACACAGACTAAATAAATAGCTATAAACATTTCGTTAAAGTACAAATTAACATACCTTTAATCAAAATTTACGAAATATTTTTTTTCCCACTAACTAGCTAAAACGAAGCACGTGTACAGAACCTCTCATTAACCATTTTTGTGGAGCATCGATTCTGCTTACATTATAGAGCGCGTCATAAGAATTATTTTTATAAAAATATTTAATCACAAATGTTACAAATTATTTCGTGAATTGCGTGTTACTTCTTACCCCTGTGAGAACTAGCTCAACGCTCCCCCATAGGTTTTTGGGACCTACAAATCGAATGCAGATATTTTCAAAAGAGAAAATTTTTTAGGATAGACAGGAAGGGGGTGAATGGGGCAAAAACATAGAAATAAGAGTTAGAGTGTTGAAATTTAGTATTTATTAGGCGTTAGGGCCCGATAAATCGATTGCGGATATTTTCGAAAGTGTAGAATTATTACGAGGGGCGGGAAGAGGGCGGGAGCAAGGCCAAAAAAAAAAAAAAAAAAAAAAAATCTGATAGAACGTTGGAAATTAGTATTATTAGGTTTAAAAGGCCGAGAAAATGATTGCAGATATTTCTGAAAGTATGAAATAATTAGGAGGGACGGGAGCTGTGGGCGAAGGAACACACGCACCGTGCGCGCGTGTATACGCTGCCACAGGCAGTGGGGGCCCGGACCAATTATTCCCCCGATGAGAGAATTTTTTTGTATTTTATATTTATGTTTTTTCCTGTCGATAATATAGTGATTCATTAAGAGTGTCGAACATAAATGCACGCGCAGCGCACAATGGCCTGCGCTGCCGAAGGCAATGGGGACGTGTGATATTTTTTCCGATCAGAATTTTTTTCTTTTTTTTCCATGATAAAAATTAATGCAATTTTGAGAATTCACTAATTATAGTGATTCATTTAAAAATAGTTAGCAGTGAAGCGGGCGTAACCTGCTAGTCTAATATAAACATTCTTTATTTTAAATTCTGTGCAACTAATATTTATTTATTTATTTTTCAAATTGCATTTCAAATTGCTTAAAATGTCAATGTCTATGAACGTGTAGATCCCCACGCTACTAAATATTTTAGAAATACAAGAACATATAACAAATATAAAGCTCTATAAAAAATATTTCATTACTTATTCTAAATTTCTAAAAAAATATATTCTCTTATAAAATGTACATTTAAAAAATATGAATATGGAGAATTTTGCAAATTCTTTATTTCTGTATAGAGCTTTTTATATTTTACATGAGAATACTTTTATAGAAAGTTTTTTTATTCTTTATACATAGACTATAAGTGGGAGATAAATGTGTCTACTTCCTCTTTTAGATTTTTCAATCAAATCGACTCGAGTCTAAGAACTTCAAGAAAGATACGCCTTTATATAATGCGTTAAAGGAAGGGAAAAAAAGTACTCGGAAATATGAGGATTTCCAGTGAAAATCAATGAAACTAGAGGAATATCAAGGAGAAAAATCAAAACAAAAATTGCTTTTGATTCCAGGAGAAATCCGTTAGATAAGATTAAAAGGAATTTTATATAAATGCGTTTTAGAAAGGAAATTTTATTTGTTTCAGTAATATTTTATTTTAGAAATAATTTTACTTGTATTAAAATATAAAGCTTGAATTAAAATATAATATAAGCTGAATACCAGAAAATATTCAAGAAATATTTAAATTAACATTTTGTTAATAGGAATTCTGTACTTATATACTGTCTATGCATTGCTTAAATGTATTTTCAGTTTGTCTAGAGAAAGTAGAAAAGTCCTCATTACTATGTTAAGGGGGTCCCCGGGACACCAAATTTTTGTTTTTATTATTTATTGATGAACTGCTGTAATTAATTTTTCTGAAATTGGAGCTTTTTTGACAATGAAGTTGAGCAAAAAAGAATCTTAAAAAATTTTTAAATAAAATTTTAATAAAATTAAAAATTTTTGATAAATTAAAAATTTGTTATATCTCATGAACTAATGGTTCAATTTACAATTTTTTTTCACCTTTATATACAGAAATGATTTATCTTCAATTTGTCATCGGGATTTTTAATTAGGAGCAAACCTTTTTTTGGTAATCCAAAAGTTATGCATGAAATAAGTACTTTTTTCAAATTAAAATTAATATTTAAAAAAATTATTATTATATACAAATACCTGAAGACAAATTGAAGATAAATCCTTTTTGTATATAAAGGTGAAAAAAGTTTGTAAATTGAACCATTAGTTCATGAGATAAAACAAATTTTTAACTTATTAAAAATTTTTAAATTTTTAAATTTTATTTTAATTTTAAAATTTTATTTAAATTTTTTAAATTAAATTAAATTTTTTTTTTTTTTTTAGATTCTTTCCTGTTCAACTTCATCGTCAAAAAAGCTTCAATTTCAGAAAAAAATAATTACAGCAATTCATCAATAAATAATAAAAATAAAAATTTGGTGTCCCGGACCCCCTTAATCGTTGAAAAGAAATGATAAACGTTATAATTGCAAATCATTACTATAATATTACAACTAACATTCGAAATTAAAATGACACAAAATAGGACAAAAAAATAGAAATTTAAAACGTAATGTATACAACATAAATATTCACATTTATTAGTTCTTAAAAACTAAGAATAAAGTACTTTGCAGGCTGAAACATCGATCTCACAAACTGTCATTTTTTTCAAAATTACCCTTAAATTGTCGATTCCTTCTACACCCGGGAAAGAAAGAAACAATTCAGAAAACTAACATCTTTCTCTGGTTTGTTTCCTGAATTTTGAACAGGAAAAATTCTGGATACAATTTTTCCTCTTCAAAATTCAGGTAATGTAAGTGTCCTGATGTAAGTGAAACATTTAGTTTTTTTTTTTTTTTTTTTTTTTTTTTTTACGTGAGAATCTAATGAACTTAATTCTGAAAAAATTAGTTCTCGGTGCTAACCTGCTCTTCACACAAGAAGATTCTACAGTGAAAGAAAACTCTTTTGAATATTTTAAGCAAAATATTCGAGACTTCATTCGCAGGCAATAAAAGTGTTCACGATAATACGCTGAAAGTAAAAGCAGCATTCGTATTACGATAAAAATTCACCGCAGGACTTGCGTTGAAAAGTAGTTCGTTAAAAACTTTGAAAAAAAAAAAAATATATATATATATAAAATGAAAAATGAAAAATAAATAAATAAGTAAAAGCGCAAAAATTGTTTCGTTTTGAAATGAAACATGACCTTTTGTCAGGCGAACAAAGTAGGCACAAGGGCTGCAAACTAAGCGGCAAAGCAAATAATAATAATAATAATAATAATAAATAAATAAATAAATAATAAAAATAAATAAATAAATATAAATAAATAAATAAATATAAATAAATAAATAAACAAAATAAAATAAAATAAATAAATAAAAATAAAAAATCCTGCTTTGTTCGTCTGACGAAAGTTCGTGTTTTATTTCGAACCAAAACAAATGTTGCGAGTTTTTTATATTTTATGGTTTTTTTTTTTTTCAAAATTTGTAACATATAAGCATTCGTATTAGGTGTTTTAATAGCTGTCGTGAATAATGTAAGCTTCTGGCGGTAATTTTAAACCTATCGAAGACAAATTTTTTGTTAATATTTTTCAACAAAACAATACATATTTTCCTTGCTTGTAATTTTCAGACAGTAGAGAAGACAGTGAAATATATACTTCAAATAAGATAAATGCCTCTTACCCAAATAGTTTTTTCCAACCAGCTGTCGAATAATCAAGTTCCTTGCACCCACTGGGAGTACCACGACTTCGTGATATCCATTCCGCCGTTCTGAAATACAAATAAATACAAACGTGTGAAAAAACACTGACTAATATAAATCAGCAACATATGTTGCCATTCATAAATGAATAAAATTAATTCTCTTTTTAAGAAAAAATCCTTACGATGGTCTCATGTCAAAGTGCAATAATGATGCTTGTTTATGCTTGTGAGGAAAGAAAAATGCTAAATGCTTTAAATTTTGCTTTAATATAAAAGTGAATTACAAAGTAGTTAGAATAAGTACACAGGATTAATCTGTGTTATCTTTTAAAGTAAAACAAAAATGACAGATTTGATTTTCGTCAGTACCGTAATTTCTTGTAGATTCTCCGCAGGTTATATAATCCAGTTTTGCACCAGAAATTTCAATTGATAAATAAATTTATATTTGTACGAGCTCTTCCTTCGAAAAAGTATAGATTTCTCTATTAAATAAATTTTCTGGTGGAGAAATGACACATCTTACCTGCGGCTTATCTACCAGAAATTACGGTAATTATTACTAAGACTACGACAGTTGTTTATACATATTGTAAGTATTTTTTCTATGGGTTGATTATTTTACGTATTCTGTTATGTGCCACTGGTTTATAATCTCTACATTTAGTACCAAGGCTTAAAAAACATTTTTGTAAAAGAATTCCTAGAATTACTAAATAATCTATATATTTAGAGAGCAAACAAAAGTCACTGATGTCATTTGTAGAGGAAAGAAGCTAAAATGGAGTTAGGCTGAGCACCTTGCCAAAAAGAAACGATGATAGATGGACCACCAAATTCCTATTTCGAATACTAAGAGATAAAAAAAAAAAAAAAAAAAAAAAAACGAGGAATAGACCACGGTATCGTTGGAGAGATGAGATTGTTAAGTTTTTTGGAACAAAACGGAGAAAATTTGCAGAAAATAGGGCAGAACTGAATCACTTAGGAAAGACCTTCATCCTGCAGTGGATTGGTAAAGGACGGAATTGATGATGATGATGATATAATTTTTTCAGTCTTTCTTTTTCACTGTTTTTTATTCATTTAAAACTACAAAAATCTAAAATATCTTATTTAAGCAAAATCTACTTCATTAAAATCACTTCTCAGACGGGGTTTTCTACGTTATTAAATTAATTATTTCATAAAGTTGGCTACAAACAGTCTGTCGGTGTTGAGTTGTTCAAATTAATTTACCAAAAATCAAGTAATACCGATATACGGTAATGGAATAGTTTCTTGTATTTTATTATTGTTGGAACGTATTCAATAAATTATGAACAGTAAGCAAATTTTCTTTTCCACATTATTTATCGATAATAGAACATTATATATATATATAAATTCAGTTTATACAAAAAGGGTAGATATAAAACGACATGACATAAATAAAAGAAAAATGTGCATAGTATGCATGTTTGTTAAATAAAATATTTACTTATTGTACATTCTACATACAATAATCATATTTACATAAGCTATTTATATTAAAAAGGTACTATATGCAAAGCATACAAAAACATTTATAATGGAAATTTAATTCAACAATTTTATTCCGTATGATGATCAAAATTAAAAATTTTCATTAAAAAAAATAATTTTCATTCTAAGATTTACTGGGAAAATATTTAAATACATTTTATATCGTATTAATGCTTTGATAAAGAATGAATAAATGTATTAAATTCTCTGGATGTAGAGGATAAATTAAGGCATAGTTACCCGCTACATACAATCTAAATTTACCTCTTTCGCAAATACTTAAAGTTGTAAAACTGGAATAGAACCGAACATAATTTCGGAGTTTAGCATCTACTTTATTACTGAAAACTGAAGTATGGCCGCTGCTTTATTTAATATGTCATAAAGTTCTGTTTTGTTTGCAATAAAATAGAACATGGATTTCCTGAAGTAAGATTATGTTACATATATGTTGTTTTATGTCAAAAACAAATATTAACATAAGATAAGAGTGTGTTAAATTTATTTAAAATTTAAATACCGAGAATAAAAAATAAAAGAGCTGATTTTATTTCTTTTAAAGTGCTAATTAAGAAACATGATAAAAATGTAAACCTAAATTTAATGAAAGTTAAAATTCATAAAATATTTTTGTAATATTGATAAGCACTGTACAACATGAAAAATGTTGTTTAGATGAAAATATGTTTTCTTGTATATTTTTGACTCAATATAACGGATCTGTAATTATTTTTTGTTTATCATACACTCTTTCCCCCAAAATACACATTTTAGAAGATCTGAACTATTAAGAGTTTATTGGTGACATCCCTAACAGTACATCTTCTCCAAATGACGTCATGAGAACGTCCTATGGATGAAAATGGCTTCTATGGACATCTTCAGAACATCATATTTATCTTAGGAAGCAATTACCATTTTATTTATTTATTTATTTATTTTTTAGAGATTGAAAATTAGATCCTTAAGTTTGCTTGATGAAATAAAATATTTATTTATTTATTTTTATTGCTCTCGAAGAAAAAAGGTGACAGAAGAGTGGAGTTAAAAAACAGAATTCGAAAAACATTATTTTTGAACGAAATAATCCTAAAAACAAAAATCACATTGAATTACATAGGGAAAGAGAAAAGAGAGTATCTGACTACCAATGATCCTTCACATCAGGTTTTCGGTGCATATTACTATGTTTTTACAACTTACATTATTCTTACACTGCCACACACTTGAGGCAAACAATTATAAAGTTATTAAAGTACAGCATATTACAATCAATCTTCTAATAACAAATCACCGGCAGTTTTATCTAAATCGTAAAAACTCATTTATTCTACGTGCTTTATCCGAAAACTGTATGTTCACGAATCGATTACGTTATTTTTATTTTAATCGTTATCAATTCCACATCTGCCTACAAAAGATAAATATATTAAAAGCATACCTTTTATAGCCAAATAACTGGAAAAGAAAGAATGAATCTGCAAATCTCGATCTTCAGTCAAGTAGAATCACGAATATAAATTTTTTCCCGAATAATAAAAGTTTAATTTAAAATGTATTCCTGAAAATGTATTTCTAGATGTGCACTTTTCTTCGAAATCGTGATTTTGAAAGTGATAATGGGTTTTAAATGCTTTTAATACTCTTTATTTTTTTTTTCTCTATCTGCTTCGAAGCGAGAAGGATTTAATTTTATGACAGCGCGCTTTTATCGATTATTTTTCTCAAATGCGGGGGAAAAAAATCATACTTAAAATAATATTATAGTTTTAAAAAATTAAAAACACGCTTTTATAGAAATGTTAACTAAAAAGCACAAAATATCTCATCTTAGTATTAAAATGCAGGGTAATAGAAAATCGTGTGAGTGACACACCATAATATTTACATACATTTAAATCTTTCATTAAAATAATTTAGAATTAAGCAAAAACCATTTTTTAAAAATCTCCCCTGACTGGGATCGAAAGCCAGTCGAACCTTTAGGTTCGTAGCGCGAAGCTATACCTCAACGCCACGGCGTTCACGTAGGGAAATTTTTTTTTTTACAATATAGATTTTTTGTTTGCTCCCAGAGCGGTTACAAACATACAAACATACATACAAACATACATACATACATATAGGTGAAGCTAATAAAAGCGTGTTAAAAAGAATTATAATGTAAACTACGAGTATAAAAAGTGGATGATTTCAATTCAATGACTATGTCATATACGCTTTTTTTTTTCCTTTTAACATTTAAAAAAATAAATATAATGTATAATTTAATATAACCTCTTTACGCCCGAGGGTGTATTAACAATAAAAATATCGTTGACATTACAAATTACAGAAAAATGTATTTTCTGAAATTGATTAAGAGAACTGTAATTTAAAGTCCATACATGTTATGGTGACTAAATCTTCTCCTTTTTTAGAGGACGGTTCCTTTTTGTAAGACGTTTCTCTAAGTTTTAAAAATGTTTACAAGAAAATTATTTATCATAATATTAGCTTATTGGTCCCCATTTACAAAGAATATAAAAATATCTTTCTAATTAGGAAATTGTAATAATTATTAACCGTTTTAATTTATAAAGGTGCCCTTTTCTGGTCACTATTGTATATATAGACCGTGAAATACTCTTAATTATTAAATTCTTCCTAAGTATAACACAATGTAAAACTTAGAATATTAACTCATTTAAGGTATCAAAGTTTTAATTTTTATTTATTTTTTTATTTTTTGACCGCAGTGATTTAAAGTTACTTTTTGAAATCAAGTAAAACATATATTTATTGCAAAAATAAAACTAGTTTTCTTCTGCCCATTTTGGTATCTCTTTAACGTAACACTATATACCAAAACTAAATGCAAAACTGGTGTACAAACGATAAATAGACAATAAGACTTCTTCACACACCATAAATTTTAAGCCAGCACAACTGGTTTCGAAAGGACGTAGCCTTCCTTCATCAGGTGCAAAAAAAAACACGTGCTACTGCCTTGGAGGCAAATTCAGTCTTGCTTAAAATTTATGGTGTGTGAAGAAGTAACCCTATATAGTTATTTTAGAAGTGTAGCGAAAATCTCAAAATATTAAGGAGTGTATATTTTTTTGGAAGACTTTTATGAATATTTTTAATAACACAAAATTCAATTCCAGAATATTATCACAAATAAATCATGCTTAAAATAGTATTAAATAAACACAATAAAGATGAAAAACATTTATGAATTCACTTTATCTGTCTGCCCGTCTGGGTATAGAAACAATAATTATAATTTTCTGGTAATAAATGAGTGATTGCATGAAACGAAAAATACGAATTTGATAATAAATTTTAGAGATATTTTAAAACTACTCATTCGCAAACAAATTATTATTATTATTTTTTTTTTCATAAGTAATTTCAAGGTTTTTGTATTATAGAATAATCTATAATATAACTTCTATAAATGCATATGTAGTAGTATAATTTAATGCTCACTTCTAATTTGATTTACAAAGATAATTTGTATGTCCTGGTGTTTTGTTAGTAGCATATATACAAAGAGACTAAAAATATTTCATTTGCCAAGCGAAAAAGGAAAAAAAAAATCAATGGATTAATAAATATTCTTATATCGCAGGATGTTGTTTTGAACGTAGGTTATTTGACAGCTGGTAAAAGGCAACCGTTTATTACCAACAGGAGAGTAATAATTTTATTCTTCTTCAATTGTTACTTTTATTTCTTATTTTAACGCCAAGTTAGCTGATAATATGGAAATTGTATTTCTTTATCGATACTCTTAACAAAAAGGGTGAAATTTACATTTTGTTTTTGTTTTTGTTTTTCTAATTCGTTTTTTGCATTGACCTAATATAAGTTTTACGATTCAGTTTTATGTTTTTTGCGTTAAACTCTAGAATAAGTTTACGTACTAGAATAAGTTTATTATCGTGATTAAATTGCTTAATTTTGTAAAAGCTTTTTTTTTTAAATGTTATTTTAAGGTATATGATTAAAAAAAATAATAATATTGTTTTTTCAATTTAATATTCTTCTTCTTATTTATTTCGATTATTTTATTTTATTTATTTGTTTATTTTGTTCGCGCGTGTCATATTAGCTTCTTTACAGTCTCTAAATAAAATGTTTTTTCTAAGTAATTTGACATCTATATAATTTTATTTAAAAATGGGGATTTACTAATTCTTTATTAAACTTAGAACTAATAATTAAATAGTAGCTTTTAAAATTAATAATTTATGAAAATAAATATCTGTTTTATAAACTCATGGCTAAAATAACTTATGAAGTATAGATCGAAGTTGGACAATACGGATTTCCAGTGTAATTCTTGAAAGAAAATTTAGCATAATTCATTAATTATATAATCAATACCATCTGGATAAAAACTGAATGTTTAGCTTTATTTACATTATTATCAATTGTAGTGTATAATCTGTCTTGTTGTATTATTAAAATTAGATGTACAAACAGACTAAAAATGAAATTTAAGATGGCAAGCGAAAAAGGAACAAATCAATTGTTTAATAAATAACTTCTTATCACAGAATGCTGTTTTGACCGCTGATAAAAAGGATTTATCTGATGGCTGATAAAAAGGGCTTCCCGTTATTATCAACAAGAGGGTAATAATTTTATTCTTGTTCAATTGTTATGCCTGTCTTTCATTTTTACGTCAATTACGCTGATGGTATGGAAATTGTATATCTTTATCGATCGTAACAAAAATCAGAAAACTTACATTCATTTTTTTTTCTTTTGTCCCGTTTCAGCTTTGAACTACTATAAGTTTTATAACCTAGTTTTATGTTTATTGCCAAAGTTAAACTCGTACTGTCACTAGTGCAAGTTTATTGTCGTGAAATAAACGGCTCAATTCAAAAAACAAACGGCTCAATCAGAAAAAGATTTTTTATTGTTGCATGTTTTTAATTTACTTTGTTTCTAGAAGCAAAGTTCACGTATTTTATGAATTGCTGAGACTGTCTGTGATACCAGACATAGATCGGTACTCCTAAATCGAAGATAAACTTATTTCGTAAACTTAAAGATATCTCGTACACTTAAAGATATTTACTAACTTAAAGATATTTATTAAATGTTAAATACATCGCATTAGAAAGATATTTGGTGCATCCTAGTAGCAGAAACAAAACAGCACGGCAGCATATTCTGCAGACTGTTTAAAGCGCTGCAGATTAATTTAACAGCTAAAAGCTGAAAAATAAATGCTAAGCTTAAAAATGCTAAGAGATATTAAGTGTTTAGATTAACGAAATTGTTGTATGTTTTTAGATTATTTTCCTTCTAGAAGTATAACTCTTCTAAATGTATAACTCTTTAAATTTTACAGGTGATGATTTCACAGAAAAAGCCTAACTCGCACGATCGTGCGAGTACCCTCTAGAGGTAAGTTCGGGCTGTATTTCGGCAATCCGAGCCCGAAACATTTATGAACTGAGCTCGCCCGAGCCCGAAAAATTTTGTGTGGCCCGAGCCCGATATTGAAAGTGGTACGCTATGCAACGCATACACAATAGTAAAATTAAATTCCGTTTTCATTTTCAAATTAATTTTCTTATTCTCAATCCTCAATTTAAATAACTATAAATGTTGTTATAACAATTTATAATGTCTGTGTCTCTGTATACATGTATATATTTATATAATATATATTTATAACGCGTCTATCGGGGGACAAAAAATTTATCCGAATGAGTGATATAATGAGGCCCAATATAACGAAAGAGGATGGATTACTGTATAAAACTATGACATAATATGCATCCCGTTGAAAAAAAAAGTTCTATTTAGAAAAAGGAAAGTCAAAGCTACTAAAGTTTGCAAGATTATTTTGTGATTTATAACCTATCCTGACTATTATGAAATTACTCAAAATGAATATATATATATATATATTTTTTTCCAGTTAGTGAAGAATAAAATTAACGGAACTTTTAGCTTGAATCCGAGCCCGCCCGGAGCCCGAAGACTTGCGCAAGATTTGAGCCCGCTCGGGCTCGGGCTGAGCCCGTCTCATCTCTAGTACCCTCTACATTCTAGAGGGGAAACAAATTTTTTAAATTATTTTTTTCAGTGTCATAGGGACTAGTATAGAGTAAAAATACAGAAAATTACGATATTTTAAGGTAAAAATATTCGGGTCGGTAAAGGCTATAGGTAAATGAGTTATATTTTAAAAACCATAAATATGATAGCATTCTTAATAATAGTAATAATCCACGCATACTGTAATAATATA
Source organism: Salticus scenicus (assembly GCA_963930645.1). Classification (NCBI taxonomy): domain Eukaryota; kingdom Metazoa; phylum Arthropoda; class Arachnida; order Araneae; family Salticidae; genus Salticus; species Salticus scenicus. The sequence goes on along the minus strand of OZ005654.1, from coordinate 112,405,368 downwards.
AATATACATGACACATTAAAAAATATCCAAATAAAAACATTCTTAAATAATAATGTTTACAAACCATAAATCTTTCTAATTCCCAGGTTTCAATGATATTATTTCCTGTACCATAGTTAAATTATTCTAGTTTTTTCTTTTTCTTTTCTTTTATAAACAAACACTTTTCAAAGCTTTGAAAATAAACTACAATAATCCCTTGATTCATTTTGTATATGGGAAAACGAAAACTGACAAAAATCTATTATTCCATTTGCATTTCGAACGATAAATATAAGATTTTTCTGTACGACATCTGGAAGATATAAACAAGATTGTTTTAACTAAGAACTCATAACATAAAGGAAGAGAAATCCTCAGAGAAATAAGATTTATTTTATTTCATTTTATAAGAATTGCATTATAACTGTATTTAATGTTCAAGAAAAAGTCTCCATCTATTTACTGGATTTAAAAAAAAAGAAAAAAAAAAGAAAGTTTTACTTATTATTTATAAGAATAATCGACAATAGAGCTAAAATTTCGCAAAAAATGATGACATTCTATTCCATTACGAATTGATTACTTTTATATAAGTTATTTTATCTGTTACTTGTTATTCATTTCTTTCTTCTTCTTCTATATTAAATAGAATATATAGTTTGGAGTCGTATATATTTTCATTTTCCGGTTTTCGATATATTTTATTCTTTCAGAGATTCTGAACAGTATTTGACCATTTTTTTGAAAATATCTGTCTGTGTATGATAAAGTTCTGTTGGAACTCTAACTCAAAAACTAATGCACAAAATTACATATACATTTCTATGTAGTTGTAACTTGACATAAATTAGATGCTATCAATTTTTAATGTAAATCGCCCCTAGATGCTATACTGCGATACCTCCCATTTAAAGGAGGGTTGTATCCCAGCTTCTATTGTGTATAATTGAACAAAACATAATATTAGATAGGGTCAGTATGGAATAAAAAGGTTGAAATATCTTTCCTTTAATATTTTCCCATGCAATTTACGTTCAAGAATTAAAAATTTATAATTTAAATTTAAATTTGAAAACCAATATTCTGCTTGTATTTGGTATAACATTTTCTATTATACAAGTATTATTATTATTTTTAAAAATATATTTCTAAAAAGAAAAGTACACTAAAAATATTTTTTAATTAATTTTTCAAAGAAATTATATAAATATTCATCCATATTTCGCAATTTTAAAAGTTTTATTCAGTAATTTTAATTTATCGTTGGATAATTGCTTTTCGACTATACTAATCAATTTTCTGACATATTTATAATTAAAAATTTAATGACAAACATTAATCTAAAAATTATCTACATCTTTTGTTATATTTCCTAAAAAAATATTGAGGAGATTCAAATTATGTTTTCTTTCTTTTAAACTATTATTACTATTATTTTAGAAATATGCTTTAATGTTCTCAAAATTATTTCTTTTTCATGTACACTTTTAAAATATATTTTATCTTATGATAGACATAAATTAAACACCGAAGTTCTATTACTTTACTGGATTGTTCTAAAACTTTCTCACGAAAAATCTAGATCTCTTACATAGGAAGAATCAGGATATTTCTCCTACTTGACAGTTTGGATTAATCTTGTCTCATGAGATTGTTTTGGCTTGTCTGATGATTTTGCCGGAAGTCTCATACGAGCAAGTGGTGGTAGTAGTTTAATCAGAATTTCCGTCGTCAGCTTTTAAATCGGTATATTGGGAAATCAATACTCCTTTTTTTAATACATTAATCAAGGAAGATATCAGTGAGGATAAAAAAAGAAAAACTTTTTTACTAAATTAATCAGGGAATAGTATATATCAGCGTAAAATAAATAAATAAAATAAAATAAAATACTTTTTAATAAAATAATTAGGGAAGATATCAGCGTAAAATAATAATAATAATACTTTGTTTTTTTGTTCGATCAAAAAAGAATAGCTTATTAATTAAAAGTGTATAAAATGCAGTGTATTTTTATGCAATTTTTGTTACTGATAAGATGATTTGTAATATTTTACAAATTAACAATTATTCACATCTCTTGTTCAACTTTTTAAATTATGCGTTGGCTTAAAAAAATTTAATTGTAGAACTAAAATTATACATATTGATTTATACATACATATATGTATACTCATTCTTTTTTTCAACTTTTTCCTTTTTCATGTTCTTCATGTGATATCTAATTTCTTTCCGCGCAATATTTGAAAAAAAAAAAAAAAAAAAAAATCATAATATATATATGTACCCGATTTAATCGGCTAAATATATATTGATTAATTCTTCAAAACTAAAATAATAGGGATTACTGATAACAAAATATATTAAATTCGAACAACTCTTCTGTTAATTTTAAAATTAAAACTTGTTCTCATTACATGATGCTCAGCGTTTCAGGGAAAATAACTTCGTGGTAAGATAAGTTTGAGATAACAGATAAATATCCTATTATATGTTAACAAAGACCTCTAAAATAAGTATTATATTATGTATTATTATTAAGAAGGGATTTGAGGGTTATGGTACATCTCTATACAAAAGTATACATCATTATTAAGTGAATTATTCTTATAAGTAAATATTTATAATAACTATAATTAATAAAAGTAAATGCTCGTTGATGTGTGATAAAAAGTACATTGAGGCTCCTAAAATGTAGATCCACAAATTATAGTTCGTTTAAAGTCAAGTGAAGATATTTTGATTTAAACTGAAAAAAAAAATTACCTATAGCTTGCGTTTAAATATAAAATCTCTCCCTAAAAAAATGAACCTGTTGTATAAAAATAGATCTATTCAAAATTAAATAGTATCACTTTCGTTATTATTATTATTATGTATAAAGGAGTTTTTGTATTGGCTTTCGTTGTTTTTACTTCCATAACCCGACTGCCGTCGGGCAATGGAAGTATTGTATTTGGTCCAAAAATTCGATATCCATTTTTCACCTGATTTACATATTTAAGGTAACATGCGTCCAGAAAAGTAGTTTTTGGCAATTGGTCAGTGTGTGTGAGGAATCGTCTGACTACCATATCTCCGAAACTAATAAAGATAGAATTACGAAACTTCAGAATTGAAACAAGTCTGGTGTATGGTTTTTCTATAACTAAAAATTTTCCATATTTTTCTGAAAATTGGAAAGCTAGAAGTGAGACCGTAACCCTGTATCTCAAAAACAGCTCACATGATTTTCTTCAAACTTGCTATATAAACACTCTATTAGATGTCCTTTCGAATGATACAGTTGGTTAGTTCAGGAAAATTGATAGGCTTTCTGTATAAATAGCTCAATTTCATGTCCCGCAAGTCCGTTCTTTTAAAAACGGCTTTACGGAATTTTCCAAATTTGTCATATTAACTTCCTTTTAAATATCCTTTTGTATGTGATTGTTGTTTCCCAGTAAACAATTGAGTATGCAAAGTTTTGGTAAAAATCGGTCTCTCAAAAGTGACTCTATCGATTTTCTGAGAATTGTTATATAAACCAATTTTAGATATCTCTTCTCATGTATCACTGGGTTATCAGAAGAAAATTAACAGTCATCCTGATTAGGTAGGTCAGTTTTATATTTCCGAAATCAGTATTTCAAAAAATAACTCTGCCATTTTTTTTTTTAACTCGCTGTGTAAAGTCTGTTCTTTATGTCTTTACACGCGTATCAACTTTCTTTTAACGGAGAATTTTTAGGTGTCTACTTCGTTATGTCATTTTTATGTCTTCTGATCACATCTCCAAAAAGTGCATATAATACGTGTATGCGCAATGGAATGCGCAATGGAAGTCGTGTGATTGTTTCACATCAGATTTTTTTTTTTTTTTTTTTTTTCAATAACTATACAGTGTATACTCAAATGCATTAAAAATTACTCTGAATGCTAATATAAGTAAATACTACATCAGTATGATTTTTTTTCTTTTTAATTGATAATAGAAAATCACAACTATTATGCAAAAGCATATAAGAAAAAATGGAAAATTAAAATTTTAAAGCTGATATATATATATTTAACTATGCATGTAAGCTACCAATTAGATTACATTAGCATTTGAAAATTTATAAAAGATAAATGTTTCATAATAAGAACAAGTAACCTCAAACAAATTACAGTGATTATTTAATGATGCTTCATAAGCTAATGGAAAATTCTAAATGCTTTGTAATTCAAGATTTACAAAGCATTTAGAAGCATTTATTTTTTATTTCAAAAAATAAATTTGCATGGCATGCATGCATAGACTACACCTCCATTAGTTTATTTAATTTTCCTTATAATCGTCTCACACACAGCAATTGCACACACACAGTTACTTCTTAAATCTTAGACATTTTTAAAATGCAGTTATTACATGTTAAAAATCTTGTTGTTACATGTAATTCATTACTTTTTTAATTCTTTTTAAAATGTTCAAAATTGCATTAAAAATATAGTTTTATGAGGTATTTACTTTCACAGCAAGTTGTTGTAAAACTCTTCTATTTTAGCTGAACTTATTTATTTTCTCTATATTTCAAAGAACTCCTAAAATAAATTGAGTCCTCGGACAAAAATTACATTCCTTACAAAAGTTAGAGAATGGAGAATCAAAATGACAAATAGGTAGAAGAACTAAAGTCATTAGCTCAGTTGAAAGACTTAACAACTGCGTAAAAAAGTTGTTAAAGTGTAGTAGCAATCTTGTCTACGGAGTATACATCAGAGTTGAAACAGAAAAATATTCCAGAAAATAAATTTACAATTAAATATCTTTAAAATTTCCTATTTGAAAAATACATCTCAATCGCCAACAATATCCTTAAAAATTATAAAGGAAATTACTTTTCTTATAGAAATGTGGATGATTTTAAAGGTCATACCAAAGGATAGATTAACCTTAAAAGGTACAGAAATAAATGTAAACGTACAGAAAATTATATGTAACAGAAAAAAGAAATTATGAAGAATAGATAAAAAACTAGTATGTTGTGGCTACCATATGATTTTCTTCTATATTTCCCTATACAAATTCCCTGAATAAAAGTTATTTATTAAAATTATTATTTATTAAAATTATCTTGAAAGATGAAACCAGGCGATTTCCATCCTAGAGATGTAATATAACACTAAATATCCAAAGAAAGCCAATTTTATTCTATATATGACATCTTTAAAATTTTTTTTTCTTTTCTTTCTTAAAAATGAAAAAAACAACAACTTTACTTTAAATTATCGCAGATCGATGGTTCAACAATTCATTTTAAAGGAATTGACAAACACTTTTGATAGATATCCATGATGAAAATTTAGCGCTCTTGGGGAGGGGTTTACGCCCCGGGGGGGGGGGGGAAGCGATGTCCTTACATACATAAAATCGTTTTCCCTGTTGACTATCACTAATATAAATACTCATTTTTTTTTTTTTTTTGTTAGTTAATTATGATTATTAAAAAGTAATTTGCTTTATGTACATTTATACGAAATTTTGTTCTATCCCGCAGTGTTAGAAATTTAGAAAAAGTAGTGGACGATTTTCACCAAAAGTTGATAGGCAGTAATTCATGTCAAGGTGCATCTATATATAAAATTTCATGAAATACTGTGCAGTAGTTCCTGAGATACAGTTGCCATAATATTTTGTCACACACACAGACGGACATTTTTAAAATATGTCAAATCGTGTTCTAAACATTTCAAAACATGTAAATCCATCGAAAACCTGAAGTCGGAAATTCTTACAAATCTAATACTTTTTTCTATTGAATATAGAAGAAAGTAATAACACATAATAACCTTGTGAACTCATACTAACCTTGTTAAGACTAATTTCTCATTATTCCATACAGAAACACAATCATTTGTTGCACGGCAGAGCTTAACCCTTTGCGGCGCAAGACAATCTGAAACATTTAAATTATACTGCCACCGGCATTCATAAACTAAATTAAACTAAAAGAAATTTTAAATTTCGTGGTTTAAAAAACCGGCCTTTTCTGATATGTTATAAACGTAAATTTTTGCTAAAACATTTCCGGGATGAATTTTTGCAGCTGGACCTTAAATTTTCCGTCCTCACAGCGCGCGTTAAGGGGTTAATAGACTTAGATTTATAGCTTAAAGTGGATTCCGGAACAATACAAATTTCAATGCCTGAACCGAGACTGGAACCTGGAATTTGTCAACAACACCGTAGCGCAAACCATTCGAATAGCATACCAGACATGGATAATATTTTAATATTTCTATCAAACCTATAATTATATTTTCAGTAATTAATGAAATTACTTTCAATAGCTATAAATACCCCGTATACTTTAAATAATAGAATTTAATTAATTTTTCATAGTAAACATTTTTATTCACATGTTATTATCATGTTTCATAATGTTCTGTAAGATTAGGTTCGATAAAATTATTGAATTTAGTTCTTTTAAAAAGGAATGATCTTTGAAAATACGTAATACGCTGCATCTCGGCAAACATCCCGTTAAGCCTAAGCAATCCGAATAGTCCGAGATTATTTTGTAATACACACTCAAATAAATAATACAAAAATTTTTATCTCTTGTCATATACATTTCACTAAATATTTTTAGGAAATATTTTTGTGTATACGTTATCTTAATATTATTAGTCGTATCTCTCATTACCTAAACATTTATTTCATAACTGATTTAAATATATTATTTAATTAATCATTTAATTTTTAATTATTATTTAATTTTTAAATTTCCCTATTTAATTCCTTTAAATTCCTTAATAAATTCTCCTAATTTAATTTTTAAATTTCTTTATCCTTGGTATCTATTTTATGAGAGTCATAACTTTGCAAAATATTGTTAAACCCACAATTATATCAACAGTAATCTGAAGCGCAAATTTCAGTATTATTATTTAATTAAAGTTATTAGCAATGAAATTTCATAAATTTATCATTATCACTTTTTTTAATCGATTTTATTACGTTTAGATGCATTATATTTACACGGAATGTTAACACGATCATTAAAACTTTGTTGTGTACATTATTAGAAAAGAATAAAAACTTGTTTGAAGCAATTTTTTTTTCTTTTTTTAAGAACAAACTTTAGAAATAAACAAACAGTCAATTAGAAATCCAAACAAGTTAATAAATACTTTGAAAACACGATCATTATCTCAGTTCATCAAAAAGATGAAAATACACACAAACAAATCAAACTTTTATATCCTCCCATTGGAAGTTTTTAAAGATTTCTTTTACAGCTGAACTTGATAAATTTCTTCCCCTTTAAACCTTTGACAAGTTCCTTTACAAAGCGTGTACATTTCACAAAAGGAGGCAGCTGTTTCAGTGCCTCAGATGTTAAACTTACCAGAATCAGCGGTCGGCTGTCCCATGTATACATCTTTGTAATGTACGCAGCTAGCATTGCGTCCGCCACACACGCCGCACATGTCCAAGATGACCTCTGACCCAAGACGATCGTCGCAACCGATTTTCTATAAAAGAGAGAGGGTGAAATGTTAAATCAAAAGTTGGGGTAGACATATTTGTACACAAAGATTAAAGGAAGTGATAGATATTTAATTACTTTTAATGGCAAAATACAATCGGAGAATTTTTTGCTTGGAATGAGAAGATATTTTTCTTAAATATCGTAATTTCTGGTAGATAAGCCGCAGGTAAAATGTGTCATTTCTCCACCAGAAATTTTATTTGATAGAGAAATCTATACTTTTTCGAAGGAAGAGCTCGTACAAACATAAATTTATTTATCAATTGAAATTTCTGGTGCAAAACTGGATTATATAACCTGCTGCGGGGTATCTACCAGAAATTACGGTAAATACATAAATACAATAAATACATAAATAAAATAAAACAAATATATATTTACTGCAGTGATGCATAAGTTTAAAATTATACTTAATATAATTATTTAGCATAATTACGGAAAAATTGCAATAGTAATATTTCCTAACTATTACACATATTAGTTTTAAATAGAAAGTAATAAATAGGTGTAAAAATTTTAAGATAAGTGGGCATGGTTAACAAAAAGAAATTAAAAAAGTTAATAAATACAAAAACAACGAAATAATGTAACGGAAAACCTTTGCAAAATAACACTTCATGTGCAAACGCCTATCTGTTTGCAAGTGAAGTGTTATTTTGCAAGTGTTTTCTTTACAATAATTCGTTGTTTTTGTATTTATTAATATTATTTATTTCTTTTTGTTAACCACGCCCACTTATTTAAAAACTTTTACACCTATTTATTATTTTCTATTAAAAACTATATAATTTTTGTATAATTTTTAGTGCTGCGTTTGGCGCCTTTTTTATACAAATATACTTTAATTAATGTTTAAACAATATAAATATATACACTAGAGCCTCGCTTATCCGAGGCATTGCAGATCGAGGGTACCTCAGATAATCGAAAACTCTGATAAATCGGACTCTTGTAAATCGAGGGAAAATATACGGTAAAGTTTAAAATGAATAAAGACGTAACAAATGAAGTAAAAAAATACATCTATTACGCATTTAAATATAATCCACACATATTTAAGAATGCAATACAACACATGCATACATAAAAAAAAAAAAAAAAAAAAAAAAAGTACTATATAGCCAAATCTGTCAACGTTTTTCACGCCATTTGTCAAAGGCAACGCCTCCAACGAAACGTGGCATTTTTAGGATTACCTCGGTTAATCGGGGCTCGGATAACCGAGGCTCTACTGGATATTCTTTGACATTGTTCAGAAATTTCTTAAGGTAAGCGATAACAAAATTAAATCTGTAGTAAGGAAAATACGTTAAGAAAGAAAATAATAAATATATTAAATGATTAAAATGAATAATGCTTTTTATGCAGAGCTGTCTATATGTTTTAATGGTTTTTACTTATATTTTGACGGATGAAATAATCCCACAGAGTATCGATACGTTTAATAAGCTTCATAAAAATTAGCAGAGAAACAATTTTTGTGACATTTATCTTAAAGGCAGTGTTATTAGATTAACGAAACGTAATTAATTCATATATTGATGGTGTTTTTATCACAAATAATTCCGAATGTGTTCATATATTACTCTCAAATACATCTGAAAATAAATTTTCTATAGTGAACATAAAAATATCTTGATTTCAGTTTTTCGAGTGGAAATATACTTCGTTAAAAGAATGCATATGTGTATTGTATACATACAATATTAAAGGTTATTTTTAATTAATTATTTATTTGTGTGTGTTTATGTTTGTTTCACATAGTAAGCTAAATCAAAATTTAAAGTTATATATTAAAATTAATAAGTAAATAAATGGTAGTAATCGTATACAAAGATGTTTTTGTAAGACCAAAATCGTAACATCTGAGCATGCGCTAAGAAATCGAACCAATCAAGAACAGGAATATTCCTTTCTCTTTGCGCAGTGCAATACGAACCATCAAGCAGATATACTAGCTATACCTAATTAAAACTCAATGATAAAAGTAATTCACACGATTAATTCGTTGATTCATACTTTCCAAAGAAGTATATTAAAAGAGAGCAATTCCCGAATTCTTATCGGTTGCCATCATATGCATTTTCGCCGAAAATTTCCTTTACACACGATAGTATTTCAGGATTTTTTGTTGTGGCGCCCTCAGTTGCCATTAAACATATATATATTTCTATTTTTTTTTCCCCCATTCCTTAAAAGAAAAAAAAAAAATCTTTTAAAATTAACAAATTCTCAGAGTTTATTGTTTTTTAAAAGTTTACTTTTATCAGTTGAAAACTTTGTTTAGAAAAGATGAAGACAGTTATTTAATATCAAAAGTTTTTTTTTTTTTTTTTTTTTTTTTTTTTTTTTTAAATCGAATTATTATAATCTCTGATATTTCATTGCCGTACTATATTATAGAAAAAAAAATAATTTAAAAAGAATAACCCTAAAATATTGATATTTTATCCGAGTCAATCTTTACACAGTATAATTTATTATTCGAAATTCCCTGAGCAAATTAACTTGCTAAAATATTAGATTTATTTTTTTTATTTATTTTAACAGTATACTTTTGCTGAAACATACTATTTTGATAGAATAAAATGTTATAATATTAAAAAAATAAAATAAAATAAAAAATTCAATCATAATCAAGTAAAGACGTTTTTTATTTATTTTTAAATAGCATAGTTTATTTTTAAGAGCAAATAAAATTATAATTATTGAATATAAAGAAAACACAAAACACTATTAAAAATTTTTTAAATCAAATTATTTTGCTTTCAAAATTTATGCGATTTTAAAAATGTATCTTTTTATAAATCTTAAAAATAAATAAATAACTGAGATTTTTCTTCTATTTTTACATCGACAGCTTGCAGATGGCGCCACTGTCATATTATAATTGAAATGGAATATCATCGATGCTCGATAGATTTTATTTTCATGCTATGTACAGACGTCAGCAAAATTATTGAAGCGCTAGCAATAATTCCTATTAAAAGATGTACGCTTAATACCAATTTGTTAAATATTTGTCGAGTCTTGTTCTTAGACTTACTTAATAAAAATTAGCGATCAAATAATATACATATACATATACAGTAAAGCACCGTTTATACGTCTTTCAAGGGTCTGACGTAAAAGGACGTATATGTTTAATCGAATTTTTAATAACACTTTGATTACTACAAATTTAATGACACTTAAGCAAAATTTATATGAAAATACTAATTAACCCTTTAACGCGCGGTGGTATAAGTGTGAAACCACCTTCAAGCTACAAAAACTCATCCCAGAATTTTTTTAGCAAAAATTTACGTTTATAAAGTAGCAGAAAAAGGCGTTAACTTAAAATTTGAAATTTCTTCTAATTTAATTTTGTTCATAAAGTTTCTTAAGTTAGTAAATGTATATTATACTTTTTTTAAGACAATAATTAATAATAATAAAAAAAAGATTTATTAGAAAAAGTGAGAAAATTCATACTATTAAGGCATGACTGGGTACTAATTACATACATCATATATTAAGTATTATATTACATTTCTTAATAACTATATGAACACATTTTGAATATTAATTATATATATTGCGTATCTTTCATAATAAGCATATCGATTTATGTCCATACAAATAGTTATTTAACAGAATTAAAAATCTTTAATATTTGTCTGATTTGCTGCTTGTCTATGAGTATTAAAAACTCCGTGAATTCAATTGGTTCTTTGATCAGTATTCTTCGATCTTTCCTGTGTTTCTCCATTTAAGATGCTTTCTAGGAAAAATCACTCTTATTTAAAATGGAAAATAATGACAGTCGAGAAATTTTGCGAATTTTAGTAAAGTAGAAAAGACGTATAACCGTTATTAGTTGCGTATAAACGAAGAATTTTTGCATTAAAATGAATAGGAATGAATCGGAACTTCACTAAAAGGACGTATAAATGTAAAAGACATATAAACGAGAGACGTATAAACGGTGCTTTACTTTATATAATATAATTGAAAATTATTGATGTGTTCTTTCTTTCTTGATTCTTTCGATAACTTATAAATTCTATCTTTCTTTTAATTACTCCTAACATTCTTTTGGTCATATTCAAAGTAAAATTAGGAAAATCTTCGAGAAAATCTTAGGAAAATATTTTCCCTCCCTCTATAACCAAAACATAATTGATTAAAGCAGGGTGTTTTAAACTGGTTAAGAGCAATGAGAAATGTTAAAGCAGGTATGTTTAAAACTTATGCCGTGAAAAGATTTAAGCTGCACATGATCTGTAAAATTTTGATGGGTATTAACTTGTAATAATAATTTTTAAAACCAATATTATTTAAATTAAATTTAAAATTTTAAGGAATACATTTATTAAATTATTTTTTAAAAATACGAATTTTAACAGTACTTTTTAATGTAAAAAGCTTTAGAATACATTTTTAAAAGAATACTTTAAATTTTTTGAAGTATTTTTGTTTTTAAATTTCTTTAGGTTTTGATGTTGTCCATTATAGTTGTCAAAAATGTCAGATGCCTTTGCTCATACTTTAAATTAAATTAAAAATTAAATTAAATTAAAATTAAAAAATAAATGAAATTATTAAAATGCTATTATAAATTAAAAATGTCCATCTTAATGTTAACAAGCTTTAAATAAAATTGTAAAAGAATATTTGTTGATAAAAGAACATTTTAAATTTTAAGTAAGAGGTGAGGAATTTCTGTTTTTTTACTTTCAAGATTGGAAATAATTGCATGAGTAAGTTGCTACTAATATGATTGAAAATTGTTTGCATTTTAATAACAACTTGAATGATTTTATAGACTGTGTAATTATAAAGAAACTTAAAGAAAGGAATTCCTCCTTTTTCCCCTCCTTAAAAATTAAAATAGTCTTTTATCAATTAATACGGATTTAGATTATCCCGTATTCTTGTGATGTTTTATCGCTATTTTTAAACAGTAAACTTTTATAAAATGTATCTAAGAATAATTAAATATAAGATTACAATTTAAAAATTGTGATATTAAATTAATTAAGAGCAGAATCTTTGCTGAAGAAAAAAAAAAAAAAAATCAATAATTCTGAATTAAAGTCCAACGTAAATTTTTGATTAAACTTTGCTCATAAATCTAAATAAAAAACATACTTCAAAAAGGAAAAAAAATGCATAACAAACAATTTTAATTATTATGAAAATAAATTACAATTTTCTTGCAAAGATGAAAATCAATAAGTTTTAGTTAATTTGGTATCAACATATCTATTGATAATATTTAAAAAAAAAATTTCAGATCTAGCAAAAATGTGTTTTTTAAAATTTTATAACAGAATTATCTAAGCTAGTTAATGAGATATACAGAAAATTTAAATATTAAATAATAAATCTATGCTTTTAAAAGACTTTCAGAAATTGCAACTTTCCGCCTAATCATTGGAGAATTCAAGTTAGTTGTTATCTAATTAATTTTTTACTTATGTTAAAAAATGAAGATGTTATCAAAGAAGTTTAAAATTTTTCTCCATAGATATTTAAATATTTCATGAAATATAATTACAACTAAAATATTAATCGATTTTGCTTGAAGTATTTTAAATACTTTATGAGTAACATGTTTTAAATGAAATGTTGAAAAATATTTTTTTTTTTCATATTTTTTCTGTTTTATTAATTATTCTATTCAAGAAGAATTTAATGATTTAATGGAAAACACGAGATTTTAGTTTAAAAGCATAAATTTTTCGAAGAAATTGAAATCCCAAACCTACCTCCGATTATTCTGAAAAAGATATTAGATTACATCTTTAATTCAATGCATAATTAAAACTTTTCATATTAATTCTTTTATTAACTTGATTAAACCCTTTTGAAAACTTATCAAAAAGTATAAGAAGAACAAACTTAGTTACTTCTGAATAGAAATATGAAACCTTATAAAAGCCATATAATTTTTTTTTTTAATTTTTATAATTATATTTTGATTTATAAATTTATTTCGATATTTTCATAATTAACCCATTTAAAAATTAATTAACATATATTCCGAAAAAATTCATTTATCTCCTGAATAGAAATTTCATGAACAACCACATCACCATAGAGATTCGTATTAGAGATGTTGTTTTTATGTTAGATATTTATATTACATTAGTTAAAGCTTATGGAGACAGTGGTAGGCATATTTTATATTAAGGTTATTTATATAAGCAAGGGAATATTTTCAAAAGCGAAGTTGCTATTATTTCTTGTTGCGTGAGGAAACGCTTTTAGCAGATATTAAGGGACATTTTTCATGGTAAATATTTTCACTAACGCTCATGTAATTTGCGTAGATTAAGCTTATACTTTATTTTTATGTAAAGTTCTCAGAAGAATATTTATACTATTTATTAGTGATAGGTAGGGTTTATGCTAGCAATAAAGATGAAGTTGTCTAAAGCGATCACCAGGGTTATGATTTGGTGATAAAAAATAAATAAATAAACAAAATCGTAGTGTAGAAAAATATATTAATGTGCTCGCGTTATATATATAGATATATATATATATATATAGCCATCATTATCTTGAATTGCACTCTTTATCAGTCCACTGCAGGATAAGGGCCTCTACTACGTCATTCCAATCTGCCCTGCTTTCTACAATTATTCTACGTTCTGCTAATCCATTATATATAATATGGAAATATTTTCAAACATTTTATAGGTAGAAATAGTTATTAATAAAGAAATTAAAGATTTATTAAAACTATAATAAAAATCCAAAAGAGAAAACATACAATACTAAATGCGTCATCAGAGGTATTGATTGAATATTGTATGGAACATAAAGTGTATTCCTATATATCTGTAAGCATGTAACCGAAAAAAAAAGAAATTTCAATCCCTTTACACCTAAACCGGACAAGACCAAAAAAAAAAGCGATACATTTCATCAAAAAATTTATTGGAAGGTAAAATAAAACTTGGAAGATAAACTACTTACAATAGGCAAAAGAAGTATCATTGAAAATAATAAACGAACGAAGATCTACTTATCATAACAATTATAAACATTACTACAGTGAAAGTAGAATTTGAAGTTATTTCTAATCATACCAACTATTTAATTCATAGAGACTTAAAAATAAAACTGAATAAATAAAAAAAAAAAAAAAAAAAAATATATATGTGTTTCCATGCGAAAACAGTACAAGATATTCAACCTATAAACCCAAGATTTTTACACGTTTGTAAAAATGCATGTTTGTATAATCGACAAAATTTGTATTAGTTTAAGCAAATGAGAAAAAATGTATATGTATATATGTTTCAGAAATTAATTTAAACATGTAATCTGAGCAAGACAGGTGTTTAACAACTCGTTTTACAATGTGCAAAGTAACTATTGATAAAAAAAAAAAGAACAACATACAGGTTGATTCAAAATTAGTTTCATCAATTTCAGAGCATCAGAAATATTTATTGAATTAAGTTATTTACATGAAATTTTCAGTGTGGTTTCCTTTAGCATTGTACACTTTACATAAAAGTTTAAACCAAACCAAAAGAGATTTTTCGACCATTTTGGGGGGTATTTTTCCCTTGAAGCGTCCTTACTTTACGTCTGCTTAATTGTTTTTTTAAGTATACACATAAAACATAATCGTAAGCACAGTAAGGGGATGATGGTAGCCATTTCTCATATGGAAGAAAATATATTTTTTTATCTTTCAGCCATTTTATAAGCTGATTTTGCAGTGTGACTCGGTGGAGAATCTTGGTGAAAAACAAAGATTCCTTGAGGGTAAAGCCGTTTACTTTCTTTGATCATGTGCTTCAAAACTGCATTCTGATAGTATTTAGCATCAATTTTAGAGTTTGGTTCTACAAAAATAGTTTTGTTAAGCTATGAGAGAGTATTACCATCCATGCCATAACACCTGACGGTAAACTTGCCTTTTACAAAACAGCTGCGTCTTTTCAACGCTTTTCCTGTGAAATATATTGTATCTTCTTTTTTCCAGTATTGGATGACATATGAAACATTGCTTCATCCTAAGTTATCCATGTTTTGTATCTCCCTTTGCGTAACATTAAATACTGAGGCCAAGAACGTCTTCTTCGTTTTTCAATGGTCTTTGCAGACATTTGACGACAGACTGTTTTATTCACTTTTTTATAGCCAATTTTCTTTATCTGACAACAGATTGTCGATTGCGATACCTGTAGTTTCTTTGCTAAAGTTCTTTGAGGCAGAGGTTTTTCTACAGCGATATGTCTTTTCAGCTTCTTTTTTTCTTTTTCACTAAAGACTTCCTTTTGTCCACATTTTTTTTTTCTGGTGCTTTTGATTGCCAGCCAGATTTTATTTATTTTCGAAGTTCAGATAGTAATCCATTAGACAAGTGTCTTTTCTGGTTTTTAAATGTGTTATTTATAACAGAATTTGAGCAACCATCCTTCAAAAGCTTTAAAATTTCGTTTCGGATTTGAGGATCTAATTTCGGAGCCATAATTTACCCCCACTAATAAAAATAGTTAGATTGGTAATATAAACGTCTAATTTTTAAAATAAAACTGGTGGTAAAGGGATTAAAATTTACCATTAATAGTTACAGGCTTTTAAAATTGGTCACACTAATTTTCAATCAACCTGTAAGGAAACATCATAAGTTGCAAAAGCATGCAATAGTTGTTTTGAGTCGAAATAATTAACTACGACCCTTCAGCAAGGAAAAAATGTAGTCACAATATGCAGCATGAAAACGAGAACATAATATAGAAGGTATATTCAAAACAGCGCTAGGTATAGAAACTTGTAAATCGAAAAAAAAAAAAAAAAAAAAAAAAAAAAAAATATCGCGAATTGAGTCCTAGTAATAGGGTAATTTATTTTTAAACTTACATGTACATTAGGGGATTGAAAATACTCTTTCATTTCTACAGATTGGTAATAATTTCTACAGTAAACAGTATTATTCATAAAAAAAATGTATGAGTGAACTGGCACCAAGTTTGGTACACATATGATTTATAAAATACGCCTGAGGAATTAAAAAAAAAATAATAATTATTATTATTATTATAAATGTTTAACCGGGTGGTTCTTCCCGTAAATAAATGGTAAATAAAAAAAAATGACACGCATAGAATGAATAATAATTGATGATCATAAGGGGTTTTAGTCTATGTTCACACGAATTTTAAAGAAATCTTTGAAAGAAAGTTGGGCCACTTGTGTTAGAATTCGACTTCTGTCATTTACTAGTTTCAAGAAAAGAATCGGTTGAGTAGATTGTCACTAAATTTTCAACGTAGACGATTCATGAGATGCCATGAATAAATTTCCACGCTACAAATAAAAATTCGAAAGTGTACGCTAAGTGGTGCTTTAAATGAAAAAATGTAAATATAGCAAATTAAAAGACTCATGCAGAATGTTTGAATAATTTGTTTTGAATATTCACTGATTAGTTTCTAATCCCCTGTGAGTTCGAGTTTTTTTTTTTTTTTTTTTTTTTTTTTTTAAGTGTTTAAGGCTTTTAGAACTGTAGTAAAATACCTTTCGATGATTAAACATAACTTCTATTTAATAAAACCAAACTACTGGTTTTATTTTCTGGTTTAGGCCAGTTATCCACACTAGGAACCTGGGTATAAATGGGAGTGCCCTCCTTGAGGGTCTTTCTAAAGGGTTCTAGCCCGGATTCACACGAGTTTTGGAGAAAATCACCGAAAATTCCTAACGTCTAGATTGATGAGTGCGATCTGGAACAAAATTACCGATTTGTAAGTATATGCATGAATTCATAATATAAAACATGACGTCTTATTCACTCTTGTTAGTTATATGATGTTCAACTTTTAAAATGAAGAACCATGTTTGATAAATAAAACAGCTAAAAGTAAAAAATAATTATTTAACAAAGATCTAATAAAATTGATAGAATGTATTTATAGATTATTTTTATTTTGATCAATTATTATTTTATTATTTATTTTTTATTTTTTTACTTCATTTATTTATGGTTTTTTTTTTTTTTTTTATAAAATATCTCTTTAGCAAAAGTCCTTAAATTCGACATTGAAACCCAGACACATTTCTCTCTTTTTAAAACGATAAAGAGTTATCAAAGTTTCGCTTCACTTTTAGACCCTCATTATATACAAAAGCAAAAACCTTTCAAAAAAATTCTTTAAAGAAACGAAAATTCCTTCTACTAGAATAGATAGATACATCCACAATTTAATCTTAGAAAAAGAAAATCCCCCTGTTTATTTCCTGCGAAGATAACATTTTCCTCACGCAAAATATGCAGTTGACTGAACACAAATTCACTTCTCTTTCTTGAAACTTAGTCCCTTTTATTATTTGAAATTCAGAAGACAGCAAATAGAAATTCACGCAAATTTTCACCACTTGACTCTAAATAAAATACAAAGATTCTCTCTTTTGCCCGCGCCATACAAAACAGCTAAAAAGTAAAATGAAAAATTTTTCAGACTGTAAAATGCTAAAAATTTTTTGTGGTTGAACTTTTTTTTTTTTTTTCCTCAAATTTTGATTTCGAGTTTCGAATAAGATCTTGTGCTGTTAAAAACTTTTTTCAGCGGTAAGATAAGATTATTATAAAATTTAGGCATAATACTATTTTAAATCGGTATCAGGACGAAAAAAAAAAAAAGATATTTTTATTCGAAATTCTTCAGTACTTATTGCTACTTCGGTACGATCCTGTGGCTAGATTTGGTGAAATTCGAATTCGGGCCAAATATCAGCGTATACAGCCAATAACAAAATTTTAAATTATTTTTATTGTTTGAATTTTATTATTTTAAAACAAAAATTTAGTTAAATTTAAAGAAAATAATGTATGATTGTGATGTCAATTATTACAAATATGCATTTACATCAATATTTATAAGATAATTATTACATATAATATACAAATACAATTTTTTCAAGGAATTTGCTCAGTTAATTGCCATATATAACATATATTACTATATTTGATTAGAATTGAAGTTAATATTTAAATATCTATATCAAAATATTTAAAAGGAGAAGTATGCAACAAACTTAATTGTTTTTTTAGGGTTATAATTGTGATCACAGCAAATCATAATAAAATGTTTGGCATCGTAGTCAGCCGGATAATACCAATACGAAAAACCTATTTTTTTTTTTTAGTTTAATAGGGATTTTATAAGATTTATTATTATTATTTCAAAATTAAAAGAAAACTAAATCTATTTTTATAAAATTAATAACATGTAATGAAATATATAAAACTAATAAAAATATTGAAAAATACGGAATGATTTCAAAAATATAATTACAACAGACTGTATTTTTTTTTTTTTTATGAGTTATTATTTTAATCCAGAGTACATCATTTTAGCTGATATAATACTCCTTAGAATATCATAATATCCGTTTTGATGTAATATTTTAGCAATAAAAATCATAGTCACAATGTACAACTTAAGAAATTAAAACACATTTTTAAATATTTTGGATAAACAGTTTCACAACTTTTTTTGTTTACAATAGAAGTGAATGTAACTCATGCTTGAATTTATTCAAACTACAGATAGACAGAAAAGGTGAATTAATTTTAACAAGATCAGGTTACAGGTGACTAAGGTTAACACGAAGCCTGATCACTTTCCCTTTTGCTGAAATAAATTCGGTTTTCCGTAAATGTTTAATACATATGTACAACACATATTGTTTAAATTATATATATGTATAAACTGCATATAAGGTCAACCATTTATTAATTCAGCAATACATATAAATAACTCTAATGGAATTTGGTGATGTAGGGTTATTATTGTTAAATCAAGGGACTTGGAACCAGGGGAGATACTCTACAAGGGGATACGTCCTTAAAAGTCTTAGTCCATATAATGACAAATTTTAGAGAAATCAACGGAAAACGCCGAATAGTTAAGTCGACGGTATCGACTAGGTTCGAGCCCACCACCTCCTGTTTACCAGATTAAAAATATATATTTATGAAAATTATCAGCTTTCAACCTTCTGCTCTCCATCTTCTTTAGCTTTTCTAAGTTTTTCTTTTAGGTCATTAATCATAAAATATAAGTCGCTTTCAACATTATAATTATTTTTAACTGTAGTAGTTTTAAATTTTGATAAAACATTTCTTTATATGTATAATTACTAACATCATAAAGAAATTTCTCCCGAAATGGTTTTCAAGAAGGATGAAATTTAAAACAAAAAGACCTGGAGAAATTTGAAGTTTTCTTTTTGTGAAGTCTTATATAAACCACTGGTCAATGCAGCAGAAAACAAGGTTATTAAAGATGAAAATTTATCTTTTTTTCAATAGCCTCATTTATTTTACTTCAATAGAAAAATTCCCTCTTTTAGCTCTTCCTAAAGATATTTTTAATTATATCAAGTTGAATATGGGAGGAAACAAAAAAGTAAATTTTAGCTGCTTTACTTTATTTTTCTTGAGAGTGAAGAAAGAAGAAAATATTTCATGCAAGATTGCGTGCTTAAAAACTTAATGTTACACTAAAAAGAAATGTTGAAGCTAAAAATTAGAAAATTTCCTTTATTTAATAAGTTTCATAAAAAAATAATTTTTCGAATATTAGAATTTTTATGTTATCTACTAAAGAAGCTTTTATGTTTCGCCAGACATAGTTAAGTTATAATTTTCTGGTAACTATATATATATATATTCAAATTTATCAGTATTTTTTATATTAAATTTAATATTTGTTTATACAATAATAAAAATCTGTATTTTACAGTTTCTGTAGTTAACAAAATTTTTCTTGTGTTTGCCTGGTCTTTTTACTTTTTGTACAAAAATATAAGGAGAAATTGTAAAAAACGTTTTACGAAACGGATTTGTATCATACATATTTAAAAAACAGTTCGTCATAGAATCAGATCTTGAAAATTTATATTTCTAACTGTTGTAACATCCATTTGAATACCGCAAATTTGGATTAAATATGACCTCCCATTTTAGTGATATCCACGATTTTACAAGAATTTACGTGACATCTGTATATGTCACAGGCGGTAAACAAAATAATGAAAACACTTACGATTTTACAGGTATTGGCGATTATCTTGAAAATAATTCATGCAATAGCTTAAATTCAGGAATGAAAAGAACATTTTATACGTTATATATTTCAGTGAAGGTTTTATCCCGAAAGTAAAAAAGAACCAGTTACAAATTTTAAATATATATCTATAAAATTTGGTAATATTCTACAGAAAATAATGCTTGAAATTTGCTGTAACTGTAGCATACTACCTTGCTTGTTTTAAGTTTTAACCATGTGTATTCATTTGAATCATAAAAGCACTTACATTGATGGAGATATTAAGGTTCCTTGAACAAAACTGTCGTCCGTTTTTTGTTTATAACATGCTAAGGTATAAAAGCAATGAAATGCCAGTTAAAAAAAAAAAAAAAAAAAAAAAAAAAAAGTGATATATTTGTAGAGACAATGTACTGCAAACAATACATAAAAATAATAAATATCTGAAGAAATGTGAGCAATTACATTAAATAATTACTAATTGCGTATGTGTGAGTGATTTTTTGCAGAATTTAGTAATAAAATGCATAGTTATTCTCGTATCCAATTTTGTTGCTTAATTAAATTTCGTTAAAATGCAGAAAGATATATGCAATAGAAAGAGATGAATTTAAGTTGCTCTCAAAAATTAAGCATATTTATAAAAGGTTTTATCGAAATTTTCATTTTAATTTAACGTAAGTTATATTATTGTTAATTGATTACAAATATTCTTTAACAAATTTATATTTAACAGCAGAGCTGACAAATTTTTAATTTATTCCATAGAATTGTCAGTACTCACTTATTTTTATATCACTTTTTTTAAAGAGTAAATTTCTTCTAATTTAACTGTAATTGCGTATCGAAAAAAAATATTGTATAAAGAAATTGGTGTGAAGAAAGTGATTACTATCAGTACTACAAAATATATTTAAAAATAGGTAGCTCTGTAATAGGCATTTTTTAATGGTTTCAAACTTTATTTTAAACAAATTTATCAATATATTTTTGTCTGTTACATCCACATATGATGTGACAGTAACTATTAAAGAGTAACTTAATTTGCCATAATAGTTAGTATTTTGCTTTTGTGTTGCATTATCCGGAGATAATTTTAGGTTACGGATATCAACTATGTAGACGTGTCAATCCTAACTACGCTGATAACTAACAGGTGCAGTTCAAGGTAGCACTACATGCGTCAAATTTACTTGATTATAAAATGTATGCATAAAGTAAACATAATTTACAGTATCGCTTACAATAATTAGAGTTTAATGTATTGCTTATAGTAAACATACAGACACACACACATATGGATGTATGTATATATATGTATATATATATTATTATTATTATTATTATATATTATTTTGTTTCAAACGTGGTTCATGAAATATCAGTGATATATTTTCATAAGATGGAAAATAAATCTTACATTCCTAAAAATAATGCATATTTCTAAGTATACGCTTCAAAATATTTCTAAATGATTTCTTAAATACTCTATAATAATTTACTCTAGGGACAAATATTTAAAAGCGTAAAACAAGCCAATACATTCATAAAACCACTTTATTTTACGGCAAAATAAATTTTAAGCTATATCTTTTATAAGGACTGAATAAAAAATATATTCATATCTAAGAACATGAAAACATGCTTATCGAATACTCTCCTCCCGTATGTAAACATCAGTATGCGTGTATAAATAAATACTCTCCGATAAGATAAAATTTTGTTTACTTAAATCAAAAATAATAAAATTTTCTCTAGATTCAGGATTTTATATGCCTCTTTCAAAAACCTGCATTTGTGGAAAAGTTTCAAAAGTAAACATTTAAAAAGATTTTAGAAATCTGCAAGCGAAACGTGAAAATATAGTTTTAGAAAGCACTGATTATATTTAAATTTAAATTTTTATTTAAATGTAAACTATTTTAAAATTTAAAATAGAAAGAGAAATGTATCTTTTCATGTATTGGATCTATCAATTTTGCCGTGTTTTAAAGTTGAGTTATTTTTAAATTCTAATGAATTCTTATCTAATATTTAAGTAATATATACGCAATACTTTTTTTTTTTTTTTTAAGCAAAGAAAATAAGTGTTAATACGTAAAAAATGCCACCGTAGAACAGCGATTTAACAATTTTTAATTATTATTATTATTATTATTATTATATTTATTTATTTATTTTAAAGAAGTTTGCTTTTAAGGTTTTATGCAAAAACAAAGCGAAACCTGCTAACACATTTTAATTTCAAAAGTATGTAAATTGCATGAAAGTAAATTTTATGATGTTCAAAGTCACTTATCATTTCATGTTGAATTTTATTGTAAAGCCAACTAGAGAATTTAATTCAAAGTTCAAAGTCACTTATTTCACGTTGAATTTTATTTGTAAAGCCAAATATAGAATTTAATTCAAAGTTCAAAGTCACTTATCATTTCATGTTTAATTTTATTGTAAAGCCAACTAGAGAGTTTAATTCAAAGTTCAAAGTTACTTATTTCACGTTGAATTTTAGAGTATAATTCAAAGTTCAAAGTCACTTATCATTTCACGTTGAATTTTATTGTAAATGCAACTACAGATTAATTTCTCAACCCTTATTTTTCATTTCTTATACTAAAGTTCATTATAAAATCAACTATGGTTAAATTTCGCCATTCTATCTCCTTTATTATTTCCTATATAGAATTATCTTGTAAAACCAGCTGCAGTAAAATATCGCTAGCCGACTTTATCATTCTTTAAATACTATTTTCCTATAACATTACCCTATATATTAATAATATTTTTACGCCATAACTTGATTAAGATGATATTGATGGAGAGTTTTGCTCTTTCATACGAATTTCATCTATACCCCCCCCCCCTTTTTTTTTTTCATCAATCATTTCAAGCGTCTCTAGCCAAAAAAGTTTTTTTTTTTTTTTTTTGGTTTGAGAATTTTTTTAATTCGAATTTTCCATAAATCCGTTTAATTCCATAGAAGTGATTTTAGAAATAATTAATTATTACAGAACTATCATTCGCCCATTAGGAATACAAAAACTAAAAAATATGATTGCAATATTAACTCAACAATTTTTGTTTAATTTTTAATTATTTGTCTATTTTCATTGGCTCACTTTCACCCTCTGCATATGTTCACTATTCACTGCTTTTTTCTAATATTACACGAACTGACTATCTGTCAATCTCATAAGGAATAATTATCTGTCTCGATATCACACAATAGATATTCTCTTCGATTATCTGTTATTTCCTCGTTGTCTTTCTCTATATTACTGTTATTCTGTATATAACAAACTGATCTTCCATCTATATCACGCTTCTTTCTTAATGTAATATGACGTATACTGCATCTCACTTTGTCTCACCCACTATTTATATTACAACACACGGCAGTTTTCTTTGAAATTCTGTCTCATTCATGCATTTTTTTTTCTTTGACTATTTCTTTTTTTAAATTCTTAATTTTTTTTTTTTTTAATTTATAAGTTAAATTCATTTCTGAAGCCGCGGAACATGTTACTAAAAAATATATAAATAAATAAATAATTTTTTTTTTTTAGGAAAATTTATCTTTGTCTATTTATTTATTTTGGAGGGAGGCGAAAATTTGGTTGTTACCATATGCAAGTAATTAGTAGAACGTGATGATCTTTTCTTTTTCTCGCGTCCATCTATCTCAAACCACCATATTACCTCAGGTTTTGCCTCCCCCCCCCCTCTGGTTTTAAAACAGTTTTTAATATTTTGTATGTCTGTGATGCCTTTTATATTCAAAATCATTTTGTCTCTATCAAATACTCAGTTTCACGTTGCCTGTCTCTCCTAGTTATGTGACTTAAGGCCGATTCATTACGCTAGGATCCTAGGTCTGTAAGTGGAATGCCTTCCATGGGGGTCTTTCCTGGGGGCCCTGAACCGTATTTACGCGAGTTTCGGAGGTAACCACAGTGTGTTTGATATTTGGGGTTAAGGCCGATTGACTTCACGAGAGTCCTACACCTATAGGAGGAGTGACTTCCCTGAGGTTTTTTCTAAGGGGTACTAGCAAGTGTTTACACGAGTTGCGGATAAAATCACGGAAAACTCCGAGAGGCTAGATCGACGTGCGTGGCCTGGGATCGAACCCGGCACTTCCCGTCCATCAGGTTTGAGCGCATAAGACTCGGCCATTGATTGGGGCAGTCTGTCCTGATTAAAAATATAAAGACTTTATTACTACATATTTATATTACTACTTTATAATTTACAAGTCTAATAAATATTAATATTAAAGTTTTAGAACTTCTAATTTCATTTTAGTTTATAATTACCAATGATTTTGTAGTTCAGTCAATCATAGTTATTTGTATAGAAATATAAATACGTATATTAAAAAAAAAAAAAATACATTAATAATTTCGCCTTTTAAATTCGTATCAAATACAAATTATATCAAATACAAAATATAAATATATATATTAATATATATATATATATATATATATATATATATATATATTAATAGTTTCACTTTATTAATTTGTATAAAATACAAATTATAAAACTTTGAAAATTATTTAAATGGATTTTTCTTATGAAACCAATAATACATATAAGAACTTTATGCATATTAAAACAAATCTAACAGACCAACCTCTCACATATAACATTTGTGAGAAACATAAGTAAGTATATGACTAATACATTCAAAATGGAAACAGGATACAAAATCTAACATTATCTTATAATTCACAACTTCTTTGTAAAATTTTCAAAATTCTTGTATTATTGTATACATTTACAACAAGTCAACTAATTTCAAAACATCTTTGAAAGTAGTTTAAAAAATATTGAAACCAAATTAAAATTATTTATTATGATAAATTCTATTTGAAGTTAAATATATATTTGTAACTTTTTATATACACATTATTTATACAAACATGTAAGTAGATCAGATTAATGTAAAAAACAAGTTGAAATAACACAAACAAAATCAACACATTTGAAATTATGTACTACACCGAAAATTAACATATAAAATTTATTAATGAGAATAAAAGCATAATGTGTACAATATGCAAAGAAAAATTAAATTGAAGGAAAAATATTGTAAAGAAGTACAGGAAAACACATTAAATGAGAAATATTAGAAGAGTTAGAAAAGTTTCTAACAAGCAATTATTAAGCAAAAAGGAAATAGGTTTTGATAAACTCTAAATTTAAATTTAAAAAAGCATCACAAACTGTAAAATTTTGGAATTAGAATAGAAAAAAGAGGCATAACGTGTCTCACTTGTAAGTAATATTAACAATATAGATTTGAAAACTGAATAAAAAAAAAATATTTATTATTATTACTACGGCATATAACTTTTTTAATCAGTTTACTCAAATAATAAAGAAAAGAAAAAAGAATTAATGTACAATAATTTCTTATAAACAAGTAATATATATATATATATATATATATATAAATTAAGTCAATTCCTACTTACAAACACTATCGAAAACTTTTTTTTTTTTTTTTTTTTTTTTTATAATTTTTAATTAGGAAATAAAAAGCGCGCATGAAAAATGAAATAATTATAAGAAAAACAAAACTTGTTATATACATACTACGTTTTACACTTTCTGATGAATCATAGAGCTCTTATCAATGTGCATAAAATTTTTAAAGTGATAATGACGTCAATTTTTGTGAGATGCATAATTTAACTTTTTATAATTTTTTAACGTTTACATTTAATTAAATGTATTTATTTTTATGTCAAAAGAAAATGAACTCGTAATTTTTTTTTTGGCAACAATTAAATTATAGCTAATATTTTAATGGCTATTAGGATGTTATTATTTTCCTATCTTAATTAATTATAATAAAACTAATAAAAGATTCGAAAATCAGACTTCGAAGTATTATGTTGTCACCGTGTTGTGAGCAATCCTGAAAGTTTCAAATTTATTTGCTAGTCGGGAGGTTAATTAAAAATCGACTGCAAGATTTGTACAAGATATATATAGGGAGAGTGTGAACTAATAGCAGGAATTGAAAAAAGACAATTAGGTATAGATAAAATGGTGAAATAAAATTTACATCGTACAATCCATAAGGTTGCACATCTTTATAAAACATTGAAAAAAAAAATATGCAAATTTGTGATGTAATGAGAAACATAACTTCTCTTCGTATATAAAGTTTCATGTAAATTATACATCAAACTTAAAACATTTGATGTGGACAAACATGTCTAAACTACACCGGTTCAATTTTTGAGACTTTCAGTGTGGGCTTTAGCCTTAAAAATGTTCGTGCAAGGAGCAGATGGAGCGAGATGAAGTTATAAATTATTTCTTTTTATCCAACTGAAGAGGAAAAATATCACAGATGATGCATTAGTTTATCGCCAGTTATGCATAAAAACTTTCAGTGTGACGATCTTTCACCTTTTATCTTTGTTTAAAAATGGTATCCTCATGACGTATGAGATATCGTCATCGGCAAATTTGTTATATATATATATACATAGGCTTATTTACATACTTACTTCTACATAAATAAGAAACATATCTGATTCATGAAAATTTTCGACTCCGGTTTTTGATGAACTTACACGTTTTGAGATGTATTTAACGGCCCTCTTCACTTACCGTCGCCGGAAGCCCGAGACAATGTTATTCTATGGGGAAATTTTCTTTACAAATAACTTAGAGTGGAATTTGTACTGTGGCAAGTAAAAATTTGGTCTAGTTACAGATAGAATTCTTACATGATACGGTGACAGAAAACATTCTTTTTATAGATTTAAATATGGCAAAATCTTGCCATCTTATAACCTCATATTTAACTTCTCATTTTTAGATTCTCGGAGTGCCGAGTCAGGATGTGCGCTGCCCGAGATAGCCCCAGCCTGGGAAAGGAAAAATTCTTAGTTCATACAAAAAAGTTTTCGGCATTTTTTTTTCTTCCACTGCCCCACTGTGATTTCTCCAAGCAGAGTGAGAATAGACGAGCAGAGATCATCTTTGCCCGACACCCACTATCCGAGAGAAGAGAAATGCGAAAGTTTGCCTATGTGATATTGACGCATGAAAATGAGTCCGAACCCTTTTAAAGATACTATCTATGTCCATTTTGTTGAATAATGATCAAAAAACAGGTCACGTTTCCAGTTTTTTACTGAAACACCAAAACTTTGTGCTTGTAACGATTTGTAAACAATGATTTTATCGAAAAAGGGATTCCGAATTAGCTATTTCAAATTACAACAATGAACAAGTTATGCACATTGACATTCTGTCTGATTACAAAAATAAAATGGACGAAAAAGTCATTTCTGATATAAAAAATTAGTAAATAAACAGATAAATAAGGAAGCTTAATCCTTCATAATAAAAAGATTTTCACAGGATATTGTTTGACAAAGACCTCCCCCCCCCCCCCCACCGCTTTAATGACTCTTTACATTTATGTTATTAGATAGTTTAATCTTTTTCAAATCTCAAATACATTATAATGATTTTTAATTATAGATGACTATGAGACATGATGATATACGACACACTTCTACTGTATATAATTTTAGGCATATTTGCAAAATTCTTTCAAATAGTTAGGAAAAATAAAAAACCCAAAATGCGTAAAAAACAATTCAAAAAGGCAATCCTATATTGTGGCCAGTAAAACTTTTTTTCGGCGAGTGTAATCTGAGTTGAAATTTCGGGCCCTGGTTAAGGGATCTACAAAACGTTTAATTACAGAAAAACCACAACTTCAAAAGGTTGACTCTAAAACAATATAATATATATCGCTAAGAAAAATTAAAAACTCGTTTGATTACAAAAAAAAAAAAAAAAAAAAAAAAAAAGCAATTATTATTATTTCAATTAATAGTTAAGTAGATTTAAGATATTTAAATTATTTAAATTAAATAATTTAAGTACCTTAAGTAATTAAGTATTTAATAATTTTAAGAAAATTACCAGTATTACTTAAACCAATAAAATTACATAACGATCAAAATTAATGGAATTTTGTGAAAATAAGTTTGAAAATGTATTTTTACCGAGTTTTCGACATTGATCTGAAGGACTAATTCAATTTAATACACAATTGCAAGAGAATATAAATCTTATATTATTGAGTCTTTCTTTTTTGACTTTAGTACTTTTAAGAATTCGATCTATTTAGTTATATAAAGATCTATTTAGTTACATAAGCTT
This sequence comes from Salticus scenicus, assembly GCA_963930645.1. Classification (NCBI taxonomy): domain Eukaryota; kingdom Metazoa; phylum Arthropoda; class Arachnida; order Araneae; family Salticidae; genus Salticus; species Salticus scenicus. The sequence continues at coordinate 112,376,600 of OZ005654.1, read as the reverse complement.
AACATTCAAGATCACTGGTGGAAATTTTAATCAAAAAATGTGTTTGTTAAAAAGGAGCAAATAGAAAAAAAAAAAAATAAATAATAATAATAATCATCATAATTTTAAGCAAATAGCTTCCTATATAGACAAAATATTGATGTTACTAAACCTTTTTTTTTTTTTTTTTTTTTTTTTTTTAATGTCTTAAAGTTGTCAAATTTTGCATACGTATGCTTTGCAGATGTTTACAAAAGAATAATTTAAATATTCACCAATTGATTTTGTCGCGTATTATCATTAAAATTTTTAAGTAACACTCTATAGATATTCCAAACCGTATCGAATTGGAATTCATGAAATATGTTTAAAATCTTCATCTAAATTCTCTTTATGCTTTTCATTTTATTAAGACTAGACTAATTTATGTAGATATTGATTTATTATGACTTATTTTTATACATACAGAAAATAAACTTTAAGAAAAAAAAATTTCTTTAAAAAATTCAGTTGCATAAATTAAGCATTTTAAAAAGATAACAACAACTACCACCAGCATATTAAAAAAAAAAAAAAAAAAAAAAAAAAAAAAAACTGCACTAATGAAAAAAAAAAAAAAAAAAAAAAAAATCTTACTCACAAAATATTAAAAATATTTTTTTTTTCATCGCACTTAAACTTTCAGGTAAGGATAGTTTTTCTATACAAAAAAAAAAAAAAAAAAAAAAAAAAAAAGATAGCTGTTATGAAAAAAAGTGCCGTTTTTAATTTCTTTCGGTCGGTAGCGCATGAAATTATTTTAACATAATAATTAATGTGACTTCAAATAAAATATACGGAAAAATTTAATTAAAATATTTTGTCTTTTTTTTTTACAACACATGATGAAATAAAAAAAGTAAACAGAATAAAAAATTTCACAGCCTACTGATTTTTCGGATCAAATGCTTTCATTCTTATTTTTTATTTCTTTTCTTATTTCTTCTTTAACATAGAATTAGTTAGTTTTTGCTTTTAACAACTTTTCATAATGAAAGCCTTAACCGACGCCTAACTAGATTATGTTAAGAAAAAAGAAAAAGAATGCAAAATAATAACTATATTTTTTTATTCCGAAAAATTTCATCAACGTATTCACAAGTGGACGCTCAGTTACATCTTAGAATAAAGGCACACGAATTATTTAGATTTTTCAAGTCTTTATTTATAAGTATGCACTTGCAAGTGCAGTTGTTTTTATTGCCAAAATTAAGTACAAAATAAATAAGAGTCTTCATGGTTAGAAGGAAAATATTGTGCGAGTGCGACAATAATAAAGAAAGGTAAAAGTATGTATAAACACGATATATATATATACACTGTGAAAAAAATAAGTTCCTTAAAAATAAGTATATATTGTCTCAAAATAGCCCGGAAACAATATATACTTAAATTTGAAAACCCATATACTCATTTTTGAGTATACGGGCATGCTCAAAAATTGGTTTGACGAATAAGAATCCCAATATCCCCATGTTTGACGTGTCAACGTTCTCAAAAATGAATGCATGGGGTTTCAAATTTAAGTATATATTGTTTCGGGGCTATTTTGAGATAATATATACTTATTTTTAAGAACCTATTTTTTACAGTGTACATATATTCAAATAATGTTATAAATTTTACTTTCTGGCAGACTTAATTATTCAAGTAAAAATGAATTCTTAAATTTTGGGCAAAGTTTCTTGAAGCAACAGTATTTTCAAATTCTTGAAAAACTTTTATACTTTCAAGAATATCTTTTTTTCGTTCTATATTAATTAAAAAATGTTGCAAATTGATAAATAAATGATTTTTCATAATTTATTGAGAGTAAAAACTTCGCATATACTCATTACTCACATATATTAAGGAATGGCAAAAAATATGAAATTCTCAATCGATTAATGTAACACTTGTCTAATAAATATTTAAATGAGAATATGAATACTTCACTTTTGAAAAAGTTCCAAAAATTATATCATTTTAACTATTATCAATATGATTTAACTATATTCAATATCATAATTTTTTTCCCCGATAAATAACCATTTTTATTAAGCACACGTAAATAATACATATTTAAGACATTATCGTATGAAACGTTTTGCATATAAAACACACAGTGAATGCGGCATGACCGATATTAACCAACAGCTGATTTTATACGTTGCAAATCCATAAGCCACGGCAATCAATAACAGAAATTACAGTATACCTTTTCTCCGTTCTTTTTTAAACAGAAGTACACCCACACATATATAAACTGTTTTTCCACATAGTTATCGCAGCAGACTTAACCTATGATCCTATAAAAATAACCTGCAATTATTTCATAAGAGATGTAGTAATGGGATGATGCCGAAGAGCCTACCTACCAAGCACCTGCCGTCCAAACATACACCCTGAGGGCAAGGGGTACCGTTGGACACCTTTCCAAAGCCATATTCCAATCCATCCGGCTCGGCCTTGCATCGAAGTTCACAAGGATTAGGACCTGGAATCAAAAGATAAGGATCAAGGAAAGAAAATGATAAAGAGTTCTTATCTCTCATCACACTTGATCGTTTGTAAAAAGAAATTCAATTTGCCACAGATGGCATGTAATTTGCAGAAAATTGGCAAATAAGTTCGGTAATCAACTTCGGTGAACGATGATGCTATGTTAATGACTGTTTGAAAATTTATTTTAAAAAAAAGAGATTTATTATCATAATTTTTATTACAGAAAAAGTAATTTATTATTCTTTTGTGTGTGCATAAATTGTGAATATTCGTTTCTTAAAATGTTTAGTTGTTTTGTATATTAGCATGTATTACACTTACAATTTACTCTACATTGTAAAAAAAAAAAAAAAAAAAACAATTACACTTCACTGTAAAAACACTGTAATAAGTTACAATTTATTTTGGACTTTTTATTTAAATTTGCTGAAATATATGGCCAAAGTCACAGTTCTGTTAAAATTTAGTATTCAAGATTCTTAACCGTTACTCCCTATTTTTATTTATTTTATCTTTTTCATAAATATAAATGAGCATTTCTACTTAAAAAAAAAAAAAAAAAGCTCAAATTTACTAATATGTTAAAACCAATAATAATTGAAATAATACTAGATCTTAGAAATTTATGTAAATTGTATACTATATAATATACAAATATAATTTATGTAAATTGTATAATATTTCTGTTTACATTTCTAAGTAATTTTACATACGTCTTTAAATATGTATGTTTAGTAGCTTCTTCTAGTGAAATTTTTAACAGTGCATACCCTGTTTGTATTTTGTTACCCGTGTGCTTGTATTTTATCGTAATCGTTAAGCATGTTTCCATAACTCATCATAACTTTAAATATCAATTTAATTAATTATTTTATTTACTGATTTTTAAATTTTCATTTATTTATTTTATTATTATTATTTTATTATTATTATTATTTATTTTTTACTGTATTTATTATCTACATTATAACTTTTTTATTTGTTATGTGGATTTGCACAGGGCTTAGCCCTGGGATTTGCAGAAGAATCTGAAAAAGATGGGCGACCGCCAAACTGATTTGACCCGTTTCACCCGTCTTAAGCCACGATGACTTCAGCTCCTTTTTCTAGTTGTTATTATAATTATTTTATGTGCTGTTATGCATTTATCATGCTTGTTATATATGATCTCATATACACCCCGCGACAAAAGGATATGTACAAAGGTTTTTTTTTTTTTTTTTTTTTTTTTTTGATTTTTCATAAAATAAAACTATTTGAATTGTGCTTATCATTTATTATTATCATAAAATAACACTATTCCCGGATTATTTTTTGTTTTAACACTAATTTAGAAAAAGTTTTAAGACTAAAATTTTTCTTATTTAAGACTACACTCCGCGACAAAAAGATAGGAACAAAGGTTTTTTCTAAAAAATTTTTTATAAAATAACATTATCTAAATTGTCCTGATCATTTATAATCATAACAAAATATTATAATCTCAAAAACATATTAAATATTTGAATCATATTCAAGATATTCATATTCAAAATAATTGTATTAAAAAAAAAAAAAAAAAAACCTTTGTTCCTATTTTTTTGTCACGGTATGTAGTCTTAAATTAGAAAAATTTTAATCTTAAAATTTTTCTAAATTAGTCTTAAAACAAAAATTAGTCCGGGTATAGTGTTATTTTATGATAATAATAAATAATAAGCACAATTTAGATAATGTTATTTTATGAAAAATCAAATAAAAACCCTTTGTACTATTTTTTTTTGTCGCGGGGTGTATCAGTGCTTTATTAAAAAAAAGAAAAAAAAAATCTTGCATTAACTTTTTTAATATCTATTGCTTTGTATGAACCTTAAATTGTTCAATGATAAAAGCGTGAATATTAAGGATTATTAATTCCTAGTGTGTTAACTATTTTCTGAATATATATATATATATATATATATATATATATATATATATATATATATTAAGCTTATGGATAAATTTGACATTTAATAATTTTTCCCTTGCATTCTACAATTATGTTATATGCGTCTTATTTAATAACTACTGTAAGCCCAGTACTTCTGATCACCGAAAAAAATATCAGAACACAGATTCATTCATTTATTAAAGATACTCTCATGTATTTCCGACTGAGACACATATAAAGTTAAACACGCATAAGACAAAGTAACTTTTCTTGTCGTTCTAGAAGAAGAAAAAAATAAAAAGTTACACGTGTCTGCGATACATTTTTATCGATTGATTAAGCAGGCAATTGCTTTCAGCTAAAACAAATCATCCCTAGTTTCTTTTTACAAAATAACTCTTTTATGTCGGTCCATTTAATGTAGAGGCAATATTCTATTCTTATGTTTGGCTACTCGATTATTCTTGATTGAGGTAAAGCGTAAACACGTAGCAAGAATTGCTGAACTGAAACATTGTGTTCTTTCCTTGTTGTTATTGTTGTGTTATTTTCTGTTCTTTTGATTGAGAACTTGTTTATCTTAAGTGAAATGAAATGAAGTTTAGAGTTACGGAGAATAAATAAATAAATAAATATTAACTCTATGATTTACTTTACCTCAAAGTATTATCTAAATATTAACCTGTCAAAGGCCGAATTATTTTCTGCTAAATTAATTTTAATCAATAATTTAAATTTAAGCTAATTTCGACTACTGAAAGAAAAAAAAAAAAATTCGAAAACTAAAAAGTTTGTTTTAAAATTATATCTTATCCTTATTTTAAGACGCTCGGCTTTACAGTAAGAAAGAAAGAAGGAAGGAAACTTCAAGATAATGGAATATTTCATTAGATATTATTTACCTTTTCTTTAACTGTTATATCTGCGCAGTGCTGCTAACTCAAATTTTTCCATGTCCTTACAGACAATTCAAAATGTCCCTATGTTGATAATAAAAATCCCTAAATTAGTGCTGAGGATGCCGGAGGATTACTTTCATCCCTAGGATGTCCTGTTGAGAAAGAGTACCTTCAAAATGCCTCTACTGTATCCCTACAGGCTGAAGAAAATTACCAAAAGTCCCTACTTGTAAGTACAAATACCTATAGCTGGCAACACTGATCTCCAAATATATGTGCGAAGATCGAAATTTCTTAAAAAGGCGATCCTAAACATGTAATTACAATTAATTACAGATAGATGAAAAATTGCAGGATTTATCACAATACTGCCTTCTACAGTCACCAAAAAGAAGAAAAAAAGAATGTTATTATAAGAAACAACAAAGATTTTAAGGACTATATTTTATTAACAATCTAAAAAAACCGCTGAGCGCTAATGAGTTAAAAAATGTGAATATCTTTTTTGCATACATGCACATGGATTATTATGGGATTGTTTGTATATTGTGGCCCTTACTAATTTTATTTTCTATGTTGCTACTTGTCTTTTCCTGCAATCAAGATTACGTTTTGTGTGAAACGCATTTGTATTGTTCCCATACAAAAAAAAATCCTTAGAGCTTTTTTTTTAAAAAAAGGAGGTAACATGAGAAACATGATTGAACCATATGATCTGCAGTTTTAAAATTGTTAATCGATGGCATTAGTATAATATTTAATAACGGAAACAATATGATGTTGAAACTACCTGAGGTATGTATAAGTATTTTAAAAACTTGATTTCTTTCCCACGTCACTGAATTAATGATAACGGCTAAAATAAATAAATAAATAAATAAATAAATAAATAATAATTAAAAAAAAAAAAATCACAACTTCTCTTCATGTTCTTTCAGCTTCTGTTCGTTAATCGAATAGTTTATAAGATTATTTATTTTTACAATTTTATTAAATGCGGTTATTCTCACTAAATGAACATAATACATGACTTTCTAAATTAAAATTTACATGTAGAAACGTATGGGTAAGGACATATGGGTAAGGACATATGGGTAAAGACCAACCCATATGGGTAACTTTTGGGTTTGTCTTTAAACGACAAATTTTTGGTCCTCCTAAAGAATTTCATATACGAATTAGTAGAAAAAGGGCAAAAAAAAAAAAAAAAAAAAAAATCATCACATGTACTTTTGTCTTTACCATGAGTTAACAGATACTAATTATATAACATGGGGTAATTATTTTACCATTCTTCTGTATGTCTAAAAATGGAGTTCAAAATAACAGATTTGTAATGTAAGGGTTCCAGCATTTTGAAATATCATGTAAAGCTAAAAATTAACAAAACTCAGATTTTTATTTTTTTTCCAGAAAACAATATAAAAAAATTTTCTTTGTTTATGTTGTCATCTTCCTATCAATCATCTCCCTATCAATCATTATAGCTGGCAGAACTTTTATCAGCCTACAATACCATTTGATGGACAGTTGTATTAACAGAGAAGTCAACTTGAGTTGTTATATTTTCAGTAACATGCATGGGTCCGTACAGATTTGCGATTTCCTCTTCTTGGTAAGTATTTGTATGCATTGTCATTACTTTGTATATTTTTCTGGTATTAATATTCCAAATAAATAGCAAATTAATAATAAAATAATTTTAAATCAAGTTATTTTGGTGCATGTAGTAATGGTAGTAGACAAGCTGACTTTTTGTTGCTGTTGTTGTTAATGTTCCTGTCACCCTACATTTGGATTTAATAAAAGAAGGAAAAGAAGAAAAGAAAATTGTTTAGAGAAAATTAACAATGCCTGTCTTTACTTAATCTACATAGACACGTATAAAGTCAAACAGTGTAAAGAAAAGGAAAGCTTTTCTCGCTTCCATGAAAAGAAAATATTCCTTGAGATTATTAAATAAAAACTTTGTATGTAAACACCATAAAATGTAAAAAACTGCTAATTATTACTTTGAGCCGATTTAACAATTAATATATTCAATAATTGTTTCACTGCTGTATTCAGTAATTGCTTCGATTCAAAATTATAGGACGACTCTTCTCCAGGCGAACAAAGTGGTATAATGCACATTGCAGAAAATGCAAACCAAAAATATTTTACACTTGATATACAAAATTCCAGCCTAAAACACTTTTTCTTTAACTTTATAATGCTTAAATACATTTTCGTTTATTTATATTCAACAGGACTCTACGGTACATTTTCAACTGATCCATAATAATAGGTTTTATTTTTCAAATGATTAAACAAAATATTGCTTTTATATAAAGCTAAGTTCCCCCCCCCCCCTTTCAGTGAAATAATTCTTAGCCATTAAAAATTTCATGCATATACAATATCAAGTAGGTAAATTTGTTCTCTAGATTATTAGGTAAAGCGGAAGCAAGCAGCAAGAAATACTAAAAGCGCTACGCATTAAAATTATTCTATTCTTTTCAATGAGAATGTAGACGGTTTAGTACGAACATAAATAATTCTGTATCTATCTTTACTTTTTGCTATAGTTTAAGTATAGAGAAGTAAATTTCTGTTAGAATGTGATACAAAATACACTGCAATTTAACTTAAATTTATGTTGCATTTCCTGAAAGATTTGTAGGATAAACCATTAGTGACATATTTCTCACATAAACATTTTTCATAGAGCTATAGATGATTTAGTAGAAATAAATATCCACTTCTTTGAGAAAAGATTTGAAAATTTTTCGCATTTGCAGTGAAAAATAACACACAGCAGCACTGTAAGTTGTTTATCTATTTATTTAAAAACGTATAATTAGTTTAAGAATATTTATTTTTTAACCTTTCGTTATAAAAACATTTTACCTGAATTGACTGGTGTCCATTCCATAACTAATTTCCCTGCAACTGTTTTATTATTGTGATGTGAACATAATATATCCCGGGCCTGTGGTGCGTCTGGTGGACACTCCTAGATTTAAAAAAAAAAAGGAATAAATAACTTTTTTTTTAGAAGAAATTTCATTTCTATGTACACAAAATATGGCAATTTCAAACTACATTTTAAACAATATGTTTCATTAAAAGTGACTTCATTTTCTTTTAATATAACTTAAATTACTATTTTCAGATATTTATTTGACGTTAAAAAAATACCATGTACACTACAAAAAACCACAAAAGTTTGATGAAAATAACCAGGTTTTTCTATTGAAACGGATGATAAATATCTACTTATAAAGTTCTGTTTCATTTTATTTGATAATTATTTTGCAATGAAACAGACCGATCTACATTCGGTTTCGACAGAGACTTCTTCTTCCTCTGACACAGAATTCTGCTTTCCGTTTTAACCTCATAAAAGCACACTGTCTAACAATTTTGTTGAAATTGTTTAAAAAAAAAAAATATGGATGTATTATTTCACTAACTTTCCATAAATGACCGACCGCTTTACATTCCAAATGTTATGCGAAATATCTCAAAAAATCCTTGCTGAATTATGTAACTTGTAACTTCAGGAATGTAAAGAACAAATTTATACTTCAGCGAATGTTTTGTCCCAAAAGCAAAAAGAGGACATGAAAATAAAGACAAAACAGAATGTTTAGGATTACTTTTGTAAACATTAATGTATGATATTTCTTTTAATAATCTGCATTTATTTGTATGAAAACAATGCGTGTATTCACAAAAGTTTTTTTTTTTTTTCCCTCGTAAAATCGAAGATATTTTTCGTACATTTTTTGTTTATAACATACCAATGCAATGTTTTCACTAATACAAGTTAAATCGCAGAACATCCTGTAATCATCTACAGAGCTATTTCAACAATCCAGCGAATTAAAGGTTAAACTGAATATGATATTCTTTGAATGTTTTTAAGATGACATCGTGTTTCCTTGGATATCATCTACAACATCCATAAAATACATGCATAGAAATTCAAATTTTCTTTCTAATAATTTTAAAACTATCGATTTTAATACATTTTAAAAGGAGTAAAAACGTAAAAAACGGTAGATAGAAAACAATTTTCATGAATCTAATAATGTAAAAAAGCGCACAAAAACTTATCCCTATACTTTCAGCGAATTCAAAAGATATACCCAAACTAATTTTAATTCAGTGCAGTAGAATTCACCATAAATATTTAGAATCAATTCCAGACAGAAAAGAAATAAATAGTGGCAAGAATATCATTTAACAAAAATGAATAAAAAAACCATTTTCTGAAATAACTATACCTCACTTTTATTGCATTTTAGATTTTTTTTTTTTCTCAAAATGAGTTAAATCAAAATTTCTCTCTCTTTTTAAAAAGAGCAAAATCTGCGATACTGTAAGCATTAATATTGATGTCATAAATGGAACTGTATATTTTAACTAATAGTTCCTAAATCAAAAACAGCTTTAATACTTATCTGTTTACATTATACCCCGTAAGTTAATAATTTCTTATCTATAAAGTAGAATTTGTTATGAAATAAATATTTGAGTTTTGAATAAAACATTCTATAATGGATTTGAAATGATACTATTTTTTTTTCTATTTTCAAACAGTTACATGAATGAGAAAACTCTTGATGTCAGAGCAGTTTGAGTTTTTATTGAAATAAAGAAGAAAAAAAATGGAATCAAATAACTTTTATACCTTAGAAAAACAAAGCCATTAAAATGTAACAAAAACAAAGTTAAGTATCACGGGGAAAAAAAAAACAGCGATACCTTTTAGAGAATTTCATGAATATTTTATGAGAAGACTTATGGGGGGTGGGGTAAAGATATTTTTGTTCTTTTTTAAACGCATTAAAAGTTTTTTCTAGTGATTAGTTGTCTAAATTAGGAAGAAACAAAGAAACAGAATAGAACATAGAAATCTGATTTTGATGCATTATTATTGAAAATTAAACATCCAAAAATGAATAACAAAGTTATAACTAACATAGTTCCTCATATGAAAATTTTATCTTAAAACTAGGTAGCATGGTTTTTACTCTTCTTCTTACTTATTTATTTTCAAGAGTTTTGACAGTTTTCATGCTTTTGTCAGTTTGAAATCTAATCTAATAGATATAGCTACATTCATAAATAATATTATCTGAATGAAAGCGTTTAAAATAAATTGAACATGTCTGAATCAATTTTGAATTTGCAATTGGCATCAAAACTGTTAGCAACATACTAGGGAGTAATGTTACAATAGAAATTAGAATCAGTCAGCATTCAAAAAGGACTGAGTTGGGTTAGAACGTTCTTATACAAAGTATACAGTTTTATGTACCTTGTATAAAAATTAAAGTAATAATCGAAGACAATATTGTTTTTCAGATGTATAGATTGCTTTTCAGAACAATAAAACAGTTCCAAAAAGTAATAAAAATTTTGTTAAAGTAAAGAAATTAAAGATACAGAAAAATAAAAGCGTTTAACCAAAGTAATTTGTCTATACTAATTAGTTACGTAGGCACAAAAACACTTATAAAAATAACTACATTATCAACATCACGAAAATTATACAGAAATGCCATTTTATATTCCTAAAATTTGAACAGGAAAATAGGACATTGTGAAATACAGGTATAGGGGAGTCATCATGTTGCGGACATGTAAAATTAAACATGCGACTAATCGAACTTGGCCCAATGTGCAAATTCTCCTATAATCTATATAATGTTTCTCTAACGTGGACAAGTTACGATTAAATTTTGTAGAAACTATACGATAGTGACGATAAGGTATTATCTATACGATAAGGTGTTATCTGAATGGTCAACCCAGAAGCAAAGTATAAATTTGTCTTCTAGAGACAAAGCAGTAATGAAAGCTTTGGATAGAGATTTCGGCTAGAAAAATTAAATCTAATGCACATGAAATGTACATTTTCTTGAAAAAATTGAAAAGTTATTAAACTTTTGTGCTGAAACATATTCTCAAAATCTCATATTGAGAAGCATATTTGCAATAATTCAAAGCCAGTTAAGACTCACATTTAATGGTGGATATGAGGTAGGACGGTAGTGCCGCTATTATATTTATATATATATATATATATATATTTATTAGAGTTTTCATTCATTATAAATGGAATGATTTTATTTATTTCTTTCTTTTGTAGACACATTTATTAACTATGGAATTTCTGTTTTGTATAGTGATGTGTTTCCGTTTATTTCCGTCGAATTTCAGGAAATAAATGTTTTTACAACAATACATTATTTCAAATAATTTTGTTAATAGTGGAAAAAAAAAATTATTTTCTAAAATTGAAATTATAATGCAAATGTAAAGATTTGAATGGGCTCTTCCCAGCGTCGTCTGCTCAATCACGTGATAGAGGAAAATGAATAATCGAATTCTGAGAATCGAATTCAATTAAATATTGTTCTTAAGAACAAACATTTTAATATTCAATATAAAATAAAATAAAAGTAATATTGTGCATTTGTAAACAGTAGAATAATTGTATTTGTAAATTTAATAATTTTTAAAAAACATTTTATGTGTTTATTTATTTTTACCTATAAGAATCGATTTTTGTATATCGTAGTGTAACTGTAATATTAACTGATCTAGCAATAAATAATAGCTTCTTGTGGAATGTTTACGGATTATAAATGGAAATTTTAAAATGTTTTCAATTAATTTAATTGCATAAAGGTGTTACAACAAGTTAATTAACTTAGTTACTGGTCTAAATGGATTTACGTAGTACGATATTGCACTGTCACTGATTTAAGTACCAAAAATCAGAGTATTTAAACATGCCTTCATGAACATCAATAACAGGTATAAACTAAATGATGATTGTAAATGTATACAGCAAACAAAAGATGATGAATAATGATATAAAATGGATTAAAAATGATGATGTGTAAAAAATAACACAGATTAAATACGATTGATCAAAAATAAGAATAGAAAATATGTCATTTCAGCAATCGCTCTAGATAAACAAGACTTCGTCTGCTATTTGTTTTTCCTCTATCATGTGACCTCTGACGTCAGGTGGGAAGAGTCCATTACTTTTACTAATAATAAAAAAAAAAAAAAAAAAAAAAAAAAAAAAGAGAGAAAAGAATGAAAAACATTAAAATAAATTAAACAGGAGTATTTAGTAGGGAATAGTGGAAAAATTTAAGGGAAATATACACCCATCTATAAAATTTTTCGTTGTTAGTAATAGCAAATAACGATTAAAAAAAGTTCTTTTGAGCTGAAAGTGTTAAGCTGTGGCTAGGGGAAAATATAGATGCGATCGAGAAATGTTTTTATTCGTATTACTGAAAAATTATGTAACAAAATTTTGAAAAAAAAAAAAAATGCAGTGTCTTTTTCTACAGATAATATAATAACACTTATATTTATTTTTTACTTATTTATCATCTTAGAAAACGCAGCTTCAAAATTTTAAACAAATGATTTTACACTAAAAATAAATAAATAAGCTACATACAATCTTTTCGCAGTTTCAAATTTAATATCTATTGTTTATAACTCGTAAGATCGTAAATATAAGTTAATCAGACCCTTTTATTTTAACAACTGGGAAGAAAAAAAAAGAAAGAACCGAATTTTACCTTAGAGTCAACTCATTTTCCACCATCCTCCCTCCATCTTTCTAAGCAAGATATCAGTCTATTCCCATGTCAGTTTGATCGATTATCCTCTCTTTCAAATAGTCATATTTACAAATTATTATAAATTTTGAAAATATGCCAAGAAACTGTATTTTAATCGTTCGGGGAGTATTTGAGATACATGACAACGGAAACGAAAGAAAAAAAAAAATCATCGTCTGCAACGAAATAAGGCAACTAGAGAAAAGAAGGGTACTTAGCTTTAAATTGAATGATTGATGATTGAAATAGACAAGAATTTTAGAACCATTAATCATTCTCTTGAATACAGACACTCGAAATCGCCCCAAATTTTCCCTCGACAACAAGAAATACCGCAGTGCATTTGAGTTCTGACGAGCTACTTGGACGACATAACCTAGCTCCGATGTTACTTTGTGAGACGTGGCTGTCAATTTTAAAGGAGTAAAAGAAGTTGAAGTAAGTAAAAGTAGCAGGGGGTTTGAGGAGTGATCACCTATACATTAAAAGATTTTTCTATTATAAGTAGAGTGATTTTAGACGTCTTGTATGCCAACAAAAGCGTAGGATCTTTTCATCCGTGATTTATTTTTCACTATAGAAAAGGGAGACAAGATTTATTAGATTTAAAAGTGGTGTGAAATTGTCAGGTTTCAAGAGTCTTATCAAATAATCTAAGAGTTAAATAACTGTAGGCAATAATATCTGCGACATCAGAGAATATTTTTTATACATAAAAACTACTTCTTGAAAAATGTCTTACCTTTTTTCTGGTATGAGAAAATTCATTTTATAAGCTGTTTAAGAGGAGACAAAATAATGCTACTTAAAAGTAAGGAAGATTTAAAAAAAAAAAAAAAAAAAAAATCTTGATAAAAAATATGAGGTATACCTTTCAGTGCTTTAAAATTTTGTATTAATATCTTAATAAATTTTAAACGCGTATGTACAAAGTGATACAAAATAGAATAAAAATTTGCCACCTGCGAAATGACAGAAAATTCTTCTCTCTTCAAAAATCGCTGAACCCAGAAAAATATGGAAGGTACTTAAAACCGAGAAATAAGAAGAAGATTTTGAGTTGAACATTAAATTAAATTATTTTAGTTGCTTAAAAATATATCAATCTAAAACCCTCAGCGAGTACAAGATATGCGGCAGAACATATTGCTAAAAAAATTCCCATCTACAGCAGCGTCAACTACTCCAAGCGGTTGGGAGGCAAAATACAACCAGCGGCAGGTTAAAAAAAAAACTTTAAAATTATACGTAATCGAACGAATTGAGGATTTTAGCGATTTCAATGCATTTATTTGTTTTTATTTATAAAGAGATATACAAAATAGTAATTAAAGTTTATGAAAGTTATTTTTAAGACAATGCTCAGCAAAACGGGCAAAGCATGCTAGTTTATACTAGGGTGGAAGATGATAAAATATACGCTAGTAAAGTATACACCTAGTAAAAATACTTTCCGTCAAATTTGAATTTATCCAAAAATTTGCAATAAAATTACATATGATTTTAAGATATTTTATTTCACAAAAATTGTACAGTTAGTTAGACACATAAAACGAATACAGTGGATTTCACCGGAAAAATTCAATCTTGAGGCGTAAAAAAAAAAAAAAAAAAAAAAAAAAAAACGGATTTTTATTTTATTTTCAAGGAAAATTATTTTGAATATGAAAAAATGTTACATAAAATTTATAGTAAGGGATTCATTGCCTATGTTTTATTTCATTTGTAATTATATAGTAGTTGTTTAGAGTGTGTGAAACCAAGACCGGCAGCATTTATAGTAGATGAAATATTTTTATCAAGTGCAGTAATTGATTCATTTTTTTTTTTTTTTTTTTTTTTTAATAAACAAATAATTTTATAAAACTTATATTTTTATGAAACATGAAAGTTTTACAATGAAAAATCAAATTAGAAAACTTGAATGTGAACTAAATATTTCTACTAGTTAGCATTTTTAGTCCTCCCGCTACAGTTTTAGTTTGTAATAAGATTTAATTGTTTGGAAAATAAACAATTTAAATAATATATAAGAAAAGAGTATTTTTTTTTCGATTTTGGTATACTTTTGTTTTATTGAAATGCATTTTTTAAAGACTTAAAAAAAATATATATTATTTTTAATTTCTTTGTTTTGATGGCAACAGTTTATTCTCCATGTTGTGTGATAGCTCTACATATGATTACTCTGATTTTTTTTTTTTTTCCATTTTTCTATCCGATTTCCTTAAACGTTTGATTTAATAATTTATTTCATTTCTCATTCAATATGGTTTTGCTGCTCGATCGGAGCATGAACAATATATCTTTGCTATTGTTAGCTGTATTGTTTTACGAAATCTTGCAGCTCTCTCTCTGCTTTAAAGAAGTACATGTTTCCTGATGAGAATAATACTTTTAATTTTAAGCATTTATTATTCCAATTAATATTCCTGTGGTTATTTTCCCCCTTTACTTTTTAACTGGAGTCTTAATTTCTGAATCGCTTTTAATACCTTTAAGGAGTTCCTTCATCAATTTTCTCTGTCAATATGCTTATGGTCCTTTTACTTATGTGGGTGTAAGTATTTTAGATTGGTTCTGTCTCTTATTGGATCTAAATATCAATCGCAACATTTCTGTGCTAGTTTTTATACTGTGTTACAATCAGTTTTATTTTTGTGGTAATGGTACTGACATATATTTACTAAATGCTAAAATTTTAATGTTAAAATTTATTTTGATATATATCCTTTATATATATCAAACAAAGTAACTAGATATCATATATAAGGGAGCGTTATTATAAAGTACTTAAAGTAGACCAAGTTTTTATTTTTATTTTTCCTTTATTTTTTATTTTTTTTTTTTTTTAATACGAGCGTATATACTCACACACAACAATAAATCTCACATAAAAAAAAAAAAAAAAAAAAACTACATTTTTTGAAATATTATAACACATTTATAAATTAATTAAAATTTTCAAATTTTAATTTAACAACTGAGATATTTTTTCTATGTACACAAAACAAGTCCGTAACTAAAATTTATCAAGCAATACATAGTTGATATTTTTTAAACAGTAAAAGTTAAGGCTTTAACTGTAACACGATAATAAAACATAAATTATTAAAGTAACTGAAAAAAATATTCATGACTCACTTTTAACTTGCAGATTTTGTGCTCGGAATATTCTGCATGGCATAAAGGAACAAAAACTCCTCTGGAATTATAAGCACTGGAATTAGAAAAAAATTAAATATTTTCAGAAAAATATTTTAATGATGAAGTAAATATAGAAGAATAATATTATTTCACAAGATTAGTAGATAAAACTCAGTTTTGTTTTCCTTTATTTTCTCTAATTATCTGAAATAAATTTGTAAATACGCTAATATCCTTGCATAAACAAATGAAATTTATGTAACTTATTGCTGTAAAAAATATTAAGATGAAATAGAAAAAATATAAGCCAAACTAATTATTTTTTGGATGATAAAAATAGTTAAATTATATAATTATGAAAATTAAACAAATTTTGTAATGAAAATAATTATAGCGATTTAAGTTTCTAAATATAAACTAACATCAACAAAGAAAAACTGCCAGGAAAATATTACCTTCAAATTATAAATTTGACAAATATAAGCAGAGTGCAATTTTATTTGTTTATTACATTCTCTATTATTCCTTTTCTCCGGTAATTTGTTATGTGTAAGAAAAAAAAAAAAAAAAAAAAAAAAAAAAAAAAAAAAAGGGTAACCATTCGAACATAAAAGATTAAAATTAAATTTCGATACAATTTTCACCAAACTACCTAGTATGACCTTTAACTCTTAACGGCCCTCTTCACTTACCGTCGCCGGAAGCCCGAGCCAATGTTATTCTATGGGGAAATTTTCTTTACAAATAACTTATTAACTAATACATATTTTTAAATTCTGTTTTCACATTCAGAAAATTCCCAACTGTTAAATTGACGGACATTTTCTAAAAATGTATTTTTTAAATTTATAATATTAATTGCAAAAGGAAAAAAATTCACATATTTAAAATTCGTATTTTGCAGCTTCAAAATAAAATATAAAAAATTAATAAAATAATTTTTTTGAAAAGATCCGTCAATTTAACAGCTGGGAATTTTCAGAATGTGAAAGCAGAATTTAATAATATGTATTATTTAATAAGTTATTTGTAAAGAAAAATTTCCCATAGAATAACATTAGCTTCGGCTTCCGGCGGCGGTGAGTGAAGCGAGCCTTTAAATGCATAGCGATGTCGATCTGCATCGTATGTTTAAAACTTCATACCTCTTTATGTATCAACCTTTGCATAGTTTTTTTTCCCTCTCTTTTAATTTTTCCAAAACTATTTTATCGTTTCTGAACGCAACTAAAAATTTTGACAGTTTATCTGTGACAATTTTCATTTGTTGACGCGCTCTCTGATTACAATTTCATTTCGGCAGGTGTTGCAATTTACGATTATTTATATTGATATAAATATATAAATTGTTTTCGATAGAAACAAGGTAAGAGTAACAATATATATATTTTTTCATATATTGATAAATTTATGCAAGAAAAATGTTTTTTTTTTTTTTTTTTTTTTTTTTTTTTTTTTTTTTTGTATTTTCCCCCTTAATTCATCCATTTCCCGGTTGATTTCAAGTGTTATTTATTAAAAATAAAAATTCATACATTTAAGGGTTAAAAGATCGTTGTGTCGAACATAAACAAGATGCAAGTTATATGCTAACAAAAACTATTTTTTCCTGACATTTAAGTACAATGAAGATATAAAAGTATTGCAAAATAAAAATAATAAATAATTATGCATAAAATTAACCTGGAGTGGGTGGTAAGAAATTACATTTTGTTACTAACTTCATAGTTGTAATATCTGTACTGATAAGTATAAAGGATTTAAGTCCATATTCTTGATTTTTCAGGAGAAGAAAAATAAAGTTAAACTAACTAAAAACTAATGAGCAGAGTCGATTAGGAAAAAAGGATTGTGTTGGTTTATACGCTTTATACCAATCAGTAATTGTCAATCTTCATTTAATAAAGAGAAAAGTTTGAATTAAATATTTTATACCAAAGATTAATGCTAAATTTCTGACTTGAATCTTTTTTCACCAATGGATTTTCTCAAAGACTAAATGAAATGGATTTAAATCCTTTATACCAATCTATAGATAATTTTTTTCTGAGTCAGACTGTATACTTAACTCAAAATCGACATTTTTGGACTTAAATCCTTTTTACTTATCAGTACAGATACATAAAATAATTTTCTCTGTTCAAATTAAGGACATTTTTATTAAAATCGAAAGAAAAACACAACCACACAGAAAAGGTTATAAAACCAGTAATAAAATCTATCAGAGATTATAAATAAAAAATGAAAAAGCCATGTCATAAATTACATTATTTAATTTAAAAAACTATAATATCATAAGTAATGAACTAGAAAAAAAAAATAATAAAGAATACTTGATTTAAAATTTTATTCAATAGATTTCCAATGGATATATATCATAATTAATCTTAAAATAAGAGATATTTTCTAAGAATTATCAGGACTATTTAACTCTTCGGCTAACGACGCAAGCCAGTAAAGTAAGATACGTGATCCATTAGAGATCGAATGTGCGGAAATGGTGAAACTCCTCTACACTTTCAGTTATACATTTAATCATCCTGAATAATTATTAACCCAATAGTAAAAATATTTATGAAGGTATTTTATTAAACATTAAGCTTGCCCAAACGAATCTTTTAAGTAATTTAAGTCGAAATATTCGGTAATACGAAATTTATTAAATAATCACCAACTCTATGGTATTAAAATATACTATAATTAACTGCAAAATCCCAATAAGTATATGATACTGAAACTTTCTGTTTATATCTATATTTAATGTATATTACATTGCGCATAATTAATATGGAAATAAATGTATTACAGACAAAAAATGATAATAAATAAATAAATAAAGCAAACCATCAATTTTAAGTTTTCAAAAGGAAGGTACATATTATGCTTAAAGTTATTGAAAAATATGAAATATAAAGTTCATATACGCACAATAATTTGAACGTTTAGTATTAAATACTAAAATAAAATATACTTCGAAAATGGAATAAATACACATTACAAACATGAATTTTGTATTAAATTTTTAAAAGCTTTATAATGTGTTAAATAATTAATTTTTCCAAAATGCTTAAATACTCTGTAATGTGGTTCAAATAAATAATAAAAAATATATCCCATATAAATATTTTAAAAATCTAAATGATTTAATTATACTATTTCTATATTTATAAATTTCTTATAAATTGGCAAGCAAATTAATGTTGTTGTACGGTTTAAGGCCGATTGAATACGCAAATGTCCTAGGCCTATGGGTGTAATGCCTACCAGGCGGTCTTTCTAAGGTATCTTTAGTCCGTATTTACGCAAGTTTTGGAGAAAACCACGGAAAACTCCGACCGGCTAGGTCTATGAGCTTGACCTGGGATCGATCCAGTCGTTTCCCATCTATCTGCTTTTAGCGCAGAACCGCTCGGCAAGCAAATTAATAATTTTAATTAATTAAACTCAACAAAAATAATAGTTTAATTAATTAAACTCAACAAAAATAAAGAAAAAAAAAAGAATTTTTTCACTAAATCTTTAAATTCGAATAAATTCTTAGATTTTTTTTTCTTCTCAGTGAGTGTGTGTGTTAGTTTTACTATTTTTTCTACATTACAAAAAATATAATGATTTTTATTTTTATAATTTGAACTTTTTTTCATTTTTGATTAAATTTTCATCTAAACTAAAATATGTTATGAAAATTATACATATGTTTTCTTAATTTAACTAAAAGACAACAGTATTACTCGTTTTGCTTATTTCTGGCGTTTTATTTTAAAATAAAAATATTTGTTTTAAACAGAAATTTATAATAAAATTGGGATCAGATTTATAGATACTATTTAGAAAAAATATAAATAAGTAAATTATACATTCTGCAATACACATCTTGGGAAAAATAATAAAGTTTTAGAATATTAAAATAATTTAGATATTTTTTCTACATAATTAAATATTTTGCATCCTTTAAAAATGTATAAAAAAAAATTTTCTATTAAAAATTAATTAACGTCTACGGGATGAAATATGATCAAGAGTAACAAAATACACTAAGGTTTTTATTTTTGATAGCTTAAATAAAGTACATGAAAAACATTTTTTATCATAGCTCAAAATTTTAGATAACCTCGTGTGTGATTAATTTTTTTTTTTTTTTTTTTCGAGTTTAGGTAATTATTTTACTAAAATGTTGTTAATTTAATTACTATTAAAGATTTTTTTAATTTTTCAAAATTTTATTTTACTGAAAAATTACAACTAAGGTTTTAAACCTCTTGCAGACGATTAAAAAAAAGAAGATCTAAGGTAAATGCAGGTAATATGGTCACCTTAAAAATAGAAATTAATTGATTAAAAAAAAAAAATTCTCCAAAAGAGAAAACTCTTTTTAGCACTCGATTTTTTTTTTTAAATTAACAATAATCAAGATTTAAACCTGCAAGAAAAACAAAAGAAAGCCTAAGTTGAGGAAGGTAATATGCCCATAGGTGAAATATAATGAAGAGATTCATATTTAACACATGAAAACACATCAATTATTATAAAACCAAATTTAATTTTCGAAACTTTACAAAAATTAATGAAAGGATAAGTAAGAAGAAAATTTAAGAAATAATATTAAGCAATTTTAAACAATTTTCAGCAAAATTTTAAGCAAATTTAAACTTTTCACGGTCAGAAATATTTTTTATTTATTTTGACTTCACACGTATGACAAGTAAAAACTTCCTTATATTTTTTGGTAAGTCATACACATACCTCGTGACGTATTACACACAACACATAATCTCATATCCTCAGCTTTTTCTTTGTTGAAAATAAAGTTAAACCAACATTTTTTTTTATCTTTTTTTTTTTTTTTTTTTTTTTTTTTTCTCGGG
Organism: Salticus scenicus; assembly: GCA_963930645.1. Lineage (NCBI taxonomy): Eukaryota > Metazoa > Arthropoda > Arachnida > Araneae > Salticidae > Salticus > Salticus scenicus. The sequence goes on along the minus strand of OZ005654.1, from coordinate 112,355,629 downwards.
GATCTTTTCTACTATTATTTCTAGACTGATATATATACAGTGCGCAAAAAGTCCGTAGATACTTTAAAAATTCATAAAACCCTAAAAAATAACCGAAATAAAAAACGGTTTGCAGGTTTAGCATTGATAGGTCACGGTATTTTTTTTTAAGATAAGAAGAAAAAATAGTTCAAACAGCAGCCGACAGATGGCGCTGGTACAGTCGATAACAAAAGTATCCGAACACTAGCAAAAATTCTTATGTAAAAAAAGCACACTTCATACGGTTTTGTTAAATAAATCCTTGTCGAATCCTGTTCTTACTGTAAGAACACGATTCGATAAGGGTTTATTTAACAAAACCGTATGAAGTGTACTTTTTTTACATAGGAATTTTTGCTAATGTTCAGACACTTTTGTTACCGACTGTATATATATATATATATATTATTTTGAGTGTACCTGTATTTTCAGTTTGCTAATTTAAAAAAAAAAAAAAAAAAAAAAAAAAAAAAAAAAATCGCTTCAAAAATTTTTAGTATACAGTCGGTAAGCTATCAATGCTAAACCTGCAAACAGTTTTTTATTTCGGTTATTTTTTTCGGGTTTTATGAATTTTTAAAGTATCTACGATTTTTAAAGTATCTACTATTTTGCCCACCCTGTATATATATATATATATATATATAGAGAGAGAGAGAGAGAGAGAGAGATGTGTGTGTGTGTGTATTTTATCGCTGTTGGGATGCTTGAGTGCATTCAGTATTAGTTTGAGAAGCCCTAGGTCTTTTTTCCAAATTAGAGCACGATAGATCATTGCGGATTTTACGACAGCAGTACTTGAGGGACAAGGAGTATGGCGAACCTGTTTTTCAGAAAAACAGGTTTCTGGAAAAGAAATTTGCTTTCCATTTTTGGCATTATTCTTTGTCGTATGTGGGTTTTCAGACAAAGATCTTGGAGCAAAATCTTTCCCAGGAATTATATTCACAGGATAGATAGGATAGGATTGACACAATACATACCTATCCCTTTTAAGTTACATTTAACGTTGGATGTGTCAATGTTATAGTTTTGTCCTAAACCGAAGAAAATATTCTTTCAAATTGAGCTTTTGTAATATTTTCATGATTAGTTTGTTCTGAAAATAAAAGAACTTCTTGGTCCCAAAATAGCTCAAATGGCACAAAACAGGATTTATCCAAAGGCTGTAGCTCATGGGTTGTATTAGAAGGTGAACAAGGTAGAAGAATATAATTTTTTTTCAGCCTCATCCAGAATTAAGTAATCAAGATGGGACTTGACCCCATGAAAGGTGAGAAGACAGCGTCCTTGTGGTTTAAGTTTTGATACGTGCAAGTAATATATGCCCATTGAGCATATTGAAAACAATAACGAGTTTTAAAAAACCGCTCGTAATTCTGTCTGAAACTCAGCTATTGAAATTCATTTATATAGTTGAAAAGACCATTAAACCAACTAAAATATTATGTACTAACAGGCTTTGCCCGCTTCGCTGGACACTACATTTAAATGAATTAAAAAAAAATGAATCAATATTTTTTGTACCGTTCTACAAATTAAAACTAAAAAGAAAATACATTGAAATTGCTTAAAAACTTCGCTTCGGGCCCTTGCTGACTTCGACAGAAACTTCTTCACCGCAAAGTCTTGGTACTGGATAATTTAATTTATAGAAATGTCAGTAATACAGGTAAAACTGCATTAATCATTTTCTTTTTGATAATAAATAGTACGGAAAAAAGCATAATATTTTACATGGAGATATTTTGTATAATCAGACCAATTAAAAAAGAAAAAAAAATGCTTTTCCCTTTTTTCCTACTCGAATAACTATTGTATATTTCAATGTAATGGCATCATTTAATATAACCCAGTATTTGTAACTTGTATATGGCAACACTCAATATGGTTTGGTTTTGTGTTCGAATATGTTTTTTATATCTGTGTGTGTAAATAAAGTGTTAAGTCTTTGGAATTCGATGTAAATTCAATAAGTACGTATTCAACATTCATTCCAGTGTTATGACAATAACAAAAATATTTAAAATAAAATTGAGAAAAATTGTGCAAACACGTTGAAACAGCTTAGATGTATTTGGCGCAGAAGTAGCTCGGACGTTTCTCGCCAAAATGTTTACTTATGGATTTGCGATACCCATATTTCGAAATGAACATGTCCATAAGATAAGTATTTTGAAACAAAATTATTCATTTCGAAATGAGAATGTCCATAAGATAAGCATTTTTCTTTCTTGAAACAAAAATACTCATTTCGAAATGAGCATGTCCATAAGATAAGCATTTTGAAACAAAATTACTCATTTCGAAATGAGAATGTCCACAAGATAAGCATTTTTTACTTTTTTGAAACAAAATTACTCATTTCGAAATGAGCATATCCATTTACTCATATCTGATTATTTAATTTTTAACAGTGTAACTTGTAACGATTATTTTCTTGTACAGTAGGTAAGATAATATTTCGTAGGATAATTACAGGTATGTAGAGAAGATTTTTGCAGTTAGTAGCAGGTAGATAAAATGTTAATAGAAGTTTCCAGTTCGATGGTCTCCATTAGGCCATATTTTCGTATAGGTGAAATCTACTTGCGTTGATTGCCGCTAGAAATATTATTTACAATTCTTCCATTAAATAACCAAGATTCGATCCAGAGGTGTTTAAAAAAATGAAATTCAGAGATCAATAAAGATTTGACAAAAATGTGCACAGTTTTCTTTATTGACTTGCTGCATAAAATAAGGAGGGAAGGTGCCCCTAATGTATAAATATTTTAGGAACTACATCCGTATCTTCTAAGCAGTAGCGATCAGAGAAAAATGATGAAGTTTCAGCAAAATTCAAATTATTGTTACATATTGGCATTTAATTTCATCGCCAGCAAGAACACATAAAAAGTGGTTTTTTAAAGATACGTTACACTGAAACGTTACACTGCTAACAATTTTGAATACAGAGTAGGATTGCCATAATATGATAACCCTATGAAAATCACAAATTTCGCCAGAGATTCATCATGAGAAAAGTTAACCGCAACGGATAGATATACATAAAATATAGCTATAATTTAATTGTGTTGAAGGATAATTTTGACTAACTGAATAAATTACGTTAGAAATAAGGCTACTGTGATTTGGGAGGAACATAAATAAAATAAGCCATGTGTTACTCTTCATGATAGGAAATGATTATGAGAATATGCAAGGAGATTGATTATATTTTACATTTTATTTTTTATTTTTTATTTTACTGATAGAGGAAGAATTCGGCAGTTACTAAAGATTAATATTGAATACATGAGTGAATTATTATATAAAGCGATAAAATAGATTTGAATTAAAATTAAATACAGAATTTTTAAAATATATGTGATTTCTACATCACATATATCTCCCCTTCACCCAGAAAAAATTTTACGAAGGGAGAAAATTTTTTATATGTTCTTGCTGTTACATGAGTAAAATATTTATTATAATACTAGATGATATTACTGTTATATGAGTGTAATTTTCTCTAAAAATGTAAAAATATAAAGAACTTCAATGAATATTACACGAGGCACACATCCCATACAAAAACATAAGAAATAAAAAATATAGTCATGACATAAAATAATTACAAAGGATCCACATCAAATTATGTATAATCTTTCGCATAATAAAAACAGCTGTAGCATATATATATTAAATATCTGGACATATGTAATAGTCCGTATTATATTTACCCTTATTTGGTAAATTCAAATGACCTATATATATATATATATATATATTTATTAATAAAACAAGCATATGCATTTATTTAACATTGGGCCAAACAAAACAGGTCACATGCCAGCTTATCTGACTTAAATATGCTTAAATTTGAGCTCTTTTTTTTTATGTGTATATATAATTTTTTTTATAACATTTATGCATACATTTAGAAAACATGATATAAACACATAATATATACACATCATAGTAGCAAAATATAAGCATTGGTAATTAAGTGTGTTAATAATAATTAGGCATGGCTGTATTATGATAAGAATTGACATACAAGGTTTTTTTTTTTTTTTTTTTTTTTTGCATAAATTGTTGGTGTTTACATAGGTGAGAGAAAATGAATATTTAATAAGATATGATGATGTTGATTTACTAAAGTGACATATGATAATGCCTGAAGTAAAAACAATGTGCATGTTAAATCTCTGTAGTGTAATGTGAATTTCTCTTTTTTACTACTTTTTCTTTTTTATATTTATAATAAAAGAATTTTTATTTTCATGTATAAAAGTGTTAAGTATACTTTTAATAATCATATAATTTACAAATATTTAAAATGTGAATGTTCATGCTGTAATTGTAATCGAGGGAAAAATATTAATCATCTGTGCAAGAGTCTAGAGTGAATATATATATATATATATATATATATATATATATATATATATATATATTTTTTTTACAGTTTCAAGCTAAAGCAAATCAATCATGCAAAATGATTGATCAACAATTTACCAACGAAGCTTAAGTAAATTTTATGTTATGTGTAAAAAATGTGTAAACATGAAAATATGTGTGTGAATGTGTGAAAAGGAAGCCTTATTGAAACCTATAAATATCACAAAAGAACAATTGCACTAAATAAAAATATTATGGACATTTAAAAAAAAGTGTGAATCTGTAACGATTATTAAAACTTTTGATTTGTAAAAATGTAATCATAATGTGTCCAAAATTATCATTAAAAATATTTACACCTGGTTATAATTTATTGAAAAAATTAATTATTATGTACGAAGTGTGAATGTGTAAGTGTGTTATAATTGTCATAACATATTTTTTTTTAATTAACAAAATAAGAGGAAATCTGTCATGTAATGTCCAAATTTTAGTGCCAAAGATTTAAATATGTAATATATACCTTTTATAGTTATGAAGGTTCTTTGACAAAAATTTGGCAAACAAGTTTAAAAAGTGAAAGTAATATGAAAATGTGTGTAGCGTGAACTAATTCGATTAAAAAAAAAGTTATCTCATGCGTAAATGTTCGAAGTAAGCATTTTTTACAGTTACTGGACAAGGCAAATCAATCATATGTATGATTGATTAATCATTTACCTAAAATAATTGTAAGGTAAATATCTTTCTTTTTTTTTTGTGTGTGTGTGTATAATGTGTAAACGTGAAATAATTGTGTGAATGTGTTTATAAAATTTGTGAAAAACGAGAAACCTTGCCAAATCTAACCTATAAATACTACAACATAAAACAATTACACAGAGAAACCTCTTAAATCATCAAAAGTTAAAAAGTTCTTTTTTTTTTTTTTTTTTTTTTTTTTTTTTTTTTTTTTACACAGTAGTCTTTTTTTTACAGAAAAATAGGTAAGTGTGAAACTATGATCTGTGGTGATCATTATTGTAAATTTTTGAAAGATGGTTATTTACAAAATTTTGTAAGTACAACAAATGTATGTGTACAAATTTCGGTTAATTGGTAATACACCATGAAGTAGAAAAATAATGAATATATTCATACATACCAAATCTATATACACCATAAAATGTAAAATCTGCAAATACATAAACCATTCATTTGTGTAAGCATGTGAAAAATATTGAGAAATATCTGTGTTAAATTGATGTGCTTGTTAAAAATGTCGAACAACATGAGTAATTCAAATAATTACATTTAACAATTTAAAAGATGAAGTATATGTGATGTTTATATATGTATTAAAATAAATTTGATGTTTGTGAGGCATAAAATATTATTGATTATAACCATAATTTGTAAATAAATATAACATGTTGAAAGAAAATTCAAATGGATAGTGTGTGTGTGTGTGTGTGTGTAACCGCAATTAAATTGAAGTGCCTTGAGTGAAACAAGATGATCGGATAAATAAATCTTCTCTGTTCCGAAGCACCAAATTGCATAAATAGGTATAAATATGTGTAAATGTATAACAGCAATAAAAATAAATTTATACTTGCTGAAAGTGAATATAAACATTGTCAAAAAAATGTGTATGTGTGAAACAAAACTTATATATGTGAAGTAACTATGTAAATAAAAAAATGCCAATACATAATTTCCAGAAAACAACAAAGATTGTCAACATTGTCAACATGTAATTTTGTATATTATGTATACATGTATAGCAAAACTTGTAAGTTGCAGTGAAAAGATCCTTTAAAAATATTGAAAAAAAAAAAAAAAAAAAAAGGTATGAGTAATTATTTTAAATATTTGAAAGAAATATAAAATTAACAAGTAGTTAACAATAAATTTATAACATTAGCATTAAATAAAATTTGTTTTGCTTATTTGTTTATTTATTTATTTTTTTTTTTTTTAAGATACTGCGAGGTAAGGTCATGTGAATTAATGTTAAAGCTGCATAAATTATCATCATTATCATTACTATTATTATTGATTTCTAGGTATGTAACGATTATTTTCTTGTACAGTGGGTAAGATAATATTTCGTAGGATAATTACAGGTATGTAGAGAAGATTTTTGCAGTTAGTAGCAGGTAGATAAAATGTTAATAGAAGTTTCCAGTTCGATGGTCTCCATTAGGCCATATTTTCGTATAGGTGAAATCTACTTGCGTGGATTGCCGCTAGAAATATTATTTACAATTCTTCCATTAAATAACCAAGATTCGATCCAGAGGTGTTTAAAAAAATGAAATTCAGAGATCAATAAAGATTTGCAAAAATGTGCACAGTTTTCTTTATTGACTTGCTGCATAAAATAAGGAGGGAAGGTGCCCCTAACGTATAAATATTTTAGGAACTACATCCGTATCTTCTAAGCAGGAGCGATCAGAGAAGAATGATGAAGTTTCAGCAAAATTCAAATTATTGTTACATATTGGCATTTAATTTCATCGCCAGCAAGAACACATAAAAAGTGGTTTTTTAAAGATACGTTACACTGAAATTAAGCTAACAATTTTGAATACAGAGTAGGATTGCCATAATATGATAACCCTATGAAAATCACAAATTTCGCCAGAGATTCATCATGAGAAAAGTTAACCGCAACGGATAGATATACATAAAATATAGCTATAATTTAATTGTGTTGAAGGATAATTTTGACTAACTGAATAAATTACGTTAGAAATAAGTCTACTGTGATTTGGGAGGAACATAAATAAAATAAGCCATGTGTTACTCTTTATGATAGGAAATGATTATGAGAATATGCAAGGAGATTGATTATATTTTACATTTTTTTTTTTTTTTTTACTGATAGAGGAAGAATTCGGCAGTTACTAAAGATTAATATTGAATACATGAGTGAATTATTATATAAAGCGATAAAATAGATTTGAATTAAAATTAAATACAGAATTTTTAAAATATATGTGATTTCTACATCACATAACTGATATAAAATCATGTTTTCACTTTTCTGAAAAAGGAAGGGTAAAATTAATCCCCTCCGTTTCATTTACCAACCCTTACTAAAACGTTATATTTTTCTATTAATTGACCCTTATTGTCGGTTTGCCGGAATTTCTTCAAATCTGTGGATAGATTTTAAATAATACTTACACTATATTTAAAAATTCGTAAGCATTACAATGGACTTGATTTTAGAAATAGATAACATTTGAAATACAAACATATTTGAAGTTTATTTCAATGTGTAATATATCAGATAAGTTTAAAAGCCTAATACTAAGTCTGTTTCTCTAATACGACATATTCATATGATTGCAAGTATTACATAACAATCTGAACGCAAACAGAAAAATTAAAACATTCTTAAATATTATTATAACACAAAGAATATTGGGGAATCGGCATTTATCGAATCTAACCTGAAGTCGACCTATTGATTTTGTCACCGTTAATAATTTTTTTTCTGGTTACGTCAGTGAAGCTACACATGACTTTTTCATTGATCTTGTTTGCGTTGTCAAATTTGAGAATATATATTTATTAGTTTAATAAACATGATTATTTATAATATAATTAGTTTAGTATACATTTAATGAAATAATGTTGATTATATTTTTGTAAGAAAAGTATAATATGTCAAAAGGATTTAATCATTACATTTGTTAGTATAAGCAAATTCAGTATAAGTTTAATCAATATTTTTATTCTTAAACTGGCAGCTTCCCCAAGTTAAAATTCTTGCTGGTATTTGTTTGCTAGTCTAGCATTAAATGCTGTATCCCAGCATGTAAAATAGCATAAAATACCAAAAATATTTGCTGGTTCCACCAAAATTACCAGCAAGTCATGGTGTGTATTGGCACAGTTTATTGCTTGTCCAGCATACATAATCCAGCTTCTGTTGCTTGAATAGTATGTTGCTGGTCCAGCAGTAATTATGACTACTATTTGCTTGAAATTTCTGCTATACTAGCAGTAATTCACAAACAACAGATGCTTTTTTGCTGCTATTTTCTCACTTCTCACTGGCATCTAGCATGCCATGCTATTTCTACTTTAGCTGACGACATAACATATTACGCTGGCAAGCATGGAAAAGCACATAATAGCTTGTTAAGGTACATACCTCTCCAGGCTTTGGAAAAGCTTAAACAACAAATAAGCATAAAATGCTTGTATATAGCTTGTCGTGCTATTGCTGTGTAAGCTAGCTAATATAGCATTTTATGCTGGCTAGCATTATAAAGCATATAACAGCATGAAAATCTAGCAGACAAAGCAAAACTTAGCAATAACTAGCCTATTTTCTTTGCTGGTACTAGCATGGATTTTAACTTGGGATACTACGATTCCATCAAAATTACATCGACTGGCTGGAATATTCTTTTAAACCTGAAAGATAAGTTTCTGAAGTGTAAATACCTAAATTAATGTGCATTTTACTTTTTAAACACATTCTCGTCCTTTCCGTGAAGACCCCTAGACCACACATGAACAATAAGACATACATTTGCATCATTCACTGTACAACCGTTCTCTGTTATTATGCGCACAATAGTATTAGATGTATTGTTGATGATTAATGTTCTTATTTTTGGTTCACAGATTATGCATCATAAATGACAATAAACCCTTTAATAACTGCCAGTATTAGCGCTTTTTTATTGGATAAAGCAGCAGCCTAGTACCACTATTTCCTCAAAATCACATAGATTGTTTAGAATTTCCGTTTTTCTAACCTGGAAAATAACGATTTCAAGTCGTAAATATTTAAATTAATGTGGATTTTACCTTTTTAGACACGTCCTCGTCCTCGTGATGATTCCTAGACCACATGTAGAACTACAAGACGTCCATTTGGACCATTCGCTGTATAATTGCTCTGTGCCATTGTGCGCAAAAGGACTAGATTGATGAACTGTTGTTGATGAGGCAGGACGATGATCTGAAGGTTGAAAGACTGGAGGGGAACCCTGAAAGACAGAGAAAAAAGTAATTGAAGTAAAGTATAATTTAAAAGGATTTTAAACATTGTGTTTGTTTTCATAAAATGTGTTGAAGGCATAAAATGTGTTGAAATGTATATTCAAACATTACTGCCAGCAAATATTAATAAAGATAATTGTATGCAATTCTAAGTTAATGTGTTTACATGAAAGTACTAGGTGCTTTCTAAATAGCAAAAAATATCGAAATATTTGAATCTTAGTTATGGGAATTTGCCTAAAAATATAAAGAAGTTTAAACGAGACTAATTTGTAAAAAGTTTTCTAAATAAATATATATATATAGTGTTTTCATTGATTTATTTATTTTAAAATAAAAAATAAATAATTTTAATTGATATAATAATTGTTCACATTAAATTAAAATTCAGCGTAGATGCGTACACCGGGTGCGCAGTAAATTCGTGCAAAATTCAAAAATTCATAGTAAAAGAAGTAATACTTGTAAAACATTTTGGCTTGCAAAATATGTTTGTGAGAGTTGCATGATAGTTCATTATAATCTTTGTAAACAAACACTATAAATTACAAACACACACAACAGTTATGTCGTATCATAGTAATTATTCTTTAACCACATTTCTTGTGACCATGCGCGTGTCTGCTTAAGTGCATATTCAGCGAGTCCACTATTAAAATAAGGGTGATTGCCTTTGTCGTTTAAAGAAAATAAGGGATAAGTTAACACCGAGTGACTCGATGTTTAGAAAATCCCAGCCTATTGGTTCCAAGAATTTGGCATCGTCCTCACTGCTAATCTTAGGAAACGTGATTACATTATACTACCGATCCTTAACCGGGCAAGAAATAGTGAAACAAGCTTGCAGGATGAAAGAACAGCATATCAAAACACCAATCTGCATTCTTACCTTGCTAGCATTTTGCGCCTGATGAAGAAATATGTTCAAATATTTCAACCTGAAACAATTGTTGCATGTGTTTGCCAATTTTATTTTAATTTACTTAGAAAATCTTTATTAATAATTTCGGTCAGTTTTATTGCAACGTTTCGCTACAGTAAATAAAAGACTCAACGGTATACTACTTAAAAAACATTGATTTCATCAGAGTATATTGATGTGTACCACAAAACAGGACATTTTAATTACATATAAACACAGTCATCGGTCTACTAATAAAATGTTAATCGCAAAACTTTGAAGGACGAATAAAATGAAATTATCAAACTTAATCTGGGTTACATTTTTATAAATGAGATGCGAAAAAAAGAAAAATGTAAACAAGAGATTCGACGATGACGATGAAATTAAGCTGTCAGATTCATTGGAATAATTTAATCCCTCAGATTAATTTGTTTTGACAGATCGAGAAAGCATTTTTGTACGATCAATAAAAACAAATAATTTAATTGTTCATAACTATTTTCATGCTGTTGTTTTGCATTTGGAGAAATACCATTACTTATTACATTATTTGTTTTTATTTATTTATTTTTATTTTTTTTTGAAAATTATTATCTATTTATAAACGGGTAATAGTTTAAGCACTTACTTTTAAAGATAGATAACGTATTCATTAACATCATCTGTAATAAGTAATACTTTTAAGGCCGATTACCTACATGGGACACACGCCTTAGTGATACAGGGTTCGTACGGGCATTATTTTTCCCCTGAGTCTTATACCAATAATTTTGTAGAATGATTTCCGTTATAAAATAAGTCTATATAATTAAGATGAATTTTATTGCTTCAGAATTCTGGTGTGAGACTCAGGGAAAAAATAAGGCGCGTACGAACCCTGTGATATGTCACCCGTAGGGGTATGTTTAAAGGATCCTAGCCTGGATTCACGAGAAGTTCGGAAAAAGTAAAGCCTACGAGGACAATTCAGGTTCAAACCCAGCACCTATAGGCTACTTTATAAGGTTACATCAATATAATCAATATTAATAAAGATTTTCCTGTGCGCTGTTCATCAATAAACAATGCTATTTCTATATACATATAAATAGTAACGTAATTTATAACATACATGTGTTACAAAAGTGGATTTTGTATTAGAAAAAATATATATTCAACTTAAAAAAAAATACCTTAAAAAAGTTTTTAAACACTAAAATTCTAAAACAGAAATAAATAAATAAAAACTGAAAATATTTGTAGTTTTAAGATTTTAATTTTTTTTTTTTTTTTTTTAAATAACAAACATTAAATTTCTACTCATCAAGCATTAATACTGTTCATTAAAAAATTAGATTGAAGCTTATTAAATACAATCTGATATATACTTTGATTTCTTTTATATTTGACCGTGAGCTTGTACAATTTTGTTTCTTAGTCCAACCTTGACAGTATTATAGTTCCAAACATTTTAATTTTAAAATCAGATTTCTCACCACTTTTTTTTAAGAAAAGGAATCTGTACTATATATTCTCGATGATTAAGTAAACTGAAAATATATAATAATAAAGTTACGGAATGAAATATCCACTGTAAACGGGAGACTTGACACCTATTCAATTTTTAACTCATAGCTGCCAACCTAATCCGGAATATTGTTAATACCTGCTCCTACACCACTTATAATCTCTTCAAATGTATTTAACGGCCCTCTTCACTTGGAAAAAATTCCGAAGTCGGCTGAAAACAGATAAAAAGTGTCCCACGTGGTTTTGACAGGAGGTGTTAACTAATTTGAGAAGATTGACTGACTCACTGACGAATCGTTGACTTTTTGGATGAATAAATCAAAAATCAGCTACCTCCTTACTTGCGTAGATTAATTTTTGCGGTTTCGCTCAAGCTTTGTTTTGTTTTGACTATTTCTTTCTTTTCTTATTTTTGTGTTACTTTTTTTTTTCTTTGTCATTTTCACCTGACATCAAACAACTTTCTACATTTATTCTTATCTATTTGTATGTATTTTAATAACGTAGCCCCACCCGACGAAGTATTTTATTCTATATTCAGCCGTTTTAGGCTTTCAGTAGTTGTATCGGCGAATTCTGTAACAATGAAATTTAAAAAAAGTAAATATTCTTTATAATTAAACTTGCAGTTTGATATAATTAATTTAACTAAAATATAACAAAGATATATAACATTATAACATTACTGATGTATAGTCCAGGCAACGAAGGCCAAAATTTGACGAATAGAGGAAAAAAATCGTGTAGTTTTGAAATTTTACATACTCATAGCCGAGAGGGTCCTGAACAACATACTAAAAGTCCCCGCTCGTGGGGGGTGAGCGGGGGCAGGGGGGGCATTTAAGGGGGCAATTTTCAGTTTTTATTAAATATCGTAAAAACTATCGCATTTAGAGAAAAAAAATGTCAATTACAAAATTAATCTACGTAAAATTTCCTACAAAAATGTATATTACATTTTGTTTGTACGATCATTAGTTTAGAAGACATAGGGAGATGAAATAACACATTTTCTTGAAAATTCTTTTTTGCAATAGTAAAATCAACTAAAGTGTGCAATTAAAAGGGTTCTTGTCAACTATTTTCTAATGTAAAAAACAAATATATACATAGGGAATATGCAAGGATAATACAGCATGTTTTGTAAGTTTTAAATAATTTTAAGGCTAGTAGGCGCAAGTGGCGGTTTGAGTAAAAATCTGGATAAGTCCAGTCAAAATAGGAAAAAAAAAAAAAAAAAAAAAAAAAAAAAATCGTGTAGTTTTGAAGTTTTGCACACTCATAGCCGAGAGGGTCCTGAACAACATACTAAAAGTCCCCGCCCGTGCGGGGTGAGCGGGTGGCAGGGGGGCATTTAAGGAGGGCAATTTTCAGTTTTTATTACATATCTCAAAAGCTATTGCATTTAGAGAAAAAATGTCAATTACAAAATTAATCTACGTAAAATGTCCTACAAAAATGTACATTACATTTTGTTTGTACGATCATTAGTTTAGAAGATATAGGGAGATGAAATAACACATTTTCTTGAAAAATTCTTTTTTGCGATAGTAAAATCAACTAAAGTGTGCAATTAAAAGGGTTCTTGTCAAATATTTTCTAATGTAAAAAACAAATATATACATAGGGAATATGCAAGAATAATACAGCATGTTTTGTAAGTTTTAAATAATTTTAAGGCTAGTAGTAGGCGTAAGTGGTGGTTTGAGTAAAAATCTGGATAAGTGCAGTCAAAATAGGAAAAATAGAAAAAAAAAAAATCGTGTAGTTTAGAAATTGAGCACAGTTATAAAGTTAAGTGCCCTGAATAACATACTAAAAATCCCTAACCATGGGGGGAGGGGCATTTAAAGGGGGCACATTTCAGTTTTTATTAAGTATCTTGAAAACTATTGCATTTAGAGAAAAAAAATCTCAAAGCTGTAAGATTTTTTTAAATGTTGATCGGTTTTGGGTCTTCGTTATCTGGATTTTTACCTAAACACCACTTGCGCCTACTAACCTTTAAATTATTTAAAACGTACAAAACATGCTGTATTATCCTTACATATTCCCTATGCATATATTTGTTTTGTACATTAGAAAATATTTTATCAGAACCCTTTTAATTCCACAATTTAGTTGACTTTACTATTGCAAAAAAAAAAAAAAAAAGAATTTTTCAAGAAAATGTTATTTTGTTCCCCTATATCTTCTAAACTATTGATCATACAAACAAAATAGAATATACAATTTTTTTAGGAAATTTCACGTAGATTAATTTTGCAACTGAGATTTTTTTTTTCTCTAAATGCGATAGTTTTCAAGATACTTAATAAAAACTGAAATGTGCCCCCTTTAAATGCCCCCCTCATGCCTAGAGACTTTTAGTATGTTATTCAGGGCACTTAACTTTATAACTGTGCTCAATTTCTCAGCTACCCGATTTTTTTTTTTTTAATGTTGATCGGTTTTGGGTCTTCGTTATCTAAATTTTTACTCAAACCGCCACTTGCGCCTGCTAGCCTTAAAATTATTTAAAACTTACAAAACATGCTATATTATCCTTGCATATTCCCTATGTATATATTTGTTTTTTACATTAGAAAATATTTGACAAGAACCCTTTTAATTGCACACTTTAGTTGATTTTACTATTGCAAAAAAGAATTTTTCAAGAAAATGTGTTATTTCATCCCTATATCTTCTAAACTAATGATCGTACAAACAAAATGTAATATACATTTTTGTAGGAAATTTTACGTAGATTAATTTTGTAATTGACATTTTTTCTCTAAATGCGATAGTTTTTAAGATATTTAATAAAAACTGAAAATTGCCCCCCTTAAATGCCCCCCTGCCCCCCGCTCACCCCCCACGGGCGGGGACTTTTAGTATGTTGTTCAGGACCCCCTCGGCTATGAGTATGCAAAATTTCAAAATTACACGATTTTTTTCTTCTATTTTTCCTATTTTGACCGGACTAATATAGAGATGGGTTATCTGCACTCTGGAGCTCAGACTACTGAAGGCAGAGCTGGACAGGGTCAGAGTGTGCGACAGGTCGTGACCTTCGGGATCGTATTTCGAAGATCACGGACAGGTGCGGTCGCACAAGTCCTCGTGCTCTGTTTTCTAAAGAAAGTGTACTTGTGTTGTTATTTATATACGTGTTTCTTTATAAAAGTCAAATTTTTTATAAGTAGTATAATATATAAATAGCGTTGAATTATAGTGCCTACATTTATTTAAAAATCTGGTGTGAAACCACACGACTTCCATTACCCACTATTACACGTATTATATGCATTTTTGAAGATAATGTTATCAGAAGACATGATATTGTCCTAATGAAATAGACACCTAAAAATTTTCCGGTAAGGGAAAATTAATACACGTGTAAAAACATAAAACAGAGTTTGCACAGCGATTTTTTATTTTTATTTTTATTTTTTTTTTAAGAAAAAGAAAGGGGAAGAAAATTGGTAGAGTTTATTTATTTGAAACACCAAGTTTCGAGATGTAAAACTGATCTGTCTGATCAGGATGACTATTAATTTTCCTGTGGTAACCAAGTAAAGCATGAGAAAGGATATCTAAAATGGATTTATGTAACAATTTTCAAGAAAATCGTTAGAGCCGTTTTTGAGATACCGATTTTTACCAAAGCTTGACAAAATAAATTGTTGGCCAGAAAACAACAATTATATGTTAAAGGATATTTAAAAGAGGGTCAAAATGGCAAGTTTGAAAAAAAAATAATACAGCTGTTTTGACAGGAAGCATTTGCAGGACCTGAAATTCAGCTATTTGTACAGGACGCCTATCAATTTTCCTGAACTAACCAACTATATCCTTCGAAAGGATATCTAATAGAGTGTTTATACAGCAATTTTAAAGAAAATCGTTAGAGCTTTTTTGAGATATGGACTTATGGCCTCACTTCCGGTTTTAGATGTCCCACTTCCGATTTTCCAATTTTATTCACTATTAATTATTTGCGAGTAGTAAATTAAAAATTATCTTTATTCTTTCAATTTATAAAAAAAAAAAAAAAAAAAACATTTTTTACTTCTATTACCCTACTACAGTATGTAATGGAAGTATTTGTATTCGGTCTGAAAATTCGATATCGGGATTTCACCTGATGATTTAAAAGTTTTAAGGTCCTCTGAGTCCAAAAAAGTGGTTTTTGGCAATTGGTCAGTGTGTGTGTGTGTGTGGGGGGGGGATCTTCTGGCTATTATGTATCGGAGACTAATAAAGATAGAACTACGAAACTTTAGAATTGAAACAAGTTTGGTGTTCAGATGAATTTTCCATATTTTGGAGAAAATTGAAAAACCGGAAATGGGACATCGGAAACCGTAAGTGGGACCGTAAGTCCGTATCTCAAAAACGGCTCGAACGATTTTCTTCAAATTTGTTACATAAACACTCTATTAGATGTCCTTTCGAATGATATAGCTGGTTAGTTCAGAAAAATTGATACGCGTTCTGTATAAATAGCTCAATTTCAGGTTTCGGATGCGCGATCCTTAAAAACCAGCTGTACGGATTTTTTTTTAAACTCGCCATATTAACTCACTTTTAAATATGCTTTTGTATGTAATTATTGTTTTCCTGTCAATGATTGAGTTTTGGTAAAAGTTGGTTTCTCAAAAACTGCTCTATCGATTTTCTTGAAAATTGTTATATAAATCCATTTCTTTCTTGTGTATCACGTAATTATTAGAGGAAAATTAACAGCTACCCTGTTTAGTATTGGGCGGATATTAACCAAAATCAGACTACCCTCCTTTTCGTGGCTCTAAAGTGACAGCTTTATGGTCGTACACTTTGAATATCAATTCGATATTCGAGCATGCGTTGTGAAATGCCCTAAAATTAATCCTAATTAAAAAAGCAAACATTAATCTGAAAAATATGGTTATTAATAAATAAATTTACTCTCAAATAATACTAGATTCATATAATTTTAATTAATTTCTTTATTAAATATCCAAATTTTGAATACTAATTAAATTGATTATTCTATGATTTTACAATACAATATAAATGATATAACAATGATCTTTGATTTTGCATCAATGGTGCTAAATATGAGTACTTAGAAAACATGTATCTAGAAATGCGTTTTTGCAAAATAAAATGAATGTTTACTGGCCAAGTAACAAGAAAACTTCTCACCAGATTTACCAGATGATATGGCACAGTCAAGGCACAAATTTCTGTCTTAGGCTTTTAAAAGGCAATAAAACAGCTTTGTAGTCTTCAGTAAAACAGCTTTTGTATTTTTATATTCTTTTTCCTTTTAAATAATGCCCTTTTGTATCTTTATTATTTTGTTTTTAACAAAATGGCTGATTTTGCCCATCATTTAGGTAGGTCAGAAGCTTAGGTAGATCTCGAAAATTGGTGTTTCAAAAAAAAACTCTACTACATATATATATATATATATATATATATATATATATATATATATATATATATTTCTAATTTTTTACCTCGCTTTATGTAAGCTTCGTTTTATATGTCTCTACATGTGTATAAAGTTTATCTTACCAGAAAAATGTTAGGTTTCTACTTCTTTAGGTCACTTTTATATCTTGTGATCATATTATCTCCAAAAAATGCATATAATATGTGTAATAGTTTGTAATGGAAGTCGTGTGGTTGTTTCACACCAGATATTTTATTAATATGTTTGTATAATCAATTTGAATTTTTCAAAATAGACATGGAATAAGCAAAATTTACAATATTTAATAAATGAAATATTTGTATTTTTCTAAGGGTGGATGTAAAGGTATATTTTATATCTTGAATTTCAATCCTCCACTTTTTCCCTCCATTGTTTACAACTACATTGTCATTTCCTCTCTCATAGACACATATACCTTTTAAAAATTAGTTATTAAGCATGATGAAATTAAATGATTCACGTACCTTTCATGCAATTTTTTGCTTTCCGAAAATACATACGTAAGGAAATCATTGTAATCGTGACAAAATTCTGACTTTGCGATGTTGGCGTATCTACATGTTTTGAGGTCGCATATGAGTTAATTTTTATTTTTTTCATGATGATAATGATGATGATGTATGTGTATGTATGTGAGTGATCACAATATCATCTAAATGCTGTTTTTCGAAGGGTAGGCAACCAGGGGTTTTTTTTAGGAAAAAAAAAACTTTTTAGGTTGATTTTTTTTAGAAATCGACCTATTGCAACCACTTCGTTTATCTATATATTTATCTGTCTATCTATAATGAAATTTGTCATTACGATAACTCTCGAAATAATACTCCAAATCGAACCAAATTTGCATTGTTAACTGATCTTATAAATATCTTGGATGAGTACGGTAACCAAATTGCTCTGACATTTTGTTTTCAAGTGGCGGCCACTTGAGAATTTCAAACCCACATTGTGAAAAGTGTATTTAAAGCCAGATTTTTTGTATTTTAATGTAAATATACATAACATAAGGGTTTCGATGAACTTCATTAATGAACTTTATCCGCCCTTTTTATTAAAATGGCGAGTATCTTAAGTTAAGCGGGGCCACTTGAAATCAAGATACCACTTGAAAATTTAAAATTATGATAACTTCCAAATAATACTCCAAATCGAACCAAACTTGGACATTGAACTTATCTGATAAATAACTTGTGTGAGTTTGTTCAAGTTGCTCCGTCATTTTGTTTTCAAGCGAAGTCCACTTGAAAATTTCAAATTTAAATTGTAAAAAGCGTATTCAGAATTTGTTTCTATTTGGATGCATACATAGACCATAAAAGTGTCTCAATGAAGTTTATTAATGAACTTTATCTGTCATTTTTAATAAAGTGGTGGATATCTTAAGTTAAGCAGGGCCATTTGAAATCAGGCTACCATCACATGAAAATTTAAAATCACGATAACTTCCGAAATAATACTCCAAATCGAACCAAATTTGGACAGTTTCTTAACTTATTTTATGAAGATCTTGGATGAGTTTCTTAACCTAGTTGCAGCGACATTCTGCTTTCAAAAAATTTTCAAATTCGAATTGTAAAAAGCATATTCCGAATTTGTTTGAATTTTAATGTATACATAAACCAAAAAATGTCTCAATAAAATTTATTAATGAACTTCATCCGCTATTTTCACCAAAGTGGCAGATATCCATATTATCGTAAGGGAAAAACATAGATATACGAAAAAAAAATCTTCTGTCATCGGTAGAGTAATCAATCCGGGTCCCCACTGACTGCGACAGCGTACAAACCTGCACACAACGCGCATATTCGCCCACCGTTCCCGAGCTTCTTAATTGTTTTACACTTTCAAAAATATCCACAATCGTTTTATCAGGCTTTTAAACCTAATAATACTAAATCCCAACGTTCTATCTAATTTCTTATTTTTGCCCCTGCGCTGGTCCTTCCCGCCCCTCATAATAATTCTACACTTTCGTAAATATCCGCAATCGATATATCGAACCTTAAAACCTAATAATACTATTTTTGAACGTTTAAACTCTAATTTCTATATTTTTGCTCATTCGCCCCCACCCCCTCCCTCCTTCCCGTCTATCCTAATACTTTTTCTCTTCTCTTCAGGAAATGTAATCGATTTGTAGGTCCCCAAAACCAACACGTACCAATTTTGTACGGTTTAAATCTATTTCTATTGTTTTGCCCTTCGCCCTTCCCTTCCCGGCTCTCTTAAAAATTTTACAGATTTGAAAATCGACTTGTAAGTATCAAAAACCTCTATGTACCAATTTTGAACGATATCTAACTCTATTTTTTCCCCTCCGTCACCCCCTTCCCGCCTCTCCTAATAGCTTATTTATACTTTCGAAAATATCCTCATTCGACTTGCAGGCCTCTAAAATCTATCTATACACTTTCAAAAATATCCGCAATCGTTTTCTCAGGCTTTTAACCTAATAATACTAAATTCCAACATTCTACCTAGTTTCTTTATTTTTGCCCCTGCGCTCACCCTTTCCGCCCCTCGTAATAATTCTACACTTTTGTAAATATCCGCAATCGATTTATAGGGCCTTAAAACCTAATAATACTAATTTTCAACGCTCTAAATCTTATTTCTATATTTTTACCCCTCTATCCTAATAATTCTACAAATTCGAAATTATCCGCAATCGATTTGTAGTTATCAAAAACCTCTATGTACCGATTTTGAACAATCTAACTCCTTTTTTTTTTTGTCCCTCCGCCTCCCCGCCCCCTTCTTGGCCCACCTAGGACGAATTTCTAAAATTCTAGAAATTAGTTTTAGGCATTTGTGTGAGCTATATTTTAGAGCAAAAGTCTCATATATATATATATATATATATATATATATATATATATATATATACATACATAAAGGATTATTTGAAATTACGTTTTGACCCCCCCTCCTTCCCCCAGTGCGGCTGAATTTTTAAAATTCCAGAAATTAGTTTTTAAGTATTTGTATTAGCTATATTTCAAAGCAAAAATTTTACGGATATCTCTTTTTACTTCCATTACTCTACTACCGTAGGTAATTTGTATTCTGTATTGTATTCTGTCCAAAAATTCGATATCGAGTTTTCACCTGATTTACACGTTTTAAGTCCTCCTGTGTCCAAAAATGTAGTTTTGGGCAATTGGTCAGTGTGTATGTATATGTGGAATCTTCTGGCTATCATATCTCCAAAATTAATAAAGATAGAACTACGAAACTTCACAGCCGGAACAGGTCTGGTGTACAGATAAAATTTACAAATTTTAGTAAAAATTTTAAAAACAGAAGTGGGCCATCGTAAAATGGAAATGGGAGCGTAAGTCCGTATCTCAAAAACAGCTCTAACGATTTACTTCAAAATTGCTATATAAACACTCTACTAGATGTTCTTTCGACAGATATAGTTGGTTAGGTTTGGAAAATTGATAGGCGTCTTGTATAAATAGCTCAATTTAAGGTCTCGCAAGTGCGTTCCTTTAAAAACGGCTGTACGGATTTTTTTCAAACTCGCCATATTAACTCGCTTTTAAATATCCTTTTGTATGTAAATATTGTTTTCCAGTCAATAATCTAGAATATCAAGTTTTGGTAAAAGTTGGTTCTCAAAAACGGCTCTAACGATTTTCTGGAAAATTGTTTCATTGATCCATTTTAAATACTCTTTCTCATAACTCGCTATGTAAACTCTATTTTATATGTCTTTATACGTGTATCAAAATTCTCTTACTGGAAAATTCCAAAGAATGCATGTAATATGTGTAATTGTGGGTAATGGAAGTCGTGTAGTTGTTTCGCACAAGTTTCCCCCCCCCCCAAGATAATTTAAAGCGAATTCAAAAGGAAAAACGAGATTTCACACGTGTTTTTTGTCCCCCCCCCCGAGTGGTAGGGTAAAGGTGGAATTTTGTAAAATCCCGTTACAATAATGTCGGATACATATAAAAAAATTTACGCGCCAAATTTAGCGACCATTAATCCCGTGGATTTCCCAAGACAAATTTAGCGCTAAAAGGGAGGGTCTCGAATTAGCTCCATCGTAACGCCCCCCCCCCCCAAAAAAAAAAAAAAAAAAAAAAAAAAATAATAATAATCGAAAATCTCACACACAAAAGAAAGAAAGAAAATGTTTTTGGAAATATCCTAAATAAGACAGATAGCTTTTTTCAATACATTTGTACCATTTCAGTAGAGCTCTACTAAAAAGTCCGGGATTTCTGAAATTTTCCCCCCCAAAAAACTATTTCTTTCCTCCCTCCTGTCAAGAATTCCAAAATCGTACATAATGTTTTATTTATACTCAAATCTAGTTTTCACATGCGCAATTTCTTCAGCGTGAAGTAATTTGGGGCCGAGTTATGCTTACAAACATTTTTTTTTTTTTTTTGCTTCCTACCCCCCAGGGTGAAAGGGGGGATATTTCGATATATTCCGTTACTTTAGGGGTCGGATACACATATAAGCAATCCAAGCATCAAACTTTCTGACCCTGACCACAGCTCTCATAAATTTCTCAGGACAAACTTAGCGCTAAAAGTGGTGCCTCGAATTTGCCCTTTGTAACACATACCTATCCCCCCCCCCTAAAAATAATAAAGGAAGGCAAATCACAAAAAAAGCGTGTTTTGAAAATGTCCTAAAGAAGACCTATGGCTGTTTTCAACATCTTTTTTCCATTTTTGTTAAAATTTTACTAAAAATCTGGAATTTGCACAATTTCCCGCCAAAAATTTATTTCCCTCTTCCCTCCCCTTAAAAATCGAAATTTCCTAAATCGCAATGTTTTATTTATTCAATTACTTTAGGTGTCGGATAGATACATATAATCCCAGCACCGAAATTCGTGACCGCAGCTTCCATAGATTTCTCAGGAGGAATTTAGCGCTAAAAGGGTTGTCTCGATTTTGACCCTTCGTAACCCCTCCTCACAAAAATATCGGAAATTAGGGGGGAGGGAAATGTGTTTTTGGAAATTTTCTAAGGAAGTCTCGTAGCTTTTTTTAACATCTTTGTTCCATTTTTTGTAGAGTTCTTTAAAAAATTCGGAAATTGCGAAATTTCTCGCCACCGGAATTTACGAACAAAATTTAAATAAAAGAAATTTTAAATTTTCAGGTAAAAAAAAAGGGTCTTTTCTAATATGTTATAAACGTAAATTTTTGCTAAAAAGTTTCCGGGATGAGTTTTTGCACTTGAGAATTAAAATAAGGTGTTCCATCAGCAGGAGCACTGCGACTGAAAGGGTTAATAATCTAAAATTCCTAAATTGCAGATAACGTTTTATTTATACTCATGACTATTGTTTATATGTGCAATTTCTTTACAGTGAAGTAATTTGGAGCGGTGTTATGCTTACAAATATGTTTTGACTTTTGTTCCCCCCATCCCGGCAAGAACTGGGGAGGGAATTTCGAAAAAGTTGGCAGAATTTAGTTGGGTAAAAGCCTAAATTTCTGCCAAGCGCCGTTGAATTCCGTCCAGCCATTCTCACGTGATACCCGGACAATAATAGCGTTACAGACATAAAGACACGATGACACACACACAGACAAAATTTTCTGAAGTAATTTTCGACTTTTATGGTGTGTGGAACGTGAAGATATCGCATTTTTTTAAAAATTCTGATAAATTTACAGAGAAAAGTCTGATTTTATTAATATTGATACACAGCTTGATATCCAGTTACTGTAATTCTAAAAGAACGCATAGAAACAGTGTTCATGTTCAGGTACCATACCTTCAGCTGCGCTTTTATGTTAGGCGCGAAAATAAGAGCGCAAAATCTTTGAAAATAATAGTGTGATTTCGTCGTGTATAAATAATTTCATAAACATTTGACTCCCATTTCTTGCAAACTTTAAATTGTTCTAGTTTCTTCAGTTATAAAATCAACTTGCTTATGTCGTTAAAAATGTTTGTTTCATTCAATTCCTAGACTTCAATATTAATACAACTTTTTTTGCTCAGGAATGTAAATTAATTCTCCATACCTAAAGAGTAAATAAAATATTTAGTTTAATTTGAAGTCTTTTTTTTTTTTTTTTAATAATAACTACGTATTTTGCGGTTCCGTGAATAATTAAACAATTTTTAACAGTTGTTCTTTGTGAGTCTGTTATCAGTGTAACTTTAAAAACTAAATACCGGCAGGGAACTCAAGTGTTATATTTTAAAGTTCATATAAAATTCACACTTGAACAGTTTGATCAATATTGATAAGTTTCAACGAGTGATACGGGTTAAAGTTGTCAATAAATGTGATTGAAAGTTATTGTTGAACATAATTTTAAATTTAATATTAGTCGTGAATTCTATAGAAATGTAGATATTAGTTTCAAATGTGGGTTGAGAAAGGTGGTACTCCCCTTCGCCCTTCCCACAGAAAATTATTTGTCAAATTAAATAATTCGTAAAGCTAGCTTAAATTCTTTTTACTATAGAATTTTATACAGTACTTGATATTTTATTCCTCAATCTGAATCTGTCTGTATAAAATTTAAATGTAGGGTAAGAAAAAGTCGTGTGGGTGCCACACCAGATTATATACTTTAAAATAAAATTTATTATTGAAAATCTGTTTAATTTAGTAAAAAGTTTTATATAACTTGTTAAAAAAAATGTTTGTATATTGTCAATCGTGGCATTATCAGTAAAATATCAGATTTATGTACAAAGTATTCATATAATAATAGTATTACGCGCAATGAAAAACTATTGAAAATAAAATGTGATCATATATGTCCTATAAATAAGTCTCTGAACGATTGTCTTCTAAATTGTTATGTTACTCACATCCGTAATACAGGTGAAATCTATAATAAAAATAAAAACTGAATAAAAAACCACAACGCCTAGACGTATCTTCACCACAGAAATGTAAACATCTTTCCATCGAAACCACGAACGAGAGGCGTAGCCGAATAAAGGGTGTGTCAAAGAGAAAAATCGGCACAAATTTGTAAAATTTTTGGACTTTCTTTGCAAATTTAATTGATTTAAAATTTTATTAAAATACAGGATTTTTTTCCGCATTGAAATAAACTCTTTGAGATTGACGCAGCTTTTTAAATTCTGTTTTAAAAAATTGAAAGAGTTTTTTATAAGCCATTTAATGCATCAACCCAAATATTGCAATAAAACAGCTTTTTTAAAAAACAACTGTTATTCTTTCATAAAATCTACAAAAGCTGCGTCAGTTTACGAAATGAGAGTAATCCAATAAAAAAAAACGCGTCTCAATCAATTAATATGCCACTGTTTTAAGTGCAAAGAAAGTTTTCCATAGGATAACATTGGCTTTTAGAAAAGGAAATGCTGAGTGAAGCGGGCCCTTAAGATGAAATAAGAAGAAAAGCTCTCTCTCTCTCTCTCTCTCTCTCTATATATATATATATATATATATAAAGAAGAAGACTGGTGACAAAACAAAGGCAGTCACTAACAATCCTCCGGATTATTAATTAGGATGTTGTCAGCTCTTTTTATTTACCTCAAAAGTTTACGCAACGGAATTATTTTTTCAGACTTAGTAAATTTTTTTATAAATTAATGACATACGCAGAATCAGAATAGTTTCACTCTCTTTTAGGAATCTTTACCGCTGGGGAATCCTATCTTTTGTTCAGCTATGCGCTGATGTTGGGGTTGAGAGTTCATTTTGCGTCACACTAGTGCTACTCTATGGGCAAATGTCGAGGGTCTGGGACTCACCACTAAGGGTGGGACTCACCACAGAGACATGCCCTTACAATTCTGATCCTTCACGGAGGGGATATGTTGATATTGGGCATAAGGTATTAAACCTAATTAATAGCTAAAACTTCTTGTTACATTTAAAATTATTATTTTAAATTCAGTGAGCATAAGATATGTCTCCGTAAACAACAGACACTTACTTCACTTGAAATAAAAAAAAAATCCTAAATTAAGACACATTTTATTTTACGCAATACGTGCTATTATAAAAACTGATTACTATTTTTCTAAAATATACCTTTTATATTAATGGGTAAAAAGAAAACGTTGTAATAATAACACAGGACGGCGATTAAAAAAATACATGCATATTTTTAAATTCTGTTTTCACATTCTGAAAATTACCAGCTGTTAAATTAACGGACCTTTTTTATTTTTATTTTTTATTATTTTTTATTTTTTTTTTTAATATTTTATTTTGAAGTTGCAAAATACGAATTTCTAATATGTGAATTTTTTTCATCCTGCAATTTCAAAATAAAATATTAAAAATTAAAAAAATACACTTTTGAAAAATGTCCGTCAGTTTAACTGTTGGGAATTTTCTGAATGTGAAAACAGAATTTAAAAATATGCATTAGTTAATAAGTTTTTTGTAAAGAAAATTTCCCCATAGAATAACATTAGCTTGGGCTTCCGGCGCCGGTAAGTGAAGAGGGCCGTTAAACTCAGGGGAACTTTCTGTTTTTCTCTCTACTAGAAGCGGCCTATGCGTTCTGGCAACAGTGGATTTCATCTCTTTAAACCTATAAAAAATAAATCGATTGCAGAAAAATGAATTTGCTTTACCAAGAATGGATAAAAACTACCATTGCCAGATAGCACATGCAAAATTGCTCCAAAGAATTTCTTTTCAAATAAGATTATAGCAAAAATATCGATCTTGCAAAAAATCCTGATTCGATAGAAAAAAAAAAACTGGTGGTCCTTTTCGAAATCAGCGCACCAAATAACATAAAAAGCAACAAAAACTTCTCTTATAATTTTTCAAAAGCTTCAATTTCCCTGGTTTGTGAATAATTGAAATTAATATTCTTCTTTAACGGTAGCAATTATACATAAAAAAATACTAAAATAATTGTTATGGAATTAAAACTATTTATTAATATAACTTTTAAAAACTAAATAAATCTTAAATACAACTATAAGTTGTTTTTTTTAAGTAGGCAATGTTCTTCAATGTAAAGATAACTCATAATGAAAATGTAGTACAAGGGCATTATTTAATTTGAAATTGTCACATATAGATTAATCCATCTGTATCACAGTAACATAATTCTGTTATAAATGTACAAACGTCCGTTAGTACTACATAGATTCGTCCAATAATTCATTAATTATTCCATTGTTAATCTTCTTATATGGCTAATCTTATTATTAAATATCCGTGTCCTAAATAATTTAATAATGATGCTGAGATTACGTACACGCAAATGTTATAAGTGAATCTGCAGATTCCAGATTATGTCAAATATGATATACAAGTTTCCTTTTTTATATTATCTCTTTCAAATAAATCTCAATGTTCATCATAATACACACACATATATATACACACACACATATATATATATTCATTTTCAAATGAATATTATCTATACATATAATACAATACGATGTTTGTGTGTGTGTATGTTATTGCGTATGTTTGTCCGGAGCATTTCAGGAAAACGCGGTTGATCGCAGAGCTACACAATTTTGCATGGAGGTTCGTAATGACCTCTCCTGATGCACTTCGAAGCCCGATTTTCGAATTTTTGATTAGTTTTCTTTTAATTAGAAGTTTTTGTTTCATTGAAATGGAATTTTGCCATAGTGTTTCCGTGTCACGCTAAAAAAACAAGATCTTTCCATTTGAAAATAAATATGAAGCATTTTTTGTGTTGGTCAATGGCGTAGTCGGTTAAGGCGTCAAGTTGTTAATGCGCGTTCGATACTCGGTGGCGGATGTGTTACATTTTTTTGCAGATAGTAAATAGATAAGATGCCAGTTGTAAAAGAAAACATTTCATTGTCTACACAGTATCCCAAGAAATTCTGATTAGATTTTTTTAAAAGCTTTCTTTTAGTTACTAAAACGCACAAAATAAAAATTTAAGTGAAAAAAAAAAAAAAAAAAAAAAAAAGCTGGAACCCTAAAATTCATAAAATAAATATTTATTCTTGAAGAGATATGGTTATAAATAAATCAACGTGTCATCAATAAATAAATTTTAAAGAAAAATATAGATGTTTCACTTTTGCAAGAGGTGAAATATTCTAACTAATCAAAATATTTAAAAAAAGCATTCAAGAACAACATTCGAGATTCTTTTTATATTTGTTAGATTTTTGAGTTTTGTTTTTTAATTAATTAAAATATAAACATAATTTCTTTATAATAGCTTGAAAGTTAGCCATTTAAATATTAGTTTTAAGTTTAATATTTGCCAAAAAAGTTTTCCAGTTCATTGTTTTCGACAAAAAAGGAAATACATTTTCACACGAATAATGAAATTTTGCTACTGAATAATGAAACTAAAATATTTAATAGATAATGAGATACAGTCATCTTTGAAATCGTAGTTCCTAAATAATAACAAATCTACGTTTCGCCGATAAATACCCAATTTCAAGTACCCAGAATAGACCATTCTACAGGCAGTGGTAACCTAGACCCGATGCAGTGCAGGAGGAAAAAGACCTGCCGTAGGCAGCAGGTACCCGAAGCAAGGTTTAGGGCAATTTCAATGTAGGTTGTTTATTTATGTATTTATTTTTAATTTATAATATATTAAAAATAAACAGTGATTCAATTCTTTTGAAAAATCATTTAAATATAGCGACCAGCGAAGCGGGCGTAGCCTGCTAGTTGTAAATAGATAAAAATCAAATCAAAGTTAAAATTTTAAAAATTCAATTATCTTTTTAGTAATTAAATGATCGATTACGGAAAGCGAAAATTTATTACGGATTTCCCAACAGGTTTTAATAAAATCAAAGGACTTAATATTACACCGTCTTAAATAAGTGAATTATATTTCGTGCTACTTCTGCTTCAAAAGATGAAATTTTATAATTGTAAGTAAACCCCTTCGACCCTGAATTATTGAATGGGCAGATAAAAAATCAATGAATAGTTAGATATTCTACAATATATGTAAATATCTTAATTATGAGATATTATAAAATTCTGCTGATTGCCAAATTAATTAAAATATGTGTTAATAGTAAGACATTAAGTTATAATTAACCAAAAAGAGAAAATTTATTTTATGTGCAGCTTATAATTATTTTGTATGAAATATTTTGGAACAACTTCATTGTGCCTGATAACATAAAAATACTGCATATTTCTCACAAAATAAAACATTTTTAGTAGAAAAGATGCATTTGCAGATTGTAGTAGAAAAGATGTATTTATCTTTTGACTGGAAATGACGCTTCCATTATCTTCTGTGCTGGGGACGTCCCCACCATCTACTGAACAAAAATGGTTGCATACTGCTATTCTTGTATGTAATATTAGTAGAGTACAAGATTTAAAGTTAAAATTTTTGAAAATAAAGAATTTAAAGTAATGTAAAAGGTGTGTTCTAATACTAGGACGTTAAGGCCGAAGGGGTTAAATTTTGAGTTATAGTTTGAATCTTATTCAAATTATAGCTCAAAACTAAAGCTAACTATAACTCAAACTCTCTTCAAATTTATTTATTCGGATATTAACTTTCATTTACTGTACTTTTATTAACACAATATCAAATGATTATTTGCTGTTTTAAAGAAAAAATAACGATGTACATCTGAAATTAGAGGATATTTATACTGTAAAAAATTACGCTAACTTTTATAGCGGAATGTGTTGACAAAAATGGGTGCCTGCTGTATCCATATTCTGCTGCTGAATAGATCGTTTTATAGTAGAAGCATCTGTGAAAAAATTTCTCTCTGCCGATGTTTCAGCTGTAAATTATTCTATTTAACAGCAAAATGTGCTGGCAAAAGTCGGTGCCAGTACATTCTGCTGTAAAAATCAGCGTAATTGTTTGCAATGTACAACATAAACTCCACACAAAATTTTTCTATATTGCGGTTAAATACTGTTTTACTTTAGTTATAAATATATAATATATAGATTTCATTTGCGCATACAAAATGTTCATAAAGTACGTTTACAATTTCAAAATTTTATTACAAAAGCAATTAAAACATATAATTGAGGATTTCTAATAATTGTTTCCGTTCTTAGAGAGTTCATACTGCCCTATAAATAGCACTGTCCAAAATACTTCAAGTCTTTTCATTGTAACAGATGTATACATTTCAATATTTTCCTAAATATTTGTAGCGATGTCCTACAGAGATATCAGACTATAAAACTCGAAAAGCAAAATCCTATTGGGTGCAAGCCAATAACCAAAAGCCTGTTGCTGGTTATTACTTTATTACTTACGTTACCTCCCCCCCCCCCTCAAAAAAAAAAAAAAAAAAAAAAAAAAAAAACCAAGATCCAATGAGATGTAGATAGTTAAAGTTTTAATTTAATTTAATTATTTATTGCCTCAGTTAATACATTTTTACATGAACATAACGAGTTGTTTAAAATACACCAAGATAGGCGTGTTGTTTAAAACACATCTTCGTTTTAAAACGTATGGGTTGTTTAAAACACACCTTCTGCACCAAGGTGAGAAATAACCCTGACTATTTAAATGTTATGTAATTGCAGTGCTATTTAATTAGTTATTAGTGTAAATATTTGCAGTACATGCTATCCCATAAAAGTAGGTAATCAAACCATATATGGTTTGATTACCTACAGTGCCGGCAAAAAAAATATTTACACTTGAGCAGAAAAAAAAAAAAAAAAAAAAAAAGAAAGAAAGAAACTTCACATGTCAGTTGCCGTTCCTGCCATAAAAATGTGTCGAACTCCAGTTATGACACGTGGTGTTAGTCGATCACAGACAACCTTCCCCTATCCTATCAACACTCAGTTCATCTCGCGGACTTTTAGAGTAAGACTGTATGCTCTTAACTGTTTACATTTTAATGATTTTGTAAAGATTTTCTACATCTGGCTACATCTAGAATGATCTGCCAGATCTCTAACTGCATCAATCTCAGAGATTCCCTTCTCAAGCAGAGTTTAGTCATGAAATTTCTCTTCCATTTAAAGCTTTTTCTGACCCATTGTGTGCAGTGAGAATACTGATGTAGGTTCTCAAACTTTTGACAAATAAATGAAATCTTGAACGTCGGGAGCAAACAGCATACAGCTTTACTCCGAAAGTCCACGAGGCGAACTGAGTGGATAGGGAAATGTCGCCTGTGACCGACTAACGCCAAGTGTTATCACTGAGGTTCGACACATTTTTATGTCGGGAACGGCAATTGACATGTAAAGCTTTTTTTTTTTTTTTTTTTTGACGTTCAAATGTAAAGATTTTTGATGCCGGCACTGTGCATACCACACATCCCTCATTCTGAGTTTTATTACCCCACTGAAGTTTTTTAACAATATACTTTAAGGTTTTATTTAAGAGATTGAGTATCGAACTAAAGTAAAGTAAATTAAGTAATCTTAAGTAGGAGATTACTTATGCCATTGATAACTTGTTAGAAGCACATGGTTTCCTTAAACATGGTAAATCAAATACCGTCATTTTTTGCATTTGTGGTAAATGACCCTCCTCTTCAACCCACAACCCCCTCCCCCTCCAAAAAGACAAAAGCATCCATAAGTCTAATATTATATCAATTTCCACTTATCAATATTTTCATTTTTAAATGACTTTACATATCCATAAATTATTATAATCTACGGAGAAAAATAAACAATATTCCGAAATTTAATTTTTACAATAAACTGACAATATTTTCTTTAATTTTGCATACTTTTCATAAATACACTATTATTTTTATCAGATAAGCAGTTCCAGAATAGAATAAACCACTTGAAATTATTGATTATACTTATCACAACTTACGCATCATTTACTATGAGAAATCTTTGACCGGAAAACTTAATGGTCTTTTTGAAAAGAAAGTATCTAAACTGTAAAGTGTTTGCGTGAGATTTTATGATGAACGGGTTGATCAGTTCAGAAAAAGTAAATAAATGACTTTTAAAAAATAATAAATTATTAAAATTTAAAAGTTAATATATTAATAGTTAAAACCATTCTAAAAGCCATCATTATTTCTACACAATAATCCAAAATAAGTGTTAAGCCTGTTATTATTATTTTTTTCTTTTTTTAATTAAATATCTTCTGAAATTTAACATATTTGATTTCAAAATTATAAAAATGTCTAAATTGTTTCCATATATTTAAATCTTTCATGTTCTTTTAGCAATAACCTTTATTTAAGGCCTATATTATTGCTTTAATATGTTGAGTGCCACGCGAATTCCTAAGGAAACCCCCCATCAGGCCACGCACGCTGCTTAGAAGCGCATTATGTTTACCGTATTTCAATAAAATTCCATTAAAATTCCTTAATGATATAATCCTGTAATAAATAAAAATTAAGTAAACTTTAAATAAATTTTCCGTAATTACTTTAAGCAGTGTACTTTTCCCCTAAATTCTTATGTACTCACTCTCATCTGGAACTGCAGGTAAGTTTGTGAATGCCACACTAGAAAAAAAGGGGAAAATAAATTTGAAAATTTGAAAAAAAATTAGAAATATCAATCGTACCGTTACAAATAAGGTACCAAATGAAAGGAGCCATTTTTCTGAATCCAACGGATTAAGCAGCTTATCGGTCGGACACTTAGATATTTTAAAATTAACTAAAGTATTAAAATTAGGTGAGATAAAATTAGAACACAAAAATTAATATACAGCCTGTACAACACAAGACCAACTTGCAGTTCAAATTGCATCAAATTTGGTTAATAAAAAAAAAGTTACTTTTTTTTTGCAAATTAAATTTTATTCTGATTCAAAAATATTTATGTGATACGATACATTAAGAATTTGGGTTTTAAAAGTTTTTTTTTAGATTATTTAGTTTCTTTATCATATTTGAAACTGTCAGCCACCGGTGGTTGACATGGCCTAAACGGAAAGTTCAGTTTTAGTCACCGAAGGCTGACATGGCACTCAACGTGTTAATTGTTTGATTTTCAATCCCCCCCCCCTTTTTTCATGATATGTTAAGCGTACTATCACAATACAGATATTTTAACCATAAATCTAATACTACATCATAAATGAAAAACGAGGAAAAATTAATATATAAATCAAATCCATCTATACAAACTGTTTACATGTATGCTTCATTATCAAAGTCCTGCCACCAAGACGGGTGGTTCGATTGCCCCCCCCCCCCCAACACACACAAAAAAAGTAAATAAATGAATAAAATTAAAATAAAAGATAAAAGGACTTGTATTTACACTTTTCGAAGATGCTCGCAAGAAATTAAAGAAAAGGTTTAAAAAATATTCACTAGGTGGCACTTTGCATGTTAGAAACGGAACGGTTACAAAGGAAATAACTCATGCTAAACACATAATTAACATACAGAATTATTGATTTTTAAACACGTAGATTTATTGATTTTTAAACACATAGATTTATTGATTAAATTTTCTTAAATGCCAGACATTTCTTACGTCAAATTCTGACATTTTTCCATGCGAAACGCCCTGTCATGGACATTTTTTGAATTATTATTATAAATTTTTTAATTCTTTATGCGCATCATATGAATTAATGTCATTCGTGAAATTTCTTATTTTCATTCTGCAGAAAAAAAATGTATAGACCTCTTTTAACTAAAATTAACACCATTTGGCTAACGTTACTTAGACCAAATTAACAACAACAAGGATTAAGGATTTTTTAATATAAAAATTTATTTGAAAAACTGGAAATTTCCGATAAATTAAGTTTCCATTATGGTAAATCTTCACCAAGAGAGAAATCACTACGCAAACTCTTTAATGGGAAAAGGACCATTTTTTTTTTCAATTAATTACATGAAATTACATTGTAAAAATAATAGAAATAAGGCATAGAACTAAAAATAAATAAATTAGAGAAAATTCGTGCGTTGTGATAAATGAATGAAACTAAATGCTCGTTTGTCAGACAGACATTTTTTGGGAGAAAGGGTGTCTTTTATGATTCTTAAATTTATATATATATTAAAAGTCAATACGAGTACAAGAATTGTGAAATTTTTAAACGTTTAAAATGCTAACATATTTTTTTAAATTTAATTAAGAAATGCATTAAAATAAAAATTAATGAAATAGAGAAACTTAGACAATGTAAATTTGTATCACAAACGCGTAAAATTATTATTTTTTTTAAAAATTAAAATACAAATAAATAAAGGTATTGGTGATTAATGCCTATTGTCTACATGGGGGACCAAGTTCTGGGTGGAATGCCCCCCATGGGTCTCTCTCTCTCTCTCACACACACACACACACACACACACACACACACACACACACACACACACACACACACACACACACATATATATATATATATATATATATAAGAACTGAAAACTACGTGGAACAAGGAAAAAATCCAAACAAATGAATAGAAATAACAGAAAAGAGCAGAGGCCACCACGATTTAAAACGGGTGGAGCTGCTTAAACCAGTTTGTTGGGTGCTTAAATTCACTGTAAGACCATATGAGAACTGAGAAAAAATTAAAAATGAAAATAATAAGTTCTGCAAATGAATAAAAAAAAAGAAAGAAAAATGAAAAAATAAAATAAAAAATAAAAATAAAAATAAAATAAACAAACAAAAATTAAAATCCTGAAATAATTTATTTGGTGACAAATATGGAAACTATGGTTTTATAAACGTATTCAATGTGCCAAACCGTTACCTCTGATTTTTCGTGGCTAAAACAGTGGCACATTTTCGAAAAAACTATTTCACTTTGTTATCAAAGTTTACACACTATTTCGTGAGAAAAGTCGACTTCGCCAAGAGTTTAATGGGTACTTCGATAAAAGACGCGTAGATAAACAAAGTTTTTTTTTTTTTTTTTTTTTTTTTTTTTTGTGCCGACGTAAAAGTAAATAGACATTTTGAAAAAAAAAAAAAAAAAACATAAATAAGTAAAATCGTACTTTTGTCTGTAATGACTTGCTTCCCCGCGAAAATCTTTCTAAGCATAATTGAAAGGGTAGGAGAAGTTTATTGATTTTGTTTAATACTTACAAAAAATGTGTTCAAGGTAAACTATCTTTCAGTTTTGATGTTAGCTGTTTAAACAGCAATTTTTTGTATGCAGGTACATTTAAAAAGATGAAAAAAAAAAGGAAAAAAACTGATCAAGAATGGGTGATTTTATTTTATAAATTTTGTATGAAGAAAGGAATAAATATTTCAAAATCGAAAAGATTTACAAAATAATGAATAACACGGAAGAAGGATAATTATAACCATAATTTTGCTGTTCACATTTTAAAAAAATATATAACTAGCAGACTTTGCCCCCTTTATAATAATGAAATAAACAAAAATAATTAATTATAAAATAAATAAATAAATAATAAAATTGATAAATAAAAATTGAATTTTTTTTTAATGAAAACTCAAAATTATTGCATTAAAATAGCTCACGGCGTAACTTCCCATCGCTCATGCCCTTGCTATGTTAGACCTGGGTCCCTTCTGACTACGACGGGAGTGTCTTACCCGGACCTTCCAGTTTGGATGTTAACCTGACGACAAGTAGCATTGACATTATTGAAGAACTACGATATTACAGAAGGCTATATCTCAGCATTCAGTGAACATTCTAGTTTCAGCGAAAACTAGTAACAAGCTTTTTCTAGCTCTGTCTGTTGTAATAAGATTATCACTAAAATAATTTATAATTACATTATTACTAACTATTATACCCATCTAAAATAATATAGAAAAAATTATTAAATTTTAAATTTAATAAGTTTAATTTTCTTACTATATTACCTTTTGATTCCGATGTAATCAATAAACTAAATGATAAAAAAGCAATTTTCCATTCAAAGGAATTTTTATCTCTTCATATGCAAAGTTATTTTAAAATGGCGTCGATTGTAATATCACGTTTTATTTAATTTTAATATATCAAGGATTGTATCGTTTAGTAAATATTACCATCAGACTGAGAAATTTATTCTCAATAAAATTGTATTGGTATTGAAAGAATTGAAATAGTATTTCATATTCAAATCGCGATAATATAGAGACTATAAGCAGCATGAAATACAGTTTAAAGAAAAAAAAAGGAAGAAATAATACGTAACCGTTACTAAGAAACGCTGACAACTGAAATAAAACACACAGTTTTATTAGAATTTAATGACATTAAACATATAAACTGATCACATCGAAAAAAATAATAATAATCCAAATCTGTAAATTGAAAATTCTAATGAGATACAACTTTGCTTGATTCAAGCTACCCTTCTGCAAAAGCTCTCTGATTAAGTGGCCTAAGCTACATAATACACATATTCACAAACACATCTCGTTACTTATATATAGACTATTATCGGAAGGGTTATTATTATTATTATTTTGTATTATATATATACATGCTCTGTGTGTGTGTGTGTGTGTATATATATATAGATATATATATATAGGTAACTATTGTAACGAATTTATGAGTTTAAAGATAAGAAAAACAAAAAAGGAGAATTGCAAACCAATGCACAGATTTGCTGCAAAAGGAAATGCAAAACTTAAATATAGGTATAGATTATCAATGAATAAAATGAATTATCAATGAATAAAATGAAATAAAACCCCCAAAAACACTGAATGCTTTATCGGGGCCCCTCAGTGTAGGGGGGAAAGAAGTTTCTGAAAGGACAGTAGCAATTAGCTAATAACTGTCCTTAGCCCCCAACTTCTCACCAGTTATTAGCTAATTGCTACTGTCCTTTCAGAAACTTCTCTTTCACCCCTATACTGAGGGGACTCCCTGATGAAGAATTCAGTGTTTTTTGGGATTTTATTTCATTTTATTCATTGATAATCTATTCCTATATATATATAAACGGAGTGTCCCTGAATTCATGGGCCAAACTTTGAGGGGGAAAAGGGCACTTTATAAGGATTCAGAATTGCATAAGAATCCATTTCCCCAAACGTCATTTTAACCATTTAAGAACTGGGTGATTTTGCGTGGATATGACCGCGGTTTCTCCAATATTGCATATTTTAAAGAGTTTTTACATGCTAATACTTACATAAATAAATAAATTCTGTTTTTATCGATGTATTTTATCGCAATGATTGCAAAAATACGAACATTCGGAATGATGCATGCAAGCTTATAAATTTGCACAGTAGGCGGAGTTAGTAGTACAAAGTGGCGCAAAAACATCCAGTTATTAAAGAGTTAAAATGACGTTTTGGAACATGGATTCCTACACATTTCTAAATCCTTATAAAGTGCCCTAATTTCTCTTAAAGTTTCACCCATAAATTCAGGGATACACTGTATGTATATTATCGGATGTTTGATTTTTTTTTTTTTTTTTTCCCAAAACGAAGATAGTGTAGTTACCAGTGAAAAATAATTTTCTCCGAGATTTATAATCCATGAAGATTAGTTTCTAATATTTTAAAAAACTTTTTTTTTTTTTTTTTTTTTTTAGGACTGAGGACTATTAGTCTCAATCTGGGATTTTTACGGCGTCATTTTTCGATAGTTGGACATTTATCGAAATCTAAAATTTATCGAAAATAATTGAATAATTTGAAAGCCATGTTATAATTTAAAAAAATAAAAAATAAAAAATAAAAAAATAAATAAAAATAAAATAAAATAAAATAAATAAATAATAATAGTCTTTTGTCCTAAACTAAATTCTGTTTTTGCCAGAATTTCTTCTTTTGAAAGAAAAAGAAAAGAAAATTAATAATACTTAGTATTGGATCAAACGACATCGAAAAAGTTTTTTTAAAGTTCTGAGTGCATCATTTCATGCTAAATTTTTGAAATAGTATGAAAATATATCTTAAGTTGTATCTTTTAAAGATGTATTTAGTGTTAATGTATTTTTTACTTCCTTATACAAAGTATAAGGAAGTATAGTAATCCCGATTTGCGAAATGGATTTTGTATTTCACATTGCTCGAAAACGAATGATCGCTGGATGTTGCCAATTTATACGTGTGACTGTCACGATGTCTAGTTGCACACCTGCAAGTGTCGTCTTAACACGAGCTCTCGTTTTAGGGATATAAGGGTTTTTACACGATTTTTCGTGACGTCTGTATGTGTGTGTGTCTGTGTGTGTGTGGGTATGTCGCATAACTCAAAAACGGTTGGACGTAGAAAGTTGCGAATTGGTACATAGGTTTGTTATAACATCTAGTTGTGCACCTCCCTTTTTGGACTTTCTATGATTTTCCGTTTTGGAGATATTTAGGAAAATTAGGTTCATAATGACAAAAATACATAGGTTTTGGCCATAATGTATCAAAAAACGGTAATAACTCAGAAACGGTTTAGACAAATCTTGCAATTTAACTGACTTCCCGACAAGCTAGACATTTGAAACTTTCAGAAAGGCTCAGAACACGTTGACAATGCATTTTTCAAATATTTTTAGCCAACTGTTTCTGATACCTGTTGCCTTCAGCAGCGTTTATGCGATTCAACAGAAAAATTATTTAACTAACTTCCCGACTAGCTAGACATTTGAAACTTTCAGACTAGATCAGAACACGGTGAAAATGCATTTTTTAATACTTTTAGCCAACTGTGTAGGGTTCCTGCTGCCTTCGGCAGCGTTACCAGTACAAATCTTGCAATCGATTTTTAACTAACTTCCCGACCAGCTAGACATTTAAAACTTCCCCAAGGCACAACTATGACATGAGTCCCCCCCCCAAGGCACAACTTTGACATGAGTCCCCCCCAGGCATAACTTTGACATTAGTCCCCCAAGGCACAGCTTTGACACGAGTCCCCCCCAAGGTACAACTTTGACATGAGTCCCCAAAAGGCACAACTTTGACATGAGTCCCCCCCAAGGCACAACTTTGACATGAGTCCCCCCCAAGGTACAATTTTGGCATTAGTCCCCCCAAGGTACAACTTTGACATGAGTCCCCCCAAGGCACAACTTTGACATGAGTCCCCCCCCCCCCCAAGGCACAACTTTGACATGAGTCCCCTCAAAGCACAATTTTATTTTATTTATTTATTTATTTATTTATTTTTTACGTATGCATGCATTTTTTAAAAATATTTTTAGCCAACTGTTTCGGGTCCAGTGACAATGTTTTTTAACATTATGTATATTTCTAAAAGTGTATAAGGAAGTCATGTGGTGCCCACATCAGATTTTTATTTATTTATTATTATTATTATTTTTTCATCAAAACATTTATAAAAACTTCTCTAAGCCCTAAATTCTCTATGAGTCCAGATCGATTAAAAAGCATGTATTTTTCGATTGGATGGTGTGGTCGAATTTGGTAAAGTCCAATTGTTTACTCTAGGGACCGAAGCCTGCGTAGAATGCCCTCCGTGAGAGTTTTTCTGAATATGTCCTAGCATATATTAACACGAGTTTCGGAGGAAACTAAGGAAATCTCCGAACGCTTACGGCGACGCGTGAGTTGGAATCCAACCTGGCATCTCCTAATAACCAACTTTAAAGACCATAAACTCTCCACCACTGGTTGAACTTCTATCGATATTGAAAAGGAGAAGAAAAATCCATAAATTATTTAAACGAATAAAATGACCCAGAATTACACACAAATGAATTTCAGAGTTAAAATCTGGAAGATAAGGGGTTAATGTCAAACAAAAGAAAAAAAAAGAGAGAGAGAGAGCGAGAGAAAGAAAAAATAAGTAAATAAACAAATAAGAGAATGTCGAAAAGAAATTGCCTAATGTAAAAAGAAGAATGATAAACTTAATAAGCAAAAATGTTCAATTTTCCAAAATACTATCAAAAAGTAAAATGTGCTGAGTTTTCAGAAGACTACTCTATTTATTTTTTATATAGTGATTTTTAATTTTATTATTAAAGTCAGGCAAAATGTTTTCTTGAACTTAAGTTTGCAGGCAAAAAAACTCATTCAGTATTAAATAGTCAATAATTTCGGAGATCACGCAAACTTCTAAATAAAAATAAATAGGATTTTTAAAATTAGTAGGTCAAGAACAATTCTAATTATCAACTAGTATGTTGCGGCCACCACAAGACTTTCTTCTATATTTTCCTATATACATATTCAATCAGTAACAATATTAAAAAAAAAAAAAACGATTTTTTTTCTTTTCTTAAGTTCTTTTTTGTTAAAAGTAATACATATTCAACCAGTAACAATATTAAAAAAAAAAAAAAAAAATTCTAAGTTTTTTTTTTGTTAAAAGTAAAAAAAATCGATAACTTTGTTTTAAATTATCACAGATTTATAGTTCAACCATTCGTTTTAAAGGTATTGACGAGATCTTTCGAAAGATACCCATCTTGAAAATTTATCCCCAACCAGGGTACTCCCCCCCCCCAGGGGGTGAAGCGATGCCTCTACATGCACAGAAATTTTTTCCTAGTTAACTATTACTATTATCAATAACTCATATTAATTTTACAATCACAAGTTAAAAATAACTCTCATTATGTACATTTATACGAAATTTTGTCCTATACTGCCATGTTAAAAATTTAGAAAAAATGCGATCGCAGCGCCACCTGTTGAGCTATTGATCCCCAAATGTAATCAGCACCAGTTTATGTCGGGGACCAACTAAATACCAGGTTTGGTTAAATTTCGTTAAAAAAAAAAAAAAAAAAGTTTTTTTTTGTTAAAAGAAAAAAAAAATCGATAACTTTGTTTTAAATTATCACAGATTTATAGTTCAACCATTCGTTTTAAAGGTATTGACGAGATCTTTCGAAAGATACCCATCAGGGGGAGAACCGGTGCCTCCACATGCACAAAATTTTTTCCCTAGTTAACTACTACTATTATCAATAATTCATATTAATTTTACAATCACAAGTTAAATGTAACGCTCATTATGTACATTTATACGATATATTGTCCTATACTGCCATGTTAAAAGTTTACATAAAATGCGATTACAGCGCCATCTGCTGGGCGATTGATCCCAAAATCTAATCAGCACAATTCCATGTCAGGGTCCAACTATATACCAAGTTTGGTTCAATTTCATTCATTGGTTCGTGAGATACGGTGAAAAATACGAAAATTTGTCCTATACTGCCATGTTAAAAATTTACATAAAATGCGATCTCAGCGCCACCTGCTGGGCTATTGATCCCCAAATCTAATCAGCACAATGCCCCGCCAGGGTCCAACTATATACCAAGTGTGGTTGAATTTCATTCATTGGTTCGTGAGATACGGTGAAAACACGAAGCCACAGACACACAGACAGACATTTTCTAAAAACTATCAATTCGAGTTCAGGACATCCCAAAACGTGTAGATCTGTCAAAAAAAGGAGGTCGAAAATTTTCGCGAATCCAATACTTTCTCTATATTACATATAGAAGAAAGTAAAAATCTAATAATTAAACTTTTTTTTTTTTTTTTTGCTTTTAACAATGTAAAAAAAAAAAAAAAAGGAAGAATAAACAATTAAAAATACAAGTAGTGCTAAAATATACAATAAAAGTGAATAGAGCAAATTTACAATTTTAAATTTAGTTTAACAAGATATATCTAAACTTCAAGTCTAATCATTAGTATTTTACTAATGTTACAAAATTTTACTTGAAATGAGCTAATATAAATATTTTAAAGATATTGTATATATTAAATACAAATAAATTCTGTTAACCATGAAATATGTTATTTTATGTTTTATATAAAAACTTGAATTCTAATACAATTTTATTGTAGGATTAGTATAATATGTGTCATATATACATAATATTTTCTTTATATGTCTAATAAGCAATAACTGATTTCTTAACAAATACATTTTAAATATAGAAAGTGAATGCTTTCTGTATATTTAAAAAACATTAAGCACAAGGTATCTAGAAAGATACAAAAAAATAATATTGTTTAAAGTTATAAAAATAAAATAAAATAACTGAAATATTAATTTTATTTCCAAGCAAAATGAAAGAAATTTTGAAAACATATTTTTAACTTTTCTTTTCTATTGTTGCTTTAAAGAAATATATAAAATACATAGAAATCCAATAAGAAGGCGGTTTTACTAAGGATTCAATTTATGAATTTAGAGTTTTACCATTTAAATTAAATACGAACATATTTTAGGATTTATTAAAATACATTTTGTCACCTTCAAATAAAGATTTTCTAAAATCAGTCTATATAAGAGAGAAAGTGAAAATATACATATATATATATATATATTGATTAAAGACACTACAAAAAATAAGCTGCATTATTTTCATCAAAAGAGAAACTATTGGAATTCCAGTTTGTTTTGTTTCACATATGCTTTTCATGTATATTTTCTTTTCATAAAAATGTGCTGTGAATTATTTACTACCACTAAAGTTTTCCTTGTAAGAAAATCCAGAAAATTTGCTTAAGATTTATATATTTAAATTTTTAATGTTTTATTTTATTTTTAATTTTAAATGTATTAAGGAAAATTTAGTGAGAAAAAAAAAAAAAAAAAGAGGAGGGAAAGTGCTGATTATTTCCGATATTGATTTGATCTAAAATTCCTCTTTTTTTTTTTTTTTTTTTTTTTTTTTTTACAATAAGTAAAATTGTTTTATACTTTTAAGACTTATGAAGTAATTTTAAGAAGATTAGAAAATTTAAATTAATGCAATTTTTTAAGCATTTTATTTACATATTCTTTTATTTATTTATTATAGTGGGCATTGAATATATATTTATTTGCATATTTATTATAGTGGGCCGCTTCGTTGGTCACTGCATATAAATGAATCACTCATAAAACGTCAAGATATAGTAACTCTAAAATGGAATGCCAATGAAATCTATGAAAACTTTTGTACGTCCCATGCAGCATACTTCATTCCTCGAATATCGCCCATTTACGTTACCTTCACTTAAAGAATAGTACATGACTGTGATAACGTTATGCGATTTCTATCAATCTTTGCAATTCTTTCAATTCATTGCAATTCTTTCAATTTATTGCAATTCTTTCAATTCATTATTTCATTCTTTGCAATTCTTTCAATCAAATCGAGTTGTCATAAGTATCTGAGTTAGCGATATTATCGCAAAATTTTATTCATACACCAATTCGACATCTATGTGATATAACATTTCTTGTTGCAAACAGGGACATTTCCAATCTCCAGAAACATTAGCGTTCGTTGTTAACGTTTACTCGGCCAGTTTCAAAACATGGTAGAAATTGAGTTTACATAGAAATGGATCTAACGATTGTGATAAAAACTTAGGTTGAGGAGTTTTTGAGCTGACAAACCTGTTTGAATTCTCTTCATCTTCAGGAAATTTAGCGTTTACTGTTTCTTATTTATTTATTTTAATATAATATCCTTCTAAATTATCCTCATCTTCAGGGAAATTAGAGGTCTCAGTTGATCCTCATTCCGCCCATAGCAAAATATGGCAGAGACTTAGTTTTCTTAAGGAACTACAAGAATAATTCAAATAAAATTTAGAGTTTGGGGCTTTTTGAGTTCACAATTCATTCTGAATTGCCCTCATTTTCAGGAGAAAAAAGAGTTCCTGGTAACTCGTGTTTTTTTTTTTTTTTAAATATTTAAATGAATTTTATAAAAATTCAGAGTTTGTGTGTTTTTTATATGATAGTTTCATGCGAAATACCCTCAACTTCTCGATAATTAACATTCACTAGTAATCCACACGCCAACTGATAAAAATATCGCAGAAACTTTATTTTCTTAAAAATTGCTGGAAAGAGTTTGAAAACAAAAATAGGGTTAGAAGTCTTTTGAGATGAAAAACCTATCTGATTTATCATCATCTTTAGAAAATTCAGCAATCACTAACTGGTGCTTCGCCTGGAACAAATAAATAGTATAACACTAGAAAACGGCTCGAACGATTTTGATAAAAAAAAAGTTAGTGTTAGGGGTTTCATAATATACTTTAAATTTTTCTTATCTCCAGGAAAATGAGCTTTCACTGGTAACCCGCGCTCCATCTAAAACAAATAAGTTATATATTTCCGAAAACAAATCAC
This sequence comes from Salticus scenicus, assembly GCA_963930645.1. Taxonomy (NCBI): domain Eukaryota; kingdom Metazoa; phylum Arthropoda; class Arachnida; order Araneae; family Salticidae; genus Salticus; species Salticus scenicus. The sequence continues at coordinate 112,312,410 of OZ005654.1, read as the reverse complement.
TGCATTTAGACTTTTTTTTTTTTTTTTATTTCCACAAATTTTCAAAAATCGGTTAAATTATTAAAAGTGCCTATATATACCAATTGATCGTCTTTTGACCATCTTTTATTTTATACAATACTTGGTATATATTATTTAAATAATTAAGCAGAAATACAATATTTTCATATTTATTCTCGGAAAAAAAATTTAATATATATATATATATATATATATATATATATATGGGATAAAAATATTGACTTGTAAATTTAAATCGCAGGTCTAGGCAGTTATGTTAATAACATACAACATTTTAATGCATATATTAAGTTTTATTAAAATTCTTTTCATAATATTCAAGCAATGGGAATTCCTATTAATAATTCTATACATAAAACAGAAAGTTGAAAATAGTATCGACTCTGAATACACCACAAAGAATAAACTGTAATATTTTCGCTAAAAGAAGAATATTGGAACTCCAGAACTGTTTTGTTTCGAATGGTTTCGTATAAATTTTCTTTTGCAGAAAATATTTATTCTTTTCTATATTATCACAGCAGTTTCTCTCGGTTATGAGAAAGTGTGGAAAAGGAGGCTTGATATCTATATCTAAATAGTATTTTTTCCCACTTTATTTCTTTGTCTATGCTATTTACCCTGAATGCGTAAAGAATATATACATTTTTTAAAAGGTCACAAAATATGGCCATTTCTCGAACCATGGTAAGTTTATTCAACAGTATATCGATACATAAATTTATTCAAAACTGTTTTCTGGGAGTTGAATTTTTTCACGTATGTTCAAAAAACCACAATTATTAAGATGTAAAAAAATAACTACTGAAAGTAATTGTTTTGGCGTAAGTTTTCTTTTGCAGCACATAAATGTTCTTTTTTATATTATCACAGTAATTTTGGTTATGAGAAAGTGAGGAAAAGTAGTCTGAATATCTATATCCTAATATATCCAGTTTATCAATGTTACTTAACCCGAATGCATGAAGAATATATATGTACTGATAAGTATAAAGGATTTAAGTCCAAAAAAGTACATAGTCAGACTCAGAAAAATATTCTCAATCGATTGGTATAAAGGATTTAAGTCTATGTCATTTAGTCTTTGAGAAAATCCATTGGTAAAAAAAGGTTCAAGTCAGAAATTTACCATTCATGTATGGTATAAAATATTTAATTCAATTTTTTCCCGTTATTAAATGAAGGTTGACAACCACTGAATGGTATAAAGGGTATAAGTCAACGAAATCCCGTTTTCCTAATCGATTCTTCTGCTTTGTTTTTAGTTAGTTTAACTTTATTTTCCGCCTCCTGAAAAATCAAGAATATGGACTTAAATCCTTTATACTTATCAGTAGATATATATATAGTACAAAAATGATCATTTATGGAAACTTGATAAATTTATTCATAAATTTGTTCAAAAGTGTATTCAGGTAATTATATTTGTTCATGTATCTTCATGTTCTAAAAAGCACAGTTGTTAAGATGCAATAAAACAGGTGCTCAAAGTGATTATGCAAAATGACAATTTCATTTGTGAAGTCTGTTTGGTGTCGTCAACAATTAAAAATATATATATATATGGATAAATATATAATCAAGATGACGTTAGAAAAACGAATTTTTCTCATTAAGAAACGTCAAATTCTTTTACAAAAGATTTCAGTACGGACACTTGCACATGAGAAACTTAACAATCGTTAATTATTAGCAAAACGTGATATATAAACTTTTATTTCGTTTACGTCATAGCTAATTTGTTTGCAAAATGGGTCATATTTAAACGGAATCAACTGAATTAGAATCACATTGTATGTTATGCGATGAAAAATATAGGATTTATAAAACTCCATAGTTCCAAATCTGGATGACACTGCTCGGCATGAAAATTGCCTTTGACACCATTTCAGTATATTCGTATGCAAAATGACCTCCTGAATCCGAATATGAGACCCATTTTGCCCTATGACCCACCGTTTTTTAGGAATGGCCCTGTTTTTTATCATTTTTCGGTGATTTTATGGCTATAAATTTGATTTTTAGGAGGGGGAGGAATTTTTTAAACTTTAAATATCTTCTGAGAGGCTACAGAGTTAGAAAATTCTAAAACATAAACATTTCCGACAAGGGATTTTTTTTTTTTTTTTTTTTTTTTTTATTTGGGGGGGGGGGGGGGAGGGGGGAGTTTGTCACTGGAATTATGCATTACATATCTTGTATATTTTTTAATATGTTATTAATGTTATTTTTTCAACTTTATATATACATATATATATATATATATATATATTTGTTTTTAGGTGTTAAATTAATTATTTTTCATTCTTCAAATGGAGTTCATGCTCATAAAAATATCGAACAGGGAAAGAAATTGAGGGAGGGGGTGGTGTATCTAGAAAACGGTGGGTGACTGGGCAAAGTAGGAGATATATTTGGATTCAGGAAATCATTTTACAGAAGAATCAGCAAGAATTGTATCAGATCTTGAATTTTTTTTTCTTTTTTGGAGAGCAGTGTAATTAATACTAAAGTATAATCCACATTAAACTAATATTTAGAAATATGTTGACCAAAATCTGGTATTGCAGCATAGTTGCCAACTTTTAGAATTTATTCAGGAGTATTCTTAGTACTACCCTTTTTTCACATCACTTATTTTGTAAAGTAATTTTCCCCATCATGTAACTAAGTTTAAATAGGAAGAAAACTACTTTTCTCTGAAAAATGAAAGACCAGAGGTGCCAGGTTCGAACCCAGGTCGTGCTAGTCCGCCTAGCCGTTGAGAGTTTTCCGTGGTTTTCTCATAAACTCGCGTGAATACGGTTTAGTATCCCTTAGAATGATCATAAAGGAGAACATTTTACCGTAGGCAGTTCATGACCGTAGACCAGTTTACAGTGGGAAGTTTAGGGCAGTCGATCGGCCTTAACCCGCATAAACAGCCAAAATAAATGAAACTTTAGATGTCATGTAATGTCATACTGGCATCACCAAAATATTTTAAATCTCAAATTAGATTTTTAACAGCGTATTCATTGAATAAATAATAATAGTAATAATAATAAAAACTTTGAAAAGATTTTTTTGAAATATACTATACTAATATCCTTTTTCATTGATTTATTTTGATGCATTTAGTAAAAGCACTGCAACAAATCCTACAAAATCGCCAGATTTTCTTCCTTTCCTCGGCTAATGCAATATATATGTATAAATTTAAGAAATATAATAAACATTTCTATTTTCCTACATACAAAAAGTCCAATCTGAACAGAAAAAATCTAGTTAATCGATATTTTCAGGTAACATTAGGAATTGCAATTCTGGTGACTTTATATTTCTAGTTTACAGTAAAAATACTTATTTCGTTTTTGAAATTTTTGGAATTTGATATAAAGAAAAAAAAAATTTATAGAATTTCTGGTACATTTGAAATTGTGCGTTATGTATGTGGATAGATACGATATATTTTAGGTTTGCTATAATCAAAATATTTCCAATTACTCTCGAAAAATAGATTCGCTGAAAGTATTGACATTTCTTTTGCAGGTTTTATCTGAAATTTATTTTAATATATATATATATATATATATATAAATGATAGATATCTTAATAAACTTTAATCTTAACATTTTAGCATTTAATAGATACATGTCAATAAAAACACAACAAAAATAAAACTGATAATAACACATTGCTAAAACTATCACAAAAAGATTGCGATGCATGTTAAGATCCAATAAGAGACAAAAACAATTTAAATTACTTACGCCCACTTAAATAAAGAAGAAGAAAAAAAAAGACCATAAAACATAATGGCGGAGAAAGTAATTTAAGGACTTCAGAATGATAATTGGAATAAAAAATGGATTAATAATTGGAATAAAAAATGCTTAAAAGTAGAAGTATTAACTCATCAGGAGGCGAGTACTTCACAAAGCTGTGAAAGCTGCAACGATTTCGTAAAACAATATAGCTAACAATAGCAAATTCATATTGTTCTGGCCCCAATCGAGCAGCAAAACCATTTTGAATGAGAAATGAAATAATATATATATATATATTAATTCGTTGCCAAATGGAAAAACAGACTAACATATTGTCCAATCGAAAACAATAGTCATGTTGCACTTAAAAATAAATAAATAAAAAACCTTTGAATTTACTGATTTATTTCTAATTTTAAGCCGAAAACTATGACAACTGAAAGATTCTTAGTTAGGCAAGTTCACACACAGGGATGCGTGTAATTAAACGCCCTGTAGAAAAATCATTTCGCAGGTAGAACGGACCAACAGATTACCATCCAATTTGGCACGCGTACAGCATTCATGCTGTTCGTTTAAGAAAAAAAAAATGTGTACCAGGTCACTTTTATTGTAAAAGAAACAGGTTTAGTATGCTTAAATAGAATAACCTAATAAATGGCGATAAAACTAATAAATAAATGTTGAAATTAGTTACGCATTCCATATAAGTATATCATTTTGTAGTATTTCCCATTTTTTGATGCAAAGCGCAACGTAGCAAAAATTTTAACTAAAAATGTTTTTCTTTCTTTTCAGGAGTGCAAGTCCTGAATCTTCAAATTCAGTGACAATCTTCTCTTCGCCGTTTTAGTTGCAGGGTGTTGTTTATAGTGAAAGCTTAATTATTACCACCCTGTATATATATTCAAAATCTATCACTATTAGAGAAAAAAAAAAAAAAACTGTTTTAAACCTTAGTGCCAAAAGCCGACATGATTTTCTTTTAACAATTTTTTCAAAAGTCAAGTAAATTAATCGATTTCTTGAAAGTCTACAGCACATAGATAAATTGTTTTAAGAACAATTCTTTAATCTCATAAGCTGTGTAAGCTCAAAAATGAGAATGTGTTACTTTCAGTTACTGCAGTAACACTTTTTATTTCAATCTAATATAACTGAAGCGTTAGGTAAATACTAATCGAAAAAGTATTTACGCAAATTTTATAAAAATGACCTACCCGTAAAAACCGGCGTATGGGCCGCACTCGGTGCTTTATTCAGTAGCCACCACTAAAATTCAATTATAGCCTTTGTCTAATCACTTCGAAGAGTAGTCGCCTATTACAAATGTCACTCTTAAAAATTATTGGTGACTATTGATTTAAAAATTCCCTCAGTTAGACGGTACTGACTGCGGCTCATACGCCTGTTTTTACGGTAATAATATATTTCTTCTATTATTTTTTCTTTTTCATTTAATGCTCTTAACGGAAAATTTAAAAAAAATTACCTAGAAACGTTGAAGTTTTTAAATTGTTGAATGTTTTTACTTCTCTTTTTTTTTTTAATGATATGTCAGCCTTTAAAAAAGAAGAAAAAAAAATCTTGCCTACATATTCTCAATGATTTTGAAAACATTACACAATTTTTACTAACCGGAAGTATTTTTCCTCTTTTGCAAAAAAATAAATTAAAAAAAAAGCATAAAACGCATTATATATTAGTTGAAAACATAGACTATTGTTACACAAAATGGGGAAATGGTAACATTTCTGTAAGGCAATGATCATTCACACACACACACAAAAAAAAAAGGTCACGGTATGATAGGCCATAGTCTCCTAAACTAGATGCCTTCCGCGTGGCTCGAAAACTTGGCAACAGTTCAAGTGGTAGACAGCGCCATCTGGTACAGATCGCGCGAGTTTTTAATTTAACTGTCACCAATAATTTTAAGAAATGATATAGGATGCATATCATCGACGTTTCTTCGATTCTATTCGCCTTTTATGTACATAAAATCCCACTTTAAAAATTTTTTGGTGGCTGTTGAATAAAAAAGTCGCACATTCTGTACCAGTCAGCGCTGTCTACCGCTTGAACTGTTGCCAAGTTTCCGAGCCACGCCGAAGGCATCTAATTTAGGAGGCTATGGATAGTCAAACTGGCCAACATTGAATTTTTCTCACCGAGCTGTAAACTCTGCGTTCTCTTTCGCAGATGACATCTTTTCTTACTTTTGTAAGTTCTTTTTAAAATTTATTATTACCCTTTAAAAGTTAGATTGTTTTGAATATGAAATATATTTTATTGCAAGCAATGGTGGTTAAATGTACTGTAAAAGTCTTTAAAGAAAGTTATGTCAAAGAAGAATCTATTACATTTCACTGTTAATATTTTTTATACTTTGTTATTCCATATTTTTTAGATAATTATTTTTGTAAAATAGTTATAACTGCTGCATTTAGTTCCCTAAATTAAAAAATAAAAAATGCATGTATTATACATAAGGGGAAAAGAAGAGTAATCGCGATAATTCCCAAAAATGTTAACCTTTTGCTTACTATTAGCTGAAACATCTTTGCCTCATTTCCTCATATTCCCCCTTAACAAAACAATATTTCCGTCCACTGTAATAATAGATATATGGTTGTAAATCGCTCATTTTAAATTAATAACAAAGAAAGAATTTTTTTCTACATGATCTCTAAATTGGAGACGATACTAAATTGCACAATGAAAGAAAGAAGCCAGTGACACTAATAAAATACTTAACTTACACAGTAAGAAATTAAATAAGTAAAATATTATCGTTAAAAAATAAAATAAAATGATAATTTTGGTAAAATTAATATGGTGGTGCAGGTTTTAACTCTTTTCCTCGAGTGACCGAAAGCTCTATCTGTGTGGTAACTATGTGGATGGTTAAAAAACCGAACAGTGCATGTAAAAAAAAAAAAAAAAAAAAAAGAAAGAAAAAAGAAACTGTGAAAAATATAGTTTTATTATGGAATATAAATACAAAGTCGGTAGTTCAGTGGGCATTGATAGTGCTGCAATCTGGCAGAATGATATTAAAATTCATTTACTTCTTTATGCCTATGAAAGAATTTGTAATTCGCTATCGTTTACAATACATAATTTTCATTTTCATTTTCTGAAGCTGGTTGGCTTCTAAACTAGTCATATATTCAATTCACACATATCAAAGACAACTAATATTAATAAATTTCAAGTATTATCTGATGTATGTGAATTCAAAAAGTAGGGAATGATTTCTAAAGGTGATGGATAGATTCTAGAAACTGCCCAGGAAAGGGTTTAGACCGATTGTCTTCTCTAGGAATCTAACCCGATGTGAGAAGAATAATTTTTAAGAATTCCTAACTCGTGTTCAAAGAGTTTTGAAGAAAACTATGGAAAACTCCAAACGACTAATCCGATCATCACAATCTGGGTTGAATCGGAAACAACATTCCATCTACCAGCTTCGAGATCAAAATTTCTCGACCACTGGTAGGACTTGACGACGTTGAAGAAAATTAACAAAACATAATTACTACGGCTTTCGCTTTCTGGAAATATTTATATCGACAAAGTTTATAACAGGCAACATCATTTCTATAAAAAAGTAGATGAAAATTTTCGGAAACGCAGGAGTGTTGATAGTTGATACCAACTTAAATACATGAATAGTCGTCAAATTAACGACGTATTCATGATAGTTTTGTGCATTCAGTAAGTTTGTTAAAAAAGTTCTATCACAGAATCAATGATGCTTTCATAACTAAACGAAATAATTCATTTGAAAATGGTAAGTATAAGTGAATATGGCGTAATTGTGACAGTGTAGGGATTAAAGCCGTTTTTCTGCACTAAGGACTTTGACCTGGGTAGGATGCCCTCTATGAAGGTTTTTCTTGTAAGCGGTTCTAGTACGTATTCATGCAAGTTTCAGAGAAAACCAAGTAAAATTCCGAACGGTTAAGTTGACAAAGTGACATTAAATATAAATGGAAAACAAACTTGGGAATAAAATTCTTATTCTGCACCATTTTTTTCCTGAAATGAAAACCTGTTTGAATAATTTTCATATGCGAAATTTTCTAGTTTTAAATTGTCTAAGAAAGAGTCAAAGGTGTTTGTTTTCTGCAATGCTTTCCCTCAGGATAAAGTTCCGATTAACAGCGAACACTAATTTTAACAGACGTGAAAACCTATCTGATCGTTCTCTAAGCTCAAAACTTCTCTAAACCTTGATTTTTTTCTTTTAACATCGTTATAACTATTTCTTTCTTTCTTTTTTTTCTTTTTTTTTTTTTTTAACGAATATATTAAAAATATATATTGATGATTACTTCGCTTAGTAGAAAATATTTTTTAACTTTACATTAAAATTTTCTTTTAAAATTTGCTAGATATACCAAAAGTATAGATTCACAAAGCACAGCAAGATTATATAGATTATAGTTAAAAGAAGGTAAACATTGCTGTATGAATACCGAAAATCAGGAAATCTATTTAAACAAACATGTATCTATGACATTTGAAATATGGGTCACTTTTCTATTTGTATAGAGATGGTATTTTATAAAAAAAAATCTACCATTCGGTGTTCCAGAAGGGGTGAATGGGTAAAGTTGGGCGGAGGAAATATCAGATTTCAGAGCTGACTGAAATTTCATATCTTGAGGTTTTTTCGATATGGCACTAGTTCGATTCGGTTTAGTGTAAGCAAAATGTAAAGTTGAATATATAAAAATTCGAATTTTGAAAGATAAAATGGTAAAGAGTAGGAAGTTTTCAAGAGTTCGATATCTTTTCTTTTATATTTATACTTTTTTTTTTTTTTTGGTTATTTATTTCAATAAAAGGTTTGGAAATTCAAAATAGATTGCATTTTGAAATTGCGTAAAGCCTTCTTTTGTTGATATTTTTTTGTACGTCATTTGATGGGGAAGAAATCTATAATATTTGAAAACTCTGTAGAGTGCAATCACTAAGAAATTTAACGTGCATACATTTTTATTTTTTAATACAAAAGTTACATTTATATTAAGAATAAAATTGAACATTATGCCTTTTTTGAACAATGAATATAATTTATCAAAGTATACGTAAATGTAGCTTATTTTGGGATCAATATAATGAAATTATATCAAGTATCAGAAACATCAAATATAGGCTTCTATAAATGTAATCACTAGCTGAATTATTATGTACTAGAAAAGACCCGGTTCGTGAACGAACCGAATTCCGAATGCGAGAAAAATTTCAAAATCAAACTGGAAATGCACAAAACTCGGCCTGATGCTTTTTGCGTGCCAATAGATCAAATTTTGTAAATGAAACCATTTTTAAATTCATGAAATCAATGAAGGTAGTGTAGATCTTATCACTAAAAAGATCTCCGAACAGAAATAAATGAAGATTTCAGACAAAAATTTTATAGAACAAAGAACTTTAAAACTCAATAAAGACTTTATTTAACCAAATTTATGCAAACAAAAGTTTAGCCGAAAATTTCCTTATACAGAACGTTTTTGGTGAAAATATTTTCACGTTTCTTAATTAGACGGTCCTTGTTGGGGCGTATTGAGAACTTTCATCTTAACATCTGAAGAACGCTTGACTCTCGAAAATGCGACGTACAGTTGACCATGATTAAAGACAGGTTCAGATAAATAGATGTCCACATTTTCTAAGGTTTGACCTTGTGATTTGTTGAAGGTCAGGGCAAACACTGTTTTGATAGGAAACTGCCTACGTCTCATCTCTCATCTTAGGAATTTGCTTCAGCGCGGCAATAAGCATCAACAAAAATCTTCTGAGTTAGTTTCCCTCAGTTAAGTAATGGAGAAAACTCGTCGCGGTCAGAAAAACGGTATAAGTAGTACTCCTTCAGAGACACATGTTTTCGAACTTGGCCACCTGTTTTTATCACCTTCATAAGACTTGGTCACTAGCCTTCGTCTCCAAGGGGAAAGAATATAGGATACGTCATGGTAATCAACGAAGGGTGCAATATATTATTTCTTTTTTAATTTCCGTGAATATTTTCGACATCAGGGCGAAGATGCATAAGAATATCTCGGTCAAACGGCAGTTCTCCTTCCCGGCTTTGGAAAACAACCGCAATCTCGTTTACAATTGGATCATTATACTTTCCGAGATCAGCTTATTGCGATCATTCAAGATGGCCAAAGAAACAGACGTGTGTGGAATCTGGTTTTCATTAGCATGTGCTTGCTTCTTGTTCGACTTCGTGTAACATTTTAATTGATCGAGCGAGCGGGTGGTTGTTCATTATTTCTCCAATTTTCTCATAAGATGTGTGTACAGACATCTACAGTCATTATTTTCTGGCAGATTCATTCTATAATTTACTGTAGTGTCAAGATCCAGGATATACAACTGTGCAAACTTTGACGGTTCACTTCCTGGTGGTAAAAGCGAGCTCGTGCGATGAACGAGTTGTCTGTACACTCTAAAACAGTTAGAACAATTTCCCGGTGATGGTGATATATATTAGCACCCATAGATGCAAATGAACTATTAAAGGAGCTGATGCATTCTAGAAACTTTTTGCTTTCGGGAAGTACGTTTCGAAGCAGCTGTTGAAAGTAGTCAGGGTACGGCGATAACGGCGTTAATTTGACTTGACCCTTTTGACAGCATTATGAGAATTCGTCTTTCGTGTGTCCCGTTTTTCAAAATTTATTGAATTGCAATGCTTGCAAAACTTGGTAAGAAGCCCCAAATACGACTCTTGTGCAAAGTTTTCATTCATCCTTACGTTTTATGCCACGCTCGTAAACCTTTCAGATGTAGTAGGCCTCCTCTGATTGAGACTCTCACGTTGAATATATTGTATTCTTCAGTTTTCTAATCTGTTTTCTCGTTCTAATGACGACTCTCATTGGATTCGAGCTGCATGACGTTGGCGATCTTAATTTAACCTAACATCCCGTAGTTCAGAAGTTTCATTTGAGCAGCGGAGAGCTATCCTGGATCTAATTTGAGACTTCCTTAGCTCTTGATTTCCGGTCTCTTCAGCAGTTTCCATTTGTCTCTTTAAACGTCAACGCTCGTTGTTTCTGCCTAGTATCTTTTGATCTTCGTCTTTGCCGCTAGAATTCCTCTGATCCAAGATAGAGAATGAGAGAGAGCAAAAAAAAGAGATCCACAGTTTAAAAATCAATAAAGTAGCTTCAATCTGCGCTTGCATAAAAGTGCGATTTTTCCTACGGTAGTTAATGCTTAAGATAAAAAGCTCATGCTGTAAAACAAAATGTAACAAACATAGTTGCTTCTCCTTAAATATTCTCTTATGAACATTTTCTTTATTCTATTTCTTTAATACTGTTTCTTTAATATATTTCTTATAAACATTTTATACAGATGCCACATGCATCACATAAACTCTTAATTTTTACACTCTTTTAAAAATAGCGCATGATCATATTTTTACATAAAAATCAAAATATTAAATTCATTTAACCATATTCTTCTTTTACTTTTTGTTCGGCATGTGATCTTATACTCGGTTCGTCTACACAGAGTCCAAGGAGATCCCTTAGCCATTTATATATAGTGATTAACAATTCAGTTAGATTTGTTTTTGGAAAAAAAAATCTTACATTATAATTTACTGGAACACTTGAATGCAGTAAATTCAAAAATTTTATCAGATTTTTATTTTTTTCTATAAGTAGAAAATATTGAATTCGTGAAAATTACTTCGATTTTCTGTAGATTTACACATTTTGAGATGTTCTGAACACGATTCGAATATTTTTAGAAAATGTGTTTGTGTGTGTGTGTGTCTGTATATGTACCAAACATTTTCTGGATGCTGTATCTCACGAACCAATGAAAGAAATTTTACCAAATTTGTTGACCTAGACAGGTGCTGAATACGCTTTGTGATCTATCACTCAACAAATGGCGCGTACATTATAATATTTCTAACTTTTAAAAGTGAAATTACAGTTAAAATATATTTATAATAGTAATAATCAACAAGAATTTTTTATTTTATTTATTTTTTTTTAGGGAGGGGAAAGCACCCTTCTCACTGGAGGGGAGGGGGTATTCAAAATGGGTATTCAATGTGGGTATATTTCAAAAGAACTCAGTAATATCTTTAATACGAATGGTCGAACCATAGATCTGTAATAATTTTAAATAAAATGATCGATTTTTAATATTCAGCACAAAAAAGAAAGCGCATTTTTAAGATATTTTCCATGTAGTATAAAACTGATTTCCTTTGGACATTAATGTTATACTTCTTACAGATAAAAATTGTCTCTTTCATCATGGAAAATAATTTTAATAAATAATATATACAGCGTAAATTTGTACAGAAAAAAAATCTTGTGGTGGCCAGAACGTACTTGTTTTAAAATAATAGTAATGATATCAACACTTGTCTTTATTTAATATTTAACAGAACAAATAAAACGTTGAAATTTCTTGAGACTAGTTCCAAAGTTATTAAACTAAAGAGTGAAAATCTACATTCAAATTATAGTATCTTTTATTTTCGATGAAAGAGATAAAGTCGTTTTGTTGTTATTCAAAATATTGGGAATTAATGAAAGATAAATACCACTAATTCTGTCAGTGAAACTTAGATGTGTAAGAACTTGGGCGATTAATACTAAATAGTTATCATATAGTTAATAAAAAAGCAAGAAATAGGGGGTTATATTGTCCAATGATCTTTTGATCCATATAATCTTTTATATGTCCACGAATATAAAATATATTTCCAGCTTTTATGACAGCGACAAGAAACCAAAATATCAAGAGAAACTGTCCAAATTCCTTATAAACAAGAAAGAGAAAATTCTTGCTACCACACATTTATATATATAATATATATATTTAAGCCTTATCTACCATATTTTCAGTGCAAATAATTTTTAGGTTATGTTGGAAGATATTATTCTGAAATAAGTACTGGTTCATATTTATCATTTACAAAAATTTTCTAGCTATCCAAATCATGCAATAAATGCAATTTTTTTTATTTCGTTCTATTTATTCGAGATAGTTTTACAAAATAAAATTTCTGATTAAAAACGTTTACAAATGAGTATTCGAATTGCACTATTAATCTAATTATGTCACAGACTTTGAACAGATACTTAAAAATGAATTAAAAAGTGAACTAGAAGATGAAAAGTACAAAAATGGTGCTCAAGTTAGTATAAAATTGTGCATTTTAATCATCAAATTAGCAGGGCACGAAATTTCCACTCACTAGCTCGCCATTATTGAGCGGAATTTTTACTGCGGCGAGTTAAAATTCGGTCTACTTATAGGTGAAAGTTTTACTGCATACAGTGGTACTTTTTTTTTTTTAAATCGATTTAGAAACTGCAAAATCTTGCCGATATTAAACAATACCGTCATGTTTAACCTCTCTTTTCTCACTTCTCGGAGTGCCGAGTGCGCGGTCCGCAGATTCCTACTGCCTCACAAGCACAGAAAGTGGAGAAATGTTTAGCGCATGCATAAAAGTTTTAATCTCTTTAGCAGTTTCGTTCCTCTAAGAAAGGAGAGAATAGAAGAACAGAGAATCTCTTTGCCTGTCGCTCTGCGCTCTACCTACCTTCCCCCATCCGAGAGAAGAGAAATGCGAAAATTTATGCATACGTTATTTAAAAGAGATTCGGTTAAAGCAGGGGCGATGCGTGGTTCAGAAAACTATGGAAGCGCCGAAGCGAAGCGTTTTTAAAAGCAGAGGGAGAATCAAGTCAGTCTTTCGACGAAGCAACGTTACTTGATTACTTTTTTAAAATCTTCAATAGGGGAAGCGCTGCTTCCATCGCTTCCATGGACGCTTCACTACTGGGTTCAAATGAGCATGGATGGAACGAGAATGAACGCTTTTTCAGATACTGCCTTTGTTTATTTTTTAAAATAATGGTTGAAAAACAGTTAAGACTTTCCTAGATCTTTACCGAAACGTCATAGATTTGTGCTTCCAATCATGTAGTAAGCAAGGGTCTTATCGAGAAAAATTATTCGGTAATAGCCGTTTTAAATGACAAAAATGAACAAGACACACCGGCATTTCGTTTAATTGGAAAAATAAATCGAGCGAAAAAGACATTTCTGGTGTAAAAAGTGTGTGTGGGGGGGGGGGGGGGGGAGGTTAATATTTTATGGGAAAATGATTTAAATTGGATATTGTTTGACAAAGTGTTTCTTTGAATGATTCTTCACATTATTGCTCTTACATATTTTAATCATTTTAAAATCTCAAATGCAATACATTAAAAGGATTTTTAATTATGAATGATCGTAGGATATGATGATATATGAGACCGTTTTATTACGTAAAATTTTATGCAATTTTGTAAAAGCTTTTCAAACAATTGTTATGTTAAAAAATAGAGCATATCAATCGTATTTTGTGGCGAGTAAATTTTTTTTCAACAAGTGTAATCTGAGTTGAAATTTCGGGCCCTGCAATTAGATTTCTTTAAAACATATCCACTTAAAGAATTCCAACCTATTAACTGTCAAAAGATTATGAATGAATTCTATCGAAAGTTTTGTGGTTACGTTATTCAATAAATTGCAAGGGAATAAATTTGAATAAAATTTGAAAATAGTAACAGTACTACCCATTTGAAGGCAATACCGCATAATCTAATATTCCCACATATTCAACGTAAACGATTCAAACTTCTTAACTGTCCAAAGATTATGAATGAATCCTAACAAACGTTTTTCGGTTACATTATTTAGAGGAGAATAAATTTTAGTTAGATTAAATTTGAATAAAATTTAGAAATAGAAGCAGCGCTAACAATTTGAAGGCAATTCCGATTAATATTTTGAGGGTGCCTTTCTTAAAAAAAATATATCCTGACTTATTTTAATAGCTCTGTTGCAGCTTCACCGAAAAAAATTCTGTTAGTAAAGTCAAATATAATCATCAAATTAGACTTTTTTTTACCCACTTGAAAAATCCAAACCTGTTAACTATCAAAAGATTATGAATGGAGTCAAACGAAAGTTTTGCGGTTACATTATTCAACAAACCGCAAGGGTATAAATTTGAGTTAAATTAAATTTGAATAAACTTTGAAAATAGTAGCAGCACTACCAATTTGAGGGTAATTCTGCATAAGACACGTAAAGGATTCGAACCTGTGTACTTTCAAAAGATTATGAATAAATCCTAAAAAACGTTTTGCGACTTCATTATTCAGAGAAGAATAAATTTTAGTTAAATTAAATTAGAATAAAATTTAGAAACAGAGCAGCGCTAACAATTTGAAGGCAATCCCGAATATTTGAGAGTGCCTTTCTCAAGAAATATATAGCCTGACTTATTTTAATAGTTTCGTTGCAGCTAGATCGAAAAAAAATTTTTGTTAGAAACGCCAAATATAATTTTTTGACTGATTTTGTAGATTTTTATCATTTTAATATTTTTTCTTTTTTTTTTTTTTTTTTTTTTACAATAAACCAAAACGTATTTGCTTAGACTAACGAAGAGAATATGATTGCAAAATGAGTACTGTCACAGGATAATCCTATACGCTTTGTAAACATTCAATGAGCGAGCAATGTAGTGCTTTCTCTTCTGGTAACAAAATGTTTTGTTGAAACTACATCATCTACAACAACAACGATAACAAAAATTTATTTAGCAGCATTTTTGTTGTCGAAACTTTATTATTATTGCTTTTTTCTCTCTGAGTATTTATCGGATATAATTGCATCTATTTATCGAATGTAGTTTATTGAATTAGATATTTAGGTTCTAAAAAGCAAATTAGTACAATCATATTGTAAAAACTGTTATACTTTTAACTCTACGTTGGTACAATGAAACTTGCCAAAATTATAGGACAGTTAATTTATTTAATATTTGGCCCATTTACTCTAAATTTCATGCTGCTGAAAAAATGAAATATGAGTAAAAAGCTTCTGCCATAAAATTAATTACATTAATTGTTTATAAAATGTATTTTAACTTTCAAAATCTCACTCTTTGGTCTTTATTTCTTGCGGCGCTTTCGAGAACCGGCTCTCTTTCACCACCAGTGTTTTGAAATCTAAATTATGTCTCCCCCCCCCTTTTTTTTTATAAGAAATAAAATTACACGAAGAAGTTTTACATTTCATATAGTTTTCCGTTATACACATCATCAATATTTTTTTTTATTAAATATAGCATTAAAATTAAAAGGATATTTAATAGACACATTTACGTCTTTTCCCTTACTTATTCAAATTTTCACACAACCATAAAAGAAAAAGTTATTAAGCATACGTTTATATATTTTTAAAATACGCTCCTTAATTTTTCTGATTTTATACGTTTAAAAATCAAGCCCTTTATATAACTAGAATTGTTCAGCATATATATTTATCTTTTTCATTTGCCTATCTGGCACAACTTCCGATTACTTTCATTTATAAATAATTCATTAATAAAAGAAAATAATTTTAAATTTTATTTTTATTAAAAAAAAAGAAATCTATGAAAAAATATCAACGAATTAATTCAGCAAGTATTTACAAAGTTGTCTCCAATTAATAAACTATTTCTTTGCAAAAGCACTAAATGATAATCTAAAAAAAAAAAATTTCGATTATACCTTCTAATATTTGAAATTTTTTTTCAAATATATGTAAATATATAACATGCATTTGAATTATTAATCAGAAAAATAAATGTGCCACTCCATATCTTGAAAACAAAATTTAGTTCGCTATATTAAACGAATATCCTTGTTCGCATACAGAAAAGTCGTGAGAAGTTTAATAAATGATTTTTATCTTTTATTGTGCATAGCAAACGTTTCTTTAAATTATCTGTTTTTTTATATATTTTCAAGAAAAAAGTTAAGAATAATTTAATTTATATCTCAATTAAAACTGTTCAAAGCAGAAAACTTTTTCAGAAATTATTTTTGTTGTATTTTTGTTAGAAACTAGATTAAATAAAGAATAAATTAAAATACTTTGCATCTAAAGCAATTTTTTTTATTCAACTGTGTTTTTATGAATAAACTTCAATATTTTTTTTGTCTGGTACATGTTAAAATATTTATGTGCATTGTAATAAGGAATGGAATAAAATTTATCTTATTTTTCTGCCATGAAAACCAATCGAAGTAAAAAGTTGCAGAAGGTTTTTAGAAATCGATAGTGTTAGGAAAAAACAAGCAGTCTTGAATGTTTGTTAAGAAAGCTCTAATTTTTCTAAGTTTTTTATTTAATAAATACCAACAAGATATGTATTAGGTGTAAGGAAAAGTTCTGTCGTTATTGAACACGTGCAGTTTTATGCATTGTCGATTATAGACTAAAACCGGTTTAAACAGTTAGGTTAGAGTATGATTGATGATTTACACACATTTTTTCATATTTTGGTCGTTTTTTTTTTTTTTTTTTTTAAACTTGTAGAACTGTCATCATACGTGAAGAAAAAGTGCACTTAAGACATTGTATGTTTACGAGTTCCAAAAAGGGAATAACGCGATGGAGGCAACAAAAAACTTGTGTAACGTGTATGGAGAGGACGCAGTAACAGGTCGAACATGCCAAAGATGATTTATAAAATTTCGTTTGGGTGACTTTTCTTTGAAAGATGAACCCAGATCAGGAAGGCCATCAGGTGTCAATGACGAAGTGCTACAGTATGATCAAGAAAAATCCAACGTTAACTTCCACAGAAGTGGGCTTCAAGCTTGGAATGCATCAGACTACTGCTTTGGATCACATTAAAAGGCTTGGTTTCGTGTCAAAACTCTGTTTGGGAGCCACACAAGGGCAGAAATTTCCCTTACACCTAATCTATAAATTTGTTACTATCTCTGCATAAATATTTACAGAAAACCACTTTTTATTTATGTAAAAACGAAGCCACACAAATGTGAATTTCTATTTAATTCTTTAAGGATTCATAAAAAAAAAATATATATATATATTTCGCCATGGTAAAACTGATATTTAAATATTTTTATATCTGACTGATCGACAGGTCTCATTCAGATGCTCGATGTTTGGTTCTTCAGAATATGAAAGTGTATTATCCGCAAGGACTCTGATACGGTTGTGCTTCATCGTCCTGATGTTTAATTGTTTTAACGAAAAACCATGAGGAAACTACAATCCTTTGTACGCAGAAATATTGCTATTCCCTGTTTAACTCTTCCCCATCGCATGTCATACGTTCGGCATATCTGTGCCCTTACGGAGACACGCTTCCAAAAGAGAAGAAGAATCAATTCAGCTTTTTGCCATCGCAAGATTGGATCTGATGGACGAGAAATCGAAAATACTATTTCATTTTTCCTATCTAAAATAATGAAATTGTTGTTTTAAAACTGAAATAAGGGAAGCGCGCTTCCATCGCTTCCATGGACGCTTCATCACTGATTTTATACATATTTATTTACAATCAATGTATAATGTATTACCAATCATTAAATTAAATTAAAAAAAAATAATAAAACCCCACTTAGTTTACCTTATTTTCTCAGATGGGACATTCGTGAAAATCGCAGAACATCCTGTAACTGTCTACAGAGCTATTTCAACAATCCAGAAGATTAAAGGTAAACCTGAATATGATATTCTTTGAATGATTAGCATCGTGTTTCATAGGATATCATCTACAACATCCATAAGCTACATGCATAGAAACTCTTTCTTTCTAATAATTTTAAAACTATCGATTTTAATACATTTTAAAAGGAGTAAAAACGTAAAAAAAACGGTAGATAGAAAACAATTTTCATGAATCTAATAATGTAAAAAAGCGCACAAAAACTTATCCCTATACTTTCAGTGAATTCAAAAGATATACCCAAACTAATTTTAATTCAGTGAAGTAGAATTCACCATAAATATTTAGACTCAATTCTCAACAGAAAAGAAAAAATAGTGGCAAGAATATCATTTAACAAAAGTGAATGAAAAAAACATTTTCTGAAATAACTAAACCTCACTTTTATTGCATTTTAGATCCCCCCCCCCCCCTCCAAAAAAAAAAAAAAAAAAAAAAAAAAAAAAAAAAGTTAAATCAAAATTTATAAATTCAATCTCTCTTCTTTTTCATAAAAAGAGCAGAATCTGTGCGATAATGTAAATATTAATATTGATATCATAAATGGAACTGTATATTTTAACTAATAGTTCCTAAATCAAAAACAGTATCTTTAATATTTATCTGTTTACATTATACCCCGTAAGTTAATCATTTCTTATTTATAAAGTAGAATTTGGGATGAAAGAAATATTTGAATAAAACATTCTAATGGATTTGAAATGATATTATTTTTTTTTCTCTTTTCAAACAGTAACATGAATGTGAAAATGCTTGATGTCAGAGCAGTTTGAATTTTCATTCAAATAAAGAAAAAAAAAAAAAAAATCGAATCAAGTAACTCAAACTTTAGAAAAACAAAGCCATTAAAAAGTAATAAAAACAAAGTTAAGTATCACGGAAAAAAAAAAAAAAAAAAAAAAAAAAACAGTGATACCTTTCAGAGAATTTCATGAATATTTTATAAGAAGACACGGAAAAAAAAAAAAATTGTTATTTTTTAAACGCATTAAAAGTTTCTTCTAGTGATTAGTTGTTTAAATTAGGAAGAAACAAAGAAACAAAATAGAAAATAGAAATCTGATTTTGATGCATTATTATTGAAAATTTAACAAAGTTATAATTAACATAGTTCCTCATATGAAAATTTTATCTTAAAACTAGGTATCATGGTTTTACTCTTTTTTTTTTTTTTTTTTTACTGATTTATTTGTTTTTCAAGGGTTTTGACAGTTTTCATGTTTTTGTTAGTTTGAAATCTATTCTAATAGATATAGCTACATTCATAAACAATATTATCTGAATCAAAGCGTTGAAAATAAATTGAACATATCTGAAGCAATTTTTAATTTGAAATTGGCATCCAAGCATTTAGCAGCATGTCAGGGAGTAATGTTACAACGAAAATTAGCATCAGTCAGATTTCAAAAAGGACTTAGTTGGGCTAAAACTTTTTTATACAAAGTGCACAGTTTTTTGTATCTTGTACAAAAAATTACAATAATAATCAATGATAATATAATAAATGAATCGGTCGAAGGTTTGTTTGATTGATGTATAGATTGCTTTTCAGGATAATAAAACAGTTCCAAAGAGTAATAAAAGTGTTTTGATAAAGAAATTAAAGAAAGAGAAAAGCGTTTAACCGAAGTAATTTGTCTATACTAATTACGTAGGCACAAAAACACTTATAAAAACAACTACATTATCAACATCACGAAAATTATACAAAAATGCCATTTCATATTCCCAAAATTTGAACAGGAAAATAGGACATTGTGATATACAGGTATAGGGGAGTCATCATGATACGGACATTTAAAATTAAACATGCGACTAATCGAACTTGGCACAATGCGCAAATTCTCCGATAATCTACATTATGTTTCTCTAAAGAAGACTAGTTACGATTAAATTTTGTAGAAACTATACGATAGTGACATAAAGTGTTATTTGAATGGTCAACCCAGACCCAAAGTATAAATTCGTCTTCTAAAAAAAAAGCAGTAATGAGAGCTTTGGATAGAGATTTCGGTTAGAAAAATTAAATCTAATGCACATGAAATGTACATTTTCTTGAAAAATTTGAAAAGTTATTCAACTTTTGTGCTGAAACATATGCTCTAAATCTCATATTTTGAAGTATATTTGCAAGATTTGGATTACTTTTACTAAAAAAAAAGGGGGGGGGAGGAATTAAAAATTTCAGTGATTTTATTTATGAAATTTTTCTGAAAATCGTGTGTAGCCCAGATGCACGGATAAGGTAGTTCAACTTAATTCGACACTTGACTGGTACCCCAGCTAGGGGAAAAAAAAAACCCTGCAGAAAAACTTAAGACTGCACAAAATTGCTGATAATCTGAAAGTATTTCAAGTAATAACAAAATTAAGGGGGAAAAATTACTTGGTTCGAAACTGCAAATGTTTTGTTTTTAAACTGCAGTTATTCTGCAGATTTTATGATTTTTGTTCCAAATACCTACGGATTATCCGCAGATATTTTTTATTTGGGATATTAGATCATTTTATAGATTTTTCTTTCCTTTTTTTTTTTTTTTTTTTTTTTATATTCTGTTTTTTTAATAAATTTTACGATTGTATTTATAAATCTTCAATACTGCAGGATTACAAAGAATATTTATGAGATATAAGTTCGGTCAAAAATTAAATTATAGTTTATTTATTTATTTATTTATAATTTCAATTAATTTTAACAAAATAAAGGAATGACTTAGACCAAGAAGACCTGGTTGCTTTTCGTTTCCCTAATACAAATTATTGTGGAAAAACTAGAAAAATAATTAAGTATGCAAAATTATATGTTAGACGTAGAGGGAAAATAAAAGGAAAACATTATAAGGAAATTTATTGACATCAAAGATTAATATATATATATAATATTGAAACAAGTACGGTCATCATAAAATGGTCTGTAAAAGATAAATAATATGCTAAGAGCCAACTTTTATTCGATTAATCATCACAAAGAAATATTGGTCTTAAAAAACTGTACAAGTTGGCATCTATGCATAACGGATAATAAGTACGACCTTGTGTTAAAAAAAAAAAAAAAAAAAAAAAAAAAAAACAGGAAAATATATTAAATAGAAATATTTAATAGTGAATAGTGGCAAAGTTTGAGGGAGATATACAGCTATCGATGGACTTAAAATTTTTGTTGTTAACCTTACGGTCAGTGTCGCATGTCATGCGACGAAGAGAAAAATTGCATTGTTAAACGTTAATTCGTCGCTATACTTATACGTCTCAGTACATTCCCCGATTATATTTTGTATATCTGAATACTGTTAAGAAAGGGCGTAACTAGTCCCACTTTCTTCATATTTTCGCGATGAGATTTCCCGCCCTGAATGTAAAACGTAATCGTTTTGTATTTTCTGTAATTTCGCGTTCTTTAGTTATTGCTTGAGAATGAATCCGAATAAACAGTAAAATAGTTAACAATAAATTGTTTCTTTGTGGTTTTTACGATCTGATGGTCAAGAAAGATTGTAAAGCTATTTTCATGGTAAGGCCACTTGGCAAAACATTTTTTACACATAATTAATAATTCTTATAATTCTTATTAAGATATTTATCTTAAATCCCTAAAAGCAATAGATTTAATAAGTATAATAACAAAAAGAAGTTTTTGTATTAATTTAAAATCTGGGTTCATTGCAGGAAAAACTGGAAGTCAGTGAACGGTATCACATGTATGACAACCACTAGAAGAAGCAAAACTGCTTACTGACAAAAAATATTTTGCATTTTCGTACTCAGAATAGATCATATATTAATTTTCAGCAATAAAAAAAGATGAAAACGATACACGTGTCTTTTTTAAAGGTGTCTCTTAATGGGATGTATTTCTTCAATAAAAAAATGCTTTTTTGGGGTCGGAAATTTAAAAAAAGTCCGACAGGGAAGGGGTTAATGAATTTCACAAATACTCCGGTTTACAGGCGGTCTGATGGATTAGCAACCCATACCCAATCGATATTCCTTCAGGGTAAACTTTAAAAATCGTTGTTCTGAACACAATTGCCTGAATAAACCTTTCATCAACTGCAAGCCCAGCTAAAAAAATCTTCAAAAACTATAAAAACAATGAAGAAAAACTGCAGATAATGTGAAGGTATTCGGGACAATCTCAGCTTAAAAAAAAGAAACTATAAAAATGAAGAAAACTTTAGTTTAAAATAAAGTTTAAGGAGAAAAATGTTTATGGAGGGGGGAAAGTTACCTGCAAATTTCTTGCTGTTCCAAATACCTTCAGTTTCTCTCTGTGATATCGAAAATCACATATTCTAAATTATGTATTACATTTCTAATAAATTTAATTCTTTCCCAATTCATTTTCTATCTGTATAAAAATCGAGTTAATATATGCGGTTTCATTCTTTATTCCTTCTTACAAAAAGAGCAAGCCATACTATTCCTTTCATTTAAAAGAAATAATAATAATAAAAGCAAGAGTTGATCTTTCAATCGCTTAATGGGCTCTTCCCACCTGACGTCAGAGGTCACATGATAGATGAAAAACAAATAGCAGACGAAGTCTTGTTTAGCTAGAGCGATTGCTAAAATAACATATTTTCTATTCTTATTTTTGATCAATCGTATTTAATCTGTGTTATTTTTTATACATCATCATTTTTAATCCATTTTATATCATTATTCATCATCTTTCGTTTACTGTATACATTTACAATCATCATTTAGTTTATACCTGTTATTGATGTTCATGAAGACCATGTTTAAATACTCTGATTTTTGGTACTTAAATCAGTGACAGTGCAATATCGTACTACGTAAATCCATTTAGACCAGTAACTAAGTTAATTAACTTGTTGTAACACCTTTATGCAATTCAATTAAATGAAAACATTTTATAATCCGTAAACATTCCACAAGAACAAGCTATTATTTATTGCTAGATCAGTTAATGTTTTAGTTACACTACAATATACAAAAATCGATTCTTATAAGTAAAAATAAATAAACACATAAATGTTTTTTAAAAATTATTTAATTTACAAATACAATTATTCTACTGTTTACAAATGCACAATATTACTTTTATTTTATTTTATATTAAATATTAAAATTTTTGTTCTTAAGAACAATATTTAATTGAATTCGATTCTCAAAATTCGTTTATTCGTTTTCCTCTATCACGTGATTGAGCAGACGATGCTGGGAAGAGCCCATTCTGTGGCGAACAATTCGTTTCATCGCAATTAAATAAAACAGAATAAAATGTTTCCTGGTGTCATTTTGAACATTGAACAGATTTCACATCTGCGACGTAAAAATAGAAATCGCATATTCTTCTTTGACTAAGGTTTATAAATAAAAATTTAACGATAAAATTCTTGTGGTCAAGAGTTAAGGTTGGTTTGCCAGATTCTCACGAACTGATAACGGATTTTTGGCTACGAAATCAATCGCCAATTTATTTTAAAAAGTTACACTAAATTAGCTGTAACTGAAAAAGTTTGGTGTTGCCTTGGCTTAACTTTTTATGTGGTTTTGGGTAATGTATCCAGCCAACAATTTCATCACTTCTGCATTTTCTCTGCTGCTGAAAAGACGTAACTTGTGAATACTTCTCTCCCCGTGTCCATCCTGTTCATTTTCATGTATTCCTATATTGTATTAGAAAACTAACATCTTGATTCTTTTCAAAAGAATATTTCTGATGTATATCATTAGTGTTGAATTCTTTAATTACAAGCAATATTGTTACGAAGTGAAGATAAATAAAATATTTTAATGTCAGCAACGTACTCTGGATTATTGTGAACAGTGCAATGTGCACGGCCAACCATGACTTTGATCCTTTATCACTATTTTATCAGTGTATTGCTTCATAATAATACGGGAAATTTATGCATCATCAAAGTGCTATTATCATCAAGTCGTTTATACAAAATAGTGCAACAAACTCTATAGCACACTCTCCATTTATTTTTCCATTCTTTTTTTTTTCTTTCTTTTTGAAGAATTTTTTTAAAGTTGGGATTGTTTTAAATACCTTCACAATTTCTGCAGTTTTCCTTCATTTTTTATAGTTTTTTTTTTTTTTTTTTTTTTGAAGACCTTTCTTAGCTGGGTTAGTTTGGTGGTATGGTGTAGTGTAGATGTTAATGTCGATTGATAACAGAAGGTTCATGGATTTTAATGGATTTCCCTCCGGTACAGCGTCTAGAATAAACAGTGTGGAAAGCGACGAATAAAATTGTACTAAAAAATTAAGCCTGTCACCAGATGTCATTGTAATCGAAGCTAGTGTCACGACAACAAAACCGAGACTCCCTATTGGTTAATTATATGCTTATATCACGTGACTAAACTGACGAAACTGGGAAAAGCCAATCAGGTCTTCGATTTGAGCAACAGCTTCGATCACAGCGACATCTGGGTAAGCTTAATTTTTGTAGCATCATTTTAACATCACGGTTATAGGCGATTGCCACACTGTTTATTATAGACGCTGTACCTCCGGTTCTAATCCCCATTTACGCAGTTTTGAAGATAATCACGATTCTACGAACGGCTAGGTCTTTCACCTACGATGAAATTTGGCATTTCACAAATATCAGCTTCAAGAACGGAACTCGTCGGCTATTTGTGAGCTCACAGTTTTTCGGAGAACCAACTTTGTTTTTAAAATTTCTTCGTACTGATCCATAGGTGCTCATAAATTTTTCCACACTAAAACATAGTTGCCAAGGCTCCCATTTTTAAAAGGAGATTTCATATCGGAAATTTTCTAACTGATTTTCGGACTGATTTTCTGTTTATTTAAACGTCGAAAATACATACCATTTTCGAAATAGCAGTTATAAATGTGATTTAGAAATTAGAAAGTTTGTCAGCTATGCTAATAAACAGTATATATTTTTTTAATATATATATATATATAATGTATTCTTATTTACGTACATGTCGTTATAATTATTTTACAGTAAGTATATGATGAAAACATTTTACATTGGCATATTATATTAGTTATTCGATGACACCCCCTGGCTGTTAACATGCGATTTAGAATTTTGCCACTACATTCATATTAAAGAAGGGTTAAATTCTTAAATGTGTTTGAATAAAATAGATATGCTTCTTTGTTAGTCTTATTAGTATGCGTCGTCTTAATCATATTAGTACTGTAAGTAAAATATACAAATTTCATCCCATTCTGTCAAATTAATATAATACATAAAATTTAACAAGCAATTGTAATATTTTTTGTGAAAATTTGTATCTTAGCAACACAACTTTTTCAATGATCCGATTCATATTTTAATCAGTATAATTTTTGATAATTATCTTACAAAGGAAAATCCTATTATACCAGTTTTCTGTTTTGCGATCTTAAGCGAATTTGAATATATATATATATATATATATATATTAATAGTTACTCTATATCTGAAAAGTACACGTTTGCAGCTTATAATCGAAACTGATTCATAAAATGTTATCTTACGTATGGAGCGTCATGCGAATTTTACTATCTATGACAATATCATTATGAAGCATATATATATATATATATATATATATATATATATATATATACAGTCGGTAGCAAAAGTATCCGAACACTAGCAAAAATTCCTATATAAACAAAATTAGAGTTAATTCTGTTTTGTTAAATAAATCTTTGTCGAATCATTGTTCTTAGCCGGACAAGAACAGGATTCGACAAGGATTTATTTAACAAAACAGCATTAATTCTACTTTATTTTACATAGGAATTTTTGCTAGTGTTCGGATATGTTTGTTACCGACTGTACGTATATATATATAAGTACGGCAAAATGACCCCAACATATGATGCATTAATAAAAAAATCAGTATAATTTCTCAGAATAATTTAAATAATATTAATTTTTCTTAAAATAATTTCAAGAGTTGCAGGATTTCATCTATTATAATATATTCCATCATCTTGAAAATCATGAAAGGAATCGCCTTTCAGAGGTACATGTCAAAACCAAAAGTTAATCAACATCGAGGTATGTCCAGATCGAAATATATATGGATTTTCGTTAAAGGGCCCTACACTAGAAAAAAAAAAAAAAAAAAAAAAAAAAAAACTGTTACCGACATCTAGAAACTAAATTGTGTCTCTAATAAAAATAGTTCCATGCCATCCTTATAAATTCTAGTTCCGTTAGTGAGTTCTAAAAGCCTCTATTGAAAGTCTAGATCGTTTTCCTATATTATCGTGGTCAAACGTATTTAAAAATCTCGGCAAATAAATGAAAACTCAAGAGGAGAGTTTAATAACTATTATAGTCTTGGTTTATGATCTGATTCTAAAAAATCACGCGAGAATTTCCCGCAATACAAAGGATTCATAATATTCATGTTTTCGCCATCCAGAAAAGTATAGACTAGAAATTCGCGATCATTTCGTCTACGCAGGGTATTTGTTTACCTTATACGCATAACTCCTAAATCTATATTTTAGTTTAGGAATTCAGAAAATGGCTACTTATTTGTTCTAGATGGAGGAGGTATATATGTGTGTATATATATATATATATATATATTCTGAAAACAAAAACTATTTTATTTACGAGACAGAACTTTAGTTAAAATACATTTAAAAACAAAATATACATGTAAAAATAATTAAAATCAAGACGTTTCGAATTAAAAACGTAAAAACACTTAAAAAAAAAAAAAAAAAAAAAAAAAAAAACTCTGTCACTACTTAGAAAAAATTAATGGCGTTGCATTTAGCTTTTTATTTCAAATATAGACGTTTTCACTATCCTGAAGTCCAATTACTCTCGCTTATAATAAATGTAATTTTCGAGATATATTTCTCATTTTAACGATCTTTTACTAAATAACGCAATGCAACACTATATTATGCGTAACCACAAATTTAATCTATAAACCTCTCTAGTAAATCGGGTTGTATAATTCAAATAGCCAGATTTCAAACCTTAGACTGTTTAATAAACTGAGACATAATAAATTGTGTTGTTTTGTATAGATCATAATTTGAAATATGGAAAATAGTGATGCGTGTCACAAAATTGTCTAGAATTTCAATTTTAAAATCTAATTTATTAATAATTAGAAAACTTTATTTTAAGAATATAAACATGGAAAAGAATTAAAAATAAGAAAATATAAAATGTATTTACGATAATACCATGATAAAAGTTTACAAAAATTACTCATTCTCCTAGAGATGCCCCAAAAATACATTTAGAGGGGAAAAAAAAATCTTGTTTATGTA
This sequence comes from Salticus scenicus, assembly GCA_963930645.1. Lineage (NCBI taxonomy): Eukaryota > Metazoa > Arthropoda > Arachnida > Araneae > Salticidae > Salticus > Salticus scenicus. The sequence goes on along the minus strand of OZ005654.1, from coordinate 112,284,800 downwards.
TGCAATAACTATATCTCAGACAGTATTAATGTATAAGTAAATATAGATATATATATTTAAAAATTAATCTATATTGTAAAGTGTGCAAATTTTACATCATCCCATAATGTATGTTATTGAAAGGAAACAAAAGCATTGACGAAGCTCACATTTTTTTTTTTTTTATGTATCTGTACATAAAAAATGTCCTCAACATATTTTCATATATAACATTCTGTACTTCAAACATAAAGAATAACGTTGGCAAAATTATTTATTTAACGAAACTTGGCATCAATGGAGATTTCATATAAAAGATTATATTTCCATTTAATACTTATAAATTGAACTTTATTTAAGTCTGTTCAATAAAGTATATTTTCTGGAAACAATTATAATTTTTTTTTTTTTTTTTTTTTTCAGATTTGAAATCTCCAAATTACGTTTTCTTATTTGCATTTTTTCATAAATTTATTATTTCAAAATGTTTTAACTTCTAAAGATAAAAGGTCTGTCCAGAAAGTAATGAGACTGAATTTGTCGTGCCAAGTAGAAAGTTAAAGAAGTGGAGTTTGCTGGTGGTAGAGTTGTTGGGGATTGTAAACTACAGATTATGGCGGAAGTCCGATGGCTTTGACTTTTTGCAGAGCTCGGGTCGCTTTTGAAGCAGACACGTGTTTCACAGAGCCGTTTGGCTTTCATAATGCATCGAAGTATTGAGCAGTAATAAGCCATAAAGTTTTGTATAAAATTAAATAAATTGGATACTTGTCATTTTACAAGAAACCTACAGGAAGAATTATTTGTCCAAGTCTCAAGGGTTTAGGTAGTAAAAAGCCTTCAAATGTGCAAGAGAGGATGTGCATGCTAAACAACGTGCTTAGCGTCTATTATGTTCTAGAACTTTAGACAATTTGGTTAAAAATAAAGCGCCTTATCGCTTTGATTAATGTAAAAAATGATTGCGAAGACGTCGTGACTCACAGAATCGATTGTGCATCAAATCGTTTCGGAAGAACTTCAAATGCGGAAAATTTGTGCTAAGCTTCTGACTCAGTTCCTGGCAAAACACAGCGTCGCAACGCTACTCCAAACACTGTGCAGCTCCTATCTGTCACCGCTGGACCTTTCTCTATTCCCTTGGTTAAAATCCAGCTTAAAAGGTCATCCAACAAGTGGAGATCTTGAAAAAAAACATAACATGCGTTAGGAATAGCTTTCCAGCTGTAGTCTTCTAGGCGGGATTGAATAGGTGGCAGAGTTTTGGGCAACGGTGTATCAATGCAGGAAGAGACTATTTGGAAAAATATAGTGTCTGTAAAATTATCTTCAAATAAACGAATTTTATGGAACCAGTTTCATTAATTTCTGGATACACCCTGTATTTAAGAAAAGACTCAATCACTTTTTTGGATGTTTCATAGGACCTCCTTAAAATAATTAGGGGTAGAATTTTGAAATTTACTGATTTTTTTTTTTTTTTTTTTTTTTTTTTTTTAGAAAAAAATTAAAAAGTACGTGTTTATGTAAAAAAAATGAAAAAAAAAAAAATAATCATTAGTTTTGTTTTATTTTTAAGGTTTTTCTTTTAAAGATATTGCAAAATTTCTCGCTAATTCTTTTAAGTAAATTTTATTATACATCGAAAGATTTTGAAGTCTGTTCTTAAGTATGTATTTCTTAATGTTCTTAAATATGAAATTTTAGCGTTTAGAAGATCACGAATTCATGAAAAATGTAAACTTAAAAAGAAAAAAATAATAATTTAAAAATCTAAAACCTGTAAAAAATAGATAAAAAACCATAAGAATTGTTGCCTGAATATATATTTCATCGAATAAACCTAAAATAGTTCAGTTTATAAATATTAAATGGAAATATTAGCTTTTATATGAACTTTCAACAGTGCCAAGTCAAAAGCCAAGTCCCCTTAACACAATATGGCAATACTTTTTAATTTTCCATATCATAATATTAATTTTTATGCATCGTTTTATATTTTTCCCACGTTAGGAAATAAGTGTACTCCACGGTTTGTTAACATTTTTGTCATAAGTGTCAAATCATGAGAATGATGGAATTGTACATGTATTTCTACAAAAGATTAAATCTCTTTCTTTCACTACGATTGTTGTTACAGTTAAATATACGTAAAGGCTCAAGGAAAATAAGTGTAGTGCTTTGTATTCCGCATATGTCGACTTTTGCGACAGAAAAAGAAATGATAAAACTAAAATCTGGAAGCCGTATCTCATTTAAGAACGGATTTATTAAGCTTTTTCAGAAGGATATACAAAAAGAGTTACTTACTCGAATCAGTTTAATTCAATCGTTTGACATGATTGTTTGTTATTGAAAAACAGTGCGACTTGCTATTGGTTAGTTGTTCTGAGTAAATAATATCCATGCTTTGCGTCGAATATAAGTTGTTTTCGTATTTTCTGTTTTTGAATAATTAGTTTATTGAATAATTCCATTAACATTTATCAAGTAAAAACATTTTCTGTCTAGAATCTACCATTTCTTTTACAAAGAAAAAATATTTAGCTGTATTTCTGAAATGACATAATAATTGGAGATTTTAATGTTGTCATTGGAGATTTGGAGATTTTAATGTTGTCATAGAATGTATTCATTTTGTGAAGTATTACAATGTCATAAATAATGTACGAATCCAAATTGTGAAGAATTGAAAGTTTATCTAAAATATAAATTTATTTTTAAATTTTCTAAGCTGTAACTTCCCTCCAGTTATTAAATTCAAAACATAATAATGTGCAGTTCGATTAAAGATGTGTTCCCCAGTACGTAAAAAAAGTATTATTTCAATGAAATATAATATTTATTCAAGGAAAATATCTGAATGAAAAAGGAATATTTTCGAAAATAAAAATGACAAAAAATATCTTTTGTGCAGTATAATGAATAACTGCATTATTTAATTTATCTTAAAAGGCTAAAATAACGTGTCATAGTCCATATGGTTTATATATATATATGTGTGTGTGTGTGTGTGTAAATAGTGTTAAATAGTTAGCTAATCACGCACTGTTATTAGATATGAAAGTTGAATAAGAAAACTTATCTGCGTGTGTGTAAGAGAGAGAGAGAGAGAGGGGGGGGAGAGGGAGAGAGAGAGGGAGAGAGAGAGAGAGAGATGGGGAGAGAATGTACAAAATCGTACTCTAAAATATATTTTCCATAACCAAGGAGTGAGAAAATGTTTTTTCAAAAATAATGCTTCAAAATCTTACATTTTATTGGTACAGTGAAAACACACTTCCCCGTCTTTTGTAAAAGAAATTTAATTTTTTTCCCCTATTTTAAATGAACATAAAAGGAATTTTGCATTATAATAGGATTATGGCATAGAAAAAAAAAAAAAAAAAAAAAAAAAAAGGAATTTATGTGCTTTAAAAATTGATATTTGCCATTAAATATTTATGGAAAATGCAAAAACGTTGCTTTGCCTCGACCTATAATTTATTCACCTAGAAAGGATTTCAGAATAGTCTGAAAGGACTACATTATCAGGATTAGGAAATCCAGGAATTATTTACTTTTTTTTTCTGTTTGCTCAATGTGATGTAATCATATGCTAATATTGAACTAAAAGGAATTATACAAATGAGATTACCTAATGGATTTATAATGGATTGTATACTTAATTAAAGAACAAAAAAGTTTTTTCTTCTCATTTTCAATCTCTGTAAACTTTTTCTTAAAACGATTTTTAATATGTTGTGCATTTAAAATAAGCTCAAGAAGCTCTTTAATAATTATCTAAACAATTACTATTTTTGTTTAAGAAACTTATGCAAAGTGCTTAGTAAGCAACAAGACTTGTTTTTAGATTAGTATTTAATTTGCGATGGCGAAAAGTTTTTCTTTGTTAAAAAAGAATATTAATGCGCCAGATTTTCAAGTGTGTTTAAAAAGTTTTTTGAATATTACTGAAGAATTGAATTCGATTATTTTCAATGAGGCTCTTTATTCAAAAAGCTTTTATATATAATAAATTCGGATGATATTTGTACTTGTAAGAAAAAATTTTAGAAGAGTAAACTTTAAAAAATGAAAATTTTAGTTTATTAGGTTAATTATTTATTTTTATTTCCAATGCTCTACTATGGAAGGCACTGTAAATTATAAATTTTTAAAAAGAACAAATGTAATGCAATCTACTTAACATCAAAACCGTGTGAGTCAAAAGCAATTTCCTAGTTTTGGCTATTATAAGATAACACCATCTTTTATTATTACAATTATCAAATTAAATTTTAAATAGTGTTAATTTTTTGTCAAAAATTTTAAAATATAATTTTAGTCTTTAAAGACTATTTCTTTCTAAATAAAAAATGACAGTGAATTAATTCCTCAATAATTTAATTTTCAACTGAAACACTCATATTAAAGGTAAAATTATAATGATTTTGTAATCAAGGAAATCTGTATTATACAAAAACAAAAGGCAAATCATGCATTGATTACAACTTTCTTTTAAGCATTAAAGTAATAAAAATGAAAATGCGCAGGTAAACGTTTGAGGAAATGCATTAAAAAATTGGTAAAGGAATAAATATTAGTAATAATATGATAATGTAGTTGCCATTTTTCGAGTGAAACTAAATTCTCTTACATTTTATTGCATTTACTCATACACTTTTACACTCATATTAAAGGTAAAATTATTTATATAAGGATTTTGTAATCAAGCAAATCCGTATCATACAGAAACAAAAGGCAAATCATTCATTGATTACAACTTTCTTTCAGCATTAAAGCTATAAAAATGAAAGTGCGCAGGTAAATAATTGAGGAAATGTATTAAAAAATTGGTAAAAGAATAGATATTAGTAATAGTATGATAATGGTGTTGTCTTTTTCGAGTGAAACTAAATTCTCTTACATTTTATTGCATTAACACTACGTGCTTTGAACCTCCCCCCCCCTCTTTATATTACGTAAAAAGGCGCAAAAAACTAAAATTTAAACATATTTTTATTTATTTGTTTGAGGGAGGAGGGGGGATTCAGAAAAGAAAGGGTTGAAATGAATGTTTTGTCAATCTTAAAGTATATGCCAAATAAATTTTAGACTCTAGTGCAATTATTTCCAAAACAATACACCTTATAAAAAAAAAATAAGCATTAATAAATTTATATAATATCACTTAAAAAAAATCTTTACTCTTATTTTTAATCCTTTAATTGAATAACTTTCTTTATTCATATCCACGATCAAAATATCAATGACATATCCGAAATTAAATTGAATTTGGATGTAAATATGATCTATTGAAAAGAAACTATTTAAAAATCAGTTTTCTTTAAAGAAAATATAATTTTCTTTTCCCTGTGAAATGTTCTAAAAAAACTTAATTGAATTTAATTTTCAACATTCAACAAAGAAAATTGGCATTTAAGCAGCTGCAACATTAAATTTTATTTTATTGACAAAAATAATTTAATTTTAAAGTAAACTACTTTCTTTCTTTTCTTTTTCTTTCTTTCTTTCTTTTTTTTTTTTTTTTTTTTGAAGTTTTAAACAAAGTGTTTTTCTTTTCTTTATTGAATTTAAGAAACAAATATTTGATTAGTTAAAAGAACTAACGAATCTTTCCTTCTGTGTAAACAGTCATTTATTTCTAAATTCCTCTTTCTTTTGTAATCTAATATGATTTAGAAAAAAAAAGTCAGAAATAGAAAATAAAAAATTAATTAGAAAACATACAAGTTCTTCAATAAAAGGCACATTGGTTTTAAATGGGAAAACAAAACAATATAATTGCTTTTAAATGTTATGTCAATGGTTTACAGTTTTTCATTGTTTATTCTTAGAATTATTTAAACAATGCTTTTTGTCTTCTATGCAATAAATAAATTGTCACATCTTTCAATAAAATTTTGAAATTACCATAGAATCGGATTAGGAAAAAAAAAAAATAAACAAATTATGCAAGTTGTATATATTTTATTTCTGAAATTGTAATCGACGCTGAAATAGATTCTTTTTTCTTTTTCTTTTCTTTCTTTATTAAAATACTTAAAGTTAATTTTTTTTCTTATTGCAATATTTTAATTTTTTGGATACAGTGTTAATTCCTAGTTCATGAAAAATATATAAGTTTCTATTAATGAGCTACTTGCCCGATCCATGTCTTGTTAGGTGTTCTTGTATGTTAAAGCCGATTGTATACAGAATATACCTAAACCTAGAGTTAAAAAAAAAGTTAAAAGTTTTCCTTTCTGCCTTTGTTTTTCACGATAGAGTACAAAAACACTATCTTGAAGTACAGCAGAACCTCAACTATCTGACCCTCGTTTAACCGGAACTCTTCGTCAACCGATGTCGGCTTACCGAAACACTTTTAAACGACACTTTCTCTTAACTAAAATTTTTTCTTTTCTTTTTACTTTCACATTCCTTGTGTATGAAAGCACTGCTTATAAACTACGAGTATAAATATTTTGGTTCCCCTTTCTAGGAATTTCTTTGAAATTTGCTTCAGCTCCGGCCATCTTCTGTGCACACGTACCCGATATAAACAAAAACACTCCCCATTTCGAAATTAAATGAACTAATGCTTTTAAGAAAACTTCAGCATGACGAACGATGAGATTGACCAGTTACGCCATGAAAGTTCTAATTATATCATACTAAGTTTTTTTGCTTCAAAATGCATTTTCGTGTATAATTTGAATTTAGATATATATTTAACAGATTAAATAGTCTTAATAGCAGTTCGATAATGATGTCACATTTTAAACTAGATGATTATTGAAAAATGCTCTATTATCCGGGAATTTCGTTTATCCGATGTAGGTTCGGTCCCAGTTACAACGGACATTCGAGGTTCTACTGTAATTTTACGCTGCAATGTGCAAAAAGTGTCTTTCTTGTTTAAATTTTCCTTTGAAGACTTTATTTATTTCTAATTTTATCGTAATTCACTATGCACTCTCTGTTAAAGTTTCAATTGTGATCCTTTAACAAGGTACAGCAAAAAATATTAGCGACGCTGAAAGTAACGTTGATCTAAGAGCCATATATTGGAGCCGAATTTGAAAATAAATTAAGATCTGTATTTTATTATTTGTAAATTATAAAATATGGATATTGAATAAATTAAATGTTTCTAGTAAATGTTTACAAAGAATATACCCGATAATTATATGTAAAGTTTAATGTACAGTCATCAAAGGAGGAAAACAAAATCGCCACCCTACGCTAATTTCGCCGTAAATTAGCGTAGAAACATGCAGCTAGTACAGATCGATTGATAATAACATCTAACAAGGAAACATTCAAAAGGTGTCGTCTTAAAAAAATATTGAAACAAAATATATGCGATTCTACTCTTCATAAAACACCAGAAAGTGAAAAAATTATCGGCTGAAATGAATTACAGCGATCACGAGATATTATCAAAATTAAGCATTTTTGGCGATTTAGCGCTGTTAGACGATAAGTTCGCTAGCACAGAGATTGCCGTGTACGAACAGAACCGTGTTTAGCGTCTCCGCCAAGTACTCAAAATCAGTCGCCTAACAGTGTGAAATCGCCAAATATGCTTAATTTTGACAATTTTTTGTGGTCGCTTTTATTCATTTCAACCGATAATTTTTTCACTTCTTGGTGTTTTATAAAGAGTAGAAACACATATATTTTATTCAATATTTTTTTAAGATGGCATCTTTTGAATGTTTCTTGTAAGTTATTAATGCAATAGTTAAATTTTACTTAGAGGGTCGTTTACACATTAAAACTTGCACCAACTTCATTTTTTCAAATAATTACACCCCTTTTTGACTCCATATTCGAATTCCTGAGGACAAGGCTGTTCAGAAAAAGTACAGTTTATATTATTATTGATAGAGTTAAAAGTGAAAATGTGTTAGGGATGAAGCCCTATATTTAAAAAATAAAAAAAGTAATTAAGAAATCATACAGAAGAAGTTTTATATCCATTCAGATAATAACCGGAAAAGAAGTATGATAATTTTGAATATAAAATAAATTAAAGTAATGCTAATTATGAAGTAATGTGTGCATCTAAATTTATTCGAATAACTATTTTCAATCATGTATATGCAAAATTATAAATGACACATATGGTAGCAAGTGACAGCCCCCTAAGAGCAATAAAAATTAAATTATCGCTGTAACTCGATAAATAATGATAGGAATAAGCTATCAATTTGGAAACCCATATATTTGATAATGCCCGTTCTATTCGTGCAAAAAGTAATATAGGTCAAAATTCATAATTTTTTGAAATATTAATTTATTAATAATTTTCATATTTCAAAAAATGTTTTTTAATCGTAAAAATATGCATGGGATATGTTTGGGTCCCTATATTCTAACTAAAAAATAATAATAATAATAATAAATTTGAATATAATAATTTTTCGGGAAGATATGAATTAATGTTTGTCGCATTCGTTTAACATTAGCAATACCCATGGAGTTTTTGACAAATTATATAACTCTGTGAAAAATTGAGTGAAATATATAAACTATAATATTTTCCGGGTTGATTTGATCCAAATATCTCAAAACAACCTGTCGAATGTGGGGGGTTGTTATTGAAAATAAATAAATAAATAAATAGGTAAAATAATAAGTTCATACCAGTTTTAATATGCGGGCGACACCCTGAGCAAAATCTATCTGTACCATTATAAACAAGGCATTATTACTAATCTATTGACACCAGTTGCATGTTTCAGCACTAATTTACGGAAAAAATTAATCAGGGGGAAGCAGATATATATATACAGTCACTCAAATAATTAACTGTACATGAAACCTTTCTCAGAATGCCAAAGAATGAGTCAATATTTAAAAAGAACCTTAAAAAATCTTTTTTTCACTTTAACTCATTTTATTAAAATAATTTTTTTAATTTTTAAAATTTGAAATGCAATGTACTTTTTAAAATACATACATCAGATCAAAAATTATCATATTTATCAAATCACACAGAGTTGAAATTAAAACCTGATAAGTTTTTATTTTTTTAATTAATTGTATATAAATTGTCATTTATAAAATAAATTGATCTCTAAATATAAGTATTGAAATTCAAATCTTGTTTCTTAAAACAATTTAAAGTTTGAAATACAATTTTCAATTGACATTTCATAATTTTTAGATTTTATAAATCTCATCATTTTTGAAAATTAATAATTTATTCATTAATTAATAATTAATCCTTTCTACACAAATTTTGAATTTTTTCTACTTCTTAAAAATTTTTGTCATTTTCTTTATTAAAAATGTCATTTTCGTTTTTCAAAGTCCAATCAATTTATTTAAATTGTTGCTTCAGATCAAACACATCAATCTTTAAATATACATTAAGAGATATTAATAAAAATTTGAAGTTCTTAACACATTTTAAAGAATATTAAAAAGTATTTTAAAGTGAATTCTTATTCTTTCTTATATTGGATAGTAATAATTAAAAATAATGAGCTGTTTTAAGAGAGACCTCATTTAAAAATATACATGTAGTAAAGATAAATATTACTACATGTATATTTATTCAGGATCTTTCAATGTCTGCGTAATTTTTTTTATTTCAACGCCAAGAGAAAAAAATACGTAATAATTCAACAGGCCTGGAAAACCAAGCGATAAATTTCATTTATTTCAAAACTAATGATATGAATTTAGGCAAACTTAAATATAACACAAGAAAACGGAAATTTCATGAACCCTATTGAAATTTGACCTCTTTGTCCCGAAAAATATTTCAAAGCATTGTGTTCTATGAAAGATATTTTTATAAACCATATTTTCATATCTTTACTGTTCTTAATGAAATTGAAATATGTTATTCAAGTTTCTGTATAAAATGGATTTATGTACAGGGACACTCAAAAGTATTCCAAAACATTGCATTTTATGAGAGATATTTCTATAAATCAAATTTTAATAACTTTACTTTACACGAAGATTTAGGAAATTGAAATATGTTATTTATATGCACAAAAGAATGCTTTTGCATAGAATATAGCATGATTAGCATTAGAGGGTCGCACACCAGTTATATTAAGAGCTATTAATAAAAAATTGTTACTGTGAAAATCATAAAAATATTGAAATGTATTATTAATATTCTAAAATAATGCTTTGTATAGAATATATGATTAACTTTCTGATTTACAGGGCTACACTAAAATATTCAGAGAGATCAAAAGCTGTAATTATAATCTAACGGTCTTTTGTGTTAAGCCTTTTTAACACTTTCCAAAATGCCTAAGAGTAATTTTAAAATCAATTATTCTATCTGTCCAGTGGCAAAAAATATTAAAAGTTATTCAATACAACAACTACGTACAGTTGGAAAGTGTTACTAATCAATGTATGATTTTTCTTTAATATATGTAGAAACTGGACACATAAGATAGTATTAAAAATTCTTTTAATAATCCAAAAATTTTGGCAAAAGTTATCCACAGTTAAGAATTATGAAATTTTAAAATTTTAACTCTTTAAATCATTTAAATCATTGAAATGCAGATTTGAGTGTAGGTAGTTTTTTAAATATAACTTAAAAACTGGTTCATAGAACGAGTTGTCATATTTAAAACTTATTTTGAATAAATTCTCAAATGTAACACATAATTTCGTAAACTTAAATTATGTTTATCCAAAATTTCGAGTCATTTCGTTAAGTCCTTTCAATCTGTTTTGTAATGATTACAAATAATTTTAAAATTAAAAGATTTTAACATTATCACCATGAAATGTTTTAAATTGTGGTCTTTGTTAAAAATGATTCAAATGAAACAATTAAATTACAACCAAATTTTAAAATGGTTTTCTATGATTTTTTTCCATGTTGCCTTAAAGTAAAATTCTTTTAAATAAAAACGCACGAAGCTAGCTTGTGACCTCAAATACAAGTCAGCTGTTTGTAATGTCAGCTGTTTACATTCAATTCCACCTGTCTTTTCGTGAATGATGCAATCCAACCTGTCTGAACGTTTCGTTTATCTCTCTTTCTGTATATACAGTTCCCGCCGCTTATTAAAATCATTCTGAACCAAAGTGATTTTATTAAGCGTCTGATCCCTTAAGGAAAAGGTTCGAAAGAAACTTCAAAAGGTAACGAATAATATAATTAGTAAACAATATTAATTAATTTTTGGTAGATAATTAAATAATTGTTTCTTCGATATAAGTAAATTAATCCCGTGCACTTTCGTTAGAGGAAAATCATCATTAGTTTACCAAAAGTTCATGCTGTTCTTATAAATTAAAAATCTTTTCGTTTAAACCTCATGAATTATAGTAATTTCAAAATAAGAACTAGAAATTGCCTTCTAATAATTAGATAAAAAAATCAGATTTATATTAAAAATGCAAAAGTTACAAAATGTAAAAATTACAAATGCAAAAGTTACAAAATGTAAAAATTACAAAATGTAAAAATTATAAAAATGCAAAAATTATAAAAATGCAAAAATTACAAAATGCAAAAATTACAAAATGCAAAAATTACAAAATGCAAAAATTACAAAATGCAAAAATTACAAAATGTAAAATTTAGAAATGTAAAAATTTTGAAAATTAAAAATTTGAAAAAAGTAATATTTTGAAAAAGTAAAAATTTGAAAAAGTAAAATTTTGAAAAAGTAAAAATTTGAAAAAGTAAAATTTTGAAAAAGTAAAATTTTGAAATATAAAAATTTGAAAAAGTAAAAATTTGAAAAAGTAAAAATTTGAAAAAGTAAAAATTTGAAAAAGTAAAATTTTGAAAAAGTAAATCTGAAACGTAAATAAAAAATAATATAATAATAATAATAATAATAATTAAAAAAAAAAAAAAAAAAAAAAAAAAAAAAAAAAAATTTTTTTTTTTTTTTTTTTTTTTTTTTTTTTTTTTTTATGTTGTGTTATTTTTTATGTTATGTTATTTTTCCTTTTCAAATTTTTTCCTTTTCAAATTTTTCCTTTTTCAAAATTTTACTTTTCAAAATTTTACTTTTCAAAATTTTACTTTTCAAATTTTTTTACTTTTCAAAATTTTACTTTTCAAATTTTTTTACTTTTCAAAATTTTACTTTTCAAATTTTTTTACTTTTCAAAATTTTACTTTTCAAATTTTTTTACTTTTCAAATTTTTTTACTTTTCAAATTTTTTTTACTTTTCAAAATTTTTTTTACTTTTCAAATTTTTTTCCTTTTTAAAATTTTTTTTCCTTTTCAAATTTTTTTCCTTTTCAAAATTTTTACTTTTCAAATTTTTTTACTTTTCAAAATTTTTACTTTTCAAATTTTTACTTTTCAAAATTTTTACTTTTCAAAATTTTTAATTTTCAAAATTTTTAATTTTCAAAATTTTTAATTTTCAAAATTTTACTTTTTCAAAATTTTACTTTTTCAAAATTTTACTTTTTCAAATTTTTACTTTTTCAAATTTTTACTTTTTCAAAATTTTACTTTTTCAAATTTTTACTTTTTCAAAATTTTACTTTTTCAAATTTTTACTTTTTCAAAATTTTTACTTTTCAAATTTTTAATTTTCAAATTTTTAATTTTCAAAATTTTACTTTTTCAAAATTTTACTTTTTCAAAATTTTACTTTTTCAAAATTTTTTACAAAAATTACAAAATGTAAAAATTACAAATGTAAAATTTTGAAATGTAAAAATTTGAAAAAGTAAAAATTTGTTTTACAAAAATTACAAAATGTAAAAATTACAAATGTAAAATTTTGAAATGTAAAAATTTGAAAAAGTAAAAATTTGTTTTACAAAAATTACAAAATGTAAAAATTACAAATGTAAAATTTTGAAATGTAAAAATTTGAAAAAGTAAAAATTTGAAAAAGTAAAATTTTGTAAAAGTAAAAATTTGAAAAAGTAAAAATTTGAAAAAGTGAAAATTTGTAAAAGTAAAAATTTGAAAAAGTAAAAATTTGAAAAAGTAAAATTTTGAAAAAGTAAAATTTTGAAAAAGTAAAATTTTGAAAAAGTAAATCTGAAACGTAAATAAAAAATAACATAACATAACATAACATAACATAACATAAAAAAAAAAAAAAAAAAAAAAAAAAAAAAAAAAAATTTTTTTTTTTTTTTTTTTTTTTTTTTTTTTTTTTTTTTTGTGTTATTTTTTTATGTTATGTTATTTTTCCTTTTCGAATTTTTACTTTTCAAATTTTTACTTTTTCAAAAATTTACTTTTCAAATTTTTTACTTTTCAAATTTTTACTTTTCAAAATTTTTAATTTTCAAAATTTTTACTTTTTCAAATTTTTACTTTTTCAAATTTTTACTTTTTCAAATTTTTACTTTTTCAAAATTTTACTTTTTCAAATTTTTACTTTTTTTTATTACTGTACTTTAAAAAATACGTTCCTTGAAATTGTTGCAGAGATAAGTTGCGTGGAGTGTTTAATTTGTAACTATATATATATTTCATCTATATATATATATATTCTATATATATATATATATATATATGTATATATTTCATCTTTATCAATTTTATCTTTCTTTGTTAAAAGAACACAACAGTAAAGATTATTTATTTTAAAAATAAACCTACAAAAAGATATTCCTTTAATAGATTCATAAAATTGTAATTTTATGAACATATTAATACGAAAGGACTGTTTAAGTTTGCATCATTACATATTTTAATTATAACAAATAAAAATAGTTATTATGTCTATTATTATTATTATTATTACAATGCTGCAAAACTTATAAATAGTCCTATCGTACTAATATAAATTTTATCTGTAACAGATCTTTATTTTTTTCATATCCATGTTTTTTTTCTTCTTGTTCAAAGTAAAAAAATAATCTTATATATTCTCTCTTAAATTCAATTTTTCTTAAAAATATATCATACTTTATCTATCATATATTTTTTTATATATTCTTTTTTTCATCTTTATCATTTTTTCTTTTTTTTTGTGAAAAGAACACAACATTAAAGATGATATATTTTAAAAATAAACCTGTAAAGAGATATTCTTTTTATAGATTCATAAAATTTTAATTATATGAACATATTAATACGACAGGACTATTTTATTTTACATCATTACCTTTTAAGGCTTTGAATGTTAATTATAACACATAAAAATAGTTATTATTATTATTATTATTATTATAATGCTGCAAAACTTATCCTATCGTATTAATATAAATTTTATCTGTAACAGATCTTTATTTTTTTCTCTTTTTCGAGAATTTTTCATATCCGTGCTTTTTTTCTTCTTGTTCAAAGTAAAATAAAAATCTTATGTATTCTTTTTTATATAATTTCTTTTTTTTCATCTTTGTCAATTTTATTGTGAAAGAAATTAACACACAGCAATAACTAGTATTTATTTTAAAAAACAAACCTTACATTTCTAAAAAAAACATCTCAATTAGACATACATAAGATAATTTAAACAGGATAAAAAATTAAAACTAATTACAATCACAATCTTTGAAATTTACAGCATGAAATATTTTAAAGTACATAGACCTGCTAAACAATCTTTATCTTGGTACATATGATTTTATCTTTTTTCACATTAAAATATTTAACACTTTTCATATTTAATTTAAAATGTTTCTGTGTGTGTATAAACAAAGTTTCAATTTTAAACTTTTTGCAATAATGTTTTAAATATTTTTCCATGACACTGTTTAACACCAATTATACATTTATTTGAGAATACACATCAAATTGTTTATTTTTATTCCTCACAGTTAGATATTTAAAATTAGCATTTCTTTTTACATGATATGAGTCCACAGGTGGTTTATACAATTATCTTCTTCTATATCTTGTAATGTTCTATAAGATCCACAATATTTGGCCTCTAGTGATTGTTTAGTTCAGACATTGGAAAACAAATGTTTTGCTTTTGAAAAACATAACTTGTTTTAATTTTTCAATTATATTTCAACTTCTTTATTCAAATGTGACAAACAATCTAAAAATTTTTCATCATATGCAACTTTTTGGTCTTTTTCTGGAGGTTAAAGATATTCTTTTAATATATCTCTTGTCATGTCTTTTTTTGAATTTGAGTTATTGTGAAATATCATTAAAGTTTGGTAATTTATTCTTTATGGATTGTCTAATAAAATTTATCACAATAGTTTCAACGAGATGTTTCATGGTGAACTGAAATCTAAGTGAAAAACAGTGTGATATATATAGTTTGAACAAAAAGGGTGGAGCTTAGTTTTTCTTTTTATTTTAAAAAATATTATAAAATAATATAAATAAATAAAAAATAAAATCATGTCACAACTTATTAAAGTATTAATGTCATGGTCAATTATTATTATCTCGACTTTTATCACTTTTAAAATTTATCCTTTTAAAGTGACCATCGAAATTTAAAATCTTAAACAATATGTTATGATATTCTAATTTTTATTCCTTTAATTGAATTTAAAATATGAAAAGCATTTGTACTTTTCGATATCCAATTTCTAATTAATTTGGGATACCATATATATTTTCAAATGCTGTCAACAGATTGCACAAGTAGACTGCCATTTTGATAGACATTTTATATGAAATAAATGTTTACAACATGACATAACAATATTTTTGTCAAGTGAATTTTAAAAAATAGAACAGTCTAAAGATTTTGGACGCATTGATAGACAATTTATATGACGACCTAAATTTACAATATTTTCGTCGATTGAATATAAACAACATTCACCATAATAAATATTCCCTTTCTTGCATTTTCAGGATCAATTAAATAAAATATAGCTAAAATTTGTTCTTTTGAAAATCCTAATAACTTTAAATCATAATGTGAAAGGCCTGTAGCAATTCAATCAATTTAATATCAAAAATCATTGAATTCAATTTCTGATAACGATTGAGATAGAATTTTTACATTATCAGAATCTATATACATTTATATCCATTTCTGTTTTTTCTTTACAACGTTAATAATTGTTATTTGTAATAATAGTCGCTTTTATATATTCATATCTTTTTTTTAAATATAGATAAATATTAAAAGGAAAAAAAAATTAAAAATAAAAATAAAATAAAATAAAATAAAATAAATAAACGACAGAAACAAACGGTCAAATAACAGTTTATTTTGAATTGCAAATTAAAAATGTACATATTATATAAATAAATATATAAATCCTTAAAAAATGAACAACATTTTGTCAAATGTTTTTTAAAATACGACTTTTTTCTTTATGATGTCAGTCTTTAATACAAATTTTTAAATATTATTTGTTGAATACTTTAATGACCAGTATAATTAGCATAGCCATTATAACGTTTAAAATTCTTACTTCAATCTCCATAGTTATCAATCCAAAGATCTGAGATTCTAAACAACTGCTACAGTCTTTTTTATACTTCATGTGCGTTGAAAGTTGCATAACATTTTTTATCGTTTAGTGACAGTTTATTCCAATATATAAATCTTTAAAAAAAAGAACAACTTGTCAAGCATATTTTTTTTAAACACTCCTCTTTTTCTTTACAATAATGAAATTCAGTATTTAAGACAATTTTTTTACGATGACATTATTAGAAAGACTAATGAAAAGGTTTAGTCTTTGTGGCGATCAATTGGTTTTCTCTAAATCATTTACTTTTTGAATTTCTCACAAGAAATGCATCATCCATCCTTTAAGTATAGTTGAATCACATTTAGGAAGTTATTAGCACTTTTAATGATGACTTTCCAGTACAATTAGCATAGCATTAAATCGTTTAGAATTCTTGCTTCATGGTTATAAATCCAGAGATCTGAGATTCTAAACAATGCCACAGCCTTTTATACTTGATGTGAGTTGAAAGTTGCGTAATAAATGACGTCATGAGATTATGAAATATATAAACTTTACAGTTATATTGGCTCTATGAACTAATGTTAATTAAACTAGATTCAAATGAAAGTAAAAAAATTAAGTTCAATTTAAAGTACAGTGGGATGGTGATTAAATAATCAAACCCAAAATTTCACTATATAATTTAATACTAAAATTCAAATTTTACTTTTTAAAAATAGCTTGTTTAAAATTGAAATAGAATAAAACGGAATTTCAATTTTAGCATTTACTTAGATGGCGACTTACAAAATTGAAATTTTAAAATCCGAAATTTCGTTATATAATTAAATGCTAAAATTCAAATTTTATTTTTTTAAAGGGCTTGTTTAACCTTGAATTGGAATAAAATAGTAGTTGAATTTTAGCATTTTGAAATTTTAAAATTCGACAATTTGCTATCTAATTAACTGATAAAATTCAATTACTATTTTTTTCTATTTCAAGGTCAAACAAGCTATTTTTAAAAATATAAAATTTGAATTTTAAAAGCATTTTAATTAGCATTTCATTATATAAAGAAATTTGGGATTTTAAAATTTAAAAATCTAATTAAATGTTAAAAATCAAATTCCATTTTATTCTATTTCAAGAATTCAAATTACATTTTCTTCTAGTTTAGGGTTAAACAAGCTAATTTTTAAAAATAGTAGTGGAACTTTAGCATTTAATTAGATAGCAACTTTTCAAAATAGAAATTTTAAAATCCGAATAGTTGCTATCTAATTAAATGCTAAAGTTACAATCCCATTTTAATTAGCATTTTAAAAGCATTTTAATTAGCATTTAATTATCATTTAATTATGTAGCAAAATTTCGGTTTTAAAAATTTCAATTTGAAAAGTCGCTATCTAATTAAATGCTAAAATTCAAATTCCACTTTATTCTATTTCAAGAATTCAAATTACATTTTATTCTATTTCAGTGTTAAACAAGCTATTTAAAAAAGAATAGTAGTTGAATTTTAGCATTTAATTAGCATTTTAAAACCTTTTAAAAAGCATTTTAATTACCATTTAATTATATAGCGAAATTTCAATTTTAAAATTTCAATTTTGAAAAGTCGCTATCTACTTAAATGTTAAAATTCAAATTTTACTTTTTAAAAATAGCTTGTTGAAATTTGAAATAGTATAAAATGGAATTTCAATTTTTACATTTACTGAGATATCGACTTTCCAAAATTAAAATTCTAAAATCCGAAATTTCGTTATCTAATTAAATGATAAATTCAAATTTTATTTTTAAAAAAATCTTGTTTAACCTTGAAATAGAATAAAATAGTAGTTGAATTTTAGCATGTAATTAGATAGCAACTTTTCAAAATTGAAATTTTAAAATCCGAGAAGTTGCTATGTAATCTAGCTAAATACTATTTTATTCTATTTCAAAGTTAAACAAGCTATATTTATAAAATAAAATTTGAATTTTAAAAAATTAAATTTTATTTAAAAAAAATTAAATTTGCCTTTTAAAAGCATTTTAATTAGCATTTAATTATCATTTAATGATATAGCGAAATTTCAGATTTTAAAATTTGAAATTTGAAATGTCGCTATTAAATTAAAGGCTAAAATTCAAATTCCATTTCATTCTATTGCAAGATTTCAAATTATATTTTATTCTATTGCAAGAATTCAAATTACTTTTTATTCTAGTTTAGGGTTAAACAAGATTTTTTTTTAATAGTAGTTGAACTTTAGAAATTAATTAGATAGCAACTTTTCACATTTGAAATTTTAAAATCCGAAAAGTCGCGATCTGATTAAATGCTAATATTCAAATTCCATGTTAATTAGCATTTTAAAAGCATTTTTTAAAGCATTTTAATTATATAGCGAAATTTCGGATTTTAAAATTTCGGCATCTAATTAAATGCTAAAATTAAATTTCAATTTATTCTATTTCAAGAATATAAATTACACTTTATATACATTACATTAAAATTTCAATTTGAAAAGTCGATATCTAATTAAATGTTAAAATTCAAATTCCATTTTATTTATATTTCAAGAATTCGAATTACATTTTATTCTATTTCAGTGTTAAACAAATTTCAATTTGCAAAGTCGCTATCTAATTAAATGCTAAAATTCAAATTCCTTTTAATTCTATTTCAAGAATTCAAATTACATTTTATTCTATTTCAAAGTTAAACAAAAATTAAATTTCAATTTATTCTATTTCAAGAATTTAAATTACACTTTACATACATTACATTAAAATTTCAATTTGAAAAGTCGCTACCTAAATAAATGCTAAAACTCAAATTCCATTTTATTCAATTTCGAGAATTCAAATTACATTTTATTCTATTTAAGTGTTCAAAAAGCTATTTTTTTAAAATAGTAGTTGAATTTTAGCATTTAATTAGCATTTTAAAAGCATTTTAAGAGGCCTTTTAATTAACATTTAATTATATAGCGAAATTTCGGATTTAAAATTTCAATTTTGAAAATTCGCTATCTAATTAAATGCTAAAATTAAATTTCAATTTATTATTTTTCAAGAATTTAAATTACATTTTACATACATTACTTTAAATTTCAATTTGAAAAGTCGCTATCTAATTAAACGGTAAAATTCAAATTCCATTTTATTATATTTCAAGAATTCAAATTACTTTTTATTCTATTTCAAAAATTTAAATTACATTAAAATTTCAATTTGAAAATTCTATTTCAAGAATTAAAATTACATTTTATTCTATTTCAGTGTTAAACCAGCTATTTTTAAAAAAATAGTAGTTGAATTTTAGCATTCAGCAGTTGAATTTTAAAATTTCAATTTGAAAAGTCGCTATCTAATTAAATGCTAAAATTCAAATTCCATTTTATTCTATTTCAATATTTCAAATTACATTTTAATCTATTTTTCTCTGTAATGATTTTTAAAAATAAAATTCAATATTATTTTAAAATTACACTTTCTTAACACAGATGTTTGACGTTACTTTTATTTTAATTCTATTTATCGTCTATCTTTTTTATATATTACGAGAGGATGATGTAATTGAATCGTATATGAAAAAATACTGAAAATTGGTGTAATATATGTGAAAGAGTATCATTTTTTCAAATAGTATCTGATGTCGAAGCTCAAAAATATAATATTTTAAAAGTTCTTCCTTCATGTTTTAAAATTGAAATAATTTAATGTTGCTCGAATTTAAAAATTTTTCAATAAAAATGGTAACGCTGATTCATTAAGCAACTGAAATGCAACTGGAACTAAATAGATTGAATAATGAAAATCTTGCCTTTTATATGCTTTTTTAAATAAGTCATCTAAAAAAAGTTGCTCTTTTTTTGAGTTTTTAGTGTTTTTTTTAAACAAAGAGTCATTTTGAGATAAATGGACATTAAAGAGTTTCATAGAAATTGTGAGCGTTTTGAATCAAATTGGTTGTGTTTGGATTGCGATAATCCTTTTTGTGCACATTGTGCAAATAATAAAAACAAATATTTTCATGTAATATTAAAAAAGTCAGCATTAATAGAATTTTTCAAAATTGTTAAAAAGAATATTATATGTTCTTATTCTAATGTTTTTTGTAATGGTGGACATGATGAAGAAGAGCATGTTCATTTAATTACTACAGTTTCAGACACAAGATATTTTAAAAGAAACGAGTGGGAAAAAATCAGTTGGGGTATGTACGTAAAACCAAATTATATTTGTCACAATTTAATCAAATATTTTTATACGAAATATATAAAATATAATTGTTACTGTAATTTTACATTTAATCTTCTTTCATTAGAAAGTTTGTGTTTTAAAAAAATATGGAATAATGTAAAAAAATTTCACGATATTGAAAACATTAGACAATATATACCTGATGTTATTTTTAAAAAACATTTTTTACAAAGTCGCAAGTATATGGATATAACAGCTGCAGAAATTGAAAATCGCACCTTTCCTATTGAAAAATATAAATTTTCTTTTTCTGATTTATTTAAAGAAAATCAAGTTTATGAACTAGATTATGCTTTGTATTTTTTATTTCAGTATTATACTTGCGATATTTTAGACGAAATCTACTCAGAAGATTGTTATTATCTTTTTCATTTCCATTTTATAGTAAACAATAATATTTTCAAAATATGCTTACATTGTTTAAAATTATACTTTCTCAATACAAAGTGTTTGATAGAAAAATGTTACTCTTATATCAGTTCTTTAGATAACAGTACATTGAATGATGATTTTGACTTGCTGGAAGCGTATGAGTTTATTGAATTGTATATGAAATCTCCTGAAAATTGGTGTAGTATATGTAAGAGAGCACCTCTTTTTCAATTAACAACTGATATATTACAGTACTAGCAGGATATAGAAAATCTTATCTCATATCTATTTTAGAGCAAATAGCATGATAAACGAAGCTTAGATCTTTCAAATTTGACAGTTTTGAAAGTTGCCTTTACAAGAAAAGATGCTTATAACGTTAAAGCTTTAATATTGCATAGTGCTTTTGCATTACTTACTAAATCAACTAAAAATTTACACGATTTATATCTAAGTACGCAAAATGAATCTAAAATTATAAAAACTGAAATTATAAAAACTGAAATTATGAAATCTAAAATTATGAAATCTAAAATTATAAAAACTGAAATTATGAAATCTGAAATTATGAAATCTGAAATTATGAAATCTGAAATTATGAAATCTAAAATTATGAAAACTGAAATTCTGAAATCTGAAATTCTGATATTTGAAATTCTGATATCTGAAATTATGAAATCTGAAATTATGAAATCTAAAATTACAAAAATTTAAATTATGAAACTTGAAATAATGAAATCTAAAATTATGAAAACTGAAATTATAAAAACTGAAAATATAAAAATTAAAATTATGAAATCTAAAATTCAGATTTTATAATTTCACATTTCAAAATTTCAGATTTCATAATTTCAGATTTCTAAATTTTAGTTTTCATAATTTCAGTTTTCTAAATTTAAGATTTCAAAATTTCAGTTTTCTTAATTTCAAATTTCTAAATTTCAGTTTTCTAAATTTCACTTTCATAATTTCAGATTTCAAAATTTCAGATTTCATAATTTCAAATTTCATAATTCTAGATTTCATAATTTGAGTTTTCTAAATTTCACTTTCATAATTTCAGATTTCAAAATTTCAGATTTCATAATTTCAAATTTCATAATTCTAGATTTCATAATTTGAGTTTTCTAAATTTTAGATTTCATAATTTCAGTTTTCTAAATTTTAGAATTCATAATTTCAGCATTCTAAATTTTAGATTTCATAATTTCAATTTTATAAATTTGAGATTTCAAAATTTCAGTTTTCTAAATTTCAGATTTCATAATTTCAGATTTCAAAATTTCAGATTTTATAATTTCAGATTTCATAATTACAGATTTCATAATTGAGAGTTATATAATTTTAGTTTTCTAAATTTTTAAAGTAAAATTATGAAATTTAAAAATCTAAAAAATAAAATTATGAAATCTAAAATTAATTGTGAAATCTAAAAAATTTAAAAATTGAAATAATGAAAACTGAAGTTATGAAATGTATAATTATGAAATCTAAGAAATCTAAAAAATAAAATTATGAAATCTAAAATTATGAAAACTGAAATTACGAAAAGTGAAATTACAAAATCTAAAATTATGAAAACTGAAATTACAAAATCTAAAATTATGAAAACTGAAATTATGAAAACCAAAATTACGAAATCTAATATTATGAAAACTGAAATTACGAAATCTAAAATTATGAAAACTGAAATTACGAAATCTAAAATTATGAAAACTGAAATTATGAAATCTGAAATTACGAAATCTAAAATTATGAAAACTGAAATTATGAAATCTGAAATTACGAAATCTGAAATTATAAAATCTGAAATTATAAAATCTAAAATTATGAAATCTAAAATTACGAAAACTGAAGTTATGAAAGCTAGAATTTGAATTCTAAAATTCTAAAATGAGAAATCAAAAATGTTAAAACTAAAATTTAGAAAGTAAATAAAAAAATATTAATACTAAAAAAAAAAAAAAAAAAAAAAAAAAAAAAAAAAAAAAAAAAAAAAAAAATTTTTTTTTTTTTTTTTTTTTTTTTTTTTTTTTTTTTTAGTATATACATATTTTTTTTATTTACTTTCTAGATTTTAGTTTTCCTATTTTTGATTTCTCATTTTATAATTTTAGGTTTCATACTTTCACATTTCAGATTTTCATTTTTCTAAATTTCAAATTTCATAATTTAAGTTTTCTTAATTTTAGATTTCAAAATTTCAGATTTTTAAATTTCAGATTTGAAAATTTCAGATTTCATAATTTCAGTCTTCAAAATTTCAGATTTCATAGTTTCAGTTTTCTAAATTTCAGATTTCATAATTTCAGATTTCATAATTTCAGGTTTCATAGTTTCATATTTCAAAATTTCAGATTTCATAATTTCAGTTTTCTAAATTTTAGATTTCATAATTGCAGCTTTCTAAATTTCAGTTTTCTTAACTTCAAATTTCAGTTTTCTAAATTTCAGTTTCATAATTTCAGTTTTCTAAATTTCAGATTTCATAATTTCAGATTTCATAATTCTAGATTTCATAATTTTAGTTTTCTCAATTTTAGATTACATAATTTTAGATTTCATAATTTCAGATTTCATAATTCTAAATTTCATAATTTTAGTTTTCTAAATTTTAGATTTCATAATTTCAGTTTTCTAAATTTTAGATTTCATAATTTCAATTTTATAAGTTTGAGATTTCATAATTTCAGATTTCATAATTTCAGATTTCATAATTCTATATTTCATAATTACAGATTTCATAATTACAGGTTTCATAATTCTAGATTTCATACTTTTAGTTTTTAAGTTTCAACGAAAATTCGATGAAAGCAGCGCAGTTTTAAAAATAAAATACGAAGATGACGTTTAAAAGAAAAAACTTGTAAAAAAATTGATCATAAATAAATATTCTAGATTTCATAATTTTAGTTTCCTAAATTTTAGATTTCATAATTTCAGTTTTCTAAATTTCAGATTTCATAATTTCAGATTTCATAGTTCTAGATTTCATAATTTAAGTTTTCTAAATTTTAGATTTCATAATTTCAGTTTTCTAAATTTTGGATTTCGTAATTTCAGATTTCGAAATTTAGATTTCGAAATTTCAGTTTTCTAAATTTTTAGATTTCGTAATTTCAGCTTTAAGTATTAAATTTAAAATTTAGAAAACTGAAATTATGAAATCTAAAATTTGTTCGTATTTATATTCAAACTGGTTTCAGCTTTTTCTTTTAAATATTACGCAATTCATTTTTAACCCTCCAACCGGCAGACAAAAGAGCAAAATCTTAAAGTTGTTTTATCTGTAAATTTCTTCTATAAACAATAAAATAGTGCTATTTCAAGGTACTACCAAAAATGAAGCATGTGTATGAAGATAAAGCTTGAAATTATTAACCTGTCATTAATAGTAACCAAAATTATCTAAAATATTAATTTACATTTATTTGAAAAATACGTGTATTGCTAAAAAACCTGCAGTTCAGTGAACGACTTATATCAAGCTTGCCGGTCAGAGAGTTAATAGGTTTAGAATTTAATTTAAGATCATATCTATGTAATCCATACTCTTTTACCATTTCAGTATCATCTATTATTTGATATAAAGTACTCTTTTATATTTTTGACACTAATTTTTGCAATTTTGCATACAAAAACAAATTGCAGAAAAAACATCTTATTCAGGAGAATTATGATCTCAATGCTATTAAAACAGCTGAAGATGAAGATGAAAAGAAAATAGAAATTGAAGAAGAATCGTTAGAATTTGAAAACGATCCTTTTTTAAAAAGTGTATCATGAGATTGACAGGTTGTTTGAAAAGAATTTTATGAGAAGAAAACAGAAGAGAAGTAATCACTTATCAATAAAAAGTTCTTAATGCTAATATCAAACAATGCGATCTTTCGAAACACATTATCTATTTAATGATTACAGATTCTGAATTATTTCGTATATTTATTACAGAACTATCAAGATGTTAAAATCTTATACCTATTTTAAAGTAAACTTTTATTAGATGGCACGATAAATGAAGCTTAGATTCTTCAACTTTGACAGTTTTGAAAGTTACTTTTACAAGAAAAGCTACTTATAACATTAAAGCTTTAACATTGCATAGTATTTCTGCATTACTTACTAAACCATCTAAAAATTTACACGATTTAAGTCTAAGTACGCAAAATGAATCTAAAATTTTAGAAACTTAAATTATGAAATCTAAAGTTATGAAATCTAAAGTTATGAAAATTGAAATTATGAAAATTAAAATTATGAAACTTGAAATTACGAAATCTAAAATTATGAAATCCAAAATTATGAAACCTGAAATTACGAAATCTAAAATTACGAAATCTAAAATTATGAAAACTGAAATTATGAAAACTGAAATTATGAAATCTGAAGTTATGAAATCTAAAATTATGGAAACTGAAATTATGAAATCTGAAATTATGAAATGTGAAATTATGAAATCTGAAGTTATGAAATCTAAAATTATGAAATATGAAATTACGAAATTTAAATTATGCAATCTCAAATTATGAAAACTGAAATTATGAAATCTCAAATTATGAAATCAAATTATGAAATTTAAAATTATGAAATTTGAAATTATGAAAACTGAAATTATGAAATCTCAAATTATGAAATCAAATTATGAAATCTGAAAGTATGAAAACTGAAATTATGAAATCTAAAAATATGAAAACTGAAATTATGAAATCTGCAATTATGAAATATAAAATTATGAAAACTGAAATTATGAAATCTGCAATTATGAAATATAAAATTATGAAAACTGAAATTATGAAAACTGAAATTTTAAAAACTAAAATTATGAAAAACTAAAAATATAAAAATTATTTCTATTTTCTAAATTTTAAATTTCATGATTTCAGTTTTCTAAATTTTATATTTCATAATTTTACTTTTCTAAATTTTAGATTACATAATTTCAGTTTTCATAATTTCAGATTTCATAATTTCAGTTTTCATAATTTCAGATTTCATAATTTCAGTTTTCATAATTTCAGATTTCATAATTTCAGTTTTCATAATTTCAGATTTCATAATTTCAGTTTTTATAATTTCAGATTTCATAATTTCAGTTTTCATAATTTTAGATATCATAATTTCAGTTTTCATAATTTTAGATTTCATAATTCTAGTTTTCTAAATTTCAGATTTCATAATTCTAGTTTTCATAATTTCAGATTTCATAATTCTAGTTTTCTAAATTTCAGATTTCATAATTCTAGTTTTCATAATTTCAGATTTTATAATTTCAGTTTTCAAAATTTTAAGTTTCGTAATTTCATTTTTCATAATTTCAGATTTCATAATTTTAGTTTTCATAATTTTAGTTTTCAAAATTTCAAGTTTCATAATTTCAGTTTTCTAAATTTTAGATTTCAAAATTTCAATTTTCAAAATTTTAAGTTTCATAATTTCAGTTTTCTAAATTTTAGATTTCATAATTTAAAAACTTAAATTAATGAAATCTAAAATTTTGAAAAATTATAAAATGAAATCTAAAATTTCGAAAACTGAAATTATGAAACTTAAAATTTTGAAAATTGAAATTTTGAAATCTAAAATTTAGAAATTGTGTTAGAATTTTTAGAACTGTGTTAGAACTTTATTTTCCTTTGCATAGGATCAATGCCACCTTTTATCAGATTGTCTAGAGACAGATAAGTTTTGTCTAATTTTTCAATGTTCAAATAATCAAAATAACGTGCGGATAAAGTCGCATTTTTTTCGTCTACGGATATATAACAGGCATCGTTGCGATTATCAAGATACCAACCCGGTTTCATTATTCGAATCGCATATATAAATCCAAAAAATTCATCATAGGGAATTGACCAAAGATTAGGATTTGATAATTTTTCGTGAAAATCGGGTGAATTTAATAACGTTAGTTTATCATGAAGTGCAACATACTCATTAAAAAGAATTGATAACACATGCTTATTTAAATCAAAAAGGGTAATCGGACTAGGCATACTTGAAAAATATTTTGATATTTTACACTGATGGAAACGGTTATAAAATATATACCATAAATATATTTTCTTTTTTTTTAAACAAAATTACATTTCATCATTTTTAGATTATTTAATATCTAACATTTTACAATTTTTTTGATTTCATAATATTAGATATTATAATTTTTTCATTTAATTATTTTAAACATTTCAGAATTATAAATTTTTAAATTTTTAAAATAATTTAAAAATTTAAAATAACGAAAAATTTGAAAATTTAAATTTTGAAAAACAAAAATTTAAAATTTAAATTTTTGAAATGTAAAATTTTTCAAAAGTAAAAATTTTGAAATTAAACTTTTGAAAAGTAAAAATTTTGAAATTAAAATTTTGAAAAGTAAAAATTTTGAAATTAAAATTTTGAAAAGTACAAAGGTTTTAAAGTAAAAAATTTTTAAAGTAAAAAATTTTGAAAAGTAAAAATTTTGAAAAGTAAAAATTTTGAAAATCAAAAATTTGAAAATCAAAAATTTGAAAATCAAAAATTTGAAAAACAAAAATTTTGAAAAACAAAAAATTTTGAAAACAAAAATTTAAAATCTAAAAACTAAATCTAAAATCTAAAAACATAAATAAAAAATAATTATAAACTAAAAAAAAAAAAAAAAAAAAAAAAAAAAAAAAAAAAAAAAAAAAAATTTTTTTTTTTTTTTTTTTTTTTTTTTTTTTTTTTTTTTTTTTTTTTAGTTTATAATAATTTTTTATTTATGTTTTTAGATTTCAAAATTTTAGATTTTCATATTTTTTGTTTTTCAAAATTTTAGATTTTCAAATTTTTGATTTTCAAATTTTTGATTTTCAAATTTTTGATTTTCAAATTTTTGATTTTCAAATTTTTGTTTTTCAAAATTTTAGATTTTCAAAATTTTAGATTTTCAAAATTTTAGATTTTCAAAATTTTATGTTCTCAAATTTTTATGTTTTCAAATTTTTAGATTTTCAAATTTTCTTGTTTTTCAAATTGAAAATCTAAAATTTTGAAAATCTAAAATTTTAAAAAACAAAAAAATTTTGAAAATCTAAAATTTTGAAAATCAAAAAAATTTGAAAATCTAAAATTTTGGAAATCTAAAATTTTCAAAAACAAAAAAATTGAAAATCTAAAATTTTGAAAAACAAAAAATATGAAAATCTAATTTAGAAAACAAAAATTAAAAATCTAAAAACATAAATAAAAAATATTATAAACTAAAAAAAAAAAAAAAAAAAAAAAAAAAAAAAAAAAAATTTTTTTTTTTTTTTTTTTTTTTTTTTAGTTTATAATATTTTTTATTTTTGTTTTTAGATTTTAGATTTCATAAATTTATATTTCCAATTTTTGGTTTTTCAAAATTTTAGATTTTCAAATTTTTTGTTTTTCAAAATTTTAGATTTTCAAATTTTTTGTTTTTCAAAATTTTAGATTTTCAAATTTTTTGTTTTTCAAATTTTTAGATTTTCAAATTTTAGATTTCATAAATTTATATTTCCAATTTTTTGTTTTTCAAAATTTTAGATTTTCAAATTTTTTGTTTTTCAAAATTTTAGATTTTCAAATTTTTTGTTTTTCAAAATTTTAGATTTTCAAATTTTTTGTTTTTCAAAATTTTCAAAACAAAAATTAAATTTCTATTTATTCTATTTCAAGAATTTAAATTACATTTTATATACATTACAATAAAATTTCAATTTGAAAAGTCGCTATCTAATTAAATGCGAAAATTCAAATTCCATTTTATTCTATTTCAAAAATTCAAATTACATTTTATTTTATTTCAATGCTAAATAAGCTATTTTTTTAAAAATAGTAGTTGAATTTTTAAATTTCAATTTTAAAAATTCGCTAATTAAATTGAAAAGTCGCTATCTAATTAAATGCTAAAATTCAAATTACATTTTATTCTATTTCAGTGTTAAACAAGCTGTTTTTTAAAAAATAGTATTTGAATTTTAACATTCAGCAGTTGAATTTTAAAATTTTAATTTTAAAAATTCGATAATTAAAAGCTAAAATTAAATTTCAATTTAGTCTATTTCAAAAATTTAAATTACATTTTACATACATTACATTAAAATTTCAGTTTGAAAAGTCGCTATCTAAATAAATGTTAAAATTCAAATTCCATTTTATTCTATTTCAGTAATTCAAATTACATTTTATACTATTTCAGTGTTAAACAAAAAATAAATTTCAATTTATTTTATTTCAAGAATTTAGATTACATTTTACATACATTATATTAAAATTTCAATTTGAAAATTCTATTTCAAGAATTAAAATTACATTTTCTTCTATTTCAGTGTAAACAAGCTATTTTTTAAAAAATAGTAGTTGAATTTTAGCATTCAGCAGTTGAATTTTAAAATTTCAATTTGAAAAGTCGCTATCTAATTAAATGCTAAAATTCAAATTCCATTTTATTCTATTTCAATATTTCAAATTACATTTTATTCTATTTCAGTGTTAAACAAATTTCAATTTGAAAAGTCGCTATCTAATTAAATGCTAAAATTCGAATTCCATTCTATTCTATTTCAAGAATTCAAATTACATTTTATTCTATTTCAGTGTTAAACAAAAATTAAATTTCAATTTATTCCATTTCAAAAAATTAAATTACATTTTACATACATTACTTAAAAATTTTAATTTGAAAAGTCGATACCTAATTAAATGCTAAAATTCAAATTCCATTCTATTCTATTTCAAGAATTCAAATTACATTTTAATAACATAACATAAAAAAATAATACAACATAAAAAAAAAAAAAAAAAAAAAAAAAAAAAAAAAAAAAAAATTAAATTTTTTTTTTTTTTTTTTTTTTTTTTTTTTTTTTTTATTATGTTATGTTATTTTTTTTATTTATGTTTCAGATTTACTTTTTCAAATTTTTACCTTTTCAAAATTTTACTTTTTCAAAATTTTACTTTTTCAAAATTTTACTTTTTCAAAATTTTACTTTTTCAAAATTTTACTTTTTCAAATTTTTACATTTTCAAATTTTTACATTTTCAAAATTTTACTTTTTCAAAATTTTACTTTTTCAAAATTTTACTTTTTCAAAATTTTACTTTTTCAAATTTTTACATTTTCAAATTTTTACATTTTCAAAATTTTACTTTTTCAAATTTTTACCTTTTCAAAATTTTACTTTTTCAAAATTTTACTTTTTCAAAATTTTACTTTTTAAAAATATTACTTTTTCAAATTTTTACATTTTCAAAATTTTACTTTTTCAAATTTTTACATTTTCAAATTTTTACTTTTTCAAATTTTTACATTTTCAAATTTTTACTTTTTCAAATTTTTACTTTTTCAAAATTTTACTTTTTCAAATTTTTACTTTTCAAAATTTTACATTTGTAATTTTTGTAAAAAAATTTGAAAAAGTAAAATTTTGAAAAAGTAAGAAAAAGTAAAAATTTTGAAAAAGTAAAAATTTTGAAAAAGTAAAAATTTTGAAAAAGTAAAAATTTTGAAAATTAAAAATTTGAAAAAGTAAAAATTTGAAAAAGTAAAAATTTGAAAAAGTAAAAATTTGAAAAAGTAAAAATTTGAAAAAGTAAAAATTTGAAAAAGTAAAAATTTTGAAAAGTAAAATTTTGAAAAGTAAAAAAATTTGAAAAGTAAAATTTTGAAAATTTTGAAAAAGTAAAATTTTGAAAAAGTAAAAATTTTGAAAAAGTAAAAATTTTGAAAAAGTAAAAATTTTGAAAATTAAAAATTTGAAAAGTAAAAATTTTGAAAAAGTAAAAATTTGAAAAGTAAAAAAATTTGAAAAGTAAAATTTTGAAAAGTAAAAAAATTTGAAAAGCAAAATTTTGGAAAGTAAAAAAATTTGAAAAGTAAAATTTTGGAAAGTAAAAAAATTTGAAAAGTAAAATTTTGAAAAAGGAAAAAAATTTGAAAAGGAAAAAATAACATAACATAAAAAAATAATACAACATAAAAAAAAAAAAAAAAAAAAAAAAATTTTTTTTTTTTTTTTTTTTTTTTTTTTTTTTTTTTTTATGTTATGTTATTTTTTTTATTTATGTTTCAGATTTACTTTTTCAAATTTTTACCTTTTCAAAATTTTACTTTTTCAAAATTTTACTTTTTCAAAATTTTACTTTTTCAAATTTTTACTTTTTCAAATTTTTACTTTTTCAAATTTTTACCTTTTCAAAATTTTACTTTTTCAAAATTTTACTTTTTCAAATTTTTACTTTTTCAAATTTTTACCTTTTCAAAATTTTACTTTTTCAAAATTTTACTTTTTCAAAATTTTACTTTTTCAAAATTTTACTTTTTCAAAATTTTACTTTTTCAAATTTTTACATTTTCAAAATTTTACTTTTTCAAATTTTTACATTTTCAAATTTTTACTTTTTCAAATTTTTACTTTTTCAAAATTTTACTTTTTCAAAATTTTACTTTTTCAAATTTTTACTTTTCAAAATTTTACATTTGTAATTTTTGTAAAAAAATTTGAAAAAGTAAAATTTTGAAAAAGTAAGAAAAAGTAAAAATTTTGAAAAAGTAAAAATTTTGAAAAAGTAAAAATTATCAATCGCTAAAACTCAAATTTCCTTTTTAAAAATAGCTTATTTAATATTGAATTGAAAT
The DNA here is from genome assembly GCA_963930645.1 of Salticus scenicus. Lineage (NCBI taxonomy): Eukaryota > Metazoa > Arthropoda > Arachnida > Araneae > Salticidae > Salticus > Salticus scenicus. Next base: position 112,253,276 of record OZ005654.1, on the reverse strand, counting down.
AAAATTTCATTTGAATTTTAGCGTTTTATTAGATAGCGATTTATCAAAATTGAAATTTTAAAATTCGAAATTTCGCTAAGTAATTAAATGTTAAAATTCAAATTTTATTTTTAAAAAATAGTTTATTTAACATTGTATTAGAATAAAATATAATTTGAATTTTAACATTTTAGTAGATAGTGATTTATTAAAATTGAAATTTTAAAATCTGGACTTTCTCTATATAATAAAGTGCTAAAATTCAAATTTTATGTTTAAAAAATAGCTTATTTAACGTTGAATTAAAATAAAATATCATTTGAATTTTAGCGTTTAATTAGATAGCGTTTTATCAAAAACGCTGAGATTTCGCTATAAAATTAAATGCTAAAATTCAAATTTCGCTAAGTAATTAAATGTTAAAATTCAAATTTTATTTTTTGAAAATAGCTTATTTAACCTCGAATTAAAATAAAATATCATTTGAATTTTAGCGTTTAATTAGATGATTTATCAAAAATGTGAAATTTCACTACATAATTAAATACTAAAATTCAAATTTCATTTTTTAAAAATGGCTTATTTAACCTTGATAGAATATCATTTGAATTTTAACGTTAATAAAATAGCGATTTACCCAAAATGAAATATAAAAAAGTAATTTTAAAAATGAATAAATTTATAAAAAAGTCTAAGTTTTTTAAAATACAATTATTTTGGTTGTCATGACTATATAGGGAAATTTTTATTATTTCTTTACTAAGATTTTCTTACAGATCTGGTGAATAAATATTTGTGATGAGTTTCAAAAATCCATCCAGACATAAAATACATTACAGCCTACTTTAAAATATATAAACGTGGGTTTTACAAAATGTTTATTCAATATCGTTAAATAAAATCTTACATTATTATGATAATCATTAAAAAATAATTTTTTAACTTTTAAAAATATAGGAATATTGAGAACTAAAAAATATTTAAACATTCACAGATGTTTTTTTTTAATTGAACATTTTTCGATTTTTGTATTTATTAAAAAACAGTAGACATGTTCCGCTCGGCATAACTCACAATTATACTGTTTTATAAGTACCGCGCGCTAGCCAATTGCGCTACTGGGGACATAAAAAGCATTATAATCTTATCCTGAAAATTTTTGAAATGTTTTTTAAGTTTTAATTTTTATATATTTAAAATTTGAATCCTGGTATATTTATTTATAAACCATAATAAATATATTATTACAAAATTATGATTCATATTTAGACAATCTTCTTTTTAGCTCAACATTTTCGGCCACCAATCTAGCAATTTCAGTCTTTCTTAAATATTCTATTTCGGCTACCAATCTAGCAATTTCAGTCTCTCTTAAATATTCTATTTCGGCTACCAATCTAGTAATTTCAGTCTCTCTCAAATATTCGATTTTATTTTGAAGCGATCTATTTTCTTCTCGAAGTGACTCTTCTACGGTTTTCAATTTATGTTTCAATTCTCTAATTTCTTCTTCGCGCCTTTGTTCAATTTCCACTCGTAAATTCTCAAATTTGTTTTTCAATTCCCTGATTTCTTCTTTGTGTTTCTGTTCAATTTCCATTCGTAAATCTTTATTTTTTTTCTCCAATTCTTCGCAACGTTCCATGATTGGTTTAGCACAATTTAAACAATCTTGTTGTCTCCGGCTAGGTTCACGTTAAAATATAATTTTGAGTCTGAGAAAGTGAAATATATATCAAAAATATATAAAATTAAAAAATTATTTAAACTCTATATAAAAGATAAAAATATACAATAAAAAATATATATCAAAAACATAAAAAAATTTAAATTTTCAATTTTAAAAAACTTTCCGAAAAACATGGTCAACATATATAGTGAAATTTCTTTAGTTTCTTAATAAGATTTTCTAACAGAGGATTTATTTTTTTAGCTCTGTAAACGTCGGTTAATAATCTTTGCGATGATCTGTTTGTATCAGAATAAAATACATTGAAGCCTTATCTAGAGCACTTTCGAATGAAGATGAATTGTAAGAATAGATTTTAAATTTTATTTTCTTACATAATAAAAAAGATTAATATGAATTTGCCGTTGATCTTTAAAATGAAAAAAAATAATTTTTCAGATTTTCTGGGTTTATTTATTTCATTGATAAATTATATTCCAAAATACTTTTTCTAAATCCATACTATTTTGGACAAAAAAATTTTATGTAAAAAACAAAATATGTTATATCTTTTTTAAGCCCTGACGAAGGGTCGCGTCCGACCCGAAACAATTGTTGCGAATTTCTTATCGTGGTTATCCAAAGTTTTGCAATTATTAAGGCTGCACTTCTTTATGCAACCATAAAATAAAAATGTTTATTTTAATTTCTAATGTTAAAAATATCAAAAACTTGTAAAATTTAAAAAATAGGACGTTTCTCAAAAATCAGAAAACCCAGTTTCACATATAATTGTTATTGTCTGTAACATATATATATAAATCATAAAGTTAACAAAAACGGAATGAATCTCATATAATTTTTACAAAACCGAAAACATAAAATTTAAATTTTTCTAGACACACACGTATATATATATATATATATATATATATATATATATATATATATGAATTTTTTATTTTTATTTTTGCAAATGTTTTTTCGATAATTTTATTTGTTGTCGTTTTTATTAATTTTTTCTTTTTGTTAATCACGCCCACTTATCATTTTTATTACTTTCTATTCAAAATTATATATATATATATATATATATATATATATCAAAAATATAAAATATCTAAAAAAATAGTTTTGAGTCTGACAATCATCATTTTCTACACAAATATATATTATAAAATTTATATTTTCTACAAAAAACATAAAATCTTCTACAAAAAATTTCAAATTTCAATTTTAAAAATTAGTGACAAAAAACAGTGATGGGACTATAGAGTGAAATTTTTATTATTTGTTTAATAAGATTTTCTGACAGAGGATTTATTTTTTTAGCTCTGTAAACGTCGGTGAATAATATTTGAGATGATCTTTTTGTATCAGAATATAAAATACATTGCAGCCTTATCTAAAATGCTATATACTATATATTTGATGAAGTTGAATTGTAAGAATAGACTTTAAATTTTTACATAATAAAAAAGACATTTGATCTTTTAAATGAAAAAAAGAAATAAATGTTTACAATAATTGAAAAAAATTTTTTGTTGATGGCTTTATAAATAGTTATTCGAAATGTTTATTTGAAGAATGGATTCAGTTATTAATAATTGTTATTATTAAATGTAAAAAAAATATTAAAAGTTATTATTAATTGTTATTATTAAATGTAAAAAATATTAAAAGTTATTAATAATTGTTATTATTAAATGTAAAAAAATATTAAAAGTTATTATTAATTGTTATTATTTAATGTAAAAAATATTAAAAGTTATTATTAATTGTTATTATTAAATGTAAAAAATATTAAAAGTTATTATTAATTGTTATTATTAAATGTAAAAAATATTAAAAGTTATTATTAATTGTTATTATTAAATGTAAAAAATATTAAAAGTTATTATTAATTGTTATTATTAAATATAAAAAAATATTAAAAGTTATTATTAATTGTTATTATTAAATGTAAAAAATATTAAAAGTTATTAATAATTGTTATTATTAAATGTAAAAAATATTAAAAGTTATTAATAAATGTAAAAAATATTAAAAGTTATTATTAATTGTTATTATTAAATGTAAAAAATATTAAAAGTTATTATTAATTGTTATTATTAAATGTAAAAAATATTAAAAGTTATTTTTTATTGTTATTATTAAATGTAAAAAATATTAAAAGTTATTAATAATTGTTAATATTAAATGTAAAAAAGATTAAAAATATTATTAAATGTAAAAAATATTAAAAGTTATTAATAATTGTTAATATTAAATGTAAAAAAGATTAAAAATATTATTAAATGTAAAAAATATTAAAAGTTATTATTAATTGTTATTATTAAATGTAAAAAATATTAAAAGTTATTATTAATTGTTATTATTAAATGTAAAAAATATTAAAAGTTATTATTAATTGTTATTATTAAATGTAAAAATTATTAAAAGTTATTATTAATTGTTATTATTAAATGTAAAAAATATTAAATGTATTATTAAATGTAAAAGTTATTATTAATTGTTATTTTTAAATGTAAAAAATATTAAAAGTTACTATTAATTGTTATTATTAAATGTAAAAAATATTAAAAGTTATTATTAATTGTTATTAAATGTAAAAAATATTAAAAGTTACTATTAATTGTTATTATTAAATGTAAAAAATATTAAAAGTTTTTATTAATTGTTATTATTAAATGTAAAAAATATTAAAAGTTATTATTAATTTTTATCATTAAATGTAAAAAATATTAAAAGTTATTATTAATTGTTATTATTAAATGTGAAAAATATTAAAAGTTATTTTTTATTGTTATTATTAAATGTAAAAAATATTAAAAGTTATTAATAATTGTTATTATTAAATGTAAAAAATATTAAAAGTTATTATTAAACGTAAAAAATATTAAAAGTTATTAATAAATGTTATTATTAAATGTAAAAAATATTAAAAGTTATTATTAATTGTTATTATTAAATGTAAAAAATATTAAAAGTTATTATTAATGGTTATTATTAAATGTAAAAAATATTAAAAGTTATTAATAATTGTTATATATAACAGGCATCGTTGCGATTATCAAGGTACCAACACGGTTTCATTATTCGAATCGCATATATAAATCCAAAAAATTCATCATAGGGAATTGACCAAAGATTAGGATTTGATAATTTTTCGTGAAAATCGGGTGAATTTAATAACGTTAGTTTATCATGAAGTGCAACATACTCATTAAAAAGAATTGATAGCACATGCTTATTTAAATCAAAAAGGGTAATCGGACTAGGCATACTTGAAAAATATTTTGATATTTTACACTGATGGAAACGGTTATAAAATATATACCATAAATATATATATTTTTTTTTTTTTTTTTTTTTTTAAACAAAATTACATTTCATCATTTTTAGATTATTTAATATCTAACATTTTACAATTTTTTTGATTTCATAATATTAGATATTATAATTTTTTCATTTAATTATTTTAAACATTTCAGAATTATAAATTTTTAAATTTTTAAAATAATTTAAAAATTAAAAAAAACGAAAAATTTGAAAATTTAAATTTTGAAAAACAAAAATTTAAAATTTAAATTTTTGAAATGTAAAATTTTTCAAAAGTAAAAATTTTGAAATTAAACTTTTGAAAAGTAAAAATTTTGAAATTAAAATTTTGAAAAGTAAAAATTTTGAAATTAAAATTTTGAAAAGTAAAAATTTTGAAATTAAAATTTTGAAAAGTAAAAATTTTGAAATTAAAATTTTGAAAAGTAAAAATTTTGAAATTAAAATTTTGAAAAGTACAAAGGTTTTAAAGTAAAAAATTTTTAAAGTAAAAAATTTTTAAAGTAAAAAATTTTGAAAAGTAAAAATTTTGAAAAGTAAAAATTTTGAAAATCAAAAATTTGAAAATCAAAAATTTAAAAATCAAAAATTTGAAAAACAAAAATTTTGAAAAACAAAAATTTTGAAAACAAAAATTTAAAATCTAAAAACTAAATCTAAAATCTAAAAACATAAATAAAAAATAATTATAAACTAAAAAAAAAAAAAAAAAAAAAAAAAAAAAAAAAAAAAATTTTTTTTTTTTTTTTTTTTTTTTTTTTTTTTTTTTAGTTTATAATAATTTTTTATTTATGTTTTTAGATTTCAAAATTTTAGATTTTCATATTTTTTGTTTTTCAAAATTTTAGATTTTCAAATTTTTGATTTTCAAATTTTTGATTTTCAAATTTTTGATTTTCAAATTTTTGATTTTCAAATTTTTGTTTTTCAAAATTTTAGATTTTCAAAATTTTAGATTTTCAAAATTTTATGTTTTCAAATTTTTATGTTTTCAAATTTTTAGATTTTCAAATTTTCTTGTTTTTCAAATTGAAAATCTAAAATTTTGAAAATCTAAAATTTTAAAAAACAAAAAAATTTTGAAAATCTAAAATTTTGAAAATCAAAAAAATTTGAAAATCTAAAATTTTGGAAATCTAAAATTTTGAAAAACAAAAAAATTGAAAATCTAAAATTTTGAAAAACAAAAAATATGAAAATCTAATTTAGAAAACAAAAATTAAAAATCTAAAAACATAAATAAAAAATATTATAAACTAAAAAAAAAAAAAAAAAAAAAAAAAAAAAAAAAAAAATTTTTTTTTTTTTTTTTTTTTTTAGTTTATAATATTTTTTATTTTTGTTTTTAGATTTTAGATTTCATAAATTTATATTTCCAATTTTTTGTTTTTCAAAATTTTAGATTTTCAAATTTTTTGTTTTTCAAAATTTTAGATTTTCAAATTTTTTGTTTTTCAAAATTTTAGATTTTCAAATTTTTTGTTTTTCAAAATTTTAGATTTTCAAATTTTTTGTTTTTCAAAATTTTAGATTTTCAAATTTTTTGTTTTTCAAAATTTTAGATTTTCAAATTTTTTGTTTTTCAAAATTTTAGATTTTCAAATTTTTTGTTTTTCAAAATTTTAGATTTTCAAATTTTAGATTTTCAAAAGTTATATTTCAATTTTAGATTTTCAAAATTTTAGATTTTCAATTTTTAGATTTTCAAAATTTTAGATTTTCAATTTTTAGATTTTCAAAATTTTAGATTTTCAATTTTTAGATTTTCAAAATTTTAGATTTTCAATTTTTTGTTTTTCAAAATTTTAGATTTTTAAATTTTTTTGTTTTTCAAAATTTTTTGCAAAGTAAAATTTTTGAAAATCTAAAATTTTTACTTTGAAAATCTTATCCTATTGTACTAATATAAACTTTATCTGTAACAGATCTTTATTTTTTCATATTCATGTTTTTTTCGTAAAAAAATATATCATATTTTATTTATCATATATTTATATATTCTTTTTTTTTTCATCTTTATCTCTCCTGTAAAAAAAGATATTCTTTTTTATAGATTCATAAAATTAAAATTTAATGAACATATTAGTATGACAGGACAGTTTACATCATTATCAAATTTAAAGTTTTGAATTTTAATTATGAGAAATAAGAATTATCCTGTCGTACTAATATATATATTATTTGATCTTTATTTTCTTTTTTTGAGATCCATATTTTTTGCTTCTTGTTCAAAGTAAAAAAATCTTATATATTCTCTTTTCAATTCATTTTTTAAAAATATATCATACTTTTTCCATCAGTTCTTTTTTTATATAATTTCTTTTTTTCATATTTATTGTGAAAGAACACAGCAATAACTATTATTTATTTTAAAAACATTTCTACAAAATCATCTCAATTAGACAAGATAATGGACAAAAAAAGTTAAAAACAATTACAATCACAATCTTCGAAATTTACAGCATGAAATATTTTAAAGTACATAGACCTGCCAAACAATCTTTATCATGACACTTGGTACATATGATTTTATCACATTAAAATAATTAACAGTTCATGTTTAATTTAAAATGTTTCTGTGTACGTATAAACAAAGTTTCAATTTTAAACTTTTTGCAATAATGTTTTAAATATTTTTTCCATGAGTTTGGACACTGTTTAACACCAATTATACGTTTGAATGTTCCTAGAGAAAATGCATCAAATTGTTTAATAAAATGCTAAAACTCAAATTTTATTTTTTAAAAATAGATTTTAAAAAGGGTGCCAATTTTAAAAAAGGTGCCAAAAAAGGTAGACGTACTTGTATAGTGAATTTTTTATTGTTTTTTTTTATTAGTTTCTTAATAAGATATTTTGACAGATCTTTAGCTCTGACAGATCTGGTGAATAAATATTTGTGATGAGTTTCAAAAATCCATCCAGACACAAAATACATTGCAGTCTACTTTAAAATATATAAACGTGGGTTTTACAAAATGTTTATTCAATATCGTTAAATAAAATCTTACGTTATTATGATAATTATTAAAAAAATATTTTTTTTTTACTTTAAAAAATGTAGGAGTAATAAATAATGAGAACTAAAAAAATATTTAAACATTTACAGATTTATTTATTTATTATTATTATTATTTATTTTATTTTATTTTTTATTTAATTGAATGTTTTCGATTTTTGTATTTATTAAAAAATAATGACATGTATATAAAATAATTTCCCCTTTGGCATAACTCACAATTATACTGTTTTATAAATACCACGCGCTAGCCAATTGCGCTACTGGGGACATTAAAAAAAGCATTATAACCTTATCCTGAAAAAGTTTGAAATGTATTTAAGTTTAAATTTTTTTGTATATTAAAAATTCCTGTGCTGATATATTTATTTATAAACCATGATAAATATATAATTACAAAATTATGATTCATATTTAGACAATTTTCTTTTTAACTCAACAATTTCCGTCTTTCTCAAATATTCTATTTTACTCCATCCCTTGAAGTTATCTATTTCTCCTTGAAGTGACTCTTCCACGGTTTTCAATTTATATTTCAATTCTCTAATTTTTTCTTCGTCACTCATAAATTCTCAAATTTGCTTTTCAATTCCCTTATTTCGCCTTCGTCCATTCGTAAATTCTTTAAAACTCTAATTTTTTTCTTTAATTTCTTCGCAACGTTCCATGATTGGTTTAGTACAATTTAAACAATCTTGTTGTTTTTCGCACACTCAAAATATTGCAATTTTGTATCTTTTACTGATGATGGTCTTTTACAATTTTCTCTTTTTGCGTAAGCCGATATTTAAATTTCTTATAACATTTTAACAAATGGTCCGCAGCGTCCATTTTTTTCTTGAATTTCTCAACTCCAAACACAACATTTTTTAGCATTCATGTTGTCTGTGCAATATTTTGTACAATGTTTATCATACTCTTTTGACAAAAGACTTATTCCACATTTAGGACACGAAAATTTAACAGTGTCTCGAGAAAGAACTTTATAGTATCGATCTATTTTTGTTGCGAGCCATCACACAACGTTAAAATACAATTTTGAGTCTGAGAAAGTGAAATATATATATATATATCAAAAATATATAAAATTTAAATTTTCTACAAAAAATATATATCAAAAATGTATAAAATTAAAAAATAATTTAAACTCTATATAAAAGATAAAAATATACATAAAAAATATATGTATATAAAACATAAAATTTCAAATTTAAATTTTCAATTTTAAAAAAAAAGTAAGACAAAAAAGTAAGCCAACTTGTAGAGTGAATTTTTATTAGTTCTTAATAAGATTTTCTGAGAGAGGATTTATGTAGCTCTGCAAACGTCGGTGAATAATCTTTGTGATGCACATGAGTTTCATCTTTTTGTACAAGAAGCAATCTTTTCACTATATAAAATACATTGCAGCCTTATCTAGAGTGAATTAGCACAATGTTTCGTACTATGTATTATATATTTGATGAAGATGAATTTGTTAGAATAGACTTGAAATTTTATTTTCTTACATAATAAAAAAGATTAATATGAATTTGCTGTTGATCTTATAAATGAAAAAAAGAAATAAATGTTTTCAATAATTGAAAAAAAAAATGTTGTTGATGGCTTTATAAATAGTTATTCGAAACAAATAAAATGTTTATTTGAAGAACAAATCAGAAGATCCATTTATTAATACAATTTTTTTCTAAAATCTTTAGAATAACCTCGAGGTTATATATTAAGTCTTAAGAGAAAAGCTCTTGATTAATCAAACATATTTTCTTTTAGATATAAAAATTTTCAAATTTAAATATAATTTATTATTTAGTTATTTTTCAATAAGGATAAATATTATTATTTTTTTAATTCAATAAAAATTCAAATCGACAGTTTTGTTTTCATTTGACATTGAATAAAAGTGCCCAAAAAGAAGAGTTTTAATATACTATAATATCGAGATTACTTTCTCTAATTATCTAATAAAAAAATATAGTTTTAGTGAAAGCTTTTTGTTTTTATTTCAGTTTCAAATGAAATCTGTTAAATTTTCATATACATTTTGTCGAATACGAAATCTGATAAATTTAAAGAATACATCTATTTAAAATGACTTGTAAAATAACATCTTTTTATTTCCCCATTAAAAAATTGGAAATTTTAAAGAAAATTACATTGATTAATTTGAAACCCCCCCCCCCCTCTTTTTTTTTGTTTTTCAAATTCTGATATATAAAATGACAATTTTAACTTTTCATCAACGTAGATGAGTTTGCTGAACATTGAATGCAGTTCATCGTTATGATCTCTGCTATTTTTTCTGAACCTCTATTTATACTCGACATGACAACATAGTTTAAAAAAAAAACTATTTATAAAATGTCAAATGAAAACTAAACTGTCGATTTGAATTTTTATTGAATTAAAAAAATTTTATATTTTTTAAAAAATGATAATATTTAAAAGATATTTTAAATAACTAAATAATAAATTATATTTAAATTCGAATATTTTTATATAAAAAAGAAAATACAATTTTGAAAATGTAAAATTATGAAATGTAAAAATGTAAATAAAAAATTTATTTAATTTGATCATATCATATTTACAAATTTTATACTTTTGAACTTTGATGGGATAGACGGTTGTTTTGTAAAGTTTCACATAATCTTTGGCAGTTAATACTTGGAATAAAGGTGTTTGTTTACATAAGTGACACCAATAATAGTCATTTTGCACAAGCGATCGCGGATTACGCAAACATATTTTCTTGTAAGTTCTATTAATTAAAATCTCTTCCCCATAAAAAATAATTTTACACATTTAGAACACATATTATGCAGTTTCAAGTTATTATCATTCGTTGAAAAGTAAGAAAAGTTAACATATTTTAACCCTGTTAAAAATAATTTTGAAAAACTATTGCAAACTTTATTACTTAGGAAATAGGATTTATTATCGACGACAAAAATTCTATTAATTTTATTTTCAAAATATGCTGCGGTAACTCTGTCGAAAACTCTATCTATTTCATAAAATAATTGCACTAAACTTTTATCTTTTAAAATTTGTTCATTTGTTGTTGTAAGGTCATAATTTTGAAGACGAGAGGGAAATACAATACAGGATTGGAATTTTAAATATATGAAAATTTAAATAAAAAAAATTCCAACTCTTCAAACATTAAAAAAAACTTTTTCAGAAAATTTTGATGTAAATTTAAGTAAGATTATATTGCTTTTCTTGATGCAGACAAAGTATTTATAAAGGGACACATTCAAACTACATTTCTTCTTTAAAAAGAAATTATGTTGCAGTGTGTGTCTAAGCTCAGTCATAAAGCGTTTGATAATGACAGTGGTTTTAATGACGAGGAATATGATTTATTCTATCATATAATACTAAAGAAACAAGGAGTACGTTTCATGAATTTGATAGAATTATTGAAAATAATGATATAAAAGTGATTAATTGTGTAAGACATTACTCTTCACGATGGGAATTGCACATTTATTTGTTTATTAATTCAGATATTGAAATCGATAAAGATGTTTGGAAAAATTTTATACATGGATTTAAAATAGAGTTTAGAACAAATTTTAAAAGATAAAAGTTTAGTGCAATTATTTTATGAAATAGATAGAGTTTTCGACAGAGTTACCGCAGCATATTTTGAAAATAAAATTAATAGAATTTTTGTCGTCGATAATAAATCCTATTTCCTAAGTAATAAAGTTTGCAATAGTTTTTCAAAATTATTTTTAACAGGGTTAAAATATGTTAACTTTTCTTACTTTTCAACGAATGATAATAACTTGAAACTGCGTAATATGTGTTCTAAATGTGTAAAATTATTTTTTATGGGGAAGAGATTTTAATTAATAGAACTTACAAGAAAATATGTTTGCGTAATCCGCGATCGCTTGTGCAAAATGACTATTATTGGTGTCACTTATGTAAACAAACACCTTTATTCCAAGTATTAACTGCCAAAGATTATGTGAAACTTTACAAAACAACCGTCTATCCCATCAAAGTTCAAAAGTATAAAATTTGTAAATATGATATGATCAAATTAAATAAATTTTTTATTTACATTTTTACATTTCATAATTTTACATTTTCAAAAATGTATTTTCTTTTTTATATAAAAATATTCGAATTTAAATATAATTTATTATTTAGTTATTTAAAATATCTTTTAAATATTATCATTTTTTAAAAAATATAAAATTTTTTTAATTCAATAAAAGTTCAAATCGACAGTTTAGTTTTCATTTGACATTTTATAAATAGTTTTTTTTTAAACTATGTTGTCATGTCGAGTATAAATAGAGGTTCAGAAAAAATAGCAGAGATCATAACGATGAACTGCATTCAATGTTCAGCAAACTCATCTACGTTGATGAAAGGTTAAAATTGTCATTTTATATATCAGAATTTGAAAAACAAAAAAAAAGGGGGGGTTTCAAATTAATCAATGTAATTTTCTTTGAAATTTCCAATTTTTTAATGGGGAAATAAAAAGATGTTATTTTACAAGTCATTTTAAATAGATGTATTCTTTAAATTTATCAGATTTCGTATTCGACAAAATGTATATGAAAATTTAACAGATTTCATTTGAAACTGAAATAAAAACAAAAAGCTTTCACTAAAACTATATTTTTTTATTAGATAATTAGAGAAAGTAATCTCGATATTATAGTATATTAAAACTCTTCTTTTTGGGCACTTTTATTCAATGTCAAATGAAAACAAAACTGTCGATTTGAATTTTTATTGAATTAAAAAAATAATAATATTTATCCTTATTGAAAAATAACTAAATAATAAATTATATTTAAATTTGAAAATTTTTATATCTAAAAGAAAATATGTTTGATTAATCAAGAGCTTTTCTCTTAAGACTTAATATATAACCTCGAGGTTATTCTAAAGATTTTAGAAAAAAATTGTATTAATAAATGGATCTTCTGATTTGTTCTTCAAATAAACATTTTATTTGTTTCGAATAACTATTTATAAAGCCATCAACAACATTTTTTTTTTCAATTATTGAAAACATTTATTTCTTTTTTTCATTTATAAGATCAACAGCAAATTCATATTAATCTTTTTTATTATGTAAGAAAATAAAATTTCAAGTCTATTCTAACAAATTCATCTTCATCAAATATATAATACATAGTACGAAACATTGTGCTAATTCACTCTAGATAAGGCTGCAATGTATTTTATATAGTGAAAAGATTGCTTCTTGTACAAAAAGATGAAACTCATGTGCATCACAAAGATTATTCACCGACGTTTGCAGAGCTACATAAATCCTCTCTCAGAAAATCTTATTAAGAACTAATAAAAATTCACTCTACAAGTTGGCTTACTTTTTTGTCTTACTTTTTTTTTAAAATTGAAAATTTAAATTTGAAATTTTATGTTTTATATACATATATTTTTTATGTATATTTTTATCTTTTATATAGAGTTTAAATTATTTTTTAATTTTATACATTTTTGATATATATTTTTTGTAGAAAATTTAAATTTTATATATTTTTGATATATATATATATATTTCACTTTCTCAGACTCAAAATTGTATTTTAACGTTGTGTGATGGCTCGCAACAAAAATAGATCGATACTATAAAGTTCTTTCTCGAGACACTGTTAAATTTTCGTGTCCTAAATGTGGAATAAGTCTTTTGTCAAAAGAGTATGATAAACATTGTACAAAATATTGCACAGACAACATGAATGCTAAAAAATGTTGTGTTTGGAGTTGAGAAATTCAAGAAAAAAATGGACGCTGCGGACCATTTGTTAAAATGTTATAAGAAATTTAAATATCGGCTTACGCAAAAAGAGAAAATTGTAAAAGACCATCATCAGTAAAAGATACAAAATTGCAATATTTTGAGTGTGCGAAAAACAACAAGATTGTTTAAATTGTACTAAACCAATCATGGAACGTTGCGAAGAAATTAAAGAAAAAAATTAGAGTTTTAAAGAATTTACGAATGGACGAAGGCGAAATAAGGGAATTGAAAAGCAAATTTGAGAATTTATGAGTGACGAAGAAAAAATTAGAGAATTGAAATATAAATTGAAAACCGTGGAAGAGTCACTTCAAGGAGAAATAGATAACTTCAAGGGATGGAGTAAAATAGAATATTTGAGAAAGACGGAAATTGTTGAGTTAAAAAGAAAATTGTCTAAATATGAATCATAATTTTGTAATTATATATTTATCATGGTTTATAAATAAATATATCAGCACAGGAATTTTTAATATACAAAAAAATTTAAACTTAAATACATTTCAAACTTTTTCAGGATAAGGTTATAATGCTTTTTTTAATGTCCCCAGTAGCGCAATTGGCTAGCGCGTGGTATTTATAAAACAGTATAATTGTGAGTTATGCCAAAGGGGAAATTATTTTATATACATGTCATTATTTTTTAATAAATACAAAAATCGAAAACATTCAATTAAATAAAAAATAAAATAAAATAAATAATAATAATAATAAATAAATAAATCTGTAAATGTTTAAATATTTTTTTAGTTCTCATTATTTATTACTCCTACATTTTTTAAAGTAAAAAAAAAATATTTTTTTAATAATTATCATAATAACGTAAGATTTTATTTAACGATATTGAATAAACATTTTGTAAAACCCACGTTTATATATTTTAAAGTAGACTGCAATGTATTTTGTGTCTGGATGGATTTTTGAAACTCATCACAAATATTTATTCACCAGATCTGTCAGAGCTAAAGATCTGTCAAAATATCTTATTAAGAAACTAATAAAAAAAAACAATAAAAAATTCACTATACAAGTACGTCTACCTTTTTTGGCACCTTTTTTAAAATTGGCACCCTTTTTAAAATCTATTTTTAAAAAATAAAATTTGAGTTTTAGCATTTTATTAAACAATTTGATGCATTTTCTCTAGGAACATTCAAACGTATAATTGGTGTTAAACAGTGTCCAAACTCATGGAAAAAATATTTAAAACATTATTGCAAAAAGTTTAAAATTGAAACTTTGTTTATACGTACACAGAAACATTTTAAATTAAACATGAAAAGAGTAACTGTTAATTATTTTAATGTGATAAAATCATATGTACCAAGTGTCATGATAAAGATTGTTTGGCAGGTCTATGTACTTTAAAATATTTCATGCTGTAAATTTCGAAGATTGTGATTGTAATTGTTTTTAACTTTTTTTGTCCATTATCTTGTCTAATTGAGATGATTTTGTAGAAATGTTTTTAAAATAAATAATAGTTATTGCTGTGTTCTTTCACAATAAATATGAAAAAAAGAAATTATATAAAAAAAGAACTGATGGAAAAAGTATGATATATTTTTAAAAAATGAATTGAAAAGAGAATATATAAGATTTTTTTACTTTGAACAAGAAGCAAAAAATATGGATCTCAAAAAAAGAAAATAAAGATCAAATAATATATATATTAGTACGACAGGATAATTCTTATTTCTCATAATTAAAATTCAAAACTTTAAATTTGATAATGATGTAAACTGTCCTGTCATACTAATATGTTCATTAAATTTTAATTTTATGAATCTATAAAAAAGAATATCTTTTTTTACAGGAGAGATAAAGATGAAAAAAAAAAGAATATATAAATATATGATAAATAAAATATGATATATTTTTTTACGAAAAAAACATGAATATGAAAAAATAAAGATCTGTTACAGATAAAGTTTATATTAGTACAATAGGATAAGATTTTCAAAGTAAAAATTTTAGATTTTCAAAAATTTTACTTTGCAAAAAATTTTGAAAAACAAAAAAATTTAAAAATCTAAAATTTTGAAAAACAAAAAATTGAAAATCTAAAATTTTGAAAATCTAAAAATTGAAAATCTAAAATTTTGAAAATCTAA
Organism: Salticus scenicus; assembly: GCA_963930645.1. Taxonomy (NCBI): domain Eukaryota; kingdom Metazoa; phylum Arthropoda; class Arachnida; order Araneae; family Salticidae; genus Salticus; species Salticus scenicus. Next base: position 112,237,353 of record OZ005654.1, on the reverse strand, counting down.
AAATTGAAAATCTAAAATTTTGAAAATCTAAAAATTGAAAATCTAAAATTTTGAAAATCTAAAATTGAAATATAACTTTTGAAAATCTAAAATTTGAAAATCTAAAATTTTGAAAAACAAAAAATTTGAAAATCTAAAATTTTGAAAAACAAAAAATTTGAAAATCTAAAATTTTGAAAAACAAAAAATTTGAAAATCTAAAATTTTGAAAAACAAAAAATTTGAAAATCTAAAATTTTGAAAAACAAAAAATTTGAAAATCTAAAATTTTGAAAAACAAAAAATTTGAAAATCTAAAATTTTGAAAAACAAAAAATTTGAAAATCTAAAATTTTGAAAAACAAAAAATTGGAAATATAAATTTATGAAATCTAAAATCTAAAAACAAAAATAAAAAATATTATAAACTAAAAAAAAAAAAAAAAAAAAAAAAAAAAAAAAAAAAAAAAAAAAAAAAAATTTTTTTTTTTTTTTTTTTTTTTTTTTTTTTTTTTTTTAGTTTATAATATTTTTTATTTATGTTTTTAGATTTTTAATTTTTGTTTTCTAAATTAGATTTTCATATTTTTTGTTTTTCAAAATTTTAGATTTTCAATTTTTTTGTTTTTCAAAATTTTAGATTTCCAAAATTTTAGATTTTCAAATTTTTTTGATTTTCAAAATTTTAGATTTTCAAAATTTTTTTGTTTTTTAAAATTTTAGATTTTCAAAATTTTAGATTTTCAATTTGAAAAACAAGAAAATTTGAAAATCTAAAAATTTGAAAACATAAAAATTTGAAAACATAAAATTTTGAAAATCTAAAATTTTGAAAATCTAAAATTTTGAAAAACAAAAATTTGAAAATCAAAAATTTGAAAATCAAAAATTTGAAAATCAAAAATTTGAAAATCAAAAATTTGAAAATCTAAAATTTTGAAAAACAAAAAATATGAAAATCTAAAATTTTGAAATCTAAAAACATAAATAAAAAATTATTATAAACTAAAAAAAAAAAAAAAAAAAAAAAAAAAAAAAAAAAAAAAAAAAAATTTTTTTTTTTTTTTTTTTTTTTTTTTTTTTTTTTTTATAATTATTTTTTATTTATGTTTTTAGATTTTAGATTTTTGTTTTTCAAATTTTTGATTTTTAAATTTTTGATTTTCAAATTTTTGATTTTCAAAATTTTTACTTTTCAAAATTTTTACTTTTCAAAATTTTTTACTTTAAAAATTTTTTACTTTAAAAATTTTTTACTTTAAAACCTTTGTACTTTTCAAAATTTTAATTTCAAAATTTTTACTTTTCAAAATTTTAATTTCAAAATTTTTACTTTTCAAAATTTTAATTTCAAAATTTTTACTTTTCAAAATTTTAATTTCAAAATTTTTACTTTTCAAAATTTTAATTTCAAAATTTTTACTTTTCAAAAGTTTAATTTCAAAATTTTTACTTTTGAAAAATTTTACATTTCAAAAATTTAAATTTTAAATTTTTGTTTTTCAAAATTTAAATTTTCAAATTTTTCGTTTTTTTTAATTTTTAAATTATTTTAAAAATTTAAAAATTTATAATTCTGAAATGTTTAAAATAATTAAATGAAAAAATTATAATATCTAATATTATGAAATCAAAAAAATTGTAAAATGTTAGATATTAAATAATCTAAAAATGATGAAATGTAATTTTGTTTAAAAAAAAAAAAAAAAAAAAAAAAAAAATATATATATTTATGGTATATATTTTATAACCGTTTCCATCAGTGTAAAATATCAAAATATTTTTCAAGTATGCCTAGTCCGATTACCCTTTTTGATTTAAATAAGCATGTGCTATCAATTCTTTTTAATGAGTATGTTGCACTTCATGATAAACTAACGTTATTAAATTCACCCGATTTTCACGAAAAATTATCAAATCCTAATCTTTGGTCAATTCCCTATGATGAATTTTTTGGATTTATATATGCGATTCGAATAATGAAACCGTGTTGGTACCTTGATAATCGCAACGATGCCTGTTATATATAACAATTATTAATAACTTTTAATATTTTTTACATTTAATAATAACCATTAATAATAACTTTTAATATTTTTTACATTTAATAATAACAATTAATAATAACTTTTAATATTTTTTACATTTAATAATAACATTTATTAATAACTTTTAATATTTTTTACGTTTAATAATAACTTTTAATATTTTTTACATTTAATAATAACAATTATTAATAACTTTTAATATTTTTTACATTTAATAATAACAATAAAAAATAACTTTTAATATTTTTCACATTTAATAATAACAATTAATAATAACTTTTAATATTTTTTACATTTAATGATAAAAATTAATAATAACTTTTAATATTTTTTACATTTAATAATAACAATTAATAAAAACTTTTAATATTTTTTACATTTAATAATAACAATTAATAGTAACTTTTAATATTTTTTACATTTAATAACAATTAATAATAACTTTTAATATTTTTTACATTTAATAATAACAATTAATAGTAACTTTTAATATTTTTTACATTTAAAAATAACAATTAATAATAACTTTTACATTTAATAATACATTTAATATTTTTTACATTTAATAATAACAATTAATAATAACTTTTAATAATTTTTACATTTAATAATAACAATTAATAATAACTTTTAATATTTTTTACATTTAATAATAACAATTAATAATAACTTTTAATATTTTTTACATTTAATAATAACAATTAATAATAACTTTTAATATTTTTTACATTTAATAATATTTTTAATCTTTTTTACATTTAATATTAACAATTATTAATAACTTTTAATATTTTTTACATTTAATAATATTTTTAATCTTTTTTACATTTAATATTAACAATTATTAATAACTTTTAATATTTTTTACATTTAATAATAACAATAAAAAATAACTTTTAATATTTTTTACATTTAATAATAACAATTAATAATAACTTTTAATATTTTTTACATTTAATAATAACAATTAATAATAACTTTTAATATTTTTTACATTTATTAATAACTTTTAATATTTTTTACATTTAATAATAACAATTATTAATAACTTTTAATATTTTTTACATTTAATAATAACAATTAATAATAACTTTTAATATTTTTTTATATTTAATAATAACAATTAATAATAACTTTTAATATTTTTTACATTTAATAATAACAATTAATAATAACTTTTAATATTTTTTACATTTAATAATAACAATTAATAATAACTTTTAATATTTTTTACATTTAATAATAACAATTAATAATAACTTTTAATATTTTTTACATTAAATAATAACAATTAATAATAACTTTTAATATTTTTTTACATTTAATAATAACAATTATTAATAACTTTTAATATTTTTTACATTTAATAATAACAATTAATAATAACTTTTAATATTTTTTTTACATTTAATAATAACAATTATTAATAACTGAATCCATTCTTCAAATAAACATTTCGAATAACTATTTATAAAGCCATCAACAAAAAATTTTTTTCAATTATTGTAAACATTTATTTCTTTTTTTCATTTAAAAGATCAAATGTCTTTTTTATTATGTAAAAATTTAAAGTCTATTCTTACAATTCAACTTCATCAAATATATAGTATATAGCATTTTAGATAAGGCTGCAATGTATTTTATATTCTGATACAAAAAGATCATCTCAAATATTATTCACCGACGTTTACAGAGCTAAAAAAATAAATCCTCTGTCAGAAAATCTTATTAAACAAATAATAAAAATTTCACTCTATAGTCCCATCACTGTTTTTTGTCACTAATTTTTAAAATTGAAATTTGAAATTTTTTGTAGAAGATTTTATGTTTTTTGTAGAAAATATAAATTTTATAATATATATTTGTGTAGAAAATGATGATTGTCAGACTCAAAACTATTTTTTTAGATATTTTATATTTTTGATATATATATATATATATATATATATATATATATAATTTTGAATAGAAAGTAATAAAAATGATAAGTGGGCGTGATTAACAAAAAGAAAAAATTAATAAAAACGACAACAAATAAAATTATCGAAAAAACATTTGCAAAAATAAAAATAAAAAATTCATATATATATATATATATATATATATATATATATATATACGTGTGTGTCTAGAAAAATTTAAATTTTATGTTTTCGGTTTTGTAAAAATTATATGAGATTCATTCCGTTTTTGTTAACTTTATGATTTATATATATATGTTACAGACAATAACAATTATATGTGAAACTGGGTTTTCTGATTTTTGAGAAACGTCCTATTTTTTAAATTTTACAAGTTTTTGATATTTTTAACATTAGAAATTAAAATAAACATTTTTATTTTATGGTTGCATAAAGAAGTGCAGCCTTAATAATTGCAAAACTTTGGATAACCACGATAAGAAATTCGCAACAATTGTTTCGGGTCGGACGCGACCCTTCGTCAGGGCTTAAAAAAGATATAACATATTTTGTTTTTTACATAAAATTTTTTTGTCCAAAATAGTATGGATTTAGAAAAAGTATTTTGGAATATAATTTATCAATGAAATAAATAAACCCAGAAAATCTGAAAAATTATTTTTTTTCATTTTAAAGATCAACGGCAAATTCATATTAATCTTTTTTATTATGTAAGAAAATAAAATTTAAAATCTATTCTTACAATTCATCTTCATTCGAAAGTGCTCTAGATAAGGCTTCAATGTATTTTATTCTGATACAAACAGATCATCGCAAAGATTATTAACCGACGTTTACAGAGCTAAAAAAATAAATCCTCTGTTAGAAAATCTTATTAAGAAACTAAAGAAATTTCACTATATATGTTGACCATGTTTTTCGGAAAGTTTTTTAAAATTGAAAATTTAAATTTTTTTATGTTTTTGATATATATTTTTTATTGTATATTTTTATCTTTTATATAGAGTTTAAATAATTTTTTAATTTTATATATTTTTGATATATATTTCACTTTCTCAGACTCAAAATTATATTTTAACGTGAACCTAGCCGGAGACAACAAGATTGTTTAAATTGTGCTAAACCAATCATGGAACGTTGCGAAGAATTGGAGAAAAAAAATAAAGATTTACGAATGGAAATTGAACAGAAACACAAAGAAGAAATCAGGGAATTGAAAAACAAATTTGAGAATTTACGAGTGGAAATTGAACAAAGGCGCGAAGAAGAAATTAGAGAATTGAAACATAAATTGAAAACCGTAGAAGAGTCACTTCGAGAAGAAAATAGATCGCTTCAAAATAAAATCGAATATTTGAGAGAGACTGAAATTACTAGATTGGTAGCCGAAATAGAATATTTAAGAGAGACTGAAATTGCTAGATTGGTAGCCGAAATAGAATATTTAAGAAAGACTGAAATTGCTAGATTGGTGGCCGAAAATGTTGAGCTAAAAAGAAGATTGTCTAAATATGAATCATAATTTTGTAATAATATATTTATTATGGTTTATAAATAAATATACCAGGATTCAAATTTTAAATATATAAAAATTAAAACTTAAAAAACATTTCAAAAATTTTCAGGATAAGATTATAATGCTTTTTATGTCCCCAGTAGCGCAATTGGCTAGCGCGCGGTACTTATAAAACAGTATAATTGTGAGTTATGCCGAGCGGAACATGTCTACTGTTTTTTAATAAATACAAAAATCGAAAAATGTTCAATTAAAAAAAAACATCTGTGAATGTTTAAATATTTTTTAGTTCTCAATATTCCTATATTTTTAAAAGTTAAAAAATTATTTTTTAATGATTATCATAATAATGTAAGATTTTATTTAACGATATTGAATAAACATTTTGTAAAACCCACGTTTATATATTTTAAAGTAGGCTGTAATGTATTTTATGTCTGGATGGATTTTTGAAACTCATCACAAATATTTATTCACCAGATCTGTAAGAAAATCTTAGTAAAGAAATAATAAAAATTTCCCTATATAGTCATGACAACCAAAATAATTGTATTTTAAAAAACTTAGACTTTTTTATAAATTTATTCATTTTTAAAATTACTTTTTTATATTTCATTTTGGGTAAATCGCTATTTTATTAACGTTAAAATTCAAATGATATTCTATCAAGGTTAAATAAGCCATTTTTAAAAAATGAAATTTGAATTTTAGTATTTAATTATGTAGTGAAATTTCACATTTTTGATAAATCATCTAATTAAACGCTAAAATTCAAATGATATTTTATTTTAATTCGAGGTTAAATAAGCTATTTTCAAAAAATAAAATTTGAATTTTAACATTTAATTACTTAGCGAAATTTGAATTTTAGCATTTAATTTTATAGCGAAATCTCAGCGTTTTTGATAAAACGCTATCTAATTAAACGCTAAAATTCAAATGATATTTTATTTTAATTCAACGTTAAATAAGCTATTTTTTAAACATAAAATTTGAATTTTAGCACTTTATTATATAGAGAAAGTCCAGATTTTAAAATTTCAATTTTCATAAATCACTATCTACTAAAATGTTAAAATTCAAATTATATTTTATTCTAATACAATGTTAAATAAACTATTTTTTAAAAATAAAATTTGAATTTTAACATTTAATTACTTTTACTTTTTCAAATTTTTTTACAAAAATTACAAATGTAAAATTTTGAAAAGTAAAAATTTGAAAAAGTAAAATTTTGAAAAAGTAAAATTTTGAAAAAGTAAAAATTTGAAAAAGTAAAAATTTGAAAATGTAAAAATTTGAAAAAGTAAAATTTTGAAAATGTAAAAATTTGAAAAAGTAAAATTTTGAAAAAGTAAAATTTTGAAAAAGTAAAATTTTGAAAAAGTAAAATTTTGAAAAGGTAAAAATTTGAAAAAGTAAAAATTTGAAAAAGTAAAAATTTGAAAAAGTAAAATTTTGAAAAAGTAAAATTTTGAAAAAGTAAAATTTTGAAAAAGTAAAAATTTGAAAAAATAACATAACATAATAAAAAAAAAAAAAAAAAAAAAAAAAAAAAAAAAAAAAAAAATTTAATTTTTTTTTTTTTTTTTTTTTTTTTTTTTTTTTTATGTTGTATTATTTTTTATGTTATGTTATTTTTTCCTTTTCAAATTTTTTTCCTTTTCAAATTTTTCCTTTTCAAATTTTTTTCCTTTTTCAAAATTTTACTTTTCAAATTTTTTTACTTTCCAAAATTTTACTTTTCAAATTTTTTTACTTTCCAAAATTTTGCTTTTCAAATTTTTTTACTTTTCAAAATTTTACTTTTCAAATTTTTTTACTTTTCAAATTTTTACTTTTTCAAAATTTTTACTTTTCAAATTTTTAATTTTCAAAATTTTTACTTTTTCAAAATTTTTACTTTTTCAAAATTTTTACTTTTTCAAAATTTTACTTTTTCAAAATTTTCAAAATTTTACTTTTCAAATTTTTTTACTTTTCAAAATTTTACTTTTCAAAATTTTTACTTTTTCAAATTTTTACTTTTTCAAATTTTTACTTTTTCAAATTTTTATTTTTTCAAATTTTTACTTTTTCAAAATTTTACTTTTTCAAATTTTTACTTTTTCAAATTTTTAATTTTCAAAATTTTTACTTTTTCAAAATTTTTACTTTTTCAAAATTTTTACTTTTTCTTACTTTTTCAAAATTTTACTTTTTCAAATTTTTTTACAAAAATTACAAATGTAAAATTTTGAAAAGTAAAAATTTGAAAAAGTAAAATTTTGAAAAAGTAAAAATTTGAAAAAGTAAAAATTTGAAAATGTAAAAATTTGAAAAAGTAAAAATTTGAAAATGTAAAAATTTGAAAAAGTAAAATTTTGAAAATGTAAAAATTTGAAAAAGTAAAATTTTGAAAAAGTAAAATTTTGAAAAAGTAAAATTTTGAAAAAGTAAAATTTTGAAAAGGTAAAAATTTGAAAAAGTAAAATTTTGAAAATGTAAAAATTTGAAAATGTAAAAATTTGAAAAAGTAAAATTTTGAAAAAGTAAAATTTTGAAAAAGTAAAATTTTGAAAAAGTAAAATTTTGAAAAAGTAAAATTTTGAAAAGGTAAAAATTTGAAAAAGTAAATCTGAAACATAAATAAAAAAAATAACATAACATAATAATAATAAAAAAAAAAAAAAAAAAAAAAAAAAAAAAAATTTAATTTTTTTTTTTTTTTTTTTTTTTTTTTTTTTTTTTTTTTTATGTTGTATTATTTTTTTATGTTATGTTATTTTTTCCTTTTCAAATTTTTTTCCTTTTCAAATTTTTCCTTTTCAAATTTTTTTACTTTTTCAAAATTTTACTTTTCAAATTTTTTTACTTTCCAAAATTTTACTTTTCAAATTTTTTTACTTTCCAAAATTTTGCTTTTCAAATTTTTTTACTTTTCAAAATTTTACTTTTCAAATTTTTTTACTTTTCAAATTTTTACTTTTTCAAAATTTTTACTTTTCAAATTTTTAATTTTCAAAATTTTTACTTTTTCAAAATTTTTACTTTTTCAAAATTTTTACTTTTTCAAAATTTTACTTTTTCAAAATTTTCAAAATTTTACTTTTCAAATTTTTTTACTTTTCAAAATTTTACTTTTCAAAATTTTTACTTTTTCAAATTTTTACTTTTTCAAATTTTTACTTTTTCAAATTTTTACTTTTTCAAATTTTTACTTTTTCAAATTTTTTACTTTTTCAAAATTTTTACTTTTTCAAAATTTTTACTTTTTCTTACTTTTTCAAAATTTTACTTTTTCAAATTTTTTTACAAAAATTACAAATGTAAAATTTTGAAAAGTAAAAATTTGAAAAAGTAAAATTTTGAAAAAGTAAAATTTTGAAAAAGTAAAAATTTGAAAAAGTAAAAATTTGAAAAAGTAAAAATTTGAAAATGTAAAAATTTGAAAAAGTAAAATTTTGAAAAAGTAAAAATTTGAAAAAGTAAAATTTTGAAAAAGTAAAAATTTGAAAAAGTAAAATTTTGAAAAAGTAAAATTTTGAAAAAGTAAAATTTTGAAAAGGTAAAAATTTGAAAAAGTAAAATTTTGAAAAAGTAAATTTAAAACGTAAATAAAAAATAACATAACATAACATAACATAAAAAAAAAAAAAAAAAAAAAAAAAAAAAAAAAAAAAATTTTTTTTTTTTTTTTTTTTTTTTTTTTTTTTTTTTTTTTTATGTTATGTTATTTTTTCCTTTTCAAATTTTTTTCCTTTTCAAAATTTTACTTTTCAAATTTTTTACTTTTCAAATTTTTTACTTTTCAAATTTTTTACTTTTCAAAATTTTAATTTTCAAAATTTTAATTTTCAAAATTTTAATTTTCAAAATTTTAAAATCTAAAATTTTGAAAAGTTCAAAATTTTAAATTTAAAAATTTTGCTTTTACATTTTATAATTTTAGAATTTATAACTTTAAATAATTGAATATAGATTTATAACTTTAAATAATTGAATATAGATTTATAACTTTAAATAATTGAATATAGATTTATAACTTTAAATAATTGAATATAGATTTATAACTTTAAATAATTGAATATAGATTTATAACTTTAAATAATTGAATATAGATTTATAACTTTAAATAATTGAATATAGATTTATAACTTTAAATAATTGAATATAGATTTATAACTTTAAATTATTGAATATAGATTTTCTTTTTCTATAGAATAATGCTTCGACAAATCGGACAATATTTCATTTTTTCCGAACATGATAAACAACATAATACGTGTCCACATTTAAAAAAAACTATTTCGCTATTGTTAGTCAAACAAATTTTGCAAATTGGTTGACCCTCAGTTGCTAATTGTTTTACGGTTTTGTTATAAAATTTGTAATAATTATATAAAATTTGTAATTATATAAAATATAAAATTTGTAATTTAAAATGTTATTAAAAATTAATAAATTAATAAATTAATTTGTAATGTATTTGTAATAAATTAATTTGTAATGTATTAATAAATTAATTTGTAATGTATAAAATTTGTAAAATAAAATTTGTAATTATATAAAATTTGTTATAAAATTTGTAATAATTTTATTTTTGTTATAAAATTAAATGCGAATTGAAATGCTCTTTAAAATGCTTTTTAAAAATGCTTTTAAAATGCTAATTAAAGGCTAAAATTCAACAACTATTTTTTAAAATATAGCTTGTTTAACACTGAAATAGAATAAAATGTAATTTCAATTCTTGAAATAGAATAAATTGGAATTTTAATTTTAGCATTTAATTAGATAGCGACTTTTCAAAATTGAAATTTTAAAATCCGAAATTTCTCTATATTATTAAATGCCAATTAAAATGCTTTTAAAACGCAAATTTTATTTTTTTACTTTTTAAAAACAGCTTATTTAACCTTGAAATAGAATAAAATAGTAGTTGAATTTTAGCATTTAATTAGATAGCAACTTTTCGGATTTTAAAATTTCAATTTTGAAAATTTACTATCTAATTAAATGCTAAAATTCAACTACTATTTTATTCTATTTCAAGGTTAAACAAGCTTTATTTAAAAAATATAATTTGAATTTTAACATTTAATTATATAACGAAATTTCGAATTTTCGAATTTCAATTTTGGAAAGTCGATATCTAAGTAAATGCAAAAATTGAAATTCAATTTTATTCTATTTCAAATTTAAACAAGCTACTTTTAAAAAGTAAAATTTGAATTTTAACATTTGATTAGATAGCGACTTTTCAAAATTGAAATTTTAAAATCCGAAATTCCGCTATATAATTAAATGCTAATTAAAATGCTTTTTAAATTGCTTTTTAAAATGCTTTTAAAATGCTAAATAAATGTTAAAATTCAACTACTATTTTATTCTATTTCAAGGTTAAACAAGCTTTTTTTTTAAAATAAAATTTGAATTTTAGCGTTTAATTATATAACGAAATTTCGGATTTTAGAATTTTAATTTTCAAAAGTCAATACCTATGTAAATGCCAAAATTGAAATTCCATTTTATTCTATTTCAAATTTAAACAAACTATTTTTAAAAAGTAAAATTTAAATTTTGTATTTAATTATATAACGAAATTTCGGATTTGATTATTTAATCACCCCCCCCCCCTGCACTTTAAATTACACATTATTATTTTGCTGTCAATTGAATCTAGTTTAATTAACATTAGGTCATAAAGCCAAAATAACTGTAAAATTTATATATTTCATAATCTCATGACGTCATTTATTACGTAACTTTCAACGCACACGAAGTATAAAAGGCTATGGCATTTTTTAGAATCCCAGATCTCTGGATTTATAACCATGGAGCAAGAATTCTACACGATTTATGCTATGCTAATTGTACTGGAAATTCATCGTTAAAAGTGCTAATAATTTCTAAATGTGCATTCAACAATACTTAAAAGGATGGATCATGTATTTTTGCGAGAAGTTAAAAAACTAAATCATTTATAGAAAACCAATTGAAAAAGCTTCAGTGGTCGCCACAAAGATTAAACCTTTTTCATTAGTCTTTTTAATAATATAACTTATTATGAGAATGTTATCATAAAATAATTAAGAATTTGGGATATTCGACAAATAAAAATTTAAAATTTGTATTAAATACTGACCATCTGCATTTCATAAAGAAAAAGAAAAGGAATCGTGTTACATATTTGACAAGTTGTTCGTTTTTTTAAAGATTTATATGAAACTCAGATCTCTGGATTGATAACTATGGAGATTGATGTAAGAATTCTAAACGTTATAATGGCTATGCCAATTATACTGGTCTTTAAAAGTGCTAATAAATCCCTAAATGTGCATTCAACAATACTTAAAAAGATGGTGCGAGATGATATAGAGAAAACTTTGTATCAGTTGGATCAGTGGTCACCACAAAGACTAAACATTTTTTCATTAGTCTTTCTAATAATTGCATTTATTATGAGGATGTCATCGTAAAATAATTAACGATATTCAACAAATAAAAATTGTATTAAAGACTGACATCATAAAGAAAAAGTATTTTAAAAAACATGTTTGACAAAATGTTGCTCATTTTTTAAAGATTTATAGATCTACGTATATAATATGTACATTTTTAATTTGCAATTTAAAATAAACTGTTATTTGACTCTTTGTTTCTGTCGTTTATTTATTTTATTTTATTTTTATTTTCCTTTTAATATTTATCTATTTTTTTATAAAAAGATATGAATATATAAAAGCGACATTTATTACAACTAACAATTATTAACGACAGAAATGGATATAAATTTGCAAATGTATATAGAATATGATAATGTAAAAATTCCATCTCAACCATTATCAGAAATTTGTTTTAACGATTTTGATATTAAATTGTTTGACCTTTCACATTATGATTTAAAGTTATTACACTGTAAAAAAAACTATTTCCAGCTGCAAGAAACTCTCTGGAGAAAATAATTATTTTCTCCAGAGAGTTTCTTGCAGCTGGTAATAGTTATTTTTTTACAGTGTAGGTTTTTCAAAAGAACAAATTTTTGCTATATTTTATTTAATTGATCCTGAAAATGTAAGAAAGGGAATATTTATTATGGTGAATGTTGTTTAAATTCAATCGACGAAAATATTGTAAAGTTAGGTCGTCGTATAAATTGTCTATCAACGTATCCAAAATCATTAGAAGATTGTTCTATTTCTTTAAATTCACTTGACAAAAATATTGTTATGTTATGTTGTAATATATATTGATATCCCAAATTAATTAGAAATTGGATATCGAAAAGTACTGATGCTTTTCATATTTTAAATTCAATTAAAGGAATAAAATTTAGATTATCATGACATATTGTTTAAGATTTTTAATTCCGATGGTCAAAGTGTAATACTTTAAAAGGACCACTAATAAATTTTAAAAAGTGAGAAATGTCGAGATAATAACAATTGATTTTCATATCATGACTCTGAATACATTAATGATTTAAGAAACTGTGACATGATATAATAATCTCAGATATTATTATTTTATTTTTATTTATTTACTTATATTGTTTTTTTTTATTTATTTATATTATTTTATTATAATTTTTAAAAAAGTGAAAACTACGCTTCACTCTTTTTGTTCAAACTATATAGTATATCACTCTGTTTTCCACTTAGATTTCAGTTCACCATGAAACATCTCCTTGAAAGTATTATGATAAATTATATTAGACAAATCATAAAGAATTTTAGCATTCAACTGCTGAATGCTAAAATTCAACTACCATTTTAAAAAAAATAGCTTGTTTAACACTGAAATAGAATAAAATGTAATTTGAATTCTTGAAATAGAATAAAATGGAATTTGAATTTTAGCATTTAATTAGATAGCGACTTTTCAAATTGAAATTTTAATGTCATGTATGTAAAATGTAATTTAAAGTCTTGAAATAGAATAAATTGAAATTTAATTTTGGCATTTAATTAGATAGCGAATTTTCAAAATTGAAATTTTAAAATTCAACTGCTGAATGCTTAAATTCAATTACTATTTTTTTAAAAATAGCTTGTTTAACACTGAAATAGAATAAAATGTAATTTGAATTCTTGAAATAGAATTTTCAAATTGAAATTTTAATGTAATGTATGTAAAATGTAATTTAAATTCTTGAAATAAAATAAATTGAAATTTATTTTTTGTTTAACACTGAAATAGTATAAAATGTAATTTGAATTCTTGAAATAGAATAAAATGGAATTTGAATTTTAGCATTTAATTAGATAGCGACTTTTCAAATTGAAATTTTAATGTAATGCATGTAAATTTAATTTAAATTCTTGAAATAGAATAAATTGAAATTTAATTTTAGCTTTTAATTAGCGAAGTTTCAAAATTGAAATTTCAAAATTCAACTGCTGAATGTTAAAATTCAAATACTATTTTTTAAAAAACAGCTTGTTTAACACTGAAATAGAATAAAATGTAATTTGAATTTTAGCATTTAATTAGATAGCGACTTTTCAATTTAATTAGCGAATTTTCAAAATTGAAATTTAAAAATTCAACTTCTGAATGCTAAAATTCAACTACTATTTAAAAAAAATAGCTTATTTAGCATTGAAATAAAATAAAATGTAATTTGAATTTTTGAAATAGAATAAAATGGAATTTGAATTTTCGCATTTAATTAGATAGCGACTTTTCAAATTGAAATTTTATTGTAATGTATGTAAAATGTAATTTACATTCTTGAAATAGAATAAATAGAAATTTAATTTTTGTTTAACACTGAAATAGAATAAAATGTGATTTGAATTCTTGAAATAGAATAAAATGGAATTTTAATTCTTGAAATAGAAATTTCAATTTCAAATTAAAATTTTAATGTAATGTATGTAAAATGTAATTTAAATTCTTGAAATAGAATAAATTGCAATTTAATTTTTGTTTAAAACTGAAATAGAATAAAATGTAATTTGAATTCTTGAAATAGAATAAAATGGGATTCGAATTTTAGCATTTAATTAGATAACGACTTTTAAAATTGAAATTTTAAAATTACACTGCTGAATGCTTAAATTCAACTACTATTTTTTAAAAATAGCTTGTTTAACACTGAAATAGAATAAAATGTAATTTGAATTCTTGAAATAGAATTTTCAAATTGAAATTTTAATGTAATGTATGTAAAATGTAATTTAAATTCTTGAAATAAAATAAATTGAAATTTATTTTTTGTTTAACACTGAAATAGTATAAAATGTAATTTGAATTCTTGAAATAGAATAAAATGGAATTTGAATTTTAGCATTTAATTAGATAGCGACTTTTCAAATTGAAATTTTAATGTAATGCATGTAAATTTAATTTAAATTCTTGAAATAGAATAAATTGAAATTTAATTTTAGCTTTTAATTAGCGAAGTTTCAAAATTGAAATTTTAAAATTCAACTGCTGAATGTTAAAATTCAAATACTATTTTTTAAAAAATAGCTTGTTTAACACTGAAATAGTATAAAATGTAATTTGAATTCTGGAAATAGAATTTTCAAATTGAAATTTTAATGTAATGTATGTAAAATGTAATTTAAATTCTTGAAATAAAACAAATTGAAATATATTTTTTGTTTAACACTGAAAAATGTAATTTGATTAACTTATAAAATGTAATTTGAATTCTTGAAATAGAATAAAATGGAATTTGAATTTTAGCATTTGATTAGATAGCGACTTTTCAAATTGAAATTTTAATGTAATGTATGTAAAACGTAATTTAAATTCTTGAAATAGAAAAAAAAGAAATTTAAAATTTTCAAAATTGAAATTTTAAAATTCAACTGCTGAATGTTAAAATTCAAATACTATTTTTTAAAAAACAGCTTGTTTAACACTAAAATAGAATAAAATGTAATTTGAATTTTAGCATTTAATTAGATAGTGACTTTTCAATTTAATTAGCGAATTTTCAAAATTGAAATTTTAAAATTCAACTGCTGAATGCAAAAATTTAACTACTATTTAAAAAAAATAGCTTATTTAACACTGAAATAAAATAAAATGTAATTTGAATTCTTGAAATAGAATAAAATGGAATTTGAATTTTAGCATTTAATTAGATAGCGACTTTTCAAATTGAAATTTTAATGTAATGCATGTAAATTTAATTTAAATTCTTGAAATAGAATAAATTGAAATTTAATTTTAGCTTTTAATTAGCGAAGTTTCAAAATTGAAATTTTAAAATTCAACTGCTGAATGTTAAAATTCAAATACTATTTTTTAAAAAATAGCTTGTTTAACACTGAAATAGTATAAAATGTAATTTGAATTCTGGAAATAGAATTTTCAAATTGAAATTTTAATGTAATGTATGTAAAATGTAATTTAAATTCTTGAAATAGAATAAATAGAAATTTAATTTTTGTTTAACACTGAAATATAATAAAATGTAATTTGATTAACTTATAAAATGGAATTTGAATTCTTGAAATAGAATAAAATGGAATTTGAATTTTAGCATTTGATTAGATAGCGACTTTTCAAATTGAAATTTTAATGTAATGTATGTAAAACGTAATTTAAATTCTTGAAATAGAAAAAAAAGAAATTTAAAATTTTCAAAATTGAAATTTTAAAATTCAACTGCTGAATGTTAAAATTCAAATACTATTTTTTAAAAAACAGCTTGTTTAACACTAAAATAGAATAAAATGTAATTTGAATTTTAGCATTTAATTAGATAGTGACTTTTCAATTTAATTAGCGAATTTTCAAAATTGAAATTTTAAAATTCAACTGCTGAATGCTAAAATTCAACTACTATTTAAAAAAAATAGCTTATTTAACACTGAAATAAAATAAAATGTAATTTGAATTTTTGAAATAGAATAAAATGGAATTTGAATTTTAGCATTTAATTAGATAGCGACTTTCCAAATTGAAATTTTAATGTAATGTATGTAAAATGTAATTTAAATTCTTGAAATAGAATAAATAGAAATTTAATTTTTGTTTAACACTGAAATATAATAAAATGTAATTTGAATTCTTGAAATAGAATAAAATGGAATTTTAATTCTTGAAATAGAAATTTCAATTTCAAATTGAAATTTTAATGTAATGTATGTAAAATGTAATTTAAATTCTTGAAATAGAATAAATTGCAATTTAATTTTTGTTTAAAACTGAAATAGAATAAAATGTAATTTGAGTTCTTGAAATAGAATAAAATGGGATTCGAATTTTAGCATTTAATTAGATAGCGACTTTTCAAATTGAAATTTTAAAATTCAACTGCTGAATGCTAAAATTCAACTACTATTTTTTAAAAAATAGCTTGTTTAACACTGAAATAGAATAAAATATAATTTGAATTCTTGAAATAGAATTTTCAAATTGAAATTTTAATGTAATGTATGAAAAATGTAATTTAAATTCTTGAAATAGAATTTTCAAATTGAAATTTTAATGTAATGTATGAAAAATGTAATTTTAAATTCTTGAAATAGAAAAAAAAGTAATTTGAATTCTTGAAATAGAATAAAATGGAATTTGAATTTTAGCATTTAATTAGATAGCCACTTTTCAAATTGAACATTTGTTTAACACTGAAATAGAATGAAATGTAATTTGAATTCTTGAAATAGACTAAAATGGAATTTGAATTTTAGCATTTAATTAGATAGCGACTATTCAAACTGAAATATTTATGTAATGTATGTAAAAAGTAATTTAAATTCTTGAAATTGAATAAATTGAAATTTAATTTTAGCATTTAATTAAATAGGGAATTTTCAAAATTGAAATTTAAAATTCAACTGCTGAATGCTAAAATTCAACTACTATTTTTTTTAAAAATAGCTTGTTTAACACTGAAATAGAATAAAATGTAATTTGAATTCTTGAAATAGAATAAAATGGAATTTGAATTTTAGCATTGAATTAGATAGTGACTTTCCAAATTGAAATTTTAATGTAATGTATGTAAAATGTAATTTAAATTCTTGAATTATAATACATAGAAATTTAATTTCTGTTTAACACTGAAATAGAATAAAATGTAATTTAAATTCTTGAAATAGAATAATATTCCATTTTATTCTTGAAATAGAAATTTCAATTTCAAATTGAAATTTTAATTTATTGTATGTAAAATGTAATTTAAATTCTTGAAATAGAATAAATTGAAATTTAATTTTTGTTTAACAGTGAAATAGTATAAAATGTAATTTGAATTCTTGAAATAGAATAGAATGGAATTTGAATTTTAGCATTTAATTAGGTATCGACTTTTCAAATTAAAATTTTTAAGTAATGTATGTAAAATGTAATTTAATTTTTTGAAATGGAATAAATTGAAATTTAATTTTTTGTTTAACACTGAAATAGAATAAAATGTAATTTGAATTCTTGAAATAGAATAGAATGGAATTCGAATTTTAGCATTTAATTAGATAGCGACTTTTCAAATTGAAATTTGTTTAACACTGAAATAGAATAAAATGTAATTTGAAATATTGAAATAGAATAAAATGGAATTTGAATTTTAGCATTTAATTAGATAGCGACTTTTCAAATTGAAATTTTAAAATTCAACTGCTGAATGCTAAAATTCAACTACTATTTTTTAAAAAATAGCTTGTTTAACACTGAAATAGAATAAAATGTAATTTTAATTCTTGAAATAGAATTTTCAAATTGAAATTTTAATATAATGTATGTAAAATGTAATCTAAATTCTTGAAATAAAATAAATTGAAATTTATTTTTTGTTTAACACTGAAATAGTATAAAATGTAATTTGAATTACTGAAATAGAATAAAATGGAATTTGAATTTTAACATTTATTTAGATAGCGACTTTTCAAACTGAAATTTTAATGTAATGTATGTAAAATGTAATTTAAATTTTTGAAATAGACTAAATTGAAATTTAATTTTAGCTTTTAATTATCGAATTTTTAAAATTAAAATTTTAAAATTCAACTGCTGAATGTTAAAATTCAAATACTATTTTTTAAAAAACAGCTTGTTTAACACTGAAATAGAATAAAATGTAATTTGAATTTTAGCATTTAATTAGATAGCGACTTTTCAATTTAATTAGCGAATTTTTAAAATTGAAATTTAAAAATTCAACTACTATTTTTAAAAAAATAGCTTATTTAGCATTGAAATAAAATAAAATGTAATTTGAATTTTTGAAATAGAATAAAATGGAATTTGAATTTTCGCATTTAATTAGATAGCGACTTTTCAAATTGAAATTTTATTGTAATGTATATAAAATGTAATTTAAATTCTTGAAATAGAATAAATAGAAATTTAATTTTTGTTTTGAAAATTTTGAAAAACAAAAAATTTGAAAATCTAAAATTTTGAAAAACAAAAAATTTGAAAATCTAAAATTTTGAAAAACAAAAAATTTGAAAATCTAAAATTTTGAAAAACAAAAAATTGGAAATATAAATTTATGAAATCTAAAATCTAAAAACAAAAAATTTGAAAAACAAAAAATTTGAAAATCTAAAATTTTGAAAAACAAAAAATTTGAAAATCTAAAATTTTGAGAAACAAAAAATTTGAAAATCTAAAATTTTGAAAAACCAAAAATTGGAAATATAAATTTATGAAATCTAAAATCTAAAAACAAAAATAAAAAATATTATAAACTAAAAAAAAAAAAAAAAAAAAAAAAAAAAAAAAAAAATTTTTTTTTTTTTTTTTTTTTTTTTTTTTTTTTTTTTAGTTTATAATATTTTTTATTTATGTTTTTAGATTTTTAATTTTTGTTTTCTAAATTAGATTTTCATATTTTTTGTTTTTCAAAATTTTAGATTTTCAATTTTTTTGTTTTTGAAAATTTTAGATTTCCAAAATTTTAGATTTTCAAATTTTTTTGATTTTCAAAATTTTAGATTTTCAAAATTTTTTTGTTTTTTAAAATTTTAGATTTTCAAAATTTTAGATTTTCAATTTGAAAAACAAGAAAATTTGAAAATCTAAAAATTTGAAAACATAAAAATTTGAGAACATAAAATTTTGAAAATCTAAAATTTTGAAAATCTAAAATTTTGAAAATCTAAAATTTTGAAAAACAAAAATTTGAAAATCAAAAATTTGAAAATCAAAAATTTGAAAATCAAAAATTTGAAAATCTAAAATTTTGAAAAACAAAAAATATGAAAATCTAAAATTTTGAAATCTAAAAACATAAATAAAAAATTATTATAAACTTAAAAAAAAAAAAAAAAAAAAAAAAAAAAAAAAAAAAAAAAAAAAAAAAATTTTTTTTTTTTTTTTTTTTTTTTTTTTTTTTTTTTTTTTTTTTTTTTTTTAGTTTATAATTATTTTTTATTTATGTTTTTAGATTTTAGATTTAGTTTTTAGATTTTAAATTTTTGTTTTCAAAATTTTTGTTTTTCAAAATTTTTGTTTTTCAAATTTTTGATTTTCAAATTTTTGATTTTCAAATTTTTGATTTTTAAAATTTTTACTTTTCAAAATTTTTACTTTTCAAAATTTTTTACTTTAAAAATTTTTTACTTTAAAACCTTTGTACTTTTCAAAATTTTAATTTCAAAATTTTTACTTTTCAAAATTTTAATTTCAAAATTTTTACTTTTCAAAATTTTAATTTCAAAATTTTTACTTTTCAAAATTTTAATTTCAAAATTTTTACTTTTCAAAAGTTTAATTTCAAAATTTTTACTTTTGAAAAATTTTACATTTCAAAAATTTAAATTTTAAATTTTTGTTTTTCAAAATTTAAATTTTCAAATTTTTCGTTATTTTAAATTTTTAAATTATTTTAAAAATTTAAAAATTTATAATTCTGAAATGTTTAAAATAATTAAATGAAAAAATTATAATATCTAATATTATGAAATCAAAAAAATTGTAAAATGTTAGATATTAAATAATCTAAAAATGATGAAATGTAATTTTGTTTAAAAAAAAAGAAAATATATTTATGGTATATATTTTATAACCGTTTCCATCAGTGTAAAATATCAAAATATTTTTCAAGTATGCCTAGTCCGATTACCCTTTTTGATTTAAATAAGCATGTGTTATCAATTCTTTTTAATAAGTTTGTTGCACTTCATGATAAACTAACGTTATTAAATTCACCCGATTTTCACGAAAAATTATCAAATCCTAATCTTTGGTCAATTCCCTATGATGAATTTTTTGGATTTATATATGCGATTCGAATAATGAAACCGGGTTGGTATCTTGATAATCGCAACGATGCCTGTTATATATCCGTAGACGAAAAAAATGCGACTTTATCCGCACGTTATTTTGATTATTTGAACATTGAAAAATTAGACAAAACTTATCTGTCTCTAGACAATCTGATAAAAGGTGGCATTGATCCTATGCAAAGGAAAATAAAGTTCTAACACAGTTCTAAAAATTCTAACACAATTTCTAAATTTTAGATTTCAAAATTTCAATTTTCAAAATTTTAAGTTTCATAATTTCAGTTTTCGAAATTTTAGATTTCATTTTATAATTTTTCAAAATTTTAGATTTCATTAATTTAAGTTTTTAAATTATGAAATCTAAAATTTAGAAAACTGAAATTATGAAACTTAAAATTTTGAAAATTGAAATTTTGAAATCTAAAATTTAGAAAACTGAAATTATGAAACTTGAAATTTTGAAAACTAAAATTATGAAAACTAAAATTATGAAATCTGAAATTATGAAAAATGAAATTACGAAACTTAAAATTTTGAAAACTGAAATTATAAAATCTAAAATTATGAAAACTGAAATTATATCTAAAATTATGAAAACTGAAATTATGAAATCTGAAATTATGAAAACTGAAATTATGAAATCTGAAATTTAGAAAACTAGAATTATGAAATCTAAAATTATGAAAACTGAAATTATGATATCTAAAATTATGAAAACTGAAATTATGAAATCTGAAATTATGAAAACTGAAATTATGAAATCTGAAATTATGAAAACTGAAATTATGAAATCTGAAATTATGAAAACTGAAATTATGTAATCTAAAATTTAGAAAAGTAAAATTATGAAATATAAAATTTAGAAAACTGAAATCATGAAATTTAAAATTTAGAAAATAGAAATAATTTTTATATTTTTAGTTTTTCATAATTTTAGTTTTTAAAATTTCAGTTTTCATAATTTCAGTTTTCATAATTTTATATTTCATAATTGCAGATTTCATAATTTCAGTTTTCATAATTTTATATTTCATAATTGCAGATTTCATAATTTCAGTTTTCATATTTTTAGATTTCATAATTTCAGTTTTCATACTTTCAGATTTCATAATTTGATTTCATAATTTGAGATTTCATAATTTCAGTTTTCATAATTTCAAATTTCATAATTTTAAATTTCATAATTTGATTTCATAATTTGAGATTTCATAATTTCAGTTTTCATAATTTGAGATTGCATAATTTAAATTTCGTAATTTCATATTTCATAATTTTAGATTTCATAACTTCAGATTTCATAATTTCACATTTCATAATTTCAGATTTCATAATTTCAGTTTCCATAATTTTAGATTTCATAACTTCAGATTTCATAATTTCAGTTTTCATAATTTCAGTTTTCATAATTTTAGATTTCGTAATTTTAGATTTCGTAATTTCAGGTTTCATAATTTTGGATTTCATAATTTTAGATTTCGTAATTTCAAGTTTCATAATTTTAATTTTCATAATTTCAATTTTCATAACTTTAGATTTCATAACTTTAGATTTCATAATTTAAGTTTCTAAAATTTTAGATTCATTTTGCGTACTTAGACTTAAATCGTGTAAATTTTTAGATGGTTTAGTAAGTAATGCAGAAATACTATGCAATGTTAAAGCTTTAATGTTATAAGTAGCTTTTCTTGTAAAAGTAACTTTCAAAACTGTCAAAGTTGAAGAATCTAAGCTTCATTTATCGTGCCATCTAATAAAAGTTTACTTTAAAATAGGTATAAGATTTTAACATCTTGATAGTTCTGTAATAAATATACGAAATAATTCAGAATCTGTAATCATTAAATAGATAATGTGTTTCGAAAGATCGCATTGTTTGATATTAGCATTAAGAACTTTTTATTGATAAGTGATTACTTCTCTTCTGTTTTCTTCTCATAAAATTCTTTTCAAACAACCTGTCAATCTCATGATACACTTTTTAAAAGAGGATCGTTTTCAAATTCTAACGATTCTTCTTCAATTTCTATTTTCTTTTCATCTTCATCTTCAGCTGTTTTAATAGCATTGAGATCATAATTCTCCTGAATAAGATGTTTTTTCTGCAATTTGTTTTTGTATGCAAAATTGCAAAAATTAGTGTCAAAAATATAAAAGAGTACTTTATATCAAATAATAGATGATACTGAAATGGTAAAAGAGTATGGATTACATAGATATGATCTTAAATTAAATTCTAAACCTATTAACTCTCTGACCGGCAAGCTTGATATAAGTCGTTCACTGAACTGCAGGTTTTTTAGCAATACACGTATTTTTCAAATAAATGTAAATTAATATTTTAGATAATTTTGGTTACTATTAATGACAGGTTAATAATTTCAAGCTTTATCTTCATACACATGCTTCATTTTTGGTAGTACCTTGAAATAGCACTATTTTATTGTTTATAGAAGAAATTTACAGATAAAACAACTTTAAGATTTTGCTCTTTTGTCTGCCGGTTGGAGGGTTAAAAATGAATTGCGTAATATTTAAAAGAAAAAGCTGAAACCAGTTTGAATATAAATACGAACAAATTTTAGATTTCATAATTTCAGTTTTCTAAATTTTAAATTTAATACTTAAAGCTGAAATTACGAAATCTAAAAATTTAGAAAACTGAAATTTCGAAATCTAAATTTCGAAATCTGAAATTACGAAATCCAAAATTTAGAAAACTGAAATTATGAAATCTAAAATTTAGAAAACTTAAATTATGAAATCTAGAACTATGAAATCTGAAATTATGAAATCTGAAATTTAGAAAACTGAAATTATGAAATCTAAAATTTAGGAAACTAAAATTATGAAATCTAGAATATTTATTTATGATCAATTTTTTTACAAGTTTTTTCTTTTAAACGTCATCTTCGTATTTTATTTTTAAAACTGCGCTGCTTTCATCGAATTTTCGTTGAAACTTAAAAACTAAAAGTATGAAATCTAGAATTATGAAACCTGTAATTATGAAATCTGTAATTATGAAATATAGAATTATGAAATCTGAAATTATGAAATCTGAAATTATGAAATCTCAAACTTATAAAATTGAAATTATGAAATCTAAAATTTAGAAAACTGAAATTATGAAATCTAAAATTTAGAAAACTAAAATTATGAAATTTAGAATTATGAAATCTGAAATTATGAAATCTAAAATTATGTAATCTAAAATTGAGAAAACTAAAATTATGAAATCTAGAATTATGAAATCTGAAATTATGAAATCTGAAATTTAGAAAACTGAAATTATGAAACTGAAATTTAGAAAACTGAAATTTGAAGTTAAGAAAACTGAAATTTAGAAAGCTGCAATTATGAAATCTAAAATTTAGAAAACTGAAATTATGAAATCTGAAATTTTGAAATATGAAACTATGAAACCTGAAATTATGAAATCTGAAATTATGAAATCTGAAATTTAGAAAACTGAAACTATGAAATCTGAAATTTTGAAGACTGAAATTATGAAATCTGAAATTTTCAAATCTGAAATTTAAAAATCTGAAATTTTGAAATCTAAAATTAAGAAAACTTAAATTATGAAATTTGAAATTTAGAAAAATGAAAATCTGAAATGTGAAAGTATGAAACCTAAAATTATAAAATGAGAAATCAAAAATAGGAAAACTAAAATCTAGAAAGTAAATAAAAAAAATATGTATATACTAAAAAAAAAAAAAAAAAAAAAAAAAAAAAAAAAAAAAAAAATTTTTTTTTTTTTTTTTTTTTTTTTTTTTTTTTAGTATTAATATTTTTTTATTTACTTTCTAAATTTTAGTTTTAACATTTTTGATTTCTCATTTTAGAATTTTAGAATTCAAATTCTAGCTTTCATAACTTCAGTTTTCGTAATTTTAGATTTCATAATTTTAGATTTTATAATTTCAGATTTTATAATTTCAGATTTCGTAATTTCAGATTTCATAATTTCAGTTTTCATAATTTTAGATTTCGTAATTTCAGATTTCATAATTTCAGTTTTCATAATTTTAGATTTCGTAATTTCAGTTTTCATAATTTTAGATTTCGTAATTTCAGTTTTCATAATATTAGATTTCGTAATTTTGGTTTTCATAATTTCAGTTTTCATAATTTTAGATTTTGTAATTTCAGTTTTCATAATTTTAGATTTTGTAATTTCACTTTTCGTAATTTCAGTTTTCATAATTTTAGATTTCATAATTTTATTTTTTAGATTTCTTAGATTTCATAATTATACATTTCATAACTTCAGTTTTCATTATTTCAATTTTTAAATTTTTTAGATTTCACAATTAATTTTAGATTTCATAATTTTATTTTTTAGATTTTTAAATTTCATAATTTTACTTTAAAAATTTAGAAAACTAAAATTATATAACTCTCAATTATGAAATCTGTAATTATGAAATCTGAAATTATAAAATCTGAAATTTTGAAATCTGAAATTATGAAATCTGAAATTTAGAAAACTGAAATTTTGAAATCTCAAATTTATAAAATTGAAATTATGAAATCTAAAATTTAGAATGCTGAAATTATGAATTCTAAAATTTAGAAAACTGAAATTATGAAATCTAAAATTTAGAAAACTCAAATTATGAAATCTAGAATTATGAAATTTGAAATTATGAAATCTGAAATTTTGAAATCTGAAATTATGAAAGTGAAATTTAGAAAACTCAAATTATGAAATCTAGAATTATGAAATTTGAAATTATGAAATCTGAAATTTTGAAATCTGAAATTATGAAAGTGAAATTTAGAAAACTGAAATTTAGAAATTTGAAATTAAGAAAACTGAAATTTTGAAATCTTAAATTTAGAAAACTGAAATTATGAAAACTAAAATTTAGAAATCTGAAATTATGAAATCTGAAATTTTGAAATGTGAAATTATAAAATCTGAATTTTAGATTTCATAATTTTAATTTTTATATTTTCAGTTTTTATAATTTCAGTTTTCATAATTTTAGATTTCATTATTTCAAGTTTCATAATTTAAATTTTTGTAATTTTAGATTTCATAATTTCAGATTTCATAATTTCAGATATCAGAATTTCAAATATCAGAATTTCAGATTTCAGAATTTCAGTTTTCATAATTTTAGATTTCATAATTTCAGATTTCATAATTTCAGATTTCATAATTTCAGATTTCATAATTTCAGTTTTTATAATTTTAGATTTCATAATTTTAGATTTCATAATTTCAGTTTTTATAATTTCAGTTTTTATAATTTTAGATTCATTTTGCGTACTTAGATATAAATCGTGTAAATTTTTAGTTGATTTAGTAAGTAATGCAAAAGCACTATGCAATATTAAAGCTTTAACGTTATAAGCATCTTTTCTTGTAAAGGCAACTTTCAAAACTGTCAAATTTGAAAGATCTAAGCTTCGTTTATCATGCTATTTGCTCTAAAATAGATATGAGATAAGATTTTCTATATCCTGCTAGTACTGTAATATATCAGTTGTTAATTGAAAAAGAGGTGCTCTCTTACATATACTACACCAATTTTCAGGAGATTTCATATACAATTCAATAAACTCATACGCTTCCAGCAAGTCAAAATCATCATTCAATGTACTGTTATCTAAAGAACTGATATAAGAGTAACATTTTTCTATCAAACACTTTGTATTGAGAAAGTATAATTTTAAACAATGTAAGCATATTTTGAAAATATTATTGTTTACTATAAAATGGAAATGAAAAAGATAATAACAATCTTCTGAGTAGATTTCGTCTAAAATATCGCAAGTATAATACTGAAATAAAAAATACAAAGCATAATCTAGTTCATAAACTTGATTTTCTTTAAATAAATCAGAAAAAGAAAATTTATATTTTTCAATAGGAAAGGTGCGATTTTCAATTTCTGCAGCTGTTATATCCATATACTTGCGACTTTGTAAAAAATGTTTTTTAAAAATAACATCAGGTATATATTGTCTAATGTTTTCAATATCGTGAAATTTTTTTACATTATTCCATATTTTTTTAAAACACAAACTTTCTAATGAAAGAAGATTAAATGTAAAATTACAGTAACAATTATATTTTATATATTTCGTATAAAAATATTTGATTAAATTGTGACAAATATAATTTGGTTTTACGTACATACCCCAACTGATTTTTTCCCACTCGTTTCTTTTAAAATATCTTGTGTCTGAAACTGTAGTAATTAAATGAACATGCTCTTCTTCATCATGTCCACCATTACAAAAAACATTAGAATAAGAACATATAATATTCTTTTTAACAATTTTGAAAAATTCTATTAATGCTGACTTTTTTAATATTACATGAAAATATTTGTTTTTATTATTTGCACAATGTGCACAAAAAGGATTATCGCAATCCAAACACAACCAATTTGATTCAAAACGCTCACAATTTCTATGAAACTCTTTAATGTCCATTTATCTCAAAATGACTCTTTGTTTAAAAAAAACACTAAAAACTCAAAAAAAGAGCAACTTTTTTTAGATGACTTATTTAAAAAAGCATATAAAAGGCAAGATTTTCATTATTCAA
This sequence comes from Salticus scenicus, assembly GCA_963930645.1. Taxonomy (NCBI): domain Eukaryota; kingdom Metazoa; phylum Arthropoda; class Arachnida; order Araneae; family Salticidae; genus Salticus; species Salticus scenicus. The sequence goes on along the minus strand of OZ005654.1, from coordinate 112,210,144 downwards.
TCTATTTAGTTCCAGTTGCATTTCAGTTGCTTAATGAATCAGCGTTACCATTTTTATTGAAAAATTTTTAAATTCGAGCAACATTAAATTATTTCAATTTTAAAACATGAAGGAAGAACTTTTAAAATATTATATTTTTGAGCTTCGACATCAGATACTATTTGAAAAAATGATACTCTTTCACATATATTACACCAATTTTCAGTATTTTTTCATATACGATTCAATTACATCATCCTCTCGTAATATATAAAAAAGATAGACGATAAATAGAATTAAAATAAAAGTAACGTCAAACATCTGTGTTAAGAAAGTGTAATTTTAAAATAATATTGAATTTTATTTTTAAAAATCATTACAGAGAAAAATAGATTAAAATGTAATTTGAAATATTGAAATAGAATAAAATGGAATTTGAATTTTAGCATTTAATTAGATAGCGACTTTTCAAATTGAAATTTTAAAATTCAACTGCTGAATGCTAAAATTCAACTACTATTTTTTTAAAAATAGCTGGTTTAACACTGAAATAGAATAAAATGTAATTTTAATTCTTGAAATAGAATTTTCAAATTGAAATTTTAATGTAATTTAAATTTTTGAAATAGAATAAAAAGTAATTTGAATTCTTGAAATATAATAAAATGGAATTTGAATTTTACCGTTTAATTAGATAGCGACTTTTCAAATTGAAATTTAAAGTAATGTATGTAAAATGTAATTTAAATTCTTGAAAAATAATAAATTGAAATTTAATTTTAGCATTTAATTAGATAGCGAATTTTCAAAATTGAAATTTTAAATCCGAAATTTCGCTATATAATTAAATGTTAATTAAAAGGCCTCTTAAAATGCTTTTAAAATGCTAATTAAATGCTAAAATTCAACTACTATTTTAAAAAAATAGCTTTTTGAACACTTAAATAGAATAAAATGTAATTTGAATTCTCGAAATTGAATAAAATGGAATTTGAGTTTTAGCATTTATTTAGGTAGCGACTTTTCAAATTGAAATTTTAATGTAATGTATGTAAAGTGTAATTTAAATTCTTGAAATAGAATAAATTGAAATTTAATTTTTGTTTAACTTTGAAATAGAATAAAATGTAATTTGAATTCTTGAAATAGAATTAAAAGGAATTTGAATTTTAGCATTTAATTAGATAGCGACTTTGCAAATTGAAATTTGTTTAACACTGAAATAGAATAAAATGTAATTCGAATTCTTGAAATATAAATAAAATGGAATTTGAATTTTAACATTTAATTAGATATCGACTTTTCAAATTGAAATTTTAATGTAATGTATATAAAGTGTAATTTATATTCTTGAAATAGAATAAATTGAAATTTAATTTTAGCATTTAATTAGATGCCGAAATTTTAAAATCCGAAATTTCGCTATATAATTAAAATGCTTTAAAAAATGCTTTTAAAATGCTAATTAACATGGAATTTGAATATTAGCATTTAATCAGATCGCGACTTTTCGGATTTTAAAATTTCAAATGTGAAAAGTTGCTATCTAATTAATTTCTAAAGTTCAACTACTATTAAAAAAAAATCTTGTTTAACCCTAAACTAGAATAAAAAGTAATTTGAATTCTTGCAATAGAATAAAATATAATTTGAAATCTTGCAATAGAATGAAATGGAATTTGAATTTTAGCCTTTAATTTAATAGCGACATTTCAAATTTCAAATTTTAAAATCTGAAATTTCGCTATATCATTAAATGATAATTAAATGCTAATTAAAATGCTTTTAAAAGGCAAATTTAATTTTTTTTAAATAAAATTTAATTTTTTAAAATTCAAATTTTATTTTATAAATATAGCTTGTTTAACTTTGAAATAGAATAAAATAGTATTTAGCTAGATTACATAGCAACTTCTCGGATTTTAAAATTTCAATTTTGAAAAGTTGCTATCTAATTACATGCTAAAATTCAACTACTATTTTATTCTATTTCAAGGTTAAACAAGATTTTTTTAAAAATAAAATTTGAATTTATCATTTAATTAGATAACGAAATTTCGGATTTTAGAATTTTAATTTTGGAAAGTCGATATCTCAGTAAATGTAAAAATTGAAATTCCATTTTATACTATTTCAAATTTCAACAAGCTATTTTTAAAAAGTAAAATTTGAATTTTAACATTTAAGTAGATAGCGACTTTTCAAAATTGAAATTTTAAAATTGAAATTTCGCTATATAATTAAATGGTAATTAAAATGCTTTTTAAAAGGTTTTAAAATGCTAATTAAATGCTAAAATTCAACTACTATTCTTTTTTAAATAGCTTGTTTAACACTGAAATAGAATAAAATGTAATTTGAATTCTTGAAATAGAATAAAGTGGAATTTGAATTTTAGCATTTAATTAGATAGCGACTTTTCAAATTGAAATTTTTAAAACCGAAATTTTGCTACATAATTAAATGATAATTAAATGCTAATTAAAATGCTTTTAAAATGCTAATTAAAATGGGATTGTAACTTTAGCATTTAATTAGATAGCAACTATTCGGATTTTAAAATTTCTATTTTGAAAAGTTGCTATCTAATTAAATGCTAAAGTTCCACTACTATTTTTAAAAATTAGCTTGTTTAACCCTAAACTAGAAGAAAATGTAATTTGAATTCTTGAAATAGAATAAAATGGAATTTGATTTTTAACATTTAATTAGATTTTTAAATTTTAAAATCCCAAATTTCTTTATATAATGAAATGCTAATTAAAATGCTTTTAAAATTCAAATTTTATATTTTTAAAAATAGCTTGTTTGACCTTGAAATAGAAAAAAATAGTAATTGAATTTTATCAGTTAATTAGATAGCAAATTGTCGAATTTTAAAATTTCAAAATGCTAAAATTCAACTACTATTTTATTCCAATTCAAGGTTAAACAAGCCCTTTAAAAAAATAAAATTTGAATTTTAGCATTTAATTATATAACGAAATTTCGGATTTTAAAATTTCAATTTTGTAAGTCGCCATCTAAGTAAATGCTAAAATTGAAATTCCGTTTTATTCTATTTCAATTTTAAACAAGCTATTTTTAAAAAGTAAAATTTGAATTTTAGTATTAAATTATATAGTGAAATTTTGGGTTTGATTATTTAATCACCATCCCACTGTACTTTAAATTGAACTTAATTTTTTTACTTTCATTTGAATCTAGTTTAATTAACATTAGTTCATAGAGCCAATATAACTGTAAAGTTTATATATTTCATAATCTCATGACGTCATTTATTACGCAACTTTCAACTCACATCAAGTATAAAAGGCTGTGGCATTGTTTAGAATCTCAGATCTCTGGATTTATAACCATGAAGCAAGAATTCTAAACGATTTAATGCTATGCTAATTGTACTGGAAAGTCATCATTAAAAGTGCTAATAACTTCCTAAATGTGATTCAACTATACTTAAAGGATGGATGATGCATTTCTTGTGAGAAATTCAAAAAGTAAATGATTTAGAGAAAACCAATTGATCGCCACAAAGACTAAACCTTTTCATTAGTCTTTCTAATAATGTCATCGTAAAAAAATTGTCTTAAATACTGAATTTCATTATTGTAAAGAAAAAGAGGAGTGTTTAAAAAAAATATGCTTGACAAGTTGTTCTTTTTTTTAAAGATTTATATATTGGAATAAACTGTCACTAAACGATAAAAAATGTTATGCAACTTTCAACGCACATGAAGTATAAAAAAGACTGTAGCAGTTGTTTAGAATCTCAGATCTTTGGATTGATAACTATGGAGATTGAAGTAAGAATTTTAAACGTTATAATGGCTATGCTAATTATACTGGTCATTAAAGTATTCAACAAATAATATTTAAAAATTTGTATTAAAGACTGACATCATAAAGAAAAAAGTCGTATTTTAAAAAACATTTGACAAAATGTTGTTCATTTTTTAAGGATTTATATATTTATTTATATAATATGTACATTTTTAATTTGCAATTCAAAATAAACTGTTATTTGACCGTTTGTTTCTGTCGTTTATTTATTTTATTTTATTTTATTTTATTTTTATTTTTAATTTTTTTTTCCTTTTAATATTTATCTATATTTAAAAAAAAGATATGAATATATAAAAGCGACTATTATTACAAATAACAATTATTAACGTTGTAAAGAAAAAACAGAAATGGATATAAATGTATATAGATTCTGATAATGTAAAAATTCTATCTCAATCGTTATCAGAAATTGAATTCAATGATTTTTGATATTAAATTGATTGAATTGCTACAGGCCTTTCACATTATGATTTAAAGTTATTAGGATTTTCAAAAGAACAAATTTTAGCTATATTTTATTTAATTGATCCTGAAAATGCAAGAAAGGGAATATTTATTATGGTGAATGTTGTTTATATTCAATCGACGAAAATATTGTAAATTTAGGTCGTCATATAAATTGTCTATCAATGCGTCCAAAATCTTTAGACTGTTCTATTTTTTAAAATTCACTTGACAAAAATATTGTTATGTCATGTTGTAAACATTTATTTCATATAAAATGTCTATCAAAATGGCAGTCTACTTGTGCAATCTGTTGACAGCATTTGAAAATATATATGGTATCCCAAATTAATTAGAAATTGGATATCGAAAAGTACAAATGCTTTTCATATTTTAAATTCAATTAAAGGAATAAAAATTAGAATATCATAACATATTGTTTAAGATTTTAAATTTCGATGGTCACTTTAAAAGGATAAATTTTAAAAGTGATAAAAGTCGAGATAATAATAATTGACCATGACATTAATACTTTAATAAGTTGTGACATGATTTTATTTTTTATTTATTTATATTATTTTATAATATTTTTTAAAATAAAAAGAAAAACTAAGCTCCACCCTTTTTGTTCAAACTATATATATCACACTGTTTTTCACTTAGATTTCAGTTCACCATGAAACATCTCGTTGAAACTATTGTGATAAATTTTATTAGACAATCCATAAAGAATAAATTACCAAACTTTAATGATATTTCACAATAACTCAAATTCAAAAAAAGACATGACAAGAGATATATTAAAAGAATATCTTTAACCTCCAGAAAAAGACCAAAAAGTTGCATATGATGAAAAATTTTTAGATTGTTTGTCACATTTGAATAAAGAAGTTGAAATATAATTGAAAAATTAAAACAAGTTATGTTTTTCAAAAGCAAAACATTTGTTTTCCAATGTCTGAACTAAACAATCACTAGAGGCCAAATATTGTGGATCTTATAGAACATTACAAGATATAGAAGAAGATAATTGTATAAACCACCTGTGGACTCATATCATGTAAAAAGAAATGCTAATTTTAAATATCTAACTGTGAGGAATAAAAATAAACAATTTGATGTGTATTCTCAAATAAATGTATAATTGGTGTTAAACAGTGTCATGGAAAAATATTTAAAACATTATTGCAAAAAGTTTAAAATTGAAACTTTGTTTATACACACACAGAAACATTTTAAATTAAATATGAAAAGTGTTAAATATTTTAATGTGAAAAAAGATAAAATCATATGTACCAAGATAAAGATTGTTTAGCAGGTCTATGTACTTTAAAATATTTCATGCTGTAAATTTCAAAGATTGTGATTGTAATTAGTTTTAATTTTTTATCCTGTTTAAATTATCTTATGTATGTCTAATTGAGATGTTTTTTTTAGAAATGTAAGGTTTGTTTTTTAAAATAAATACTAGTTATTGCTGTGTGTTAATTTCTTTCACAATAAAATTGACAAAGATGAAAAAAAAGAAATTATATAAAAAAGAATACATAAGATTTTTATTTTACTTTGAACAAGAAGAAAAAAAGCACGGATATGAAAAATTCTCGAAAAAGAGAAAAAAATAAAGATCTGTTACAGATAAAATTTATATTAATACGATAGGATAAGTTTTGCAGCATTATAATAATAATAATAATAATAATAACTATTTTTATGTGTTATAATTAACATTCAAAGCCTTAAAAGGTAATGATGTAAAATAAAATAGTCCTGTCGTATTAATATGTTCATATAATTAAAATTTTATGAATCTATAAAAAGAATATCTCTTTACAGGTTTATTTTTAAAATATATCATCTTTAATGTTGTGTTCTTTTCACAAAAAAAAAGAAAAAATGATAAAGATGAAAAAAAGAATATATAAAAAAATATATGATAGATAAAGTATGATATATTTTTAAGAAAAATTGAATTTAAGAGAGAATATATAAGATTATTTTTTTACTTTGAACAAGAAGAAAAAAAACATGGATATGAAAAAAATAAAGATCTGTTACAGATAAAATTTATATTAGTACGATAGGACTATTTATAAGTTTTGCAGCATTGTAATAATAATAATAATAATAGACATAATAACTATTTTTATTTGTTATAATTAAAATATGTAATGATGCAAACTTAAACAGTCCTTTCGTATTAATATGTTCATAAAATTACAATTTTATGAATCTATTAAAGGAATATCTTTTTGTAGGTTTATTTTTAAAATAAATAATCTTTACTGTTGTGTTCTTTTAACAAAGAAAGATAAAATTGATAAAGATGAAATATATACATATATATATATATATATAGAATATATATATATATAGATGAAATATATATATAGTTACAAATTAAACACTCCACGCAACTTATCTCTGCAACAATTTCAAGGAACGTATTTTTTAAAGTACAGTAATAAAAAAAAGTAAAAATTTGAAAAAGTAAAATTTTGAAAAAGTAAAAATTTGAAAAAGTAAAAATTTGAAAAAGTAAAAATTTGAAAAAGTAAAAATTTTGAAAATTAAAAATTTTGAAAAGTAAAAATTTGAAAAGTAAAAAATTTGAAAAGTAAATTTTTGAAAAAGTAAAAATTTGAAAAGTAAAAATTCGAAAAGGAAAAATAACATAACATAAAAAAATAACACAAAAAAAAAAAAAAAAAAAAAAAATTTTTTTTTTTTTTTTTTTTTTTTTTTTTTTTTTTTTTTATGTTATGTTATGTTATGTTATGTTATGTTATTTTTTATTTACGTTTCAGATTTACTTTTTCAAAATTTTACTTTTTCAAAATTTTACTTTTTCAAAATTTTACTTTTTCAAATTTTTACTTTTTCAAATTTTTACTTTTACAAATTTTCACTTTTTCAAATTTTTACTTTTTCAAATTTTTACTTTTACAAAATTTTACTTTTTCAAATTTTTACTTTTTCAAATTTTTACATTTCAAAATTTTACATTTGTAATTTTTACATTTTGTAATTTTTGTAAAACAAATTTTTACTTTTTCAAATTTTTACATTTCAAAATTTTACATTTGTAATTTTTACATTTTGTAATTTTTGTAAAACAAATTTTTACTTTTTCAAATTTTTACATTTCAAAATTTTACATTTGTAATTTTTACATTTTGTAATTTTTGTAAAAAATTTTGAAAAAGTAAAATTTTGAAAAAGTAAAATTTTGAAAAAGTAAAATTTTGAAAATTAAAAATTTGAAAATTAAAAATTTGAAAAGTAAAAATTTTGAAAAAGTAAAAATTTGAAAAAGTAAAATTTTGAAAAAGTAAAAATTTGAAAAAGTAAAATTTTGAAAAAGTAAAAATTTGAAAAAGTAAAAATTTGAAAAAGTAAAATTTTGAAAAAGTAAAATTTTGAAAAAGTAAAATTTTGAAAATTAAAAATTTTGAAAATTAAAAATTTTGAAAATTAAAAATTTTGAAAAGTAAAAATTTGAAAAGTAAAAATTTTGAAAAGTAAAAAAATTTGAAAAGTAAAAATTTTGAAAAGGAAAAAAATTTGAAAAGGAAAAAAAATTTTAAAAAGGAAAAAAATTTGAAAAGTAAAAAAAATTTTGAAAAGTAAAAAAAATTTGAAAAGTAAAAAAATTTGAAAAGTAAAAAAATTTGAAAAGTAAAATTTTGAAAAGTAAAAAAATTTGAAAAGTAAAATTTTGAAAAGTAAAAAAATTTGAAAAGTAAAATTTTGAAAAGTAAAAAAATTTGAAAAGTAAAATTTTGAAAAGTAAAATTTTGAAAAGTAAAATTTTGAAAAAGGAAAAATTTGAAAAGGAAAAAATTTGAAAAGGAAAAATAACATAACATAAAAAATAACACAACATAAAAAAAAAAAAAAAAAAAAATTTTTTTTTTTTTTTTTTTTTTTTTTTTTTTTTTTTTAATTATTATTATTATTATTATTATTATTATATTATTTTTTATTTACGTTTCAGATTTACTTTTTCAAAATTTTACTTTTTCAAATTTTTACTTTTTCAAATTTTTACTTTTTCAAATTTTTACTTTTTCAAATTTTTATATTTCAAAATTTTACTTTTTCAAAATTTTACTTTTTCAAATTTTTACTTTTTCAAAATTTTACTTTTTCAAATTTTTACTTTTTCAAAATATTACTTTTTTCAAATTTTTAATTTTCAAAATTTTTACATTTCTAAATTTTACATTTTGTAATTTTTGCATTTTGTAATTTTTGCATTTTGTAATTTTTGCATTTTGTAATTTTTGCATTTTGTAATTTTTGCATTTTTATAATTTTTGCATTTTTATAATTTTTACATTTTGTAATTTTTACATTTTGTAACTTTTGCATTTGTAATTTTTACATTTTGTAACTTTTGCATTTTTAATATAAATCTGATTTTTTTATCTAATTATTAGAAGGCAATTTCTAGTTCTTATTTTGAAATTACTATAATTCATGAGGTTTAAACGAAAAGATTTTTAATTTATAAGAACAGCATGAACTTTTGGTAAACTAATGATGATTTTCCTCTAACGAAAGTGCACGGGATTAATTTACTTATATCGAAGAAACAATTATTTAATTATCTACCAAAAATTAATTAATATTGTTTACTAATTATATTATTCGTTACCTTTTGAAGTTTCTTTCGAACCTTTTCCTTAAGGGATCAGACGCTTAATAAAATCACTTTGGTTCAGAATGATTTTAATAAGCGGCGGGAACTGTATATACAGAAAGAGAGATAAACGAAACGTTCAGACAGGTTGGATTGCATCATTCACGAAAAGACAGGTGGAATTGAATGTAAACAGCTGACATTACAAACAGCTGACTTGTATTTGAGGTCACAAGCTAGCTTCGTGCGTTTTTATTTAAAAGAATTTTACTTTAAGGCAACATGGAAAAAAATCATAGAAAACCATTTTAAAATTTGGTTGTAATTTAATTGTTTCATTTGAATCATTTTTAACAAAGACCACAATTTAAAACATTTCATGGTGATAATGTTAAAATCTTTTAATTTTAAAATTATTTGTAATCATTACAAAACAGATTGAAAGGACTTAACGAAATGACTCGAAATTTTGGATAAACATAATTTAAGTTTACGAAATTATGTGTTACATTTGAGAATTTATTCAAAATAAGTTTTAAATATGACAACTCGTTCTATGAACCAGTTTTTAAGTTATATTTAAAAAACTACCTACACTCAAATCTGCATTTCAATGATTTAAATGATTTAAAGAGTTAAAATTTTAAAATTTCATAATTCTTAACTGTGGATAACTTTTGCCAAAATTTTTGGATTATTAAAAGAATTTTTAATACTATCTTATGTGTCCAGTTTCTACATATATTAAAGAAAAATCATACATTGATTAGTAACACTTTCCAACTGTACGTAGTTGTTGTATTGAATAACTTTTAATATTTTTTGCCACTGGACAGATAGAATAATTGATTTTAAAATTACTCTTAGGCATTTTGGAAAGTGTTAAAAAGGCTTAACACAAAAGACCGTTAGATTATAATTACAGCTTTTGATCTCTCTGAATATTTTAGTGTAGCCCTGTAAATCAGAAAGTTAATCATATATTCTATACAAAGCATTATTTTAGAATATTAATAATACATTTCAATATTTTTATGATTTTCACAGTAACAATTTTTTATTAATAGCTCTTAATATAACTGGTGTGCGACCCTCTAATGCTAATCATGCTATATTCTATGCAAAAGCATTCTTTTGTGCATATAAATAACATATTTCAATTTCCTAAATCTTCGTGTAAAGTAAAGTTATTAAAATTTGATTTATAGAAATATCTCTCATAAAATGCAATGTTTTGGAATACTTTTGAGTGTCCCTGTACATAAATCCATTTTATACAGAAACTTGAATAACATATTTCAATTTCATTAAGAACAGTAAAGATATGAAAATATGGTTTATAAAAATATCTTTCATAGAACACAATGCTTTGAAATATTTTTCGGGACAAAGAGGTCAAATTTCAATAGGGTTCATGAAATTTCCGTTTTCTTGTGTTATATTTAAGTTTGCCTAAATTCATATCATTAGTTTTGAAATAAATGAAATTTATCGCTTGGTTTTCCAGGCCTGTTGAATTATTACGTATTTTTTTCTCTTGGCGTTGAAATAAAAAAAATTACGCAGACATTGAAAGATCCTGAATAAATATACATGTAGTAATATTTATCTTTACTACATGTATATTTTTAAATGAGGTCTCTCTTAAAACAGCTCATTATTTTTAATTATTACTATCCAATATAAGAAAGAATAAGAATTCACTTTAAAATACTTTTTAATATTCTTTAAAATGTGTTAAGAACTTCAAATTTTTATTAATATCTCTTAATGTATATTTAAAGATTGATGTGTTTGATCTGAAGCAACAATTTAAATAAATTGATTGGACTTTGAAAAACGAAAATGACATTTTTAATAAAGAAAATGACAAAAATTTTTAAGAAGTAGAAAAAATTCAAAATTTGTGTAGAAAGGATTAATTATTAATTAATGAATAAATTATTAATTTTCAAAAATGATGAGATTTATAAAATCTAAAAATTATGAAATGTCAATTGAAAATTGTATTTCAAACTTTAAATTGTTTTAAGAAACAAGATTTGAATTTCAATACTTATATTTAGAGATCAATTTATTTTATAAATGACAATTTATATACAATTAATTAAAAAAATAAAAACTTATCAGGTTTTAATTTCAACTCTGTGTGATTTGATAAATATGATAATTTTTGATCTGATGTATGTATTTTAAAAAGTACATTGCATTTCAAATTTTAAAAATTAAAAAAATTATTTTAATAAAATGAGTTAAAGTGAAAAAAAGATTTTTTAAGGTTCTTTTTAAATATTGACTCATTCTTTGGCATTCTGAGAAAGGTTTCATGTACAGTTAATTATTTGAGTGACTGTATATATATATATATATATATATATATATATATATATATATATATATATATATATATATATATAATTGTACATTACCATATAGTATTTGAGTAGATTTTCATGTAAAAAAATGAAATATGTATGATTAGTCTATATGAGTAGTGAGAAATATACTATTGTAGAACATAGAACAAAGTTTCTTTTTTATTAAGAAATATAGATAAATTCTACTACGTATATCTGTATATATATATAAATTACGTGTCACGATGTTTGTCCGGGGTAAACTCCTAAACTAAGGAACCGATTTTAATGAAATTTTGCACACTGTGTGCAGTTTGGTCCAACTTGAGAGATAGGATAGTTTTTATCTCAATTTATTGTCACAATATTGTTTTATTGCAATTATTTGTTAATTATACACCTTTATTAAAGTTGCTCCAAAATATCTGTGAGTTCCATTAATTTAATTGTTGCCAAAAAAAAAAAAAAAAAAAAAATATACGAGTTCATTTTCTTTCGACATAAAAATAAATACATTTAATCAAACGTGAACGTTAAAAAATTATAAAAAGTTAAATTATGCATCTCACGAAAATTGACGTCATAATCAATTTAAATATTTTATACACATTGATAAAGTGCTAATGTAGTTCTATCATAGATATAGTAATATATATAGATCTCTCATCCCCATGTTATCGTACAAAGATTTTTGATGCCGAAAAAAAAAAAAAATAAATAAAAGCTTTGGAAACAGCCATTAAGTGGTATTGAAAAAAAAAAAAAAAAAAAAAGAAAAGAAAGAAAGAAATATGAATTTGAAACTGTATCTGGAGTCTTCCATTCCCCTTTAGCAAATAAATTATTCATAAATTTTATTTGCTAAAATATTAGTATGTATTCCCGTGTGTATTCACTCGGGGAAAGACGGCCATATTTTGGTAAAAACGTCGTCTTTTCCCAAATGAAAAGGAATAACTTTTTTCTCCCCAATAATCACTCTATTCTATATATGCTATACTATATCTATGAGTTCTATACGCAAGCGAAGTGTGACTCACTGACCGTCTGTGCAGCCAAGAAAAAGATTTCCTATGTTAATTGCCCACTGGATTTTTTGTAAGAAATTATTAAAAATCGAGGAAATTTATTTCCCGATTTTAATCCTTATATTTGGGTATAGATATGTATTAGTTATCACGGGTGTTAGATTGAATTATTTTGCTGTCAAATTGACAAAATTTTAATTTTAAATTTCAAAACTCTGTCGCCCTTGGCTTTTATTATTATTATTATTATTATTATTATTTGGCGATCAAAAGCGTAACACGAAAATATACATGCCAGATGTATGCATTGTACGAAATGTAATATGTATTATTCATTGTATGTATGTATGACATGTAATATGTATTGTATGAAATATTGTTTCATATTATTCATTACTCTTTTAATATAAGTTGTTAAAATAACCATGATTTTTGAAAGGAATTAAATATTTTCGCCAGATAATTTGGCGATATTCTTTTTTTTTCGCCAAGGATGACAGAAATGAAATCTATTCCGCTGCAAAATATTAGTATCTTACATCAGATATTTTATTTAGACATTTGAAAACAAATTTGACTTCAAACTATGATATAATATTTATCATTTTCCTTTTAATTAGTATATTATTAGTATATTAAAATTTAAAAGCATGGTATATAAAAAGTTTTTTTTTTTCTTATAATTATTCTTATCTTAATCCTCAATGTTTCCCATCTTTATTAACTTGAATTTACTATTAAAATTTTAACATACTCAAAAACTTCTCATCACTTCGTTAAAATACACTAAACTTTTCCAAAATCTTTTTCTATTTAAAATGATACATGTATTTACTTTAAATGTCCAATATTTCATAAGATTTCCAATTTTAAAGTTTTAAAATATTTATCAAATTTACTTATTTTTCTGGTTTAGCCTTATTGTTTTCCTTTTTATAACTACAGCTGTTGCCCTCTTTAAAATATTTAAAATGATGAGGTCATTTTATAGTAAAATTATCCATTATAGCATATATTATATTTCACTCCTCCATAAAAATTGATTTTAAAATCGTCTGTTTCTTTTATTTTTTTATTTTAATAGAATTTAATTTATATATTAGTCATTTTAGCAATTTTATCCAAAGTAGCATTAGAAATAATATATATCACTTCTCCATTAAAATTTATAGGACCCTACAATAAAATTAGTTTGTGCTTAATATCAACACTACGAAAATTTTTATTAATCGCTTCCAAATTTTGACCTAAGTTTCAAATCTCAACCCTGTGGGTTTTTACATCGGCTACAACGTTTTCGTCTTTGTTCGTAAATAATAATTTGATTGTACTAAATAGTTTACAGCCGTATAATTCAACGTATAACTTAGTCACAGCAACGCGTGGCCGGGTCTGCTAGTAATATATATATATATATATATATATATATATATTATTAAATCCTTTTAAATTTTTAAAAGTAGCAGTCAAAGAGTCTTATAGAAATTTTCTGAAATAAATGAAATAAAAATTGAATAATTAATATAAAAATAGTTATTGTTTCAAATTAATAGATTTTGAGTCATATATTTTTTAAACGAATAAAAAAATATTATATTCCAAATTTTAATATCTGTATTTTGCTGTAGGCGTGTAGTAATTAAAAAAAATAATAAAGAGAGTTTTTGTACGAAATGTATTTTGTTGAATTATCTAGTAAAATTTAGCTGTTTTATAATTTTCGGAGGAAGTAATTAAATCTTCAATTATCTTTAAATGTTTGATACACTTCCAAAGTTTTAAGTTTGCATTTCAAATTATGTTTGTACTACCAAGTAATTTCTGTACCCTGGATATATCTTTTGCTGAAAATATCGCAATTTTATGTTCGAAACTTATTATAAAGTTACATAATATTTGAAAACTATTTTAACATCTTTAGAAACATATTTTACCGAACGTAGTGCAGTCTCAGAGAACTTATTTAATTTAAAATGCCGTATTAGAAAGTTAATTTTTAACAATGTTTTCCGAAAGATTGGTTTTCGTTAATTCTGTTTTTTAATAAGAGTTAAATAATAATTACATTAATATCAATAAATAAAAATGAGCATTTTACAGTAAATACACCTATATGAATGTGGTGTTTGTATTTCGGTATTTTTCCAACCAAAATGTGAAAATTGTAATTTTTGTTATAGTCAGCATTTGAAAATTATTAAAAATTTATCATAAATATTACAACAAAAGAATTGCGGTTGAAAAAATACCAAAACGCGAACACCCTTATTAATGCTACTTATAACAATTAAACTGTTGTTGAGTCCATTTTTACTTTCTCTTACCCATAAGCTAGAGAAAGTATTGTTTTTGGCTCAAATTTTCGAATGCGAGATTTTGTTATATTTACACGCTTTGAGGTCCCCTGAATACGATAATCATATTTTTAGCAAATGGTCTGTGTATCTGTGTGTGTGTGTGTCTGTTATCAGCATATCTCAAAAACAAATTATGGCAGAAAGTTCAAACTTGGTATTCTAAATGTGTATCATATAGGGATGCTACAGTAACCTTTTCGTTAAGATCAAGCAAATGGTTCGTGTACAGGGATAATCAAGAGAATTCTAATACATTACGTCTATGGGGGAAATTGCAGGTAAGTAGAGTTTAACGTCTATAGACTGCACTAAACCAAACGAAACGAATATATATTTTTGTAATAGAGATAGTTAACTAGAAAAATTTTTTTTTGTGTACGTAGGAGCCTCGCGAGCTCGCCAATACCTTTAAAACGAATGGTTGAACCATCGATCTGCAATAATTTAAAACAAAGTTATCGATTTTTTTCACTTTTAACGAAAAACAAAACAGAAAAAAAAAATCGTACTTTTTTTTTTTTTTTTAAATATTGAGAATAAAATGGACTTTTTTTGGATATTTAGTGTTATTCTACTTCTCTAATATGGAAATCGTCTGCATTATCATAAAAGATAATTTTTTTAAATAATAATTTTAATAAATTATTTTTTTAAAACAGAATTATTTTTTAATAACCGAATTAAATTTTATATAAATCTAGGCGCATTAATGAAACGGGGGTTGAGCGGGGCGGTAGCACCCCTCACATGGAATTAATTATCATATAAAACTCTTCCGAAGCCTAATTTGAATTGTTTAACATAGGTTTACATAACTTCGTTATCTTATCTCTTAATCTCCAACCTGTATTTATAGTATTAAATTTCAGAGTAAGAGAAAGTCGTGTGAGTGACACACAAGATTATTTATTTTCATTTACTTATTTGTTTATTTTTAATATATTGGGCATTATGATTGAATATATTAAAAAGTCATATCTCAAAGTTCAAGATCGATTATTAGCATATCAATTTCATATCTGGCATGCAAAAAACAATTACCTCAATTGCTTCTTATTGTTCAAAAGTTTTCACTAATATTTATCCCTATTACATTGCTTCCATATCTATATTGAATTATCATTGGTCAAATTATTTATAAATTTTTATTTTAGTTTTTTAATAACCTATTATATCTTGTGAATTATTTTGGCAATTTAATCATCTGTTTATTATTCATTTTATTGTTCTTAAATATATATATTTATATATGTGTTCGTTATAGACTAAACAACTGCTGGATTCATTTATATATATATATTGAAGCCGTTAATTTGTTTCTTTCATCCCAGTGCCTATCTTTTATCATACTAGCCTTATTTCTTAGAATTTTCTCCGTGGGTTCCACTGCTCCCTTTTTTACAGTCGATTTCTTTCAAGCCAACTTTCTTTTGAAAATTCCGTATTCAGTGATGGGTTTAATTTTTTTGTTTTCGGGGGTGATGAACCGATTGTATTTAATTTCGAAGCTTTAAATTTGAAAGGGAGAGCATGCAGCGCCTTCGGGCAAATTGGTTCTGCAGATAGTCGGTTCCGTATCTGGCGTATCGCGGGCGGAGAAGACGACGCCCCTAGATGAAGTTCGCATGTGAGTTTTTTTTTTTTTTTTTTTCTGGACGCGTTTAGCGCACCCAAGCGTCGCAGGCAGTGTGGACTCAGGCTGAGCACAGCAAGCAAGGAATACTCTATCGTAGTGAGGTTTGAGCCACGAGTTTGACCGATTTCGACGGATTTTTTTCTTCTTTTTTTTTCAAAGTTTTTTTTAATGCAAGCGTGGAAGACGCTACTGAAGGCAGCGGGGTCCTAATCTGAGATTTGATCTATTTCAGTTAGTTGTATTTAAAGTATCATTTATAAAATCTGTAATAAAGTTATTCGTTTAAAATGAGAATGTATTTATAAATTTAGTGACAATCAAAGCCGCACAGTCCTGTACTTTAAGTAATATTTAGATAAATAAATCACATTAACGGTGATACTATAAGTTTCTTTCAAATACTATAAAAATATTAATTATATCCCACACAGCCACTTATTTCCACAAGACGTATAAACACGTATCAAAGTTTAAAAATGTTCCATTAAACGTCTATAAATATCCCACAGATATCTATTAGCACGACAAATGTCACTCTTTTTTACATCCATTAGATGTCTGCTACATATCCGATAAATCTCCAAATATCCAATAATTGCACTTGTTAGATCTAATAGATATTGAAAATAGCTAAATCTTGTTTTGATCTAAGATGTTGCATCTGTTAGACATAAAAAAATGCACGTCTAAATTTCGTCTCTATTTAAACATCTAATAGATATCTATAATTAGTACAAGATATCCTGGACTTTTAATGGACATTTTTTAGATATTTTGTACATGTTATGGATCATTGGATGTAATTTAGATGTCTAGTGGATATTAGTGGTTGTATGGGATACATTACAAATAAATTTATCATGAATAACATAGCTGCTAACATTGCTAATTTTTAATTCAGATTTATACACCAGTATTTTTAGAAAGGAATCTGTCACATACATTTCCGACGTTATCATAAAATTAAATAAACTGCAAACATTTATAAAAACTTTCCGGTGTGAAGTCTCCGTTGAAAATAACGGAGACTTGGCACCTATGGAATAATAAATCCACTTTTTCAAAATGCCAAACATTTTCGATGTCGTTAGAATTATATACTTTTTTTCATTGCTGAATTTAATTCCTTTGTGAATTTGTAGGTACGTATAAATAGAAAATAACCAATAATAAAAATTTAAATCCCATTTTTAATTTTGTTCCACACACATTATAAAATAATACACGATATTATTAAATGTGAAATAGTTATTTAGAAAAACAAATCAAATTACTCAAATCTTCTTTAGATAAAACAAGTTTAAACGATAACTAAGAAAATAAATAACATAAAATATTCTTTATTAAATCTGAATACTAAATGACAAATTTAATAAAAGAATATTTTGTTTAATAAGTATTAAAAAAAAAAAAATGGTAATATCAAAATATATTCTCAAACACGATTTCTTTTTAACAGACAGGCAAACATCTTAATATATTTAATATTTTCAATTCTTACATCTCAAAAGAAAAAAAACATCCCGTTATTTATTAAATTTCAAAATTGGTAAGAAAATATTAAAACAGATTAAATGCGATTCAATTCTTAAAAGTAATTTATTTTGTGAAAGATTTTAGAATTTCTTTTTTTCCTAACATCGACAGTATAAAACATGCAAGAAATAGGTAACGAAAGATGATTAAAGTCGTAGTAAGATATAAATATTTATCACAGGGACATATTAAGATGCAGCAATAGCGAAATAAGGCTTGAAAGAAAGAAAGAAAATAGTCTGTGTTTACGCCAGTTTTTGCTTTATTTCAGCTTTTGTATTTCATTTTAGTTCTCCGATATCGATTTTTAGTGAGAATTGGAGAATAAAGTTGTTGATGTATAATATTTTTTTCATTTAAAACTTAAGATTAAGGTTACTTACTTATTAAAAAAGTATATTAATTTTTAAAACTCAATTTTTAAATTAATTTTATACTACTATTAAAGTCGATAGCGTTAAATGAAGGAAAAATCCATATTATTGTAATAATAATAATAATAAAAATATATACCACTTCACCGGCCACTGTAGTTTGGTGGAAGGGTACGTTTCCCCCCGAGTTATCTCGGGATAACCGATGAAGTGGTTAACGTTAAAAATATAGTAGTATGCATGGTGGTAATTGAGACACAGTTTGATGTATTTAAAAATACAGTATACTTAAAGTTTAACAAGAAATTTAATTTATGTTCATTTTTACAGCTTTTTAGAAAGCATATCATAGAATCTGTATAATGTTTTTTATTTTTATTTTTTTAAATCGTGATGAGATATATCTTCATTGGAAGGAAATCAAGTTATGTCATCGTCGTTAATTAAAAACTTTAAAGGAAATTTAAGAATTATTTCAAGGGATTTAGAAAACCTTATCAATTAAAATGTGTTACGTAACAACCACATGACTTCCATTACCTACATGTATTACATACACATTTCGGAAATAATATGATCAGAAGACATAAAATTGATCTAACAAATCAAACACCAAACAAATTTCCTATAAGATCAAACTGATACATGTGTAAAAATATATGACACCGAAATTACATAGCGAATTAAATAAATAAGTAAACAAATAAAAAATTGGTAGAGCCGTTTTATGAAACCTTAATTTCCGAGATCCATAACCAACCTTCTTAATCAAGACGGTTGTCAATTTTTCTGTAATAATCAAGGGATACATGCGAAAGAATATATCTGAAAAGGGTAAAAATCAACGGGTTGGTGACAAATCTCGCGAGGACAAAATATCGCCTACATAAATGAATTGAAAGCTAAAAGGAGTTGGTAATTACCAATAATGTTGTATCAAATTTCATGGCAACACATACCTTAGTCAGAGCACTGACATACAAACAACCCAACCACAAAATTTTTTATAAATTTTGCTTAAAAGACTTTAAAGACTATATTTATAAACTTTGTCAATATTAGTCATAATGAATTCAAACGTGCATATCTATTTTAAAATTTTTAATTCAGGTTTGTGAATAGTTTTTATCTTTGATGTCAACAGTGATGTACAATATTTTTAAAATTTATTTTGAATGATGAAAAGCAAATGATAAAATAATTTAAAATTAAATATACATAAAATAATGAAATTCCATTCTGTGATATATTTATTTATATATTTATTTTAATTAATTAATTTATATGTATAAGACCCAGTCGCCCCCACCAGAGATCACACATGACATAAATACAAATTTTCAAATGGATCATATAATTATTTTGACGCGATATTTTGTCCCGCGATATTAAGTCCGGATTCCAAAATCAACAAATAAAATAAATAAATAAACATAAAAAATATTATAGTTGTTTTTTTAGACACCGATTTTTGTCCACACTTACAATTTTCACCAAATTTTGGCAAACTCATCTGTAGACCAGAAAACAAAAATCACATGCCAAAGGATATATAAAAGGTTGTTAATATGACAAATTTGAAAAAATCCGTGCAGCTGATTTTAAAGGACCTCAAATTGACCTTTTTATACAGGAAACCTAGCAATTTTCTTGAACTAAACAACTAATTTATACGAATGGATATCTAATAGGATGTTTTTGTTTATATAGAAACTTCGGAAAAAAATCGTTAGAACTGTTTTTGAGATCCGGACTTAAACTCCCACTTATGATTTCCAATGTCCAACACCCGAATTTCACCAAAAGTTGAAAAAATCATCTGTATACGAGACCCATCTAATACTGAAGTTTTGTCATTATTTTCTCTAATAGTTTAGGAGATATGATAGTCAGAAGATTCCCTATACACATATATACACATATGCACACAGACCCGTAGCCCCCCCCCTCCCTTTTTTTTTTTTTTTTTTTTTTTTTTTAACTCAGGAGATCTTAAAACATGTAAACGAGATAAAAAAACTCATATCGAAATTTTTGACTGAATACAGTGCTCTAATTACATACATTACATTAGTCAGTTTATAGAAGTAAAAATATAATAATTCCTTAAAATCTATTCAAACAATAAAATATTCAAAAACTTTAATTTCAAAATTCTTTTATTGCTGGCATCGACATAAAAATATGTAATGTCTGCGATGGAACTTCTATTCATTTTCAAAGCTTATCAGAAAAATATCTTGAATTTTGCATTATTATTATTATTTTATTTTTCATCCGAATAAAGTACTTTTCAATTCGCAAGGAATCAACTTATGCTAACCCCACCAAATAATAATTTTTATAGGAATTTCAGAATCACTTCGAGAATTTAGAAAAAATTATCAGTTCGAGAAAAAAAAGAAAATCCTAAAAAAATATATAAAATGAATGCACTGTACAAGTAAAATAATCTTTCTTTAAAAAAATTAAAATACGAGGGTGAATCAAATATAAACGAGACTTATTTTTTTAAATATTTATTTTGATTTTAAACGCACAAACAATCATAGTTTATTTTTCTACATAATCTCCTGATTTAGAAACACATTTTTCCCAGCGTATAGGTAATTTTTTAATTCCTTCCAGGTAAAAAGAGTCAGGTCGTGTTTGTAGCCAATTGCGCACATATGCTTCAACTTCATTATCGCTGTGGAATTTTTGCCCTCCCAAAGCTTCCTTGAGAGGACCAAAGACATGGAAGTCGCAGGGAGACAGGTCTGGACTGTATGGAGGGTGTTCCAGTGTCTCCCAACCCAGTTGCTCCAATTTTTGTACGGTCAGGGCTGCTGTATGGGGGCGAGCATTGTCATGGAGGAGAATCACTTTTCTCATCGGAAGGTCTCGTCTTTTGCGGCGATATGCAAGTTAGACGCCTATCACCTTCAACAAGTTGACGAACACTGTCGATGTTGCCCGCTGTAATGCTGGTGCGGGGTCTGCGGTCATGGCTCTCATTTTCAACACGTTCACGGCCCTCCACGAACTGTTTATGCCAAGCAAACACTCAAGCTCGCGACAGCGTCTCTTCCCCGAACTGTGCAGTCAATCTTCTCAAGATTTCGGCCGGTTTTACACCTTCTGCAGCTAAAAACTTGATAACAATACGTTGCGCAATAGAGGGAGGTACCTCCTGCTCGGACATCGTAACGATGGACACTGAGCGAGTCTATGATGATGAGTCACGTGCTTCCCCCACTCCTGACAAACCAACCTAACAGCCAATAACAGCGGAACGTTCTTCCATCACTATTGCGCGCGCAGGTCCAAAAGTCTCGTTTATATTTGATTCACCCTCGTACACAGGACCAATATGGTATTTTCTCCTTTTCATGATATGTACTACAACAATACGTATATAAAACTTCAGTAATATCTATAAAATTTTACATTGATGTTTTTGATAACTTTTTCTTTCCTTTTTTTTTTGCATATTCAAAAATAGTTACGTTAAAAATGACTAGCCGTACTAAAATTCTGTGTAATTTTCAATAGTATATTTAAACACACTTTATCTTTTGACACAATAATGATAACTAAAATTTCAGAATTTTCTCTAAGTCTCGTTATTTTCTGCTATAGTAATAATGATAAAGTGGAGTAAAACTGGTATGGAACTTCACACTAAATTTAAGGGATACTGTTCTGTAATGCAATAATTATGATTAGATAATCTCTAATGCAATACAAAAATTACCAGTATTCGAGAACCCCACCGATGGCTAAGAGAATCTGCTCCGAGAGTTTTTAAATGAGACGATCTCATGCTGATTCGTTAGAATTTTCAGTGATGATTATTATTATTATTATTATTATTTTTTTTTTTTTTTTTGCATGAATGCAAGCGAGAAACATTTAGAAAGATCCCACGGATGGTATTCCATTCACATCTAGATCATTTGTGGAGAAAATAGGTCCCAATTTACACATCAACACTATTATTGAAAAGATATTTTATGATGCAATGATTAACAAGAATTCTACATAAAATTTTATAATATACTTGAAAACACATTTCCGGATAACATCATGACTAAGATATGGACCGTATATTTACTTTCTCTTCTACAGATGAAACAAAAGTAAAAAAGTAATTAAATTACATTTAAGTAATTGGTAGATCCACATACCAACATTATATTTGAAGGTTTTTTTTTAATACAAAGACTAAACGTATTAGAATTTTGCAATTAGATTAGTGTTAATGTAAGAAATAAGATCAGTTTACTAATTAATGATCTTATAATTAAACGCGATGCCTTCTGTGATGAGGGGGTCATTCTAAAAAGTCCGTTTTTAAGAGAATTTTCGAGACAATAACCACAAGCTCCAAATGACCAGGCCAACGAGCGTGACAACGATTGAACAGAGCATTTCGCATCTGTGAACTTCGACGGCAGAAACTTTCGCCACTGGTGGAGCCTAGAATTCTCCGTAAAATTTTATAATACATTTTAAAGCACTTTTTCTAATAAAATAATGATTAGATATAGACAGCATTTTTTGTTCCTCTTCCACAAGTAAAACGAAGAAAAAAAAATTAGAAAGAGAAGAAATAAAGAAGAGATATTAAAAACCGACAATATCAATAATGCGATTTTCCTGGGATCACGATGAAAAATTGTTCTATTTCAGTGCATTCGAACATTTTTTCGAAACTAATAATATATGGTACGAATGCAATATGATATATTGAACAAAGAATTCATAAATAACTGTTGTCATTTGCTGATAACGAAAAACTATTTATAAATGAGTACAGCCATAGTTAAATATTTTATATCATAAAATAACCTGAACCTGGAAAGCATTAAAGTTGACAACTTGTGCAAGCTTCTTAAACTTTTAATTGAAAAATCAACAATGGACACCACTATCTAAGATTTTATCATATCAAGAAATAGTTTCGTATTACTAATTGCTAAAGAAAGTCTTCAAGAATTCGTGATCGGAATTTTTGTCATGGGCAAGATTCTTTTGACAGTAAAGACTTTTTTTATTTGGTGGTGTATGTCATAAATCTCAGCCCCACAGATAAAGCACAAAATAAGTTTTTCCCAGAGGTATGTACTAATATATATATATTTAATCTCTCTTTTTTTTTTTTTTTTTTTTTTTTTTTTTAAATATACAAGAATATGCGGTGAAATATTTAACTGATACCATTTAGCTGTGTTGATTTGTCAAGTAGTATAAAGTCCTGCTATAGAAATTTGTTAAGTTCTTTCATTGCGTGACTCTTATAACTAAAGGCTATCATGCATATCGATAAAAGTTACTATTATTTTTTTATATTCTTCTATGTACATTAAAATAAAGAATAAAATACGTGAAAATTTCCTATCTCCGATTTTCGTAGGGTTTACAAGTTTTAAGATGTCCTGAACACGATTAGGCCCTTTAAAAAAAAAATACCTGTCGTTCTATGTGTTACCATAATATTATGGACGCTGTATCTCACGAACTAATGAACGGAATTTTATAAAAAATTGTATTTAGTTAGACTTTGACTTTAATTAGTGCCGATTATAAATGTACATCAATCCCTCAACGGGTAACGTTGCCATCCTTTTTTTTTTAATAAATATATATGTGTGTGTGTTTAATATGACAATATAAAGCAAAATTTTCTTTAAATAAACACAGTGAGAGTTACTGAATTAAATATGTTAAAACCTTTACTACCTTCGTTGTTTGCCGTTAAATCTTTCCATCGGGATCCCGATTCTCGTCAGACGGCTTCTCTGTGAGTGATTTGGACTGTTCTGCTGGTTTCTGCCTTTTCAAAATTTTCCTGCTGGTTCCTGCCTTTTAACGGCAAACAACGAAAGTAGTAAAGGTTTTAATATATTTAATTTAGTTTTGAAAAGGCAGAAGCCAGCAGAACAGTCCAAATCACTCACAGAGAAGCCGTCTGACGAGAATCGGGATCCCGATGGAAAGATTTAACGGCAAACAACGAAGGTAGTAAAGGTTTTAATATATTTAATTTAGTAATTTCACTTCGTTTCTTTAATTAATATAATTTAAACAGTGAGAGTTATTTTTAAAGTATCATTGCGAAAATAAAAGTAATTCATATTAGTAATAGTCAACTAGGAAAAAGTTTGTGTTCACACATATATATAGAAGCATCGCTTTCCACTTAGGGGTTGTAAATTTTTAATATCAGTATTTTACAAGAAATAAATAAATAAAATAATACAATAATAATGTCAATGCATTTGAAACGGATGCTTGAACCATGCTTCTGTGATAATTTAAAACAAATTTACCGATATTTGTTTCCTTTTTAATATTAATAATATTGGAGAAAAAACTTTAGATGTCGTTTTTAGGGCACAAAATTGACCCTTTTTCGAGTTTTGCTTCTTTGGGACGAAAATTGTCTGCATTATTACTGAAAAATATTTTCAATAAATAATAATTCTATTAAATAATATTACTACATGAATTTGCTTAGGAAAATAGAGAATATATTTATGAGGGCCACCATATACTTTTTTTTTCAATGATCGGAGTCTTATTTCTTTCTAACAGAGAAAAAAAGGAAAAAAAAAAAAAAGTTGTCGCCATTTGCAACACACCACCTTGCTCAGCTGCAAAAGTTTCAGATTTTCTAGCATCATTTTTAAGCTTTCAACAAAATAGTACGACAAACTAGTATCAACAAGACAGCCCCATGATAAAATCGCCTCAGGACAAAATAACTCTGACAAAATAGTCAGATGACAAAATAGCCAGCGGACAAATTAGTCTGATGAAATATACGAAGGACAAAATAGCCCCGACAATATATCCCAAGTGCAAAATGACAAAATATCCCCTCCCAACCTAGAAAAAAAAAAAAGCCAAAATAGCCCAAAAAATAAACGGAATAACCTCAGGACTAAACAGACCCCAAGTAATTCGGAGAAATGTCCTGGCTCAGTCCGAAGAGTAGCTTAATTTCTATGATCTTTTAAAGTAGTTTTCAATTTGGAAGAAAAGGCGGATAAAATTGATTTATAAACTTGGTTGAGACATTCATATGTGCTATACGCAAGCAAAGCTAGAAAAAATAATCTGGTGTGTCACTCACACTACTTACCCTGAAATTTAATACTATAAATACAGGTTGGAGATTAAGAGGTAAGATGACGAGTACTGTTATATAAACCTATGTTAAACAATTCAAATTAAGCTTAGAAAAGAGTTTTATATGATAATTAGTTCTGTGTGAGGGGGGCAACCGCCCCCTCAACCCCCCGTTTCATTAATGCACCCACATTTATATAGAATTTAATCCGGTTATTAAAAAATAATTCTGTTTTTAAAAAATAATTTTTTTAAATTATTATTTAAAAAAATTATCTTTTATGATAATGCAGACGATTTCCATATTAGAGAAACAGTATAACACCAAATATCCAAGATAAAGTTCAATTTATTCTCAATATTACAAAAAAAAAATCGTTAAAAAAAAAAAAAAAAAATCGATAACTTTGTTTTAAATTATCGCAGATCGATGGTTCAACCATTCGTTTTAAAGTTATTGGCGAGCTCTTTTGAAAGATACCCATCATGACAATTTACTCCTCTCGAGGGGGGACTTCCCCCCCGGGGGGGGGCGAGGCTCCTACATACACAAAAAAAATTTTCCAGTTAACTATCTCTATTACAAAAAATATATTTTCGTATCATTTGGTTTAGTGCAGTCTATAGACGTTAAACTCTACTTACCTGTAATTTCCCCTATAGACGTAATGTATTAGAATTCTCTTGATTGTCCCTGTACACGAACCATTTTCTTGATCTTAACGAAAAGCTTACTGTAGCATCCGTATGTGATACACATTTAGAATATCAAGTTTGAACTTTCTGCCATAATTTGTTTTTGAGATATGCTGATAACAGACAGACACACAGACATACACACAGACCATTTGCTAAAAACATGATTTTCGTATTCAGGGGACCTCAAAACGTGTAAATATAACAAAATCTCACGTTCGAAAATTTGACCCAAAAACAATACTTTTTCTACCTTATAGGTAAGAGAAAGTAAAAAAAAATACCGGTTCATAAATACACGTTATATCTGAATTTTAAAATTTCAAGTGGCCACCATTTTGAAAATACATTTCGGACTTGGTAGATCAATAAATTTGGTTGAGACCTAGAAATGAGCTATGTATACATATTTTCAAGAAAATCGGTCCATAGATATGTTTTTTAACACGAGTTTGACAGTTTCATATGGCCGCCATTTTATAACAAGATGGCCGTTGAAGTTGGCCAAAGAGACCCATCCAGAATATTTCTAAGATGAGTCCATTGCCCAATTTTGGTTTAAACTGATTCAGAATTTAAGAAGTAATAGAGATGACAAACTTTTCATTATGTACCGGGTTATCCCAAAGTCACAGAAAAAATAAAAAATATATTTTTCAAAAAAGTACTGACTGTAGCTCTACGCGGTTTTCACTAAAAGTATAGAAAAATATGAGATTTTCTTTTACATACATAAGAAAAAATATTAGTTACATTTTTCATTAACATATCGCACTATATTTATACTATCCTCTCACATTTTAAACGAATACGCCTGACGCCATATCGCTAATTCTAAAGCCCTTTTAGCAGAATTTCCGATTGCGTAATGTCTGACGGTCATTATAATGAATGGTGCTCGTCATATTGAACATTTATAATCCTAACTACGTTGTTGAAGCTACCGCACCAATGTGAAAAAGGAATTTTTAAATTAAAGCGTCACCTGGTAAAGGATATTTGGACTGATTTTTTAATAAATCTTTTGGTAACCATAAAAAAAAAAAAAAAAAAATCATGTTTTTCTGTGCATCTGTGCATTTTAGTGAAAACTCGCATAGTGCTATGGCGAATACTTTTTGAATTATATAATTTTTATTTTTTCTGTGACTGTTGGATCACCCTGTATATCATTATTCGGTGGTGTTATAGTTCGAAACGGATTTTTTATTTCAGATAAAGTGAGTGATATCAACAGATCTAGTTTTAGATGAATCAATTTTAAATACACTGGCATATAATGAAATTTAAAACGTCAGTATACTTCCAGAAAGTTATCAATAATAATTGCAAGATAAAAAAAAAAAAAAAAAAAAAAAAAAACTTTTTATATACCATGTTTTTAAGTTTTCACCTGAATCATATAAACCCTACCGAAGGCAGCGGGGACCCGAAATAATTGGCTGAAAGTATTTTTAAAAATACATTGTCACCGTGTTCTCAGCTGTTCTGAAAGTTTCAAATGTCTAGCTTCTTGCTAAGTAATATGATTGTTGAATCATATAAACGCTACCAAAGGCGAGGACCCGAAGTAATTGTCTAAAAGTATTTAAAAAATGCATTGTCACCGTGTTCCGAGCTATTCTGAAAGTTTCAAATGTCTAGCTAGTCGGGAAGTTATATGATTGTTGAATCATTTAAACGCTACCGAAGGTAGCGTGGACCGGAAACAATTGGCTAAAAGTATTTAAAAAATGAATTGTCATCGTGTTCTGGACTTTTCTAAAAGTTTCAAATTTCTAGCTAGCCGAGAAGTTATATGATTGTTGAATAATATAAACGATACCGAAAGCAGCGGGGACCCGAAACAATTGGCTAAAAGTATTTTTAAAAATGCATTGTTATCGTGTTTTGAGCTATTCTAAAAGTTTCAAATGTCTAACTAGTCGAGAAGTTAGTTAAATAAATTTTCTGTTGAATCATATAAACGCTACCGAAGGCAGCGGGTACCCGAAACAGTTGGTTAAAAGTATTAAAAAAATGCATTTAAACTTTGTTCTGAGCTATTGTGAAAGTTTCTAATGTGTAGCTAGTCGGGAAGTTAGTTAAAAATCGATTGCACTATTTGTACTGGACAAACAAACAAACAAAAATTAATAAAAGCATGGTAAAAATGCATAGCTATATGGTACAGAGACTATCATATTTATAGTTTACAATTATTAGAAAAATGATAGCTAAAAGTTCTTTTATAAGCACATAATTTTTGAATGAATAGCTTACGAATATTATTCGGAAAATCGCGTTTATCGTTCACATATTTTTTATTAAACGATTTTATTAAGATGTCACACGCTATAATAAAAGCATTTTCCTTTCATAAATAGAAGAAGCATAGTATCATTAAATAAATGGGTCGCTTTAAGAAAAGTGAAGAAATAATTTCCTATTTGAATTAATATCACAGAAAATTGGTTAAAAGCACAAATTTCTAGCTAACGTAAATTGAATAAATTGCTTTTAAGGCCTTTTCATAATAACAAAAATTCTTTTCTTTTCATTACATCAAGCATTTCTTAACATTTTTCATCTAATGAAAGATATTACTAATGTAACTTTTAATATGCTAAAGGCAATGTTATTAAATTCTTAGATATTTCTATGGATTATTAAGTATATTAATGCATGTTCCTTCCATAAAATTATTAACTTAATATTATAAATTAATGTTACAAGATATTGGTTGGGAAAAGCAGCATAAACAAATTAAGAGTGAATAACTAAACAAAACTTGACGACAGACTTAGAGATATTGTACAAAATATACCTTGAGTAATTTTATTATAAAATTCTAAATAACTTCGTCTAAAAAGGAATACTGAAGAAATTGTATAAAAAAAAAAAAAAAAAAAAAAAAAAAAAGTAATTAAACTTCTATCACCTTTGAAAAAGGAAAAAAATTAATAGTGTTTTCTTGTGCAGAGTGTTTTTCATTGTACTAAACTAATGCTTATTTCAACTTGAAATAAAAAATGCAATTGTGTATATGATTATAATCCTCATGGACACAGGGCTCATGAAATACGGTCGGATGGTCGCTATTGGCGACCAATATATTTTAACTGGCGACGATGTTTTCAACTTTTTTCAAACTGAAAATCTTTTACGTTTTTTATTTTAATATTTTAATGAAAAAATTGGTCCCAGAATCCAACTCCTATTCCATTCTCGATGTAGTTTAATTCTCGCCATTTTGATTCCTGCTCCTGTCATCACGTTTTGAGACACTGTTGAATCAATATACCATTAGGGAATTTACACCACTTTTCTCGAGCATGTTTCACAACTCGGTGTTTAATTAGTGCACTGTGTTAGGAAATTGGTTTACACTGATCTTGTTTGTGATTGCTTAGCAACCTGGTACTGAACCGTTGCGCAGGGTAATGATGTATCAATACCGCTGGCGTATCTATTTAGTGAAAATAACAAAACTGGTTTCATGATTTTAAATTAAACAGGTGTTTCCTGATGTATCATTTCAGTCTAGTATAGGGGAGACCCGTGTACCTAGGGCCGCTTTTTTTCAATGTCCAAAAACAGAGCCCTTGACCTATTTAAAATTATCAAACTGATATGTGCATATCTTTAGGACTAATTACTTCCAATGTTGATTAATATAAATACCTAAAATAATACATTCCGACAAATAGAGGGTTTTTAAAAAAACTTCACTTGTGGCCCTAGGTACAACACCCTCATTGTACCTGGGGCCAGACCTCATTGTACCTAGGGCCATACTCTCAAATTTATATTTCACTTTGTAATGAATAGAAAATAAGCATATAAACATATATTTTATAAAAAAAACAATATCAAGTAATAATTTACTTATCGTGTAATAATTATCATGTTGTTGCCTTAATTTGAAACACGATTTTTTTTTTCTCTTTGGGATATTCTAACAGAGCGATTTTTTTATCTTCAATTTCTTTTTTTTTTTTTTTTTTTCTGGGGTGTCTCTTGGATTTTTAGATCTCTCTGGTTTTCGGTCACATCTTTTCTTTGATGTGGGACGTTTTCCTTTAGGTAAATGTTTTGCTTAGGTTCGTACCAGTTAAAGCATGACACACGAAAAGATGTTAGATGTTGAAGGTTTCGAAATTTCAACAGGACACTAAACAGAGGTATACAGTTCTATCATTGTTAGTTCACTTTCTTCCTAGAATTTTTTTTTTTTTTAATTCATGGAGAAATTTTGTCTTTCAGTCACATTTGAACTTAAATATTCCTCCTCAGTGAATGTGTTTTGATTCATTGGCCATATGCCGTATACACGAAAGCCTGATATCATGTTTACAGGCGGATAGGACTAAGGCTCCTATATATACGAGCTGGCGCATCCGACATTTTTTTGCCTTAGGGTTGCCGCATGTACCCGGCGTGATAAACAAACGGCATCCATTGTTTCTACCGTCTTGCTCGTAATTTTAGTGAAATAAACTGCAATATGGGAGGTTGTTCAGCAATAAACTGCTGTAAACACTCCAGAAAAGGATACAAATTGTTTAGGTTTCCTTCGGATAATGCAAGAAGGAGAAAATGGGCTGCGAATTGTCGTCCAGATTCTTGGATCCCGGGACCTAATGCACAGCTTTGCATAGTAAGTTTTATTGTTATTCACTTATACTTTCCTTTGCATTTCTGACATTTATAAAGTAAAAAATTTTAAAAAAAGTATTATTTAAATCTAAATATGTATTTTAATAACCATAAATTATTTTAAGAAACGCTTTTTTACTGTGTGTTTGTAGAGTCTTGGCGACGTGTTTTTGGTTCGCCAAAGTTGTCTTGTTTCCGTGTCCTGATTGTATTAGGTCGTTGAAAAAACTTTCCAATTTTAATTGGTACGCTCTTTTTTTTTTCCCCTTTCAAATGTTATGAATCATTTAAGAAACAGAAACAGATTACTTGTGTTGCTTATCATTTTTGG
Source organism: Salticus scenicus (assembly GCA_963930645.1). NCBI lineage: Eukaryota > Metazoa > Arthropoda > Arachnida > Araneae > Salticidae > Salticus > Salticus scenicus. Next base: position 112,179,164 of record OZ005654.1, on the reverse strand, counting down.
TCGATTTTATTTTTAGATGAAAATTTCTTAAAACCACCAGTGAAGCGATAAAATCGCCAAGCGGAAATGCTGTCCTTTTACGAGGCAAAAAAATGGCGGTGATGCGCCGGCCTATTACTTATTTAAGGGGCTCTAGATAGGACTTGCCAACATTTTCAGCAACGTCATATATAGTGATTGGTTTACCAGAGTTTTCCAGCATCCAATTACTATAGGCTATACTGAGTTTCTTAACACTTTTGCGACCGCTCACGTAGATTCACGTCATTTGAAAATATGAAACTCCACCAGTGGGCGTTTCTTTTGCAATTTGTATATTATTTGTTTCTAAAAAATATACACAATATTCATATTTGTACAATCAGTATACTATGGATGCAAATAATTTGATTAGAGAGAATATGACTATAATGAATATCCATTTGTAATATAAATGTGAATACGGATTTTTTTTTTTTTTTTTTTTTTTTTTTTTTTTGGTAACTTATGAGAAAAACGCCCACAGGCGGACATTACTGTCAAAAAGACAAAAACATGCGGTCGCGAAAGTGTTAAAAGATCCAAACACACGGGCCCTAGGTACAAGGCAACTATGTGGCCCTAGATACAAGTTTTGGTGACTTCATTCAAAATGCCTTCCACTAAAAATCCACATGCAGAGAGGACTAATTAAATATCTTATTTATTACTCAATATAACAAGCGACATTATACACTAAAAATGAAAGAAAAATATTTGACTTGCCTTTGTAAAATAGCAAAAGAGATGAGCTGCAAAATTTTACTTCAAACCATGTAAATTCGTTTTCTACATGTAACTTGTCAAAACTTTCTCCTCAAATGTTCCAAAGTAGTTGTAAAAGTAGCAATTGGTGTTGTTACTCGCCCATTTGAGTATTAAAACTTAAAATAAAATATTATTCAAATAAAGTGGAGTGGCCCTAGGTACATGATGGCCCTAGGTACACGGTTCTCTCCTATATATTTGGTTTTTACGTATAGAATTTTAATTTCTGTATTCAAGTAAATTTCAAAATTGAAAAAAAAAAGTGGGTGATGCTTCTTACTGGGTGCCAGAAATTTTTGCAGGCGACCAGTTTTTCTCAAGTTCCAGGAACCATGCTTATGAATGTTATTTTAGACCTTTAAACTTATTTTTTTTAAAGAAAAGAAAATAGCTAAAAATTTATAAATGTATAATTTTGAGTTATTAGTGTATTGTGCAAAAATGAACAGCTCAACCGACAGGGTATTTCCGTCAGCGTCAGTCAGACGGTTAAGATAATCAATAAAATCGTTAATTTTATTATTTTCAGATAAGCTAGATTAATTAACAATATTCGTGCAAAATATTAATGGTCAATTCAATATTTATAAATGGTATTAATTAAAAACATTAAAAATTTATTCAGATTTTTATTGAAATTCTTTCTTGTTTCATGAATAAGTTTAGTTCGTTCAGAATTAAATTTAATAAAGATTTATAACGATCAAAAATACAATTAATTTTAGTAAAGTATACGTAAAGCAATTTAATTAACATTTAAAATCTATATAAAGTTAATTTTTTCCAGTGTTTAAAAATCAACAGCATACACTAGGGATCTATGCCTATTATTACTATTATATTATTATTAAATTTCTAAATTTTTGCATTTAAAAACACGGGTGCAAAAAAATAAATAAATAAATAAAATAAAATAAAAATAAAAAAGTTGATAATTTATATCGTTAAAATGTACTTTAATATAGATAGCTAAATTACTCTGTAATTAAGGAAATTAATAATGAACAATCTAAATTTAATGAATATAAGGGAAGAATCATTAAATCTTTTTAAACATTTTAACTGTGTATATATATATATATATATATATATATATATATATATATTATATATATATATATATATATATATATATATATATATATATATATATATATTATATATATATATATATATATATAACTTTATCTAGTAATAAATGAATTTGTATAAAGATAAAAAGAAATATTCTTAGAAGATTGTTGATTATTTATCTTAACAAGCTTCTATAATTATTTATAAAAAATTAAATGAATATCGCAAATGATGCATAAAAATATGTAATTTATATTTTATAAAAGTAGAAACATTTTGCGTTCATCTATTAAAAAAGTTGAATTAATAAAGATTTAGATATAACCAGTATTCCATAGACATATGGACATCATAAAACTTTCTATATCATTCTGTTTAACAGCGCCATCTACTGATTAACATTCGTAAAATATTAATCAACACAGCTTTTCACAATAAACATTTTCCATACAAAATTGGATGTGATTTAAACCAAATTTTAGATACATGGAAAATCGCAGAAAGTAAATATCACCTGTTGGTATTTATGTCACCAAATTATGTTAGATTTTTAACACTTTCCAACAAGGTTGAAAAGTGTTAATGACTTCGCTTTGTCTGTCTGTCCGCGCTCTAGCTCCAGTAAATATTTATGAAATTTCTTGAAACTGTTATATGTTATTCAAGTTCACTATCGGACGTTCCCTATTGAAAATGGAGTTTGTACCTCTACTGGTTTGTGTACAGGGACACCCGAAAGTATTTCAAAGCATTGCGTTCTATGAGAGGTATTTCTATAAATCATATTTTAATACATTCACCGTAGACGTATCTTAATGAAATTGAAATGTGTTATTCAGGTTCACTATTGGATGTTTCCTGTATAAAATGGAGGGAATACCACCATCGGGTTATACACAGGGACACTCAAAAGTATTCCAAAGCATTGCGTTCTATGAGAGATATTTCTATAAATCAAATTTTAATAACTTTAGTTTCCACGAAATTTTAGGAAATTGAAATATGTTATTTATATGCACAAAAGAATGTTTTGCATGGAATATAGCATGACAAGCATTATATTTACAGGGTGGCACAAAAATATCCTGATAAATTAAGAGCTACTAATAAAAAAAATTGCTAGATGTGTACTTTCGTTTACGTTAAGCGTTTTTAACACTTTCTAACATTTTTAACACTTTCCAACAAGGTTGAAAAGTATTTAGGACTTCGGTTTGTCTGTCTGTCTGTCTGTCTGTCTGTCCGCGCTCTAACTCCCCTAAATATTTATGGAATTTCTTGAAACTGATATATGTTATTCAAGTTCACTATCGGACGTTCCCTATTGAAAATGGAGTTTATACTTCTACTAATTTGTGTACAGGGACACCCGAAAGTATTTCAAAGCATTGCGTTCTATGAGAGGTATTTCTATAAACCATATTTTCATACCTTTACTGTAGACATATCTTAATGAAATTGAAATATGTTATTTAAGTTCACTATTGGATGTTTCCTGTATAAAATGGAGGAAATACCACCATCGGTTATGTACAGGGACTCTCAAAAGTATTCCAAAGCAATGCGTTCTATGAGAGATATTTCTATAAATCAAATTTTAATATCTTTACTTTCCACGAGGTTTTAGGAAATTGAAATATGTTATTTATATGCACAAAAGAATGCTTTGCATAGAATATAGCGTGATTAGCATTAGATTTACAGGGTGGCACAAAAATATCCAGTTATATTAAGAGCTATTAATAAAAAATTGCTGGAATTGTACTTTCGTTTACATTAAGCGTTTTTAACACTTTCTAACATTTTTAAGTGTGAATATGATTTCAGTTTGTGTATCTGTCTGTCTGTCTGCCCGCGCTCTAACGCCTGTAAATATTTATGGAATTTTTCGAAACTGATATATTTTATTGAAGTTCACTATCGGAAGTTCCATATTGAAAATGGAGTGAATATCTCTCCCGGTTTGTGTACAGGGACGCCCAAAAGTATTCGAAAGCATTGTGCTCTATGAGTGTTATTTTTATAAATGTTTTCCCTATAGAATGTTCCCCATTTAAAATGACATTAATAGGTCCTGTAACACTAGTTTGTTTACAGGAACAACAACAACAACAAAAAAAAAAATAAATAAATAAATAAATACATAAATAAATAAAATAATGCCATTGTATTACGTTTTAGGACAGACATTTTTGAAGGTTATATTTAAAAATCTTTCTACTGTAAAAATCATAAAAGTGTTGAAGTGTATTGTTAATATTCTAAAATAATGTTTTGTATAGAATATGATATGATTAACTTTCTGATTTATAGAGCTACACTAAAATATTCAGCGAGATCAAAAGCTGTAATTACAATCTAATGGCTGCATTTTCTTTTGAGTTAAGCCTTTTTAACACTTTCCAAAATGCCTAAGAGTAATTTTAAAATCAATTAGTCTATCTGTATATTTTTCAGTCCTTCTGTCTGTTGTTTGATAACGTAGGCAAAGAATATTAAAAGTTATTCGATACAACAATTACGTACAGTTGGAAAGTGTTACTAATCAATGCGTACTGCATGATTTTTCTTTCTTGTTTTTTTTTTTTCTTCACAATGGTCCTGTTAAGTTTAATTCATTTATCATCTTTTGAAGTTGAAATATGTTTTACCATAAACGGAGAAAAAATATAGTACAGTAGCGCTACATGTTGGCCGATATGCACCCAACTTGAATCAGTGTAGCCTTTTATTGTGCAAAATGGAAATTTTAGTCTTTTATAAATAAAGTTGCAGCACATCAACCACTTGTTGAATGATGTGCACCAAAGTTAAAACACACTAATTCAAGTCAAAGTGCCACCACATACGATTTTTTCTGAAAGTTTGCGCACTATTCCTTGATCTAAAGAGGCCACAATTTTTTTTATTACAAACACAAGCAGGAAGACCTCATCCTAAAAAATGATCAAAACGCATTCAGGACGTTTTTAAAAATAAACATCAAAAACCAGAAGCAGATATTTTTTCTAGAAAACATTCTTCTTATGTATATATAAGAAAAAAAAAATATATATATCTATTTCATTCATTAAAATTATATATTAGCAATTTTCAAATTTAACAAAATAGGAAAAAATAAATAAAAACTTTTAATATTCTTAATTTAATGTATTTTAATTCATCATTATTTGTAAGAAAAGCGGAAATATTAGATAAATATAGATAATATAAATTAGCATCATAATTTTTTTACATGACATTAATTATAAATATTCTTTAAACGATTATTATAAGTAAAATGATTAGGTGATTTTTACATAATATTCTTTAAAAATAATGGTGTTTAAACTTTTTTTTTTTTTTTACAAACAGAAAATCTTTCACTAATAGCAATAAAAAATATTTTTTTTTTCTTTTCCACTATCGAAATAAAAATTTCTATTTATTTTCATCTAATGGAGTTTTCAAATAAAGTCACTTAATATGTTTAATGCAGAACGTGGTTCAATACGTCTTCTTATAATAGGATCAGTTTAAAATATTCATTAAACATAAATAGAATCAATTAGCATTTTTTAATGTGACATTTTCGAAACATTAAACCTGCCTTAACATCATTAATAGTTTTATCTACATTCATTAAGAAAATTGTTGATATCATTTAATTAATTAAAATTTTATAAAGGTCATAAATTTGTTAAATTATCTTTTATTATTATTTTTTTTTAGAACTAATTTAGTCCCATATAATTAAGCGATTGTTTAAATTATTAGTAAAAAATACATTAAAATCATAATTTATAAATGTAAAGAAAAATATATAAATATTTTATTTCCCTTTAAATATATTTTTGTTAATTATCTTAGAATGTTTGGTGATTGGAAAATATCTTAAAGAATTAAGTCTGATTTTTGTTAATATTCATTAAATGAAAGTAACACATTATTTCAAAATATTTAATTATACTTAGACTGTTTTTACTTAATTTCAACGAATATATATATATATATATTCTATTAATTAAAGAAATATTTTTTTAAAGTCATAAATCATATAACATGGTATATTTTCCACTTTATTTATTTATTGGAAATATTAATCGATGCGTCATAAACATGTAAATAATACAGTAAAATAATAATAATTAGAGTTTAAAACATTTATGCTTGTATTAAAAAGCAACGTGCACTTTAAAATGATTTTTACGGCAGCTAAAATATATTTTTAATTCTGGTTTTTCTATGTATATATGTATGAGAAGCATGATATTACAAAATGACAGCTACGTAACATTGTAAGAAATAAAACTATATCAGTATTTTATTTCCAAGACAACATTTAAAGATTTAAATATTCATACTCCGATATTTGATATACGGAAATATTTTCCAGATATATGCAAAATATAACATGTACAGTCGGTAACAAAAGTGTCCAAATACTAGCAAAGATTCCTATGTGAAAAAAGTACACTTCATACGGTTTTGTTAAATAAATCCTTGTCGAATTCTATTCTTAGTCAGTGTAAGAACATGATTCGATAAGGATTTATTTAACAAAACCGTACGAAGTGTACTTTTTTTACATGGGAATTTTTGCTAGTGTTCGGACACTTTTGTTACCTACTGTACATATTATATTTTGCATATATGTGGAAAATATTTCCGTATATTAAATATCGGAGTATGAATATTTAAATCTTTAAATGTCGTCAGGGAAAAAAAATTACAGATATAATTTTATTTCTTACAATGTTATCTAGCTGTCATTTTGTAAGATCACTTTTTCATTCATTCATTCAAAATAAATAAATAAAACAAAGGAGAAAGAGAAAATATAAAATTCATGATAAATATCTATTTCATGAACATGCTAAAAAAATCCGATAAACTTAAAATCTTAGCATATAAAATATATCCAAAAATTTGTCATGTGCTTGCTATCACAATGATTTCAAAACACCAAGTTACCCAGAATACATATATTCTCTAGTCTAAATATTTTTCCCAATATCCCTAACAACGTGAAAGGGAATTGAGATATATCGTCCCGAATGACACATTACCTAACAGCTAGGTAACACATAATTCAATCTACACTACAGTCTACCTCTCAATGTTACTTATTGCTCTAGACATACTATAAACACCTGGGTGTCTTGTGATGTTACAAGTTTACAGTTCGCAGACTACAGATATTTTCGGAGATCCCGCAGGATACGAATTTTGTGATAGTCCTCCCTCTCTGCCACCCACGAACTGTTTCTCTGGAGATTTTCCAAAACATTCAGGCTTGTCCTCTTCAATTTAACTGCAAGATGTGTCTACTATAAAGAGACTATAAATCAGAATCATGAGAGAGTGTGTAGGGTGGTGCATTCATTTACTTGGAGAGCGAGCACCCCCTCTGGGCTATCCCAAGGGAGGATGTGGTAAGAGATAATTTGTAAAGTGAAATTAATTTGGAGTACTTTCTGTGTCAGGGTGAGATTTATAGCCAGAGGTGGGTGTCGCCGAAATTCAATATAGAGCTCATGTTGAATCAGCTCTTAATAAAGAGACGAATCTATGTCACACTGTCACGATATTCGGCGCACGTGCTTAAATCATATATTGTAAGCCCTATAAATTTGAACTCTCAGGAAACAACTGAAATGTTCAAATAATCGAAAATTTGAATTAACTAAAAGATGAATATTAAACAAAATATGCGTAATAACAATACAATTAACATTAATGCGTAATAGTAAAATCTTTATTTTAAGGAATATTGGGATTCAAGTGTTAAAATAAATAAATAAATATATATATATTACAAGTTATATAGGGTAAGTGCACCAGTGATTGACACTTTAAGAGCAATCTCTGATGTTTTGAATGTTCTAGTCATCAGAAAATATTTTTTGGAATCTTAAGTTAATACATATGGCATGAAAGACATTCAGAACCACATATATGTTAAAATATATACATTTGATAACAATTATTTTTTTTATGAATTTTTATTTGACACCCACTCAATGTTCCAGTAATTGACATTGCCAGTTTTTCTTTTTATTAGTAATTGACACCCTATGATCCAGTGTTTGACACTGCTAGTTATTCATTTTACCAGTTATTAGCACCCTATGCTCCAGTGTTTGGCATAAAATGTTAAAATTCTTATATGTAAAATATATGATTTTATTATTTTTCTTATTTATTAATTACTGCAGGATAGATGTCAATTACTGGAGCATCTACCCTACTCGCAGAAGTAGCAAAACTATTGGCAATATTAATAGAACAGGAGAAAATGATTAAGGGGACTGATCTCCGCCATGTTAAATTCCTCAATTTTATATACATTTTTCTCAGAAACGATGAAAGAAAGAGTTATAAAATTTTTTATTGCAATTAAAGTAGACTGTTTTCCATACTTTAACAGACCGTTTTCTTTCTAATTGAAACTGAAAAACTATTATTAATTATTTAAAGCTATGTTAAAATTATGTATATGTTAATTATTAAAAGCCATATTAAATTCACCATTTTTATGTATCCCTTTTTCAGAAATGGGAAAGATAGAGCTATAACATTTTTATGGCAGTTAGAATAGTATGTTTTACATACTTTAACAGACCATTGTTTTCCAGGTGAAACAGAAAAAATTATTATAAGTTACTGAAACTCATTAACATTTTTGGTAAAATTTCCCTATTTAAAATAAATTGTTTTGAATAAAGCATCAAACCTATGTGTTAAAGTGCATGATATAACATAAATATCATTAAAAATCTTAGTTTTTAAGTTTAATAGATATATTAAGGGAAAAAAAGAACATAAATCTGAAAAAATCACGTTTTGATAAAAACTTATGTAAAGTTATAATTGCCAACAGTAATCTATGAAGTGCACTTAGAAGGAATTAAAAAATTGCAATTTATTATTTATTTATTTATTTATTTATTTTTATCTAAAAAATATGTGATACAACGTAGGAAAGATAAAAGTTTAAACTATTTAATAATGTAAAATGTAGAGATCGATTATTTGGTTGAATTTTGTTGTGGCGTTATAAGTAAATTAAATAAATAATACACTCGCAACGTTTGCTTTGAAAATCAGTGAACATGATTATGCTTTTATATGGTTACGGAAATAACGCCTTTTCAACTAATTAAAACATATCATTGTTTTTGTTATTGCATTAATAAAAAAAAAAAAAAAAAAAAAAAATACTAAGCATATCTGTAGGGCTTTCAATTCAAAATTAATTGTCTGAATCAATATATTTTTCAGACTGAGAGACCGACTTTAATATAGATTTTGCAGAGAATTAAAAATGTGAATTGTCTAGTTATTGAAATAATAATTCTATAAGATATCTATTCTATCACAGTGAAGTAACAGTAAAATTACAAGAAGTGAAAAATAACATCACGATCACATCAAGTTAATAATAATAATAAATAATAATAATGGACGTTATTTGGTGACAGTGACTGTATTGTGAAATAAATGTAATGCCACAGGGGGTGAGCAGTTTCAAAATCATATTAAGAGTAAAATCTCATTTCTTTCCCAGTAATGTTCATTGGTTTTTTTTTTTTTTATGCCGCAATTTTCCAATATTTTTTTCTTCGTTTTAATCTATTTTGAAACATTTGGTTTTCCTCTGTACGCTAGATACCAGCACTATAGTCCAAAATCTATCAAAGGATGTTTTATAAGAATCTAAACGAATCTTTAAGGTTCTTAAGTAGGCGCGAGTTCATAGATGCTGCTTTAATAATGCACACGTGCCTAGTTTTTTTTTTTTTTTTTGTGTGCGCTTACTTAAAAAACTTATTTACTTATTAAATTAATTATTATTTAAGATTACTATATCGATGTTTCAAACGAATAATTTCTCGAAACTTATTATAACTATAATAGTTATTTATTTTTATTTTTATCTATTATTATTAATTTTTTTTTTTTACATATTTATGATTAGCTATGTGTCTAACATTTATTTTTAAATTTACTTTGGCAATTTTCAAACGGAAATATGAAGTTAAATTTAAAAGACAGCTAACACTAATATTTATGTAACTCAAGAGTTCGTTATTTGATAATAATAACGTGAAATAAGAGTTACGTCATATGAGCTGAAAAAAGCCAAAGGAGATAGTAATAGGATCTTAGTAAATTACATAATACTTCTCGAGTAAACAATTTTGATAATTTCTATGCATGCTCGTGAGTATCGTTCCCTAATATCCGGCCGCAGACATCGCCAAGGGATCTTCATGTTTATGATTAAGAAACTTAAGTTTATTCTTTATTAAAAATTCCTTAAAAATAGGATACATTAATCTCATAATACCAAAACGATCGAATTCCTGAGTCATTAAAGGATTTCAGGTTGTATTATTTAGTTACTTATTTAAAAAAAAAAAAAAAAAAAAAAAAAAAAATCATTCTAGCTGCGTGTGTGTTTGTTGCACATTTAAAACTGTCTAAAATGACGATTTTTTTTTTTTTTTTTTTTTTTTTTAATCGATTATTGTCATTTATTAATTTTGAAAATATTTTTTTTTTAGTTTACACATTCACTTCACATGTTGAATACTAATTTTGAAATTTTATTTATTTATTATAATTAAGTAACTAAATATATATTTCTTTTTCATATTTTAAACACACCAAAAATACCAGAAAAAATAATATAGAGTTACAGAGATATTTTTACAATTAATTTAGCAACTGTTTTTTTTTTTTTTTTTTTTTTTTTTTTTTTTTTAATAAAGGCCTATTGTTTAAAAAATAAATCACAATAAGTAAATCCTATTTAAAGGTAGCTTTAAAATATTTATTATAAAACAATAATCAAAGAAATATACCTATTTACTTATTTATCAATTTCGTTGCACCAATTATATACATAGAATTATGATTTGAATGTTAACAAAAAACCTATTTTTGTTTATAAACCTCCAAAAATTCCCCCCATTTTCTAATATAAAACACAAAGTTTTAAATCCAACAAATTCCGCTAAATAGGTCTTAAAACTCAGCGGTTTAATCTTTAACACCGATCTCCAACTGTAAAAATTATAGCTCGTTACAAAAAGAAGAAACTTCGTGACTAGGTAAAGTGCTAAAAATAAAAAAAGAAAAGAAAAATGGAGGCCTATCCGAGACTTGGGTAAACTGCAATCAAACCTGTTCCAGGTATATATTACGTTTGATCGTATTTTCTTTAGACCGGTGTTACGTCTGGAAGTATAATTTATTTGGCAGGCACATGATCTACCACTTACATATATGATTGAAGCAAAGGAAATTGCTGTGCTGTCACAACTAGTGTATCTAATATCTCGTAGCCTGATTAGCAGAGAATTGCTAGATAAAGTTATTACAAGATATTGAGCAAACTACGTTCGGTTTAATGTGTAATATAAGAAGTTTGTTTTCAAATGTAACTATAATTTCCTTAAATATAATGCGAGGTAATTTATCATTTTTAATATATATTAGTTTGTTAATATCATTACTTTTTGATATTAGAGATTTGGTATTTGAAGTTCGAGATAAATAGACAATAAGGAATGTATTTGAAAATAATATACTTAAGCTCAACATTTATCGTCAGCTGTTAAAATTTAAGCCTTAAATTGGAGAAAATGTTTAATACAAGACTGTAATATTCCTAATAAAATAATATAATTACATTAAAAAGAAGCGTCCTATATGATAAAGGTAGTATTTAAGTCATAAAATTTGATCTAGTAAAAATAAACGAATGGATATTTATTACTATTTTTAATTATTTATTTTTATTCTTGTTGTCTTTAAGTCTATTTTTAAAAGTAGGAAGTTTAAAAAAACATGATTTACTACTGAGAAATGAAATGTATATTAAAATTTGTTTCTCTATTTAAATATTTTCTAAATTAAATAAATTTTGAAATGCTAATTGTAGGGAGTATTATTCAATACTCATGAATGTAAATATTTCAGTTCATGAAATAATCACAGTTTACATGTTTAATTAAAATAAAATTAAAAAAGAAAAGGGAAAGAAACAAAACTTTTCGTGTTACGTGGCTAAAAAGTATACTTATTACAGTATTTCTGTATAGAATAGTTTCGTGTAATTACAAATATATGAAGCAATTGTTACAATTTTTTTTTTTTTTTTTTTTTTTTTTTTTTTGCATGTATTATCCAAAAACAAATTTTTCACAGCAATTTACTGAAAATTGTTAGTCTATTCATTATCTTTTTTTTTTTTTTTACTGTTTTCTGTATTGATAATAAAAAAGCACTGGTTTAGTGAAAATGTTTGACTTCTGCTTTTAATTAGATTTTAATTTTTTTTTAGATATTCTGGACACTGTTTAGTCATTCTTATAAAATGTCAATTTGTTTACGCAACTTTTGTGAATGCTATGCCTCAAGAAATAATGTATAGAATTCCACGACTATTTAAATTAATAGAATCTTCACATATATTGGTGCTAATTATATTTTCGATATATATATTGCTCTGCAGGTTGGACTGCTATTTTATCAACTTATGGTAAGGTAATATCTCAGTTTGGATACTGTATAAGTGCATCAAATTTGATAAATGAAATGGTTGTCATAATAAATTATAATGATTAAATTTGGGTGTAAGTGAACCGACAGATGACGTCGCAAAGCTACAGTTATTTTTCTATAATTTTATTTTAATGGTAGATGTAATGAATGAGTTACTTTTTAACTGCTGTGAATTTATTCATCTATTTTGATACAGAAAAATATTAGGTTTAATAATATTGCAACGCGATCATATGAATACAGTCGAACCTCGTTAACGTGAACACTGTTAACGTGGATTACTTTTAACATGAACTGTTTCCACAGTCCCCGTCAAAATGAAGATTAATTTAGTTATATGGAGATTAGTTACCAATAGCATGAACTACTGATAACATGAACAAATTTTTTATCCCCCCTTGAGATTCACGTTAATGAGGTTCGACTGTATTTACAGTAATTTTATTCATATTTATTTAAATCACAGTTATCAGTACATACAAGATAAGAATTTTGATACTTACCACATTTTTATTTTCCTAGTTTAAATGTTCAGAAAAAAAAGTCTTTCAGAAATTCGTTTTTCATATGAAAAATACACAAAATTAAAAAAAAAAAAAAAAAAAAAAAAAAAAAAATTACAATCATTGTGCTAACCCACGCAACCGTTGTAAACACGTGAGCATGTAACTACACTTTCAGTAATATGGTATCATTTTACCTCAAGTTATTAGATGTGATGTAAGTTGAGGTAGAGAAAAAGAACTTAATGTTCTACAGCCTTTTAGCTTCGTGTCTCAATTAGCTCTGTTATCAAATGTTACATTAAGCTTCTGACATGAACAAGGCAATCTATATCTAAGGAAGTTCATAAAACAGAGGACTCTGGGAATTGCGTGATGGCGGTTGCACCTGTTGCTAACAATAAAATGTTGGTTTTTTATATTTACAAGACTGGAAATGTAATGTTCACATTTAATACAGTTCCTTACCTGCGTCTTTTACTCTTCCTTGTTTGGTAACCGCTTTATTTTATATCAGTATATGTTAATCTGCGAGTCATGTACTGAAATATCAAGAAGATGTATTGATAATTTGAAAAATGTGTTTTAGTTTTTTCCGCTGTAAGAGATATTTAGATATTGCATGCTTTAAAAAAGTGCAATTTACTTGACTTTCATGCTCCTGAATTATAATAACGTTGTTAGATTCTGATTGCAGATATTATAGACAAGAAAGATATTGTAAAAAAAGATATTGCAAAAATTGATGTTGGTAACATTTGGAAAGACAATTTAATAACATTTATTTCCGAAGATATTAACTGTACAGATATAGTTATAATTTTCTTACTTCACAATTAGTTAGTTTTTCAAATTTAGAAATTTCTTTTACTTATTACAGTGTAACAGTTTTGTTTAAAATTATCATACTTTTGACATAAATTCATTGTTACAGTTTAATCGAGTCTTTAAATTATATTTCATATGCAATATAACGAAATAAACGAAAAAAAAATTTCTCCAAACTTAATTAAAATCATGAGTTTTAATATTTAGCAGATAACATATTAAAATTTTTTCTCAATTTTAATTTGGAAGGGAAAAAATATCTGATTTCAATCTTCTCAGAAAATGTTTAAAAAGATAATATATTACCGGCTTCATTAAAAAAATATATATATTTAAAATTTTAAACATATTTAAACTAATCTTAAACAATAGAATAAAAAGTACATACAGCGCAAAAAAAATATTTTTTTAAATATACCATTATCACTCATCGGTAACAAATTACATAATGTAATTATTTTACAGTAATTTGTTTTTCATTTACCTCTAGAACTAGTGAAACATAAATTTCTATAATTTTCGTATCAATAGAAAATTTTCACATGATTAAAAATGATTTTTAACTGATCACGAAAGTTTTAACATGCTAAATTTCATAATTTTACTGATTAAGATTAAAAGAAAAGTAATTTGTAATAATAATAATCGATAAATTAATATCCAAATCTATCATATTCTTTATAAATACTGTGTCTAATTCATTACAAAATTCAATCTTCGTTCAGATAAAATTTAATCTTCGTTAATTCAGATCGAAATATGATGTGTGTGTATGTATATATATATATATATATATATATTATAAAATTATATATTAATATAAATAAATTGGATTGTGTATTAATCAATTGCTTAAATCCTTGAAGTAAATTATGACAGAGACATAAGCTAAATAAGGCAAACCGAATTAAATTTATATGCCAGGAAGAAAAAAGTTTTCAATTAAATCTCCTGAAAAATCGTCATAATTTAAATAAATATAGCATTTGCCTCAATTTTTTTCCCAGAAAAGAAAATTCACCTTGGTTGGTTAAAATTATTGGCGCAATAAATTTTATAGCACTGATTCTCAACATGTCATAAATTCCGAGTTGGTTTTGGAAATTATACAATAACAGCGCAATTCTTGAAGTAAATTATAACTGACTACATAAGTTAAATTAGCCAAGTAGAATTAAATATATGTCGAAAAAGAAAAAAAAAATCTTTAAATTAAATCACCAGATAAACCTTATTACTTAAAGAAATATACCATTATCTTATTTTATTTTCCCCAGAGAAGAAAATTCACCTTGGTAGGTAAAAATTATTAGCGGAATCAATTTTACAACACTGATTCTCAACAAGCCATAAATTCAAACTTGTTCTTGGAAAATGTACAATAGCAACCAGTTTTAAAAGAATAACATACACACACAAAAAAAGCATGTTTATAGAATTATTTATAGCATCCGAATCTGTCTTCTTCCCAAACAACCACCTTCTGAGATGCTGTGCAACAAAATAACTTTTAAGAGATGTACTCCAGAGAGAGAGAGAGAGAGTCAACCCCATTGAGACCATCTTTTGGCTATTTTTGGAGATGACCCTCTTCAAACCTCAGCGTCTGCTTTACATAAAGGGAGATATGTGGAAAAGGCTTGTTGAAAATCAGCACGTGTTGGGAGGGAGAAAATGACATTAACACTTCAACAACACTCCACCTTCACAACTATTTAGTGGCTTTTCAAATGGCAGTGAATCCTATTTTTAAAGAAGAAAAAATATCACTGAAGAGTTGTCTTTATTTATGACTTAAGCATGTGTTTCTGGACTGAATTTTCGTTTTAAACATATCTAAAGTATATCATTCTCGTGCTTTATGAATTCTTAGATGTTATGTTTTCTGATGCCATCTAAATATATTGATGAGCAGAAGGTGAGGTTAACGTCATACTTTTTTTTTGTTTGTTTGTTTGTTTTTTTTACTCTAAACTAAAAGTTAAAAATAATATTTATATTCACTTGTTTATGTTTCCGCTCAATTTAAAACAAGAATCTAAATGTGACAAACTGATGTCATAATTTTCAAGTGATGAAAGTAATTTCATTCTCGTTCCGATTTGTAAAGTAAAAAAATATTTTCAATCGCTTTTATTTAACTTGTTTGTTTGTCTGAGCCAAATATTCCAGTCAGTTTTTAATGTACTTCCAACCACCAAACAGATTTTGGTCAAAAGTTGCACAATATTTTGTAGTTGACGAAAATACGAAGAAATGCCAGCGTTTTAATTATATCTGGAGCATTGTTATCACCCGCCCTTTCTACAGATCACTTTTCTTAATCGGTAATTTCCACCCTATATAATCGTAAAATTACATGTTCGAGAAATTTTCACTACAGTTAAAGGGGTGTGAAAAAGGGTGGGTAATAACATTGATCTCTTATTCTAGAAATTAAAAAAAAATAATTATAAAATTTTTTTAGCTTGTGGCCCATGATATTCGAAAAATGTTAAATTTACCACGAAATACATGTAGTTTTTAAAAATATTTTTGGTTTTTACGTGCAAAGCACTACCTAATGGACGTTCTTGAACTAATATATGTACCGGGTAGTAATAATAAATAAATAATATGTTATTTAAAACGTATTGCAGTTTTCACTGAAATAGCAGAAAGACAAAATATTTTTTTAAGTAATGAAAGATTCATAGTGAAATCTGTTTTTTTTTTTTTTTTTTTTTGTCCATCAAGTTGCATTTTAATTTTAAAATGACTTTTTTACAGTGGTGTAGTACATTTAAAAATGTAACCCGAACTATAAATGTGACGGCTGTCTTTTATGAGAACGGCCATCTGACATTGGGAATTCTCATAATAAAGCTTAAAGAAACAATGCGTTATCTCTTAACAATATGATGATTTTCTTTTTAGAACGATTAACAGCAGTAATAATAAACAATAAAGTATAACTTAAATATTCGCTAACATCTGAAATCATATGACGAGTTTTTTTTTTTCTTACATACACACACACACACACACAGTCGAACCTCGTTAAAGTCAATTTCTAGTAGGATACAAAAATTTGTTCATGTTATCAGTAACACTCAGAAACAATTCTTCTTTTTGACGGGGATAGTGGAAACAGTTCATAAACACGAATTATTATTCCTATTTTAGGTTAGATACTGCGCTAGTATTTAAAGCTTTACGCAATACTTTGACTCGAAAAATACACCCGAATAATTTTTTTATGGAAGCCGATAAAAAAAAAAAAAAAAGAATAATAATGAATATTTAAATTTCATTTATTTACGGAACGTAATTTCCATTTCTTATTATTTTAGAAATTTCATTTCATATTACAATACTGTTTACGGAATAAGAATAATAAACAATAACTATTTTTAAACAAAGCAAAAATAAAATCAATTTTGTATGCTTAAAATTTCTTTTTTTCTCATATTTCTACGGATGCAATTTCCATCCAAGATTGTCATTTTTTTTTTTTCTTCCGAAAAATGTGTCAATTTTTAAATAATTGCTTAAAAAGAACATGATTTACAATTCAATCCTCGACTGAATTCATAAATCTGGAAAAGCAATATGTGTTAAAGAAAAGAAAGGAAAGATCAAATTTCGAGGAAATATCATTTTTCTTGTCAAAAAAGGAAATAGTTTTTCGTTTCTGCTAAACATTAAATAATGAAAAAGCATCATTTAAGCGTGATACATATTTCTTCCCTTTTGTTCCGTTTACATATTTTATCTCGGGGGAACATTTGTTGCTGCATCATGAATATGCAGTTTTTACCAATCCATCTCGACCAAACATCTGCTATACGTATTTATTATGACATATGCATCGTAAAAGATTACGTTCAGGAGGCCTGTCTATGCTCTTACCCACACTTGCATGTTATTACTTTACTTGAATAAGTGTTAGATGGGGTATTATATTTAATAGATTTTTTTTTTTTTTTTTTCGCGTGTGTTATTCAAGATGCATAAAAATTATGGATTTTATTGAAAATTTATGATAATGTGATAAAATCAGAATCCATAAAAGTTCAAAATTTGAATTTTTATTTGAATGCAGGTTTTTATTATTATTATTATTAAATATGTATATAAAATGTTGCGTTATTGGATTGTAAAAACATAAAAAAAAAATAGTTCACATTTTTTTTTCTTTTGGAAATTATGAATGAATTTAAGAAGTATAATGGTAAAACAAGTGTAGATTATAAATTGGATTTTTTTTTTTACATAAAATGCCTTATATGCCATGATAAATAAGTATTATAAATAACAATACCGGCCTGATACATTTAAAAATGCTGTTAGTTTTTTTTTTTTTTTTTTTTTTTTTTGTAATTCCAATGACTGCATTCATCAACTTTTGAGAGAAAATATCTTCAACAATTCCATTGAAATGTTTAAAATGTTTTAATTTCTACAACATTTTTTCTCGTTCGAATAGCAGGTTACCAGAAAAAAATAATTTCTTAAAAATATCTTGTCAAATTCATTTTTTTCCTCCAAAATGTTTTTTTTCTTCTAAATTTTCGTGAATAAATAAATAAATAAATAAAAGACATTTCCTTTCTTAAATATTTTACCTGGACGAAGTGTAGTTTATCGGGGTAAACTAATTTTTTCCCTGCAATATAACACCCGTCAGATCGATTTATATGCATAAAACATCCTTGATCTTAATTCAAAAGTCGAAAATTGTTTGTTTTTCGTAATATTTTATGCTATAAGTGGCTAATGAACTGATAACAATGCCTTTATTCTAAACTGACTATAACAATACTTTTAAATAAAATAGGCGTCTGTCCACAAACAAAATGCGCGCACGTATATAGAAAATAATGATAGAAAATATATGCATATATATAAGGCAATAAATTGTGTATTTTTCTTATATCAATGTAATTTTTCAGGAGATGTATATATACAAAAAGGTGCAAACCTAGTAACTTTCGTGACTATCCATAACAATCACATCTATTAACCCTTTAGCGTTCAATACTTAATTTATTTTAAAAATTACTAAACTAATTTTAAAAATGGCTTTTAGACACATAGCTGATCATAAATATTTAAAAAATGAAAAATTAGCATTGTTCCTTTTCGAGAAATTTTCGGTTTGAAACATCTGTAAGTAAACCTTATTAAATTCAAATAATATTTAATTTAATAAATAAATCACTTTATAAGTAAACATTATCGACAACAAAAACTCATAAAAGTTGAATAGATCCCAACATTTCAAGTTATTCCGGAATATTTTAACCCTTTGCGGTGCAAGGTAATTCGGATTATTTAAATTACACTGCCACCGGAATTTACGAACATAATTAAAATAGAAGAAATTTTAAATTTTCACGTTAAAAAAGGGGCCTTTTCTGCTATGTTATAAATGTAAATTTTTGCTAAAAAATTTCCGGGATGAGTTTTTGCTCTTGAGAATTAAAATTATGTGTTCCATCATCGGGAACACTGCGACTGAAAGGGTTAAAACACACACACACACAAAAAAAAAAAAAAAAAAAAAAAAACTTAGATGGGAATATATCTGTACTGATAAGTATAAAGGATTTAAGTCCAAAAATGTCGATTTTGAGTTAAGTACATAGTCAGACTCAGAAAAAAATTCTCTATCGATTGGTATAAAGGATTTAATTCTATGTCATTTAGTCTTTGAGAAAATCCAATGGTAAAAAAAGGAACAATTCAGAAATGTACCATTCATGTATGGTATAAAATATTTAATTCAATTTTTCCCGTTATTAAATGAAGGTTGACAACCACTGAATGGTATAAAGGGTATAAATCAACGAAATACCTTTTTCCTAATCGATTCTTCTGATTTGTTTTTAGCTAGTTAAACTTTATTTTTCGTCTCCTGAAAAATCAAGAATATGGACTTAAATCCTTTATACTTATCAGCACAGATATATGTTCATGATTTTTTCTTCAAAAAATTCCTATTATTTTTCCTAGTTCATAATGATTTATAAATAAATTTTTATTCTCTAATAATTATTCTTATAACAAAATCTTACTCAATTTTCAGTACTGAATTTTCCAACCCTTATAAATATTTTATATTTCCAACCGTAATAAATATTTTATTTCATACTATATCCTGAAAGTAATAATGCTTCAGGCTTTAAACTATATTTCATATTGAAAAAATATATATATATTTTAATCCTATCATATTTTTTTCCAGTCTTGTCAGAAACAGAAAAATAAAAGAAAATCTTGAATTAATATTCAAAATAAATTGTCTAAAAAATACTTCTCGATTCCGAAAAAAAAAAAAAAAAAAAAAAAAAAAGAAAAGAAAAAATAGAATTACATTTCTATAACAAAACACCGCTTGCGGTCATTGAATTTTCTTTTTTTCCCAAATAATAAAACCGTATAAATTTTACATTTTTATTGATTCTGAAACAGGATTAGGGAGCTTTAGAGAATGAAAATAAAATTTTAAGGATGCCGTCAAAATAAAGAATAAAAAAAAAAAAAAAAAAAAGAGAGAGAGAGAGAGAAAGACTAAAAACATTTCATTCGTGTAGAATTTCTTGGAGTACAAATAAGGGATTTGAAATTATTTCGCTGAAAATTTTTTAGTTCTTTTCCAACAATCCATGTACTCAAAGTTACTTTAGCTAATAGTCTGTGAGATGATAGATTTTTTATTTTTTATTGTTTTTTAAATGGTTGGTTTTTATATCAGGGAATATTTCTAATTCATTTTGTTGTAGAATTATTTTCAAAATATTCATATATTTATTTTTTATATTGATAAATAAAAGAATTTTTTTTCATATGTTTACGAAAAAAAAAAAAAATCGGAACTTTTTTTTTTTTTTTTTTTTTTTATGAATACCAAATCATTTGGTATCTTAGCCAATGAAAAAATATTGACTTTTAATATATATAAGTCTGAATTACCAGGTATCGATTTGGTTTAACTTGAACTATTTGCAGGGTTTTAAATTTGCTTGTTGTATTGTACAAATTATATTACAAGTTGATTTATTTTCTATGAATACCTTTTATTTGTACATATCATTATAATTGTACTAAATATTAAAGTATAATTACGTGTCTCAATTTTAAATAATTTGATTATTCTTTAACTTGAAAAACGAGTAACTTGTATATAGGCTAATGTTTCTTTACATTTTTTCTTTCTTTTTTTCTATTTTTTTTTTTTTTTTTTTTTTTTTTTTTAGGGAAAAACAAGGTTAATTTTATTAAAAGTGGGAGATGACCAGACCAATACTCGAACCTGGGACTTACGGCTGAACGAGCCAGTACTACAACTGAGCTACCAGATCGATATCTGATCTGCGGTAATCGTTCATATGGAAAATGTGAAATTTCATTTCATTGAGAATATATACGCAGCTTAGAAGGAAAGTTTGTTTCTTCAAGCCAACTATAGCTAACTACGGACTAACATGTATAATTATAGATATATTTTATAAATGTTCTGCTTTAATTTAGTGCTAAGTCCTATCTCCGTCAATATGCATTAAAACGTCTTCTGTTTTGTAGCCAACCTGGAATAAAAAAGAATAGACACCAGTATGTATTTAGACAAATTATTTTTCCTGGTCTTATAAAGAAAAAAAGATTTTCATTATTTTGATGAAACTAGAGAAAAAAAGATTTTAAAGATTATATGTCAATTCAAAGCCTCCTAATGCAGATGCCCTCCGCGTGGCTCAGAAACCTGGCAACATTTCAAGCGGTAGACAGCGCCATCTGGTACAGATAGCGCGACTTTTGTATTCAACTGTCACGAATAATTTTAAGTTGTGATATATGGATATGTATAATCGACGTTTCTTCGATTCTATTCGCTTTTTATGTATATCAAATCCCACTTCAAAAAAAAAAAAAAAAAAAAAAAAAAATTGGTGGCTGTTGAATAAAAAAGTCGCGTAATCTGTACCAGGTGGCGCTGTCTACCGCTTGAACTGTCACCAAGTTTCCGAGCCATGCGGAAGGCATCTAAGTTTAGGAGGCTACGGTAAGTCTCTTAAGATGGGATTGCCGAGATTTTTAAAGTATTTTATTTTGCGCGTAAAATATATATTGATACAAAATTAATTTTATTAATATCGTTTTGTAACTAGTATTTCGTTTAGAAATTGTATTTAAAGGTTAAAATTAAACCTATGGTCCTTCTTTTTAACACGCTTTTATTAGCTTCACCTGTATGTATGTATGTTTGTATTTTTGTAACCGCTCTGGGAGTAAACAAAAAATCTATATTGTAAAAAAAGACTTTCTCTACATGAACGGAGTGGCGTTGTGGTATAGCTCCGCGCTACGAACCTAAAGGTCTAGCGTTCGATCTCAGTCAGGGGAGATTTTTTAAAAATGGTTTTTGTTTAATTCTAAATTATTGTAATTAAAGATTTAAATGTTTGTAAATATTATGGTGTGTCACACACACGATTTTCCCATACCCTGCATTTTAATACTAAGATAGATATTTTGTGCTAGTTCACATTTCTATAAAAGCGTGTTCTTTAATTTTTTAAAACTATAATATTATTTAATGTAAAATCAAACAAGCCTTTAAAAAAATCTTCTGCATCCCAAGAGGATTAGTGCAATTAGTTTTACAAAGAGAGAAACAAAAATCTAGTATGTAATAACTACATTGCTTCTATGGACCAAAAATGCAAATATTATAAACTCCTTTTGGAAATACTAATATAGACAGCGTAAGAACATCTAAAAAGAAGTTTACACGGCTAGTTTGTAGAAAATATGTAGGATCTTCATTGAAAGAACTTTCAGAGACCTAAAATTTATCGATCTAATAAGGACGCCTATAAATTTTTCTGTATTGACTAACTAATGCAAACGGAAATTCGTTTGAAAGTAGTATTTAATAAAAAATTTGGAGATAATTATACGAGCCATTTTTGAGATTTTCTTTTCAACATCCGATTTTCCCCCAAAACTTGGCTAATTTATCTGTACACTGGAAACCAACAAACGCTCACAAAAGGATATCTAACAGAGAGTAAATATATCAAGATCGAAGAAAAATTGGTTTTGCTATTTTTTGAGATACCTACTATGAAATCCTAAAATTAATTAATCAAGCCACCAATTAATTTTTCTGCAGTAATCAACTAATATATACGAAAGCACATTTAAAAGAAGTTTATATAACAAATTGGAAGAAAATCATTCAAGATATTTCTGAGATACAGACATCTTTTCCACTTCCAATTTTCTGTAAAACTTGACAATCTTATCTGCACACCAAACTTGTCTTAATTACAAATATGAGTTGTTCTATCCTTTTTCGTTTTGGAAGTGTGATAGTCAGTAAATACCCCTTGTCCTCACACATGTAATGAATTTATAATAATAATATTAATGAAAACTAATAAAAAACGCATTAATTTTTTTCCTATTAAATATTAGAAGGTTTTTGTAATTTCTCAACAAAAATTTTGCTTTTTAAAACCACAGAAATTTATTTTAAAATTGTATTTCAAATTGTCCAAAAAAAAAAAAAAAATCTATAACCAGATAAATTCTATAACCACTGATAAGTTTTATTTGGTGACAATATATTTCTTCTGATTTGCATACGAACTTGGTATCAATGGAGGATTTGGAAGTTCTGAGTAACAGCACAAATTGTGCTTTCGTTCCAGCTAAAAAGAATCTGCAGAAATATTTGCAGATGACTTGAAGATATTTGGGACAAAAGTAATAAAATTTATAGAATAACTGCAGTTTAAAAGCAAAAAAAAAAAAAAAAAAAATATGCAGTTTAGAAGCAAGTGATATTCTTCTCTTATTATTTTCCTTTTATTGTTCCAAATAACTTTAGATTATCTGCAGTTTTTTTTGATGATTTTCTTTAGTTGGTGTGATATCGAAAATCACATATTCTAAATTATGTATTACATTTCTGATAAATTTAATTCTTTCCCAATTCATTTTCTATCTGTATAAAAAGCGAGTTGATATATGCGGTTTCATTCTTTATTCCTTCTTACAAAAAGAGCAAGCCATACTATTCCTTTCATTTAAAAGAAATAATAATAATAAAAGCAAGAAATGATCTTTCAATCGCTTAATTCTGTGGCGAACAATTCGTTTCATCGCAATTAAATAAAACAGAATAAAATGTTTCCTGATGTCATTTTTAACATTGAACAGATTTCGCATCTGTTACTTATAAATAGAAATCGCGTATTCTTTTAGACTAGGGTTATGAATAAAAATTTAACGATAAAATTCTTGTGGTCAAGAGTTAAGGTTGGTTTGCCAGATTCTCACGAACTGATAACGGATTTTTGGTTACGAAATCAATCGCCAATTTATTTTAAAAAGTTACACTAAATTAGCTGTAACTGAAAAAGTTTGGTGTTGCCTTGGCTTAACTTTTTATGTGGTTTTGGGTAATGTATCCAGCCAACAATTTCATGACTTCTGCATTTTCTCTGCTGCTGAAAAGACGTAAATTTTGAATACTTCTCTCCCCGTGTCCATCCCGTTCCATTTGTGCATTAAATCATTTTGTTAAAAAAAGGAACATCGTCTTGATGTTTTCAAAAGGATATTTATGCTGTATCTCTATAATGCTGAATTATTTGATTATAAGCGTTATTGTTTCAAAATGAAGATAAATAAAATATTTTAATGTCAGCAACGAACTCTGGATTATTGTCAACAGTGCAATGTGCACGGCCAACCACCTCAATGACTTTGATCCTTTATCACTATTTTACCAGTGTATTGTTTCATAATAATACGGAAAATTTATGCATCCTCAAAAGTGCTATTATCATTAAGTCGTTTATACAAAATAGTGCAACAAACTCTATAGCACAGTTGGAGTGACTGCGAGGTAGCATCGTCGCCTGGTGAACTCTGGCTCAATTCAGACTGGGAGATGTAAAGAATTTTATTTAACTCTTTCCGGCACAGAGTAATTCTCCTCATTTAAAATCAACAGCCACCAGAATTTAAGAACGATCCCAGTTAAAACATAAAATATATATACAGAAAAAAAAAAAAAAAAAAAAAAAAGCTGCATAAAACTGCACATAATCTGAAGGTATTTGCAACAATAAAAAGTTTAATGGAAAAAATAATCTACTTGTAAACTGCAAATATTTTGCTTCTAAATTGCAGTTATTCTGCATATGTTATGATTTTGGTTACAGATTACATTCAGATTATCTGCAGATTTTTCTACAGTTTTTTTTTTTTTTTTTTTTTTTTTTTTTAGGTTGGAAGATTAGAAGGAAATTAAAATTAGATGTTGCTGTAGCTGCAACACCACTATTGGAAGTGTTAATGAGAGATTTTGTTTGCAGTTTAGCCTACGGGAAAAAAAAAAATATCTGTTGTGTACGAATATCGTGTATTTTTTTCTAACAGAAAAAAAAAAAAGAAAGGCATTTTTGCATGGCATACGAATATTTTTCTGGCGACTATGTTATATATTACATAAAATTTCTAGCAACAATCTTTTTTTTTTTTTTTCCTCATGCACTTTTATGGACTCACAGGACTTTGAGACTTGAAATTAGGTTAAACTCAATATCAACATTTTTGACGAATATAATACGTGCAGTAGTTGAATAATGGAAGTAAAAATGCGTATTTTTAAACCTAAGTAAAAAAAAAAAATAAATAAATAAATAAAGGTAACTTTTAGGAAACCTGCAGGCATTTCATATATTCTAAAATAAACCAGTGCGTAACCTTTAAAAAGCTTGAATATTTCCTGAAGAAAACTAGCTGTTTTTGTTTTTCTTCAAAATACCTACAAAATGTTTTAGGAAGTCTGAAATACCTGCAGTGTTTTGTCTGACTTTTACTTGGGAAACAAACTACTTTTTCATTATTTTTTAAAAATCTTTAGATAAAATATTTGTGGGTATTTTTAATAAGGTAAAATGATCTTGGAAATACCCACGAGCATATGATACTGAAATAATATGGAAATGGGCATGTTTGTGTAAAATTATGCCATAACTTTTACACGGATGCTGTGAAATATAAAACGATATAAAATCAATCAATTTCCATTGTTTTATAATTGCATTTGAATAACTGAAAATTAAAATTTCATGAACTGTCTATAATCAAGAAGATTTATCATAAACAAACATTTAATTTTTCACTATAACATTCAAAATACCTTAATAAAATTAGTTTGATAAAAATATAACCTACATCTAAAAATATATATCTTACAAACAAAAACTAACAAACTTAAAGTATTAAAGAAAAAGATGACTTCACTGTTGTGTTCCGAAAAGGATTCGCAGAAGAAAAAAAAAAAAAAAAAAAAAAAAAAGAAAGAAAGGGAAAAACTTAATCCTGCTTAAATTGGAAGAATAAACAAGAACTTAACTTGGCTTCACATCACTTCTTCCGCGTGCTTTAGTGAACGAGTGGCATTAATAAAAACGAAAAAATAAAATAAACAATCCGACAATTTGACTGGTCATCGACATTAGTGTGAAGACAAAAATCATGAAATAAACTTATCGAGAGATTTAAAAATATACAATTTCGAAAAAAAGATATTTTTATATGATAAGTTGTTATCTTTCGGACAATCGAAGTCTTAGAAAAATAACCTTTTCCATTTTTATTTTTAAAAGTTATATATGTTATCGCAAAAATTTATTTAAAAGATCGCATTATAAGTACATTTTTAAAAGGGTTTCCTAAATTATAGATAAGAATGTATTTTAAGAAATATATAAATATACTTTACGTTAAGGAGTGATTCCATCAATTACGAATTTGTTATAGCTTTTATCACTTTTCAACAAAATTTGAAAGTATTTAGATTGTGGTTTTGTGAGTTGAAGCTGTTTCACTACGGTAAGGTACTAGGCCTGGGTGGAATGCCCTCTGTGGGGCTGTTTTTCTAAAGTAATCTTCAAGTTTCTGGGAAAACCACAGAAAATTCCGAAGGGCGTTATCTGGGATTGAACCCGGCAAATCCCATCTTCCAGATATTGATGGAAATTGTTTAGGACTTAGGTTTGTCTGTCTCTCTGTCCATTATTTTCGCTCTCGGTTTGGTAAATATTAAAAAAAATAAATAAAATAAAAAAGGTATATCTTCATCAAATGTAAAATATCATGTTTCCTGTTAAAATAGTATAAATATTCCATCTAAATATCGAGTCACAAACTATTTCAGATACATTGTGGTCTATGACATTTTTTTTTTTTTTTTAAAGAGTATTTCACATAAATTTGTAATTATTTAAGAAGTGTTTTATCATTCTAGGTAACTGTTCATTGCATTTATCCTCTTTTTGTTTTATATAAAATATTTTGATTTTTTTTTTTTTTTTAATAAATAATTACTTAAAAATTTTATTTACTTAAAGTGGCCTTATGTAACTGGCACATTGTGCAGATGTAACGAGAATCATGCGTTCTATCTAATTTACTGGATTTAATTTCGATATTATTTTTTATATAATTTTTGAATAAGAGAACTGTAATACATATTTAAAACAATTTTAAACAAAAATATAATAATAAACCAGCACAAAATATAAATATAAATGTTTTATTGTGTTAGATAGTTGTTTATTATACTTATCCTTATTAATTTTATATATCTGAATCATTGCGGAGCTTTAATTATTTTACTGCAAAAATTTACAATGAAAAGAAAAACAAATAAATAAAACGTTAAACTGCTATATTTTGTGGAATATGAAATCGGTAAAACAATTCAAAATAAAATGTTCACACATAGTTTTATTTCTTAAATGAAAAACAACTGAAATTTGGAAATTTTGCATACTTCCAATTTTGTAAGTAAACAAAACTCAGATTTTTTTGGGGGGAAAAAAAAAAGAAACCAAACCCCAGAAAATTGCAAAATCGAGTGCATTAAAAATGAGAAATAAATAAATTAAAAAGTTAAAACTTTGTACTGTGTAGAATCTGCAAAACAATTCGGATTAAAATATCACTCATTCCTTTATTTCTTAAATAATAAACAGACAACACAAATTTGGAAATTATGCTGACTTCCGTTTATGTAAGTAAACGAAACTCAGACTTTGAATAATAATAATAACAACAACAATGTAAGCAATCACCAGAAAATTACAAAATCTAGCGTTATCCTCCCCCCCCCCCTCCCAATTTATGGTGTTAACTTACAAAATGAGTTTATTCATTAGGTTTCAATACCAGTTTCCCATTGCATTTTATTGCAAACTCAGGATCAGGATTATTTATATCTCTACACTAAACTGTGAATGAGTTTTGTTTTAACTTGTTACATTACACTTTCTCGTATTTCATGCTAAGATCTGGCGATACTCTTGATTGTATTAAGTTAAATTTGAAAAACTAAATTGTGGTGATGTTTGGATAAAAAACGATTGCTATGCTTAGTACACAGGTTTAGTAGAATGTCCTCCATAGTGAAGAGGTCTTTTGTGTGGCCCTACTACATTGTAAAAAATATGTCTTATTTGCTGCAAGAAATTCACTGTAATTTGAGAAAATACGTTCTGACAACGTAATTTTTTCGTAAATTACGCGCATTTTCTCAAATTATAGAGAATTTCTGGCAGTAAATAGGACATATTTTTTACAGTGTACGTATTCACTCTAGTTTCAGAGAAAATAATGAAAAACTCAAAAAGGTTGTGTCAGGAAGTTAGATCGGTGCTCGAACACGAAATTTTATATCAACCAGCTTAGAAAATTAAAGGGAGTAAACATTTTTCATTTTATCTGTGAACATATTAAAAAGGAATTCAACAAGTTAAAATAACATTATGAACTGAAAGTGGACAGTCATCAACAGGCCATGGAAAAACCCGAAAAAGCGTCAGCTTTGGGCATTGTCTGGTGTCACTGTGACCAGATAATGATCAAATATAGTCTTATATGCCTAACACTTTTAAACGCTATTTAATGTGTTTATATATTACAATTTAAACACATTGAAATTTATGTGTTGGACTTAAGTGTATTATTTATTATTTGAATGTGAAAAAATCAGTAAAATTAAATAAAGCATACAAGTGATATAAATATAATAAATAAATTAAAACTTTTTTTTTTTTTTTTTTTTTTAAATAAAAATATTAAATTTTCATCCTTCTAATCACAAAACAATAAAGTTTTAGAATTTCTGCAATTTTAATAAATCAGATTTATTCATTACGAAATATACAGCTGCATACGAAGTTCCTAACTCGTTTTACAGGTGTCTGATTTAATGAAAAGTATAAATTAAAAGCAGAAACAATAAATATTTCTTGATATTAATAGAGTCAATTTCCCATTTAACTCGGTTCAAGTTATCAGTGTTTACCTGCTGCATCGATTTTACGTTTATCTTTGCAGAAGTACTGGCAACCAGCTGTTGTTCTCCCCACTATTTGAAATACGAGGACAAAATTTTATGTGTCTTCTTTTGTCTCACTTGGGTCTCACAGCTGGTATCCTCAATTTGAATCCTGGGAAACAAAGAAGTTCCGAGACGAGTTATACAAAATGGAAAGAATGTCTGGTGAAATTAATTCTGTCGCTACAATCAATTTATTCTATCGTCTGTCCTGTAAGTTTTCGGTCGATGTAACAGACGTCGTATTAAATGAGTGTTATTTTTTAATTATTATTGTTTAATTTCCTTAATTGTTTTAGAAATGTGAGGCTACGATGTGTTCAGACACATATTTGATTCTTCATTTTTTTTTTTTCTTTTTTAATGTTTTTATACACCAGTAAAAGAAAGGAATTCTTTTATTTTCTGTCAAATTAGATTTTCATTACATATATATATATATATATATTATATATGTCTTTCTATATTAAATGATCGCTGGTTATAATCAAGTTAATTTTGACTGATATATATGTGCACTATGGATGGAAAAAAGATGAAAAAGATCATTTATTTATTAATTTTTATTTACATTCTTAATAATCAAATAAATATATGATATTTGTACCTCTAGAAAAATACTATGCGTCTAGTATTGCGTCCATAAATTGTTTTATTTTATCTTATACTATTAAGTGAGCAATATTTGTATATATATATATATATATATGAGGAGCAAACATTCAAACCGTGTTTTCTCCAAAAATAAAAAAAAAATGAGTTAGCGATTTTTCTGTGAACTCAACATTAAATAGCACAAAATTATACTATTATTTTAAACCAAAATAATTTTTATCACATTATAAATGCGCTTAGAAAGTTAGGGTTTCAATCAAACAGTGTTTCCTCCAGAGCCTGTTTTCAGTCAAACTGTGATTTCTCCAGCCAACCAAGTCAGTACTGCTCTTTCTGGTCGCGTGACTCGTACATGTACCAGCTTTTTATGTTTGTTTTTTCGTTAGTTCTATCTTGTTTTCTTCATTTTAGAGGAGTGTACTTTATTATTATTATTATTTATTATTTTTTTTTTCAAATGGAAGAATTAATAGATGGTGTATTAGTGAGTACTTCTAATTATGGAACTAGAAAAATACAGAGAATTGGTGGAAAAAGAAAAGAAGCGAAAAAGAAACGATATTCAGCACCTTTAGATAACAACATTTATGCTCCATGCAAACATTCTATTAATAAATACTTTTTCATACACTGATGTTAGACCTAATGACGTTAAGAAGTTTCGGGATAGACTTTACGAAATTCCGGACAAACAGCGACAAGATTGTATTATAGCCTCATTGGTTGTTACAAAAAATGTAACTCGACGTAGACCTAATAACCCTCCCCCCCCCCCCCCCAAAAAAAAAAAAAAAAAAAAAAAAAAAAAAAAAAAAATCGCAATCATCTGGCTTACAGCATGCATTTTCTGCTTCTTATTTTATTACTAGTAGCAGTGGTAGGAGAATTCCTGTGTGTAAAAACAATTTCATGGCTATAACTAAAATAGGTCGTACAATGCTAGCCAATATTGTTACTAAGGTACATGCTGGTGAACCTATTGAGGAAAAGAGAGCAGGGGATAGAAAAAGCCACTTAAGCATTAAAAAAAAAAAAAAAAAACAAGGTAAGAGAATTCATCTTAAACTTAAAGGCATCAGAATGGCATAGACAAACTTTTACAATTGATGTATGGTGAAGAGTGAAAAAATCAGCCTGTTTTTAAATGGTATAAAGATATTACTAATAACTTTCATGTAGAATATGAAGAAACAGAGGAAGCATGAAATTGCTTAAGTGAAGATATTGGTTTAAAAATTTAATTTCAAATTGGCTTAAAAATTTTAGTACTTCCCTACAATTTCCATGATGATTTTTCACGCGTAAATATTTAATTTAACTTTATAGTTACATAACAAAATCTGTTCTGTTAATTACATTAAGAATGTTATTTCATCAATATTCGAGCTATATACTTTTTCATTCAAAAAATGTTTTGTCCACATTGGAAACATTCGAAACATGTTTTCTCCTCTGTGTTTCGGTCAAAACATGCTTTCTCCACATTGGAAACATTCAAAACATGTTTTCTCCTCTGTGTTTCGGTCAAAACATGCTTTCTCCAAATTTCAAATACATTTTTCTAATTAACTCTAAATTTATTAGGTAAAGTAGGCCTACAGATCTTCCTAGTAACCAATAATACAACTAAACAA
Organism: Salticus scenicus; assembly: GCA_963930645.1. Taxonomy (NCBI): domain Eukaryota; kingdom Metazoa; phylum Arthropoda; class Arachnida; order Araneae; family Salticidae; genus Salticus; species Salticus scenicus. The sequence goes on along the minus strand of OZ005654.1, from coordinate 112,147,764 downwards.
ATGATAATTAGGGTCTAAGAAGGGTTATTTTTTAATTTATCAGTTTTTTGTGTTTTCTGAAAAATTGCATTTGAAGGAGAAAACACGGTTTGAATGTTTGCTCCTCATATATGTATATTTCACTGTTCTCGAAAACGGTAGTTCGGACAGTCACGTGACTTAACACAAAGGTGCCCTCCGAAGGGTCATTGTGCACATCGAAGTCAGATTTTCGAATTTTTTATTAGTTTTCTTTTAATCAATAAAATAATGAAAATGAAACTTCCCATTTCTATAATGACGCAGAATGAAGAATCTTAGGAGAGATTTGATTGGTTTATTTGATTTTCACTGATTTGAGTGTATTTTACAATGAACTGCAGCTACGGTACAGAGATTACAAGAGATTACTACTACAGAATTACAAGAGATTTGATTGGTTTCTTTGATTTTCATTCATTTGAGTTTATTTTACGTTGAACTAGAGCTACGTTATGAGGAATTACGAAATATTTGATTGGTTTATTTGATTTTCATTCATTTGAGTGTATTTTACGTTGAACTAGAGCTACGTTTCGAGGAATTACAAGAGATTTAAATGGTTTATTTGATTTTCATTGATTTGAGTGTATTTTACAATGAACTACAGCTACGTTACAGAGATTACAAGAGATTACTACTACAGAATTACAAGAGATTTGATTGGTTTCTTTGATTATCATTCATTTGAGTTTATTTTACATTGAACTACAGCTACGATATGATGAATTACAAGATATTTGATTGGTTTATTTTATTTTCATCAATTTGAGTGGATTTTACGTTGAACTTGAGCTATGTTATGAGGAATTACGAAAGATTTGATTGGTTTATTTGATTTTCATTGATTTGAGTGTATTTTACGTTGAACTAGAGCTACATTTATGAGGAATTACGAAAAATTTGATTGGTTTATTTGATTTTCATTCATTTGAGTGTATTTTACGTTGAACTAGAGCTACGTTTCGAGGAATTACATGAGATTTGAATGGTTTATTTGATTTACATTGATTTGAGTGTATTTTACATTGAACTACAGCTTTTGAGTGTATTTTACGTTGATCTAGAGCTACGTTATGAGGAATACGAGAGATTTGTTTGGTTTATTAGATTTTCATTGCTTTGAGTGTATTTTACGTTGAACTAGAGCTACGTTTTGAGGAATTACGTAAGATTTGATTGGTTTATTTGATTTTCATTGATTTGCGTGTATTTTACGTTAACTAGAGCTACGATTTGAAGAACTGCGAGAGATTTGATTGGTTTATTTTATTTTCATTGATTTGAGGTAGGGGTGTCCGATGATGTTTTTTTGGTTTTAATATGCTTGACAGTGATTGCTGCGAAAACGAGTTTCGTGCGTTTTCGTGATCGCGATGTAGGGCTGTCCAGTGATATATATATATATATATATATATATATATATATTTTCATGAGCGTGAAGCGTACATATGTGCGTTATAGTGATTGCTGCGAAAACGACTTACGTGCGTTCTCTGATTCGATCATTCATCGAATAGTGACTTTTACTATACGAGAAACAGCTTCAACTGTTTCCAGAATATTCGAAGAATTAACATTTCTATTTCACTGTTTTCGAGAATATTCGTTTTAATACTAGTTTTGTTGAACAGTTTCGAGTTCAAAAAAAGGTTGATATTGTCAAGGAAATCCCATACTAAAACTGCGAAGAAAATAGTCGCCAATCGAAATAAATTTATTTAAACGTTTCAATTATTCAATTAAAACGAAAACCTTTAAATATTGTGCCCAGCGAAGCGGGCGAAGCCTGTTAGTATTTATAAAGTATATGTCCAATGTTGCAAACATGTTAGTAATTTATTTTAAATTGTAAAGAAAAAAAAAATGAAAAATTTTGTCTTTGAATTACAAATAATCACGATTATTTCAAATGTATTGTTCTAGAAATACATTCATCTAAATTTTTTAAAGACGTTTTTTCAAAAATCAAGTCTTTCTTTTCTAGTCTTTCTTCTCGTATTTAAAATTTCATAACAAAAAAAAAAAAAAAAAAAAAAAAAGAAAGATGATGATGTTTGTGCTATAAACAACAAAGCATCATATTTGCACTTTTGTTAAAATCTCTAGAAATTATCAGCAGAACACATTTATATGTACAGATTATATACTATTACAAAAGTGCATTAACTATTTTGAAATCTTCAACTAAACAGTTGAAGTAGATATCATAATACATACAATTTCAGGGTTAATCGTCCTTATTCCTCCTGCAGCTTATATGTTAGCTTTGTCTTAATTTTATAATATGTTACACATAGATTCATATCACTTTATCTAAGTTAATTAAAACATAACAAGCGGTTTAGGAGGACATGCGACACTTATATATGCATGCAGCATGCATGTAATTTTACAAAATATTTCCCACAGTTTTGTACCACTCCTGCTAAGTTGGTTAAAAACTAAAACTAACAAGCGGCTTTGAAGGAAAATACACGCATACATACAATAATAAAACTATTTATTTATGACTTGATTACACGATTTAGCTCATAATAATTATAACAGAAACTGTTTCATTATTATGTATTCTGATACGTTTAATATCGAGTAATTTCTTTCACGAAGATAAAATATCTAACACAAAGAGAAATGTTTTTATGATACAGAGTAAATTATTATTCAGTTAGCAAGGTTATCTATGTAATCAAATCACTATCATGCAGGCAATAAATAATTCATAACAAATACAGTTCAAGAGATACGCATAAGAAACAGATGAAATTTTCAATTAAGTAAAAAAAGAAAGTAAATCAGTATTGAAGAAAATTTTTTTAAGTTAGTTTTAAAAATGTTTCATTAATACCATATACAGTACTCCTCTATAACCTGGCACTTCATTTCTCCGGCCCTACCAGTAATTCGGCATTTTTAAACTGGCAGATACCAAATGTTTAGCTCGGTATTTTCAAGCTACCCACTTATTTCTAGTTTTAGTTTATGTTAACACTTACTTGCCTATATGTACTAAGGTAGCGTATAATACAGTGTTATATACACATGTGTATAAAATAAAACAAAGCTTATACCGTTTAACTCTTTAACATTCACTACTTAATTTATTTTTAAATTACTAAAATAATTTTAAAAATGTCTTTTAGACACATAACTGATCATAAACATAAAAAAAAAAAAAAAAAAAAAAAAAAAAAAAACATTGTTCCTTCTCGAGAAATTTTTGGTTTGAAACATCTATAAGTTAACATTATTAAATTCAAATAATGTTTAATTTAATAAATAAAACACTTTATAAGTAAACATTACTGACTACAAAAACTTGTAAAAAGTTGTTTAAGGTGAAAATAATAGTCCAGATAATAAAACACCTCTTTGAACACAACTCTTTCGGAGAAGTCAATTCATTATACACTTGTCGGAGATGGATTTAGACGATGGTTCTAAACTAGAATCGAATGGAAATTTCCAGAACTCGGTTTCTATTCAACGTAGAGCTTCGAAATTTCGGGAACACCGAACTACCTTTCTTGTCAAATTTGGTTGTCAAGTCGCCAAGACCGATTTTAATGAAGTGAATGGATTATTTATTCCTTTATTTCCAATTTGACTATAAATCTAACTGTCACTGTAACAACCCAAATAAGGCAGGAAATTGATTTAATCTATTGCAATAATAATAACCCTAACAACACATCTTCCCCAAATAACATCCTTAGGATATCCCAAGAATAAAATAACATCCAAAGGATATTCTCAGGATGAGCTATGGATATTTTTGTTGTTAGTGAATTGTGAGCAAATTTCGTTACTTGTAATGCTTGTTTTACTTTACTATTTTTTAATTTCAACTTCAGCTTTTTTTTTTTTTTTACATCGAAATATTTTCACTTTTACATTTGTTTAACACATAAGTATAAAGGGTTGAGTGGGTTTTACATCTCACTGCAGCAACATAATAGTCAATTGTAGATGACCTGGGACATAATCTCAAGGGTAGACTGGAGACATGTCATCACAATTTTGATCCTCCGCCATAAATATAAGACATTTAGCAATAACAAAAGTTAAATTGACAGAACTCTTGCTTATTGGTTCAATAGAAAATAAATTCCTTTCAGAAAAACAGACAAATGGTTCAATTCTCGAATTGAACAATTGAATTGAATGACTATAATAACGTCTCGCCTTCAAAATATATAGACAGACAGAAAGTAAACGGTATTAGAAAGTTGTATGTGTGATTTAAGACTGATTATCTTTCCAAGGTACCTATATCCTTTGTGGGGATCTTCCCCAGATGTCCTAGCCCGTATCCACGTGACTTTAGAAGAAAAACGTATAAAACTCCAAAAACTAGACCGAAGAGTACGATTTGGATTCGAAGAAGGAACCTCCCAGAACCATCTTTGAAAACAGAGTTGCAGAGAAAATAAGTAGCTCAAAATACAGAGTAATGAAATTTTATTTCTACAGACTATCACTTTATAGTTCACATTTAAACAATACATAAAGAAAAACAATAGTGTCATACTTTATGACTGCGATTAAAAAATAAAAAAAAATAGTTCAGTCTAACTGCTAATTTTTAACAGTTAAAAAAATTTAACTGCTAAATTTAAAAATGAAATAGACAAATTGTGATGAATTCTGTTTAATTATATCAAACTAAATTGTATATATATATATTTAATCGCAATATAACATCCCAATAAATTTCTTTGACATTTTCTTATATTTGAAATTGCGTTATTACATCGGCTTAAGCTCAACAAAACTGTCATAAGCATTTGTTAAACAATGATTTACTGTAAATACATTATTGCCATAACTGTTTTAATTAAAGCTTCATCCATAACAGCATGCGATGCAATAAAGTCACATCCCATCAACTCGAATAAACTCAATTCTCATAGCTATAGAAAATGTATCTGCCCTTTAGAAAAGCTTAATGCAACGGGATAATAAATACGCGTCAACTGACATTATGGATTTCTTTGCAGGTAATTAAATCATATTAAAATGAATTATTTAAAGCTTTGACTAAAGGAGTATTTATTAACTTTAGAAAGGATAGGTTTTTTTTTTTTTTTTTTTTTAATAATGTAGATGAGTATATCGACTAGCATAAATTATAATTTAATCAATTAGACTTCGGAAATTTTATCTACATTATATCTATATGTGTGTTTGTGTTTTGGAAGTAAAGCCGATTGACTGCGCTAGGGTTCTAGGCCTGAGGAGCGAGTCCCTTATGTGGGAGTCTTTCTACTGGGTCCTAACACGTATTTATAGTTGCATTGTACTTGCATTGAAATGCATAAAATCTAAAGCAAGAAGAAAAATTTATTTTTTAAAATAACCTATTGAAAATAATAATAATAGTAACAAAATATTAATATTTAAATTAACCTGTAGTATATTTATATATATTGAGATATTTTTAGATTTATTTATTTATTGATTGGAAGAAAGGAGCTGTTTGGGAACATCCGTAGAGCATTTACACTCTTCCCCTGAATGTATTTATATTTAATATTGAAAAAAGAAAAGAAAAGAAAATAGGGGGGAAAAAAGTTGAAATTGCTGGGGTTCTTCTCTCACTTGAGAGAAATTCGCATGGAGAGAGCTTGTGATTTTAGTTCCCCATCATACTATAGGTATGGGGAACTTAGGTAATCGTGAAAATTTTCGACCTCGGTTTTTTGACGTTTCTACACGTTTTCAGGTGTGAGGAATCCGAAAATGACAAAATTTGTATGGTGTCTGTTAGTCCGTTAGTTTGTTAGTCTGTGTACACGATATCTCAAGAACAAATTGTCGCAGAGAGGTCAGATCAGTTTTAAAATATTACTTTCGACACTGGCAAGAACCCTATTCATTTGCAACATTCGATTTTAAAAACTTCGTAAGTTATTAGAAATTTACGACTTTCTTAACATGGAAGAATAGGACAAAAATTCACTTAAACGTGCATTAAATGCTTTTTACTCTAAAAATGTCAGACCAGTTTTAAAATATTCGTTTTGATGCCGGAATGAACATCAGTAACTATAAATATGCTACTTTGAAATTTTCGCAAGTTATTGGAAATTTACGAATTTCTTAACATGACAGTATAGGGAAAAAATTCACATAAACGTCAATTTTGAGCGATATTTTCATCGTAAAGATGTCAGACTACATTTGAAATATTATTTAGGACACTGGCATGAATATTAATGACTATGAATTTTTAAATCTAAAAATTTCGTAAGTTATTGAAAATTTACGAATTTCTTAACATGGGAGAATAGGACAAAAATTCACTTAAACGTGCATTAAATGGACACTTTTTACTCTAAAAATGTCAGACCACTTTTAAAATATCCGTTTTGATGCCAGAATGAACATCAGTAACTAGAAATATGCTACTTTGAAAATTTCGCAAGTTATTGGAAATTTACGAATTTCTTAACATGGCAGTATAGAGCGAAATTTCACATAAACGTCAATTTTGAACGATATTTTCATCGCAAGGATGTCAGACTACTTTTGAAATATTATTTAGGACACTGGCATGGATATTAATGACTAGGAATTTTCAAATATAAAAATTTCGTAAGTTATTGGAAATTTACGAATTTCTTAACATGGCAGAATAGAGCAAATTTTAACATAAACGTCAATTTTTAGGGATATTTTCATCGTAAAGATGTCAAACCACTTTCGAAATATTATTTAGGTTACTGGCATGAATATCATAGACTACGATTTTTCCAATTTAAAAAATTCGTAAGTGATTTGGAATTTACGATTTACTTAACATGTCAGAATAAGGCAAAATTGAGCATAAACTTCCATTTTGAGGATCATAAATACATTAGACAACTTCAAAATTACATTTATGATATTTTGTTGAACATGATTGAATACAAATATTCTAATAGGAAAATTTCGTAAATTATTCGTAATTTACGATTTTATCAACATAGCGAAATTGTAATTTTTTCATATAAATATGAATTTTGAGGATTATTGCATTGGAAATGAAAACATTAGCATGAAACATAAACAACGGAATTGACCCTGATAAAATAAATTAATAGATTAGAATAAGATAAATATATTGAAGTGAACGATGGATAGCCTATTAGGCGGGGATTTCTTTCTGTCCCTGTATCAAGCTTTGGTCAAATTGATTTTTTTAACATGATTATAATATGTCTCGCACTAGAAATTTATGAGACCATAAATATGGTGGGGAACTGAGCAGAGTCCACCTATGCCAACTAGTTTTCTGCTAGTTTAGTCCTACCGCAACTCGCGTTTAGTCCTACCATAACTTGCATGTTGCAATCTTACCTACTTATTTCACAATATTTTTGTGTTTACTTACAAGTTTTTTTTTTTCTTTTTTTCTTTTTTTTTTTTTTTTTTTAACCTATTAACTAGATTTTTGTGCATTTTGCTGCTATGTTTATATTTGATTCACGAAATATTTGCTTACTTAAGCAAATCTCCTTTTTTGTAGTGACAATTTTGAATACCAATTAATCCTGGATTTCTAAAATATTACTGAACTGTTATTCATAAATTTAATAAGCAATAGAAGGAGAGGAGATTAAGAGGAGATTAAATTGTTTGGCTGTTAGCGCCAGTGTTGCCAGATTGGGGATTTTGTCCCTACTTTGGGGATTTTTCAGGCTTATGGGGACAATTTTGGGGACCGAATGTTTGTGGGGAATTTGAGAGTATTTGAAAATTTCTGGGCGAAATCTGGGAAATTTTTCAACATTTCTTAGTCTACCTGTTAAGTTTACAGCATTGCCTCTGTAGGATTTGTCCCTACGCCAGGGACTTTGAACTGTTTCCTTTAGCATGTAGGGGCTTTTGAAGGCACCCATTCTCCCCCAGGACGTCCTCAGGATGAAAGTACATCTTGTGTACACCCTCAGCACTAAAGTACTTTACGCTTTAAAAATTTCCGATAATTAGTGTGTAAATGAAAGTTATTTTTGTACTTGGGGATTTTTTTCAAAAATGAGCGTTATTTGGGGAAACATTTGAGCTTAAATCTGTTAAATATTTTAAATTTGTTTTGAAAAAAAATTACTTTTATAGTAGAGATCGAGTTGGGGATTTTTTGGAGAAAAAACCCTGATTTGGGGAAATTTGAAAGCCTGTTTGGGAAAATTGACTGCCGACCATCTGGCAACACTGGCTAGTGCCAAAATTTGGACTTTAAAGGAAGCTGCACATGATAACAGCCGCTTTTTTCAACACCGCAAGATTGTTCGTGATAAACAAAAAAAAAAACAAAAAAAAAAAAAAAAAAAAAGCCACGACATTTTATCATAAATAAATAAATACAGGTACTACATGTATGCAGTGATGTACAAGAAAATGTTACCACCTTGAATTTGCATTTACTTTTTGTTGCTGATTAAGGTTGTGCTTAATTATTTTTGGACTTGAAACAATTATGTACTTTTGTAATTCGTAGTATTTTCTTATAAAGTATATATTTTTTATTACTTTCTTCTATATGTATATATAGAGAAATTATTGGATTCGTGAAATTTTTCGAACTCCAGTTTTCGATGGATTTACATGTTTTGGGATGTCCTGAACGCGATTCGACAGTTTTTAGAAAACATCTGTCTGTGTGTATCACAGATTTTGTGGATGCTGTATCTCACGATCCAATGAACGAAATTTAACCAAACTTGGTATTTAGTTGGACCTTGACATAAACTGGTGCTGATTAGATTTGGGGATAATTCGCTCAACAGGAGGTGCTGTGACTCCATTTTTTCTAAATTTTTAACATGGCAGTATAGGACAAAATTTAGTATTAAATGTACATAATGAGAGTTATTTTTAATGTGTGATTTTAAAATTAATATGAATTATTGATAATAGTAGTAGTAAACTAGGGAAAAAGTCTGTGCAGGTAGAAGCATTGCTTCCCCCTTGGGCGGGGGGAGGGGGGAGGGTACCCCTGTGTAAATTTTCAATATGGGTATCTTTCGAAAGATCTCGTCAATTCCTTTAAAACGAATGGTTGAACCATAGATCAGTAATAATTTAAAACAATGTTATCGTTTTTTTCATTTTTTTATGAAAAAAAAAAAAAAAAACTTAGAAAAAAAATTTGTATTTCTTTTGATATTGGCAAAAAATTTACTTTCTTTCAGCATATAGTGATATAATTCTGTCAGATAACAATCATCTGCATTTATAATGGAAAATAATTTTATAAATAATTTGTATTGCATGAATTTTGTGTAAAATTATATAGAAGAAAGTCTTGTGGTGGCCACATCATACTAGTTTATCTTTCGATACCAGCTTTTTGTTGCACTTAACTGCAATAGTTATTTAAATATTGCAGTTATTTTAAATCTCTTACAAAAAGAAAAATGTTACAATTTGTAATAGCTTATACAAATGTAATAAAACAATCTGCGTTTTTTTATGTCAATTATTTTAAGTACAAGAAATATTTTTAATCAAAACTAAACATATAAATTAAAATTATTTATTTCCATGACATTGCTTCAATGAAATACTTTCGACGTTAAGCTTGGAAGAAAACAAAATACTCTAAAAATGATATAAATATATCAAAGCTCTTAAAATGCAATCAACTTTATTCAATTGCTTTTATTTTAATTGTTGTTTGAATGCAATAAATATATTTGGACATATTCACTTCAGATCAATAAGTTTCTAAAACAGCTGGCACTATACATACAGTTATCTAATTATGAAACAGACGTGCCTTTTATGAATATATGCTAATAAATCTAATCGACGGTATTTAATTCAATCAGGAATTATCTATAATAAATTAGATTAACTTAATGAAGAAAAAAAAAATCACCAAGTTTTATTTCTTTGAATTCCACTGCTAAAATATTTCTTTATGTCTACAGACAAAAAATAAATAAATAAATGAAAATCGAGAGTAATTTCATTTAATCAGAGGGTTACGGTCATTTATCTTAACACGAATTAATTGCCTGATAAAAATTTACTTTGTTTAAGCGTATTAAATCATCAGGTTGCATTCTAAAACGTCTCGCGAGCAGTCACATTTCCGATAATTGTTAATCGGGCTCCGTTTATTTTACTTGATGAAAAGTGACAGCATTACATACCATGTTACTGCGGCTAAAGCTTTAATTAAAATAGTTGAAGCAATAATGTCTTTGAAGTAAATCATTGTTAAATGGAAGCTTGTGACGGTTTGTTATGGCTTACACAGATGCGATGAGACTGTTTGAGATAATTCATTTTGATTTCCTTTGACTATTGTACATTTTCTTTATTGTTAATCTACCTTCTTGTAAACCAGCATATAAAATTAAAAAGATTAAATCCTTATCATTTAAGATAGAATATTATGTAGATATATATGTTGAGTTTCTTTTATAAAATAAAACATTGTTAAAGCATATTTAAGTAACTAAAATGTAGTTTTTGAGGTGAAATTCATATATTCTTAAAAAACAATATGAAAATCTGTAAATTATTAAACATCATAATATCTTCAAATTACACTGCTCGGCATCAAAATTGCCCCTGACACCATCTCAGCATTCTTATGTAAAATGACCTCCTGAATCCGAATAGGACGCCCATTTTGCCCTACCACCCACCGCTTTTTAGGAGTAGACCCTTATTTTTAATCATTTTTCGGTGATTTTATGGCTATAAATTTAATTTTTAGAAGGGAGAGGATTATTTTAACCGTTAAATATCTTCTGAGGGGCTACAGAGTTGGAAAATTCTAAAACATGAATATTTGCGACAAGGGAAAAATTTTGGGGGGGATTTGCCCCTGAAATTATTCATTACATATCTTATATTTTTTAAATCTGTTATTAGTATTATTTTTTAAACTTTATATATATATCGTTGTTTTTAGGTGTTAAATTATTTTCCATTCTTCAAATCAAATTCATGGTCATAAAATTATCGAACAGGGAAAGAAATTGAGGGATGGGGGTGGTGTATCTAGAAAACGATGGGTGACTGTGCAAAATGGGAGTCATATTCGGTTTCAGGAGGTCATTTTACGTAAGAATCAGCAAGAATGGTATCAGATCTCGAAAAAAAAATATTTTTTTGCAGAGCAATGTTATTGATAAATTGAAGCTTATGATTTTTACTTTCTTCTATATTCAATAGAAGAAAGTATTGGATTCGTAAAAATTTTCGACCTCGGTTTTTTGATGGATTTACGCTTTTTGACAGCTGTAGAACACGATTTGATCATTTTTAGAAAATGCCTGTCTGTCTGTGTCTGTCTGTGTGTGTGACAAAATTTTGTGGCAACTGTATCTCAGGAACTACTGCACAGAATTTCATACAAATTGGCATGTATGGGTACAAATGGGTACTTCCCCCCAGGGGGGTAAATTTTCAAGATGGGTATCTTTCGAATGGTCTCGTCAATACCTTTAAAACGAATGGCTAAACTATAAATATGTGATAATTTAAAACAAAGTTATCGATTAATTTTTACTTTTAACAACAACAACAACAAAAAAAAACTTGGATTTTTTTTTTTTTTTTTTTTAAATATTGTTACTGAGTGAATTTGTATAGGAAAATATAGAAGAAAGTCTTGTGGTGGCCACAACATACTAGTTTGTAATGGTATACATAGATAAAATAAAATTATATAGTTATTGTTAAATGTAAGCCGCTGACAGTTTAATATAGCTTTTACAGAACAAATTATTAATACACATAAAAAAACACTAAGTTTAAAATAAAATAAATAAATAGAAACATTACGCCTTTAAATTGTGTAACGATCTGCTTTGTTATGGCTTATTCAGATGCAAGAAAACGATTTAAGATAATTCATCATAATTTCCTGGGATGATTGCATGTTTTCTGTATATTCTATTTACCTGCTTGCAATTTAGGATTTAAAAAACAATAATAAATCACTATCTTTCATTTGATATAGTATGAAATACGCATAGTGAACACGCTAGAAAATACAGATAAAATATATTTTATATATAACTGAAATGGAATTTACGAAATCAAATTCTTTTTTTAAAAAATGATAACTTTATAATCAAGAATCATAAAAAGTAAAAAATACAAAATAATGTCTTTAACATAAAAAAATTGTTATGGAAAGCTTATGACGAATTCTTACGCGCATAGATATGGAATAATTTGTTTGAAATAATTCATCATAATTTTCTGAGACGGTTGAATGTTTTTTGTCAGTCAGACTGTTTGCTTGCAAGCTAGGATTTCATATTTAATCTTTTGATTAAATTCTTATATTCCTGGATACAATGTTATGTAAATAAATATATTTAATTTTCGTTACAAAATAAAAATAATAAGAACATAAAGTGCAGTTTGTGATAGAATACTGAAGAATAATAAAAACTTGATTAACAAGTATCATAATTTAAAAAAAGTATTTCGGATAGAAATAATTAAGCATGCCTCTTCATCGAGCGTCTAATGGGCAGAATGAAAACAAAGGCGCATGAGATTCTGTTTTCATACTGTACTCATACCTATATCTTTGTAAGATGTTACGAGTTGTATCTATAAAATTCTGTCTCACAAATAAGAGTCCAGTTACCTAACTTGGGTTGTTCGATAAATAATGTCGTTTTTTTTTTTTCATGTTTTTCAAAGTGAATTTATTTATATTAACAACAAACTTTAATCAATGATATATTGACCATTTTGTTGGATGACCTTTTGCCATCTTTTGGTAAGTTGAAAAATTCCACTTTCGAAGAAGCCTTGGTTTTTAGAAGCGAAGGTTTTAAAAAACGACATTATTTATCGAACAACCCAATAGTTTATTTTGTGATTCTTAAATCATAGTATAGTTTATTCAAACCAGTTAGGCCTAGATGCACGCTGATTCTTAAGATGACGGACGAACGATCAAAACATCTAATACCAATACCAGGGAGAAGTTCGACTTAGAATTATTTTTAAATATTCAAAATTTTTAAATATTCAAAATAATGTAAAAATCTTTCGAGACCTTTGAAACTGATATTTTTACAAGTACTTATGTAGAAACTAATGACTAAGAATATTGGTCTCGATAGCTTTTTAAAATATTTTGAATATTTAAAAATTCTCATCACTGGCAAAAGTGAACTATCTATATTTTTCTCTAAAATGTTCTTAGTGTTGAACTTTTATTTATTTATAGCAGGTCTTTGCAAGAATAAATTTTTATTTTCAGGGCTCCACAATAAAAAGCTCCTAAAGTTATCATTATTTTTTTTACTTAAATTTTTATTTTCTGCTTTTCAGTTATAAAAAAGCTTCCGAAAATATTAATGAAAGGATACTGTGTAGACGTTGAAAGATTTTCTTTTACTAATTGAAACTTTTTCTATTAATTATCTGCAAAAAATAACACATCGGCCCTTGGAGAATCGAACCCACGACATGCTCTAACCAAGAATCAAAGAACAGTAAAGAAAAGTACAAAACATGCTGAAAGTTTCTAACAGATACTTATAAGAAGAATATTGTCCTCGAATGATTTTAAAGTATTTTGAATATTTAAAATTTTTCATCTCTTGCAGTGTGAAATATTTATATTTTTCTTTAAAAATTTATGTTTTTGTATCAACAATTTTCTTATTGTTGAAACTTTTTTTTTTTTTTTTTTTTTTTAATATAACATGTCCTTGACAGAATATACATATTGTTTTCAGGGCTACACAATAAAAACTTCCAGTTTTTTCTTTTCTTTTTTTTTTTTTAATTACGTTTTTATTCTTGTGCGTTTTAGTAACTAAAAGAAGCTTCTTAATTTTTTTTTTTTAATATAGCGTGTAGACAACGAAAGATCTTTATTTTATCATTTGATATCTTTCCTATTAATTATCTACAATAAAGTAATATCTTGGCTTTGGAGGATCGAATTTCCAAACATCGCGTTATTAACACGACGCTCTATTCAAATGAGCTAACAAGCGACGAAAAAAGGCGCTAACAATTACATTAAAGTGAAGGCGTTTTGTTTTTCAGTGTGACACGATGACAAAATTCAATTTCAATAAAAAGCTTCTAAAAAGAATATTTATTTATGTAATTTTTACTTAAAACTTTTTATTTTGTGCTTTTTTAATATCTAAATATTTTTTGTTTTTTTAATATCTAAAAAAAAGCTTCTTAAAAAAAACTTGTCAAAAATTCTTAGAATACTGTGTACCCAACGAAAAATTTTCTTTTATCAAATGACACATTTTCTACTAATTATCTGCAAAACTTAACACGCCAGACCTTCGATGATCGAACTTACAGCCATCGCATTACATACTTGACGCTGTAACCAACTAAGCCAAGGAGCGACGAACGGAACGGCTTATATTTACTTTAAAATAGAGGCGCCTTGTTTATAAGCATGACACGAAGACCTTAGTGACAAAGTAACACAGTAGCCACAGTGACAAAGTCAATTTTATATAAAAAGCTTCTAAAAAGGACACAGTTTGTTAAAAAATCACATACGCATATAGAAAAATGTAAAAGTTGAAAACATTGATCAGCGTTTCGAGTTAATTATAATATCTCATCAGCATCAGCAACATCAAATGTAATCGAAACCTTGTACAAAAATATTTCAGAGTATGGATTCATATTCAAGTGATATTGCGCATGTCTCGGGTGGAAAGAAAGTTTTATAAACCATCATGCCATACATGTACGAGAGTGATAGTTCGAAAGGCCAGCAGTATTGCCAGCTGTAAGGATTTTTTCCCATGCGTATAGACTTACAGATTTTTTTTTTTTTTTTTTTTTTTTTTTTTGGGGGGGGGGATAATTTTGCATAACTTTTCATAGGATTATGTTGATTTTTTCGCTTTTTTTTTTTTCGTGATTTTTAACTAAAGTAGGAATTTTGATTGTCAGTGGAGGGACATTTTGAGATGTCAGTAAGGACATTGCAAAATTGAAGTTGGCAACAGTGAAGACCAGTAGCAATAATTTTAACTTCATCAAAATCCGGTTTGTAATATGTTTAGTAGCCTTCTGAACAGTTTTAGACTTGATATCAGAATATTTAAAAGTACGTCTGTGCTCCAAAATACGAAAATGAAATGGATGAGCAGTTTACCGATACAATTAACTTTATAGTATTTACGAGGAATACTATAGGGGAGAGTCGTGAGGGATGGGACATTGGGTGGGATGGGACACCTAAAATTATTCTTAAACATTGTTTTTAATTTTTGACACTTCCGCCAGGTGAAGTAACTAAAGCCCCATATTTGTTGCTATGTATCATTTTAGTTGGTGAACTCTGTAAGTTTATGTAAAAAAAAAACTATTTTATAACACTAAAAGTAAACAATTGTTTAATTTTCAAGGCAAGTTTTCAACGTCACTCACTGATGTCAGCATAATCACTTTTCATATTCTATATACCTAATAACTAAACTTTTATCAATTTGTAGCTAAATTAAGCTTAAAAGTAGCATGTGTCTAATAATAAATTATTTTTTGAAAAATAATGAACAGGAAGGGATGGGACAGAGCAGCTCAGGGAGGGATGGAACATGTAAGAAAAGGAAGAAGAATGAAGATTATGATACTCCTTAAACAGATAACATCAAGAGGCAAATGAATGAATAGTTGGAAGAAATAAATTACTCGAAACAAATCC
The DNA here is from genome assembly GCA_963930645.1 of Salticus scenicus. Classification (NCBI taxonomy): domain Eukaryota; kingdom Metazoa; phylum Arthropoda; class Arachnida; order Araneae; family Salticidae; genus Salticus; species Salticus scenicus. Next base: position 112,132,079 of record OZ005654.1, on the reverse strand, counting down.
AAAATCATGGCATAATTGATGTGGCATTCACATGACTTTTGTTTATCCTTTTAACTTTTAAAAATACTTTATTTAAAATATATGTATGCATGAGGAATTCATTTTCATTCATGAGGAGTTTTCCTGGACATGGTAAAATATACAAAAGAAATTACACTCACCAATTACAGTTAGGATTTCTTGGTAATATTTGTTCTTGAGATATGCTGAAACACACACCCAGACTAGCCACTAAAAACCTTATTAAATTCCGGGAACCATAAAACATAAATATAACAAAAACTTAATTTTGAATATTTGAACTAAAAAACAGTATTTTTTCTGCTAGAAGTAAAAAAAAAAAAGGATGAACTGATTGAGCATTTGAAAAGTTTTATTTAAGTGGTAGATTATACTCTAATGTTGGATAAAATAGGTGGTATTTGTAATTAATTAACCTTACATACATCGTGTCCCATTGTTTTTGTCATTTTTAATAGTATGTTGTTATATTATGTATTTATTTTAATTTTATTAACATGTCCCATCCCTCCCCCATATAAAGGAGGGGTGGGACATTTTTATGACTATGTTAATTGGCTTATAAGATTAATATTTTAATAATGACCATCAAATTTATATTTTTAAAAGGTATTAAAATGTTTCAATTTCTTTCTCTGAAACTTACAGTATTGTACCAGTAAAAGTAAATTTGTAAAAAATATTTTTGTCAAAACTGTCTCATCCCTCCTTACTCTCCTATATATAACAACAGATTGGAATAAGAAAAGGGGGTATAGGGTTTTAAATAAAAATAAAAAAAAATTATGAATTTGCATTTGGAGTTTATAATTAGTGGCAGCATGAAGTTTTCTAGCAACACGTTCATATTATATGGAGAATCACACACTTTTTCTCAAAATTTAATTGCGTTTAATTCCTTAAATTGAATCATTATTTTTCCTGTTTGAGAGATATCTCTAAGCAAGCATTATTCTTTGCGCCATGGCATTTAAAAAATAAATCCTAGATTTATCTGTAACTGTCTGAAAATTGATGTTGCTTTGGCCATATTTTTTATTGCACTTTGGCGATATACTGCTTTTACATGCTAATGCCTTTTGCCAAACTTTTTGATATATTTTATTCTTGCTCTTGGTGTGTTAAAAAGTCTAAATTTATCTTACCGTGCCCGACTAACTCTATTGGATGATTGACTTAATATTTGTATTGAACATTTACTGTCAATTTAATTAATCACAATCCTTTCTATGCAAATTGTGATCATACTGTTTCTGTATTTATATTTATATACATTTCAAGAACGGGAACTATTTCTATAGGGACTGGTATATGCTTTTAAAAAATACTCAAATAAAAAACTGTAATCATTGACGCGTACCTGGATTATTAATTAGCATTGCTTATTGTTCTTTTCTGCATTACATCATGAATCGAGAAAAGGTTGAAGAAAACTCAAAGTATTTAGCTTACAAGGAAACATACAAAAGGTGTCGTCTTCAAAAAATATTGAAAAAAATATATGTGATTCTACTCTTCATAAAACACCAGGAAGTGAAAAAATTATCTGCTGAAATGAATTACAGCGACCACAAAAAAAATATCAAAATTAAGCATATTTGACGATTTAGCGCTGTTAGGCGTTCAATTCGTTAACACCGAGATTGCCGTGTACGAACCAAAACCGTGTTTTGTTTCTACGCCAAGTACTCAAAATTATTCGCCTAAGAATGTGAAATCGCCAAATATGCTTAATTTTGATAGTTTTTTGTGGTCGATATGTTTTTCACTTTCTGGTGTTTTAGGAAGAGTAGAATCACATATATTTTTTTAAGACGACACCTTTTGAATTTTTCCTTGTTAGAAATTAAAGTTCAAAATAAAATTCCATTAAAAAAAAAAAAAAAACTCAATTCAGATATATTTTTATAACATGGTACTAATGCGAAAAAAAATATGGAAAGTATCAACAGATTTAATAGGAGTTGGGGGCGAGGCGATAAAAATTAATTAATAATTCTTTTAAATCAGATGGATTGGGTAACTATTAGAACATAAATCAGAAAATACACAGCTCAGTTCAGCTTGGAAAAAGAGATTCAATACTACAATAAAACTTAACACTGCTGTTTTCATTTATTATTTACACAGGGCTTATTTATAAAGCAAATATCCATCCTTACCATAACTATTTTGACTAAAATTGCAGATTTAAAACAACATACACGGCAATATTTCTGCAGATATCTCTGCTATTTCCCTTTCGGATACACAAACCTGGGTTGGTAATTACCGCGAACACTTCTAAACTACTCGTCATTAAGCAAAATCCAAATTGCTTTAAAAATATTAATCTTCATTCACTATTAATTAAGAGCATTTAAAATAAATGGAGGATTGTTTAAATTCAAAATATTATAAACGGACAAATGATATTGCCTATTGTTTTTCTTCTTATCAAAACTAAAAGGTATAGAAATTTCATCGTTTTCTGATCATTTATCCGAGTTATGAATCAAAACTATTTCCCTGCTTAGATTAGTGTTACGTAACCCAAACATTAATTTTAGTCCTATAACATTTGAAAGACAGACGGGACATAAGTGGAGATTTAGCAAGGGATTATTAGAAATTGGAGCTATATTAAAGAAGGTTTATTCATATTTATCAGAATGAAATTGGAAATGAATATATGCATTTCTAATTATTAAAACATTGGTTTTGGAAATTCATTACTTGCATTTTAGGGGATTGAACGTTATAAAAATGTGCTTATATGCAGTTTAAAATTCTATTTTTGTTGCCAGAATATATTCGATTATAATGTTCTGAGAGACTTCGGTTGTTGTTGGTTGTTGGGTTTAAGGCCGATTGACTCCGTACGTGTCCTAGGCCTATAGGGGGAATGCCCTCCATGGGGGTCTTTCTAAGGGGTCCTAGCCCGTATTTACGCGAGTTTCGGAGGAAACCATGGAAAACTCCGAACGGCTAGGTCGATGAGCGCGACCTGGGATCGAACCCGGCACCTCCCATCTACCAGCTTTGAGCGCAGAACCGCTCGGCCGCTGGTGGGCCTCCTGAGAGACTTCGGAAATGTAAATATGTTTCACATAAGCAAACGAAGCTGAAATGAAGACAAATCTAATAATTAGAAAATCTATATAATATTATATTTCTCTAATTTTGACCAGTTACGAAACGATACAATAGTGGCATAATATGCTATCTGATTGGTCAATCCAGATCGGATTGTTTACAGAAAAAATTCGGCTGCAAGAGATTTCGGTTGTAAAAATTTAATCTAGTACGTTTAAAATGCCCCATTTTCTTTATGAAATTAAAAAGAAATATTAATTTGTTGAGCTGAAACATGGGCGCAAAAGTTCATATTTAGGAGTATATATTGGAAGAAATTCTTTGATAGCAATGAGAACGATGGTGGCGTCATCTATTGACCAAAATCGAAATCATTACAATAAGTTATAAATTTTTAAAAGCCAAAATTATATATATATTTATTTGCTTTTCATTCAATAAAAATCGAGTAAACGTTATTTCTTTAAAATTTCTTTATTTGCTTTGTAGATACATTTAGTAACTGGGGAATTTCTGTCAAATACAGTAATACGGTATTTTAATTCTGTCTAATTTCAGGAAATTTTGATTATTAATGTAACAATAGTTTAAAATCTAAGAACTTTTAACTTAGCAGCGGAAAAAAATATTTTCTAAAATTGAAATTATAATGTAAATGTCGAAGATTTAAATCTCTTTTATTGAAAATAATAATAATAATGAATGAAATAAAAAAAAATCCAGTGATTTTATTTTATATATTTTTCTGAAAATCATATTGGGTATGTAGGTAATAACACACAGATGTTCTGCTCGGAAAAAGCTAGTATAAGATAAAAACAATGCTCGAATGTGTAAAAATATACTTTTTTACTTTCTTCTATATGTAATATAGAGAAAGTATTGGATTCGCGAAAATTTTCGACCTCCGTTTTTTGACGGATCTACACGTTTTGGGATGTCCTGAACACGAATTGATAGTTTTTAAAAAATGTCTGTCTGTGTGTCTGTCTGTCTGTGTGTCTGTCTGTCTGTCTGTCTGTATCATTTTTTTGTGGACGCTGTATCTCACGAACCAATGAATGAAATTTAATCAAACTTGTTATTTAGTTGCACCCTGACATGAACTGGTGCCCATTAGATTTGGGGATCAATAGCTCAACAGGTGGCGCTGTGATCGCATTTTATAGGACAAAATTCCGTATAAATGGGCATAATGAGAGTTATTTTAAACTTGTGATTGTAAAATTAATATGAATTATTGATAATAGTAATAGTTAACTAGGAAAAAAAATTTGTGCATGGGGGGGCAGTACCCCCCTAGGGGGGTTAAATTTTGATGATGGGTATCATTCGAAAGATCTCGTCAATACCTTTAAAACGAATGGTTGAACCATAAATCTGTGATAATTTAAAACAAAGTTATCGATTTTTTTTACTTTTAACAAAAAAAAAACTTAGAAAAAAAAATCGTATTTTTTTTTTTTTTTTAATATTGTTACTGATTGAATATGTATAGGAAAATATAGAAGAAAGTCTTGTGGTGGCCACAACATACTAGTTTTTCTTGTACACACGGTAATTAATTACAAAACGTTTCTAAGAAATTTTAGACAATTATTTGTCCATTATTTACCAATAATGTTCAAAGAATGCATGTGTAATCTTTAAATACATGATTTTAAATACTACTAAATACTCGGAATTCAGAACGTTTCATGGGAAGAACTGTTATTCTTAGCAACACGTTCTAAGTTTATTAAAAACCAGGAACGTTTGGGTTATATAAGAGTAAAATTATCAAAATTTTCACTGTGATGATGAATCATTTTTTTCTCACATGTTATATGATCAGAGTCATGCATAAGTTTAATATTGAATAGATATTAAAAGATGAGAAAAGAAGGGTTGAAAAAAAGAAAAGAAAATTCATTCTCTATAATAATATTAACTAGGCATTTACGATTTTTAAGAATTATAGAAGTTGCAATGGTGTTTATCATAATAGTGATCATTGATCACATATATACTTTATGGTGCAGATGATTAAAACTATCAGAACGATAAGGGTATTACAATTACGGAATTTATGTATTATGCAGTAAAAAATAATGGGGAAAATTTTTCCAAGTAACCTATGGAAAAATTTACCCATTATTTACTGCATAATACATAAATGTAAATTCCGTTTTCGAATTTTTAAAATTTATTACCGTTGCATCCGCTCTTGGGAGAAAAAGAAAAAAAAAAAAAAAAAAAACTAGTATGATTTTAGAGATGACCTCAGTTTCTGTTAAGTATTTTAACGTTTGAACCATATATTTTACAGCCATATATTTTATTCATTTTAAAAAATAAAAAGTAGATTTTTATTTTTAAAGGAATTAATTAAATAAAAAACAAAAATTAATTAAAATTAAATTTTAATCAGTTTAATCCTTTCTATTACCTGCTATCATTTTTTTACGATAAAAACTAAATTTAAAAAAAAAATGTCTTTTAAAGGAATTAATTTAAAAAAAAAATGAAAATGAAAAAGTTGTTATCTGCTATAAAAAAGTTTTAAACTTAAAATTTAATATACCCTTTTTTTTTTTTTTTTTTTTCTTTACAGCATTACCCTTTGATTTTCAATAAATACAATAATAAAATAAAAAAGAAATAAATAAAAAGAAAAAAAGAAAAAAGAAAAGATTTCACCTTCAAATGAATGATTTAAATGAATAAAAAGTAAATAACGTAATAGCCATTGCTAAGATAGGCGGACGATTGAAATGAAAGAATAAATTTTAGAAAAAAATGAAACACAAAAGCTAATATTTGAATTCGAAATTAATAATAATAATAATAATTTAAAAGAATTGAAATTAAAAAAAATCTCATTTAGGTGCATACCTGCAGTGTCTGCGCTACCCATCTGCGAAGTTTTGTAGCTCTGCTATCAGTAGTCTGAGAACCAAAGCGCAAACAGGCACACGCACAGAGATACACAGATACATACACACGAAGACATACTTCTCTTTATTTAAATAGATTAACAAAACAAATCATATATACGAATTATGTCTATGTATAAACCAAGATATGACTTAATAATCAGTTGTTAATATAAGGAAAAATGAATATGCTTATAATAAAGTATGCATAGATCTTTTCTGTTTCTTAATGCGGAGGGGGAAAAAATGTAAAATTATGCTGATAAAATAATTTTTGCAAGTAAAGGAAAACTCATGATACAAAACAAAAAGGCTATTATAAAAACCTCTTTGTACAAAACCGCACAGAGAAAAAACGAATATACTTAAAATACGTGATTCCCATACGCTTACGTACATCTGACAATTTTTAACATCAATGAAATTCAAGTATTGAAGAGCAATTATTTGAAGAAAAAAAAAAAAAAATAACAACAAACAACTAAACTCAAAAAGATTTCATTTGAGAAATTGAAGTTAAAACAAAAATAGCTAATACACAATATCCCATTGATATCCAATATCTAAAAAAAAAAAAAAAAAAAAAAAAAATTCCTTTAATTCTAAAACTCTAAGAGTGCTACTCCTTTTTAAAGCTTTTGGGAAAAAGGAATGAATCTCTCGTGAAATCTTCTGATCCCATCTAAAATATAGAGAAATAAATTGACTGGCATCTTGACATCTTCAAAAACTGAGAATTTTCAAAAGAGTTGTGGGATCATGAGGCTGACATCAAGTTATTTGCTTCTAACGAAAACAAGAAAAAGCCAAAGAAATAGGGGGAAATAGAGCTTTCAAACAATGGATTTTATGACTTTCTTTAAATTCTTTTAAAGGAAGTAGAGTGGAGTGATTTTTATTTTGTTTCTATATAAGAAGAAATTAAAAAATATATATAAAGAAAATTAAAGAAAAAATAAATTATTTTTCATTATTCTTTTCGTAGCTAAGCAAAATAAATGGTATCATGCAAAAGTGTTTTTTTTTTCCATGTTATTCAAAACAATGTTATACATTTGTATTTTATTTTTATTTACCCGTAAAAATTTTCAACTTTTTAATAGCGAATTTAGCTGTTGTTATATATATATATGGCTGAATATCACATAAATGTGCATTTTAGTGTTTCAGGTCTTTATTATTAATTTTAAGCAAATAAGCAAATAAATTGTAAAATTTTATTATTATTCTTTAGAAGTACCTTTTTAAAAAAGCATTCAGTCATAAAATATGAGTTTATAGCAATTTCAGTATTTTTTAGAAAATTTTAAACTTTAAAATCGTCATTTTCGTGACTGTCTCCACGACCAAATGTTTAGATACAAAGTATGTTTTTTACTAAGAAAAATAAAATGATATTTATAATAATTGTTAATTCTTGTAAAAAAAAAAATATTTGTTTTCAAAGGAATTTTTTTTTTTTTTTAATTACGTTAATTTTCATGCATGAGTAATTAAAATGCTTGTATGCAAGTCTTGACGTCATTTTCGTGACACGTGAAAATAACTTCATATATCATCAAGGGATGGTGCCACCATTCACTTTTTTTTAAAGTTTAAGATCAGAAATCAACATTGACGATATGTGGAGAAAATAAATCTCAAGAAAATTAAAAACAGGTAAGAGTTAACATTATTTTTATTGCTTACATGCTGTCAGGGCCCGATCTAGGGCAGGGCGACCCGGGCAATTGCCCGGGGCGGCAAATTTCTAAGGGCGGCAGTTTCAAGTGGCAACAATATTAATTTTTAAATAAGTGAAAAACTGAGGGAAGAAAAATATTTTTTTTTTTTTTTTTTTTTTTTTTTTTTACGGTAAAAAAGAAAACGCCTTTCTCAATAATTTCAATTTCAATGGAAAATTTTCTTTTCGTAACAAATGCTTTCTCAGAGAAAACGATGACGTTTGCACTTTGCATGCGAAAATGAGTAAGGACGGCACAATGAGGTTCAGATAAGAACTAACTACTTCTCAGGCTATGATGTGGAATCACTAGTTTACATAGAAGACAGGTTGACACATTGTTCGACCCTATAGACTGGACTTAAAAGAAAAAAAACTGGAAAGGAAACTTATGACTTCCTTTCTTTTCTTTTATTTTTTTGTTAGGATAAGAGGACGGGGGGGGGGGATGTTCTTTCGTGTCTGTTACAGTTTTGTTGTAGAAACGATTTTTTGTCCCAATGACTGAACTTTTAAAATAATCAGCATGGGTGGGAATTTGTATGCTCTAGGGATAAAAGAAAATCTTGACGAGACTGGACAGACTCTGGATGTGGACACTGTAAATTTACATCGTTGTCTTTTCGTTTTCCAGTCATATCATTAGAGCGTACTGTACTACACTTGATTTTTGTATTTTAAAAGTATTAGTTTTTATAGCAAAAGTATTTCATGTACATCACAATACAAAAACCTATAAGACCAGCTTTGAAAGAAAGAAGTTCTCAAGATAATTATAATATTTTTTTCTATTTATATAATTATATTTCTGTATGCTATTATTACTCTCTTATGTTTCCAGTAGCAATACAAAACTTTTTTTAAAAAATCAAAGTTACGGATAGTTATTTTTATACATTCGTAAATGTAGTGTATAAAATTTAGATTAATTAAATCAAAAAATATCCTATCCATGTATCTATCTATCAAACTATATATATGTATAATTAATCTTCGCATTTTGACTATTTTTCGACCTGAAAATCCACTCAAAACGCTATTTTTTAAATATTTACAAAAGAACCTTTCTCTTTATTCAACATAGGAAATAAAAGCTCTGTTTGATGTAATAATGCAGATGGGATAAAAATACCATTAAATTATAAATATTCATGAATAAAAATGAGTTCAATTCGTGAATATAAAGAAAGGAATATGAATTTGAGAACAGCCTTAAGTAGATTATTTAAACATAATTAGTTTCTCAATACACTATAGATATAGAGAAATTGAATAATCATAAAAATTTACAATATTTTTTTTTTTTTTTTTTTTAACAACAAATGATTGCAGAGATATCGCACCAGTTTTAAGATACCACTAATGGCACCCTACTGATTTACAACATTTTAACTTAAAAACTTCATAAGTTCTTCAAATTCAAGATTCTCTTAACACGGGAGAAACGGCAGACTAGCTTTAAAATATCAGTTATGAAAATTCAATTTTGAAAACGTGACAAATTATTTTATTTTTACGAATTTCTGAACTTTGCAGACTAGGGCAAAATTACACAAAGGCGGGCGGGCCTTTTGAGGAATATTTTCCTCCCAAAAATGTCAGACTACTTTTAAAATATCATTTATCATACTGGATCAAAACCATTCATTTTGAATATTCTAGTTTAAAAATTTCGTAAGTTATTCGGAATTAAAGATTTTTTTTAACATAGCTGAATAGAGCAATAGCTCATTATGGTGAACGTTGCATTGAAAATAATATAGAAAGGAAAAATAAAATATAAAGCTGAACTCAATAACATTTATTAACAAATTAGGATATGGCAAGTATATGGAACTAAATGGTGGGTAGCCTATTAGGGAAGGCATTTTCGTCTGTCACCGTGTTGAGCGATCGGTCAAATTCACTTCTCTTAACATGAGTGTAGCACGTACTGTAGTAGAAATTTATAACAAATGAGGGAGAATTGAGTAGAGTCCACCTATACAGCTTATTCCTTCTACTTCCATATATAGTATATATTATATATATATATATATATATATATATATATATATATATATATATATATATATACATATATATTAAAGAGGAAAAAATAATATGAAAGGCCAAAAACTAATAAAATAAGCGATATTATTAAAATAACTAAATTTACATACTTAATACGCAAGAAAATTTTTCAAATGTTTTACAATACATAAATAATTTTTTATGTTAATAATTTTCCCCCTAATTTATTCAAATTTCAATATCCTCCTCACCTTACCTTAACTCATAATCTCCTTAACAACAACTGTATTAGTTTGTTAGACTTAAAACTTAAACTTGAAGGAAGTAAAATGTATACTGACCTGTATGACAAAAGACAAGATTTTTGTTTCAAAGTAAATTTATTTACACATTTTCATTCTTGTCTTCATATCTCTGCTTACAGAAATATCATTCTCAATCACCTCTTTCGCATACATAATGTTTGTTCATTTAGGTATAAAAACAAAAATATCTCTCACATGATTAATGTTGCTACAAAAATGGGTTATCCTAAAAAATTTATTTATTCAATTGTTTATCATTAAATGTCTCTGTATAACACACACACACGAAAAAAAAACTAAGGTTTAAAAAAAAAGGTAAATGGGTGAGCAGATGTTTGATTAAGGAGGATGGGTGGTGTTGTTTGGCTGGTTGGTTGGGAGGGTTTGATGTTGAATTAAAAAAAAAAAAAAAAAAAAAAAAAGAATTATTCCTATTTCAAGTTTCATTCTTATTTTTTCTGATTGATATTATGAATTATGAACTATTTTTTCGTTAAATTTAATTGAGTGCATTTGGCTATTAGTGGCTTCCCATGTTTAGATTAAACAATAAATTGAATTTAATAATAATAATTAATATATGTATAAATAAAAATAAAAAAATCAACACATTTAAAATAATAACTTTAATAATTATAGGCAGCCTTGTATTGCTTATCCTTACATGTGTGCTATTTGCGATTATTGCTTGTGATTGAGTCTTTTTATAACTTAAACTTTAAATTTAAGATTAAATATTTTAGGTTTAACATTATTAAGGTCAACTAATTTAGTTTAATTATTTTAGGTTTAACATTATCAAGAGCCACTAATTAAATAACTAATTATTTAAATGGTGCCACATATTCTCTTAAATCATGAACTTAAAATTCTTAAAACCTTAAAACCTTCTTACACCTTAAAGCAATGGTTTGTTTGAACCTGTAATAATTTAATTGATTTAGTGTTTATCTAGCTAAACGCTAGATGGCGCTTGCTCACTGCTGTCTTTAAGTTTTTCTATCATTAATTTCCTTTCTATGAAAGTTTTAATATTCATTGATTTACGTACAATTTATGTTATAATTTAACTAACTTAAAATTATAATAACTAACTCAATAAATAATTACCCAGTGAAACTTATCGTTAATGAAAATGTTCAGACGTTAATTCTTTATTGATTAATCGTTGTTTGCAATGTTTTTACTTTTAATTTCAATAATTTGTTGGCAGCTTCCTGTTCTCCAGTTTGTGCAAAAGTTTTACATGTGGCTACTCTGCTTTTTTCTAGTTTTCTCTCTGGATTCCTTGATGATTTGATTTAATAAATTATTTAATTTCTCATTCAAAATGGTTTTGCTGCCTCGATCAGGGCTGAAACAATATAAATTGCTATGATTAGCTATACTGTTTTACGAAATCGATGCAGCTTTCACAGCTTTATGAAGTATATGCCCCCTGAGGAGTTTATACTTCAAATTTTAAGCATTTTTATCCAATTATTATTTCTGTGGTCCTTTATTTACTTTCTTCGTCATTAAGTTTAATGGCCCTTTTTTTTTATTATTATTACTATTCATGTCGGCGTAAGTAATTTAAATTGTTTTTGTCTCTTATTGGTTCTTAATCTGTATCGCAACATTTTTGGGGCAGTCTTACCTATATGTTACAATCAGCTCTATTTTTGTTTTGTATCTATTAATTGCTAAATTTTAAGGTTAAATTTTATTACGTACTATCATTTATATATATATATATACCGGGTGATCCAGAAGTCAGGACAAACTTAAAAAATGAATAATTCGAAAACAAATCAAGATACAAAAATACGGTTTGCACCAAACGGATGAAAAAGAAACTGGGTTTTGAGTGGCAAAGGAAAAAAATTAGTTCTGTTGGCGACCAACAGATGGCGCTATAGTGTTTTATTTCACCAAAAGATGATTTACAAATGAAAAAAAATGTTGACAGCTTACAAGTCAGCCTAATTACAGTTAATTAGTACTACTACAGTAACTGTTCAATGTCCATCATTCAGAAGTACAGCTGTGAGAAGATTCACCACATCGTTTACAGCATTTAGTAGCACTTCTTGCATTATGGCTGACACATTTTGGCGCATGGCATCTTTCAGTGCTGCTAGTGATGCCGGTTGGTCGTGGTACATTTTTGACTTCCAAGAATCCCCACAGCCAAAAGTCACAGGGTGTCAGATCGGGAGATCTTGGAGGCCACGCGTGATTAAAGTAGCGACTGAGAATGCGATATTTCGATGCATATAAGCTTCGACTACCATTACCTGCTGTAGTTGTTCCTTTTTATATCGTTTGTTGCTTTGCATAATCCTACATCAAAAATACGACAGCGCCATCTGTTGGTTGCCAACAGAACTATTTTTTTTTTCTTTGCCACACAAAACCCGGCTTCTTTTCCATCCGTTTGGTGCAAACCGTATTTTTGTATCTTGACTCGTTTTCGAATTATTCATTTTTAAAGTTTGTCCTGACTTTTGGATCACCCTGTATATATATATATATATATATATATATATATATAAATAATTTCAAGTCAATATTTCTACTTTCATACTGTAATCATACTTACTTTTTACTCCGATAAGAGTTCTGCTTTTTTATTTCAATCTATCTATCTACATATATTCTTATTGCAGTATAACGTAAGCTTTTTTGTTTTTTTAAATGTAAAATAGTGATTTTTAGCTTATTTATGCTTTTGTTTTTCTCATCTTTTAAAATCTGTTAAATCAAAATTAAGATATGAAAGTGTCTGTTTATTATTTTTTTTTTATTTCTTGTTTTAATGAGGTAAAAAATAATATTTTTTAAAATATATTGTTAGATCAAATAATTTTTTTTTTATATAGTCTAGATAAATTCTTACAATTGTTACTAGTAGTATAAGATATATATATATATATATATTTTAATAAAGTATTTATCAAGAGAAACATAAAATAAGAAAGATAAATTGAAATTTTGTCCGACATAGAATTTAATTTAGGACGAAAAGTCTGTTGTTGTATTAGTCAATTCTTCCTTATAAATTCCTTATTTTTAAATACAGCCAAACCTTATAAAAAGACTATCCATGGAGTACACACAAAAGTGAACTTATATGAACTTATATAAACAGAAAAAATGTTTTCTTTGAAATTGCATGGGCACTGGGAATTATCGCAATATAAACGGATTAATAATGCGTGATACGGATTAATAATGCAGCCTTATACTGAGGTTTGGTTGTATTTATTTAAAACCAATCATGAAGGGCGGCAAAATTATACTTTGCCCGGGGCGGCGGATGAGCTAGATCGGGCCCTGCATGCTGTGCGTATTTTTATTGCTTGTCATTTTCGAGATGCATAAAAAATAAAAAAATATTATTATAAAATTTAGAACAAAGTTTTATTTTAATATAGAATGACGACCAGAAGAAGAAAATGTGACGATATCGGCTTAGCGAAAGCATGTTTTTCTGTACAGAACGAATTATTGACGATCTGTCATTTTCGTGACGGTCATTTTTGTGACGTCAGGAAAATGACAGTTGTTGCAGATTTACTATTTTGTAAGCCCTGGATTTAAATATTTTTTTTATTTTGAGTTAAAAGATTTGTTGGTGTAGGATAAGCTTTATATTTAAATATTTAAAGTACTTTCCGGTATCCAGGTAAATATAAAAAAATTACATACGACATTAATATTAAGATACAATTAAAAAAGCAAACTTTTATTTGTTTATTTTTTTTTTTTGCCCCCTTTAAGGTGTCATTGAGAATGTTACTCAAAATATTTTACTTGTGTCATTTATGGCAAGATGCAGAAAAAATAAGTTTGCATGGCCTGAGAAAGAGGATGTCCATGAAATTCAAGTGCCACATATTCTGTGCAAAATTAGGAATTCTCCTGAACCTGCTTCAAATAGATATTTTAAACTTCAGGATGAAGATTTTAATAATGTTCAAAATGCTTTTTCTGAATTTAATTCAGTTAATCATTAAACTTGTAACTACAAGGATTTTAATATAATAAAATTGCTTGATATTCTCATTATTGCTCTTTCTTTTCCCTTCACAATCTTTTCTCTATTGTTCTAATATGTTCCATTTTTAATATTATATGGTCCTATTCCATTGACAAACAATGTTATTTCAGTGAAAAATAGTCATTTTGACAAATATTGTCATTTCAGTGACAAACAGTCGTTTCAGTGACAAACATTGTCATTTCAGTGACAAACCAGTCATTTCAGTGACATTTTTTGACATCTTTAAATGCTATAATTAAAAATTTAATGCAAGTAAACTAATTATTTCCAGTTTATAGTCAAGAGGTATGCAGTCTATGATATTTCCCATTGATATAATTTATGTTTATAAAAAAATTAATTTTTTTTATTTTTTTAAATTTAAAAATTTTGGAGTTTTTTATTTTATTTTATTTTTTAAAATGGGAAGAACTTTTTAGAAAAGCCTAAGTCTTGTATTTTTTAATGAATCTGAACCACAAAAAATTTTTTAAATGGTAATTTTGATTTTATAAGATAATTAAAATTATAAATTTTTATTGAAAAATTTCAATAAAATTTAAAAGAATTTTTGATCGATCTCTGTCAAACTCAGAATTTATTTAAGATGTACTTACGGACTTATTTTAAAAAATTCAAATTAAAATACAAAGTTTGAAAAAAAAGTTTAAAAAAATCCAAAATGCACACTTATGTGATATTCAGCCATATATGTGTGTGTGTAACCACCTGACCGCCGCTGACCGATATATTCGGTCACTGATCTCTTATTTATTGTTTTAAATACATTTATATCATATAATTATGGATTTTTAGCTCGTTTTTCAAGTTTGAAAGTTTTAATTAATAGTCATAAGGATTATAATCATGTGAAAACTTACATTTTACCATGTTTTTATTAACTCGTATTCTTGTTTGTTTGTTCAGTAGAAATCTTGCTATTGATTTTTAACTAACTTCCCGAATAGCTAGGCAATTGAGACTTTCAGAATAGCTCAGAACACGGTGACAATGAATTTTTTAAATACTTTTAGATAACTGTTTCGGGTCCCCGCTGCCTTCGGTAGCGTTTATATGATTCAATAGAAAATTTAATTAACTCTCCGACTAACTGGACAGTTAAAACTTTTAGACTAGCTCAAAACACGATAACAATGCATTTTTAAAAATACTTTTAGACAATTGTGTCTGGTCTCCGTTGCCTTCGGTAGCGTTTATAATGATTTAGCAATCAAATACCCTCCCGACTAGCTAGACATCTGAAACTTTTAGAACAGCTCAGAACACGTTGACAATGCATGTTTTTTAATACTTTTAGCCAAATGTTTCGGGTCCCCACTGCCTTCGGTTGGCATTTATATGATGTAAAAATCATATAACTTCCCGACTCTATCTAGACATTTGAAACATTTAGAATAGCTCAGAATACGATAACAATACATTTTTTTAAATATTTTTCGTCAATTGCTTCGTGTCCCCATTGCCTTCAGTAGCGTTTATATGATTCAACAATCGTATAATTTCTCGACTGGCAAGACGTATGAAACTTTCAGAATAGTTACGAATACATCGACAATGCATTTTTAAAATATTTTTAGCCAATTATTTCGGGTCCTCGTTGCCTTCGGTAGGGGGTCCCTGGCCCGCGCTGCCACTCAGGTAGCGGGGCTAGTTGCGGCAGTCGGCCTCACCGCCAAGTGGTGACCCTGGATAGCCGGCTATACCGGTGAACTAACGAGGTCGGGGTGGCCGAGAAGCATGTCGGGTGGACTGATGTTCCCCCGCGTCCACTGTGCTCTATGCCTTTGTGGACTGGGGGTTTTCAACCACTCGTCGCTCGTAAAGTAATAGGTTTTAGTACATTCAGAAAATTGTGCAGAGAAAACATTACAAATTTGTTATGTTCAGTCCACAGTTCAGTCAGATGGATATGTAATTCGTTATAATGATTAAATCCAGGAAGACTAGAATTAATGTTTAGATGATTGTGTGTTTTAAGATCGATTGACTGCTCAAGGGTCCTTGGCCAATAGATGGGATCACCTACATGGGCATCTTTTTAAATTGTCCTAGCCCGTATGCACCCGAGCTTCAGAGCAAACCACGGAAAACTTCGAACAGCTAGGTTGATGAGTGAGAACTGAGATTGAACCCAGCACTTTCCATCTACGAGCTTTAAGCATATTAGAATAATTGAAAATCAAAACACTTAAACTGGAATAAAAAGAAGAAGCTGATGCCACCACGGCTTAACGGCCCTCTTCACTTAAAAAAAGTTCCGATGCCGGCTAAAACCAGATAAAAAGTGTCCCACGTGGTTTTGACAGCTGGTGTTAACTAATTGAGAAGATTGACAGATTCACTGACGAATCGTTGACTTTTGGAAGAATAAATCAAAAATCAGCTACTTACGTATTTGCGGTTTTGCTGAAGCTTTGTTTTGTTTTAATTCTGTCTTTCTTTTTTTATTTTTGTCGCTCCTGTTTTATTTATTTATGTTTTCTTTTCCATTTTCAAATGACAACAAATAAGTTTCTAGACTACTACTATTTATTGTGTAATTTAATAGCGTAGCCTGATACGACCAAGTGTTTTATGTTATTTTTAGTCCGCTTCAGGCTTTCAGTACTTTATATCGGCGAATTATGTAACAGTGAAATTTAATAAAAGAAAATATTCTTTATAATTAAACTTGTAGTTTGGTATAATTAATTTAACCAAAAAAAATAACTAAGATGTATAATGTTACTGAAATATAGAGAAGGATCTGTGTGTTTCTCTGCGGTTTGTAGCTCAGAATACTGACCGCAGAGTTACAAAACCTGGCAGAGGAGAAATTTGGACTCGGGACTTTGGATGCAGGAGTGCACTTCAGCGACATATGTATATATATATAATATATATATATTTCGATTTTATCCATTATTAAATTTATTCTTTTATTTCAATCGCTTGCGTCTCATAGCAACGGCTGTTACACTATTGAATCTTAGTTTATTAAATTAACTCAAATTGGTAATATAGCAGAAAAAATTACTTGAGTTTAACTAAAATATATTTATTTAATTCCATTAAAAATCTTTTACTTTTTTATATTATTAATCATATGGTAATATAGTAAACAGTGCAAGGGCTATAAATTACATGGTGCCAAAACTAAAATGTTCAATGGATGCTGAGATAAAGCCATTTTTAAAATTGTAATAGCAACTCAACTTGTAAACCGATAAATATCCAAATTGAAGTGTCCAGGAAAGACGTTTCTCCATGCAGTGCGAATTTGGATCCGATACAACGTGAGTGGGAGTAACGATGTCATCATTAGCGGTTACCCGAAACGAAGTTCGGGGTGATTTCAAAAAAAAAAAAAAAAAAAATTCGCTATTTCTTTTTTATAAAGTGATATATGTATATATATATTATTTTTTAAGTGATTCATAAAAAAAGAAATTCATTTACATATAGCTAATAGGACCGAAGCCCTGCTATTACAGTTATATCGAAAAAATTCATATATATTTATTTTTTGTATTGCTATATCATCTAATATATCTCAAAAAGTCATAAATATATATCTACAATCGAATCTCATTAAAAAACGAGCTCTACAGAATTTTAAAAATCCTATCTGCTAATGAATTTTTACTTCCATCACTCGACTATTGTATGTAATAAAAATATTGTATTCAGCGAAAAACTTAGTTTTGACAGCCAGTTTTGACCTGATGACCTTTACCTCGAGTCCAGAAAAGTGAGGCAATTGGTTAGTGTATATTCAAAAGTGAATCAGCAGTGTTTTATTTAATATATTTTACTAAGTTTGGTATGCTGACATGCTGTAGCGGTAAATGCTGAACTTTTTATGAAATGAGAGGTAATCGCAATGTGGAAGCGTCCCGTGTTCGGTGAAATAACCCAAAAGCTGATCGACACTAATTCAAACCAAGGTCCAACAAAATATCAAGTTTGGTTTAAATTAAGTTCAATGGTTCATAAAGTACAGTGTTCGAGCGCAAAAAGACAGATATTTTCTAAACAAGATCGAATTATGTTTAGGAAATCTCAAAACGTGTAACTTCATCGAAAACCGAAAATTTAAAACTTTTCTGCATCTTATACTTTCTCCTTATATATATGCAGAAGACAGAATAATAAATCCACTTTTTAAAAAATAAGTAGTCAATTTCAGTTAATAAAATTGCAAGGAAATCTCAAAACGTGTAAATTCATCGAAAACCGAAAATTCAAAATTTTTTTGAATTTTACGCTTTTTGCTTATATATGCAGAGGATAGAACAATAAATCCACTTTTTTAAAAATAAGTAGTCAGTTTCAGTTAATAAAATTGCAAGGAAATCTCAAAACGTGTAAATTCATCGGAAATCGAAATTTTTCTGTATGGTCTACTTTCTTCTTATACAAGTAGAAGCTAGTAATAAATCCCCTTTTTTTCAAAATAAGTAGTCAGTTTCAGTTAATTGAAACGCAGGGAAATCTCAAAACACGTAAATTCAGCGAAAACAGAAAATCGAAACTTTTTCTTTGATAGATGCAGAAGCTAGTAATAAATCCACTTTTTAAAAATAAGTAGTGAATTTCAGTTAATTGAAATGCAAGGAAATCTCAAAGTCTGTAAATTCATCGAAACCGAAAACCAAAAAATTTTTTTTTCAAATCTTATGTTTTCTTCTTATATATGCAGAAGATATACGCAAGCGAAGTGTGACGTCATTGACCGTCGTTGTGGCCAATTAAAAAAATTTTCTAATCGTCCATCGGATTTTTTGTAAAAAATTATTAAAAATCAAGGAAAATTATTTCCCGATTTTAATCCCCATATTTGGATATAATTACAAATTAGTTTTCGTGCACATGTGTTAGATTAAGTTATTTTGCTGTCAAATTGACAAAATTTTAATTTTAAAAATCTAGAAACAAAATGGGCATAGATTTGATATCTGTTCGTCCTCCGCATTTTGTGTATTTGGCGATCAAAACGTAATACGAAAACATACATGCCAGATGAATATTTTCGTAATGCATATATATTGTACAAAATATTGTTTCATATATTACTGATTGCTCTCTTAATATACTTTATTAAAATAACCATGATTTTTTAAAGGAATTAAATATGTTCGTCAGATAATTTGGCCATCTTTTATTATTATTATTTTGCCATGGACGACAGATATCAAATCTGTTCCTTTGAAATGACATGTTTATGTTTATAGTCGAAAATGGAAGTCTGTCATTTTATTTCTCTAGAGTTTTGAAATTAAAAATTAAAATTTTATGAATTTTACAGAAAAAATGACTCAATTTAGCACAAAGAAATCAATATGCAGGACTCAGGTTTACATCAGTTATAGCTATGATTATGTCAAACAATTTTTCTTATTATTATGGTTAATTTTTTTTAAGTTGACCCTTCTCGTTGCAAGCAAAACCCAATAAATCAGTTAACCCTATCCGTTGCAGGACTTCACTGTAATTTTCCCATGAACGGGAAGGCTATACCTTAGATTATATTGTATATAATGGCACAAAACTTGGTATATGAGAGGCCTATTATGAAACTCTATGTTGATTTAATTTATTTGCATATTGGTCAACAGGTGGCGCTGCTATGCTGCAAGTTATTTCGTGAATAGGAAGACTAAATCTCAACTTCTGTAGCTGCTAAATGCATTGAACTCGATATTTGACATTACCAACTATTATGAAAACGAAAGCTAGCTTAATTTGAGTGTATATCGTTCGATAGGTAGCGCTGCTATTTCTCACCTTCTGTTATTTTCCATACGATTAAAATCGCACCAAATTACATATATAGTTGAAATTTTCCTTCTGAGAAACTATTATAAAACATTTGAGCAGTCGTTAGACAGTAAATGACGCTGTCATATAGATGGTATAGAAAAAAGTTTTGTTATGGTTTTTTACTTCCATTACCCGACTACCGTAATTAATAAAAGTATTGTATTCGGTTCAAAAATTCGATATCGAGTTTTCACCTGATTTACATGTTTTAAGGTCTCTTGAGTCCAAAAAAGTAATTTTTGGCAATTGGCCAGTGTGTACGTGTGTATGTATATATGTTTGTGGGGAATCTTCTGACTATCATATCTCCGAAACTAATAAAGATAGAACTACGAAACTTCAGAATTGAGACTGGTCTGGTGTACAGATGAATTTTCTAAATTTTGGTGAAAATTGGAAAACCGGAAGTGGAACATCGGAAACCGGAAGTGATACCGTAAGTCTGTATCTCAAAAACGGCACTAAACATTTTCTTCAAAGTTGCTGTACAAACACTCTATTCGATGTCCTTTCGAATGATATAGTTGGTTAGTGCAGGAAAATTGATAAGCGTCCTGTATAAATAGCTCAATTTCAGGTCTCTCAACTAGGAACGGTCAGGAACACAAGTGTGTTCCTCTAAAAACGGCTGTAGGGATGTTTTTCAAACTCGCCATATTAACTCCCTTTTAAATATCCTTTTGTACGTAATTATTGTTTTCCGGTCAATAATTGAGTATGCCAAGTTTTGGCAAAAGTCGGTATCTCAAAAACGGTTCTAATGATTTTCTTGAAAATTGTTACATAAATCCATTTTAGATATCCTTACTTATGTATAACGCGGTTATTAAAGGTAAATTAGCAGTCATCTTGATTAGGTAGATTAGTTTTAGATGTCGGAAATTAATGTTTCGAAAAACGGCTAAACCAATGTTTTTCTTCTGACTATTTTTAAATTTGCTATGTAAATCTATTTTATATATCTTTACATGAGTATAAGCTTTATCTAACCAGAAAATTTTTAGGTTTTAGGTGCCTAATTTATTGGGTGAATTTTATACCTTCTGATTATATTATCTCCAAAAAATGCATGTAATACATGTAATAGTAAGTAATGGAAGTCGTGTAGTTGTTTCTCACCAGATTTTTTTTTTTTTTTTTTTAATCTAGAACTTATTTCTGAAAATTGCATATGCATATCTTATAATAAGCGAAAACCTCTAATATTTTAAAATATTACATATAACTTCAAAATAAGTTTGTATTATATACAAATACATCGGCGTGATTTCTCTTTATCGTAATTCTAAAAGAATGCTTATAAACTATAATCAGTGTCCATGTATATCATTCTGAAAAGGTCAGCTGCGCATTTACATCATCAGGCGCGAAAATCAACCCGCGAAATCTTCGAGTGTAAAGTGTAACTAATAATGTGGTTTCTTCGCTTGGAAATAATTTTATAAACATTTGCTCCCATTTCCTGCAAGCTTTACATTAGAAACTAGCCGCCTTCGGCGACCAGTTGGTTCGCGATCCTTGAAAAATCCGACTTTACGAAACTTCCGCTTGGTGGTGCCTGCGGCGCCTTTTTCCCGTTTCAGGTCTTACAACACCTTACTGACATATAGTTAAAATAGCTTTATTGAAAAATTTAATCGCAGTAAATTCCCGCTAGGTAGCGCCTGCGGTGCCCTCTTCCAGTTTCAATATCTGAAACAGCCTGTTCGCTCACCGCGTTACGATCTCAAAATTCTGAATTTAGCAAAGACCATCTCGGTGGCGACTGTGGCGCCCCGTTTTAGAACTTACAACAGCTTCCACGCTCATACTGCAAATAAATTTGAAAATTTTAACTGAAACAAATTTTCGCTCTGTGGCGACTAAGGCGCCGCTTTACGTTTCATGAATTGAAATAACCTGTTCGCTCACAAAAATCCTTAATACGAAACGTGAATGGAGTATCGGAATTCGAAAGCCTGCATCATAATTAGAATTGGAGAATTATGATAAAGGTGTTCTGGCTTTTCTGTGGTTTTCTGTGGTTTTCCCTGAAACTCCCGTACGGAATTTAACGGCTTATATCAGTTTAAAAGTCCGTAATATTTCAAATGATGTGTTATAAGTAGAATTCTAGATATTGAATTATTAAAATATCAAAGCGCCCTCTGGCGACAGAGATTTAAACATATACTGATCAATTTTAATTCAAATAACTTTTTAAATGATATATTACTTATGAAATTATGTTAATTAGAAGCTGAGATACAGAGCTAATATAGACATTTTTATAAAAAGATCCCTCGGGAAGGCTTTTAGGCATCCGTATGTCAAATTTTATACTTCTGCGTTCAGTAGAGGCTGAACGTATAGATGTTCAGACAGACAGACATCTCCTTTTATTATTATAGATTACTCACATTTCATCTCCTTTTTCTTTCTTTCTCCCCCCCCCCCCCCTACATTTCGAGAAAAAATGCGAAAAGTATAACCAAAAACTGAAGTCATTGATATAGTGCACCTTGTTCTGTATTTATAAGAAAAAAAAAATACTGGATTCGTAAAAATTTTCGAAGCCTTTATGATTGGTAGAAATATCCTCCTATTTACTTTTTTCTTTGTACAAGATGAAATAAAATATTGGATTCAAAACATTTCACCTTCCAGCTTTCAGTATATTTACACAATTTTAGGTGTCCTGAACATATATCTATCTATAAATCTGCGACAAAATAAATAAATAAATAAATAAATAAATAAATAAATAAAAAAAAAAAAAAATAGTATGAAGCAACCACACTACTTCCATTACCCACTATTTCACATATTAGAATATACAATTTTTTAAAAATGTGATCAGAAAACATAAAATTGACCTAACGAAGTAGATGCCTGACAAACTGATCTATAGACGTGTAAAACAGTTTGCATAGCGAGTTAAGAAATAATAAGGGGGAAAAAATGGTAGAGTTATTTTTTGAAACACCAATTTCCGAGATCTAAAAGTGACCTACCTGAGCATGATGACTGTGAATTTTCTTTTAATAGCCACGTATTATACGAGAAAGGATATCTGTAATGGATTTATGCAACAATTTTCCAGAAAATCGTTAGAGCCGTTTTTGAGATACCATCTTTTACCAAAACTTGGCATACTCAATTATTGATCGGAAAACAAAAATTACATACAAAAAGATATTTAAAAGGGAGTTAATATGGCGAGTTTGAAAAAAAAATCCGTTACAGCCGTTAAAAAAAAAAAAAAAAAAAAAAAAAAAAAAAAAAAAAACGCACTTGCGAGACTTGAAATTCAGCTATTTATACCGCGAGCCTACCAATTTTCCTGAACTAACCAACTATATAATTCGAAAGGACATCTAATAGAGTGTTTATGTAGTAAATTTTAAGAAAATCTTTAGAGCTGTTTTTGGATACGGACTTACGGTCCCACTTCCACTTTTCCAAATTTCACCAAACTCTGTAAAATTCCTCTGTACACCAGTTCTGTCTTAAATCTGAAGTTTCATAGCTCTATCTTTTTTAGATTCGGAGGGGTTGGCAGCCCCCCTCAGGAACGTATCTCTTTATGTAGCAAGTCAATCGAATCAATATATACACATATATGAAAAAATGAGAAATAAATAAAAATGACCTGTTCAATAATGTGTGATGCAAATAGGATATTGGGGCTCCTGATCTGCAGATCCACTAGTTCATTGTCGAAACGTGAGTGGAAGCTTCCCTGTGGCGAATCAAAAAGATTTTGGGTTCCGTCTGTGTGTATATTTTATTTGTCTGTGTGTCTGTTTCAGCGACCGCAAAAATCATGCTATTGATTTGCAATTTTGTACACATGTTTTCGAGCCGCATGGGATTAGCTGTATTGTGTTTGGCGTCTGTTCTATCTGAAATTCGTGTACGGGGACACACCAAATTTTTCTTTATCACTATGGCCTATGGACAGAATGTACATGTACCGCAATAACGGCTGCAAAAATTCTCCAAATAACTTGCAAATTGGTAGACACTTTCAAGCTCTGTATAGAAATAGCTGTATAATTTTTTATGTGTATATTTTTCATGCTCTATGTACAGGGACACTCCAAAGTTTTTCTTATCATTAAGGCCTACGGGTGAATTTTGTTTAAACAAATTTTAATGTCGTTACTCTGCATTCAAAAAAGTGAAATTACAGTAAAAAAAAAAAAAAAAAAAAAACGCATTTTAAAACGTTTATGCTGCATTCAACACAGTGGAATTAACATATACATTACAAAGATATATAAAAACATGTTTAATCTAATAAAAGAGATATGTATGGACTATATGCTTTATTTACGGGATCACACAAATGAATTCGGATGACATCCTGTAATCATCCAAATGATTCAAATTACATTGAAATATTCATGAGTTACAATTAATTAAATAGGTGTATTCTAATTTTTTTAGTGTATATAGTTACTGTGGCTGCTTTTCCGAGTTACATAAAAGAATTTCGTTCTATTACGCACTATAGTTCATATTACAACACTGGTATTGAATTTTAACATGGTTACACCCCACGAAATATGGTGAAATCTTATTAGAATTTTAAAAGTATATATATATACTGTGGGAAAATGTGGCCATAGAATTGGTATTTAATTTACAGGGTTGCACAAAATAATTCTAGTATGTTATGTAATCAATTTTCAGGAATTTTGGTAGAAGCACTTATGAATTACACATAATTAGTGCAAGTACAAGATAGTCAGTTATTAGGAATACATACATACAGAGATAGTTATAGAAAGAGAAAAGCAGAGGGGGTTAAGGGGGGCTGCAACCCCCCTCAGAAACGTTTCTGTTTGTATAAAAAGCCAATAGAATCAATATATATATTATATATATAATAAGGAATAAGTAAAAATAATCTGTTGAATAATGCGTGATGCAAATATGACGGTGAGGTTCCTGATCTGCATATTCACTAGTTATATATAGAACTTGTTATCTTACTCGTCAATCTGCAATCTATCTTAATAGAATTTTAATTTTATGTAAGAGAAAGTCGTATGGGTGACATACCAGATTATTTACTTTGAATTCTATTATTGAAATTCTGTTTAATTCAACAAAATATTTTTTACGAATCGCTAAAATAGATGTTTGTATATTGCCACTCATTGCTTTATGAGTGAAATATCAGATTTATTGTGCAAACAGTATTTTGTGCAAAGAAAAATATTTAAAATGAAATGCGATCATATATTTCGCAAATTCTTTGAACGATTGTCTTCTAAATCTATATGTTACTCAGACTCACATCCGTAATACAAAAAGAAAAAAAAAAAATCTATAATAATAAAAGTAGTAAAGAAATAAAAACCGCGACGATGTTTCTTCACCACAAAAATATAAACATTTGGCTCATCGAAAAGCAAAAACATCTGTCTGAGAGGTGGAGCCGGTTAAAGGGTGTGTGAAAGAGGAAAATCGGCACAAATTTGTAAATTTTTTGGACTTTCATTACAAATTTAATTAATTTAAAATTTTATTAAAATACAGGATTTTTTTCCGCACTGAATTAAACTCTTTGAGATTGACGCAGCTTTTAAATTCTGTTTTAAAAAAATTGAAAGAGTTTTTATAAGCCATTTAATGCATCAACCCAAATATTGCAATAAAACAGCTTTTTTAAAAAACAACTGTTATTCTTTCATAAAATCTACAAAAGCTGCGTGAGTTTACGAAATGAGAGTAATCCAATAAAAAAAACCGCGTCTCAATCAATTAATATGTCACTGTTTTAAGTGCAAAGAAAGTTTTCCATAGGATAACATTTGCTTTTAGAAAAGCAAATGGTGAGTGAAGAGGGCCCTTAAGGGCCCACTTCACTTGCCGTTGGCGGAAGTATAAGCCAGTGTTATGCTATGGGAAATTTTCTTTACTTATAACTCATTAACTAGTACATATTTTTAATTTCTGTTTTCACATTAAGAAAATTCCCAACTGTTGAATTGACGGACCTTTCGTAAAAACTTATTTTTTAAATTTTTAATATTTTATTTTAAAATTGCGAAATGAAAATTTCACATATTGAAAATTCGTAGTTTACAGCTTTACACAAAGTTTCCCATAGAATAACATTAGCTTCGGCTTCCGGCGACGGTGAGTGAAGCGGGCCAAAAAGGGCCCACTTCACTTACCGTCGCTGGAAGCATAAGCCAATGTATTCTATGGGAATTTTTTTTTTTTACTTATAGCTCATTTACTTAATACATATTTTTAAATTCTGTTTTCATATTAATGAACTTCACTACTGTTAAAGTGACGGACTTTTTTTAAAAACAGATTTTCTTTTCTTTTTTTTTTTTTTTTTTTCTTTTTAATATTTTATTTTGAAGCAGTAAAATACAAATTTTCAATATGTGAAATTTTTCATTATACAGTTTTAAAATAAAATATTAAAAATTTAAAAAATCGATAAAAAAAATAAATAAATAAATAAAGTTCTGTCAATTTAACAGTTGTGCATTTTCTGAATGTGAAAATAGAATTTAAAAATATGTATTAGTTAATGAGTTATAAATAATGAAAAATTCCCATAGAATAACAATGGCTTGGGCTTTCGGCAACGATAAATGAAGAGGACCTTTAAGACTGGTAGAGTTTAAGACGTGTATCATATATTATATATCTATATATATACATATTAAATATCAATGCCAATATTTTTTTCAATCCAAGGGGAAAAGTATTCGTTAATTGACAAAAGAAGTGATTATCTTTCAAATGAAACACGCCATTTAAATAAAACCAGAAAGAAAATGATGCTTCATGCACAGATTATGATATATACTGCAGTATTGCTGATGAAATCGCGGTAGAGTAACAGTGTGCTAGTAACATAGAGAAAAGAAATAGAATAATGGGGCAATGTAGGTAACAAAAAGTTATTGGAAATTCAGAGACTTTAAATTGGAAAATCTTTGCCGTAGCCTTAATAGCACACTTATCCACAGTACATCTTCAGGATGTTTCTGAGATATCTTTCCACTCTGAAGTTATCCTGGGAAGAGGATGTTCTGTTAGGGAGATAAGTAAGTGAGTGAGTGAGAATGTGCAATGATATTTTCCGTTATTATTTGTAAAATGCTGAAATATATTTTGACGATATTTTGACTAATAAGTTAAAAAAAAAAAAAAAAAAAATTGCAAATGGATAATTAACATAAATATGCTACGTAACAAAAGAAAGAAAAGAAAAACATAAATGAATGAATAAATATTAATAAAATAAAACTGCGCTGAGTTATTATTTTTATTGCATTCAGTGAAAGTATGTAACACTGAAGTATAAAAACAAAAGAAAAATGTACGTTTAGAATTTTTACATGTTTTCTAATTAGCAAAATATTTTAGTTCAGGGAAGGGGGGGGGGGGGCTTAAAACAAAACAAGCATGCCCTATCTTCTAGCAAGGATAATTTATTTGAATAAAATACTTGAATAATATTCTGAGTGAGTTTGATTTTTATACGTTCGAATTTAACCGGTCGTAAAAAGTTCTTTCTCTTACGACATAATAGAAACTTGTCGCAATAAATTAAGCATTGTAGACGATTTCTTTAATTGATTTAATTTTCATAAAAAAAAAAAAAAAAAATTATTTTATCAATGTAACAAATATTTTTTCAGTTTTTTTTTTTTACTTTCTTTTAAGTATACGGTGACTTTTACAGATTTAATTAACGCAATCAGATAAAGGGTTATTAATTCATCAGAAACGCACTTCTCATACATATTCAACTCACAACTCTCCAGCAAATGCCCCTTATAATTATTTTTTTATTACTAAATACGCATTCAATTCTTATCCGTAATAATAAGAAAAATATTTAATATTCTAAAATGATAAACATCCATCGAATGTTTGGGATATTTCCACCAGGTATCATGCGCCATTGACCTAGTCATTGGATAGCCGCTAAATATTTTTGGCAGATGTCGCCACCATTAAACTGTGCGTGACTACAGTTATCAGTTATTACACGTTTTATGAATACAGCTACTCCGATTACTGGAGTCAAGTGCCACAAAGATTTTGTGATATATGTATCAGATATGAGGAGGAATGTAAAAATGATGTTATATAACATACCACAATGATTTTACAAGGCGACACGCATTATCTTTATGTTAAATATAAAATTTTAATGATCTGATTTTGTATTATGGTTCGGGTTAGATCTAAAACTAAAGTGTATTTTGAAATGAGTTTGTAAGTAAAAAGAAAGACATTTTAAGCAGTTTTTTTTTTTTTTTTTTTTTTTTTTTGAAAGAAATTTTAATCCCTTGGATGGGACAATAAGGTTTTAAAAAGCATTATTCATAATATTTTATATAAAAAGATACTTAAAAAACAACATGTATTATTTTAGATTTATTATAAGACAAATGAATAATAAAAACCAAAATGTATGTTTAACTATCTTTTATTATTATATTAACATGTGATATATATTCAATTTTATTTTATTTTATTTTATACAATAAATCATAATTCGAATTCTAAGAAATTTATTGAACATTTAATTTTATATTAATTATTATTACTATTTTTTTTTTTAATAAGAAGCTATAAGAAATTTTTAACCAAGTTATACAAAATATTTCGATAATTAAAAGTATCTTTCAAGAGAAACAAACTTTACAATAAGTGTAAATAAAATTATGACAGAACATTAAATTAATAATATGTTAGATGGTGAAGTAATATTACATGCTTTTGAAAAATATTCGTAATAATAATAATAAAGTTTACTTAACAATCTCTACCATTGAATTATCGTAGATTTTATTTGGGGGAAAAATAACTGCAATAATTTGAAATATATTAACCAAACGGCATTAAATTTTACTTAACACGTTCACGTCGGCGTGGTACACCGGTGGGTCACAGGAAAAGTATCCGAACACTAGCAATAATCCTTGGCCAAAAAAAGTACACTTAATACTGCTTTGTTAAATAAATCCTTGTCGAATCATGATCTTAGTCAGTCTAAGAACATGATTCGACAAGGATTTATTGAACAAAACAGTTTTAAGTATACTTTTTCGATATCGAAATTAATGGCTAGTGCTCAGATACTTTTGAGAAGAATGCGCCGGAGTGAACGTGTTAATTAAAAAAAAAAAAAAAAAAAAAAAAAAAAAAAAAAGAGAGAGAGAGAGATTATACATTTATATATATATATTATAATTTTGATACGTTTAGTGTTTGTAACTGTCATGCTATATTTATTAACCTCATAATTCTTGTAATATATATATTTTTTTTCCAGAGTCCCATAAAAACCATCCAAATAAACAAATTTACGACTACGCCAAACTGTGATTATGAGAA
Source organism: Salticus scenicus (assembly GCA_963930645.1). Taxonomy (NCBI): domain Eukaryota; kingdom Metazoa; phylum Arthropoda; class Arachnida; order Araneae; family Salticidae; genus Salticus; species Salticus scenicus. Next base: position 112,102,808 of record OZ005654.1, on the reverse strand, counting down.
TATTAGACAGACCACTTTTCCACGTGTTTCCATGAATCAAATAATACTTCTAAGAACTCATGGATGTAAGGAAACAATTTTATTTTTATCCAATGGATTTATATTTATATAAATTTTCAGCACAGGGACAGAAATGCATTTCGATCTAACCAACAGAAGATTAACATATATATATATATTGTATCTGCCCATCTGATTAACCAGAAGCTCGGGCAGACGACAAAACCCTCGTGGTTTGATAAGAAGAAAAAGAAAGAAAGAAAGAATAAAAAGAAAGAGAGAGAGAGAAAAAGAAAATGATGATGAGATTTTGGAAGTGATCATGATACATCTAAAAAACAGCTCTTTACATATGCTACAGGTACAGAGTGACTCCTAATGAAAAACCACAAAATTTTTGTATAAATCCTCGACGGACGATTTTTTAATTAAATTGTGAGACGGATGCGATGTGACCTCGTGTAAGAAAGAAGAAAAAAGCATTTATAAGTCTGTTTTACGTTACAGTTCAAAATTAGGATTCACGTAGGTGAATATATGAATCCTACAGTTCACAATTATGATTTATATAGTCACCTGTACATCATAGGTGATTTGATTACCTGTTCGCAAAATGCCGGAATGAGTTAGTGTCTAGAGGCATACACATTACATACATTTTATTAGAAGGACTACCTGGCTTAATACAAACTCTTTAAAGGATCTTTGACCCCCCCCCAAAAAAAAAAAAAAAAAAAAAAAAAACGAATAAATTGAATTGTCTTGCTTTTGCCCAATGAACTACAAAATTTCTACAAACCTTCATTGGTGGCATGGAAAGTGATTTTCATATAAATTTTGGTGGCCTGCTCAATTTGCCTCTCATTAAACTACTTTTATATTAATTGTAATTTTTAGAGAAACTCTGGGGAAAATGATATCGTATTTTTCAGAATTTTTTTAATTGAATGTTCATTTCTAATAATAAAAGGTAGTATTACGATCGGTCTTTTTTTTTTTTTTTTTTTCACTGCAAATCTTGTAATTTACCTCTCTAAGTTCCTCTCATTCAATCCTATATAGAAATCAGATAATTTATTTTAAAGTATACATTATACTAAGTTATGTTTGTATTAAGTATGTATTATAAAGTATGCGTACAGCTATTGTGTTTTAATGAAATAAATAAATGGATGTTCATAATATAATAGCTGCCCAAAACTATGTTTATCTTAATGACGTCAACATAAAAAGAAATAATAAATAGTATTTAAAAAATATTTTAATTGATTCATAGTTCACAAAGAATGAGAACAAAGAGATAATAAAAAGATTTTCATATCTAAGGTATGAATTATAATAGAAATATAAATGTGAAGAAACTATATATTTGTTATATTATTTATGATTTGGTGGTGGTATTATTGTAACATTTAAAATTTAGAAATGAAAACAATTTTGTTCATCATTACGTTTAAAAAAATAATAATATTAAAATAAATGAATAAAGGTGAAATAAATGATATATATATATATTCTTTATCTTGAAACGTCTCAGCCGAAGGACATTTTAAACCTGCAGGTAAGGATTTTCAGGATTAATATTTTCAGTATTAAAAAAAAAAAAAAAAAAAAAAAAGGTTTATCATGTATGTATATTTCATGAAGGTATTTCATCGACTTAATCGACTTAAGTGAAAACTCGGAAGGGGGTTTGATTTTATTTTTTTAGATTATTTGCTCACCTCACATGACCATGATTACAATAAATGCTACCCACTAAATTGAGACAGACACATATATATATATATATATAAATTCTTATCTTACAACTATTTTTCAAATTAAATACTATAAGAATAGTTTTTGGGAAATCCTTATTGAAAATAGAAAATTTTACTACTTTTGTAACAGATGTTCAAAACATTCATTTTCAGAAAAAAGATATACATAGCTATTATTTAGCATGTTTTTCGTTTTGAAATAGAATGTAACTCCATATTCCAGGATCAACCTTTTATTCTTCTAACCTTCCTGGTATTTCACAAAAGAGAGATAGAAAGGTATATCCAATGTCTACTTCTGAAAAGACCTGAATTGTTGGGAAGTAAGCAAAAGAATTGCTTCAGAGATTTTTATCATGTATGTGACTGATATTTGAAACTTATCTGTGGAAAGAGAATATGAAGACAATTTTAATATTAACAATTTAGAGTGAAAAGAACAAAGACTTTTAAAGAAATGAAAAATATTCAAAGTTATTATATGGAGTATGAGGGATTTTTTTTTTTCTTTTCTTTTTTTAAATATCTTGAAGTTTTTATTTATTTGTTTAATATTATTGTTGTTAGTTGCTTAATTTTACAGGTTGTTTAGTTTCAATGTATAAGAATGAATTTAACTTAAATGCAAAAGTTCAATGTATTTTTTCTATTTATATACAAATATTTATTTTATTTTATTTATTTATTTATTTTGTTGTTATTTCATCTACATATGCAAGACTGGAAGAGTCAAGAAATAGAACAATTCACAACCATAATTCATTCAATTCATAACAATTCCGAACTATTCATAGAATAGTTCGGAAATGAGAAAATATTTATTGCTTCCGACATTTTACCATGTTTTTGTTAACTTCGATTCTTGTTTGTTTGTTTGTTTATTTGTCAGTACAAATCTTGCAATCGATTTTTAACTAACTTCCCTATTAGCTGGACATTTGAATCTTTCAGAATAGCTCAGAACCCGATGACAACAATACTTCGAAACCCGATTTTCGAATTTTTGATTAGTTTTCTTTTAATTAATTAAGATATGAAAATAATAGCATCCTAATAGCTTAAAAAATAGCCATTAAAATATTAGCTATAATTTAATTGTTGTCAAAAAAAAAAAAAAAAAAAAAAAAAAGTTCATTTTCTTTCGGCATAAAAATAAATATATTTAATTAAACGTGAAGATCAAAAAATTATAAAAAATTAAATTATGCAGCTCACAAAAATTGACGTCATTATCACTTTTTTTTTCCCCAGACATCTTTGTATCTCTTCATGTACATATGCGTGACCTGAAGAGTTAATAAATAGATTTGAATAGTTCGGAAATATATATATATATATATATATATATATAAAGATTTATTTCTTCATATATTTATATGTAATGCGGCTCATATTTAAAACATATCTTTAGAAATAGATTTTCAAAATTCAATTTTTTAACTTAGAATGAGAAAAACAATCACTTTTAAATAAATGACAAATATATAATTGTTATTTTTCAGAATATATTCTCAAAGTAAAATTTATTTGCCGAAATATTATGAAGCCTTAGAAAATTCCTTATCAGGGAGGAAAAGAAAAAAAATTTCCACATTTTAATAAATAGGCAGAATAGCTCTGTATTTTGAAACTATTCAATACATCATTAATAAAGATCATATATATATCATACTATGTTTCTCTTATCTGAAAATATCGATTTCTAATTTTGATTGACAACGTATTAAGTACATGTGCTAGATAAGCTTTTATCTAGCAAACAACGATGTATTTCTCTAGGTTAATTCAATTTTATCATCAAAAATGTGCTTCTAAAATTCAAATATATATATATATACAAACCCACCTTAACTTTTAATTAATGAAAAGTCTTTTCTATTAAAAAGGTCTAATGCTTAATAATAAAATAGATAATGTATTACACACTAATCGTACGTGCAAAGAATGTTTTCCTATTTCATAGACAACACGGACTAGGTAAATTCTTATCTAAAACATTGTTGTACTATTCTATGTTGATGCACATCCTAGATTTATTTGATAGAAATGTCTTGATAGATCATGTTTCAGCGATCTATCTATCCCATGTTCTCTAAATACTTTTGGCATATGTCCCCGACATCAAACGATACGTGACGAAGGTTATCGGGATTTACAAGTATCACAGACTCAACTACTCTCTTTTACTACAAAGTCGGGTGCAAGGAAACCCAAGTTGATGTTCTGAGATAAGGGGAAAAGAATGTATTAAATATGCAACATGCTCCTCTCTCTCTAAGCTCGACTTCTTTCTGCATTTCGTATTATCGTTAATAATTAACGAAAGCATGTATAGCGGATGTAAGTAAATTATTAGATGTGCCTGTCATAATTTCAGAAATTAGAATACATTATAGCATCATTTAAGTTGATTAAAAATCATTTATTAAATATTGCTATTGTAATTAATCGAAAATAAGTGACAATGATGTTCAACGATGGAAAGTTATTATACTATAACTATTTAAAAAATATATTAGTATAAACCTTAATAACTACTTAAATGTGAAACAATCATTATTTGTAACAAGTAAAATTTCGTTTAAAAAAAAAAAAAAAAAAAAAAAAAAAAAAAAAAGCTTACACAATTAATACAGCCTAGTATGACGTCATTTGGCATCAAACCAAATTTATTGTTATTTTAAAATAAATATTACTTTTAAGTTAATGAATATATTAATGCATAAATTGTTTTTGAGAAAATTTTAGACTTATTAAAGGATATAAAATATAAAAGCATTAAAATAGATATATTGTGTAATATATATATATACTTTAATTGTGTAATATATATATATACTGTGTAATATATATACTTTATTTTTATTATTATTTAAATGGTTATAAATATTTTTATTTTAAAACGAAGTCGTTACTATATTATAATTCTAATATTCATTCATAAAACAGAATTTATTGAAAGCTTTAAAGGTATTATATTTCATGTTAAAAATTCATAACCTTTCCAAACTTATATTGACAGAATAATAAACATGAAATAAATGCAAAATTAAAACAAAATAACTTAAATAAAGATTAAAAAACATACAGATTAAGATAAATAAATAAAAAAGAAATAAAAAAAGAAAACAAATATAGTCCCCCCCCCCGTTTTTTTTTTTTTTTTTTTTGAATGAAAAAAATAAATACAACACGCTGTGTTGTAAAATTAAAACAGCCTCTTTGAAAATTCAAGCACGCATTTATTTACATCACACTTGAAATTTAACGCACATGGTGTTGGCGATTTTTTTACCCGCACATTGTGATGTAATCTAGCATGTTCATTTTTTACAGTGTGTACAGCTCTCTGTTTCTGCATTGAGTATAAAATTTGAATTTAAATAAAAATCATGATTAATAAGGAATAAATTTCATATTTTTTCTATAAAAATATTTCATGAAACAGATTTAAAAGAAATATGATTTGTGAAAAGTCTGATATTATATTGCAAAAATGCATTTTAATAAAAAATATACATTTTTCTTCTTAAGATTATAAAATTTAAATACAAAGCTTGCTCAGTGCTCAGATTTTAATATTTCTTGAAAAAATTAATTATAAATTACATTTTAAGGATATATTTTATCTGTATCTTGCTTCATGATAGAATTTAAATTTACATTTCGTTTAAAATGAATTTTTTATACATTTAAGACAATGTTTCAGAATATATCTCTGTATGACTGGAATTGTCATGAGAATTTAACTGCATATTTCAAGTATACATAAAAATCAAATATACAATTTATTAATAAAATGAGTCACATAATTTAATTTTAAATAAATTTTTGTATATTTTTCATGCTTTTTTTTTTAAATCAACATATGTATGTGATACCTGAATAAATTAAAGTATTTTTATCTTTAATATTTCCTATACATCAAAATTTTTTAAGCTTGCGTTATGCATGGTATTTTAAATATTATTTTTTTGATATTTTAAGCAAAATAATTTTTTAACAATCTAATTAGAACACCATAAGACAAAAAATTAAAGTCAATCCTTTCCGCCAGTAAAATGAGGCGTAATTTTACTAATCTTATGCTTAAACATGTAAAGTTTAATTTTTAAAATGAGGTAGGGTATTGCAGATTTTATTAAAATTTTATTAGTTTTTGTAGTAAATGGAGTTAAATTATTAGAAATTTCGTACATTTTTAAATTTTTACGATAACATCGATAAATAGTGTTACCAAAATCAACTACCATCATTTATAATTACGAACCCGTGGATGTGCAAGCCTGGTGTTGTCGCAATTTTTTTTCTTAATCCTGCATCACACATAAGAAAGCCCTCCAAAATTGTTACTCCGACAATCGCATTGACTAGATATAGACACTGACATAATTAAAATCAATTATTAAAGGCTAAATTAGTTTAACCTCGGAACCAAAGACTTCTTAGAATTTCGCCTACGACAAAGTAGTGCTACATACACGGCTCAATATGTTGTTTTATCAATAAACCTTGTATCTAATATTTATATATATATAAAGTCTTTTCTTTTTTTTTTTTTCTTTTTTTTTTTTTTTTTTTGCCTTTAATTGCTTTTTAGAGCAATTTCAACCACATTATCAACAGGATTTTTAACAGTGCAACAATAAGTTTAAGTATCAACAGATTTTTAAAATATTGAAATACATTTTACACCAGTTCAACAGTAAATATTAACATATTTTTAGAGTAAAATACTCATTATTTTCAATATTACCAGTACACCGTAAATAGTTCTAAAGTAATGAGTATCAATGAAACATAAAACGAATGAGAAAACACAACAATTAAAAATACAAGAACTTGTTAATTACGCCTTTTAGACTGATTTATGCTTTAAAAAAATCTACCTACAAAATCTGCATTTTTTTTTTTTTTTTTTTTTGGTAAGCCCTTTCCTTAATCCTACACTATCCATAAAATAATCAACAAAATATTGCTTCGACAATCGCATTAACTGGATAGACACTGACATAATTAAACTCAATCATTAAAGAATGAATGACTTTAACCTCGAAACCAAACACTCCTTAGAAATCCGCCTACGACAAAGTGATACATGCACGCTATAAAAGAAAAGAAGAAGATAAAAAGTAAATACAACAAACTATCTCACAAACAGATGTATTCATCGGTAATAGAGAACGATGAACCTCAGTGATAAAAGAAAAGCGAATAAATCTATTCTCATGTCACAAGACATTTGCGCCGAAGTCAAATCTATTCGCATGTCTTGGCTGCTCAGAAACTAAAACCTTCGTTTTGTAAATAAGTTCAAATTACTTATAAATGGGTTTAAAAGGATAAGATCACGTAACCCTATACTTTCATTACAGACTTTTAATTTGTCATTGAATATTTTTTTTTTTTTTTTTAATTCTCAGGTATCGAAAAAAAAATTGTTAAAAAGAATGTTCGTAGGTAAATTCTTTAACTATTTCAGATTTGAGTTTTGATGTTATTTTCCATGTACGTTAAAAAGAAAAATGTGTCTTCATGAATATCTCAGAAATGCTATTAAAGAAATGGTTAGAAGGTGTACAATATACCTGGACCTCGTTTTTATATAAGGATATGCATATATGGCTGAAAAATAGCTTTTTAAGATTAAACCTATTTTTGCTCTTGGTCTAGAAATCGGGACACATTATTATTATTATTATTATTATTATAATTGTAAATACTATTAATACTTTAAAAAAAAAAAAAAAACTGTAATAAATTTTTACATCTCAGTGTCCCAACAAGAAAAATAAAAATCTTGTAGCACGGCTGCTTCATAGCTGCCAACATTTCTAATTCTTAAATCGAATTTCTCACAAGCAGTTTTAAGAAGGAGTCTGTCATATATTTCCGACGAATAAATAAAATTAAATGTTATGAAATCTTCGTTGAAAAAAACGGAGACTTGCTGGGTATACTGCATTGATATTTGTATACACGGTATATAGTTAGAAATAAAAATTAATATTTTACTCACTATAATAAAAAAATTGTTTCTGAAGAGGTAAATTACATTACTGGGGTTTCCAAATTATTCTTCGTGGTTTCCTCAAATGGAATTTTGTCCTCCTTCAACAAAATAAGTCTATTTTTAAGTTTCGGTTAAAAAAAAGAGGTGGGGCGAGGGTTAGGGAGAGAAGATAGAATCTCGATATATTTTAATAATCTGGATATTTTTACTTTCCGAACACTATAGTGAGGAAAGTATTGTAATCATGTCAAAAATCCGAATTTGAGATTTTGATGTTTCTATACGTTTCGAGGTCCAACGAGTCCGTTTTCACTATTTTTGCGATGTATGTATGTATGTGTGTATGTCTGTGAGTGAACACGCTAGCGTCTAAACGCTTTGTTCGAATAAGCTGAAAGTTAGTATGTATATTGTAAAGTCACCATAGTACGAACCCTATAGATTTTGGTGAATCTAGCACTTATAGTTTTTTTATAGGGAAACAAAGAATAATTCTTTATCATTATGGCCTATGGGACCAAAATCTTAAAAGTGCGATAGCGTCTAAACGTCTTATTCAATTGAGCAAAAAATTTATTCACATATTATAGGTGACAGATACTCAATCTGTATAGATTTTGGAGAATCTAGCACTTACAGTTTTTTTTACAGGGACACAAAGAAAAAATCTTTATCATTATGGCCTATGGGACCAAATTTTTAAAAGTGCGATAGCATCTAAACACCTTATTCAATGTAACTGAAAATTTATATGAATATTATAAATCACTGTGTCACTAACTATAAGCATTTTGGTGAATATAGCATTTATAGCTTTTTACAGGGATACAACGAAAAATTCTTTATCATTATGATCTATGGGCTCAAACTTCAGTAGCGTTAAATAAAACATCGTGTAATATATGGAGAAAAATACTCAAACACTCTATTATGGTTTTCTGTCTTTTGTTTGTTTAACAACTCCTCTTTCTTTACTTTACCTACAAAACTGTTAATTACTCAATGTTCGGAAAGTCGAGAGGAGTCACTCCAGATTTTTTAATCTTAAAGTCACTTCATTCACATTAAATATTTTAATTAATAACACTCAAATGATAAAAATAATTCATGTAACACTAAGACTGAAATAACTTACAACTACTCATCATTTAATAAATTACAGCATATTTATTAAAAAAACTTATTTATTCTTAAAATGTTGACAATTAAATATTATTACACTACATATAATTTACATTATTTTATGTAGCGTTCAATTTACATTATTGACGATTTAATTTTCTTCAGCTTTATTCAATACTCCCTCAAAGATGAGATTACGCATGATTCTAAAGTATATAACTATTGGAGTATATTTATCAGTATTGTTAAAATATTAACAAATCATCAAAATCGCAAAATATTTGTTCGGAAATATAAAGGCTTCGTTTTAAAGGTTTACAAACAAGATGTATTATTGTTCTGCATAGCATACTCAGCATTTAGTTAAAAAGGTATTTTACTGTGTCAGGAAAATTCAAAATCTGCACATTTTCTAATTTACGTCAATTGTTTATCACATGTTTTGTATGCTTAACTTGCTTTGTGAAGGAGTATGAAATCACATACGTATTAAATTAAATATATATGATAATCTACGTGTTTTCGCTGTATAAATTATACTGTTTATGTATATCATATATTTTTTTTTAATCCCATATTTTAAATTCTTTTTTTTTTTTTTTTCATATATCTATATCTTCCTGACTGAGTGAGTGAGTGAGGGGGAGATCTATCATCGCCCAGACCAAATCCCTGGACCTAGAAACATGAAATTTCGTGACAGTGTTCGATCTATGACGTAGGCATCCAATAAGAAGCGGTTTCGCCCCCAAGGGGGGGAGGGGAGGGCAAAACGTGATTTCACAAAATCCTTCATATCTCAAACAAAAAAACAGATATACGTTTGCTTTAAAATATAGCTAATACAAATGTCTAAAAATAAATTTCTGGAATTTTCAAAATTCGGTCCCCAAGGGGGGGGGGGGGGGGCAATACGTGATTTCGCATAATCCTATATATCTCAAACAACAACAACAAAAAAAAAAAAAAATAGATATACGTGAAATTTTTGCTCTAAAATATAGCTAATGCAAATATCTAAAAACCAATTTCTGGAATTATAGAAATTCAGCCCCCAGGTGGGGCAGCAGGGGGGGGGGAACTATGGGACAAAAACAATTAGAAATACAGTTAGGCCTTTCAAAATTGGTACAGATAGGTTTTAGAGGCCTGTAAGTCGAATGGGGATATTTTCGATTGTGTACAGTTATTAGGAGGAGCAGGAAGGGGAGAGGGGAGAGAGGGGGGGGGGCGAAAAATAAAAATAGTTAGATCGTTCAAAATTGGTATATAGCGGTTTTCGATACTTACAAATCGATTGCGGATATTTTCGAATTTGTAAAATTATTAGGAGGGCCGGGAAGGGGAGAAGGGAGAGGGGGGGCAAAAAAATAAAAATAGAGTTAGATCGTTCAAAATTGGTATATACAGGTTTTCGATACTTACAAATCGATTGCGGATATTTTCGAATTTGTAAAATTATAAGGAGGGGCTGGAAGGGAAGGGGCGGTAAGGGGGGTTTGGGGAAAAAACAAATAGAAATACAGTTAGACCGTTCAAAATTGGTAGAGATAGGTTTTAGAGGCCTGCAAGTCGAATAGGGATATTTTCGAAAGTGTAAAGTTATTAGGAGGGCCGGGAATGGGGGGGGGCAGCGGGGCAAAAAAAAAATAGAGTTAGATCATTCAAAATTGGTACATAGAGGTTTTTGATACCTACTAATCGATTGCGGATATTTTCGAATTTTTAAAATTATTGGGAGGGGCGGGAAGGGGGGAGCAGAAGGGCAAAAAAATAAAAATTGAGACAGATCGTTCAAAACTGGTGCATAGAGGTATGTTTAATAAAAAAAAAAAATGTATTCAATTATTATAAAAGTTATTTTTTTTTAAGCAAATTTAGAAATAATAATAATAAAGGTATTAAACATTTCAATCCGTTTTTGCATAGTACCATATTTTAGAAAATACATTGTATACAATCGAGTAAAAATATCCGAATATTAATTATTCCGATAGTTTTATTTATGACACATTATAATTTATTTATATAAGGCTAGGAGGTGTATAATCTAAGGCTAAAGAGTCTATAATCTAATATATAGGGTTTATAATCTAAAGTGTTGCTACAATATTATTTAATTTTTGTTTGTAAACTGCTGTAATTGTTACTTATTAATACTTTGAAAAAGGACATTGAGTAATTTTACTAGTTATGGCCATTTTAAAGACAGTTTCTGTTTGTTAATTTGTTTCTTTTTCACAATGTTCTTAATTTAAAGATTAACAATAAACAGGATTAGACTTTTTAATAAACTCTGTTGATCTTTTGCTAAAGGACTGTGTTGCAAAAAATGCTTATTAAAAAGTTTTATGCTAAGAAAAAAAAAATAATAATAAGTAAATAAAAAGTACGACAGTTTCACTACTGGTAATTATGGCATAGTGAAACACAATTTGTACCAATAGTGAACGCTTATAAAAGTGATATATTTGCAACAACAAAATTTAAAATTTAACACGATAGAGAATTTTTTTATAATTGTTTGAATCATAAAAAAGCAAGAGATTTGCTGAAAATTAGCATATAGAAAGTAAATAAAAATTCGACTTACCATATTCAACAACAACAAGCAGTAACAAAAAAAAAAAAAAAAATCGCACTAGGTCGATTAAATTTGTATCATTTAAGAACTATTAGTTTGAATTCTTCGTAATTCAAGACATTAACACCAACCATAAATACGAGGCTAATGTATGCTCGCTTTAGAAAGGTAACTTTTAGCGATTAAATGTAAAGAAAATATTGACATTTAAGAACTTTTAGTTTGAAATCTTCGTAATTCAAGACATTAACATCAACCATAAATACAAGGCAAATAGATGCATATTTTAGAAAGGTTACTTTTAGCGATTAAATGTTAAAAAAAAAAAGACAAATGAAACATTAACATTAAATTAATATATCTGTTACATAACAGATCCTTTAACGTAAACCAAAAAATTGAAATGTTAAAGAGTACTAATATTTTATGGATGAATAACTTAGCATTTTTAATTTTCTCGAAAATCGGAAAAAATTTACAAGAACTAACCTTTCCTCATTTCCAGTTGATGAAACAGCTTTCCAAAAATATTTCACCTCTTTGACAACTTCAAATATTAAATGCCACCAAGAACCATCAGTAGTATTTTTTTCCCCCTTTATAATAATAGAAGCATTATTTTTCTATATTTTTATTTCATATTTATTCTTGTTGGATGGTTAAAGATTTGATGCTTTTTTAAGAGACATCTTTGTGTACACATGGAGTTATTTTATAGTGGAAGGAAAACACGGAATTAATCTTTCCTCGTTTTTATATATATATATATATATATATATAAATGTAAATATTGACATTTTTCTGCAAGATTTAGAATCTGTCCAGAGGCCTTAGAGTATAAACTACAATATGAACTGAAAGTTATTCACAATTTTTAAGAAGATAAAATTTCTAAAATGAATTTATTATTATTATTATTATTATTTTTTTTAAGTACACATTTTAAAAGTTTATAAAAAAATATAATGTGTTTGTTCAGGTTAAATATTTGAATTGCATTGTGATTTCGATTATCACATATTCTGAAAAATATATTTTTGAATTAAAAAAAAAAAAAGAAAAATATATTTATATATATATATAATAATATGTAGCGAACACATTTTTATGACCTCTAAATTGCAACTTAAATTCACATACAGTATATCCTTTAAATTTTTATATCTTCCCTCTTCCTACATATGTATTATTTGCTAATTGCAACTCTATCGGAACCTTTGATCATATACTATTCTTTATTTAACGTAATGCAAATCTACAGTAGCATGTTATGACTTTTTTTTTTCTAATTCAGTTTCTTTTTATCTTGCTAAATAAATGCAGTTAGTCGCCATGTATGCATTCTTGTCTCCCAATATGTTACATTAAATTTGCTTAAAACTTCCGCCTTCCCATGGCAAGGGTTGTCTGTTATCGAGGACCGTTTGATTTATAATTATCTGGTAAACTTTTCAAAAATTGTATGTGTTTATACGTAACACAATTACAACCATTTTTTCTCTACTATTTTGAATTTGGCTTCGATTAGAACTTTGGCGAAAATAATAAAGAAATCGGAGCGTCCCTCCATCATCATAACTTGACCTGAGATGTCGACATTTTGTACTCCCACTCCAATATTATTAAATATCACTCCAATTCTAATTATCCAATAGTAACATCTTCATAAAATGATCACCTTTACGAGAGTAATAGATTAAACAAAATTTTTAATAAATTTTTTCGTGATTATCTATAAAAATGCCTGGATTACTGATCACTGTGTTATTGTCAGTTCACTTCGCAAGAATTCTAAAGCTGTTTTCAAATTAAACTTCAATAACTAACGAAAATTTAAAATCTTCGTTACATGTGTGTGTGTGTGTGTGTATTATCAGTAACAATGATATAAAAGTAAATAAAGTAATAATGACTTACCTCGACTGAAATGTAGCAGAAAACAATGTAAATAAAGTATCTGATACAGGTGTGACAGCAAATCATTTTTTGAAATAAAAATTTCAGCGAAACTGTAAAATAGAAAGAAAAAAATTAAACAACTAGAAAAGATACAGAAATACATACTTCTTCATTAATAGAAAAATTAGTTAATACTGTTTATGGTACAATTGCACCAGATAGCGTTCATTCGTTTAAAATAAATAAATAAATAATGATAAGGTTTTATTGCAATTATATCTATACAGTTAAAAAAATAAACGCAGTGTGATTAATTATTTTATTTTAAACATAATGACAAACATTTATTGATACGTTAAATCCTCATTTAATTTTTGTAACAATATTGTTACTGATGTCAATTATTTAAAAATTAAGTGTAATTATTATTTTCAATTTTCTTTCTTTTATTTTTTGTTTGTTTATTTGAAATTTTTTTAAAATATATTTTACATTGATTGTAATTTTGTTGAAAACGACGTAAATATAATGTCTGATGAAGTAGGCGACAGAAAATCATTTTTCGAAATAAAACGTTCATTAATCCGGAAGAATAGAAAAAAAATATTTATGCGATCTGGTGGATTTATTAATACCAAGAATTAAAAAAAAAAAGAAAAAAAAAAAAAAAAACTAATAAATATTACTTTTGATACAACTGATACCAGATAGCGTTCTTTTGTTTACGATCACTTTAAGAATAACAAATAAGAAATGTTCACAGCAATTACTTTTGATACTACTGATACCAGATAGCGTTCCTTTATTTACGATCACTCTAAAAATAACAGATAAGAAATGTTCACAGCAATTACATTTGATACAAGTAATATCAGATAGCATATTTATTGAAATTTATTTTTCCGACTGAGTGAAAATAATGCCTATATGGTCTCTACCAATTGAGCTACCAATTGGATAGCTCAATTGGTAGAGCCTTGACCTTGTAAGTCAAAGATCTGGGGTTCAACTCCCGGTCCAGGCATTATTTTCTTTCAGTCGGAAAAATAAATTTCAATAAATAGGAATTTCTTCCCAATCAGTTGATTGTGTGATTTTAATATATATTGAATATCAGATAGCGTTCATTTGTTTACGATCATTCTAAAAATATCAAAGAAAAAATGTTCACAGCAATTGCATTTGCAAACTGTAAAGCTAACAATTATGTAGAAAATTGTTTTTAAATGTATGGTAAAAGTTTTAATAGCAGCTTAAATGCTGATTTTTAAATATTTTTCAATAAAAGTATTAAATATACATTTTTGATACATGTGTAACGCCGGAGATAAAAGATCTCACAAAAATAAAAATTTTTAGAAGAGGGAAAAAAAAAAAAAAAAAAAAAAAAAAAAAACTTTAAATGCACATAAATGCACTTTTTTGCAACTGGCAGTAATCATTTAACGATAATTTAACATATTATTAATAATATAATGTACTACTGTAATAAAGCCAAAAATGTAGATCAAGAACATGCTGCTATCTCCTTTCACAACCCCCCCCCCAAAAAAAAAAAAAAAAAAAAAAAATATATATATATATATATATATATCCGGGAAAAAGATATGTACTTTTATACAATAATGCGTTAAAATTTAATCTCTCAACATTTTTAGAAAGTAGAGCGAAATAATAAATGCAAAAATTAAATAAATGATTTATAATTAATATCATTCTCACTTTTATTACAATCTTGAAAAAAAAAAACTTTTAAAACTACACGGGGGATTTGAAAAATTATCTTTACAAAAAGTGTAAAAAAGAAAAAAAAGAAAAAGAAAAAATACGTTATTACTTATTTTTCCTACCATCTAACTGCCGCTGATGGATATATCTGGTCAATTGAGCTGTGTCTTTTCCACTATACATTTATAATAAACTAGTATGTTGTGGCCACCACAAGACTTTCTTCTATATTTTCCTATACATATTCAATCAGTAACAATATTTAAAAAAAAAAAAGATTTTTTTTTTCCTTTTTTTTTTTTTTTTTTTTGTGAAAATTAATACATATTCAATCACTAACAATATTTAAAAAAAAAAAAAAAAAATAGAATTTTTTTTTTTTTTTTTTTTGGTTAAAAGTAAAAAAAATCGATAACTTTGTTTTAAATTATCACAGATTTATAGTTCAACCATTCGTTTTAAAGGTATTGACGAGACCTTTCGAATGATACCCATCTTCAAAATTTACCCCCCCCCGGGGGGGTACTTCCCCCCCAGGGGGGGAAGCGATGCCCCCCATGCACAAAATTTTTTTCCTAGTTACGTACTACTATTATCAATAATTCATATTAATTTTACAAACACAAGTGTAAAATAACTCTTATTATGCACATTTATACGAATTTTTGTCCTATGCTGCCATGTTAAAAATTTAGATAAAATGCTATCACAGCGCCACCTGTTGAGCTATTGATCCCCAAATATAATCAGCAACAGTTTATGTCGGGGACCAACTAAATACCAAGTTTGGTAAAATTTCGTTAAAAAAAAAAAAAAAAAAAAAAAAAAATACGATTATTTTTCTAAGTTTTTTTTTTGTTAAAAGTAAAAAAAATCGATAACTTTGTTTTAAATTATCACAGATTTATGGTTCAACCATTCGTTTTAAAGGTATTGACGAGATCTTTCGAATGATACCCATCTTCAAAATTTAACCCCCCCGGGGGGGTACTTCCCCCCCCAGGGGGGGAACCGATGCCCCCCCATGCACAATTTTTTTTTCCTAGTTAACTACTACTATCATCAATAATTCAAATTCATTTTACAATCACAAGTTTAAAATAACTCTCATTATGCCCATTTATACGGAATTTTGTCCTATGCTGCCATGTTAAAAATTTGCATAAAATGCGATTACAGCGCCACCTGTTGAGCTATTGATCCCCAAATCTAATGGGCACCAGTTCATGCCAGGGTGCAACTAAATACCAAGTTTGGTTAAATTTCATTCATATGTTCGTGAGATACAGCGTCCACAAAAAAATGATACAGACACACAGACAGACAGACAGACACACAGACAGACAGACAGACAGACAGACACACAGACAGACATTTTCTAAAAACTATCAATTCGTGTTCAGGACATCCCAAAACGTGTAGATCCGTCAAAAAACGGAGGTCGAAAATTTTCGCGAATCCAATACTTTCTCTATATTACATATAGAAGAAAGTAAAAAATTTATAATTATCGAGTTTTATCTGGTTTTTCAAGCTTAATCATTTTAAAGTCTTAAATAATAATAATGCTGATTATAATCATATGCACAGTTACATTTTTAAATCTAAGTTGAAATAATTATTATGTTAGCACATTGAAAAAAATTGCGCAATGAAAACAAGGTTACAATTTTGCCTTTTTCTAAGGCGATCAGCGGGTTAAATTACATTAACCTAAACAGTCACTGATATACGCTTATTATTACAACTTCCTTACGTATGATTTAAAGCATTTCATTATATATGAGTGATGTGTAACTTTATTTTTTATTTTATTTATTTATTTATTTATATTTTTTTTCTGTAATACGATTTCTTCAACAAAATCAACAGTTAAATCTTTTTCACCTTTTACTTTTTCAGCATTGAGAGATCCGTTTGAATGGAAATTCATTGTTGTAGCAATTCGTTATACACAGCTGCTAAAATTTCAAATTTTTATCGGGGAAGACTTTTGGCAACAACTTTTTATCACCAACATTTTTTTTTTTTTTTTTTTTTTTTTTTTTTAAGAATACGTTACATATATTTTCGACGAGTAAACAAGTTGAAAACAGTTATAAAAAAAAATCCAGGTATTAATTATTCCTTGAAAAACGGGAGACTTGGCCTAAGATGTTTTTATCAGAATGAGAAAAATTACTATTTTTGGCCGAAATATATCACAGAATTTAACAACAAATCCGTAATCCACATAAAAAAAGAGGAAAAGAAAATGCAATGTCGCATGATATTATTCCACTCGCGAGATTTCATTCTCTACAATGTTCTGAAACCCAAATAAATCTGTTTAACTTTACACTTGTTTAAAATTAAATATGACTTTTTCCTGTCTACACGCGCCAAGTATAAAATAACCAAATAGAAAGCATGGAACGAAAAAAAATACAGGAACTTTATATGCTTCTTTATTAGTCACTCTTTTAAGACTGCAAACTAATTTCACAACGGACTTGTGTACAAGCTTCCATCGACAGACAATATCTTATTGAAAATCAGGAGAGAGTTTAAAAAAAAGGAGGTATATATACGTCCTTGGAGTCAGTTCAAGATTCCATCACAGACGCATGTAAAGATACAACACTTACATCATGATAAAAAAAAAAAAAAAAAAGATAAAACAAAACATTGAATATTCATAAGAAGACTTAGAAGAAACAGCAAACATAACACTAGTAAATTATTTTGACTCCTGTTAGTCTGTACTGGGAGAAATTTATCTTGTATTTCTTGGAGTACATGCAGACATACGACAGGATCGTTTCGAAAAGTGTTTTTACGACTTCAGCAATTTTATTAATTTTATGAAAGTGTAAAACACATAAGGAAAATGTCCTAAATTAAGGTCACTTTCCGAATAAGGTCAGTTATGTAAAAGCAAATCTTGTGTAGTATTTAAAAATATGTAGATTTCTCCCTGAATGACAGCGTCTATGAGCAGATTCGTATAAACAAATCACGACCCAAGAATGTTAAACTGTCTATAGAGGTTTTTTTTTTTTTTTTTTTTTTTTTTTTTTTTGGGGGGGGGGGGGATCAGCGCTAAAACTTTTATGTAAAGTTGCTTAAATATTTATACAACAAAAATAAAGAAATTTTATTGTTATTATAAAATTTTATTTAACTTCGAATTATGCTTAATTATTTATGCTTCAAATTATCTCAGTTTTGGAGGGAGTCACGAAAAGAAATACAATCATTAAATTTTTACGACGCAAAGTAATTGCGCTCGTTTAAATTGCACTGCCACCAGTATTCATGAACATAATTAAAATAAAAGTAATAAATGTTTTTATTCTGCTAAGTTAAAGAAGTAAAGTTTTGTTTTAAAAAATCTGGGATGTTTTTCTTTAATTGAGACTTAGTAATTGCGCCCTCGTAGTTTACATATGGGGTCTGAAAAGCTCAAGAGGTGGTATATTACATCAGAAGTATGAGAAATAATTTTACAAAGAATATTTTTTCTTCCCGATTAAAAATTCTCGACCTGAGACTCTAAAAATATCTATACATACTATATATGCATTTAAAAAGGAATATTACTTAAAAATATAAAAAATACCAAATAAACATTATCTTTTCTTAATAAACAACTTCCTTTAAAATTGCAAATGCACTAAAATACAAAGGAGTGAATTAGTAAGAACAGCAGATGGATAAATTCCGATCCCAAAGAAAAACTGTAATCAAAACAATATATGATGCATGTATAGATATATGGTTGTCGTATGGTAATACATTTATGATTAGCTACTTTCATAGTATAAAGTTTTATATTTTTCACTGCTTGATTGTAATTACATTTCATGATGATCAATCTAATTGTTGTTTATCCATTTATCACTGTGTTAAATTTTTAAAAATAAATTTAAACTTATCTTTTACATTAATATTGTATCGTGCTGAAAATTCTGAAATTATTCTTACTGAATATAAATTATTAGGAAAACGAGAGATAAAATAAATAAAAAACATGTTTGATAAGTTTTTTGGGTTTTATACTTGTTTACTTCTTAGATGCATTTTCATTCATTGTTGAAATCTTTTATTTGAAGTTAAGAAAATTAAGTTGAAATCATTGTCCAACAAGCGAAATCTGTTCACTTTATTAGGCAATGATGTAGTGATTTTATATGATCTTACATATCCACTGTCTCACAAGGAAACATTCCAAAGGTGTCATCTTCAAAAAGTATTGAAAAAAAAAAAAAAAATGTGATTCTACTCTTTATAAAACACCAGAAAAAGAAAAAATTATCGACTGAAATTAATTACAGCGACCACAAAAAGTTATCAAAGTTAAGCAAATTTGTCGATTTTGCACTGTTAGGCGATACGTTCCCATACAGCACAGAATGTTTCAGTTATGTGGCAAAAAGCTCACAATCTTTCAAAAACGTAACACGTTTTAGTATGCTCTCTGATACCTTCCAGAAACATTCGCCCTTTTTCATTTTCTATCTGTTAAGTGATTGTAACGTTTCTGTTACGTATCTGATTTTTTGTTACGATCGTGGACATTTCTACGTTTTTGAAACTAATCGGAAAGCAATCTGAACGTTTTTAAACGTTTCGGAAATGTTTATAATGTTTCAGTGCTATATGATTGTTACGTTTCTGGAACATTTTGTGCTGTTAGGGTTTGCTAGCACCGAGATTGCCGTGTACGAACAGAACCGTGTTATGCTTTTCCGCCAAGTACTCAAAATCAATCGCCTAGCAATGCAAAATCGCCAAATATGCTTAATTTTGATACTTTTTTGTGGTCGCTGTAACTAATTTCAGCCGATAATTTTTTCATTTTCTGGTGTTTTATAAAGTGTAGAATCACATATATTTTTTTCAATACTTTTTGAAAATGACACCTTTTGAATGTTTCCTTGTCAGTATAAACGCATTACCCTGCTGTAACTGCCCTGGATAAAGATATAGCGGTTGTTTTTTGGAAATTTTCAAAGTTATTTTCCTACATTTATTTACCTTTTTAATATATTTTGCTTTGTATAATGCTTCATTTCCATTTTTAATTATTTATAGATACCATCTAAGTATTTATTCCTGATGTTTGATTATTATAATAATGAATTATTGTTACTATTATATATCAATAGAATACCATACTTAACCGAACAAAATAAATAAATAAATAAAATAATTAAATAACCTCTTTTATTCAATGTTTCCTACAATATACTCAGGGATCGGAGTATTTTTATTTTAAATACCACTATTATAAAAGCCATTTTTGTATCATTCATTCAAAGAAAAATAGCAGAAAAGTAACGGAAAATTACTATTAAAAATGTTTTGCAAAATAGAAACTATTTCGAACTTATGTATACTTTTCATAAATAAAACTTTTGTCAATGAATATTTTTGAATTAATAATTAAATATTAAAAAAAAAAAAAAAAAATCTTTTCTATCTATTCAAATTTTAATGTTCCACATTCATTGTAAAATAGCACCATCAAATTTTAAGCGAATTCACACTATTTTCCAATGAGGCATAAAGACTAAATAAATAAATATACAGTTTAAAAATTAAAAAGCTCTTAAATTTTTGAAAAATGGCACATATGCATTCCATTTGGTTAAAAAAAAATAAAAAATAAATAAAAATTATACAGACACGACATTATTTCATTATTGAAAACATGAAAATCTGACATTGACAGATTTTAATTTAGTGCCAGAGGCCTACTGCTAAATTTGTTAATATCGACAAATTCTTCTTTAGTTAATTCGTGACGATCTAAATGCCATGATAAAGTTTTCATTAAATAACCAATGTGTTTCAGCTGCAGATATTGTAACAAATAACGTTGGAAGTCCAAACTGTCTTATAGCCGCAAAACAACGTTTTTTCTCTTTTTCCCAATGAGGGGGAGGTGTGCCTTGGGAGGGACTCATGTCAAAGGTGTGCCTTGGGGGGGACCCATGTCAAAGTTGTAACATGGGGGGGGGACTCATGTCAAAGTTGAACCTTGGGCGGACTCATGTCAAAGTTGAACCTTGGGGGGGAATCATGTCAAAGTTGGGCCTCTGGGGGACTCATGTCAAAGTTGTACCTTGTGGGAGGGACTCATGTCAAAGTTGGGCCTGGGGGGGACTCATGTCAAAGTTGGGCCTTGGGGGGACTCATGTCAAAGTTGTACCTTGGGGGGGACTTATGTTAAAGTTGGGCCTGGGGGGGGACTCATGTCAAAGTTGGGCCTTGGGGGGACTTCATTCAATAAATCTCCATTCAATAAACCGACTGAAATAGGCCCTTAGCACTATTAAGAGTGACGTATAAAAATTCGACAACGCTGTACCGACTGAAATAGGGGTACCTTGGGGGGGACTCATGTCAAAGTTGGGCCTGGGGGGGGACTCATGTCAAAGTTGTGCCTTGGGGGGACTTCATTCAATAAATCCCCATTCAATAAACCGACTGAAATAGGCCCTTAGCACTAATTAAGAGTGTATTATAAAAATTCGACAACTGTACCGACTGAAATAGTCCTCTAGCACTAATAAAAAGAAAAAGAAAAAGAGAAATTTTCTTACACTAGAGAAGAAAAAAGATACAGAATAAAAAAGTCTACACACAGAAAAAAAGTTGTCAGTTGACAATACAGAATTGACTAATCCAAACAGCTGACTAGGAAACTTGAGTTAATAAGTGTACTAGCTGAACTAGTCTCCAAAACAATACCCCAGATTAGGAAGGTTAATATTATCAGATATAGCCGTCTTAACTGATAATATTAACCTTCGTAGTCTGAGGTTTTATTTTGGAGACTAGTTCAGCTAGTGCACTTCTCAACTCAAATTTTCTAGTCAACTGTTTGGGTTAGTCAATTCTGTATTGTCAACTGACAACTTTTTTTGTGTGTAATGTTCATATTTCTATTCAACTCTAAATCATATTTTAAAAAAATATTTTTATGTTAGAAACCGAAATTGCAGATACATACATAACTTTCAAAATTTCAATTTTCCCTGAGGTTTGCTATGAAATTTAAATAAATAAACTTAAATAATAAACAATAAATAATAATAATAATAATAATAATAATTAAAACTATAAAAACCCTTTAATTTTCGAAAAAAAATGACACATAAGCATTTCCTTTGATAAAAATTTAAAGCTTTTCACATACAGGGAATGATAATAATAAAAGATCTAACATTCATATTTAAATAATATTTAAAAAATGTTTTCACGCTAGAAACCGGATTTGCAAATATATTGGGTTCTTCGGAAAGTAATTTCGTTTTTCTCAGCAGAAGACTTAATTGTATTTTTTTCATACCATCTTCAGAATTAAGCTTCATTACCATTATATATTGGGACAGCTGATATAGCAAGGTTTGCTTGTTAAAAAGTTCGTTTTATTCTGCTCAATAGGTTTTGATTGGCCCCATCAAATAAAGAAAATCGGAAGCGACATTTTCGGCATATAGTGTTTTTGCTATCAAAAAGGCGAAAATACTTTTCAAACAAGGATAAAGTATACGATGTGTACACAGAACATTTATTTAAAGAATACCAGCGTCAAAACTGGTTTACCAAATTTTGTTCCGGCAATTTTGATGTTGAAGATGCATTACGTTCTGGAAAACCAGTTTAAGCCAATGAAGACAAAATGAAGTATTGATTTATGAAAACTGTCCAAAAAAGAAAAGAAAAAAAATCTCATGAAATTGCTAAGAAACTGAACAAAGTGGAGAATTCAATAATTCAATAAAATATTTATACAATATAAGAAAATCGTCTTTCATTTTCAAAGGAAAAAACGAAATTATTTTTCGATCAACCCAATAAATATCACTTTCAAATTTTCCACGAAGTTTTTGTCATAAAATTTAAATAATAAACAAAATTAAGTAATAAGTAAACAATTACAAATGATAATAATAATAATAAAATAATAAATAATTAAACAATAAACACAATTTAAAAATTAAAAAAAAAATCTTCAATTTTTGAAAAATGACACGAAAGTATTTTATTTGCAAAAAAAATTAAACTTTGTGTAATCGTTGAAAAAAAGATTAAAAAATATATATATATATATATATATATATATATAATATTCATATCTCTATTCAACTCTAAATAATATTTAAAAAAATATTTTCACGCAAGAAACTGGAATTCCAGATATATACATAACTTTCAAAATTTCAATTTTCCACGAGGTTTGCCATAAAATTTCACAACGGTTATAGGCACCAAAACCTTACCGAGTGGAAAAACCTGTATCCGTTGTTATATTGGCTCTAAATCACCGGCGCAAGATCCATCCCAGTTGGAAGATTAAGTCGGATGTGCAAGGCAGGAAAAATAAGAAAACGCAATGGATGAATTGCTATTGGACTACTTGAAGTTAGAAATATGCCCCAAGACGAACGTTTCTTAAAGTTTGGCTACATAGAGAATTCTTCCGATACGAAGAAACTTTACTAGAAAAAAGAAATTGAATAATGCTACGATATATCACTGGAGTTATCGTTATATGTGACACTTGAAAATGTTTTTCAAACTTCTTTTCAGTTACATCTTTCATATTCACATGTTGGATTATGAGATAGAATAAATCTTTTTTACAGATTCCCATCGCAGTTAATTTTCTTTTTTTATTTATGTGTGAGAAATGTCGAGAATATATGTATTTTGATCTGAATATAGTGTTTGGAAAAAAAAAATGACTATAGTTACAATATATAAATATACATAAATAAATATTTGTTTTAAATGTAACTGATAAAATTGTGTTTCAAATTTAATAAAAAATCAGAAAATTAATAATAATAATAATAAAAACAATAAAATGTGAATTCTTTTAAGTTAAGAGAAAAAATCTTCTTATTGGTTTTCGAATAACTCTTTTCTTCTGCTTATCATTACAGTTACTTTAATTTACTTGTATGTGAGAAATGTGGAAAGTATAAGTAGTTTTATCTGTATATATTATTTAAGAAAAAATATAATGTCGGTTATTTGAAAGTTTAAATTAAAAAATTATGTTTTGAAATGTAATTGATAACATTATGTTCAATATATAAATAAAACTAAAAAATATAAATCAAATTAATAAATAAAACATATGAATGTGCTATAAAAAAGTGCTTAATATTATTTAGGATATTAGATTAAATATTTATACGCAAAAAAGGGAAAGTATATTATAATTGTCGATATTTATAAACTAAATTAATATATTATAATTATTGATATTTATAAATAAATTTATATAAACTAAATCAATCATATTTTATAATTTATTATTATCTATGTATAACTATGCTTAATAATGACCAAAGCATAAGAATAAAATATTTTTATATTAATAAGATAGCGGAAAATATACATAACCATCCGCAATCTAGTAGCATAAAAAAACCTCTAATAATACAAGAAACAAATGCAACTTTATATATACTGGGTGTCCCATAAGTGCGTAGAAATTTTAAAAATTCATTGAAACTAAAGGAATCAACAGAATTGGACGCGATTTGCGAAAAAGTTATTCTCATGAAAGGGGAATTATTAGTACTATTGCTTTATATATTTTTCTTTCTTTCTTTCTTTCTTTTTTTTTTTTTTTTTTTGTAAAGAAAGAAAATGGTTAATTATTTCAACGGTAGAAACATTGCACGGATGCGCAACGAGAAATATGCAAATCAGAGTACTATGAATTGCACGATTTTACAATTATTAACACAGCCTATTTCTTATTCTACCTCCTACTTGCGTATGCAATGAGTTTTAATTGTGATGCTAACTTGGTGAATAAAGCGTTATTTGTGAAGATGTTTTCCCTCAGGTAAAAACCACCGACTGAAGCTGCAGTTAGCGGTGTTATAACTCATTTGCAAACTGAAATTGTAGTGATGGCGAACGAATGGAACAGGATTATTATGTCTGTAAACATTTACATGAAATGAAACATAGTTTTTTACAAAAATGTGGGATATGCTCCCGTACGGTGCCCCCTATCGACGAAAATTATAACTATAATTTTTTCTTTATCAAAAAAAAAAAAAAAAAAAAAAAAAAAACTCCTTTACGAGAATAATTTTTTCGTAGACCGCATTCAATTTTACCAATTCCTTCAATTTCGTACAGTGCCCCCTATCAACGAAAATTATAACTATTATTTTTTCTTTACCACAAAAATAAATAAATAAATAAATAAATAAATAAAAAATAAATAAATAAATAAATAAATAAAATAAAATAAAAACGAACTCTTACGAGAATAATTTTTTCGCAGATCGCCTTAATATTTACCAATTCTTTCAATTTTTGTGAATTTGATTTATGGGACTCCCGGTATATATATATGCGGGTGTTGTTACATATCTAATTCTTCCATAAGTTATTATATGTTGATACTTTGGTAAATCTCGTCTTCCTCCTAATGTTAATCATTATAATTATCATTATATATATATATGTGTGTGTGTGTGTGTGTGTGTGTGTGTGTAAAGTTTACCAGCATCATTTTTATTTTTTATTTTTAAATAAATCTTACTTTCACACAGTTTTGAATTTCCTACGAAAATAATCTAATGTGCCGCTTAACATATGATGTTCTGTGTACCAGTTTTATTAAACACAGTATCAAAGCTAACGCCAGCCGTTTTTGAATCCTGACTGACAATTCGATCTCTACCATCACTTTCGCCGACAAAACGTATCGAAGGCTGTGATTGACAGAGCGGCACAGCTGTGCGATTCGATATTAGTCGTATGTAAGAACCTAGAGCTAGAGGAACGGATAAAATAGAAGAGTGAAAAAATAAATAAAATAGAATGAGCATAAGACATTATTCTACGGAGAAGATATCGGAAAAAACTGTACAGCGGAAGAGTTTATTGAACTTAAGAAAAATCTTGTCAGACATTGAAACAAAATCACGTTTTACAAAAAAAAAAAAAAAAAAAAAAAAATCATCTATATTTACATCGACTAAATGATATTTTGTAAGAAGAACTAACAAAAGATAAATTTCGATGCTTTTGTTAATAAGAGTTTTATTCATATGACGATAATATAGAGACACATTTATAACATATTAAATATATATATACATATATATTTTTAAATGTAAAAAAAAACTTACGTATAATATAGTGCAACATGTTATTCGAATTAAAAATGAACCAAAGAACTATTTTTAAGAAGTAACAAATAATAACTTTGCATATAAAAATTTAAAATAAATAAAGACCTCGCAACAGTTCTTTCGGGTCGATTTGATAGAACGATCCTTCATCAGGCAATAAAAGTAGGAACACGTGATACCAGTGTGAAGTGGCAACGCATTTAAAAAAAAAGAGTAAGAAGATTAAATGAATAAAACTATGATATTGCTTAAAAAAAAAAAAAAAAAGGTTTATTCCTACATCTGATTTTCCAATATCTGACGGAGAATACTCTAGCTGCCAACATTACTAATTTTTAAATCAGATTTATCCACCAGTATTTTTAAAAAAGAAATCTGTCACATATATTTTCAATGAACACATAGAATTATACAAACTGAAAACATTTATAAAAAATTTCCAGTATGAAGTCTTCGTTGAAAATGACGGAGACTTGGTGCCTATGGAATGCCAGTATCTGGACCCGGAACAATTGTTGCAATTTACAGATTTTATTTACAGAGTTTTATTTTATTTTTTGCTTTTTTTAAGTTTTTAGATTTAGAAAAAGACAATGACACAGAATATAAAGATAATTTTCTGTTCCCTAATTCTCTTTATAATAGATCTCTTTTAATAGATGTCTCATCCATTAAAATTAAAGCATGTTTTTAAATATTTAAAGAATATTTAATAGAAAATTAGTATATATGCATCTAAAAAATATATATATATATCCATCAAAATTTAAAATCGTAAAATTAGTGTATTTATTTATAATGTTTTACAATTATAAAATAACTAATACACATATAATAAATCGCTAATTTTATTCATAATCATTATATATTACACATCATTTTCAAATTAATGATATATTGTTCTAAACAAATACGCAATTTATTACAAAACTCGGAGTAATGATTTAAAAATGGCTGTCATTAAAACGCAAGACCATTAAATATCATTATTTAAATTGCTAGAAAGAGAAATTAAATATCCTAGATATCAATGGAGTTGAGTTGAGAGATATAAATGTATCAACTGTATATTTATAGGGAAAATCTCAAATCAATTCGCTGCATGAGTAACACTTAATAGGACAGTTCACAGCAGGTTTCCTTAAACTGTAATTCAGTTTGTGACAGCTGTCGAAAAATTTTGGAATAGATGAATTCTGTCATTTTCAGTGATAATTTTTCGTATGACCTGTCACTAACTGTTGAAGTGTTCTTGGCAGAGATAAACACCTTGCTTGGGGTATTTCTGTGATATGTGCCTTTTTTGGAGCACGTTTATATATATTGTGAAAATATTAAGGTTATTGGTTAGAGAAATATATTAGAGAGGAAACGTTTATTTAAATGTATGGTTATGACAAATAATATTACGCGAGAAATTTTTTCAAATTTAAGGAAATAAAATACATAAAAAGTGTTTAATAATAATTACTTTATTTAACAAACATGATTAGCTACTGAATATAAATATAATAAATTATATAATAATAATATTAAACAATCTCCATGGATATTATTCCATGGATACATTTTCTTGTACATTTAAATTTAATTTTGTATTAACACGTTGAGTGTCATGTCAGCCATCGGTGGCTGACACTGAATTTTCCGTTTAGGCCGCGTGAACTACCGGTGAACGACAGTGTAAAATATGATATAAAACTAAAACAAAATTACATTGTTTTAAGGAATTACTGAAAAATTATTTCAAATTTACTTAAATTTTATTTATTACAAAATATCATTAAGGCATTTTAATGGATTTTATTGAAACAGGGTAAACATAGTACACTTCTATGCAGCGCGCGTGGCCTGACGGGAATTTCCTTAAAAATGCGAGTGGCGCTCAACGTGTTGATATTAATAATATACCCAAGAAACTTATTCAAAAATTATTTTTACCTTCAAAATGAATATATATCAAACAAACGAATGTGTAACATATTTTCTTTCAAACATAAAAATATTCCATTAATGCACTTACAAAATAAATAAACAAATAAAATGCAATAGTATTATTAGGTGGTAGCCTCACAAAATGTAATATAAAGAAAATATGTTAAAAGCTTTTTAATATTTTTAAGCATAATAATATGTTTGTATATTTAAACCCCTGTTTGAAAATATTGCAACACTAATTAAAAACATAGATAAAAACCTTGAACATTAGTTCGTGCGTCGTTGTTTAAATTTTTCAACCGGGTACCCGGTTCTCTTCAGAACGATATCTTCTGTGTAAGAGTTGAGCTTGACTGATCTTGAACGTGTTTTGCCGTCAGATCAGTCAAGCTCAAGTCTTACACAGAAGATGTCGATCTGAAGAGGACCTGGTACCCAGTTGAAAAATTTAAACAGCGACGCACGAAGTAATGTTCAAGGTTTTTTATCTATGTTTTTAATTAATGTTTATACTTCGTTTTTATCTATATATTTCAAATATTGCAACACTATGAAATAATCATGAAACTGATCTGAAACACAAAATATCAGGTTTTATTTAAATTGTTTAACTTTTGGAGTCAAACATGAGCTTAGTATAGCCTTCTGAAGTTTTTTTAGACGTTTTAATAAAAAGTTGTAATGGGACAATGAAAGTAATCGGTTAAGCATCGGGGTATGGGGTGCAAATGGGTTTCACTGTTGATTTCAGAATAAGAACTATGTTATCTCTACAACAAGCGATATGTCAGATTTACTGAACACCAAAATCGCACTTTCTTCTAAGACAGTCTCAGAACTATATCTAAACAATATAATTCTTAACCTTCATATATAATATTATAAATGTTCAAGCTCAGTAAAACACAACATAAACATCTTCTTTATTGGCCTGCCTATTCATTAGAAATGTCACCCTTGTAATTTCTTTATTCGATATCCCATACGGGATCTATTATTTGATAAATGTGAACTTTCGGCTGGAAAAGATTGAATCTAAATGGTCTTTTTCAGGTACGGATTTGAAATCTGTTTAATTTGATTCTGAGGCATATTACAACAAGTGGCGTATTTACCAAATGCTGAAATTAAAGACGTTTTCTTCATTTTTATATAATTGCTTGGCGTCTTCTATTATATCGTTAATATATATTTGTCTTTTCATAACTCTTAGGTTTTTTTTTTTTTTTTTTTTTTTTTTTTTTAATGTGGTTTTCGTTTATTGTTTTTATATCGTTTCTTAAAATTTTCTGATAGAATCGTTTATTACTACTAGAATCTTGCTCAGGTCGGGTAAATTTAACATTTGACCGACCCTTAAAATGGTATTGGACCCATGAAGCAACCCGAAGACGCACTTTCTGATCCGCAAACATACTAGTGATCCTCAATAGAATATTTTTATATAAGAAATTAAATAAAAATTCTGTTGCACAAAATAAATTATTAAACACACCTTTTAGAGAATTAAATATAACCTCTGAAATTATTATTCGTTCTTTGTATACGTCTAAATATATAAATAAAACCTCTGAATAAAACATAGCAAAATTTCATATGCATTAAAACCTACTTCATATATTTCCACAGTATAAAAAAATATTTTAAAAATGTTGCATAAATTTGTTAAATGATATCGTGGCTTACGATATCTAACTTTCGCATTCAACATTTGTAACGAATTATAAGTTACAATCTTCTCTATTGTTCAAATTATTCAGAGAAATAAATACAATTTCGTTTCCAATATTTAACACTATCACTTTAAAAAGAAAAAAAAAAAAAATCCCACTCATTTCTCTAAAGCATACAAAAATGTAGAGAAGTAGATTCAAATTATTTGAGCCGTGAAACAAATCTGGGAAACATCTGTCACTGTCCCAGCAAGCGGCGAACGGTAGTTCGAAATATATGGCCCGAAATTCTCTAATGGGTTGAGCTACGCATCAACGCCATGAAAACCCATTAAAAAGTCCAATAGGGAATGTCGAACTAATTTGTTTCTGTCTAAAAGTAAAAGAAGACCGAAATAGCTCGCAGACAAAAAAAGAAAAAGTTCTTTTGGTTAAGCAAGGATTACAAAAATAAAAGAAAGAAAGAAAGAAAGAAGCAAAAGAAAACACAGTTTTCATCCTTTTCGAGAAATGTTCACAAAAGTCGTAAGAGTTGAGGAAATACTAGTACATTTCCGACAGTATTCTTTGAGTTCAAAAGTTTTCTTTGGATATCCACATAGTTTTAAACCTTACTTTGAAACGTGCCTGGAATTTTCTGTTGACAAAATACCTATCCAATTCAGTATTTTCTTAGGGCTATTATTTCAGTTTTGAGACCTGCGTTTTAACGTTCTTGGGTCCATTTTTGTTGGACTTAAAACGTGGACTGTATATGAAAATCGTGCAAAAATAAGTTTTTATTTATTTATTTATTATTATTTTTTTTTAATATAAAAATATAAAGTAAAAATAAAAATGTTATAAAACAGAAAAAAAAAAAGTATTTAAATTTTAAGAGATTTCATGGGAAGATCAAGGCAAAACTTTTTGCTGCCGCTTTGCAAATAGTTACATCAGAAATTCATTCTATTCACAAAATTCAAATCCAAGGGAAAAAAAAAGGTGCCCTTCAGAAATTTTAAATTTACAACCCTTTGTACAATTCACAAATTTTTGGTTTATAAATATGATCCTCTATTAATTTTTTTTCATATTTACAGTGTTATTTCTAATTAATACCTGTATTTGATTTAAGAAAACTCCATTAAACGAATATTAAACATCATATACAATGACTATTAAAATGGAAGGTTTTACACAATATTTATTTTACACAAAATCAGATAAGAATTCCCAAACACATTTTATTTCTTGAAAAATTAAATAAGAATTTCGCAAAAACATTATGTTTTTCACAAATGTGGGCCCAAAAAATTAAAACCTGGATTGATTCCCAAATTTTTATTGTTTATTAAAACATTTTCCCCCCCAAAAAAATAAGCACCACTTAATCACTTTTAGAAAACATTTGTTTGAGTGTATGTTACTAAAATTTTGTAGGCTCTTAATCTCAAGAAAAGTGCACAGAATTCCATGAAATTTTATATTTGGTCGAAGCTAGGCGTAAATAGATAATGACAGAATCTGACATATATCATCAAACAGAAGATGGCGCTGAAATACTGCAATTTTCTTGTTTTAAGACAAGGCTATATCTCAGCTTCTATACAGTATAAGTAAACTAAACCCATTATGTGAAATGTCTATAAAAAAAAAAAAAAAAAAAAAAAAAAAAACTAAGCTGATTCAATTTAGATGGGTATCGACTGATAGAAGATCCTATTATATACCATTTTTCAGGATTTAAGTTTTCAGACTAGTTAATACACTTTAACGATATGGAAAAACATTTTTGGCAGCATGGCAGCCCCAACACACTATTTTATTACGTAAAACTCTCTTTTATAGAAAATGCACCATGCATACCAAGTTTATCAAATTCTAATACACAGCTTAGGCTTCCGAGAGATCTGAATAGTAATTTAAATTATAATTACTCTGTATTTGTGCATAATATTTTGTTCCTAAAACCATGTTATGAGTATAAATAGATGATTTGTAAAATTATGAACCTACGAAAAGTGCGAGAATCTACATTTTTGTAAAAAAGGAAAAAGAAAAAATATGCTATTTCATTTTAATATTTTCATGAAAGTTACCACATGTTACCACATCTAAACTTCTTATACATGTTTACAAGGAATTAATATACTCAAGAAACTAGCAAGATGTGCCAAACACAAAACTATTTTATATATCATTCTAATTTATTTATTGGTTTGAAAGCTATCTATGTGATGTAGAAATCACATATTGAAAAAAAATATATATATTTAATTAAATTCAAATCTATTTTAACGTTTTATATAATAATATGCTCGTGTATACAATAAAAGTCTTTAATTAACCGCTGAATCCTTTCTCCCTCAATAAAATAAAACAAGAAGTAAGTGGAAAAGAAAATCTTGCTGTAAGAAAAATCCTATTATATTATTTCGATTCTAAAAGAATACCAGATGACTTATTTCATTCTTATGATTATGCGTAAATCAAAGTTTAATAGCTAACGGACTTTTGATCACAACCTAGATATTCTAAACAGCGTTTCCTATCGGCCGATATGAATAAAAATTAAATAAGTCTTTATTTATTTTTTAAATAATATATATTAAGTTTGGGGCATTTATGAACTATAGAAACTGAAATTCGTCCCTTCCGGTAAATGGCCGTAAATGAGGAAAATTGCAGAATGGTGTGACGTAGAAATCACATATATTTTTTAAAATACTCTATTTAATTTTTGCCTGTGTACTCATTATAAATCTTTAATAACCGCCTAATTGTTTCTTCACCAATAAAATAAATTAAAAAAAAAAATGTAAAAGAAAATCACTCTGCAAGCAAAATCTTGTTGATATCATTTCGTTTTATGAACACGGCTTATTTCATTTTATGTTCCTCCTAAATAATAGTAACTTAATTTTATTCAGCTAGTCAAAATTATCCCTTAATTATATCTATATTTTAAGTATCTGTCGTTGTGGTTTCTTATTTCTTTCATTACTAAAGTTTGGCGAAATTGAAGGGTTAATAGATATGGCAATCCTGCTCTGTGCATTCAAAATTATTAGCTTGATTAGAGTAAAACGTCTCTTAAAAGAAAAAAAAAAAAGTGTTCTTGCTGGCGAGGAAATTAAATGCCAATATGTAATGATAATTTGAATTTATCTGCTGTTGCCAGACTTGGGGAATTTTCCCCATTTTGGAGGGATTTCTGAGGCTTTCGGGGGAAATATTTAGGGATGGAGATTTAGTGGGGAGCAGCTTGGGGAAATGGAAATTTTTGGGGAAAAGTATGGGGTTTTCCATTAATATTGTCAAAAGAATTTTTCCTGAAATCCCACGAAAAGAAAAAAAAAATGGTCAAGTTTATCAACTGATAATGCATTGATTCTGGATTCTATTTCAAAAATAGAAAAATAACATTTACAACCTTTTGATTATAAAATTTATACTGTTTTTTACCTTTTGTATTCCCTGATTTCAGGAATTATTTTTATTTGGTTCATGTGTGCTAAAGCAAGTATTGTGAATGCTTGATACGTATTGATTGCAGCCTGAATAATCCAGGTTAAAGTAAGCTGAACCATTCTAAACTAGGACGCTTGATCTTTAAGTTTGAATTAAACTTACAGGCATGAAATATCTATTTTGATGTAAGCTCTTTAAGTCCGCCGGATACCTTGTTTTTCACGCATTTTATAGTCCGCAAAAACATTTTCATATATACGTATGAGATAGATAATAATAAATGATTAGGGGGGGAAACGCTACACTCAGAAAGTTACACAGATTGAAAATTTTCAGAAAACTATTGTATTTAAAGTTGTTTTGGAAATGAGGATTTTTTTTTTTTTTTTTTTTTTTAAAGAGCTTTATTTGGGGAAAAATGGCAGCTTAAATTTGTTAAATATTCTTTATTTATTTTTTTTTTATTTACAATTTTAGTATAAATTGAGTTGGGGACTTTTTTTCGGAAAAAACCCTTGATTTGAGGAAATTTGAAAACGTTTTGGGGAAGTTGACTGTCGACTGTCAACACTGGGCTGGAACTTTATTAGTCTTCTCTGATCGCTCCTCTTTAGAACGTCTACGAATGTAGGCTTTAAAAATTTATCCGTTAGGGGCACTTTCACTTCTTATTTTGTGCAGCAATTTAATAAAAAAAACTTTGTGGAATTTGCCTTAACACCTCTGGGATAGAAACTTGGGTATTTTAATAAAAGTTATATAAATCATATATCTGGCGGTGAACAACGCAAAAAAAAGAAAAGTTTTAACTTATACGGAAATATGGCGGCGTAGTGGAAATTATCTTCCTGTATAACCACACCACAAATGACAACACCACATATCCCCCAACATGGACTGAAATTGAATAAGCATTGTTTTTAATAACGGCCGACTCATGTGTCTCATACAATTTTCGTGCAATTTTACATTACAAAAGCTGAGATATAGTTTCCTCAAATGAGGATTGCAGCATCACCTTCATGATGATGTATGTCAAATCTAATCAGCAATAATTTATATGGTAGTCTAACGAAATATAAATTTTCACGGGATTCTGTGCATTATTTGTGAGATACAGCGCCCGTGGAAACACACATACACACAGACATTTTTTAAAACAGGCGAAACCTTGCTCAGGACATTTCAGATCGTGTAAATCTATTGAAAACTGGAAGTCGAAAACTTTTAAAAATGCAATACTTATTTACATGTGTATAAAAATATATATATATATATCTCACAAATGTGTTGTATTACAATATTTAAAATCAAACATTTTTAAACCCAAATAAAAGCGTAAAAAACGCTTACTGATATGATTACGGTCGAACCTCGTTAACGTGAACACTGTTATTGTGAATTACTTTTAACATGATCTGTTTCCATAATCTGTTTCCAGTCAAAATGAAGATTAGTTTAGTTATATGAAGGTTAGTTGCTGATAGTATGAACTACTGATAACATGAAAAAAAAATTCAACCTTGAGGTTCATGTTAATGAGGTTCGACTGTATATAGATTTACCATACGAAAATATACTTTTAAAAATACTTTATAAGGAAATATTTCAAAAAACCATTAAAATTTACTTTATCATAAAGGCATCTTAATACACAGCTGCAATTTAAACCAATTAGTTACAATATAAAATTTAAAGTATAACTTTATATTTAAATTATCGTCGATAGAATTTGTGTTAAGATAACTTTTATTTTATTTTCCAGTGCGCAATTTGTCTACATTATTATTTTTAATTTCGGTGGTTTATCGCACTGATCAACAAAATAATGAACACAAGGCAATAAATTATTTATGGGGACTCATTATGTTCAAAGAGAAGTCTTAGAAATTTTTTGTAAAACTTGGCTAAGTCAAGATAATTTAACACTGTATAAGAGTTATTTTTTTAGCTCACGAGTTATTTAAAAACGCTATCGTCGTCAGTGAATTTCAAGTCATGTATGTTTAATAATATAGTTTCCTTATCTCGTGTATTTATAGATAATGTTTTTTAAACCTGAACACTACGCTGACTTAATTAGGATAATTCATTATAGTAACAAACTATTTTTATCTCATAAGTATTTTAAAAACAGTGTCAGCATTATATGAATGTAAGCGAAAGGTAATTTAATTATAGATTGCTAAACGTGCATATTTAAAGTAGTGTTTTTTTTTTTTTTTTTTTTTAACATACATTGTTTGTGTAGTTAAAATAATCTAATAATTTGAATAACTAGTGTTAAAAAATATATAAATTGCTATTTGTTATGAACATTATTATTATTATTATTATTATTTTATTAGCTGTTTCATAAACTACCAAGGAAACATTCAAAAGGTGTCGCCTTATAAAAATATTGAAAAAAATGTATGTGATTCTACTCTTCATAAAACACCAGAAAGTGAAAAAATTATCGGCTGAAATGAATTCCAGTGACCACAAAAAATTATTAAAATTAAGCATTTTTGGCGATTTAGCGCTGTTAGGCAAAAAGTTCGAGATTGCCGTGTACGATCAGAACCGTGTTTTGCTTCTCCGTCAAGTACTCAAAATCAATCGCCTAACAGTGTGAAATCGCCAAATATGCTTAATTTTGATAATTTTTTGTGGTCGCTGTAATTCATTTCAGCCGATATTTTTTTCACTTTCTGGTGTTTTATGAAGAGTAGAATCATATATAAATATTTTTTCAATATTTTTTGAAGACGACACTTTTTGAATGTTTCCTTGTAAGGTCACTTTCTCATTGTTAAAAGAATACAATTAAAGTTTGCCTATAATATATATTAAGTATCCTAATATTAACACAGTTATTCACGTGATTTATTGTTTGTATATATATATGTGTGTGTGTGTGTGTGTGTGTGTGTGTGTGAGTGTATGTGTCTTGGGGATCTCGGAAACGGCATTAATGATTTAAATGAAAGCTTGGTGTTGGGGTTTTTTTGCTGTGAAAAAATAATTGGACTTGTCATCATCTTCAAGAAGATACACAATCGCTGTTAACCCTTAATCCACCAGTTGCAGCATATGGCATAAATTGTTTTTATTCGGAAATGGATATGACTTATTAGCATTCACTGCTGTGTTAACCCTCACTTAAAAGTGGAAGAATATAGCTGGAATTTGATTTTCTTGAAAACTTCTCGAATATAATATATAAGAAATATAATTAACTGAAAATAAGCCACTGTATCTACACTACGGATTATATTTCAATGAGGTGAACTCTGCCCTCCAATTACTGTAGTACACGATTTCAAAAAAATCGAACTAGATGCCGTTTGCTATTAGCATAAAACTGAGAATATGAGTTGGAAATCTACTTGGAGATTATAGGGTAATTTTTTGTGCAAATGTCTAAGCTGAAGTATAATTTTAGGATTCTGATGTTAATTTTTTGCAGTACCCTTATAAACTGAGGGACAGTGTGAACTTAAATCAAAGTTTGATTATCGCTCACCATATAAAAATATTATAAGTAAAATAATAAAAAGAATTTTTAGTTAGGTTTTCCTTAATCTATCTGCTTTAAAAGAATAACAACTTACAAAATTACTTAAGTTTGTTTACTGGTCAACACTAATTATTTTTAGGTGGTGAGTAAATTTGAAAGCGCTAGTTACATTAAACAATACAAATTAACAGTTAAATTAAATATGAGCTATTAATAAAATTAGTAATAATAATTATTTTGACTAAATACATTTTTTTTCCCCTTAGTGTATTAAAAATATTCGATTAAGATAATTTACGAATATCAAGAGATATTTTTTATGTAATTAGACTTTTGAAAATGCTGCCGTTGATAGGCAATTTAATAGACATTTTTGTTAATTTATAGGTATATTTTATTAATTTATATGTATTTCTATTCATTTATTACACCATTCAAACGTTCATGCAAATTTTTTCTTTGAGGTAACATTTTATTATCATAGATATATGAGATTCTGAGATTTTTTTTTTATATTATTTTTAGCTAAGGAAAAAAAAAAAAAAAAAAAAGAAAGAAAGAAGGATTATTATTTTTTTTTCTATGCCACTGTATATTTAAAGAAATAAAAAATCAAACGAAATTGTACATTAACACTAAAAACTTATGTACTAGATAGATAATTATAAGACTATCTCCAAAATTCAAACATGCATTACATTATTATGAGAAAATCATGTAGTGAAAAGCAGATATAAAATAGTTTTATATCGACTAGAAATTAAATGGAATATAATGACTGTTTTTTATACGATTGTTTTGAAAACTGTTAAGATAAATAATGATTGCTGAGAAAAATTAACAATTATGATTATTCCGAAGGACTCTTAAATTATTTATTTCCGCAAGCAGATGTTATTAAAAAAAAAAATGGGTTATAAGTCTCTTTGATGTAAGAAATATGCCAATTTTATTCTGAATAAAATAAGGCGTCTAAGTGGATGATTTGTTTTAGTTCAATTATGCTTGAAACCCTTTGCAGTGCTCTTCCAGGTTTATTAGCAGAAGAAATTTTTTTAGTATGGGCTAATTTTAGTGAAATAGTATAGGCTAAATTTTGTCAGGCGTTTTACATTAAAATAATAATATTATTATTGAACAATGTTTAGTAATCCGAGTGTAATTAATTCATAAAATCTCTTACTTCTTTAAACAGGGTGATTATTATTAAAGACCGATAATAATGACTTGATATTTTACTAGAACAATTGTTAGGCAATGGAATTTTGTTTGGAAAAGAAAAAAAAAAAGTTCCAAAATGTACTTTTAATCATTCGTTAGATGTTTGTTTCATGGAGCTCCTCTTTTTATCTTGTCAATATGTTATGTTTTGCTGTAAACACGTATTCTTGTTTTTTTTTTTTTTTTTTTTTGCTAAAAAAGTCTATTGTTTCCTGCTATTTTATTCTATTGCTAACAACATTCCTGCGTATAATGAATCTATTTAGTCATTTCTTTTGAGATTACATTGACAGCGCCGTCTATACGCACATTTTATAAATACTTTTTCCCTTCACCAAACAAAATTCCATTGCCTCAGGATTGTTCTGGCGAAATACCAAGCCATTTAGACCGTTAGTTTTAAAAGTATATCATTTTGAAATCGTAACTTTAATTATAATCACCCTGTATATATATATTAAAAAAAAAGTACCACGGTATATCATTACACCTATAGTATCACTATAAATTGTTTCAATAATTTTTTTCCTTTTTTTTATTAATATAAAAACAAAAACCTCCCTAGCATTTTTTTTTTCAAGTAGAAAACTTCTTCTAATTTTATATTAACTGATACTTTTTTATAAAAAATATCTTTAAGAGTTTAAAATGTGTTTTTTTAATAAATTTGTTTTAGATTTTTTTTCTTCCAATCTGCAATTAAGTAAAAAAGAGTGTCTTAATGCGGAAATTAGAGAACTTGGGTATAATTTTCCTTCCTTTATTTTAGAATTACAAAAGACACTAGGACAGCCGGACTTCAGTTTGGTAAACTTCCTAAAAGAACAGTAACATTATATATACGCTATTTAGAAGTTTTTTCAATAGTGCGAAAAAAAATCACATGACTAACAGGAAGGGTGGAGCGTTTTGAGATCTTGCGAAAGCCTTTGTAAAAACTTTAAGGCCGTAAAAAATTAGGTTTAGAAGAATAGAAATGCAAACTTCCGGACAGAAAATCAATTTAGTTGCACTAATATGTATTTGACAATTCCATTCAGCTTCTTATTTTGTATTTATTTAGTTTAAAAAGCACAAATAATGTCTTCCCTTCGTATGAAATGCCTTAAAAAAGTAACGGAAATTAAAGAATATTTCTAAAATTATTAAGGAATTTATTGTTTTCACGCTGGAATTAAAAATAAAAACACTGAAAATAAGTAACATTTTTCATTTAAAGTCAATAAATAATGATCATAATGAATCATACTGATGATCATACTGAATAAATAATGATCATAAAGATCTTTTTCGCTGGTAGTTAAACTCAGATGTCTTTTAATAAGGTATTTATCTATTAAGTTAATAAAATTGAGCCTTGTACGTCAGTATAGATGACATTTTTTTATGAAGGCTGGCTATTTCAAGAAATTGTGATCTGTTTGTTCATTAAGAGGCATACTAAAAATATTGAACTTAATTATTCTCCAAAGTGAATTTTTCTTTTAACCTTGCATGCTGAATAAACAAGAATTCATACACTATTTGCAAAAACTTTTGCGTGCAATATTATATACCTTCAAAGAATCAAACTATAAATGAGTGCAAAAGTGCCTGATTTCTCCTGTGCAATTGCTAATATTGTACTCTTCGCAGGATAATTTAAATTTTCCTTACGGCTCGGCTTAAGATGCATATTTCAAAATAACTTTATTCCACGTCATGGCTCTGTTGGAAAATTTCTTCACAACAATGCAAGATAAAATTAAATAAGATGCTATTTAAAATATTTAAAACCATTCTTTTAACTTGTTATGCAACAACTAACAGATTAATATTATTTATTTATTTTTTATTGGATTTCATTATTTGATTTTATCTTGATTGTGTTACTTGTCTTCTAAACTAACAAATGAATATAATTTAAAGTTTCATGT
Source organism: Salticus scenicus (assembly GCA_963930645.1). Lineage (NCBI taxonomy): Eukaryota > Metazoa > Arthropoda > Arachnida > Araneae > Salticidae > Salticus > Salticus scenicus. Next base: position 112,062,834 of record OZ005654.1, on the reverse strand, counting down.
AAGACAGAGTAAATTGCATTATGCTTTAATATCATAATAATTGTCTGGGAATGTTTATATGTAAAAAAAGGAAAATAATACGGAATGCTTAATTCAACATAAATAGTATTCAGAAAAAGAACAAAAAACTTAACATTACAATACAGTTTGCTTAAAAATGAACTCAAAAGTACGAGAGAAAAGTAACATGATAATATGAATTTATTAATCAAAGAAAATTTAGTGAATTCCTAATCCATTTTGTTTAAGAAATATTTTTTTTTTCCTTGCAGGACATGGCATATCATTACTTTTGTAGGGATTAGTTATTATTGACCCATTAATTTCCCCCAAACTTATGACTTATAATATATATATATTTCAAATTAATAAACTGGTAATTTTAAAATTTTAATTAGGGTTATGTAGAATAAGTATAACTTCATTTTCTTACTCAACTAATAAGCTGCATTTTAATGTAATAGTGATCGTATTTGTTTGTTTGAAACTTTCCTTGTTATATTTATATATAAATTTATGTATGAAAAAGTGTTAATTATAGAAGCATGAAAGATCGCTTACATTTTATACCCTCTTCGACGAAGTGCCGAAGTCAAAATTAGAAGTTTTACCCTTGCTGTACTCAAGAAATAAACTCTGCAGTTTTTGGTATATAAACTAAGTTTTACATGTAGATTTTGTAAGGTATGCTATTAGGATTAAGGGCAATTGACTACATTAGGGTCCTGAGGCTGAGAGGAGTGCCCTCTGTGGGGATGTTTCTAAGGCGTCCTAGCTCGTAACTATACAAGTTCCCATAAAACCACGGAAAAGTCCGAATGACTAGGCTGACGAGCGTAATCTGGGATCGAAACTGGCACCTCACGTCTACTAAGTTCGAAGACAGATCTCCTTCATGTAGTTTTGAATATAACTTCAGATTTATTGTTTTATTAAGCTTTTTATTTATTTATTTTTCCAAATCCGAAGCTATACTTACCCCGGGAATTTTGTTCTTCGGGAAAATGTAAACAATATGGTTACGCTTGTCCCAAAGCACAGGACATAACCAGGGTGGTTATACTTACTTGTCACAAGCACTTAAACTGCATTATTTATATTCTTACTTTGCTCTTTCACTCCTGTCTTTTAATTTTTAATAAAATCTAATATCTACTTTCTTCTTCTTCTTTAAGATTTTGTTGGAGTTTACAATTTTTTATTGTTTATTTCTAACATCGTTGCATTTACAAGGTAGTTACATCGGTATTTTGAGTTGTTTATTAACTTTATTTTCCTTACTTTTATAAAGTTCACTTTTAGAACATTAAATACATTTAACATTGCATCTTTTTAATCAAGCATAAAAATGAACACGGAATCCTTCATGCATAAAAACGATATTTAAAGAAAGAAATTACTTTTTATAATCTTAATAAGATTTTATCGGGATTTCTTTTTTAATAAGAAAAATTTTGTTTTACTTTTATTTTTCTTTCAAAAACTTTGTTTTGCTATCTGCCTTTAAAAAAAAAAAAAAAAAAAAAAAAAAGAAAAGAAAAAAAGAAAAAAAGTTGAATATGAAAAGAAGAAAAGGAAACTAAATATCTATGCAGCTGTTTACAAAATGGTAACCAAACTATATTTTAAGTACCGTCTTAAAGTTTTAAAAAGCATTAAGCTACTTAAAAAAGCATTTCAAATTTAAAACTTTTTTTAAAAAACCTCATCCGCCTTTTAGCGATTTGTAGGTTGAATATATTCATTTATTCGACGTTGAAAAATACCTTCAGGTTAGAAAATGATGCAAAACCTTTTGTAATCAAACTACATTTTTCTTTTATTCTTTTTTCTTTCTTATTTGCTTTCAAGCACCCTAAACTTCTATACATGAAGAAAAAAACATTACAAAAACTAAAAATAAAGTAAAATAAATTTTTAAAAATTTCTAACCTAATATAATTTTATACTTAAAAGAGAAAAAATTATTTAACTCATCTAAAGTATGACAAATTTCACACAAAACACTGAGTATGTTAAAAGAGAATTCTCTTAAGAAATTTGCACTTTCAATGATTATTTCTTTTAATCTATAAGTGAGAAAAAGTCTTTCCAGCTCAGTAGTAAAAGTAGACTGATTTCTCTTTCTCTTTTTCATCTTTTTTTATTTCTTTTCTTTTTTTTAACTTCCATTTTAAATTATATTTAACTTGTAAAGCCATTTAATTTCAGAACAAGATGGAAGAACATGTTTTTATGGGCTAAATATATTCTGAGTTTGAAGCAAAACGGTTCACAAATACGTATTTGATTTGAGTATGATATTTTAATGTGGCTGCCATTTCAGAGGAAGGTGGCAGACGGAAGGTTGAGCTATGGGCGAGTTATGTATATAAAGAACTTTAAGCAAACAGATTCAGAAAGACTTATTTAAAGGAGTTCCAAAATTTTCAACGACCGCCATTTTGAAAGAAAATGTTGGATCAAAATGGATAACGAACTCATCCAAGGTATTTTTAATTATGTCTATCGTTCGAATTATTCAGTATTTTGTAAGTTATCATGATGATATTTTTTCCATCATATACAGCTTGAATAAGTAAATGAATAATCTTAGTAATTACACAATAGGTCGATTTATACAGAAATCAACTTAAAAAAAAAAAAAAAAAAAAGAAAGAAAGAAAGAAATAGATAGATAGCTAAACAATGGCCTAACTCTTCAGGGAAACAGGGAATGTTCAATAGAATCGTGTTTCAATAGAATCAAGTAATGGTTTTACTGGACAAATCATTAAGTACAGTAGAAATACGCATGTCAGTGAATATTATTAAACAGTAATGATTAAAATAGGGATGTGGTAAGTACGTCATTGTTGGCTAAATTAAAATCAATTGCTAACAGAGTTGCTTTATTTGCTTTTAAATTTCAATAATATTAATCTGACACTAATTTATAAAAAAATTATAAAACTAAGTATTTTTCTAATTACTTTTGCATACCCTATTAAAATTTGTTAAGTAAGAAATAAAATCATAAATCTAATAACATTTCATTTAAATTTGATTATTAATATTTTTTAAATAATCCATGTATATATATATATACATATATAAACACAGAAGTAGTAAAAGATCAAATATTCTTTCAAAATTAAAACAAGGCTAATCTAATTAAAAACACGAATTTATTTTCTCGCTTTGAAAGTAATATTTCAAAATGTAATGATTTTGCTACTTAAAAAGAATCAAACATAAAACTTTATACTTAAAGAAAAAAAGAAAAAGAAAGAAGAAAGAAAGAAAGAAAGAAAGAAAGAAATTTCGATATAAAAAAAAATGTGGATTTTTCTGTACTTTGACATAGAGAAAAAAAAAAAGTACTTGAATTAAAAAGAAAAACTTTAAATTCATAAATCTGTTTTAGAGGCAGTCTAAATCAGTTGAAATATTTTTTTCTGTCTAACAAAAACAGTAACAATTCTCAACGCATACCTTTGAATAAAGAAAAGATTTCATGTAGTAAATTTCACGGAATTACTGGTGTTAATTTTACGAAAAATAAAAATTGTCCAATATAAAAATTGTATAAAACGTGTAACAACAGTTTCGGATCGCAATAATTAGGAATGGCTCTTCATCAGGCGAAAAAAATTTAGGCGAAGTGTATTGTTGTGACCGTGATTACGTTTTTGGTCAATGCTACGTTATGCTTATTTGTTTTTTATCCGAATAATTTTCTCATGCTTTTCAATTTATGACGTTTGTTTCATAGATGCCAACATTTTAATTTATTCCGCACCACTTTATTTACAGAAAAAAATTCTCCAATATATAACTTCGATAAAATAAGAATAAATTACTCTTAAAAAATAAGTAGTAAAAAAATAAAGGCGAGTCTTAAAGTACTCCGGAATAAATTAAAATATTGGCATCTATGTTGTTTACAAAGTTTTAATTTATTAAAATATTATTGTTTTAACTAATGGGCATTAATATGAACCAGTACGATTTCTCTATATTACAAACAGGAATTAACAAAGTACTTAGAATAACAGAATTACAAAATCTGTTAAAATAAGATGATATATTACAAGAACATAGTTAGGTCAAGAGCAGTTTTTTAACCCTTTCCTTCCCCGTGATTCCAATTGGAATCATAACATTTCAGATTTTGTTTCTTACTATCTAACACTCTCGCTGATTCAAAATGAACAATATTAAAATCTATATACATTTTCCCACCGAAAAATACCTATTTTAGATGATTTCACCAAACTTGTTGATAATTGAAAGTACATTTTACGCTATTCTGACAATAATATCGGAATCAGTTTCCTGTTTCGGACAATTTAAGTAAATTAACTGTTTGAAATATTTTTTATTTTATTCTTTAATGTTTATAATATGTATTTTAATTAATTGCAATATATATTTCTTCCAAAATTTTGATATTTTTATTTATTGAAAAGTTATGATTTTAAATGGCATCAGTGGTTATATTAAACACAAATAAACATCTATCAGTTGCTTTGTTAGCTATATTAATTCGTACTCTGCTAATACTCCTATCTGAAAAAAAAAATTATATATATTACCTTTGAAATAAATTTATGACTAAATATAAGATTTATTGTTTTATGGAGGGAAAAAGTTGGGAATGAAAGGGTTAAAAGACATATTTTGGGAGAAAACCACGAAATTTTTAAAAACTCTGCAACTATTCTCTTCAATATTTTTCCAAAAGCATTATGTTTATTTCAGAAAGCAGCATTTAATCCAGGACTATTTCACTTGCTGCGAAAATTTTGAAATCACTTTGTTTTATAAAAACATTTTAAAATTACAAAACTTAAAAATTACGTTTGTTTCAAACGCTTAACAAGTCACAATTAGTGCGCCCTATAGGAATTTAATATTTCATGCAAAAGTCAAGATATGCAGATGATTCTGCAAGTATTTTATTCAAAACTTTTCTATAAATCTAAAGTTTAAGCCAGAAAATAACATTTACAGTTGAATTCCTTCATTTAATGTGAATACTTTACAAACTTTAGATATTTTACTGAATCTAACAAAACGATAATGAAATATAAATGTCATAAAGAAATCATAAATCTGAAAATGATTTTACAGATGATAATTATAACAAAATGAAATTTATGTGTTACTAGAGCCATACGTGTTAGCGTAAATGATTTTAAAGAAAGTTTCCTTTATCCCCCCCCCCCCAAAAAAAAAAAAAAAAAAAAAAAAAAAAAAAATGCGTTTATTATAAAATGACAAAGTTAAAGTTATGGCATAGTGTGGTATGGTGTGGTGTAGTGTTGGGTTTAATTCCAATTGAATATGAGTGGGTCCTAGGCCATATGGTGATGTGACCTCAGTGGAGGTCTTTCTAAAGTGTTTAGAGAGCCTGTCTTCACGTGGGTTTTGAAGAAAAACACAGAAAACTCTAAATGACTAGGCCGATGAGCAAAACCTGGGTTCAAACATTGTACATCTCAGCAAAATTAAAGAAAAATAAATCCCCATTTTTCATTATGATGTAAAAATCATTGAAATCGAAATTAAAGATAATTTTGAAATTATAGAACTGAAATATATCCTCCTAGATATGCTGAAGATATTTTAAACAAATAATAGTTTAAACTCTTTTAAAACAGCAAGAATAGTCAATTAAAGTAGAAAAATAGCACAACGAAATAACTATATTTAAAAAAAAAATAAATAAAAAAAAGGGGGGGGGGGCTTGAGATAGGAGCTAACAATTTTTTTTTTTTTTTTTTTTTTTTTTTTTTTTATCAGTGACAACAGAATTTTGATTTTCTCAAAATAAAAGCTAAACTACAAGGGGTTTTACTCACATTTTTATTTTGATTGAATCCATGTCCAACGATATTACAATGTTCTCGTTGATTGTAAATAAATATCGATAAAACCCCGCAAAATCTTTCCTTTTTTTGAGAAGAACTTAAATTCTGTTTATTCTATCTCTCGTGCCTTTTTGAATTTATATATTGTTTGGGATTTTCGTATAAGTTTCGCAATACTTTTGGCTATTAAATTACGCAAATGAAAATTGTATAAAGCTCGCGCATGCGTAGTTAAAAAATATTTAGTAAAAATGCTCGATTTTTGTTTAATTTTTTACTGGTCCCCCCCCCCCCCCCTTTTGCTTTTCATGACACAAGTTTTTCTGAAAAATATGAGGTATAAAATGTTCTACACACTACCAAAGTTTCAAGATGATTCCTAAAGAACTTTTCAAGATATTTGGCAAAACATAAAAAAGCGAAAGTGTTCCCACTATTTTGTCAGCCATCTGTAATTGGCTTTATTTTCGGTACTCTGAAATGTGCGCAATCTGTTATAAGCAGGGTGTCTATTAAAGTCCGTTCTCACTCTTTTAATTGCTGAACGGCTGCAGTATATTCATAAAAATAGCGTCCAAGTATAGATAAGTGGTTATATGTAATTAGATGAAACCGTTAACAGCGCCACCTAGTGCAAAACGGTGGTGCATTTTTTATTTATTTATTTTTTTTTTTTTTTTTTGTCTTTAAAGCGGTTAAAGATAGAAGAATAAAGTGAGCTACGAAGGTGTAGAGCATCAATAACTTAGAACAAGAAACACCTTATATGAATTTTGGAAAAAAAAAAAAAAACGCTTACAACGCCATTTAAATGTACTATATACTTCAATATTAAATAACAATAAATGCAATATTTATAAATTAAAATCACACAATCAACTGATTGGAAGAAAATCATATTTATTGAAATTTTTTTTTTTTCCGACTAAGTGAAAATAACGGTCCAGGCATTATTTTCACTCGGTCGGAAAAATAAAAAAATTCAATAAATATGATTTTCTTCCAATCAGTTGATTGTGTGATTTTAATAAAAAAATTGTATTTATTTCTCCCATTGTTTAATGGTGTTTTCCATTACCTGCGGCTTATTTCTGTCGAGCTATCTACATGATAGACCAGATGATTCCGCCTAAAGGTTGTCTGAGTGTGTAATGCTGACCGGTTGTCGTCCTGGATAGCTTGTATCGCCTTGACCTTGTAAGTCAAAGATCCGGGGATCGACTCCCGGTCCAGGCATTATTTTCACTCAGTCGGAAAAATAAAAAAAAATCAATAACAATAAATGCTTAATTAGCAGAGAACAAACATAAAAAATCAGTTTGATGCAAACCATTTTTAAACATCATAAAATTTATAAAAGAGAGTATGATAAATAGATGCGTTACATTTTAAAACGAGCAAAATATACAGTTAGTTTATTTAACTCTATATTTGGCATATTTGCTCAGAAGCAACAGTGTTTGTAGCGATATGGGATAGGATATCTACAACTCCAAAAGATTATTTTATGGTATTGTTGCGTTCGTTCAAAATGAAATCTTGAATTAATTCTCTTGTCTTTAATTTCACTGGTTGCCACTAGATGACATTACATGATTCGATCTTTCCGTCAACTTTTGATCACTTGCCAATTAAAAATTAAATTAATGATGGGAATTGCGTATACTCCCCCCCCCCTCCATACAAGTAAGTTTATTTTTTTTTATTTTTTTATGAATCAAACTTTTTAAATGCAGAGATTGGGTGATAACCTTCCTCTCCTTGGTGATTTAAATGGACATGCCATATAACATGAAATTGTAATTAAAATAGCAATTACGTAAAGGTTAATACTTAATGTTTAAAATTTTAGCTGAGAAAATTATTTGTTTTCTATAATTTGTTTTCTATTTGCTTTCTTTTTTTACTTTTTATTATATATACTGTCAAAATACACGGATGCATTTGAAATTTTATAGTGTGCACTGAAATTGCTTTTATATTTAACATATACGCTAGTAATTTAATATGCAATATTTAATTTTTTCAAAATTATGTCCATTAATGAAACTGTATTCTGTGTAAAAATAATATAATTAAGTTTCTTAAAAAAAAAAAAAAAAAAAAAAAAAAAAAAAGAATAACAATACTGAAATGCGGGTTACGGGTGAAGAGCTGCGGGTTCGGGTCAGATTGTGGGTCCGAAAAATTTTTGCGGATTGGGAGCGGGTCAAGTCTACTCGACTCACTCAGGTCTCTAGTAGGGATTAAATCAGATTTTCTACACTAGAAACCTTGACCTGGGGGCTCTTTCTAAGTCATCCTGATCCATATTAACGCAAGTTTCGGAGAAAATCAGGTAAATCTCTGAACGGCTAGGCTAACGAGCGCTACCTGGGATTAAGCCGGTACCGCCCGTCTCTCAGGTGATACAGCAGAAAGAAACTCTCGGCCACTCGATATTTGACTGAGTGTGTTTTATTTGTAATGCAGAACTAATATTGATGCGGCCACTAATAAACAGCACATTCAAACCAATCCACATAAATATATATATATATATATATATATATTTCTTCTAATAATGTATGTATTTTATTACCTTATTTTGTACTTATTATACCATAAATTCACTTCCTTCTTTGAATGGAGTTTTTACATCACCTGTTTAGAAAAAACAGTAAATGCCTAAAATTTTCAAGATGTTATTTCCTTTCTCCACACGATTGAAAAAAGTAAGCATAAAATGTAATGATGTTTCACGTGAGACAAGATAAAATATTTCCAAACATTCGATGCTTACTATAAGTAAAGATTGCATTTATAAAGCATCAATTTTATAACGATTCTTTCATTTGGGAAGAAATTGCTGTCATTATTTGATAGTAAATAACGTTCAAAACTTTTGGCAAAATTCTTTGTTACAATACGCAGAAAATATTGAAAACATTATCTTAAAATTGATCTAATTTAGAAATATGTTCTAGAAAATAAATTACTGTAATAAGTATGTAGAGATTTTTATTTTTCTGCTAAGAAGATACTTTGGAAACTTAATACAAGTGTGTTGAAATTTTAGAAGCATAAAAATTATGGGGAAGTAAATTTCCAAATTTTTTAGATTTCTGCATAACATAAGATAATGATTGTTATTATTAAATGGAAAACAATTTCACTATTAAATGTATTCTTTCATCTATTTAAGTTAATGTATATTTGCAATTTGATTCACATTTATCTTAATTTTTAAAACAAATATTTTCATATAATTGTATAACCCATGGCATATACCCGTATAGTACATCTTTTCCTCTGGTAAACTTGAAGATACCTTGTGTACTATGGGACATTCCTGGGATATTCTGCGTCCCACAAGAGTAGCAATGAATTGCTGTTATTTTTTTATAGTAGAATTAGAAAAGTAAATTGCACGCACCGTCAGGATATTAAAGAACAAAACAATATTTAGATATAAAAGCACACACAGTGTATTAAAATAGGGTAATATTTATAAGTTTTTTAAAGTTACTGATTTTTTTAATTAAATGTAAAATACTTTGACGTTAAGAAAGAAATTGTCAGAGTACCTCGCAAAGTAAATGAAAATTTTCAGAATACTTGCAATTTGCCATCAGAGGGTGCATAAAACTAATACCTAGCAAAGTCTTAAAAAGGCTCAAATCGTAGATCAAAAATCTTTTTTTAATTTGTGTGGAATAGAGATTCTCAAGCGGTTAAAAATTGGAGATAACAAAATGTTTATAAAATATAATTTCTCTAAAAGAAAGGCACCATGATTGATTAAATGTGGTCAAAGTACTGTATGTGTCTTTTAGATAGACCATTACTTACTCTATCACTCGCATTAAAAGACCTGTTCAAAGTAGGCAACCAAGAGCTATCGCAGAAAAATGAAACATAAGAGCTGAAAATATTGGAAAAATCTACGAGCCTTAATATTTACATTGCTTAATTTAGAATTGGTAAAGAAAAAAGAAAAAAAGAATGGACGTTTGTAAAGCGTTTAGTGCAAGATTGTTTAATAAAAACGAAACTAAACATCTTACAAGAAAAAGCAAAGTTTGTATGGAGTGGGGTAAAAAAATCAACAAATATATTTTGTTTTAAAGAAAAAACTCCCTGAGAATATTTTATTTTAAGGAAGTCTAGGAATGCCTAAGAATATTATATATATTTTTGACCTATTACATTTTAAATATAGGATGAAAATCAATATGTAGTAAATAGTTCTTTATTTCTCTATTCGCTTATTCATTTTTTCTATCGAAATGATGTACTATTTTTTGCAACATCTATTTATTCATTTGAACTTAATTGTGTAATTTAACAGTCGCCAATTTCACTTACATTTCCTTTTCTTTACTTTTATACTTATATAGTTTTTTAAATATACATCTGTGTGTTACGCAAGTATTTAATTTTTATGTGTAGTAACTTTTTTTTTGAAGATTATTAGGTTGATTTCTTTAGAAATCGACCTATTGCAATCACTTCGTTTATCTATCTATCTATAGATATATAATGAAAATTTTGTCATCACGGTATTATATATTCTGAAATAATACTTCAAATCGAACCAAATTTCGACAGCGAACTTGTCTTATAAATATCTTGGATGAGTTTGTTAACCAAGTTGATCCGCTTTTTTTTGTTTTCAAGTGGCGGCCACTTAATTTCAAATCTACATTGTATAAAGCGTATTTAAAGCCAGATTTCGAAGAATTTTCATGTAAATATAGACCACAAAAATGTCTCAACAAAGCTTATTAATGAACTTTATCCGCCATTTTTAACAAAGTGGTGGATATCTTAAATTTAGTGGGGTCATTTGAAACTAGGTTACCACTTGAAAACTTAACATCACGATAACTTCCAAAATGATTCTCCAAATCAAACCAAATTTGGACAGTGAACTTATCTTATAAATATCTTGAATGAATTTGTTAACCAAGTTGCTCCGCGATTTTTTTTTTCAAGTGGAGGCCACTTGAAAATTTCAAATTCACATTGTAAAAAGCATACTTAAGACCAGATTTGCTTGAATTTTGATATATATACATAGACCATATGAGGGTCTCAATTATTTTATTAATTAAATTTATCTACCATTTTTAATAAAGTGCGGATGCTATACACTAATCGGGACAACTTGAAATGAGGCTACCACTTGAAAATTTATAATTATGGTAACTTTTTAAATTCGGGTTCAATTCGAACCAAAGTTGGACAGCTAAATTATCATATATATAGGATGAGTTTCACTGGGCAACTTGTTCCGAAATTTTGTTTCAAAGTTGCGGCCACTTGAAAATGTGCCATTACGATAACTTTTAAAATACTAAATTGATTCAAACCAACGTTGGATAGTGAACTTATGGTTCAAATATCTTGGATAAATTCGCATGGTAACTTGCTCCACCATTTTATTTCCAATTGGCGATCACTTGAATATTTATCATAATGATAACTTTTGTAATACTGAATCAATTCGCATCAAATTTGGGTAGTGGATTTATCCTTCAAATATCTCAGATAAGTTCGCTGGACATCTTTCTCTGCTTTTAGTTTCCAAGGGGTGGCCACTTGAAATCACGGTTCCACTTGAAAATTTCTTATCACGATAACTTTTAAAATACTGAATTTTAGTTTGAAACAAAGTTGGACAGTTTCATGGATGATTTTGCTGGGCAAGTTGCTTTGGTATTTTGTTTCCGAGTTGCAGCCTTTCAGACTGCCACTTGAAAATTTGCCAGAACAATAACTTTTGAAACACTGCACGGACTGGGAATTTATACTTCAAATATCTTGGATGAGTTTGCTGAGCAACTTGGTCTGTCATACTGTTTCCATGTGGCGGTCATTTGAAAATTTGTTATATCGATAACTTTTTAAATATTTAATTAATTCGAACCAAAGTTCAAAAAGGGATTTACCATTCAAATATCGATGATTTCAGTTGGCAAGTTTCTCAGCAATTTTGTGTCGAAGTTGCGGCCACATGAGAATTTGTTATCGCGATAACTTTTGAAATACTGAATTTATTCGAACCAAAGTAGGACAGGGGACTTATCTTAAAAATATCTTGGATTAGTTCACTGAGGAACTTACTTTGCCATTTTAATCCAAGTGGCGGCCACTTAATTTGTCAACATGATAATTTTTTAAAGTCTGAATTAATTAGAATTAAATATATGTACAGCAGGCATATCTCACAAATGTATTTGATATATTTGTTTGCCAACTTGACCCGCCATCTTGTTTACAAGTGCCACCCACTTGAAAATTTCAAATTCATATAAAAAAGTGTTTATGAAGCGATTTTCTTAAAATTCCATATGTACATAGCCCACATCAATATTTCTACCAAGTCCATTAATAATCTGTAGCAGCCATTTTGTTTCAAAATGACGGCTACTTGATAAGAAAAAAGAAATCAACCTACCCTTCCGATTGAGCCGGAAGGACTTGTTACATATTTATTTTTTCTTAGGCCTAAAGAAACTTCATCTATCGGTTCATAATAAGGGAGAAAAAAAGGTATTTTATTTATAACGGATTTAAATTTGCTATCAAAATAAATCTATCCTCTTCATTATAAGAAATTGTCAATTGCTTTAATATATTACTTAAAACCGGTAACAATTGTTATTTTATTGCTAATAACTCCTTTTTAATAGTATCAAGGTTTTCTTTGACTGTAAATATCTAAATTCCGTTTTAGGAGTCGTTCATTATTATTAATGCATCTTAATTACACTGAAAATGACTAAGAATTTTCTCCGTTACACGTTTGGTCAGCCTAATAATATTTAAAACTAATTTCCTCTTTTATTAATTCAACAAATATAGCTGATTTGAAAGTTGTATTAAATAAATATTTGCCAAAAGAAAGTAAATTTTCTTTGAGTTAGGTAAATTAGATTTATATCCCAGTTGAAAGACAGCAGCTGAAGGGCTTTCAGTTTGCATTCAAAGTAATGCCGTCTCGAATTCAATAATGCACTCAATTTTTGAATGGTTTATCACAAAACAAAGAATATTTGGAAATATGCCCTTTGAGAGAATTGTTCTCAGAACATTTTTAAGAAAACTTTGAATTGCGAGCCTATATGTTTTTGCTTGCGGTATGTATATTAATAAATCCACCATCGGGGTAGGGGGAAGGGGTAGACACTTTTCTTTATATAATTTGGATTTAATTATATTTTCTTCAAATGAATAACGTTCGTAATTATTACAATTTTTAAACTGTTGTAACCACATTATTTATTTATTTATTTAATTTTAACGTCGATTCATTATTTTGAAAGAAAATTCGAAAAATTATTTATTGTGTATTTTTAATCATCTTTTAAAAATCATTTTTCAGTATAATCAAACAAAATTTTTAAATTTCATTTTAAGAGCTAAACTGTTTATTAATATGTTGTAAAATTTTTGCGCATCTAGCATTTAGTGCAAGATTTCAACCATTGCTGATTACGGATTTGTAGCTTATACGAGCTTTTTTTCTAATTGAGTCTTATACTTATTTCTCAGGAACTTGAAACATAGCATTGTTTTTGGAGTAAATCCAGCATTAAACATAAACATGAATCTTATGGTCTTTAGAATTAACGTAGAGTAGGAAGGAATCTTGCTTCATTTACTAATTGGACATATCGCACCTCGGCACTAAAAGAGAAACTGAAAAATATAATATTTGATACACACTGAGTCAAACTTTGTATTTTTTAAATGTCAAAAATCAAAATTCGCATATTTTGAAGAGTGTCACTTTTTTGCCAGTATACGATATATTTCATTACATATGACTACAGTACCTATTGATTTTACCAACTATTCCTCCATCCTTTAGAAATATATAAAAATTTTAGCATACTACTTGATGATTACCTTTTTCTATCTTAGAACTTTGAATGTAATGAATTTGGACGACAATATCTATCATCTATAGAATCAGTATAGAACATATATTTTTTTAAGTAATTGTATTCTTTCTACGAAAGAAAGCCACTGAAGTTTTTCGTGATATTTTTTAAGTTAATATGTAATATATTTAATGCAGCAAAAAAAAAAAAAAAAAAAAAAAAAAAAAAAAGAATACAATATTATTTAGAGGTTTTATTTATTTAATTCATTGTTATGTAGGGTTTTTTTTTTTTCCACTCTTCACCCCAAAAGGTTTCCAAAATATTACATTTTATATTTGATGTATTTCATAATTTCATATTTAAAATATAGAAGGAATATTAAGTTGAATAAGAACAACAATCACTGTTCTTCTTTTGTTGTTGTCTTAAAAATTTCCCCTTTAAAAATAAAAATTCTGAATCATATACATGCAATTTTTACTTTCTCTTACCCATAAGGTAGAGAAAGTATTGTTTTTGGGTCAAATTTTCGAACGCGAGATTTTGTTATATTTACACGTTTTGAGGTCCCCTGAATACGAAAATCATGTTTTTAGCAAATGGTCTGTGTGTATGTCTGTGTGTCTGTATGTCTGTGTGTGTGTGTCTGTGTGTCTGTCTGTTATCAGCATATCTCAAAAACAAATTATGGCAGAAAGTTCAAACTTGGTATTCTAAATGTGTATCATTTAGGGATGCTACAGTAAACTTTTCGTTAAGATCAACCGAATGGTTCGTGTACAGGGACAATCAAGAGAACTCTAATACATTACGTCTATGGGGGAAATTGCAGGTAAGTAGAGTTTAACGTCTATAGACTGCACTAAACCAAATGAAACGTTTAAAACTATTTTTGCCCTTTTCTGTTTTTTTTTTTTTTTTTTCGATTTCTTCCTTTTAAGCTTTTTTGTTTTTTATATGATTATCAAAAATTCTTATTTTGTCTTAAATTAACTTACCTACGTTTAGTGTCCTCATTTGAGGACATCTAATGAAATAACGCATAATACTTATGATGTTTCTTGGAATGACTTCTTCTTTTTAGCAATATTTGAAAGCATATACTCTAAACAACCTCAAAATTTCTTTTTTTTTGTCACCTATTGATTATAATTTCGTAATTTGAATTGCCATTTTGTGATTTTTTTACTTCATTGCACTTGTAATTTCCTTTTCTCGCAGGTATAATAACTAAAGTAATTGTCTTGCTTTTGCCTCCAAGGTACTCGCATGAGTTTTACACCTGAAGAAGAAAGGCCACGTCCTTTCGAAATCAGTAGTGCTTACATTAATTTTATGGTGTGTGGAGAAGTTTTAAGTTTAAACAAAGTCAAGTTGAATAAAAATAACTGCACATTATTAGTTCGCCATTGATCACCTAGTAGTTGATATTTCTAATTGAATGTATTTTTTACTTAATTATATTTTTCCTTTTGATTCGAAGGTTCACATTTTTTTTTTTTTTTTTTTTTTTTAATAATGTCATTATCCTTTAAATCTTAATAAGTATTTAAAAAAAAAAGTATTAAAAACGGGAATAAGTTATTGTCGTAATATTAATTTTAATATTATTAAATTATTCTTTATTTATTATAATTAATTTAACTGCTTTTTAAGTTTTTCTCTAATTTAACTAAATGTTTATAAACATAAATCAGTGATTTATTGCGTAGGCCGAGAGAAAAAGCCACCAAATCGCCAACTGAGGATTTTTCATAGAATTATAACTTTTCTTTTAAATAAATTTTTCAACTTACTTAATTCATTTCAAAATTATGGATTAAACTTGTTTTTTCTTTGTACATTGTTACAACTGTGACGAATTTTTTTTTTTCTTTCTTTCTTTTTTTCTGCTAAATAATCCTTTTTTCCATTGTTTTTTGTAATTCCTCCGAAACCAAGGATAAAAACTTTATTTTCTTTTTACATGGGGGGAAATACAAAATCAGCCTGGAAAATATTTATAAGATTTACGCGGATTTAACCCTCTTTGATGAACGGGGAAAACTTTCCATTCCAGGAAATGCAAGTTATCAAATTTTGAGACATGCGTAGTAGTTCTTTCAGTTAGCAATAGCGTGCGCAATATTCTTCTGTAACTCTTCCAGTGTGTGGGGATTATTTGGATATACCATTCTGTGTTGCTTTTAACTGGGCACTAAAAATGTCTGCATTTTTCATTCACTGAAATGTCAAATGTAAGGACAGAGCAAAAAACTTTGGACATAACATGCAAGAGATGAGCATGCACATACATGAGCATGCGCAGACATTTGACAACAACCGATGGTTACATGGGCGCCACCAGTAGCCATTTCACGCATTTTCCACAAAGGGAAATAATCGTATTCATGAACAAGGGTGCATTTTACGTCAGAATTCTAATTATTTTTCCGGGTCGGTTTTATTTTTCCCACCCTGTATCAAAACATTATTGAAGATGTGCCGCTAGTTGTTTATTATTATTGTAACTATGACTTTAGCATTATCCCCAAGAAACTCGGGGATGGCGACATTTATTGTTAAGTACATAATACTCTACTTCAATATTCTTTTAAAATAAAATATGAATTTTTTCTGTAATCTGGACATTGTTTTTCCTGGAATCTCGAGTGTTCTCTAATGGGGGCAGTTTTTAATTCAAACTAAGATAAGAGTTATTTGAATTTACTTCATAACCATTAATCCATATTAATTTATATTTGAAATATTTATAAAAATACATTTAGTAGAATTTATTCGTGCTTTAAAAACTAAACATGATTTACACAACGAAAAAAAAAAAAAAAAAAAAAAAAAAATGTAGCAGATGTTTTTCATGTTACTAGCATGAAAAATTTTCCGACATATTTCAGAAATTACTTCCAGAGTAATAATTGTCTCGAAACATTTCCGCATTCATAAACCCGTGCCATGTAAAATTACTTTCCTTCTTGTACCTTGTTTAGTATTACTTCCACAGTGAACTTTAAAATGCTTGTTAGTATATTAAAATTCTTCTACCCTCTCACGTCTCACAAAAGTTCCGCTTCTTGACTGTGCAATTTTGCATATTTATCGCTCCGTTTTCTCTTTGTTCCGCTAAAAGAAGCCACAGAGCAAGCGATCATACATCACTTCGTCCTCGGAGAAGTTTTCGCCGCACCCCCAGCGTGAAACCTGATTTGTAGCACTAGCGCGTTTGGCGAAAAGGAACTGGCTACAAAAATATCAAATTTCTCCGTCATCAGTGCAGTCAATCATGCCAACTTCTTGGTCGTCATTATTTTTTCGGTGATATATCCGTCAGTCGATTATTTCAAAAGATAGCGAAAATTTATGTCCCCGGGAAAGCAAAAACGTTAAATTCTCTTGGCTAACTTGTTACAGATGTTGTTGTTTCATTGAATGCGAAAGAATTATTATATTGTTCGGCTATATTTGCTAATTGTTTTTAAAATGCTGTTTGTTTAATAGGTTATTATATTATATGTTCGATTTACTCGAATTAAAAATTTTAAGAATCCTATTTTGCATTTCAATTTAAGTATCGAAAAGTAAAGAATCAATCAAAATTTAATCAAAATCAATTTGAAAAGTGTTAGATGTTTAAGCAACTAATTTATCGTCTGTTTGAATTTAAATTTTTGTTTAATTATGTTTCAGCGTTATACAAAATTAGACTCGTATGCGAAATCTGAAGGAAAAACCGATTTCAAATTTACTAATTTTTCTCAATTTTTAAGACAGTGTATTTTTACTTAATAATTAGTAATGCTAATCTCTTCTTTATTTCATTGCAATGAACATATTATTAAAAGGATGTAAAGTGAGCAGATTTTTAATTTGATGTGTAAGATATAATTGCATCAAAAATAAAAACAATATATATATACACATTTAAATTTAAATATTGTAGCAGCATTTCATTACAATATAGTATAACACGTACGAAAAAAAACAAAACAAAACAAAAAAAAAAAAAAACATTATATATATATATATATATATATATATATATATATATATTATAACTTTTAATTACAAAAAAAAAAAAAAATCATGCTGGTTTATTTGTTTTAATCATAATCATAAACCAATTAAATACAAAATATTTTGTTGTTAGAAATACTGCATTTTTTTTTTTTTTTTTTTTTTTTTTGTTGTTCAATATTTCCCAAAATAACGTACAAGAGTGTTACACAGAGAATTTATTTATTGATATAAAAATTTTAAAACCCCAAAAATATATGTAGGGTAGGTGCTTCAGTGATTGGCATGCTCCAGTAATTGACATCTATCCCGAAATAATTAATTAATAAGAAAAATAATAAAATCATATATTTTACATATAGAATTTTGGTAAAATGAATAACTAGCAGTGTTAATTACTGGAATATTGAGTGGGTGTCAAATAAAAAATCATAAAAAAAAATTATAATAATAGTTATCAAATGCATATATTTTAACATATATGTGGTTCTGAATGTCTTTCATGTCTTATGTACAAACTTAAGGTTGCTAAAATATTTTCTGATGACTAGATCATCAGAGATTGCTCTAAAAGTGTCAATCACTGGTGCACTTACCATACCTATATTTTCGCATTCAGTTTGCAAGAGTCAAATTTGATGGCCGAGTTTTTTTGAGCTTTCTATGATTTTTTCCGAAACTCTCATGAATACGCTCTAAAACACTTTAAAAAGATCCAAACAGAGAGCATACTATTCAAACCTTTGCCCCATAGAGTAAAAAAAAAAAAAAAAAAAAAAAAAGATTTATAATCTTTTTGGAAATTGTTTATAATTTATGCAATTCTTTTGATTTTTCTTGCTTGTTATTTTTATAGCTCATGCAAAAATTTACATAAATTTTAATGACGAAATAGAATTATAGTAAACCATTCATTTTATCTCAGCATTCGTCTAATATTACCAACTAAAAATCATTTATAAATATATATATCAATATATAATAAAATATCAATTTTAATACAACGTATTTTCATTTCGTAATCATGTTTCAGCTATATCAATTTTTCTTCTTTTATTTTTCAAATTTAAATTCATCGAATATTATTAGATTCACAAAAAATCAAAATTATCTTTCGAAAATTATCTTTCGAAATCCAATTTTATATCCGTTTTGAATTACACAGTTTTATTTGTTTGTGTCCTGAAATCATGATTAAATATTGTTTTTAGTTTCCATATGAAAAAGTGTTATTGTAAACAACTAAACTGAAAATTAGAAAATGTTATTAGAATTTCTAATTTTAGCAATTAAATTTGTTAAAAGGAAAAACTGAAGATAAAACATTTTTTCTTCAACTTTAAAAAAAAAAAAAAAAAAAAAAAAAAAAAAAGGAACCTTTTTTCAAGTAACTTCAAATTTTTCTTTTATTCTTATTTATTTTAAATAAATACTTTTTTTTCCTAATGAAATATCAAATTTCGAAATGTTAATTGATTTTCTAAATTAAAATGTTGTAATCGTTTTTGGACATGTTTCAATATTTTTAGTTAAATGCATAATTTTAGATAGAACTTTTTTTCCCCTTTTTAATAAGAAATCGCATTGCAATTTATTACACATAAATTCAAAGCCCTAGCCAGAAAGCTTTTCCGTTATGATACAAAGTTTAGTACATAAAGTTCAATGTTAAAAATGAATTATTATTATTATTTTTTTTTATACAGATGTATAAAATTTCGGGAGGGGGTTTGAAACCTCTTGGTTACGGCCTTCCATAAATTTACGAACATTACAGTTTTCACACATCTTTTGAAATGTAATTTAATTTAATGAAATTCTTTGTCAAATCATGCGTTAAAGTTTGCGATTCACTGAATTTTCTTTAATTTATAATTATTCAATTTTAAAGTACTGAATTATTATACAAAATAATAATGTTAAAACAATGCCAATAGCCTACTGGTCGTGTTTTGTGAATACAAGAATGATAAATTTTATTACTATCTCTTATGTACTATATTAAGCTACTATAGGCCTTCAAGAGCTGGTTTACATAAAATGTTTTTTGCCCTAGAAATAATTCCTCAACTTTAAAAAAAAAAAAAAAAAAAAAAAAAAAATCCACTTTTTGGGGAAGGGCAACTTAGGAAATATTTTTATATAAGATATAATTTGCATCAAAAATAGGAAAAAAAATGTACATAAAAAATTTCATGCTAGTTAATTTGTTTTAATTGTATACCAATTAAATACAAAATATTTTGTTGTTAGAAATATTGCATTTTTCTTTTTTCTTAATTAAATATTGCTATTTTTTGTTCAACATTTCCAAAGATAACGTACAAGAGTTTACATTGAGACATTGAGTTTACATTTATTCATTGATATAAAAATGTTAAAACTCCGAAAATAAATGTATATATATATGTTTTGACATTCACTTAGCAAGTGTCAAAATTCTTTGTTTCGGTCCCAGTTCTTCTAATATCTTAATTATATATATATATATATATATATATATATATATATGAAAACCTTTTCAAACGTTGCACAATGTGAAAACAAACATCACACGAAGAACTAGAAAGAACAAAGACTTTTGAAAATAAAAAATGATTAAGCATTTTAACGAAGGCATGCTACATCAATACTCTTTCAAGGGCTCAGATTAAATGTTGCATAGAAATTTGGTGTTATTTCTGTCATACTGTATGGAATTTGCTAAAACTTTACAGTATGGAGAGCCAGAAAACACCTCAAAAGACGTGTAAATAATTTCATACTCAAGATGAAAAAAAAAAAAAAAATTAAATCAAACATACATTTAAAATCTACAATCACTAATGATACCTACAAAATTAAAATTATTCCTAAGGGAAACAATAAAACTAAAATATTGCTTGCTTTACAATTGCAACAGTCATATTTTTTGCCGCAAACTTTTAGTTTAGCCACGAAACTAAGTAGATTTAATCTTGCAGTCAGATGTAGAATCTTAAATTCTTTACTTAAAAAATTAAAATTGAAACTTAACTACTAATTATTTTAACAACCAAACCATTATAATTGAATTTAATTAAATTTTAATTACACACACACACACACACATATATATATAATGTTAATAGTTTCTTAAACTAAAGACTGACATCGAAATTTCAAATTAGATAACACAGGCCTACAAAAATGAAGTTGACAAAATTCGATTTGATGATTTTAGCTGATCTTTATGTTTTTTGATGTGCTGAAACCGAAAATGCAGCACATTTTTCCCTATCAAGTATAGATTTTTGTCAATACAGGGTGTTTGCCGACACAATTTCTTACATGTACCATCATAACAATAGGTGGGTTGGTATGGTTTTACGTCGCACATATACTGCGTTATTACAACAACAAGTATCCATGATTACATGGATGGAACACGGGCGCAGAATTTATACCACTATCAATGTAACAAAACTTTCTACTGCTTAAATCAACGATATTATGGGTAGATAAATTTCTTGAACAAATACCGTTATGAATTCTACGCTTGTGTTCCATCCCTGTCATTAATTAATCGTGGAAATATGCTATAAATATTACCATATAATTATATTGGTGGGAGAGTAATGGAAGAATATGTATAGGTAGGTACCCTGAATTGACAAAAATCTAATACCTGATAGAGAAAAACTGGCTTCATTTTCGGTTTCAGCACATCAAAAAACATAAAGATCAGTCAAAATGTTACAGTGTAATCGTTATTGTGGTTTAAGGAATTTTCAAGTTTTTTTTTTTTTTAAATGACTATTAAGACATTTTGATTCCTGTAAGACCAAAAAACTTACTAAGGGTTGTTTAAATAGTTTCATTTTAACGTTAGAGAGAGAGAGAGAGAGAGAAAAAAAAGAGAAGTTGGTGGGGGTGAGGGAGGGGGGGGGGGGAAGAAAGAAACTCGTGTGATATAGTCTTACAGAGAAAAAAAAAATATTTTTTATACACTCTAATAACGCCTAAGAAATATTTGAAAATCTAAATCCACACCGGAAAGTTTAATCTAAAGTAATGTTATATATGTATAAATTCTTTTTCCCTCATCTAAAAAATGTGATAACGTAGAATTGATGAGAAGTCCACGAATTTAAAAAAAAAAAAAAAAAAGTATTTTCACGTAAAATACTAAATTGAAACTTTTAGCTATAAGTTAATACTTCAAGGAAACGTTTTTACGATTTAGAGTGTTGTTTAAATTCTCATAAAATTTCTGCATTGAACTACTAGGTTTAGAAAGAATTTTCCCTATAAAGATATATTTTAGAGTGGAAATTCACTCTGACAAGATCTAGAAATCACGAGGAGTTATTTAAAATTTAATCTGAAATCTAAAGAAAATGGTTCGTAAAATTTCATTTCATATGTCTGATTTGATAAATTTTCTTTTATAGAGTAGTATTTTTAAGACTTCCGTATTCAAATTCAAATAAAGTCATGGAAAAGTTTTTAAAAAGTTTTTTTGAAATCTTGTTAAGAACGTAATTATGTATGGGTATGGCAGCCTAAAAACTGTATTGAAAATTTTTCTAGAAATAATACTCGCTTACCAGATAGATTTTTTTCCTTTAGAAATAAATATATTCTAATCTGTTTTAGAATTTTCGAAACTAAATTATAAAACAGCGTATATCAGAGTTTATTTTTATATATAACATCTTTTTAAACGTAATCTATGCATGATATTTGAAACTTAAAAAAATATAATCTCAAATCTTCTGTGAAATTATATTATCTTATAAAAGTAATCTGAAGATGTATATCAATTTAATATAATCTAATCTAATGTTAATATTATCTAATGTTAATATTGATTTAAAACAGTGACTTGAAATAATATATATATATATATCTTTTTAATATTATATTAATTTTGATTAATAAGTTTAACTAAAAAATTATTCTTTAACCAGTATTTTTAACTAACAAGTTATTTATTTTTAACAATTGAAATATTTTAATAATTTTAATATAGATTTTTGCACCACAATAATTTATGTTCTTAAACCCTTATTTTATTTATTTATAAAAAAAAAAAAAAAAAACTTATACAAATTTTTTATGGCTATGAGTTTATATAAAGATTTAAAAAAAAAAAGTTTAGTATTTCCTTATTACTTTCATTTCGCTAAACAACGTCACAATTTCAACAACGTATTTAGAAAAGAATAATTTTACACATGATTTGATACAAATAAAATAAGAATAAAAAATAATTTAAAAGTAAAGATGAATTCTATGTAAAGAAAGGTAAACTTAAAAAAAAAAAAAAAAAAAAGTAATTAATTAAATTTGTGGTAATACATAAGAAAAACTTTATAATATTTAAAATATAAAGATATAAATGACAGTAATAAATTCAAACCCCTTCTCCCCACAATAAATAAATAATAATAATATTAATAAAAAATATTACATTGGGTTATCAAAATCGGATTCTGGTTAAGAAAAAAAAAAGTAATAAATTTTAAGGTATTTTGGTAATATTCTTTCGACAAATAAACGAGTGACGATATTGGTGAATATAAATTTGAGCTGAAGTTGTTAATTTTCATAAACAATTTAATTAAATTTCAGTACTCAAATTATATTATTTTGACAAAAAGTAACTAAATTTTTAATTCTTTTTTTTTTTTTTTTTTTTTTTTTTTCATTATTGGCTATTTATCCCGACATGTCAAATTTGAAAATGGATTTATATGGAAATATAGACTCCTAGGCTACACAGACTAGTCAGTTATAATAAAATAAATTACATAGATATATGTAAAAGTCTATTTCTTATTAAAAGTATATATAGCCTGAACAATAATAATATTTATAGATTCAGAATAAGACTTTTCTAAGCAAACAATATAATTCAATAATATATATATATACAGGGTGATTATAATTAAAGTTACTTTTTCAAAACGCTATAATTGCAAAACTACCCGTCAGAGAGATTTGATATTTTACCAGAGCACTCGTGAGGCAATGAAATCTTGTTTGGGGGAGGAAAAAAGTTCCTACAAAGTTCTAAACATGTTCCTACAGATGGTGCTGTCAAGGTAATGTCAGGAGAAACGCCTAAATGGACTCGTTAAACACAGGTATGTTGTTAGCAACATAATGAATTAGCAATAAACAATAGACTTCAAGGGTTTACTACAATTTCTTTTTCAGCAAAAGGACAAGAATATGTGTTTACAGCGGAAACAGTCATAGTGAAAAGAGAAAAAGTTGAGCTTCATGAAACAAATACTTTACGGATAATTAATGGCACATTTTGGAACTTTTTTTTTTTTTTTTTTTTCTTTTCTTTGCCAAACAAAATTTCATTGCCTCACGATTGCTCTGGGAAAATATCAAATCGCTCTGATGGGTGGTTTAAATATTATAGCGTTTTGAAACTTTAATTATAATCGTGTATATATATATATATATATATATACACACTATATATACATTTTTGTATGTGTGCGCCCAATTAGTTATGGTCGATCTTTCATTAGTAAAATATAGTAGTGTCACTGCTACTGCTGATACCACGTTGCAACCATGCCAATTTGTGAACTTTCACGATTATTTCGACGCTAAATATCCATTGTGCGTTATCGAATTTAGATTTTTATAACAATTCTTACATAGTTTTTAATTTTTATACGTATACTGTAAATGCTTTAACTACGTTCAGCCATAAAAACTTATTATGGAATATTTATTAACTAAACTCACATAAATTCTCAAATTAATTTTTAGAAAGTAAGTACGATCAAGTCTAAAAATAAGTACAATAAGTTTACATAAAAATATTTCTTTTCAATACATTATAACCCATAGCCTTTTAGCAATGAATTTCAAATACTTTAAATCATTAACTGTGGATTTTCAAAACCTTTTAACTTTGCCCCGACCATAAATTCGTTAGAAAACACATTTTTAGTGTTTAATATATCTTTGCGAGTAAAAATATTGCAGAAATACTATTTAAAAGCCATAAATACGGTTATTTATTTATTTATTTAAATCTCTTTTTCATGTTTTAGAGTCTCTTCATGCATTTTAAACTCCCATCTATAACATTACCTTCAGGCGAAGTTTGAACTTTTCTTGACAAATATCTTGCCTTTTCTCATATCTGCTCTTTATGTCAAACTTTTAAAAGTTGGGTTCGTATAGAGAGCCATTAAAGAACGCCAGATTTCTGAGTTGAATGTTTTTAGTTGTAGGTACGAGTTTCTCTCCCAAATATTTAACTAAAAGAGAAATTTAATTATGTATATAATTTCTCATGTGAGTATTAATATACACTAGGTTCTGAATGATAATTTTCTGCATTTTATCAAAGAAATAGTTTTAAACATTTATTGCTCCCTTCTATATATAATAGAAGAAAGTACCGTATTCTTAAAAATTTCCGATCTCGGTTTTTAATGCGTTTACAAGTTTTGATAGATCGAGAACGAGATTTGAATTTTTAAAAAGTATCGAGTGTGTGTGTGTGACTGAACAAAAAAATAATAAATTACTATGCAGTTGTACTTTGACATAATTACTGTCTATCAAATTTTGGTGAATATCAGCCAACAGATGTCGTTGCCATCCTGCCTTTTCGTATCTTTTAATACAACAGTATAGAATAAAATTTCGTCTATATGTGAACAGTGAGAATTAATTTTTAGGAAATGTTGTGACATAATATACACAGAGAGAGAGAGCGAGAGTTGCCAAAATTTTAACTTATTCTGGAACATTTTTATATCCTTTATTTCATATCCTTTTTTTAAAAGTAATTTTTTCCTATTTTATCGTAGTCATGTATTGTAGAAAATACATTATAAATATTGTGATGTGAACAAAAAGGGAAGGGGGTTGGGGCTAAAAATTCTTCGGAATAAATTAAATTGTTGTGAAATATGTATACATAATAGTAACAGCCAACAATGAAAATACAAGCAGTTGGACAATTTTTACCAAAAGTTGATAAGCACTAATTTATGTCAATGTGTAACTGCATACCAATTTGTATAAAATTCTGTGCAGTAGTACCTGAGATACAGTCGCCACAAAATTTTGTCACACAGACAAACATTTTCTGAAAATAGTCAAATCGTATTCTACAGCTCTCAAAACGTGTAAATCCATAAAAAACCTGAGGTCGAATCCAATACTTTTTATGAATCCAATTATTTCTTCTATTGAATATAAAAGAAAGTAATATACGTGTAGCTGTATCGTTTTCCATTGATTAGGAGGAAGTTTTAGATGGTGCAAATCTTTAATGTATGTGTTTTTAACAAGAGAACTCATAAATACATTTAAAACAAGTGGCTTAATCGTAGATCGGTTACAACCAGAAACAGTTATCGATTT
The DNA here is from genome assembly GCA_963930645.1 of Salticus scenicus. Classification (NCBI taxonomy): domain Eukaryota; kingdom Metazoa; phylum Arthropoda; class Arachnida; order Araneae; family Salticidae; genus Salticus; species Salticus scenicus. The sequence goes on along the minus strand of OZ005654.1, from coordinate 112,036,721 downwards.
TTTACTTCATTTTTAACAAAAAAAGAAAAAAAAAAGCAATTTATCAGATGCCATGTATAAGGCCTAAAATTGACTTTCAGTGCTGAGTTAAAAATCGTCTGCATTCATCATTGGAAAATAATTTTAAAAAATTAATAAATTATTTGTACGGCATGAATTTGAATAGGAAAGTTATGTGATGCCTAAAAGATATTAGTTTGAGATTGTTTCTTTTCATATATTTATAGTGCTTTATAAATTCTTCTATCAACAGATATCATCCAAGCAAACTCTTCAATAATTTATTCACTGAAAACCATACTAACTTAAATTCTCAAGACCATCTCTAAAAAAGTAAATACAACTTCTTCTTAAAAAAAAAAAAAAAAAAAAAAAAAAAAAATGTACAATGCAATTTTACAAAAATATTTCTTTATTGTACTATATAATACCAAGTAGCCATTTTGCAATGAAGTTTAAATATTTTAATTAATTAACTGTGGCGTTTCAAAACTTTAAACTTCTCTCCCACCATAAATTTGCTGCAAAACAGATTTTTAGTGTTTTTTTTTTTTTTTTTTTTTAAACACACAAAAATATTGCAGAGGCACTATTTAAATGTCATAAATATTATTATTTTTTTTTTTTTACTTTAATTTTTTTTCATGTGTTAAAGTCAGTTCATGCATTTTAAACTCATCTTTATAATTTTACTTTCAGGAAAAGTTTAAGCTTTTCTAGACAGATCCTGCAGTTTTTCATGTCTGCTATATGTCAAACTTTTAAAAGTTGGGTTCGTGTAAAAAGGCATTAGTAAATGCCAGCTAGTTTAAGCTGAATGTTTTTACTAGTGTATATAAGTGTGGCTTTCCATACCCCCCCAAATGTTTAATGTAAGACATAAATTTAATTTGGTAAATAATTTCCTGCATGCTTCAGTATTAAATATAGAAGAGCTTTTGAGTCAAAAATATTTTTCTGTATATTAAAGAAGAAGTTTACTTATTTTTATTTTCTTTTTCAAATATTTCTGTGTGTGTGAGCTTGCAAAAATAAAAATAAATATAGTTCTAAAGTAAAATAAAACAGACGTACATTTAAAAGCAGATGTACTTTAGAAATATTTCTATAAAATAAAGTATTTTTTTTTTTTTTTTAAGCAAATTTTATGATTCATAAATCTTTAAGTACCACAGTTCGATCCCGATCCTAAATTTGCTTGAATTTATAGAAAATAAAGTAATTATTTTGTGGTGTTTTTTAAAAAGAGATTTTAAATATCAAACTTTTCCAAAACGTTTTTATAAAATTAATATTTCTTATGTGTTTATTTATTTGCTTAATTTATTGCCAATATAGTAATTATATATAAGGATTTTGTGAGATATTGAAACATGTCTAAGTTAAGTGCGTGAAATTTTTAGCTCAATACCGTTCCTAAACTGTACAATATAAAAATACTGTTCATTGGACTTATTCTTAACCCTATATCCTGATGCCTTGGATGGCTTATCTAAAAATTTTAATTCAGGTGATCTATCCTAAATACTTATATATATACACCCATTAACGTGACACGCACACACACAGTGTTAAACCTGGCTTTGATTTCTTAAAAATCCATCTTACACAATTAAAATAAAGTCAAGACTCAGGCTATAAAGGTATTATTGTATCATAAAAAGTCCCCGTTATATGACACAACAGAAATGCTGTATTAAATTACTTTCTAATAATACCTGAACATGAAATTCTCCGATGGAAAAATGTCATACCAGCAGAACTTGTTCAAGGATAAAACACAAATTAGTAGTTTTAGATAAATAGTATTTTCCGTAAACATAGATTTTTTTTTTTTTTTTTTTTTTTAAGGGGATGCTTAAAAATTCTCAAAACTGCTGCAAAGGGGTGAGTGGCCTCCTTCCGTCTTTGAAAGAAAGAAAAAGAAAGCCTCCCTAACAGCACACTTCCACCAAATGACATCTTTAGGATATCCAATGGGTAAAAATGCATCCCAAGGAAAGCCCCAGGATGTACTATGGATAAGTGTGCTGTTAGGGATGTGGTATATCATTTGTAGAAGCGGACGTATTTAAAAGAAAAAATGCTAGATTTTTTTTTTTTTTTTTTTAAATCTAAGTCACTTTAATTTCGAGCTATTCCGACTATATGCTGTGCTACAAGCGACTTTCTTTCTATAATAAGAAAGCAACTTTAGTAATATGGGAGTAGTAGAAATTTTAATATTGTAATTCTTGAAACAGAGAACCTGGAATTTTTGATGGATTTTGTGAAAATTTCTATTATTTCTACCTCATCTTACTATTTATTCATTAAAAATAAGTCTAAGATTAATTGAAAAAAAAAAAAAAAAACCTCTTACAAACTAAAATTAAAAAAATTAAATTAAAAATAATTTACATGGAAACACACTGAATTTCGATAAATGCATGATTAATATAAATTTTTTATATAGTATAGGTTATGACAATGCATATTTATATACAGCCGAACCTCGTTAACGTGTATCTCAAAGGGGGAGAAAAAATTTGTTCATGTTATCAGTAGTTCGTGCTATCAGTAACTAATCTTCCTTTTGATGGGGATTGTGAAAACAATTCATGTTAAAAGTAGTTCACGTTAACAGTGTTAACGTTAACGAGGTTCGACTGTATTTATTATTAATACGGAAAAAGCCAATCGACAATGTAAAGAAAAAAGTAATAATATTAAGTATGATTGAAGACATTTACGTGCATACAATATCACTGAATTAATAATTATAAAAATAGACATGGCATTTACCTTTTTCCATAAATGTTAGTTTTGCAGTTAATCCATTAGTCAAAAGGGTTTACACAAAATGCCTGAAATGAAATAATAACTTATTAATGGATTGTGAAAAGTTTTTTTTTTTTTTTTTTTTTTTTTTTATTACACACAAACAGTGAAATATACACAGATAAAACTCTATTAATTTATTTGAAGAGAATGAACGTGGATAGTGCGAAATATAAATATTATTTAAGAAAGTAACATTTCACATTTAAACATTTAATTAAAAAAAAAAAAAAATGTAAAATAGGAAGTAAAACTGAGCTTACTTTCTTTATTTCTAAAACAGGCTTTTCGGCAAAATGAAAGAGAAATTAATACAAGGACAATATATATACATATATATTGAGAAATGAGAAGTAATCGCAAAATATATGGATGTCTTTGTCAGGGGTGAAAGGAATGGAAAAAAAAATAAGAACTTTCTGAAGGAATGTTGTCATAAGCCAGAAAAATATATCCTTAGCTCCCAAATTTTTAGAAATGAAAACACAAAAAGTATATAGCAATCGAATTCAAGATTAAAATAAATCAATACAATACTTTAACACAAAGCAATCAGATTCAAAATTAAAATACATTTATACAAAATAATATCTCTATATATTATATAAATAAATATACAAATCAAAGGAAAGGAAAATCCCTCACCAAAAAGAGTAAACCCTTTTCGGCTGGTAGGGCCACTTACCAGTACTTTAATGTCGCCCGAAAGGTAGTAGAAAACCTTATAATATAAATATATATAGAGAGAGTGAGAGGAAAACTTTTGAAAATTTCACAAGAAGAAAAAGGAAATATCATACGAAGAAATAGAAGACGTAATGAAAAAATATATTCAAAATTCAAGAATGTAAATATTTATTAAAAGAATATTTCTTAAAGGGCATTGACTGATTAATGTATGCAAAATTCTAAATATCTGTAAGAGTAAAGCAAAAAAATAAAAAATATAGATATAACTGCTCAATTCACCTAAACCAGAGGAAACCATTGAAACAAGAAAGCAAGATAAATTTAATACACAAATTAAATGGAAGATATGAGAAATTAGAAAAGCGCTAACTTATATTGGGAAAAAATCATTTAGGGGAGGGGTACCTCCGACCTATTTTGACTTTTCCAATTTTAATTTTGTAATTATTCTCCAAACCTAAACACAAATAGCTTTCTTAAATACTGTATGGTGTTATATACAACATATATTTATTCCAAAATTTTATTAAAATTATATTAATTGTATTTTTAAAAACTGAATAAAATGCAATTGGGTTCAAGGTACACCATGGTAGTGTACCTTGGACCATTTATTAAAAAATACAGAAAAACTCAAATTTATCTAAGAAAATCTATTTATAAATAAATTACACACACATGGAATAAAAAAAAACATTTTTTTTCTTTTTCTTTATTAGTTTGAGTCTAAAAAGTGAAAAGTGTCAACTTTAAAAAGTCTACATTGAGTCATATTGTGATTATTAGTAAAAATCTTCACACTTATTTATAATAAAGATTGTAATTGGGTCGATTCGAAATGTTAACTTTTGGAGCTGCATTTTTGATCCACCACACAATATGATCAGTCCAAGATACCTTACTTGTATTGTGTTCAAGGTGCACCACTGTTACTAAAAACGAAATTGTTAATCATGATGTTCAGGTTCGGTTAACTTGATTACAAGTATATGGGGTTACAGGTAGAAAACTTCTTCATTATGCATAACACTCATTTCAGAATATACAATGTATGTGTGGGTGGTACAGAAATACATAAAAGTATCTGAGCAAAATTTGCTTTTGCAATGTGAATTTACTTTTCAAGAACTCTTCAAAAAGTTGAGCTTCCAAGCGAACATAGATTACTTCCCTAAGACTCTTAACAGTAAATGTTTTAACTGCATGTGATATTGTTTACATATCTAAATAAATAGAGCTAGAAATGGCATAGGTCCGAGGTACACTTATGTCCAAGGTATACCACTTTCCCCTACAATCAGAATAATTTTCTCAATATGAGCTGTAGCATAAGTTTAACTAACTTAGTAAATTGAAAGCATAAGTTGAAGTAATTATAATTTGAAAAACAAAACTAGTATCTTTTGGCCACCACATGACTTTCTTCTATATTCTCCTATACATATTCACTCAATAAAAATAATTTATTAAAATTATTATTTAAAAATATTATCTTCCCTGATAATGTAGACGATTTCCATAATAGAGAAGACGTATAACAATAAATATCCAAAAAAGTCAATTTTATTCTCAATATTACATAAAAAAAAAGGTTAAAAATGAAAAAAATCGACATTTTTATTTTAAATTATCGCAGATCTATGGTTCAACCATTCGTTTTAAAGGTATTGGCGAGCTCTTTCCAAAGATACCCACCAAGAAAATTTACTGCACTCGAGCCCCCCCCCTTCCCTCTCAGGGGGAGGCGAGGTTCCTACATACACATTTTTTCCCCCCAGTTGACTATTTCTATTACAAATAATTATTTTAAATTTCATAATGATTATTAAAAATAATTCTCTTTATGCACATTTATACAAAATTTTGTCCTATGCCACCATGTTAAAAATTTAGAAAAAGCGGGATGGCAATGCAAGCTGTTGGACAATTTCTACTAAAAGTTGATAGGCACTAATTTATGTCAAGATGTAACTACATACCAACTTGTATAAAATTCTGTGCAGTAGTACCTGAGATACAGTCACCACAATATTTTGTCACACACATGCCCACAGATAGACAGACATTTTCTAAAAATGGTCAAATCGCGTTCTACAGCTCTCGAAACGTGTAAATCCATCAAAAACCAGAGGTCAAAAATTTTTACGAATGCAATACTTTCTTCTATTGAATATAGAAGTAAGAAATAAACTATTTAATTAAATAAAGGTTTAAAAAGATATCAATGCATATATTTATAACTAATCAATGTATTTTAATATATTTTATAAGTCATATATATATAAACCACCGAAAAAAAAATGTTTCATAAGCACATATACTAATATATGTTCATATATATTCGTAAATTAATTTTAAAAAATCGAGAAAATTCGAATGCAAATTATGATAAATCTGAGACTGGATAGTTAAAAAAAAAAATTGTTACACTAAATAAATAAATAAAATTCATGTCTCATATACATTTTCTATTAGAAATAACATGTATTATGTCTTGAAAAGAAACTTTTATAAAAATAATCTATTAAGTAGAAAGATTTTATTTAATATACGGACCTTACGTACTGCCATTAATTAACTCTCAAACAATATAAATATAATGACATGAAACAACCCCAAACAAAGGAATACGGTACTCAAAACAGCATGTTTAACAAAACCTTTTTTTCTCCTGTCAAAAATAATTTTTTTTTTCATCCTTTCCTCAAATTACACAAAGAAAAAAATATGAATGTCATTCACACATGTAAAATGACCATAAATCAAAAATTTTTCTTGTGCAGAACACGTTTTTTCTTCTTTATAACTAGGAAGTTTTCCCATTTCTTTCTTTTGTGCGTATTTTTTTTTAATGTTCTTATATTACACTAATCACGTAATTTCTCTAGTAAATTTACAGAGGAAATAATTAAATTTACGTTAAAATTATTATTCTTCTTTGAAGCAAGGTGGTATGTATTTTACATCATCAAATATTTGTTCCTAACTGCTAAGGTTCATGATTCCTCCGAGAATCTTAACAAAAATTTGCTTTTAAAACACAGAAAAAAAAAATTCTTTTTTTCTAACTTTTACTATAATTTCTGGTGGCTGTCTGTATTAAATGAGTACAATAACTTTCTGCCTCAAAGAGTGCCTGCGATTTACATTATAAAAAAATTATAATGCAATAATTCGCTAATTATTCTTGAAGATTATAATAAAAGCTTTTAGATAAATTAAATATTTATGATTGTTTAAGAATATATAGTAAACACTTAGTAAGCCTCCAGTTATATGGATAAATGATTTGAGGCCAGCTGTCTGTTCCAGGTACCAAGGCCTGAATTCAATTCCGTTTTAGGAAGTCGCACATACTCATTTGAGTATCAGAGAAAACTGTGTAAAACGGCTAGGACAAAGAGCGCGACTTGTGTTAAAACCCGACAGGTAAAAAAAAAAAAAATGTTAGGGAAAAACTATGAAATTTACTTTCCTATCAGCACGAAATGTTCCAGAAACCTAACAATCATATAACGTGGAAACTTTCTTTATCCCGCATCCAGCAAATAAAAATTACCGTTAGAATAAGTAGAATTTATGTAAAACAAAATGAAAGAATGAAAGAAAAGAAAAAGGACAGTTGACGCAGCAAGGTGAGGGTTGGCGTCAGGGTGTACAAGATTATTTTTTTAGATGTTTACGTGGCAAAAGGAGCGATTCCTAGAATTCATTGATAATCAAGACTTGATAAATATATCGCCAATTCATCATCTGAAAAGTCAGGCACATTTTTATCAATGTTTAATGACAAAGCCTGTATATTAAAATTGCATTTGTGGTGCAAATTTCTCAACAAAATTATTGCGATTAACATGAAATCTGGTTGCTGCTTTGATGCAAAAGAAAAACGACTTTACATCAGTGGCGGATTTAAAGGGGGGGGGGGCTAGGGGTCAAGGCTGAAGCCACCTCCCCCCCCCCCCCAAAACACTGACATTCACAACTGAATTTTGCAATTGTAAATTTTTTATTTGTCTAGAATAACATTTTGAAAATTCTTACCCCCGCCCCCCCCCCTTCAAAGTTAAGCTCTGGATTCGCCACTGCGTTACATTTTACCACGTCTACTTAAGAATTAATTGTACGTGTCAAATTTAAAAATCAGGTTTAACAGCAAAAGCTCTAAATTTAGCCAATAATGCAAAAAATTCACCAAATACCAAATATTTTGCTTCGCGAAAGAGACATACCTAAAATTTAAGCTAACCCTGGATTAACAGAAAATACTTAACAATAAAAACAAGCAATATTTCCAATTATATAATTTCCCTTTACTAGCTACATCTGACAAGAAAACGCTCTTTAGCTAAACTCATAGAATTCGATGATACCAGAACCTGCCAGTTAACATCAGTTGGCGACTTCGAATTCTTGAAAATTGACGCTTTTAAGAAAATGTAATTTAGTAACATAACCAGAATTTTCTTCTGGGAGGAGATGGGGAGTTTAATTATGTGGGGGTATTGATATATATATATATATAAATCATGAGAGGGACTTCCCAGCTTTAAACTAAATAAAAACAAATATTTATATCACCTCGCTGATATATACTTCAAATAAAAGGGTAGAAAATATACAGGTTAGTCAAACAATATCTATTCAAACTGATCTTCAAATAGCTTTGAAAGCAAAATATCAAAAAGTGACTTTGAAACAGCGTTAAACTGGTACGGAGGACATATGGACAGTTCATTTAAGAACTTGGCGCTTTTTTCTGCATCTTCGCCAAGTAGGGTTGCATTTGACGTTAAAAATGTTGACTTTTATTAAGTTTTTACCGTTTTTCCGTTGCAATTAAGCAGCTAATTTTTTCACCGTAGATATTTTGTGCCATCTACTATCACTTGTAACTTTTTCGTTGAATTCTATTAGTTTAGCTTACAAACGTTTCCTTACGAGAGAATTAGATTTGAGTAACGCATCTTTATATTTCCTGTTCACAAATTTTTGTTAATAAAATAAATATCTAAATAAAATTATTAAACGAAATAAGCGTTGGTTTTGACGAATAATAGCAAAAATTAATTTTGTTAATCGGAAACACAACATTTTTATTCATTTATTTATTAAGACTGAGGGCCTATTAGTCTCAGACAGCGATTTTTGCGTTGTCGTTTTCGATAGTTGGACATTTGTCGAAATCATTTTTCGATAGTTGGACATTTGTCGAAATCATTTTTCGATAGTTGGACATTTATCAAAATCTAAAATTTATTGAAAATAGAACTGAATAATTTGAAAGCGATGTTATAATTGGGAAGAAAAAAAAAAAAACTAATAGTCCTCCGTCCTAAACTAAATTCTGCTTTTGCCATAATTTCATCAAAATCTTTTTTTTATTGTTATTATTATGTATTATAGAAAAAGAAGTATTATAGAAAAGTATTATAGAAAAGGAAAAGAAAATTAATAATAATCAGTATCGTTACAAGAGATATCGAAAACTTTTTTTTTTAATAATTTTGAATTAGGAAATAAATAGTGCGCGTGCAATAATATGAAATAAAAATAAATAAAAATATGAATTTAATGATTTGATTTTTATATAAAACACGATCGCGTGCTATCTTAAAAAGTAGATGTAAAATTTAAAGTTTAATTTTTTATTTATTTATTTATTTATTTATTTTAATGTTTTTTTCTGTCTTGTTTACATTTCATCAAACTGATTTCGACAGTTCTTCGTTACAAAAAAACAGGGGGTTCTAATAAAACAAAATTTTTCAATTATATTTTCGATAAATTTTAGATTTCGATAAATGTCCAACTATCGTAAAACTGATATCGTAAACATCCGCAGATTGAGACTAATAGTCCTCAGTCCTAATAATAATTTCTTTTTCTACAATTTCTTTTTTTATTGTTGTTGTTATCGTTTGTTTAGTTGTAAAAAATTATTCCTTAGCAATTTATTTATTATATTTATTTTGTTAAATGTATTTTCTTATTGTTCAAATTATTAAATTTTCAGAACATACAATAAATGACCCTATTTACAAAAAATAGTCAAATAGATACTTATTCAAATTTTTATGATTTTATAAATGTATTCTATTAAGATTTTTAAATACTATCTGTGCAGTTACTTATAAAATTATATTTATTGCTGTTAGAAGGTATACATTCTTACACACTGAAACGACGACGATAAATTTTATAACATTCTCCTTTACCGATTTCAGTCACAAATGGATTTATGTAATGCAATTAAATTTATAGTCAACATATACCAAATGCTAATTCTACAATATTACAAGCCAAAGCTATATAATATGAATAATGTAATTTGAATATATTCTCTGTATGATCAAAATCGGTGATTCTTACTGTACAGAACACATGAAAAGTTAATTTATTTAAGAATATGTAATTTATTATGTATTGTTTTAGACCTTCATTTTTTAATACATTAACTACCACAACATTAACTACCACAAAAGTATTAGTTAAAGGATAATTAATTGAAGCCCTTAATTTATGACACAATCTATCAACAATTGGTCATTCTTAAGTCATTACTCTTATAAAATCTAATAATTTTATGCTTAGTTCCATAATTTAGGCATTTACTATTTTATAATATATCGCCAAATAGAAAATATTAACTTACCTAATGAAACACGAAATGAAAATTTTTAATGATAAATGATTGAATTTATTTGATTCGAATATTTTGATTAAACACCATAAAAATAAGTTTTTATTTTTATTTTTTTAAGGATTAAGAAGAGTATTAGTTTCATTCTGAGTAAAAATGTCGCGTCGCCGCCAGTTTTTGTAGACCAGTTTTGTGTAACACCAAAATGAATTAGAAATACCAGTCCTATCGTTACAAATTTGGTGCCAAATGAAAGGGGCAAACAGTTTTTCGACACGAAAATTAGATTTTTAAAAAGTTATTAAAGTAGGACATTTAGGTGTCAACACTTCATTTTAATTCATTTCAGTCATTTGAAAAGGTACGTGGCCCAGTTTTACGGTCAAACAATGAGATAAAAAATAGATAAATAATAACGATAAAATTTTACAGATTGAAATCAATAGCCCTCCGTACTAAACTAAATTCTATCTTTGAGAGAATTTTTACTTATTTATTTATTTATTTTGTTTTCTGAAAAAAAAAAAAAAAATGTATATATATATAGGATAAGTGCACCAGTGAATGACACTTTTAGAGCAATCTCTGATGTTTTTAATGTTCTAGTCATGAGAAAATATTTTTAGAAATCTTAAGTCAGTACATATGGGTATGAAAGACATTCAGAACCACATATATGTTAAAATATATACATTTTATAACAATTTTTTTTTATGAATTTTTATTTGACACCCACTCAATGTTCCAGTAATTGACACTGCCAGTTTTTCATTTTATCAGTAATTGCCCCTCCCCATGTTCCAGTGTTTGACACTGCAAGTTATTCATTTTACCACCCTATGCTCCAGTGTTTGACATATGTTAAAATTCTTATATGTAAAATATATGATTTTATTATTTTTCTTATTTATTAATTATTTCGAGATATCTGTCAATTACTGGAGCAATCATTGGAGCAACTACCCTATTTATTTTATCTTTTGGAAAAAAAAAAAAAAAAAACCTTTATTTTTAGAAACAATATAAAAAAAAAACGTTTTATTCATTTATTTAAAAAAAAAAAAAAAAAAAAAAAACTTTGAAAATTTTCCCCCCTATATTTATTTATTTATTTATTTATTAATGTTACTTAACATAAGAAACATATATTCATGGCACATTCTAATATACATATTATAAACACAACAAAATATAAACATTTATTATTAACAAAGGAAAATAAATTTCTGACGGATATTTTCGCGAAATTAGAAACAATTATAACCATCCGTTAAAGAAATGCATTAATCTGATTCTTCAGCTACACTTGTAGCTTTTACGAGAGATGTTTCGCAAATTTAATTATACTTAATATTCTGTTCGCAGAAAAGAAATAAAATAAGAAAATAGAAAACAAAGCTCGGTAGATTTCGAGATTAGTTTATTTAAAGAGAATTCGTATGTATTTATACAGCTGGCGCGAAACGAAAGAAAATAAAATGACAATTACTACCAGTCTTATTTTACTTCTAATGACATAATTTGCCTCCGTGTATTGCTTTTATGGGGCTTTTTAATTTGTTTTCAACAAAAAGTGATGCACACAATACAATAAAGTTAAAGCTTCGTAGCTTTTTGTAGCACAGAAAAGTACTTCTAAGTTGGTAGAATGAATTTTATTTAGTTAGTTTCCTTTTTAGTTTTCAAAATTAACATTGTGAAAAATTAAACACTTTTTCTTATTGTGTTGGGGTGAAACTGCATATTGTTTTAGGGGGAAAAAATCTGAAATATTTTAGCATTAAATTATAGCTGGAGGTAATCAAAACTTCAATTAAACTTACTTAATTATTCGTATACTAAGGTTAATATTTTTAAGTTTACTTTTTATTTAATATTTTTTCTTAGATAAAACAAGCAAAGAAACTTTTTTACGTGACAATTGTTTATTTTTATGGACAATATATCGTAAACGATATTAAAATTCTATGTTAAGAGATATTATTTCGAGATCTGTTTAATCTGAATATATAGTATGAAATGCTTCCCTTATACTCTTTATCGTACGTAATTTGATTGCTAATATTTTTGTAAAAATAGATTTTAACTCATTAATATTATATATATATATATATATCTGTATATATATATAAATTACGTGTCACGATGTTTGTCCGGGGTAAACTCCTAAACTAAGGAACCGATTTTAATGAAATTTTGCACACTGTGTGCAGTTTGGTCCAACTTGAGAGATAGGATAGTTTTTATCTCAATTTATTGTCACAATATTGTTTTATTGCAATTATTTGTTAATTGTAGACCTTTATCAAAGTTGCTCCAAAATATCTGTGAGTTCCATTAATTTAATTGTTGCCAAAAAAAAAAAAAAAAAATACGAGTTCAATTTCTTTCGACATAAAAATAAATACATTTAATCAAACGTGAACGTTAAAAAATTATAAAAAGTTAAATTATGCATCTCACGAAAATTGACGTCATAATCAATTTAAAGATTTTATACTCATTGATAAAGTGCTAATGTAGTTCTATCATAGATATAGTAATATATATAGATCTCTCATCCCCATGTTATCGTACAAAGATTTTTGATGCCGAAAAAAAAATAATAATAAAAGCTTTAGAAACAGCCAGTAAGTGGTATTTAAGAAAAAAAAAAAAAAAAAAAAGAAAAGAAAGAAAGAAATATGAATTTGAAACTGTATCTGGAGTCTTCTATTCCCCTTTAGCAAATAAATTATTCATAAATTTTATTTGCTAAAATATTAGTATGTATTCCCGTGTGTATTCACTCGGGGAAAGACGGCCATATTTTGGTAAAAACGTCGCCTTTTCCCAAATGAAAAGGAATAACTTTTTTCTCCCCAATGATCACTCTATTCTATATATGCTATACTATATCTATGAGTTCTATACGCAAGCGAAGTGTGACTCACTGACCGTCTGTGCAGCCAAGAAAAAGATTTCCTATGTAAATTGCCCACTGGATTTTTTGTAAGAAATTATTAAAAATCGAGGAAATTTATTTCCCGATTTTAATCCTTATATTTGGGTATAGATATGTATTAGTTATCGCGGGTGTTAGATTGAATTATTTTGCTGTCAAATTGACAAAATTTTAATTTTAAATTTCAAAACTCTGTCGCCCTTGGCTTTTTATTATTATTATTATTATTATTTGGCGATCAACAGCGTAACACGAAAATATACATGCCAGATGTATGCATTGTACGAAATGTAATATGTATTATTCATTGTACGTATGTATGACATGTAATATGTATTGTACGAAATATTGTTTCATATTATTCATTACTCTTTTAATATAAGTTGTTAAAATAACCATGATGTTTGAAAGGAATTAAATATTTTCGCCAGATAATTTGGCGATATTCTTTTTTTTTCGCCAAGGATGACAGAAATGAATTCTATTCCGCTGCAAAATATTAGTATCTTACATCAGATATTTTATTTAGACATTTGAAAACAAATTAGACGTCAAACTATGATAGAATTAGACGTCAAACTATGATTTATCATTTTCCTTTTAATTAGTATATTATTAGTATATTAAAATTTAAAAGCATGGTATATAAAAAGTTTTTTTTTTCTTTTTTTTATCTTATAATTATTCTTATCTTAATCCTCAATGTTTCCGATCTTTATTAACTTGAATTTACTATTAAAATTTTAACATACTCAAAAACTTCTCATCATTTCGTTAAAATACACTAAACTTTTCCAAAATCTTTTTCTATTTAAAATGATACATGTATTTACTTTAAATGTCCAATATTTCCTAAGATTTCCAATTTTAAAGTTTTAAAATATTTATCAAATTTACTTATTTTTCTGGTTTAGCCTTATTGTTTTCCTTTTTATAACTACAGCTGTTGCCCTCTTTAAAATATTTAAAATGATGAGGTCATTTTATAGTAAAATTATCCATTATAGCATATATTATATTTCACTCCTCCATAAAAATTGATTTTAAAATCGTCTGTTTCTTTTATACTTTTGTTTTAATAGAATTTTAATAGAATTTAATTTATATATTAGTCATTTTAGCAATTTTATCCAAAGTAGCATTAGAAATAATATATATCACTTCTCGATTAAAATTTATAGGACCCTACAATAAAATTAATTTGTGCTTAATATCAACACTACGAAAATTTTTATCAATCGCTTCCACATTTTGACCTAAGTTTCAAATCTCAACCCTGTGGGTTTTTACATCGACTATAACGTTTTCGTCTTTGTTCGTAAATAATAATTTGACTGTACTGAATAGTTTACAGCCGTATAATTCAACGTATAACTTAGTCACAGCAACGCGTGGCCGGGTCTGCTAGTATATATATATATACATATTGATAATCAGTCATTGAAATTTAAGGATTATTAAATATTAAAAATATTCAAACAATTAATTTGATCGAAAACAAAGACCACCAAATAGATAATAATAATAATAATAATAAATAACGTTTTACAATACAATTTTCATCCAAAATTTATATAAAAAGTTACTTTATCTTATAATTACAAAAGGAAGTATTTGTGAATTTAAATTTATAGAAACATTCCAACTTTTATATTGACATCTTAATAATAATATTACTTATATTTTGAGAAAAAAAAGATGACATTATTTCTTTTCGTTTAAATAGAATTAAACCCTGTAAAACCTAATTAACAAATTACAATTAGCCATTAAATCTCCTTCCATCGAAATCCAGTAAACTTATGAGTAGCCAAAAATTGGAATCTCATCTGGAATTTTCCCGAAATATCACTTAGTAGGCCTCATGAATGCTTGTGTCATAACATTGTTCAATTAAAGCATTTAAATGCATTGCCCTCTAATTGATGCTAAATGGCAAAATAAAAGTAATAAACATATAGCTATAATGTTACAAGAAAAAAGTGGCCTTTATTTTATTTTATTATTTATTTTTTTTTTTTTTTAAGTAGAAACGATGCTAATCTGAACAATTTGTTACGGTACAAAAAAAAAAAAAAATATCTTGGAAACTGAAATTCCATTTATAATTATTTCAAAATCTAAACACGCTAATATTAATGTTTACTAGAGTGATGTATAGATAAATAATGTAAATTTGAATTATTAAAATGATTTAACTTACATTATTTTTTGCCTAAATTAAGATTTCCTAATTAACCTCTATTAAAAAGTCCACTTCTCTAAATTCTATGGCACGGTGTGTGACCCTATTAGGGAAGTTTCACTATATTAGGGCAATTTTTTTCTTAGGAGTCTTATTTTATGAGAGCAGATAATTTCATTTTTTCCTTGACTTAAAATTACCACTGCGCTCTACCGTAATTCAGGTTAATTTCCATATCTTACAATGGTTACGCTGTTTAACGAACACAGTCTCTAAAATACAATCGTACAGAATGACTTTCTGAACAACACTGAATGTCTGTGACTCATTCTGACTACACTCTCTCTCAAAGAATACAACTTATTTCTATTTGTACATTTTGGCGATATTTTTTTCTAGAATCTTATGGAAATTTCTACATCACGGCTCCTGTTCAACGTAGAGCTTCGAGACTTCGGGAACTCGAGATCAGCCTTATTCGTCAAGTTTGACACCAAGGCCGACCTTACTGGAAGTGAATGTAAATGCTTTTTCATTTTTATATACACATTTATTTATGTATATTTTTCGTTTTGACTGTAAAATCTCTATCATTGAAAAAAGGAAAATTGATGCAGGGGAAAAAAATTAATTCTTTTACCATTTTATGTGTAAAGGCAAAAAGCAAGTGATACGATTTCATATTTTGAATGTGTGTACTTCGATTTGTGAAATTCAAGTCAGGAATAAGGAATTTTGTGCTGCATCATTACATAGGTAATAAATTTAAATTACATTGGCTTCCAAATGAATGATATAGATTCTGAATGAAAAAATAAAAGTATATATCCTGACTAAGATTAAAAATTAATAACTAAAACCAGTTTTTCCCATCAGAAATCTCTTATAGAATATTATAGATTAACAAAGACAGACTTCTTTTCTACGCGGAAATAACCTCTACGTTAAAAAAAAAAAAAAATGTCTTGGAAAACAAAATTATCGTTTACTTATTTTATCGTTGTTGCTTACTGATCAATTATCGCATATAATGAATTTGAAAAATTCAGATTCAGAGCAAGATCAATGACTATGAGAAAGCTAAATTGCCTAACATAAATTTGAATAATTAAAAACATTTAATTTTTAGTATTTGTGTCCTCAATTAAGACTTTTTGTACGACCTCTATTAAAAAAGCCATTTCTCTAAAAGGCTAATTGTCTATGATAATATAGAAGGTCCTCTTAGAAAGGTTTCATGGTATTTCAGGATAAGAAATATATAATTATATATAGTTCTCAATAAATAAATAAATAAATAAAATCATACAATCTCATTATTTAAATAGAAACTAACTTACAAAATTCTAATGACAATCCTCATATTTGATATATTTTGATCCTGAATTAATTTAATTTTAGAACATTGGTTAAAGAATTACTATAACATGCAATTTTCTCGTGATAAATTTATTTTTAATACTTCCAGTTAGCATTTCTACTAATTATTTAATGATATTTTCTACAGACATATTAGTATTAAACGTTCCAAACACATGCTGGGATTTTTTTTTTTAAATTATATTTTTTGTATAATATATGAATTTAATATTAAATATTAATAAAAAATCTAAGAAAATTTTTGATTATTATTATTTTTTCAAGTTTCATAATTTTAAATGCATATTTAGTCGTGAACATAATAATTACTGGTTTTACATTAAGCTTCAACTTTATATATATATATATATATATATATATATATATATAAAATCAAAGATGAAAAATGTTAATTATGCTGCTTTACCCTAAAAAAATATATTTTAATTCTGCATTGCTGTTATTATTATTATTATGATTACTTTTTTTTTTTTTTTGAGCATATAAAATTAAATATTTTCATTAAGTTTTTGAATTTACAGTGTTTCTTCTTTCTTTCTTTTTCTTCATTTTAGGAAAATAGTATAATTTTTAACGAACAAGCTGTTATTCCAGAAAATTAGTATTCCTTTAAAAATAAATATATTATTCTCACGCAATGTAATACAAAATAATAAATCCTTGAAAGCTGAAGTTTTTATTTCGAAAAGGAAAATTATTTACGGCTGTTAATATAAAAAAGTATTTCTTTCATCACGGAGTGTAAATTTCGTTATGTTGGAATGTTGAAATATAATAAACATCAAACTACTACTAAAAGAATGAAAATGGTCTTTTCAAGCCACGCAAAGTTTTGAAATATTTCATGAAATTGCAACATATTTCTTTCGCGTTATTTTTTTAAATACTGTCAACGAAAATGTTAAAGAAATTCTCAACGAATGGATTTCTTTAATAAAATAAAAATAAATACAGATTTAACCGAATATTAAATTTTACCTTTTTTAAGAAAAAATTACAATTATTGTTTACCTTTAACCGAGCTGCCAACATAATCCGGCAAATTGTTTGTACCGCCCCTTTTTCTACATCACTTAATTTTTAGAGTATTTGTTTTCTTAATTCATCGTAAATATATTTGAAGAGAATTACTCTAAGAATTAAGTGGTGTAGAAAAAGGGGCGGTACAAACAATTTGCCGGATTAGGTTGGCAGCTCTGCTTTAATAATTTTCCTAAAGTTAAAAGGTTTTTTAATAACAGCACCATACTCGTTAAAAATTTCATGCGCATCGGGAAATCTAATTAAATACTATTTATATACAGGGTAGGCAAAAAATCTCTGACGCTTTTTAAGTTTTAATATAAAATCAAGTCTTTGACGTACAAGGACGTGATTTGTACTATAATGCTACTTGCGATGAAAATTTTTGTTTAAGAAAAAAAAAAAAAAAAAAAAAAAAATACTAGTTCCAAATTTTGTCCATAGATGGCATACTTGCCAACATACTAATTAATATTCCGTAGTATTCTTAGCCCCGCCTTCTTTTTCACACCAGTATCTTTTTGGAGTATTTTTCTTTTATTTAATCGTAATTGCATTTGGAGAATATTACTGAAATATTTACTGGTGTGAAATAAAGGGCGGTACTAACAACACTATTGAGTATTAATTAGGATGTTGGCAAGTATGAGATGGACATCTATTTTAAAAACTGAAAAAATAAAAATATCAAAAACTCAAGGCAAGCATTTAAAGAACATTTGTTTTGTGAATTTCATTACATTTTGATATGTGTCCCCCTTAGAGCTTGAAGCTTGCGATACCAATTATAACGTATTCTAAAATAAACATATATAAACGTAGAAAATCATTTTAATGCAACGAAATATTTTAATGCAACGAAATATTTTTATGACAACGAAATTATAACCAAAATTCATTTTGAATCATACATGTGTTCTCTAAATTTTTACAGATATCATCCCACTTATAACATAAAGTAACTATTTCCTTTTAATTGCAACGCTTCCAAAATCTACGTATTTTTTTTTTTTTTTTTTTAATGTAATGCAGATCAACAATAGCATGTTATGTCTTTTTGATAATTCGGTTTCCTTTCATGTTGCAAATAAACGTATAGTTTAGCACACTTTGTGTCGCATTCTTAAGTTTAATTTATGATATAATAACACTGCTCGTCAAGAAAATTGCTTCTGACACCAGTTCAGCATATTCTGATGTAAAATGACCTCCTCAATACGAATGTGACGCCCATTTTGCCGTTTCACCCACCGTTTTTTTAGGAACGGCCCACTATTTTTTATCATTTTTAGGTGATTTTTATGGCTATAAATTTTATTTTTAGGAGGGGGGGGATTATTTTAACCGTTAAATATCTTCTGAGAAGCTACGGAGTTGAAAAATTGTAAAACAACAACATTTGAGACAGGGATTTTTTTTTTTTTTTTTTTTTTTTTTGGGGGGGGGGGGGGGAATTTGCCACTGAAATTCTGTATTACATATCGTATAATTTTTTTAATCTGTTAATAATTTATTTTTTAAACTTTATATATTTTTTGTTTTTCGGTGTTAAATTATTTCTTTTTCCTTCATCAAATCAAATTCACGGTCATAAAATTATCGCACAGGTAAAAAAAGAGGGAGGAGGTGATGCTTATAGAAAACGGTGGGTGACTGAGAAAAATGGGAGTCATATTCGAATTCAGGAGGTCATTTTACATAAGAATCAGCACGAATAATATCAGAACTCGATTTTTTTTTTTTTTTTTTTTTTTTTTTTCCAGAGCAGTGTAATTTGCTTGACTTTCTCTTACCAACCAAATCAAATGGCGAATTTTGGTATCTACTAAAAACAATTTCAAATATAAATGTCCAGTTACCATTAAAAAAAAAAAAAAAAAAAAAAAAAAGTGCTCATACGTAACATTAATTACAACCACATTTTCTCTAATCTGGTTAATATGACTGCGAAGGGAGATGTCGCGCCATCAGGGATAAATAGGAGCCAGCACAGCATGTAAGCCATCATGACCCTCGCTCTTTGAGCTCCCATTCAAATATTTTAAATTTATGTAATTTTAACTTGTCTTTAACAATAATTTTATATCAATTGTCACCTGTATAGGCCAAATATGTTATATATATATATATACTAGCAGACCCGGCCACGCGTTGCTGTGACTAAGTTATACGTTGAATTATACGGCTGTAAACTATTTAGTACAGTTAAATTATTATTTACGAACAAAGACGAAAACGTTGTAGCCGATGTAAAAACCCACAGGGTTGAGATTTGAAACTTAGGTCAAAATTTGGAAGCGATTGATAAAAATTTTCGTAGTGTTGATATTAAGCACAAATTAATTTTATTGTAGGGTCCTATAAATTTTAATGGAGAAGTGATATATATTATTTCTAATGCTACTTTGGATAAAATTGCTAAAATGACTAATATATAAATTAAATTCTATTAAAATTCTATTAAAATAAAAGTATAAAAGAAACAGACGATTTTAAAATCAATTTTTATGGAGGAGTGAAATATAATATATGCTATAATGGATAATTTTACTATTAAATGACCTCATCATTTTAAATATTTTAAAGAGGGCAACAGCTGTAGTTATAAAAGGGAAAACAATAAGGCTAAACCAGAAAAATAAGTAAATTTGATAAATATTTTAAAACTTTAAAATTGGAAATCTTATGAAATATTGGACATTTAAAGTAAATACATGTATCATTTTAAATACAAAAAGATTTTGGAAAAGTTTAGTGTATTTTAACGAAGTGATGAGAAGTTTTTGAGTATGTTAAAATTTTAATAGTAAATTCAAGTCAATAAAGATGGGAAACATTGAGGATTAAGATAAGAATAATTATAAGATTTAAAAAAAAAAAAAAAAAAAAAAAAACTTTTTATATACCATGCTTTTAAATTTTAATATACTAATAATATACAAATTAAAAGGAAAATGATAAATATTCTATCATAGTTTGAAGTCAAATTTGTTTTCAAATGTCTAAATAAAATATCTGATGTAAGATACTAATATTTTGCAGCGGAATAGATTTCATTTCTGTCATCCTTGGCGAAAAAAAAAGAATATCGCCAAATTATCTGGCGAAAATATTTAATTCCTTTCAAAAATCATGGTTATTTTAACAACTTATATTAAAAGAGTAATGAATAATATGAAACAATATTTCGTACAATACATATTACATGTCATACATACGTACAATGAATAATACATATTACATTTCGTACAATGCATACATCTGGCATGTATATTTTCGTGTTACGCTTTTGATCGCCAAATAATAATAATAATAATAAAAAAAGCGAAGGGCGACAGAGTTTAAAAATTTAAAATTAAAATTTTGTCAATTTGACAGCAAAATAATTCAATCTAACACCCGCGATAACTAATACATATCTATACCCAAATATAAGGATTAAAATCGGGAAATAAATTTCCTCGATTTTTAATAATTTCTTACAAAAAATCCAGTGGACAATTAACATAGGAAATCTTTTTCTTGGCTGCACAGACGGTCAGTGAGTCACACTTCGCTTGCGTATAGAACTCATAGATATAGTATAGCATATATAGAATAGAGTGATCATTGGGGAGAAAAAAGTTATTCCTTTTCATTTGGGAAAAGACGACGTTTTTACCAAAATATGGCCGTCTTTCCCCGAGTGAATACACACGGGAATACATACTAATATTTTAGCAAACAAAATTTATGAATAATTTATTTGCTAAAGGGGAATGGAAGACTCCAGATACAGTTTCAAATTCATATTTCTTTCTTTCTTTTCTTTTTTTTTTTTTTTTTTTTTTCAATACCACTTAATGGCTGTTTCCAAAGCTTTTATTTTTTTATCTTTTTTCGGCATCAAAAATCTTTCTACGATAACATGGGGATGAGAGATCTATATATATTACTATATCTATGATAGAACTACATTAGCACTTTATCAATGTGTATAAAATCTTTAAATTGATTATGACGTCAATTTTCGTGAGATGCATAATTTAACTTTTTATAATTTTTTAACGTTCACGTTTGATTAAATGTATTTATTTTTATGTCGAAAGAAAATGAACTCGTATTTTTTTTTTTTTTTTTTTTTTTTTTTTGGCAACAATTAAATTAATGGAACTCACAGATATTTTGGAGCAACTTTAATAAAGGTCTATAATTAACAAATAATTGCAATAAAACAATATTGTGACAATAAATTGAGATAAAAACTATCCTATCTCTCAAGTTGGATCAAACTGCACACAGTGTGCAAAATTTCATCAAAATCAGTTCCTTAGTTTAGGAGTTTACCCCGGACAAACATCGTGACACGTAATTTATATATATATACAGATTAAATTATAAAGTTTTGATCAATGAAGCACAAATAAGTAAAAAACAGGATTAATTTCACTGTATTATCTTCATTATAATATGAATTCAATTTACACTTCAGTCTAAGTAACACGTGGCCGGCTATGCTAACACCAAAAATTTAAAAAGTGGAAATAATTGAATTATACGAAATTTATTAATAGGTTAAAAAGTTGAAGATTCTTTGTGTAGATGGCAGCACCAAATATATTTCAGCTTTCATTTCAACCCAGTCGAAAGGTATCGACATCTGTTAGAATCATTTGGAGTTAACAGATAATTGTGACTGTCAAATAATAACAGACAAATAATTAGCAATAAATTAAAATTGCGACTATAATTTGAGATTTAAACTATCCTATCTCTCAAGTTGGATCGAACTGCACATGGTGTGCGAATTTTATTATAATCGGTTAAGTGGTTTAGGAGTCCATTGAGGACAAACATTGTGACACGAGATTTATATATATTAAGATATATATATATATATATATATATAACAAAATTTATTGTTTCTATACAAAAAAAAAAAAAAAAAAAAAAAAAAGCCTAATTTATGGATCATTATATGCTTCAAATAATCTTCTGTATGTTCTGCTAATAAAAACTATATTACAGCACTCATTCAAGTAGTAATTCAAATTAATTCGCACGGTACAGTCCCATCTATGGGCAAAATTTAGAACTTTTTTTTTTTTTCATTTACTTGAACCAACATTTTTTGACCGGGAGATGCATAGTGTACACCGTACCCTCCTAAGCCACTTTCGTTTTAATTAAAAACTTAAAATGTGTCAAAGAATCTTAGCCCAGTCGTATAACTAACTATCTTTCTTATTTCTGTATGGGCGTGCGATGCAATAGACAAATACCATCCCACTTTTACTGCACAGAGCATATAATGCATCAATGCACAAATAATCGTTATTTGTTATATATATGTATATATATATGTACACTACATACATACAAATATACATTTTGTGTACACCAAATACTGAGGTAAAATTTATTTTTTTAAATTTATAATACAAAGTCGTAAAAACATATCAATTGAATTTAATGAATATATTATATATATATAAAAGAAAAGCACCGTTTAAACGTCTTTCAAGGGACTGTTGTAAAAAAAGTTAATAATAATAGATGTACAACCAAATTTTTACTATACAGCATTGGTTCTTACATATGTAACTTGTACAAAGGCAATTTTGTGCAACCGTGATAATATTAACGTTTTATAGGGAGTTAATTTAGTATTTTATAACAGATTTTATATTGAAAATGATGCCATACATGAATTACTGTTAAGTCGTTAGCAATTTAGTGCATATGATTAAAGAGAAAGTTTATTTCCTTAAATCAAACTTTTAAGCGTAAAAATACATCGTAGAGAAAACCACACTCTCGTATGTAACTTATTTGATTTTGTATGAAATTATAAATTGTGTCAGAAACTTTTGACCCACCGTGTATATTTATAAATGACGATAAATAATTTGATCAAAAAGCGGAAAGGAATATTTTGTACTGGCATTTTTCTTTCTTTTTATCGTTTTACTCTCTTTTTACATACTATTTTGTGTAAAAAATTTCTTAAAATCTATTTTCCATGCAATGTTAATCTTTCTAATATGCACAGAAAAATAATATTTGCATACATGTTTAAAACAAATTAAAAATTTCGGTACCTTTCTGTTTGTCTTAGATACATGAAATATTTTCACATATACATTTTTTTAATCTTTTAAACGTTAAAATAAAAAGAAAATTGTCAAAACAGATCCTTTTAAACAGTTATCTCAAATAAAAAAATTATTATTTTCGTTTCGGATTTATTATTTTCGTTCCGGTTAAATTAAATTTTAACTGGAAAGGAAATTATTTTATTTTTTTTTTCATTCAATTAAATAACAATTTTAGATTTTTAATCGGTTTCATTTTGAGTGGTTGAACAAATAAGATTATTGAATTTCTATTTCAAATAGAATAGCGGATTGCAAATTTTGTGTGGCGTTCTTCATTTTAACAATATGGTTCAAAAATTTTGTTTTTTAATGAAATTAAAAAAATAATGTTTACATCTTTCGAAACATTTTATTGAAATTGCACAAAATCAACGAACTTAGTCTGTGTATCTCCAAGATTAAAAGGAAAAAAAAAAAAGAAAAGAAACATTTACATAGAGGAAGATTATTGTTTATCTAATATATATTTTAGATGATAATATTTTTCATTTTGTCCTGCAAGGCTGTAGCCAATGAAAGGCTAAAAAGGGGGTCTAATCGCACCTTTCCGAAATTTTGAAGATTGCTGAAAACTGAGTTATCTTCCTTTTTAACACGCAATATTTTGTACTAAAGTTTGATTTTTTTCCGTACCTGCTTCAAGACACGCCCTTGGCTGTATATCTAGTGGAAAGAAAATATGGCTTTTGCTTCTCCAGAGATTAAATTACGGTTGTTAACCGTGTAGGTTAGTTTCCCTAGTGAATATCTTTTCTACTAAAATTTCAAACACTGCCCAATTTTTTTCTGACTACTGCTTTGGTCCTAGATATACGAATTTGTTATCATAACGTATAAACAACATTAAACTACAAACAACAAGCGTAATAATGTAACAGTCTGTAAAACGTAAAATAAATAAATCACCTTTTCTCTTTTCCTTGATCCGCTAGAGGAAGAATCAAAATAATAATGATATGGTCTTTCGGATCACCTATCACCTCTAGAATCCCAAACCATCCTCAATTTCCCATTGCATAGCTCAACCGTGTTAAACTCACTCAATCTTCTTTTTCTCGTTTCCTATCGAGTAGTGGTTTGTCGATGGTTGATATTGCTCTACGTATAGTAAGAAAAATGCGATTATTTCGGATTGGTTCAAAGATTTTTACGCATGATCAAATGCTTTTATTTTGGTTTTAAAGAAACTGTTCCGTGTTTTAATATACTAAATTAGTCAAAATCAGCAAAGCTATTTTATTTAAATAAAATAATATAGGTTCTGGCAGCAAAATTTTTCTTGTAGCTTTATCACAAAAAAAAAAGAAAAAAAAAAAAATCTATATATTTTAGCAACTTTTGTTACCAACTTTAAAACTTCTGTATAAAAATTTCAAATCTTTCTGTAACCATAACATTTATTCCAATATTATATTGAGTTTTATTTTGATATTTTTAATTTTGTAATTGGAGCGCCATTTGTTTTTGTTAGCTACCTTCTATGTGTGTCGTGTGCGTATTTTATACTTAATTTCAGTATCAAACCATTCTAATCATTAAATCAAAGCTATAAAACCCAAACAGGTACTAAAAAGTACAAACAGAATTTGGTAACATTAGGAACAGTGTTAACAATACATAAGTAATATAAGAATTCCTTTTTATATAAGACCAACAGACTATAATGATTCTATTCATACCTACCAACTTTCAAATTAATATTCCATAGTACTGTTAGTACCTGCCCCCCCCCCCCCCTTTGTTTCCTTACACAAGTCTTTTGAAGATTTTTCTTCTTATTTAATCATTATTACATTTTAAGAAAATTACACTTAAAATAAAATGGCGTTGAAAACGGGGCGTGTACTAAAAATATTACAGAATATAAATTAGAATGTTGGGAGGTATACGTTCTATTTCAACACTTGCAATTAATTTTTTCTTATTCTTCTTTTGCAGGACAATATTAATGTTACCGACACCAATTTGCATCTTTAATTGTTTTTAATATATACTTTTTAAACTTTATTTCAGAATCCATTTTTCATTTAATGCCAAAAATGTTTTAGTTTTTGAACTAATGTTATATATATGAAGCAATCTCGCCAATGAATAATGTAAATAAGCCAACATATGACTACAGATTATAGTTATAAATCATATTTTAAGTAGTTAATACATTAAATTTAATCTATTGTAATTTATCATTAATCTCGATTGATGTAAATTTATATATATATTTTTTAAAGGTTTAAATTTTTAGTTGTATATAAAACTTAAATTATTTTACTTTTATGGCTGGTACATAGTAAAATGGGGAAAAAAATACTACAATAGAAATTGAAAAAAAAAATCCCACATTTTTAAAAGTTAAAAAAATCTTTCGAAGTCAAAAACATATGGCATATAAAGATATTCTTGAATCTTACGAGATGGAATTATTTTCATAGAACTTATTTATGAATATAATGCGTCATTTTCCCCTTTATCTAAGAAAAATAAGGTTTTCTTTTCCTTTTTAAAAAAATATAAATAAAGAGAAATAAATAAACTTACAGTATTTCATATTTTCTTTTATATATATAAAAAAAAAAAAGAATTAGTAGTAGTCTTTCTAAAATGAACATAACATCGTGTGAAAAAAGTTTAATACAATTATAAACGCAATTACAAATAAAACTATAAAACACGTGTTTTTCATTGTTACAAAATAAATAAACCAAAATAAAGTCTCAAATTATATATTTTAAAACAAAAATGACTTTTTTTTTTTAAGTTTTAAAATATTTTACATCCACTACGAAAAAGAAAAAGAATAAAAAAAAAAAAAAAAAAAAAAGAGAGAAATGGAGCATACATTGAGAAAGTTTTTCTACCGTAAAACGCAAATCTTTTTTAGAAATAGGAAGATTAAGGTCTTTTACAAAGACTACTTGAAAATATTTCATGGTGGCCCCAAAAAATCTTTTATGTACGGAGATTTTGATACTTTAAGTAAAATAAGTTTTTGAGTGAATACTTTTTTCTAAGGATTATTATGTACTCGAATATCTTATTTTTAGGTAACAATAGTAAATAAAGCATTTAAATCTGTGTAAAGAAAAATGAAGTATGAATGTTTAAGTTATGCATTAAATATACCGCGAAATTTTTCTAAAGAGTGTTCTTTCTTCTTTCTTTCTTTGACTGGCAAATGAACATTTTTCAAAATTTTATTGAATGTTATCTTACTTCTACGCTGAAAAAAAAAAAAAAAAAATACAGAAGTGGTGTTTTATTCAAATATTTAATTTGAATCATTAGCATTAATTTATTCAAAATAAAAGTTTGACTAAAATCTCTTATCGTTTTACTTCAGTTTGAGAGCAACTGACAGAGATTTAATTCATTTTATCAACAATATTTTGCTAAATTTTTAAAATACTTGTTTTTATTTATTTTATTATTTTTTTTTACAAGAGTAATTCTATACATTTAGCTACTAAGTTGCGGAAAAGGAATAATGTTAGAGATTTTTCATGCAATTAAGAAATACTCATTATATACATATTAAAGAAAATACACTGAGAATTTTTAATTTTTATTTTTTAAACATTTCTGACCGTTTTCGCAAACACACACAAACAGGTTTAAAAAAAACTTTGATCCTTTAAATGCACGATAGATATTAGGTGAGCCGTTCTTCTCAAATGATAGTTGAAAGGATAAATTTAATGTGGATTACTTTGGCATTTTATCTCACTATATGTGTTATCGCTAAAGTGCAGAAATCAGGTAATCTGCACATTAACAAGGGTGATCCGTTAATGTGAGGAAAATTGTTTCATTTCTCAAATTACCTAGATAAACTGCAGATTACCTACTAGGTACTCGTTAAAGTGAAAATAAGATCTCTGGTGTTGTAATTTTACAGCACGCTGTGTTGTATTTGTTTTTTTCATTCGAAAAAAAAAAAAAAAAGATTAAAATAAGTAAAGAAAGAAAAGAAAACTAATCTCTATGTATTTTAGTTTTTATGTCTTTAAAAATTATATTTGTTTTATTTATTTCATCTTTTTTATTCTGTCAATATAAGTGTGAAGATGTTATGCCTTTTTAATATGAAATATAATATCTTTAATATCTTTCAATAAATTCTATTTTATAAATAAATGTTAGAATTGTAATACAGTAACGGTTTCTTTTCAAAATAAAAATATTTAACCATTTAAATTAATATGTATATATATATATATATATAAATAATAGATAACGTAATAAAATTTAATCTAAAAATTTAGCAATTAATAGAACTAAAACAATAACAGCACACTAAAATATAGAACTGAATTTAACGTAGAGGAAAGAATGACACAAAAAGTTGCGATATAGATAAGGAACCAATGAGTTACCATATTAACTTAAAATACTTACGCCAACCTGAAGGATAATAAAAAAGGACCATTAAACTTGTGAAAGAGAAAAAAGATAATAAACCACATAATCAATTGGATATAAATGCTTAAAATTAGAAATATACTTTTCAAGGGGCGCATACTTCATAAAGCAGAGAAAGCTGCAATGATTTCGTAAAACGATATTGCTAATCATAGCAATTTATATCATCTCACGCCCCGATCAATGCAGCAAAAAAACCACAAAGAATGAGAAAAAAGTGAAAAATTAAATTAAAACAAAGAATAAATAAATATTAATTAAAATCTTAAAGGAAACCAAAGTAATAACATGAAATAATCAGAGTAACCACATGGAAAACAGTTAACACAAACTGGAAAAATGGTTGATGCCAAAACCTAAATTGAAGTTAAAATAATAGCTCGACAGATATCGATTAATCGAAAATACTTCAGAACAATTACAGTAAAGATAAAATACACAGAGTAAATATTAAATGATAATGTTAAAATTAATACTAGTAGAGTTAAATTAAATCGTACCAAAAATATTAATAATTAAATCATTTAAGATAAGGACTGAAGAATGAAGGTATAAGACTACTGAGTACAAGCGCCATCTTTCGGTTAGCTATAAAAACATTAAGTCAGTTAAATAAGATGTATTGACTGAAAGATTAAGATAATTTAGAAGTATTGACAGCAAGATTAAGATAATTTTTAAGATTTTTATTTTGAAGTCAAATTATTAAGTGTAAAGTTTAAGATAATTTAGAAGTATTGACAGCAAGATTAAGATAATTTTTAAGATTTTTATTGTGAAGTCAAATTATTAAGTGTTAAGTTTTAAGAAGACATAATTACAAGCAATAATGCCAAAGAGCACACATATAAGGATAAGCATTATAATGCGGTCATCAATAATAATTAAAATTAAAAATTAAAATAAAAATATTTTTATTTTGAAGTCAAAGTATTAAATGTTAAGTTTTAAGAAGAGTCAATTACACGCAATAATGCCAAAAGAGCACACATAGAAGGATAAGCATTATAATGCAGTCATCATAAATTTAAATTAAAAATTTAAATTTAAAAGATTTTTATTTTATTTTTTATTTATTTATTTATTTTTTTTAATTAATATTTATAAGATTTTATTTTTGTTATGCAAATAGATGGATTGTTCAAACTTAACAAGGGAAGCCTCAAGTAGCCAGAAGTACATAGTAAAATTTAATGATAAAAGAGTTCAAAATTCATAGTATCAACCAGAAAAAATAAGAATGTAACTTACAGCATTCCCCCATTTTTTTTTTTTTTTTTTTTTTTTAATTTTATTCAGCATCAAACCCTCCCAGCCAACCAGCCAAACAACACCACCCTTCCTCCTTAATCAAACATCTGCCCACCCATCCACCTGATTTTTTTTTTTTTTTTTTTTTAATTAAACCTTAGTTTTTTTTTTTTTTTTTTTTTGTGTTAGACAGAGACCCTTTTTGATAAACAAGTGAATAAATAAATTTTTTAGGATAACCCATTTTTGTAGCAACATTAATTATGTGAGAGATATTTTTGTTTTTAAACCTATCTGAACAAAGACTATGTATACGAAAGAGGTGATTGAGAATAATATTTCTGTAGACAGAGATATGAAGACAAGAGGTAAATTGTGTAAATAAATTTACTTTGAAACTAAAATCTTGTCTTTTGTCATACAGATCGGTATAAATTTTACTACCATCAAGTTTAAGTTTTAAATCTAAGAAACTAATACAGTTATTGTTGAGATGATTATAAGTTAAGGTAAGGTGAGAAGGATATTCAAATTTCGAAGAATTATTGACATAAAAAATTATAATGTCATCAATGTAACGGTAAAAATAGACATTTTCAATACATAATTCCTGTTCATAATGGTAAAGGTATAAGTCAGCTAACATACTCGAGCTACATCCTCCTTGTGGAATACCGACCTTTTGAATATAGATCTTATTACAGTGTAGAATGTAATTGTTATGAATAATAAAATTTAAAAGTGTCTTAAATGAAGTTGCCGAAAAGCATTTTGGTAAAGAGATTTGACTTTTAAATTTTTCAAAAAGGTTAAAGATGATACGATGAAGATCTGTTAAATTAATATTATTAAATAGGTCAGCAAAATCATAAGTCATGATATCAGTCACATTATTCATAGATAAGACATTGGCTTTAAGTTGATAACTATTTTTAAGGCAAAATAAATTTTTTGATTTTCTAATTAAGTCATAGATTTGTTTGAGAATATCAAGGAGAATTTTGTTAGCATTGTTGTTGTAAGTATTACACCCTACAGTGACAGTTCTAAATTTAATAGGATTTTTGTGAAATTTAGGGATAAGTACAATATAAGGATATTTAAAATTATTAAATGGAAGCTTTAGCAATTTATAAAAGCAGTGAATTTTGCGGTTATTGATTTTAAGATCATTATTGGTAGTATGAAAGTTAGTACTATTAGATATAGATGAACTGAGTAAAGAAAGATAATAATGTTTACAGATTATTGCATAATTATTAGGAGATTTATCGACATAAGTAATAACAAAGTTTTGTTGCAATTCTTCGATAGATTTAAAGAGATTTGATTTATTGTAATGTGTGAGATTTGATCTATGTTGAATTAATTCAGCTTTAAGTTTTGAAATTACTAAAAATTTCCATTGATTGAAATATTCAATAGGTTTATTATAAGAGATGGAGAGTTTATAAATAAAATCAATATCATAAGAAAACTGTTGTATAATCTTTGAAATATTAGTTTTTGAAGGGAGTCGATATTTAGTACCATATTCCATAAATTTCTTTAAATTAGAGTCATTAATAATATTAAGATCACCAGTGATAATATGTGCATGATCTCTGTCAACATATTTTACATTTGAGGGATGAGCACAACTGCAAGTCACATGAGAAGATAAATTAGACTTAGAGACTGAATTATAGTTAAAAAGCAGGCGACCAAGTGTAATAGGATATTTAAAGGTACGAGAAATATGAATGTCTTTAATAGGAAACACGCATGATTTATCATTAAGAATAGATGAAATATTAATGCTATTAAATATTTGATTAGAATAATTTAGAATAAGCTGTGAATTTGATTGGATTTTGTGAGGTTTTTTAGAGATATTTAAATTTAAGAGTTTTAGTCTGTATAATATTAAATCATAGAAAATATCAGAAAAATGTTAATTATAGGATTGGTTTTTAAATACACTTAAGTAAGTGGACAAATACTTTTTTTTGATAGCAAATATAAACTTTCTAATGTAAATCCAATCATAATGGTTAAGATAATTTGACTGTAAGGCAAGAATATTCTTGATAATGAGATTTTTTGATATTAAACCATTAGTAGAATTATTGGATTTGTTACCTCTTTTTGAACGAGAAGTTTTCTGGTTGACACTATGATTTAGTACAGAGTAAACAGGGGAGTAATCATGAAGGGGATTAATGTTAGTAAAAACCTTAACAACCCTATTAAAATATTCATGATTCAAGCCATATGGATAAATTGTATTAAAATATTTCATGTAGTTAGATTCAAAGAAAAGGCGCTCACTTTTATTTTTTTGAATCCTAAGAATTTTAATAGTACATGAGCAGAAATTGTGTAAATTAAAATGTCGTAACTCAATAGTTGATTTACTGTTAAGGACAGGTGATGATAACTTTTTTGAGTCTGAGCGATGTTAATTCTAATATGTAAAGGGGTGGAAGTTTCCCCAATATACTGCATATTACACATACCACAACTTAATTTGTATATAACATTATAAACCTGACATACATATATATATATATATATATATATATATATATATATATATATATATATATATATATATATATATATATATTTATATATATTAACAACTTATATTGCTATTACTATTTAAATATATATATGCAACAATTTTTAATTCGCTAAAGAAATATTAAATTAGACAAATTCGATACATTATTTAAAAAGTACTTCAAATAATTAAAACTGCTTTAATATTTTTTAGAAAGCATGAAAATTAAAATGACAGTTTTCGTATGCTATCTAAAACTATATTTTGCAGCATACATATATTTTGCAGCATATCTGTACAAGTTTAGCAAATATATTAATTTAATTTTGCAATTAAAAAAACAAATTTTTTACTACATTTTATGTGATAAACTACAACGAAATTATCTGAAAAAGCGAACAAAATTAAAAAAAAATAAATAAATAAAAATATAATCATGATATATAAAATATACAAAGGAAACTTGAAATTGAAAGAAAGAAACAAGCCAAAAATATTGTAATAAAATGCTAAAAAATTCACAAAAATTTCATATTAAGTATTTATTAAATAATGCCATAATATTTTTCAAAGTTAAATATTAATACATATATATTTTTTTTTTTTTTTTTTTGAGTAAGTAATAGTAATTTAAATCAAATTTTAAGTAAATTAGTTTTAAAAAGTTGTGGTTGGTTTAATAGTTTTATTTCGGGAGGAAATAATTACTGTATTGTAAATTTAATATTTATAACTCAAAATGAAGTTTTACGAGAGAGAGCTTTTAATTAATATTAGATTTCATAAATAAAATAACCCTTGTCAAACTTATATTGACAGAATTAAAAAAGAGAAGAAATAAAATCAAAATTAAAATAATTATAACTTACTTGTTACTTTAAATTTTGTGTTGGTCATAATAAGAAACCTAATCAGGACTTCGTTCTTCCTTCCTTCGACCCTGTCTAATATTGTAAATATTTTTTTTTATTCCGATCTTCAATTATCGCTAAATTAAAAAAAAAAAAAAAAAAAGTAGTGGAAGTAGATGGCTTAGTTACGGGCGTGAAAAAAGAAATATGTGGTGATGATGCGTGTTTTTTAAACAAATACAGAATGTTTTTTTAACAAATTGTTATTTTTTAAAGAAGGTTATCCTATAAACTTTGATTTAAAGAATAAAGATTGTACTACTATTTTTTACTGAATAATAATGCCTCCTCCCCTCCCCCCCCCCGCAAAAAAAAAAAAAAAAAAAAAAAAAAAAAAAACCTTTTTTTTCTTCTTTTTTTAAGTACAAAATATTGAATGGAAAAGCACATAGAAAAGGCAAATATCATGAAAGTTTTAGAAAAAAAAGGCTCCTTTTTTCCATATCGTATTTTCTTTCTTTCTTTTTTTTTTTATTAAAATAGTCAAATAGTTGCATCCTTTATTAAAATAACTACTTTTAAGACAAAGAGATATTTTTGAAATATCTTAATAATTAAAAATGTACATTCTTTGACCTTCATTTTTTCCTAAATAAAGCCAATTTTAAACTAGTGGATCTGCAGATCAGGAGCCTCAACGTCCTATTTACATCAGACATTATTCAATAGGTCATTTTTATTTATTCATTACTATATAATCGCATATATTGATTCGATCGACTTGTTACCATAATCAGATACATTCCTGAAACATTCAGATACATTCAGATACATTCCTAGCGGGGTTGAGGGGGGCTGCCGCTCCCCTCAACCCCCCGCTGTGTCTCTATTTGCATATCTTACAAAGTGTTACGGAATTGTAAATAATTGCATTTGTGTTTGTATCAATTCTTTGAAAGAGGTTTAGTAAAGTTAATAAAATGCTAACTTTGTGCATTTCTAGTCGTTTTAGTGTTAAAATAGCCTAATTTTCTTTAAAAACACTTAAAAAAAGCTCCAATAAGGGAATAAATGGACTGTTTTCCTCCTTGGCGATTTTTTTGGCGATCTTGGCGAGAAAATCCTTATTAGGGATATACCAAATATGGAAGCTCTAATCTCATTATGAGATACGAGAATTTTCCAGAACAGTCTGTGTTCGATAGAAAAGTATAAAAGGAGCATTTTTTCGCCAAGGCGGTCAGTCACAGATCTGTGTCAGTTTCATCAAATGCTTGCTTTGCTTTGAGCCTCTTTAGATGAGACTTTCTTTATGTGTTATTGCTAAACAGTTTGTACTGTTGATTTGCTGTTAACGGCTGTTGTTTAAGCTGTGTTTACTGGTTGAATTGAAGCTGATACTTGGTTTATAGACCTGTATTTTTCTGGAACTTCCTGTGAATACATCACTGAATTTTTGCAAGTTTTGCCTTTCATTCTCGGACAACTTACGGACCCCCCAAGTACGCAACAATATGTATTCTTAATAAACGACGGTCTTGTATTATTTCCCTGAAATTCATAACTACCAAATTTCATACAAAAAAATTACATAGCATATCGGAAATATTTTGCGTAACCTTTAAACTAATTTCCAATTCTATGCCCACAATTATCAACAAGAAAACATGCTTTTAAAATTCTAACAAAATTTCATTATATTTGATGGGGTGTAACCATGTTAAAATAAACTTTTAAGAAATATCGACTATAGACCGTAGTAGTACGAAATTGTTTTTGTATCCCGAAAAAGTAGCCACAGTCATTATAAACGCCAA
The DNA here is from genome assembly GCA_963930645.1 of Salticus scenicus. Taxonomy (NCBI): domain Eukaryota; kingdom Metazoa; phylum Arthropoda; class Arachnida; order Araneae; family Salticidae; genus Salticus; species Salticus scenicus. The sequence goes on along the minus strand of OZ005654.1, from coordinate 112,002,019 downwards.
TAATAAGAATAAACCTAATTAATTACAACTCATTAATTTTTCAAACTAATTTGACATCATTTGGATGATTACAGTACATACTCGGAATTATTTTGTGTGGTCCCATAAATTATTTAGTCTATACATATCCTTTTTAAAGAGTAAACATAATTTTAAGCATCTTTATAATGTATGTTAATTTTATTAAGTTTAATTCAGTATAAACGCATTAAAGTGCGCGCTTAAATAAAAGTTTGTCCATAGGCTCTAATGCTACGAAATTCTTTTGCGTGTCTCTGTAAACAAACCATAAACATTGTATACACCAGTAAAAACTATTCAGATTACTTTGCGTTTAAAATTAATAATTGTTCCAAATTTAACATCGTTTGGATGACTACGTGACATTGTCAGAACGCTTTTGTAAGGTTCATTAATTAGAAAGCTTAAGAGCACATATTTTCTTCAAACAACATAAGTATAAACATCTTACTCACGTACGCTAGTTTAATTTTCTTGATTGCAAAGTAAAGATGTTTAAATGCGTTTAAACGCAATTCACCTCATACGCCGCAATGTGAAGTATTTTGGCGTGTCCCTGTATACAAGCCATACAAAGTATAGGCCTAAGAAAATAAATAGCTATTTCTATACCGAGCCTGAATATATGTGTCAATTTGCAAGTCAATCGGAGAATTTTTGCGGCCGCTATTGCGCTACATACAAATTCATCCCATAGGCCGTAATGATAAAAAAAACTTTGGAGTGTCCCTGTACACGAACTACAAATGGAATGCACACCCAAAACTATACAGGTAATTTCGTGGGGATCATGAATATGTGTACCAAATTTCAAGTCAATAGCGCTATTTTTGCGGCCACTACCGCGATACATACAAATTCCTCCCATAGGCCGTAATGATAAGAAAAACTTTGGCGTGTCCCTGTATACGAACTACAAATGGAATACATACCAAAAACTATACAGCTGATTTCGTGGGGCTCATGAACATGTGTACCAAATTTCAAGTCAATAGCGCTATTTTTGCGGCCGCTATCGCGCGACAGACAGATACACAGACACAGCCCAAAACCGTTTTGAGTCTCAACAGAGGGCCTCCATTGACGTTTCGGCAATAATATTTCCGAATAGATGTATTTTGTAAGAATTATTGCACAATTCAGTCCTATTTTTAAAAAGTAATAAATCTTTCAAATATTATATTTGGTTTTAAAGAAAGAAATTGAACATTTTAACTCAGTAAAGTATTTAAATATTATAATATTAACCCTTTTTTGGGGAAGAAAGGGGGGGGGGGGTTGGGAAGAATTGTGTAAAAAAAATTACATAAAAATTACAAAATATTGTAATTTAAAAACTTTCGTGTTTGCTTATAAAGAATATGATTTTTAATACCAACTTACATTTAGTATTTCATATTATTTATTTATTGTAAATTTAAGTTAGAAATAATCAACTTGTCGCATTGCAGAATTTTACGATTATAAATAACATTCAACAAAAATCTGAATACTTTAAGAATATGCAAGATTTTTGCACGGGCATTTCAATAACACTAACATACCTGCCAAACAAGAGTGTTCAAAATAACGAAAAAGTGTTCAAAATAAAAAAAAGTGTTCAAAATAAGACTGCGGTAATAAAAATTTCTTCTCAAAAAGCTACAATTTTAATTTTTATACGATCCCCTAAAAAAATTTGGTTAAAAGAAAAAAAAAAAAAAAAAAATGGATTTTTATTTTTAATAAAACATCATTACAAGGGAAAAAAAAAAAAAAAAAAAAAAAAAAAAAACGCATACTGTATCTTTATATAACGACAGATATTATATATACATATATATATATATATGCATGCATGTTCGTCACTTATTTTTAAATTTCTTTTTTTTTTTTTCTGAAATGATGTTCTGAAAATCAATGAATAGAAGATTTTGTTTCTTTCATTTAACTGTAATTTACTTGTTTCAAGTATTAATATTAAAATGATTTTTAAAAACTACATCTATATATTAATAGGCAAGCATAAAATTTTTAGTCCCTTTTTAACATATTAATTATTTGAGTAGAGGGTTGAAAATGGTATCATTCGAAAGGTATGGTTAGCCGGAAGGTGCGAATACAAATATTATTTTCTTATGATGTCAAGAAGGTATTTAAAAATACTTTTATTTTTTATGCATTTTCCCCCATTTTTCCCTTTTATACACGTATTCCTTTACATTAAAAAATAACTAAAAGTGGAAAGTTGTTAAATCTGGTAATTTCATAAAACTCAAATAAAACCATAGACACAGTAATTTGTATAGCATCCTTATACGCAAGCGAAGTGATGACGTCACTGGCCGTCCGTGGAACTACAAAAAAGATTTCCTAAAGATTTGATTTATGAGAAATCATTTTTTTATTTTCTAATTTATTTATGATCTGATTTGTTTCTTTTTTGTTTTATGATTTATGTCAGCTGTAATTTAAAGAGATATTAGCCGTACGATAAATTTCATGTTTGTGTATTAATATGTAAATAATATATATTATTTAATTTTTGGAACTTCAAATGTTCTTTGTTATTTGTCTTTAGGCCGTTGTTTCAATAGCTTAAAATTTTATATTTCAGAACACAGTGGGCAAGGTCATTTAGCTAATGACAAAAGAGTATTTACAAAGAAAATTGTTTACAGATAAATTTTAAATTTCTAAATTTATTTATTTAGTGCTAACTTAAAAGAATTCTGAGATTTGAATAAATTTGTGGTCGAATTTCGACCACTGGGCGATACTAGTAATTATTAAAGGGTGCGTAAAAAATGTTTATTTTAATTTTTTTTCTTAAAAAAAAAAGAAGATGCCAAATTTAAAACACACAATTTCTAAATATTCAATTTGTCACTGTATCAGTTTATATAAAGCAAAAGTGAATTTATTTTTAAACGTATTTTATAAAATACTTATCTATCTGAATGCACAATATTTTAATTGTATGTTTGAAATGCGAAATCGTATATAATGAAATCCAAAGACGCATTCGTCCCGCGGCTTTCAAAGAAAGACTACTGTTTATCTATTAAGGGTAGGGTAGAGTAGGGTTGGGTTGGGTTGGGTTGTGGGGATTCATGTCGATTGACTGCAATAGAGTCCTAAGCTTGAAGGGGACAGCCCTTTGTTCGGGAGGGTCTTTCTAAAGGGTCCTAGTCAGTACCCCACTAAAAATAATCTCAAGATTTTCTTTAAAGAAAATCTGCAGAATATCTTATATTATTTGGCCCCTTCTTGAATAAGTTTACAAGATGTCTTTATAATGTCTTCAAAATTTCTGCAGATATTCTATGGAAAAAGATAAATCTTCAAAATCTTCAAAATATTTGAAGAATGTCTTCAGAAAATGCTATTTTCTGAAGAATATCTTCGGATTATTTTAGTGGGGTTTTTACGCAAGTTTCGGAGAAAAACAAGGAAAACTCCGAACGCCTGGGCCAACGAACTATATTTGGGATCAAATTCGGCACCCCACGTCTACTAACATTGATAGCCTTTATCTGTTAAGACTGAGTGCGCTTGTGAATGTTTTTTACGCAGGTTGCCGTGCCTTTGGTCTAAAAATTTCCATTATCATTTAGTATATGGTACCTGTTTTCACTGTGGAAAGAGTCTTTTAAGTGATACAAAAAAGTGGCATAAGTCTTTTTTTTTTTTTTCCCAGTATCGTAATTCAGTTTCTTTCATACTTTGTACAGTATACTGTTTCTTCTAAAGGTCTTGATAAATGATATATATATATATATATTCTAATTAACTGAATTTGTCTAGAGGGCTCGTATCAAATTTTTAAAAGTAACCTTTAAAAAATAACAAGCAGATTTTTTTTCTTAACGTACAATCGGTAACAAAAGTGTCCGAACACTAGCAAAAATTCCTAATTAAAAAAAGGCACACTTTATACGGTTTTGTTAAATAAACCATTGACGAATCATGTTCTTGACGAATCATGTTCTTAGTCAGTGTAAGAACATGATTCGATAAGGATTTATTTAACAAAACCGCATGAAGTGTACTTTTTTTACATAAGTATTTATGCTAGTGTTCGGACACTTTTGTTACCGACTGTAGTTTTTGTTCCTACATTAATTTGAACTTCCTTTTTTTTTCCAATTTATATTGTTTACTTATCTCTAACAAATAAAGAACTAAATGCCATTTCAAGCATTTTGGAATAGCCTGCAAAATAGTATGTATTATGCAAAATGCAAACAGATGTTTCATAAAATACTTAAAAACTCACTTCATTCAGAAATACTAAAACAACTTAATCGCAAAACCATAATTTCTTCGTCAACAAGAGGCGTCAGCAATAAAAACTATCTTTTACGAGTGACAGAAAATCACCATCCACCCTTTTCCGTTTTTTCTCTGCCTTTTATAACTTTTACTGCTTATGACTATTTATAGGACTTTTTTCCATGTACTCGTGTAGAGATTATGTATTGAGATCAAGGATACTGTTTTTTTTTCTTATGTAACACGGTCTCTAATGCCAATCAAATAAAGTTTACAACACCCCCTACTGTTTTTAAGACTTTGAGTAAATGTTCATAATGAACCTAATGAAAACAATCTTGTATTTACTTAAATTAACAATTCACGTTAATATAATTTTTTTTTTGAATTTCTTTTAGCTTGCAAGGAATTTTGTTTTTATATCGCAACATTGTTTTTAACAAGATTTCCTTCTAATAAGGTTTTTAAAAATAAGCTGACACATATTTAAAGCGAACAAGCGACACTCTCAGGTAACTCTCATGTGAAGAAGTACTTTTAATATCATATAATTCCTTTATTTATAAAGATTAATGAATTTAAGTACTACTTTCAGCAACATCACAAGACAATAACATATACACGTTTATTAAACTTCTTTTAAACTAAACAGCTTAGGGTATAAGGAGATTAAAATAAATGCATAAAAGTATCAAATTTGATGATATTTTTTAGAGCTCTTTAGTAGTCGATCAATTTAAAGAATTGATATCAGCATATACAGATTAGATAATCTTATATGTCTCAAAAATATAACAACATCTATAAACAATAACTGACTTACACAGAGATTTTAGAGGTCATATAATTGAATACCACATTTATTTATTTATTTATTTATTTATTTTTAGTCAACTTCGGTAACCCGTTCCAGTGCTTTCTTTCGACTGAACAATTTGAAAACTTAATAAATAAATAATATTAAATTAAAGGCTCGCTAAAAGCTCTACATAAATTACAGAACGTAAGCTTAGTTAAGTAAGTTATCTATATGAATGAAGGGACGTGTCTCTGTGTGTGTCTGTCTGCGCTCTGGTGCTCACACTATTGATTGCAGAGTTTCCAAATTTGGCATATAGGTACCTGGGACCCTGCAGGTGTGCACCTCTTCGAGATTTTTTCGAATTTCGAATTTGAATTTTTTAAATTAATGTTTTTTCGATTTTAAATATTGGCTTTAATGCTTCATTTTTCTTAAATTAATTCTTTGATTGTAATCGTCTGCGTATCTTAGCGGTTATTTCACTATTTATTTTTTATTTAATGCATTCATTTGAAGGCGAGTTTTTTTTTTTTTTTTTTTTTTTTTTTTTTTAATATATATATATATATATTTATTATTATTATTATTATATTTATTGAAAATCAAATGGTAATGCAATATAAATAAATAGTTATGCTTATGTATAATTTATACAGTATAACAACTTTTTATTTTTCATTTTAAATTAATTCCTTTAAAATAAAAATCTCCCCCCCCCTTTATTTTTATTTTATTTTATTTATAATATTTATTAGGGGGGGGGATGATACTATATAGTGGAAAAGGGTTAAACTGATTAAAAAAAATTTTTTTCATGTATTTAATTCCTTTTAAAAAAAGATCTACTTTTTACTTTATTTTGTTATACTGGTCGGAATCATATCGTTATATAGTGTAAATAATGGGGGCTATAAAACACATGGTTCAAAAACAAAAACATATAATAGATGCTGACATACAGTCATCTTTAAAATCGTAGTTCTTAAATAACAGAAGATCCATATGTTGTCGATGAATACCCAGATTGAAAAGGCCGGGAAAGTCCTTTTTGCAGACAATTGGAACCTGGACCCCCCGATGCATCACGGGCGAAAAAAAGAGCTGCTGTAGGCAGCGGGTACTCGAAGCAAGGTCTAGAGCAATTTCAATGTATATTTATTTATTTATTTATGTACAAATTATTATTGTTTTTTTCTTATTAAGTTTTTATTTATAATGTAAAAAATAAATACTGATCCAATTCTTTCGAAAATTTATTTAAATATAGTGACCAGTGAAGCGGGCGTAAACCATTTATAAGTTAGTAGTGAATATTGAATGACAAGATACACTTTAATTTGGAAACATGTTGAAAATTACACACATGATAAAACACACAAAAAGTCACTGTAAAAATTGTAGGAAAACTAATTTTTAAAAGCAAAAATTCAGAAATTTTGAAACGAGTTAAACGAGAAATTATTTAATAAATACACATATACTTTGATAATCAAAATTTCTTGTGAAAAGTAAATAATTGTAAATTTGTTCGCCAATTATTTTTTTCTTTGCATAATGATCACTGATGTTTTCTAAAGCTTGTAATAATTATATTAATTTTTTTTTCGATTAATATCCAAAAAAACATTAATTTTGATATTAAGCATTAATGAAATAAATACGAAAAATACGTAAATCTAGATATTTTTCAAAAGGATAATAGCAGATGAGACAATGTTTTGATTTTTGATAAAATGTGAAAATTATATATATATATATATATATATATATATATATATAATTTACCTAATCCTATTATATGGGGTGATGCTTATTATGTTTTTATAAAGATATATGACTATACCACCGCATATACATCTGATATATTTCATAGATTTAACAAATATTTAACACATTTTTCACATTTCCCAACAAATTTAAAAATATGTATGACTTCGGTTTGTCTATATGTCTAACTTGGCTATAAATTACTCGATTATTCTTGAAATGTCTTAAATTAATACTTATATATATATTTATTTAGTTATTCTAGTTCACTATGGAATGTTTCTCATTGAAAATGTTGTATATAACACCATTAGTTGTGCACAGGAACACCTGAACATTTTCAAAAAATTACATGTTCTACGAGAAGGATTTTTAAAGCGCATTTTAATACATTTGTATTGCACAAAACATTAAAAAGTTAATCAGAAGCACAAAAATGTTTTCTACAGAATAATAACTTGAAACTGATATGTTTTTCAAGTTATCTGTGGAAAGTGACATGCATAGCAGACCTTGTCTGTTTTCAGTAAATTAAAAAAGAATTTCGATGCATTATGGTCTATAAGAGGTATTTTTAACACGTTCACGCCGGCATGACACACCGGTGGGTCACAGCTACAGTCGGCAGCAAAAGTATCCGAGCACTAGCAATAATACCTGTCCAAAAAAGTACACTTAATACTGCTTTGTTAAATAAATCCTTGTCGATTCATGTTCTTAGTCAGTCTGAGAACATGATTCGACAAGGATTTATTGAACAAAACAGTTTTAAGTGTGCTTTTTTGATATAGGAATTATTGGTTTGTGCTCGGATACTTTTGAGAAGACTATGTAAACAAATTTCGCCGGCGTGAACGTGTCAAAGTATATTTAATAATTTACACATCACACAATAGAACGAAATTAGGAAATTTCCATCATTCAGACCCCCAAACATCCATCTCTTCCCGTAAAAGGAAGGATTTTTAGCAGAATTCATTTATTTTTAAATGTGCAATAACAAAAGTGACTGAAATACATTATGTAATATAAAATAAATTTATCTTCTATGCAATATTTGGTTAGTTTTTCAGTATATAATATGGTGAGTATGCAAATTTTAAACAATATATAGGGCTACACCAACGCAAATATTTTAATACTATTTTTTTTAAATTATTATTATTTTTTTTAAATTAAGGGGCTCTACCTCCAGCTCTCTTCACTTATTAACCCCTGCGAGACTCTGACCGCTTATCCGCTGCTTTGCTTTTCACCGAATAGGAATATTAATCGAGCATAATTCAAGACAAGAACAGAAAAATGATACAGAAATCTCCATATCCAATATTAAATTGAAATACATAATAATTAATAATATTTTTAATGAAATATTATGCTGAAAATCAGTATATTTCATTAGAATAGAAAAAAATTCCTGATATCTGGACCATTTTTCGTTACAGCTTTATTATATGACTCCCTTGGCGACTTTAAATTTTTGTTATTATTTGGCGATGAATATTTTGGTATAATTGCTTGTTAAAAAAGTAAAAAAAAAAAAAAGAAAGAAAATCTAGTATATTTATTTTTTCCAAAACCTATACTTTTTGCTACTGAATTTTTTAGTTAATTTAGGGCAGTATAATAGCATATATATATTTCTAATGTACTGCTAAGTAACAATTTTAAACATTCGAAAATATCTGAAAAGAAAAAAAAAAGTTAATTATTATTACTTTTTTAATTCGTAAAAATCTCCAACAGCTTCAACTTTTAATTCTCTCCTGTCTGCAGCTTAAAATAATGAAGGAATGTACTATGTATGAGCTTTATGTACTATGTATGAGCTTATTGTACTATGTATGATTTTTTCTTGCCTAATTAGAAATATGAAATGTATCATAGAAATGTTCAATTCTGTAATGTTAAAAAATTATCTTTGCGAAATTAGACGATATTGATTTAATAAATGAGTTTGAATTTAATATATATTTTTATGCAAAAATCTATCAGATATCTGCCATTTAAGTGCATTTAACTAAATGATACAGTCTTGTTCGTCTTAAAAGGATAAAAAATGTTGAATTCTAAAATATTTTTTTTATAACACATATAATACAAATCAATGCATACAGTTTTCTTACGTAAATAACTTCGTTTTTGAAATTTGTTTGAGCGAACAAGAAAAAACAATTTGTATCAAGAACATTTTTATTTTTCCTTTACTTAAAACATATGTTATAATGCGACCATTTTATTGAAATTGAAAACATTAAAAAACGGAATTCTCATAGGCATTTTCGAAGAACGATTACAGTTACAGAATTTACGCATTTTGTTTTCAGAAATTGTTTCCTGCGCCGTTTATTTCCACATACGTAATAATGCCATAAAATTTAAGCCTTCAAGAAAAACAAATATGATAATAAGCACCTGATTGTTACGCCTTTTTATGTTCCCTCCCCCCCCCACCCGAGTGTTTATCTTTTGTATGGAGAATTTGAAATTATCTTACAAAAATTTATTTAAAAAAATGCAATTCAATTGTAGAAAAATTATAGTAAACTTAAAATATGTATGACATATTCATTTGCTGTATTCATGCCATTAAAAACATCCCAACAACGTTTATTTTTTAAGAGCAAAGCTTTGGAAAAGATTAAATGTTTTCCCTACTTGAAACGTTAAGCCATTAGAAAAAAAATATCGTTTTAACCGAATATATTTTTTAAACCATTATGTATTTTTTTCTTCTTTAAATTAAAATACTTGCTTAAAATAAGGGAATAAAAATAAAAGAGTCCTGGTATGCCATTTCAATGTCATTGTTGTTTGCTTAAAAATATGCCTGTAAATACTTTTTCATTACTTTGTTTTGAAAGCAAAAACATTCTTTCCAAATATCTTACTCTCAAAACCAAATTGTTAAAATGCAACAATTTTAAGACTAAAAAAGGAATTTTTTTTTTTCTTTTAAATAAATAACAGAAAAAATAAATAAATAAAACTTTGAGTTGGCTAAAAATGTATATATATATATATATTGTCTTCTTTAGAGAAAGAATTCTCTTACCGGAAGTCATTGAAGATAATTATTTCAAATTTCATTTTTCAAATGATGTCATTTTAAATACCTTTACCCAGTATAAGTATAAAAAAGAGGTTAATATAAAGTTGATCTTAAGAATATACAGTATAAAAGAGAGGTATCTTAAGAATATAATGAATATGGATTCTTCAAAGAAATTTAATGTAAGCACAAGTAATTCTAGAAATTATGTTTACACAAATTACTGATTTACACAAAGTTATTTAATCACTAATGAATTTGTATATATCACAAATAAATTTATCCATAGGTATTTTATCACTAATAAAGTTTTATGTATTTTTACACTTAATCATTTTATTTATTTTTCTTTTACATTTAACCTAATATTTCTAACGATTAAATGAAATGTACAGTCTTACTCAGACTAAATCCAGAATATGATATAGATATGGTCCCATTTGAAGAAATATATATTTTTTAATGTAATATTAGTAAATCTGACTTGAGTTTCATACAAGATTTCCGAAGACAAATCCTGCTACTTAAAAATAGCGATTTTTTATTTTACTTTACTTTATTTATTTATTTTTTTTTTTTTTAACGAAAGTCGAAGTTTAAACAAAAGTTCAGAAAAAATAAACTTTCGATATTAGAAAAGTGTAAAAATGCCTTTAGCAATTCTAAAAGTTCTAAGCTAATGACGAAATAATTCTAGACGTTCTACTGCAATTGACATATATGAATTATTCATATCTGCATGAATTTAAGGCTTTTACGCTGATAAAAAAAAAAAAAAAAAAAAAAAAAAAAAAAAACTTCTATTTCTATGTCGAATAAACTGCAGTACAAATTGCTGCAGAAAAATAGTTAAAAAAAAAAAAATCTTAATACAAAAAACGACAAACAACAACTACTATACAAAAACTGAACTTTGAAGACGTCTTTTTTCAAGATTTTTAACGAAATTCAAAGAAGATTTATTTACTACGCTGGATTTATTTCTGTAGCCTGTTTATAAATTCAGGCATAAATTTTGCCCAGAAAGGCAATTTAATATTTTTTTCTTTTTTTTTTTTTAAGAATGCAAGAAATAATTCGCATATTTAAACTTAAAAACTTCTTCACACACCATGAAATTAGTGTAAGCACTACTTGTTTTGAAAGGACCCGTTCTTTCTTCTTCAGGCGTAAAAAAACACGTGCTACTACCCTGGATTTTGCCTCCAAGCACATTTACAATTTGGCAATACAACACCTCACAGTTTAAATAACAAACAATACCACATAAGCATCTATAACGCAAGTCGACAACACAACACAAATGCAATTCTCTAAAATTTAGAGTATATCTCTATTTTCAAAAACTGCAATCACAAATAAAGTTCAAGAAAATGAACTAAATATAAAATTGATTTTAGACATTGATTAATATTATGTATTAAATAATTCATACCTGTATGTGTTTATCATTTTCCATTCGTTGCAATTTTTTAACATACCTAACTTCAAAGTAAAAAAAGAAAATAAATCAGAGGGGAAACTCTTCAGGAGCTACTTCTGAATTCAGGGTTCTTAAAAAAATTCATATTTCTAAAATTTATACCAAATTATTTCGTTTTGACAGAAAATTCTAATCTTCTTATTATCTTATTCTAGTCATTTTATTCTAAGTCTCGTTCTAATCTTCTTATCTTCTAAAATTCTTATCAATTATTCTTATTTAATTTGCCCTGTTGTGTATTAAGGATTCTCCAAATATCACTTGTTATAGTAATAAATAAATAGTTTTGACAATAACCATATATCATAAATAAGTCTTTTTTCGCTATTCATATTGCATACAAGTAGCAGTTTTCAGAATTTTTGCATGCTAGGTGGTTTCACCCCTGATAGAATATATCCTTAATTTAAAACAAAATATTTACCAACTGAAGACCAGTGATGCCAGATGGTCGAAAATTATTTTCCCAAACAGGTCTTCAAATTTCCCTAAATCAGGGTTCTTTTTTTTGAAAAAGTCCCCAACTTGATTTCTACTAAAAAGGGAAAATAAAAATTTGTAAATATATATATACTAGCTGGAACCCGTCGAATTCGACGATCACTTTATTGACCGTAATGTTTCAAAAACCGTCGCATCATTATTTAAATGTATTTCATGTTAAAACATCTAATATAATTTACGACATTTCACTTTAAAAAAGAAAGTCAGAAAAATGCTTATAAATCGAAATACTATGTATGACATCACTTTCTACAAAGTACTCTCAATGTGACGTCAAACTGACTTCAAATAAACAGATGCTATCTTTTATTTTCTATTTCGTTTAATATTAAGACTATATGTTAGCTGACCCGTCCGTCGTTGCTCGGGCCCATGATACCTTAAATGAACCTTAAATTTGTATTATTTTATACCTTTAACTCGATTTTGTTTGAATTTCTGTTTTTAAATGAAAGCATCACGAAAAAAAATAATCATCTGTAGCAAAACAATTACCTCGATCTGAACGAAACTCTGCCTTGTGACCTCGGTGCTTGCAGCAGCGCATACACGGCGCTAACAACATAAAAAAATTCCCAAAAATTAACCTGGAACCGAACGAACCAGCCCGGCAATGCCTGGGCCCGTGATAATAACCTTAAATGAACCTTAAATTTGTTAGATTTTATATCTTTAACTCAAATTTGTTTGAAATTCTATTTTTAAATAAAAGCATTGCGAAAAAAATAATCAGCTGTAACAAAAAATAATTACCTCGAACCGAACGAAACTCTGCCTTGTGACCCCGGTGCCTGCGGCAGTGCATACGCGGGCCGCTAACAACATAAAAAAAATTCCCAAAAATTAACCTGGAACCGAACAAACCCGCACGGCAATGCCCGGGCCCTTGATAATAACCTTAAATGAACCTTAAATTTGTATGGTTTTATATCTTTAACTCGATTTTCTTTGAATTTCTATTTTTAAATGGAAACATCACAAAATAAATAATCATCTGTAACAAAAAAAAATTACCTCAAACAGAACGGAGCTCGGGTTCGTGACCCACTGCCTGCGGCACGTATATGCAGGCCGCTAAAAACATGGAAAAATTCTCAAAAATTAACCTTGAACCGAACAAACCTCTGACTCGTGTTACCGCTGCCTGTGGCAGCGGCACCGTATAGCAGGCATGCTACGCACGCGCTGCAAAATCCACTTTCCTCCACCAGGGAGCGCAGTATGTTGTACACGAACATCACCAATCGCCTTGAATTTCCAAGACCTTTCAAATAAGGTGTCACATGGTGGTGTCAACTGCAAAATCCTTTAGTTACACTTTCCACCGCCAGGGGGCGCAGCGTCTTCTATACATAAACACCGACGGTCAGGGAATATCAAGACCTTTAAAATAAGTTGTAACATGATAGGGTCTACTGCAAAATCACCTAGTTCCATTTTTAACCACCAGGGGACGCACTATATTGTATACAAACATCCCCAATCAACATGAAATTTCAAGACCTCTATCAACAATCGCCTTGAATTTCCAAGACCTCTCAAATAAAGTGTGACATGGTGGTGTCAACTGCAAAATCCTTTAGTTGCACTTTATACCACCAGGGGGCACAGTGTGTTCTGTACGAAGATCACCAACCGTCAGGAAATACCAAGACCTTTAAAATAAGGTGCAACATGATATGGTCTACAGCAAAATCACTTAGTTCCATTTTTCACCACCAGGGATCGCACTATGCTGTATACAAACATCCCCAATCGACATGAAATTTCAAGACCTTTAAAATGAGGTGCTACATGTGTGGGTCTAGAACGGATTTCCCTCTCAAACTAATTTCCCCCCTTTCCCCTCCCCTCCAAATCTACTTTCCCCCTTTGCCCCCCCTTTAAAATCGAAAATTCCAAATTCGCAGATATTGATTTTTTAGTATTCGACTCTAGTCCCCATATGTACAATTACTAACCGTGAAGTAATTTGAAGCTAATTTAAGCTCGTAAACGTGTTTTTAACCCAAAAACGGGTGGGAAACGGTTTCCCATCCGTTTCCCCCGGGGGAGAAACGGTTTCCCCTCCGAAGGGGGAAACCGTTCGACTTTTTTTATTTTTCTCTTCTCATAGCACATCTGCAGACCAAGACCTTTTTTTAGACACCCCAACCAAATGTTTACTCCAAGTAGTTCTCTCAATATAGTGGAGACAGACAAAAACATGTTTCAAATTAATATATAGATATATATTTATCAAGCAGATTTAAGCTCAGATTTTTCCCTAAATGAAGGCAATTTTTGAAAAAAATCCCCAAATAACAATAAAGTTATTGAAAGTCCCTAGTCGTAGGGATAAATCATTACGTTGCCAACATTGACAGAAAGTTGAATTCTCCAGATTTGTCCCTAAAAATTTTAGAATTCCCCAAAAAAGTCCCCACAAACATTTGGTCCCCAAAATTGTCCCCAGAAGCCTCAAAAATCCCCAATCTGGTATCACTGCTGTAGACCGACAAATATGAAAACGTCACTAAAGCCGCTCTTCTTATTTTTTTTTTTTTTTATAGCTATATCATTATATACATACACATATATATGTAGGTAAAGATGAGTTGCGTGTCTGAGAAAAATGAAAACTTGTGGTTTCCGTATTGTCAGCAAAAGCATCAAAGTCGACGGCTAATAGATCAGCGTGTACTCCAAAGTTACTCTTCCTAATGATATAATTTCAGTGTACTTTTCTGTCATTAGAGTTGTTCAAAAGGAAATACATGATCGCAGTAATAACTCATGATGCAATGATGATCCCTATCACGTAAAAGCACTAGTGAGCCAGCCACTTCTAATTTCAACTAATTTTCAGACTGCATTGCATACAAAGTAGTGAGAGATTTTATTCAAATGACTGATCAATATTTCAAAATATTTGCCACCGTTAATGATACATAACCAGGCTTAAGTATTCATTGAATAAACAAGAAGAATAGAGTACTGGTTGTCACGTGTTTACAAAATGATCGTACCTGAGTCATTATAAAATATAATTAAGGTTACTTAGTCTGACTCTTATTTATCAGGTTATCAGTTTATGATAATATCAATTTTTCTATAGATAATAGTAAGTACATAGAATAAAAAAAAAAAAAAAAAAAAATCCTGTAATTCACTCACAAATTTTATCAAATTAAAATTCTTTTTTAAATTGCAATTTGTGGGTTTAAATTACGACTCTGCAGCCACTTTATTATTTCTTTTGACTTTCCGAAGACACATATGTAAGGAAAGTATTATAGTCATTAAAACATTCAATTTTGAGATTTTGTTGTATTTATTTGTTTTGAAGTCTCCCGAGTTCATTTTAGCTATTTGTACGGTGATATATGTATGTAGGCATGCATATGAGTGAACACGATAGCATATAAACATTTTCATCGATTGAGATGAAGCATATGATATAAGTCACCGTAGCACGAACTCTATTAATTTTTGTGAATCTAGCACTTATAGGTTTTTACACGGACACAAATATTCTTCATGATTATAGCCTATGGGCTCAAACTATTTAACGTACGATAGCGTCTAAATGCACAATTCGAAAAACTGATAACTTATATACATATTACAGGACACCATTACACGAACTTTATAGATTTTGGTGAATCAGTTTTTTTCTTTTTTTTAACGTTATGGCCTATGGGTTCAAATTATCTGAAGTATGATTGCGTCTAAACGCCTTATTGGATTGAGCTGAAAATTTATATTATGCTAAAGTTTACCGTCGAACGAGCTGTATAGATTTTGGTGAATCTAGCACTTATAGATTTTTACAGGGACACAACGAATACTTCCTTGTCATGGCCTGTGGGCTCAAATTATTTCAAGTGCAAAAGATTTAAATTAAATAACTTACTATATGGGTAAAAAATACTCAAACATCCTATTATAAGTTTCTGTTTTCTTTATTTAACGATATTTCTTTTTTGAATTTTTAAATAACCGTCACTTATTTAATGATCTGGAGTGGAATCACTCCAGTTTTTTACGTTTGTGTAACACCACACTTATCTCCAGTATATCCTGAGGATGTTCTACTGTGTCCTATTTATCCTACGGATGTCCTGAGGAGGATATATAAAGAAGTTGTGCTTTTTGTGAGTTTGGATGTGACTGAAATGAAAATAATTACAAAAGATACAATATTAAATTAATTTAAATGTTTAACAAAGATATAGTATACATCTCAAAGATACTTGTATTATGGTTTTATTTCATTCATCTTGTATATTGTATTCTTTCATGATCAATTTAGTAAAAAAATTTCTTCTTTCTTTTGTCTGTTTAACGATTTTGATTTCAAGTTTATTTTACTAATCTAAATGATAGATTCAAAATAATTTTCTGAACTTAAGCTTGAACAAATGCTTTAAATGTAGTAGTAGTATATATATATATATATATATGTATATATATATAAACCTTGCAAGCAAACATCACAATTTGAAAAAAAAATCACTTATTTTTCAAATTAAAAACAGACAATACATCATTAAAGTATACCATCATTTTCTAATTAGAATTCGAATACGTGTTATTATACATAATATCATCTCCTAAATACACTGAAAAATTCTTTCAAAATGTATATATATGCATAAATTATCTCTAAAAGAGATAATGTTAACCGTCCACGTGTCATAGATAATTTATAATAAAAACACTTTAAAAACATTGTAGTAGTTGTTCACAAGATACGTACTAATGTAATTCCTGAAGATGAATAATTTCGGGCAAAAACCTTCGAATTCGCACAAAAAAAATAAATTAATTAATAAATTAATTAATTAATAAAAATAAAAAAATTGATTTTAATTGAATGTGATTATTGTAATTGACGTGTTTCTAAAGACCTTTTATTATAAATTGTACATATATGTATTTATTTAAAGAAAAAAATCATTTATTTTTAAAAGCAAAATAAGTTTTACATGCAACTATCTATAAAATATTCCTGCATTTCCATCGTTTAAAAGCTGCTTTTCCACATTTACATAAGAAATATAAAATTAAGAAATATGCTTTTTAACTCTTCAAATCTAAAGAAATAGTGGCATCTTTTCTACCACCATATACGAACAACTTCAAGCTGAATTTAAGGCGAAGTTCTGCCAAGAAGAAAATATATTTTAACATTTTTTTGCTAGTTATTTCGATTTATTTTATGCGTTTTTAAGTTATAGCTTCAATCTTTTGGATATTTTAAATCCAGTTACGTTGAAAATCCACTTATCTTTACATTTTTTTATTCATATACTTCCGACTTTAGAAAGATGTTTAATATAGGATGAAAGAATACGTAAAAATACATGTTTCTAGAAATGTAAATTTTGTTCCGCATTTAAAAACGTACACACACACACACACACACACACACACACAGATATATATATATATATACATATATATATACTATATATATATATTTAGAAAATAATTTTCTCAAGCCTACATTCTACGAAAAATATATTCAAATTTGGTGGGTTTTTTTCTTTTTCTTTTTTCCGTATTAAGACATTAAAATTTATATATAACATTTCTGATAGATTGGAGTGGAAGGCTGATTTTTATACTAACTATGTGAAAAATACCAGAGTTGGAAATCGAGCCCGGGAATTACGCTTAACGCGCGGATGCTCAAACCACTGAACAACCCTGGCTGTTAATCAGCTCGGCATTTCTCACGTAATATACATTGGCAAGATCACAGAGTCTGCGAACTCGGTGACACACGAAATTTCGTGGTTTATTGGAGTTGAGTCATGATCAATATTGTCACTTGATATAGCTGCATTTGCAGACTCTGTGACCTTGCCAACGTATATTATGTGAGAAATGCCGATCTGGTAATCAGCCAGGGTAGCTCAGTGGTTAGAGCATCCGCGCGTTAAGCAGAAGGCCCGGGTTCGATTCTCGGTATTTTTCACATAGTTGGTATAAAAATCAGACTTCCACTCCAATCTATCAGAAAAGAATTTTCAAGGTTGATGAACAAAATTTTTAAATGATATATAACATTTTAGTACAACAATAAATAGTTTAAAACAAGGATACACATATAACAAATATCGCTCAAATTATGCATTCAACATTATACTGTAAATACACACCAAAATACACACAAATAAAAGGGGGAAAAGTCTTGTGTTTAACAGTCGCTATTGCTAATATATATATATATATATATATATATATATATATATTAACATTTAAAAATCTATTTCGAAAAAGAATTAATATAGTAGAAAATAATTAATCTGTAATAAAAATGCTCCAAAGAACTGACGTTGAAAAGTAATATGTTAAAAACTGTGTAAGAACACCATAAAATGTATTAATATAAATATATATATATATATATATATATATATATATATTTATCAATAGTTATTTTGGGTAGAAATAAAACAACTGTTCGCCAGGCGAACAAAGTAGACAAGATTGCTGCATGTTTGCAGCAATTGTTATTTTTGTTTTGAAACATTTTTAAAATAATATTTTTAATTTTTTCGTAGTGTGTCGCAGTCAAACATAAAAATGAGACTATCGGTTTTGCTTATATATTTTATCACTACTTTTAGCATATTATTACGAATTTTACCGTACAGAGCTGTTTTTTGCAATCAAATAAAATACCTATTGTTGATAGAAATCAATGGTAGGAGCAGAAATATTCCTGTGAATGACTGGCACTACATTTACCGTGGAATTATACTATAATATGGCAATTAAAATATCAACTGAAATTCAAAGATGTTTTAGTCACAATATGTATAACAGATTTTTTTTTTTCTCGTAACATTTGTTGTCTTTTGCAATATGAGAATCAAGAATGAATTACGGGATACATTATTAGCATAAGATATGGGAGACGAAAAAATAGCACTTGGGTGAAAAAAAAAAAAAAAAAAAAAAGAAAAAAAGAAAAGGAAGAAATATCTTCAATTACTTCCTTGAAGTCTGGAGCACATTAATTGTCATGCAAAGAAAAAATAAAAATAAAAACGCTATTAAGATACTTAGTTGCTTTCGCCGTCTAGAATTAGCTCTGATGAGTTTACTTAGAAACCGCCGCGCCCTTTTTAACAGCTGGATTCACGTGACCTTGAATTAGGCATGTGTTGACAACTTGAATCTCAGCTCTTTAGCTTTCTTCACAAGACAGGTGGTTTCAAGTGGGTTTAAATCAAACAAATATTTCCGAAAAATATACAGTCAATCTCGTTTCAACGAGGGAGTAGAAGCAGGCGTAATTTGTTCGTTAAATCCGAGTGCTCGCAAAAACAAAAACATTCGTCATAGTAATAAATTAGAAATAACTCAAACCAGTTGGCATAGGTGTACTTAGCTCACCTCCCACTCCCCTCGCATTATGCATGTATTCCTACAAACAGTGACTTATATCCATTTTAACAGAAATGAACTCGCCCGATCACTCACCATGGTCCAGACAAAAATGCCCCACCCACTAGACTACCTTATCTCGAAATCAATATGTATATCTTAATCTAATCTCCTAATTAACGTTTATGAGAAATTTTGACCTACATTCTAATGCTTAGAAAACACGTCAAATAACTTATGAAGTTCACAAATTACTACAATATTTACAGTCAATGGTGTTCATGCCGTCAACATAAATTACATTTTAAATCTGATTATTATGAAAATAATTTTCATAATTCACGTTTATACAAAATTTTGACCTATTCACCCATAAATAAATATATTCCACTTATATATACTGTTAATAATTATAAAAAAGATATTTTATAAGAAATAAAAAGATATAATAAAGATATTTTAAATTATGTGATATGCTGAAAGTATATTTTATTACTGTTTTTATAACTATTCACCCATGTTGAAAAAAAATCGTAAATTTCGAATTACTTACAAAAGTTTTCAAAATAGAATATTAAAAAGAGTGTTTGCCATTATCATACGTGATTTTTTGAAAATGTTCTTCAAATTTACCTTCAATAAAATTTTGAAAATAATCTTTATTATTATTATCCTGCTAAAAAATTATCGAAAATTCATATTACAGATTTTTGCGAAAATAACTTAAAGTAGCGAGACTTGAAACAGATTTTTGTACTAATTATCTTAAAATAGACTTTTGGGAAATTTAAATAAAAGCTTGCGATTTATTTATTTATTAAAAAAAAAATGGCTTAAAAATTTTATTTGGGATAATATTTCGTAAATATATTACATATCCTTGTGTATAACAATGTTTTGATTTATTTTATATAATGTCAAGAAAAAATAGAAGAAACTAAATTAATCACTAGAACATTTTGGATTTATATAAACACAGTTTTATCATGCAATCAAATAACTTGTATAGTAATAGTGGCTTATATAGTAATAGTAGCATTTATCTGATATTAGAAAAATCGTAACGAGGCAAAACTTTTATATCACTTGTTCTAGATTTCGGTTGTCAAAGAAGAGGCGGGGCTTGTTTACAGAATTGCCAGTCTTCTTCAGATCCAATTGTTCCAATTGCAATTACTGTCAAGCCTTTCTCTTTTCAGATCTTTCCATTTTGCTATTAACATGACTAAGGGACATGGGCTTTAACCCGATGATGAAGAGCCTTGTTACTGTCACTGTGGCATGCAGACTCAAATGAGATAATTGCTGTTGTCAGGGGCTTTTAGTTGTTGAAGATCGCTTTGGCAACAGTTAGTAAATTGACTTTTCTTTTTCTTAAATAGTTAGGTAATTTCTCGTGTTTCAGTTAGCACTAGTACCTGCTTTTATTTGAAAATGCGAAATAAATAGTTTGAATTTTGTTTGATAAACTGGATTGCATATAAAAATTTAAAGTTTTTTTTTTTTTTTTTTTATTGTTAAAAAAAAAAAAAAAAAAAAAAAAAAAAGATACGTTATTGAAATTTATTGAGTGAATCGATTTTTCTGTGTTCTGCTGTCATAGATGGTAAGTGAAAAATGCATGGTTGAAATCTCAGTCAGTTTTTCGTTGATTTCGACGAAATACGTGTAAATACGGGCTAGGGTCCCTTAAAAAGACCTCCATGGAGTCTATCCTATTCTTGCGTGGTTCTCTTCAGTAGAAAATCTATCTTAGTCTTGATACCTCACCATATTTTTAACGTTATTTAATAAAGTTGATTTAATCTCGGTTATTTGTATATTTAAATTAGAAAATTTATCAATAATATATCTTTTTTTTTTTTTTTTTTTTTTTTTTTTGTGAGTGAAAAATATTACAATTAATCTTAATGGTAACTAAACAAGATTGCGTATTAAAAAAAAAAAAAAAGATTTCAAACCTATTTTTTTTTTTTTTTTTTTCTTTTTACGAATCAGGACACTTTTTATTGAAAGACAGATTATTGAATTTTACTATGTTAATCGATTTTTTACTCGCATAACCGATCGATTGAAAATCCCTGGTTCGAAATTTAGTCATGCTTGTCCGCGTAGCCTTTTGGAATTTTCCATTGTTTTCTACGAAACTCACGTAAACACGAGCTAGGTTCCCTTAAAAAGACCCCACTGAGGAGATCCGATCCAAACCTAGGTCCTCTAGAGGGAAAATCTCTCTTAGCCTTTACACCCTACCATACTTTCATCATTATCTGATAATGTTGACTTAATCGCGATTGTTTGTGTATTTATTTAGAAAATATATCGATGTTGTACCTTTTTTCGTAAATGAAAAATTATTACAATTAATGCATTTAAAATTAATGTTAATGGTATGTAATCACAGATAACATAGTTGCAGTTAATTATTGCTTCAATGTAGCAAGGGAAAATTGCTTTGTTTACTTGCGCTGCCTAAGAACATTTTTGCAAGTTCTTTTTATAAATATTTAAAGTAAGTAACAGTAATTAAAAAATATAATTTTTATGGTATATTTCTTAAATTATATTATGAGTTTTAGCTATTAAAGTGGCATGTCTTTGTGTTTTTCATCTTAATATACCATAACAACATGTAGTCTATCTTTTCATAATAAATTAAAATTTTAATCTAAATTAATTTTAATGAATCATTAAAATATTTATTTTGATTTTTATCTTAATTATCTTTTTTTACGTTTTAAGACTGCTCTTAATAGTCAAATTTCCACTTTCTCCCTTCCCATGTAATCCAGTGGGAATTTTGTTGCTTCATATTATAAGGATATCCCGTTCAAAAATACATTTTTTCGATTTATTTACTTATTTTTATTTTTTTTATTACGCTCTTTAAACATGTCGCTATTTATCTTAGGATCGCTTTTTATCTCATTTTTTTTTTCCCTCTTTTTCTTTCTTTTCTTTTCTTTTTTTTTTTTTTTTAATTGATTTAAATATTTTACTTTATCAAACAAACTACTAAATAAATAAATAAATAATAATATTAATAACAATTTCATTTATTTTTTTATTTATTTAATTTTTTCTAAAATAAAAGACTATGTTCAAATAGTAGAATTTAAGCAACAAAATTTAAAAAAATTTATTTTTGAATGAAATATCTTTATAATACGGAGCATCAAAAATCTCATTGGATTACATGTGTGTGTGAGAGAGAGAGGGAAAAAGGAATCTAAACTGATTATTGTGCAGCCTTAGTAAATTTCATTATATCTTGTACCCCGGAAATAAAGGATACACCTCCAATTTTTTCAGAAATGAGTTAGCAACAAAATGTATTATTAAAAAGAGTACTTCCATTTAGTACATTTTGTTATTAATACTGTATTAAAGTATCCTAAAGTGATTACGGCTAGTTGTGAAGAAACATACAAAATAGTTGTAATATTAAAGTTGAAAAAAAGAAAAAATCTTGCTCTCCTGAAAATTTACATTTTTGGACATGGTGTCCTTTACTTCGGGGTAAAGATACGTAAAATTCCATTTTTACATTAATAAAAAATTTCCACGTTAAAGTAATTATTCTTACCTACAATAGCGTCGAAAAAAGTGTGACAAATTATAGAAGGTTTTTTTTTTTTTTTTTTTTTTTTTTTTTAAGAAAATGGGGAGGGGGGGGGGGGAGAAAGAAAAATAAATTAAATTAAGTTCCATTAAAATTTAGAAATGATATTGTTATATTTAAAATTAAAACATGGGTTTCCAATACAAGAAATGAAGTGCATTTTGATACCATTGTCGTTCAAAATTTTCTTCTAGAGGCCTATTTTAAGGCTCCCTCCTAAAAAGTAGTTGATACGCCCATGGGTGTATTTTCACATAAAAATTTTGACCTCTTACGTCATCGCAGATTTTAGAAATATTGTGAGGACGGTTTCTACGGGCAAGGTTCCTTATAGTTCAGCTTTGATATCTCGTTACTTCCAAATCATTTGATGATTTTTTTTTTTTTTTTTTTTTTTTTTTTTTTTTTTGTTGTTGTTGTTGTTCAATTGGAATTATTTAACAATATCAGCTAATTGCTTTTGTTCCAGTCTTGAATCTCATTTGTTTATTATCTGTTACTTTTAAATACGTAAAGTGTTTTTGAAATTATAGTTTCCACAATGGGATCACCGTTTAAATTTTTGTCTTTTTTTTTTTTTTTTTTTTTTTTTTTTTTTTTTGAAAATTTGAAAATTAATATTTAAAACTTTTAAAAACTGTCTTCCCACGAGTAATTTTTATCACAAGCAAAGAAATCAGCCGAATTTGTTTTATAGTTTAAGCAAAAAATTGTTCCAAATCCTCAAAAACGTGTGTTAAAGAGAGTCTTCCCCATCACTCCCCCCCCCCCAAAAAAAAAAAAATAAAATAAAATAAATAAATAAATAAATAAATAAATAAATAAAAATAAAATAAATAAATAAATAAAAGTAAATATAAAATAAAATAAAAATGAAATAAATAAATAGAGCACTATTGCAGAAAGTTTAAAAACATAGATATTAGCAGTATTTTATAGTCATCAGAAAATAGTTCTATTTATATCAAATTAAACAGAAGAATCTAGATTTTTTTTAATCTAATATTTTAAAAATTTATTCACATTAATTAATTCACCTTAATTTAAAAGTTAAATATATCTAAAACATAAAAGCATTGAACATATTCTCTAAAATAAGTTCCTTAATTAAATTACTTTATTCATATAATCATCAAAAAATTAAAGTTTAGGTTGGTTGGTTGGTTGGTTGTCTTTTAATGGCGCAAGGTCCACAATGGGACATACTGCGTCAAACAAATATGCGAAAATGAAGTATAGCTTCTGGATGGGTTTACCCATCCAGATGGTCACTAAAATACAAATATTTGTAAAAAGTTAAAAAATAATGAAGTAAAAAATAAAAACAGGGCAAACAGTGTATAAGATGAAATGATGTAAAAGTAATGAGCAGTGTATACAATAAAACCAGAAGTAAAAAATAAATAACAGAGTATATAATAAAAAGAAAATGAACAGTGTAAAAAATAAAATCAGATATCGTAATAAAAATCAGCCTCTTTTAAAAAGTTTGTCAGAAAAGGATGAGGATTAATACCTATAAGGCTTGTCAGATTTGGAAATGATGATTTAAAATAATATCTGTACAAATGACGAAGGCAGGGGCAATCAGTAAGTAAATGGCAAATGGTAAGTGAAGTAAAATGACATTTAGGACAGTCAGGTTCTTGTTCTCCCAGAAGTAAGTGTTTATGTGTTAGCCTGGAATGCCCTATTCTGAGACGTGTGAGAATGACATCGTACTTCCTTGGTGAGAGTGTAGGCCAGACTGATATGTGTGGTTTGATCTTTTGTAGTTTATTATCCACTTGACATTCCCACTCCCTTTGCCAAAGGTTTTTAAGGGACTGTTTGAGGGCATGCTTTAAATCTTCGTATGGAACTGGGCAGTTTAGTTTTGTTAAAGCCTGTTTTGCAGCTTTATCAGCAGTTTCATTACCTTTAATCCCAACATGTCCTGGAACCCAACAAAATAAAATATCAAATCCCTTTTTTAACAGGTCGTTATATGTTTTTAAAACTGAAATAAATGAGGATGTACATGAAATGGAAGAAAGAGAGTCAAGCACACTCTTTGAGTCTGTGTAAATTATAAATTTTCTATAGTGATGAGAAGAGATCAAGTTAAGTGCAACCTCAATTGCAAAAAATTCTGCCGAGAAAACTGAGAATGTACTTGGAAGATGATAGCTAAAAATAGTTGTACCAGAGACAACACCACAGCCAACTTTATCGCCTGCCTTTGAGCCATCTGTAAAAATTTTGATGTAGTCCTTGTAATTGCAGCAATGAGAAGCATATAGTGACCGGAAAATTGAAGCATCTGTGTTCGATTTGTCAAAATCTTTAAAAGGGTGAATGCAGGAAATAACCCTAAAGTTCCATGGTGTAATAGCCAAGAGAGGCCTACTACGAACATTAGTGTCAATGTGAGGCATACCAACAAGAATGTTCCTCATCCTTAGGCTAAAATGAGGAATGCAAGAGGGGCGATTCTGGAATAAAATGTGATCATTGTTGCAAAAATGAGGATGGAGTGGATGATGAGGATGTGATAGAATGCGGAGATATAGTTCAAGTGAAAGTTTTTGCCTGGTCATAGTGAGAGATGGCTCTACACAGTCAGTATATAGACTAAGAATGGGAGATGTACGAAAGGCACCAGAACAGATTCTAAGTGCAGAATGGTGCACTGTGTCAAGTTTCTTAAGGTACGTGTAGCGAGTTGAACCATAAATCTGACAAGCATAGTCTAGCCTAGAGCGGATGATTGCTCTATAGATCTTAAGCAAGGAAGTACGATCAGCACCCCAGGAAGTATTGGAAAGCACTTTCAGAATATTTAATTTTTTATCACAATTCGTCCTAAGTTTTAAAATATGTGGAATGAAAGTAAGTTTCCTGTCAAAAATTACACCCAAGAAGCGAGCAGAGTCAACAACTGAGATAGGTCTGTTATTAATAAAAAGTTCTGGATCAGGGTGAAGATCACGTCTACGACAAAAATGCACACACTGTGTTTTGTCAACAGAAAAGTTAAACCCGTTTTCATTTGTCCACTTAATAATATTTTTGATAGCAAGTTGTAATTGGCGTTCAATGAAACGCATGTCATTACCCTGGCATGAGATTTGCAGGTCGTCCACATATAAACTACCATGAACGCTTTGTGGTAATTGTTTTAAAATGTTGTTAATTTTTAAAGAGAAGAGTGTAACGCTCAAGACACTGCCTTGAGGTACACCTTCCTCCTGATGGTAGAAATCCGAGTATTCTGAACCAATGCGAACTTGGAAGCGTCTGAGTTTAAAAAAATTTTCAATAAAAATAGGAAGATTTCCACGAAAGTCTAAATTAAAAAGATCCCTTAATATACCATATCGCCAAGTCTTATCATACGCTTTTTCAATATCGAAAAAAACTGAAACTAAGTGATTACGTTTCACATAAGCTTTTCGGATGTTTGTCTCCAGCAGTAAAATATTGTCAATTGTTGAGCGGCCACGTCGAAAACCACTTTGCCATGGAGAGATAATGTTATTACTTTCCAAGATAAAAACCAGTCTTGTATTTACCATTTTCTCAAGAATTTTACACAAACAACTAGTGAGGGCTATTGGTCTGTAATTTTTTGGATCAGTTGCATCTTTGCCGGGTTTTTGAAAAGGAATGACAATAGCATCGTGCCATGCAGCAGGAAATACATGTTCAGACCAGATCCTATTGTACAAGTGAAGTAAGTTTTTAAGAGATTCCTTTGAGAGATGTTTGATCATGAGATAGGTAATG
This sequence comes from Salticus scenicus, assembly GCA_963930645.1. Lineage (NCBI taxonomy): Eukaryota > Metazoa > Arthropoda > Arachnida > Araneae > Salticidae > Salticus > Salticus scenicus. The sequence continues at coordinate 111,975,363 of OZ005654.1, read as the reverse complement.
CCATCAGGTCCAGGAGCAGAATTATGACAGCATTTTAAACAAACTTTTAATTCATTTTCTGTAAAAGGTGCATTATAACTTTCTAATGAGCGGGATCTGAAGTTTATAGTGGAGCGTTCGGAGTTTTGCTTATAGGATAGAAAGGGTTCATTATAGGAACTAGAGCTAGAGATATCTGAAAGAGTTTGCCCGATGGTATTAGCAATATTTTTTGTGGATGTTATAGTTTGACCATTATCTTTTAAGAAGGAAATACTTTGATTTGTATAAATTCCCATACATTTTTTGACACGATGCCATAATTTTTTGCTGCTAATATTAGAAGTGATGCTGGAGACATAGTTGATCCAGGACTCCTTTTGAGCTTTTCTACGAGTTTTCCGTGCATGTGCCCTAGCTTGTTTAAATAAAATATAATTACTTGTTGTTGGATACCTGCGGAAAATCCCCCATGCTTTTTGTTGCTTCCTTTTCGCTAGCCTGCATTCTTCGTTCCACCAAGGCTTAGAATGTTTAGAGTGATGTCCACTGGATTTTGGGATAGAGCTGTTAGCAGCATTAATAATACATTGGCTGACAAGAGTTACAGCCTTATTGATATCGCCCTCAGTCATATTTCTCGTGATAAATGAATTTAAAGTAAAAGTAACCCAATCAGCCTTGTCATAGATGAAATGGGGCTTCTTGGGATGAGTCTGGTCATAATTATAAAATGATAAAAACAAAGGAAAATGATCACTATTATGTAGATCGTCACAAACAAAAAAATTAAAATATGGAAAGAGAGTAGGAAAGCAAATTGCAAGGTCAATGGCATGAAATGTTCTGGATGGTTCATGAAAGTATGTATTGCTGCCGTTATTTAAAAGACATAAAGAATTGTCACTTATGAAGTTTTCTATGAGTTGCCCGCGACCATTTGTGTCGGGACTTCCCCAAAGAGGGCTATGCCCATTAAAATCACCAAGGATTAAGAATGGAGTAGGAAGTTGGGAAATGAGGCTATTGAGGTCGTTCTGGTTGACAGGCATATTGGGTGGTAAGTATATGGAGCAAACAGTCAGTAACATATGGATATGCAATTGGATTGCAACTGCCTGGATGTTGGTATTTAAAGGGATATTAGTGTGTGGAACAGTACTGGAAATTAAAAGAGCTACACCACCTGTAGCTCTGTCAGTTCTTAGAAAGTCTTTCCTGAAGCAATTGTAGCCACGGATATTAACATTATCGTTTTGTCTGAGATAAGTTTCCTGGAATGCAAAACAAACAGATTTATGATTAAAAATAATCTCCTTAATATCGTCTCGTTTATGATTAAAACCTCGGCAATTCCAGGAAATGAAATAAGTCATGTTTTTATTATTTTTTAGATTAAAATATCTGCGTTATTGTCTTCTGATACAGTGGACATACTGTCCTCATCATCAGAAGGATGGAGGCTAAGTGAGTCTTCGTGTGTAACATTACTAACAGTGGCAGTGTTATGAGTATTGGTGATGGGTTTAGGTAAAGTTTTTTTCTTTTTAATTGTACTTATAGTGGAAGTAGAGGTTGAATGCTTATAAGATACAGAATTATGGCTTTTGTCAGACAGGGTTTTTCTCAAATTCGGTGTATTTTTTTTAGGCACTGTTGGTTTTTTGGGGTTAAGCTGAGAAGAATGAGGTGTTTGATTAGACTTAGATTGAAGTGTGTTATTTTTTAATGCAATAACTGGTTGGCTGGTTTGTTCAAGGCATTCAGTCTGTGTTGCTATTGTATGATAAGTTTTTTTTGCTGGAAGTAATGGCTGCATAAGATTTACCAATGGTAGGTGTCCGGGCTTCTACTATTTTACGTGCTTCAGGATACGAGAGATTCTGTTTTGTTTTCACAGTCTGAATTTCTTTTTCAATTTTCCATTTTTCACATGCTTTCGAGTATGCTGGGTGATCTCTTTTACAGTTAATGCAGCAGATAGGAGCTTCACAATTTTTACTGTCATGGCCCACTGCACTGCAGCGAGCACATGTTATGTTTCCACGGCAAGAGTTCATCGAGTGGCCGAAACGTTGACATTTAAAGCATCGCAAGGGATTTGGGATATACGGTCTAATGGGGCATTCCAGGTATCCAGCTTTTATTGAATGTGGAAGTCTAGGCGAATCGATCGTAAGAATTAAATGCTTGGTGGGAATTTGTTTGCCCTCTCGAAAAACTGAGATACGGCGAACAGCAACAACATTTTGGTCTTTTAGATTTTCCAAGATTTCACTTTCAGATACGTATTGCAGGTCTCTTTCAGAAATTACTCCTCGGCTTATATTTAAAGTTCTGTGTGCAGTGATAGTTATTGGTATATTACCAAAGCTTTTACATTTTCTCAAATTACTTCCTTGTTTGCTGTTCATTACTTCAATCAATAATTCTCCTGAGCGAAGCTTTTTAATATTCTTAGGTTCACCTACCATGGATTGCAAAGATTTCTGAATCAAGAATGGAGAAGTCTTAGAGAAATCTCCATCATCCCGTTTTACTACAAAAAACCGTGCCTCATCACTATCGAAAATGTTTTTTTGATTTAAAGATGAAGAAAACTCCTCCATCCTATCCGCCCAAGAATTAGCATTTGAGATCTGATTAGCTTGGCCCGAGCCAGACGCATTATTCGTATTTCCTTTATTTGTCGCCATATTGAGATAAGAAAAAAGGGTCGAGGGTTTCCTTAGTCCCACAAGTCAGCCCGTTTCTTGAACAGACGGAAAAGCAAAGGGTTTTCAGAATCGCTCCCTGGGACACCCATAACCACTCACCAGCTACCAGACCGTCGACCCAGATTAGGAATCACATGTGGTAGTCGTGTTAGTCCGGTGTTTCTCGTTCGAGTAGTCACCGTTGTCTCACCTTCACCAAGGGCACCAGTCTCCCAGTGTGCTCCCAAGGCTAGACTACCGTGAGACCCTCACCAAATCGCCAACCCAATAACCAGCGCCACATCTACACCGGTCTCAGCTTGGTTAATGTTTTAGAAGTTAAGTATTTTTAATATAAACAACAAGAACAAGACCAAAAAATAAAGGTGAGTGAAAATAAACAAGGTAAGTAGAAACTGAAAAGGTGAGTAAAACAAGGTAAGTAGTTTCATTTTTTTGTAAGTTTTTCAAATTTTTATTTTTTTTTTCAAATTTTTTTTTTTTTTACAAGAACAATGAACAAGCACCAAAACCTTATTGGCAGGAAAAATCAAAATAACTAACAAGGACAAAAAAGCAAGAAAAAAAAATAAAATAAAATAAATAAATAAATAAAAACAAAAGTAAAAGAAAGAAAAGAAAAGAAAGTAGAAGGACAAAAAAAAAAAAAAAAAAAAAAAAAAAAAAAAAGAAAGTAGAAGGACAAAAAAAAAAAAAAAAAAAAAAAAAAAAAAAGATCACTCGGGCCCGGGGGGCGTGACTCCCCCTGAATACCTGAAGAAGGTACCCCCCTGGGGGGATTAAAGTTTAGGAAAAAACAGCCTATTTTAGGGCATAAACATTTTTATAATAATACTGTAATAACTCTGTATTGACTGTAAAAACTAACTATATCTTTAAATTAAAAAATATTAATTAGTCTTTGAAATTACTTCTCGAAATTAACTGCTTTAATAAATAGTATATTTAACCAAAAATTTATTAGTTTAATATTTAGCCTATTTTATCTTATTAAAGATTTCACATTTCATAATACAAGCATGACGTCTCCGCCTTTATGTAAAAGCTAAATATGTTTATAGTATAGAAATAATTAGCATGCCCTTGAAATAAGTTGCTTTATTTAATATTATAGTTATCCAAAAGCTAATCAGATGAAGAATTAGCTTCTTTCATGTCATCAAAGGTTTCAAAATATCAGCGATAAATCTGTTTTAGAGTAAGAACAATATATTTAAACATGATAATGTTAAACAACTTCTTTGAAATTAATCCTTAAAATAAATTGCTTTTAATTAATAGTATCAGTGTTTGAAAAATTAAGTGCACATGAAAAAGTAGCTTATTTTATAGCATTAAAGGTATTGTAATATTTCCGTGATATCTCTGAATGTAAAAACCTAAATGTATCAAAAACACAAAACTATTGAATATATTCTATGAAATTAGCTTTTGAAATAAACTGAATTATGTATAAATGGAATAGCAAAACTCGGCATAAGAAAAATTACCTATTCTAATGCTTTAATACTGAGCAGTGGCGAAGCGTCCATGGAAGTGATGGAAGCAGCGCTTCCCCTATTTAAGATTTTTAAAAAGTAATCAAGTAACGTCGCCTCGTCGAAAGACTGAATTGATTCTTCCTCTGCTTTTGGAAGCGATTCGCTTCGGCGCTTCCATAGTTTTCTAAACCACGCCTTGCCCCTGATACTGAGGCTATATGTTCTAATATAGTTATGTTAATCTCATATGTTTTTATACAATTGATTACTGGATTTTTCCCGCCACAAAAAAAAAAAAAAAAAAAAAAAAGACAAAGACAAAGACAACTACTGAATTTAAAAATATATTTTAATGAGCGTAATGAAACAATATTTATAAAAACATTTTATATATGCGTAACACATATTATAATTACTAAACTTGTACTTTTGTCAAAAATTTGAATTTCTCTATTATTTTAAATACATTTTTCATATATTAAGTTCCAATATTAGAATACGCAATTTTTTTTTATTATTTTGAAAAAAAAAAATTTCTCTTATAATTTTACTTTCTTCCCTCTTATCGTTTTCTTTCACTGTCTCTTATTATATCTCACTTAATCAAAATATATAGAAAACTTCAGTGATCAAAATAACATCAACTAACTTCCGGAAAGACCATTTTCAAATTTTGAACACATTTATTTCAATCACTTTTCTCAAAAGTAGGCAAATTCAATTGTTATATTATCAAAAAAAAAAAAAAATTAAACAATCTTATTCAAAAATAAATACACAGCAAAAGAATTTAACGAGGAAAAATCTTTTTGTTGTTTTGATATAAGTATTAGAGAGAGTACACGTATAACCCATTTGCATATTGCCGTTTAATTTGAAAAAAAAATGCAAAATTTTCATTTCTTTTCTACTACTTCAAATCAACATAAATAAATGGGTATATTTTTTGAAAATGAAATTGGGAAAATAAAACACTCTTTTCAAAGCGTTTGGGAAGAAGATAATGCTTGAATGTTTATATTTATAAAATCTTGCATTTTTATTTGAAGTCCTTTAAATTTATTTCAATAGAATTTTCTTTCGAGATTCTTATGCTGAACTGAAAATCTTCTCATAAGATTAGGATTGTTCCAGTAAAGTAGAATCTTTAAATAATCGTATATAATATTTTGTTAACATTAAAATATCAGGAATATTTTTTATTTTATTTTATTTATTTATTTATTTATTTATTTTTCAGGGGAGGGGGGAGGGGTGTTGCTTTCTTCTACGTAAATTAGGCGAAAGTATTGGATTCTTGAAATTTTCTTATCGCAGGTTTTCAAAGGGTGTACAAAGCTTTGAGATGTTCTGAATGCAATTTGACTATTATTTAAAAATGGCTGTCTTTTTTGTGAGCTATCTATCTCGCAACTCGATGAATAGAATTTAACAAACTTTATATTTGGTTGAACTGTCATTTACATTCGTACTGAATAGATTTTGGAATATATCATCGAACAGGTGATGCTGCTATGCTACAATGTCTCCCTTTTAAGGAAAAAAGCTATATCGCAGCTTCCATAGCGTATAAAAAATCACAAAATTTTCTATGCAAGATTCCACGATGGAAAAGAAAAAAAAAAATGTTAATTCAGTTCGAGAATATATCTGCAATGCTGCAGTTTAAACCCGTGTACGAGAAGGCAAGATTTTAGCTACTATAATGTATTAATGCACCATACTGGGTATATGAGATGGGTATTTATGCAACACTTTGATAGTTCAGTTTGGGTGCATATCGAACAGCAGGCAATACTGTTATGATTACATATTTCCCATTTACGGAAAGCATATATCTCAGTTTCAATGTCATATAAATGCACCAAACTTGGTATATGAAATTGTTACTACGAGAATTTACCCCTATTTAATTTGGGCATATGTCGAAACTGTGATAGAGATTATCACATATTATAAAATTTATATTTTTCTCTTTAAATGAATAGGTAAATTATCTAAATAAATTAAATTATAAATTAGATTCCTTAATCTTAAACAACTACTTAAAATATAACGATTTTATCCTATAAATAATAAATTTTACAATATGCGTTTTCTAATTTTTATATCTTCCCTTTCATGTCTTTTTCAATGTAACTGAAACAAAAATCTTTGATCTGTTCCCAGTATTCACTTAACAAGCTTAACGTACCTACTGAAAATTCTTTTCGCTCTGTAAATGATAATGTTTTGACTTATTTCTATCCTTTTGTTTTGTGAAACCAGAAAATAATTAATTCGGTGTCTTTTAATCTTACATCGAAATGCAACTCATGCAGCCTCTCGTCGCCTAATTTACATCAATAGTTAAATAAAATATTTGCTTAGCTAGTTATTTTCCCAGGGTCTAAAGCTTGGCGAAATCATGCCAACATTCACTAAAAACGGTCAATAAATTACTCGTCACTTTTTAAAAATATACATATGAATATTCCTAACGTAATGCAACCATTCTCTATCTTAAACTTTGAACTTGGCGTGTAAAGCAACGCCAAATGCATTGTCATTTGTTTTGCTTCAGTTTAGGAGCACACACTTCCCACTTGATCACAAAAATGTAAGCTATCAAGACGTCGTTGTTGGGGCTCCTGGCTCCCCCTCCACTCCGTACTTTGTAATATCTTCGAAAATTTATTAATTTTTATATTCACGTATATGGTCACCACAGATGTTTATTATTTTTAAAATTTTAAATAAAATAAGACTACAAATTGAATAATGTTTGTTTCTGAAGATTTTCCTGAGTTATTGCAAAACTTCGCATGTACTCTCTCAAGTTACGTTTTTCAATTGTATTCAGTTGATACGTCAATATTTCCGGCCATAAAATAAATTTCACAGAAACAACAAACTGCACTGCTGTTTTCAATTTCTGAAATATTTCAGATGGCTATATTTTAGCATCTATTTGATAAAAACACACAAAACTGCATATGCAAAATCTTTATTACGAGAAGCTGTGTTGGTTAAATTTTGTGTATACGTTAACATGTAGTTGGTGCTGTAAAACAAATATAGAAACTGGATATTTTTTATTTAATATCTTCTTAACTAATTATCCTATTGAACTAAAAAAAAATATGGCTTTAGTTATGTTTCACCTGAATAATAAGCGTACCCTTTTTCGTAGCGATCGGTTGAACAGGGCAACGTAGCTTTGTATAGCGATAGAACTGCCATATTCAAAGTGAAACAGAGCAAAAGATGTCAACGTGAACTTTCTGAATGAAAGCAACAGTCCTGCCGTACTGAAATTGCACGTAATAAAAAAAAAACATTGCGACCCTTGCATTCATTCATTTATTCATTTAGTTTTTACGTATCACGAAGTAAAATCACATAAGCACTCAACACGAAAAAAAAAAAAAAATCTTGAATAGATAAGCGCATATTGTAACGTTAAAAGAAGAAAAGGCAGTAAAAGGAAATTTGTAAGCACTTGTTGAATTTTATCGATAGAACAGCGTAAAAAGTTGATGATACATTTTAAAAACTATACAAATAACGAACTGAAAAGACGTATCTATCAGAGAAAGAAGCAGTTAAGTTATTCCCGTAATCATCAAAGAAAACTATTTAAAAGCTACTTATGAAATAGGGATATTATTCCAAATTCGTAAATATTATCCATTTCCTATGATGACTAAACTGGTGTACAGACATACTCTGTTTCCTTTGCACTGACAGATTTAAGGCCGGGAAACAACTTTTACAGGTAGCGTTCCTATCGGCAAATTCAGATTAGTTTTAATTAAAAAACTAAGGATAAAAAAAAAAAAAAAAAATCTTGAAGCTAAAACGGGCGAGAGTATTAAAACTAGAATAATCGGCCCTTGCTAACTTCCATCGACATTGGTTGGAGAGAATTAGCACCTTTCTGGCTCTAGTCCTGCCGGAACTGATAACCGACGTAACCGCTCCCAAGATCATAGCCAGAAAACAATTTTGGTAGAGGTTCAAGCTTTAGTACATAGTATATAACTCAAATGTCTCGAAAAATTGCAAAATTTCGGGGGTGGTTTGAATTTCCGACGCGACGCCCCCCCCCCTCCTCCCCCTTGGCTATAGCCTTGATCGCTCTCTATTAGCAAGCAGAGAATGTGGTTTCAACATGGCGAAGCTTCAACGTTTTATTCTCCGCCGTGCTCGCCAATATCTGGATGCTACATTTCCAGGGGGACAGGAAGCAGCACTGGACCGATCCCGTGACCACCTCGTTCAGCAGTAGCTTCATGCACCAGGTTTTCTTTTTCTTTTTTTTTTTTTTTCCCCCCAGGGGTTACATGAAAGCTCTAGTGTATAAAACTACTATGGGATCTAAAATATACATGTTGGCGCGAATCTTGCTGCAAGTGGAGTTATTGTCGATACAGCAGTTTTTTTATTGAACGTTCGTCGATCGATGCGTCGTCATTACAAGGCGTGTATTATAGCTGCAAGCGGCAACTTCGAACTCTGCTTTAAAGCTTTATTTTAAACTAAAATGTTTTATAAACTTGTTTTTGTGTAATGAATTACCATTATTTGTGATTTGTCTCGCACCTTCCAATGTCTGAGTGTCTGGGCATCTAGCGCATCTGCATTGCATTTGCAACTACATATTCCAGTATTATTCTTTCTTATCTGTTATCGCATTCCTAATCTATATGTAGATATTTGAACAATAGTTCTGAATTACCCTACATTTAAAGGTAAATTAATATGAGTTGAGAAATCTAATTTTGTAGAGAGTTTCTGAAATTTTGAGTTAAACCGAATAAGGCATTTTTCAACCTAGTGTTATAAAGTTTTCTTTATGATGTCAATTGTATTGCGCAGTGATATATGATGGTTTTTGGTTGTTGTAAACGTCTATATTTTTTATTTTAAGCAGATTGTTTCAGGTAATATTTTAAGTACTGTTACAATAGGCTTTCACTAAAAAAAAAAAACTCCCATACGTAGAGTATTTAATACTTCGTCATACTTCAAAATAAATTAAAATAATTATAAGATAAAAAAAAAAATTATAAACCATGTTTTTAAATTTTCTGATGAATCATATAAACGCTACTGAAGGCAGCCGGAACCCCAGCAATTGGATAAAACTATTAAAAAAATCCCTTGCTATCGTCTTTTGAGCTATTATAAAAGTTTCAAATGGCTATCTAACTAGGAAGTTAGTTAAAAGTTGATTGCAAGCTTTGTACTGGAGACGCTGCCGAAGGCAGCAGGGTCCCGAAGCAATTGGATAAAAATATTTTTAAAAAGCATTTTTACCGTATTCTGGACTATTCCGAAAGTTTCAAATGTCTAGCTACTCGGGAAGTTAGTTAAATAAATTTTCTGTTGAATCATATGAACGCTGCCGAATACAGTAGGGACCTGAAACAGTTGACTAAAAGTATTAAAAAAAATGTATTGCCCCCGTGTTCTGAGCTATCCTGAAAGTTTCAAATATCCAGCTAGTCGGGAAATTAGTGAAAAATCGATTGCAAGCTTTGTACTGGTAACGCTGCCCTAAAAGTATTAAAAAAGGCATTTTCGCCGTGTTCTGAACTATTATGAAAGTTTCAAATGTCTGGCTAGTCAGGAAGTTAGTTAAATAAAATTTCTGTTGAATCATATAAACGCTGCCGAAGGCAGTAGGAACCTGAAGCAGTTGACTAAAAGTTTTTAAAAAAGTATTGTCACCGTGTTATGAGCTAGCCTGAAAGTTTCAAATGTCTAGCTAGTCGGGAAGTTAGTGAAAAATCGATTGCAAGCCTTGTACTGATAACGCTGCCGAAGGCATCAGGAACCCGAAACAGTTGGCTAAAGGTATTAAAAAAATATGCATTTTCACCGTGTTCTGAACGATCCTGAAAGTTTCAAATGTCTAGTTAGTCGGGAAGTTAGTGAAAAATCGATTGCAAGCTTTGTACTGGTAACGCTTTCGAAGGCAGCAGAAACCCGAAGCAGTTGGTTAAGAATATTTAAAAATTGCATTTTCGCCGTGTTCTGAACTATTCTGAAAGTTTCAAATGTCTAGCTAGTCGGGAAGTTAGTTAAATAAAGGTTCTGTCTAATTATATAAGCGCTGCCGAAGGCAGCGAGACCTGAAATAGTTAACTAAAATTATTAGAAAAATGTATTGTCACCGTGTTGTGAGCTGTCCTGAAAGTTTCAAATATCTAGCTACTAGGAAAGTTAGTGAAAAATCGATTGCAAGCTTTGTACTGATAACGCTGCCGAAGGCAGCAGGAACCCAAAACAGTTGGCTAAAGGTATTAAGAAAATGCATTTTCGCCGTGTTCTGAACTATTCTGAAAGTTTCAAATGTCTAGCTAGTCGGGAAGTTAGTTAAATAAAGGTTCTGTCTAATTATATAAGCGCTGCCGAAGGCAGCGTGACCTGAAATAGTTGACTAAAATTATTAGAAAAATGTATTGTCACCGTGTTGTGAGCTGTCCTGAAAGTTTCAAATATCTAGCTACTAGGAAAGTTAGTGAAAAATCGATTGCAAGCTTTGTACTGATAACGCTGCCGAAGGCAGCAGGATCCCAAAACAGTTGGCTAAAGGTATTAAGAAAATGCATTTTCACCGTGTTCTGAACTATTCTGAAAGTTTCAAATGTCTAGCTAGTCGGGAAGTTAGTTAAATTAATTTTCTGTCGAATCATATAAGCGCTGCCTAAGTCAGCGGGACTTGAAATAGTTGTCTAAAATTACTAGAAAAATGTATTGCCACCGTGTTGTGAGCTGTCCTGAAAATTTCATATATCGAGCTAGTCGGGAAGTTAGTTAAAAATCGATTGCAAAATTTGTCCCTGACAAACCCACAAACAAACAAACAAACCCACAAACAAGAATCGAAGTTAATAAAAATATGGTAATAAAAACTATTTCAAGATTAAATATCCGAGGCATTTAAGCTGGGTTCCAGATATCTAGAATTAACTGATATGCAAAAGTGCCACCTCAAAAAAAAAAAAAAAAAAAAAAAAAAAAAAAGAATAGCAATATTGTTAGCAAACATTTCTTAAAATTAGTGCTTTTTACTTATTTATTTATTTATTTATTATTATTATTTTCTTTTTTGCATTATGAAGTGTCTTGCGGTGAAATATATTTTACAGAGACAGTTTCTGATTTATTTTCAAGTTATTAATGATTAGGATTTTACTTAGACTATCATAAAATATGAATTTAAAATGATAAAATAATTTAATGTTTCCTATGTTTTCATTATTCATTCAAAAGAAAGAAAAAACAAAAAGAGGAGAAAATGGAAAATTAATAAAATTATGAATATTTTAGTATATTTTTTACAGTAACACTACTTGGCATGAAAATTGCTTCCGACACCATTTCAGAATATTTTTTATGTAAAATGACCTCCTAAATCCTACTATCGCGCCCATTTTGCCCTATCACCCACTGTTTTTTACGTATGGCCCCCTATTTTTATCATTCTTTGGTGATTTTATGGCTATAAATTTGATTTTTAAGAGGGGGAGGATTATTTTTACCGTTAAATACCTTCTGAGGGGACACAGATTTGGAAAATTCTAAAACATGGACATTTGCGACAAGGGGAAAATTATTGTGCGTATGTGGGGGGGGGGAGGGGGGTCTAGCCTCTGAATGTATGTATTACATATCTTATATATATATATATATATATATATATATATTATCTGTTATTAATGTTATTTTTTAAACTTTATATATATTTTTTTTTGTTTTTAGGTGTTAAATTAATTCTTTTTCCATTCTTCAAATCAAATTTATGGTCATAAAATTATCGAACAGGCGAAAAAAAAAATGAAAGAGGAGGTAGTGTTTCTATAAAACGTGGGTGACTGGGCAAAATGGGAGTCATATTCGGATTCAGGAGGTCGTTTTACATAAGAATCAGCAAAAATGGTATCAGAACTCTCTTTTTTTTTTTTTTTTTTTTTTTTTTTTTTTTTCCCCATAACAGTGTAACAAGAAAATACAAGTTTACTTCACTCCCATCGCTTTGGGTATAATTTTTGAAACACACATAATAATTTTTAACTATTAACAATTATCTAATCACAATAAAAACATTAAAAATAATGAACTGAATTAATTTTCAAAAATGCAACGGATATTCATTTCTATTCTACATTCTCCCCTGTTCATAGAGATAAAAATTTGCATTTTCTATATTCTACATCGTAATGTAAAAAGGACAAAAGATATTTAATGCATAATTTGTTAAATACACTTTCGTAAATTCAATAACTCAAAAAGGTCATAACTTGAAATCCAGTGATATGAAAATTTCTGCGGTAAGCAGGAACGTATGCCCGCTGGTAAAACTCATTTATTGAAACATAAAATCAAGATTTATTTTTGATTTAATGAATCTCAAAATTGAGCCCATTCTAGCATAAATGAATTAATAAAACTCGACGTTCTTTTTGAGAAGGGAAATATTTTAGAAAGAAGTGAAGTTCACAATATTGTTTTGACTCGGAGGCAGTTTTACTAATAATGGAAAACATTTAATTTTGTGTAACTCTCATTATAAATGACTAGATCTGCTTGTGTTACTTTTTCATGATTAATAATGCAGATAAGATTTCGTTTTTAAAAGTTCAAACGGATTATTCATAAACTTTTAATTATGTTACGTAGTTTTGCTTGTTCATTAAGATTTTTCGTTTGATTAAAATGAAAATTGTTTATGCTAGGTAAGAGAAAATTTATGTACTTTTATAATTTTGTGTATATTATAATGGTTATTTTTAAATATGCTATACCCTTTTAATAAGAAAAAATTTTGCATTAATAAATGTAAAAATTAGCAATTGATGTAAAATATAAAAATTCTGAATAAACTGAAAAAATGCATTTATCTGAGGAAAATTTTGCTTTAATTCCAAAACAATAAACAACTTAAAGAATAGGCTTAAAAAGAAGTACGCTTTTAAACTTCTCAAATACATACATTTTTCTAATTTCCAAATAAACAGAATCTTTGTACTTTATTATTTTTTATTGCCCAAATTGCGCCTTTATACATACTACAATGAAACATATTTAAAAATACAGAATGTGAAATATGTATATAATCTTTATATGCTGTCAATAAGTTTTATATTAAAATATTTGTTGAAAAAAAAATGCTTTAAACGAAACGAAATTTTTATAAAGTATAATAAATGCAGTTTCCTATGACTGAATTTTCCAAATGAACATGAATAAAGATAAATCCGTTTATTTATGCATTTAAATTATACATTATATTAAATATATATATATATTTAAATAATTATGTGTATTTATGATTTATCCAAATTTCGCTAAATTACATTCTTATTGAAAACCGAAATATCGTTGATATTTTTATGCTTGAATACTGAAATTTAACTAGAATTTTTAGATTGCAAGCATTAAAAAAGGAAAACTTATACAAGTTAAAGAAAACATTATAAGTAAAATACTAACTACAAAATGACATTTTATTTAATTACTACAGGAGTTGTTGGAAATGGCGCCCGCTGATGACATTGTACAGTCTACAATGAAGTAAAACGATTTCCCGAACGCGCACCAAGATGCCGGGTATGTTTTTGATATCCTGACTTTTTCGTATTTGGTCACGGTATTTTCAAGATATTTCATAGAAAATGATTAGATATTCTCTGGAGAAACGAAGCTAATTACTTGAATTCACTTTGAAATCTCCAGTGAAACTTTGAACGAACGTGAAAATTTCTTTAAGATTAGATAAGAAATAATCTGGTGTGTCACTCACACGACTTTCTCTTACCCTGAAATTTAATGCTATAAATACAGGTTGGAGATTAAGAGGTAAGATAACGATGCTATGTAAACCTATGTTAAGCAATTCAAATTAGGCTTCGGAAGAGTCTTATACGATAATTAATTCTGTGTGAGGAGGGCTACCGCCCCCCTCAACCCCCCCGTTTCATTAATGCACTTAGATTTATAGAAAATTTAATTCGGTTATTAAAAAATACTTTATTAAAATTATTTAAAAAAATTATGTTTTATGATAATGCAGACGATTTCCATATTAAAGAAGTAGTATAACACTAAATATCCGAAAAAAGTCCATTTTAATCTCAATATAAAAAAAAAATAAAAATAAATTACGATTTTTTTTCTAAGTTTTTGTTTTCTTTAAAAGTAAAAAAAAAAATCGATAACTTTGTTTTAAATTATCGCAGATCGGTGGTTCAACCCTTCGTTTTAAAGGAGCTCTTTTGAAAGATACCCATCATGAAAATTTACTCCCCTCGAGGGGGGACTTCCCCCCTAGGGGGGAGGCGAGGCTCCTACATACACAATTTTTTTTCCCAGTTGACGATCTCTATTACAATATATATATATATATATATATATATATATATATATATTCGTTTCATTTGGTTTAGTGCAGTCTATAGACGTTAAACTCTACTTACCTGTAATTTCCCCATAGACGTAATGTATTAGAATTCTCTTGATTGTCCCTGTACACGAACCATTTGCTTGATCTGAACGAAAAGCTTACTGTAGCATCCGTATATGATACACATTTAGAATACCAAGTTTGAACTTTCTGCCATAATTTGTTTTTGAGATATGCTGATAACAGACAAACACACACACAGACTCACAGACATACATACAGACTATTTGCTAAAACCATGATTTTCGTACTCAGGGGACCTCAGAACGTGTAAATATAACAAAATCTCGCGTTCGAAAATTTGACCCAAAAACAATACTTTCTCTACTTTATGGGTAAGAGAAAGTAAAAAGGAAAAGTTAATATAGCTGATTTGTAGAATAGTGACACAGTTTACTTTAAAAGTTATTTTTTAAACAGTGTTTGGAGGATCTGGATCACAGTTGTTAATCAACATCTAACAGGGAAACTGATTTTTTCGTATTTCATCATGATGCTTTCAGGATATTTCAGACTATAGAGATTAGATTCTGCTTAGAGAGCCGATGCGAATTACTTAAATTCACTCGGAGAACTCCAATGATAATAACGTGACATTTTCTATTACGGAATCATCAATATAAACGTGAAATGATGAGTTTTATGTTACAATTTTTTTTTTTAGTTAATTTCTCATTATTAAAGTTAAGTTCTTAAAGAAAACTCACATTTTTCCCCAACTTACATCAATATTTAAATTGAAATTTTCATAGAAGGCTTATTTGCGTATTCAATATATTTGATTGCCAGACGTATGTGTGTCTTTCAGATAATTTTCGGCCTCAATAAATAAATAAATAAATAAAATAAAAATAACTTTAAATATTTTTAACGCAAATTATATTTTTAACTCACACTGCATAGAAAAAAAAGTTATTCAGTTGAAGCAATAAAAAAAATAAAAAAAATAAAAAAATTGTTAAATCAACCAAATGTTCATAAATTAATTTATAAATACCAAATAAAGACATACCCTAATAAAAAAAAAATACCCAATATATTTTGCTTTTTTAACCAAACCGCTTTTTTTTTTTTTTTTCACTAATATTTTTTTCAATCAACAAAAATATTATGTTGACTAAAATAGTTTTGTTGATCCAGCGCACTGCTCGCTCACTTCACTGTTTGTAGAGTGACTTATGACGTAACTCATCGAACTATCCAGTGACAATTACTGTTCTTTCCTCCATATCCTTCTGGTTAATCGAAGCAATCTGATTAAAACCGTACAAAAAATTTGTTAAAACAAAATAAATTTATACATCAGTCAGCAAAATCTTTAAAAAATAAAATAAATAATAACTCTGCGATAACCGAAGCCATCACCAGCAATTTTTGAAACGGAGAATTGTTTATTGTAAATTTATATATAATTACTGTACTTTTAGTTATTGTTTTTAATTCTTATAATTTACAAAATATTCTTCTCAGTATTGAATCTATTTTAGGGTTTATAAAATATATTCATTATAAAAGAAAAAAAAATCAACCTTAGAAATATAATTTTTTAATTTAACAGTTAGTTTTCGTTCAATAATAATTACTTACTATTGAACTTTTAATTTATATATAAAAATTATAATTAGATTTTTAAATGGTTACATTTTTACTGAAAAAAAAATTGCAGAAGCAATATATATATATATATTATAAACTCATTCTAAGAAAGAAAAACTGAATTTGTACATCAAAAAAAGAAGATAAAACCTATTGTAAAAAACCACCAGTTCATGGAGTGGGGCAAGAATCACGACACACGCAATGCCAGATTATTTGAGAGTTTTTGAAAGAAAAAGGGGCGAAATATATACCCACACAGTTCTTATTCCTAAGCCCTTTTATCCTGGATTCCAAATCCATTTCGTAGGAGAATGTAATGGATATACATTCTACTCTACGCCTTTTTTCTTCTATTTTTCGTTGTGTAAACAAAACATGCACTGGCATTAAAAGCGGAGACGAAAAGGTCAAATATTTGTTTACAAAAAAAGTTTAGATTTTTTTTTCTTTCTAAAATAATCTAATAAAACAAATTTAAATCAAAATAAATATTTTTAAGGATATTTCACGAATAATAATAATAATAATAAAGTGTATTAGGAGTTCATATTATAAACTGTCATCAATCGCTAGCCTTTGAAAAAATGGTTTCATGTAGCATCTAGTGTCACAGAGTGAGATTAATGTTAGCAATGTATATACCATAGATGCCAACATTTTAATTTATTCCGGAGTATTTTCAGCCCCGCTTTTATTTCATACCACTTATATTTTAAGAGTAAATTTTTTCTATTTTATCGAAGTTATATATTGGAGAAAATTTTTCTATAAATAAAGTCGTGCGAAATAGAGGCAGGGATAAAAATACTCCGGAATATATTAAAATGTTGCATCTATGATATACGTTCAATCTTATACCTTTGACATTATTTCAATTTTATTCAGTTCTAAATCAAAAGTGACTTTAAAATCAGGTCGTGATATAAAATTTTAACGTGTTGAATATTCCAATTATAAAACAATGAATAGTCTAAATTTACATTATTTTAACTCAGAAAAAACCATTCAAAATTAAAAAAAGTATTACAAACTGATATTGCAGGGAAAAAATTAGTAGTATTCTATAAAAATATTTCCATAGATAGTTTTTTTTTTTTTCCACATTAATTTTTTTTTTTTTTTTTTCAATAAGTGCATATATTATATATACTCATACCATATAAAATCGTATGCAGCCATTTAATGTCATAAAGATGCCAAGATCTTATCATTATCAATCATTATCAGTATAAATATTAAAGTATGCCATATATTTATCATGTATTACTGACTGCAATATAACAGATGTTGGGGACTCATCTCATCCATTACTTTCTTTTCCGTCGATAAATACCTCCGAAGACAATACACGAAAGTACTAAAGTTGGTATTTGTTCGGATATTTTTTCTTCTTGCACGGAAATGTACAATTAATCTTAGCATGAGCAACGTGATTAATACAGGTTTTTATACGTCCTTTGTTTAGTTACAGTTAAGCATTGCTTTTCTCCTAACGATGCATAGCAGCAATATTTTAATGTATATTTATAGAATACGACTTTAAGATTAATGCAATATTCGTTATTAATGGTATATAAGAATTATTGTATATATTATGTGTGAGGTAAATTTCATAAAAAAAATAATAATAAATAAATAAAATTATATATATATATATATATATGTGTGTGTAATAAAAGCTAAAAAAAAAAAAAAATCAAAAAATGTTAAATAAACCAAAAGTTAGTTTTATCATTTTTAACTACTAGGCGATTATATTTAATTATTCGTTATTTAATAGCGAGTAAAAAAGCTTTTAAAAAAAAAATCCGTTTCGACAAAAAATTAAAAATTGGCTAAAAATCGGGATTATTGAGTTCACAGTCCAAAAATTGCAAAATTCGGTTGGAAATTAGGGATTTAAATAATAATATTAAAATTTAATGTCAGCCCTGTGTTAACAATTTATAATTTGAGAGCGTTTTCATAACTGAAAATTACAAATTTTACTAAAAAATATTTCATTAAATTCAAGATTGCAGAGTTATATATATATATATATAGAGAGAGAGAGAGATTAGTTTTACACTTATTAATTTAGAAAAATTTTAAATTAAGAGAATCAATCTTTCATATGTGTAAAATGATCATCGTAAAAATCGAGTTAACTCATTAAAAATATATTTAAAAAAATAGGCTAAATGAACTTTAACTTTTAAAAAATTACAGTAACGTCAGTTGGGGAAAAAAAAAAAAAAAAAAAAGGATTTTAATTACTTTTTTTTTTTTTTTTTTTTTTACTTTTATTCATTTTTTATTAATTAATTAATTATCTTTTCTAAATAAGAAATTTTTAAGTGGAATAAAGTGCACTGGGAAGTTTTCGAGTTGCAACATAAATTCAATCTTTAAAATCACCGTAAAATGAAATTCAGTGTAATTGGAAATCTCTTAAAAGGAAATATATCCGCAATTTGCATGAAAAAAAAAAAAAAAAAAAAAATCAAAGAAATTAGTTTTTGTTGTACTTAATTCACTTTTATGCAACACAGGGCAACATACAGGGGAAAAAAAAAAAGTTAAATTTTAATCGTCGAATATCGAATCCAAAAATGTCTTAGGCAAGCAATCTTAAAGTTTATTCGTTAACGACAAGGAACTTTGATTTTAGTAACACTTAAATAACTGAAAACCTATATATATATATATATATTTATAATATACCAGTCATTTGCAAAAGTTTAAGACCAGTAAACGATTTTCAGTATTTTAACACATTTGCATCATTTGCGCTGATTATTGCGTCCTCTCATGTGCTGATTGTAACAGACGCATTCTACTGCTATTCTACTTCTATAAATAAAAGTGACCGGCACGTTTATTGCCAGTTGCTTTTTGGACACTATCGTAGGCAGTGCTGCTGTGTAATTATTGTAATGGATAAAAAACCTTCACTTACTGTCAGAATTAAAAGTCAGAAATATTGACTCTGCATAAAATTGGATTTTAAATTGGATAAATAAGTTCGAGGGTAAATGTGAGCAAGACAGCTGTGCATCAAGCTATTAGTGAATTTGAAATTTCGGTAAAATTTGTGGACCTTAAGAGTAGTGGTCGCCCTAGAAAAACGAGTGTACATGAGAATCATGTGATAAGAAGGATGGTCGTACGAGATATAAGAACCTCCTGCAATACGATTAGACATATTCTCTGGCTGCAAAATACACTAACGTCAGTTTGAATAGTATTTCAAGACGTTTGGCCAAAGATTTTGGTTTATCATCCCATAAACCTGCAAGGAAACCTCGACTTACTCCTAGTATGAAAAAGAAAAGACTGACTTTCGCCAAGCAATATCAGAATTGGACAGTACAGCAGTGGAGTAGGGTCTTATTTTTGGATGAGTTGCAGCAATTTTCTGCACGGGCTACAACTGTTCGCCGTTCAAGGGGGAAAAGTTATTATGAGTGATATACCATTCAAACTGTGAAACATCCTCCGAGCTAAATGATATGGGGTCTGTGTCCGGTACTGCTATTCCGTATTTTGTGCCACATAAAACCACTATCAACGGAAAGCGGTAGCTTAATTTTTTACGTGAGAAGTTGAAGCTTCAAGTCAAGCCTCTTATTAAACATAGGAGGTCTTACAAAATGCTGACTTTAATTGCAGTAAATAACCATGTACAGTCTATTTTGTGTAAAATATGTGTTTCTTTTGCGGAATTGCATTAAATCTGATTTTTCTATCGGTGGTCTTAAACTTTTTCAAATGACTGTATATATATATATATATATATATATATATATATTAAACTGAGTAATTTGGCTTCTTTAGTTATATTTACAAATTTAAATTAAATTCACTGTAAAACTAACTGCATTAATTATACTAGGGGAATGAAATACAGTGAAACCCCGATCTATCGTTCCTGCATCCATTGTTTTCCTGTATTAATCGTTTTATTTCTATGGTCCCTGCACAAATTGTATTTAAATAATGTTAACGAAACTCGCATGTATCGTGCTTCAAAAAGTCGTTTTAGCGCATTCATCGTTGTAAAAATTTTCTCTTGACCTTGTTAGAATTTTTTCCTGAAGGTCAAGCGGTTCCATATGGTATACAAACTGGAATTACTTCATTCATCCTAAAATAACTCTTTTCCCTCTTTCCCTGGAGGATCAAAATTGTGATGCCATGCCTCCGGACCCATTTATTCACTTTATAATTTCAGCATGGCAGGAAGTAACCTCTTCAGTAATCCAGGAAATAGTTTCGTGAAATACAGTTATGTGCGAAAAAATTATAAAGAATACCAAACAGAAGGGGAAGAAAATGTTGATGAGGAAAATGCAGATGAAGAGTGGTTGCATGTAGCAGAGGATACGTCTGGTACAAAATTTAGTGATGATTTGCATTAAGAAAGACATTGCGACATGCGGTATTCTAAAGCAGGGGTGGCCAACCCTTGGCACACCGCGTAGTATCTTGCGGCCCGCGAGGAGACTAACGATATTTAAAGTTTGACAACTTTGGTTAACGAATCAAAAATTAATAAATACGTTCTGACTTTTCGAAGTGAAAATACCTTTCAACGATTGTGGTAGATAAGGAACTGTTGTAATGGAATGTTATTAGATCCATTATTCATTCTTTTTATTATAGTTTTAATATATAGTCGTAATTTTTTTTACAATTCTATTGTTAATTTATGAATGAAAATAATTTAAATTAATGTATTCTTCTCCGAATTTTCACCCTGCCCTTCTCCGAAAAAAGTATATACATTCATGAATCATATACTCACAAACATATATACACATATGCATATGTACAGTCATAAAATAATAATAATAATAGTAATAATAATTTCCTCACCGACTAATTTCGCCGTAAATCATCGTAGAAACTAGCAACTGATGCCTAATGATTGGTAATAACATCTAATTTTTAATCCAAAAAGCTTGTCAAAATTGCGGGTTGCCTTAAAAAAAATAAAAATTAAAATTAAGTTGATGCCAGTTTTAAAATATATACATCCCTTAAGCAAAATCTAACTAAACCGTCTAAACTAGGCCTTATTACTAATCGATTGGCACCAGTCGCAAGTCTCTATATTAATTTACGGTGGAATTAGTCGGTAAAGGGGGGGGGGGTTATGACTGTACAGTGTGGCCCGAATGAATAAAATATATTTCTAATGCGGCCCGCCAAGTGTTTTGGGTTGGACAGGCCTGTTCTAAAGCATAGAAGTGATGTGCGATTTTAAATTATAAAAATGATGGAGAAGAAACAGAGCAAAGGATAATTTACACGCTGATGACGTAATTGTAACGTTTGAAAATGCACAAACTTTTATATAAGCACAGGAAATTACAGAAAAGGACCAGAAAAATGTTGTAAATTTAGAAAAATTCCTGTTTAATTTATAAAGTGAACGAAAAACCCAGTTACTGATTTAAAAATAAATAAATTTTACATATTGTTCTACAACATTAATTTATTTCTTTGACAGTTTGGAAAGTGACAAATTAGTTTTTATTAGTAGTATACTGTATGCGTATACATTGTACGTATTAATTTATAAACATTGTTTTCTTCGTGTTTTGACTATAACCCACATTCGTCGTTTTCCCGGTTTCATCCTTTTTTTTTTTTTTTTTTCACGCACCCCCGTGAAAAACAATGGATGGAGGTTCTACTATACAGGGATCTCAAAAAAAAAAAAAAAAAAAAAAAAGGGAAAAATAAATAAATAAATAATGCTGCCCTTTTTGTAGAAGCAGACTTGAAATGTTATCGATTTCAAAAATCAATTATAATTGAATTTGAAATTTTATTGTTTTGAAAATATTTTGGTAGTATAGCCTTCAGTAATGTTATTCTTTCCCATCAAATGTTACTCTCCGAATTTTTATACATCCATCATTCAGGTAATGTAGGCCAAAATTCCAGCTGAATTCTTTTAAGTTATGTTTGTTTTGAATTTAAAGGAATATATTATGGTAAAGATGCATGTGAGGAGATATATTTTTGTGAAAAATATTCTTTTGTAAACATTTTATAGTGGATTATGTAAAAACAGTAAGCAAAAATATAATATCAACATGAAACTTTAAAATGAAATGCTTTTATGGTTTGAAAGAAAATCTTTAAATTCATCTCAAGTAGGGTTGAGAATGTATGAGGCACAATGTAACTTTTTTTTTTTTTTTTTTTACGTGAAAAATAATAGTACTTTTAAAGCAGTAAATTCAAATCACAAAGAAAATAATTTTTAAGTTAAAAAAATAATTTTTATAACTGTGTATTAACTTAAACTTTTTACATTAAAACTACTTGTATTTATAAAGAAAAAGTAGATTATATCAATAGTCATATTGCATAAATGTTTATTTCAGTCACTGTAGAAGTTTAAGTAAACTTTTCGTAAAAAAAAAAAAAAAAAAAAATGTTATAAACGCGATAGATTTAGCATGGGATCTTACATAAACCAATAGCAAAATCGATGATTATTTTCAGTTATCATCTGTACATATAATAAAATAAGATGTATATGTGTGTGTGTGTCATTGTGTATGTATGTCCGGAGTATTTTGGGAAAACGGTTGATCGCGGAGCTACACAAATTTGCATGGAAGTTCGTTACGACCTCTCTTGATGCACCTCGGATCCCGATTTTCGAATTTTTGATTAGTTTGCTTTTAATTAGAAGTTTTTTTGTTTTTTAAGTGGATTTTTCCCATAGTGCTTCCGCGTCACGCTAAAAAACAAGGCGTTTCCATTTGAAAGTAAATGTGAGGTATTCCTTATGTTGGCCAATGGCTCAGTCGGTTAAAGCGTCAAGTTGTTAATGCGATAGTCGAGGGCTCGATACTCGGTAGCGGATGCGTTATTTGTTTTGGAGATAATTAATAGATAAGATGTCAATTGTAAAAGAAAATATTTCATTGTCTACACCGTATCCGAAGAAAGTTTAATTAGATATTTTAAAAACTTTCTTTTAGTTACTAAAACGCACAAAATAAAAATTTAAGTCAAAAAAAAAAAAAAAAAAAAAAAACTGGAGTCCTAAAAATCATAAAATAAATATTTATTCTTGAAGATATACGGCTATAAAAAAATCAACGTGTCATCAATAAGTAAATTTTAAAGAAAAATATAGATGTTTCACTTTTGCAAGAGATGAAATATTTTAACTAATCAAAATATTTTAAAAAGCATTCGAGAACAACATTCGAGATTCTTTTTATATTTGTTAGATTTTTGATTTTTTTTTTTTAAATTAATTAAAATACAAAAATAACTTCCTTATAATAGTTTGAAAATTAGCCATTTAAATATTAGTTTTATATTTAATTGTTGCCAAAAATGTTTTCCAGTTCATTGTTTTCGACAAAAAAAGGAATATATTTTCACGCGAATAAGGAAATTTTGCTGCTGAATAATGAAATTAAAATATTTAATAGATGTTGATATACAGTCATCTTTGAAATTGTAGTTCCTAAATAATAACAAATCTACCTTTCGCCGATAAATACCCAAATTGAAGTACCTTTCTACAGTCAGTGTCAACCTGGACCCGATGCAGTGTGGGCGGAAAATGACCTACCGTAGGCAGCAGGTACCCGAAGCAAGGTTTAGGACAACTCCAATGTAGATTTTTTTTTTTTTTTTTTTTTTTTTTTTATAATGTGATATAAAAATATAAAGTGATTAAATTCTTTTGAAAAATCATTTAAATATAGTGACCAGCAAAGCTGGCGCAGCCTGCTAGTTTCGAATAAAAGAAAAAGATATAATTATTCAGCGTTATATCTGTGTGAGTAAATCACACAGATATAACGCTGAAGTAATTGACTATTTCTGAAAAGGGGTCACAAAAATGAACCTGAATTTTGTGACCCCTTTTCAGACCCCTTTTTAAAACAGCAATCTTATACTATTTTATTGCGTATTTAAGTTTTGTAAATAAAGCCTGGGGGATTGGGGAGATAATATCATATGCATTTCAAACCATTATTTTGTTTTGAATCTAAAAAGGTATTTTATTTTCAAAAAGTTTATTATATAAAATGAAGTTGATATAATAATGCTTAGTTTTAGTTTCTTAAAAATATTTTTATGCGTGATAACATTATAACAATTGTTGTTAGGAAGCAAGCACATGGACCAATGTGCTTGTAATATGTAAAGATTCCTAGATCGATAAATTCACAAAAAAATTGATTTTTTTTTTTTTTTTTTTTTTTTAATTGTTTCCGCACTTTCAATCGCTTTAGTTTTTTTTTCTCCAAATACTATAACTTAATGAGTATTAGAAAAAACTTACCCCCAATTTTCAATCTTCTAGCTCTTATTCTTCAGAATTCAGATTTACGTAGAGCAGTAGTGTAAGGGGAAAAGAAGCTAGGGGACGGTATGCGAAAGACTGTATTTTGTGAAGGACCTTAATTTTTCTCAACCCTTTATTTACCGCATTATAAAACAGGCAAATGTATTAGAAACTTTATTTTTTTACTTACTTAAGAATATTTTACCATGTTTTTCTTAACTTCGATTCTTGTTTGTTTGTTTGTCCGGTACAAATCTTGCAATCAATTTTTAACTAACTTCTCTACTAGCTAGACATTTGAAACTTTCAAAATAGCTTAGAACGCGATGACAACACAATACATCGAAACCTCATTTCCGATTTTTTGATTAGTTTTCTTTTAATTAATTGAAATATGAAAATAATAACCTCCTAATAGCTTTGAAAATAGCCATTAAAATAATAGCTATAATTTAATTAGTGCGAAAAAAAAAAAAAAAAAAAAAAAAAAAAAAAAAAAAATGCGAGTTCACTTTCTTTCGACATAAAAATAAATTCATTAAACATGAACGCTAAAGAATTGTAAAAAGTTAAATTATGCATCTCACAAAAATTGACGCCATTATGTCTTTAAAAATTTTACACGAATTGATAAAGTGCTAACTGTAGTTCTATAGCTATGATTCAACAGAAAATTTAAAAATATGGTATGTAATTTTTTTTTATCTTATACGAGTAATTATTTTAACGATAGATACAAAAAAAAATTATGTACATCCACTCATCATAGTAATTAATGGGAATTTTGTGAGGTGGTACTTTAGTGTAGAGGCCAAAAAAGATATTTGGACGGCGGAAAAAATGAAAAAAAAAAAAGTGTTTACACTTTATGTTCCGTATATAATTTTCTAAGATTGATGGGTGATTCTTGAAGTAATATAGGAATTAATTAAAACATACGCGTAGATCATGAAAAATGCCAAGCATAAACAGCGAGGGCATTGGATAAAATCCTTTCTGGAACTGGAACAAAACCTATACAGCACATAATGTTTCAGTTATGTTGCAAAAAGCTTACAATCTTTCAAAAACGTAACAAGTTTTAGTATGCTCGCTGATACCTTTCTGAAACATTCGCCCTTTTTGATTTTCTATCTGTTAAGTGATTGTAACGTTTCTGTTACGTATCTGATTTTTTGTTACGATCGCAGACATTTCTACGTTTTTGAAACTAATCGGAAAGCAATCTGAATGTTTTTAAACGTTTCGGAAATGTTTATAATGTTTCAATGATATATGATTGTTACGTTTCTGGAACATTTTGTGCTGTTAGGGAAACGATTACTCGTAGCGTCTAGTGCCTTGTAGTGAGATTAAAGTGAAGTATGTACGTTCTGTTCTTATAAATATCTTTCCCACATCTTCCATAAATTCGATTTTATACACTTTTTAAACTAATGACAGTCGATAGATAAAAGGTTGGAATCTTAAAGCAAGTAAACTTAGATTCTCAAAAGTTGGTTTTTTGTTTCTAACGCCATTTTTTTATCCTTAAGATTCATTAGACCGGAATTACTGCTCAAATTAGATTTCACTACAAACTACCATACTTGATCTTGGTCTCGGACCCGGCACCTGGAAATTGAAGGCCAGAGAGCAAAACGATGCCGCCCCAAGATACGCAAAAGGTTTAGTTTTTTAGTTCAAGGGGTTTTGTAGCACATCAAGAATCGTTCGTCTTCAGTTTAACCCATATCGTACCAAGCGTTGAAAATATTTTTTTTTTCTTTATAAAAATCTTAAATATATGTTTCTTTAAGTCTATGTACACACACAAAATCAAAAAAAACTTACCAACCTTTCATTAGCTTAATCGGTACATTTTGCCCTAAAAAATAGGACACTGGTTCAATACAGTCGGAAATATTAAGAAAACAGACCATCTATATATTTATGTATATTTTTTTATATAATTACTTTACCAGTACAAAAGTGTAGAATATTACTTAAATAAATTTATATGTCTGTTATTCTTGACGTAAAGTATTTTAAGTAATAATGTGTTGAAAATCTAATGAATAAATCTTCAAAAATCTTCATTAAAAAAAAAAAAAAAATTAAACTTTAATTTGAACTAACGATAAATACACATATGTATTTATTGAACTTTATATTGCCTTTAATTTGAATTAAAATATTCAAAATAATTTATATAAATACCACATATGCATGGTTTCCTATTTTTAGGACGATGGGGAAATATGGGTTAAAATGGATTCCGAACCACTGTAATTATTCATGAATGAACCGGGATTCGAACCATCACCTGTAAACTGATTGCTAAAGCACTAATTACAGGGGAACCTGTAAAAGTGACCACCTTGGTAAAGTGACCACCTTGGTAAAGTGACCATTTTCCTGACTAAAGTGACCATTTTCCTGACTAAAGTGACCATTTTCCAATTTTAAAGAGACTTTATAAAGTGACCACCTGCGTATAGTGACCATTTTAGCCGGTCCCTAGGGTGGTCACATTAGACAGGTTCCACTGTACTTATCTATCAGATGGCCCATCAAAAGTGAAAATTTGAGTCTTATTTAATTAAGTATTATGTGGAGTAACTGTATAATTATAAATGTGTATAAAAACATAGTTACATTTATGCAGAGAGATCATTTTAGCTTTAAAATATTTTTTTCAATATTTTTCGATGCATAAATAATGATTTCACCAAACGTCACCGTTTTTGCAACAAGTTGTAAGGACGACGTTGTCTATTTGACACCTACTAGCTACGGAATATCCATCTCTGTTGCTTATTCGAAAAAAAAAAAAAGTTAAAAAATACCAAAAAGTACAATTTTTTATTTTTCTTCATTAAATGTATCAATCACGTAACGCCTTTTTCGAGGACCTACTCACCTGGCACAATTCCTTAAAAATGAAAGTAAACAAGTGATATTTGGCTATCAGTTATGTTACAGTTCTCGTGTGAGCTTAAATAGTAAAAATGTCTTGATATCCAAAGAACGGTGGGTGTAACGAATTGATGGGTGTGGTCTTTCAAAATTCGTGAAGGAATGCCAATTATCTATAAAAAAAATTTGTTTCTACTTATTTAGATAGGTAATTTAACACAGTTTTAATTTAGGATCAGCATTTTTGGTATTTTCTCGTAATTATTTTTCCTTTTATTTTTTATTCCTATTCAGGTTTTATTATTATTTTTTTTTTAAACAGCTTATATGTGTATTCTTTTTCTTCTTCTTCTTCTTCTTCTTCTTTTTTTTTTTTTTTTTTTTTTTTTCCTTCAATTAAAATTTCCTGTGCTCAAGAAACGTTAGTTTTAAAAAAGAAAATTATAAAAATGTATATAAATATACTTATTTATTACATGAATGTTAAATTATTTTAATGAAGTAATTTAATAAAGATTTTTATTCTTCTTTTAATATCAATTCTTATAGATATTATAAATAAATTTTACACGATTTTTTTTTTTTTTTTTTTTTTTTTTTTGTATGAAGTCTGTTTCAAAATACTTACTACTGAAGATTTTATAAAAAATTTAGGAATGGAAAACAATATAAAACTTAAAAAATCGAAAACTTAAACTCGATGCTGAGAGTTAATTTTAATTTTATAAAAGCTTTTTCTTTAAATATTTAGATATATTTTCATAAAAAGAAAAAAAGAAAATTTTTAAAGCTTTCTTCTCTAAGCATTATTTTTTTCTCGATTAAACATTAGTGTTGAAAAATAAGCATTCTTTTACTTTTTAAGAAATTGAGTATTAAGTTTTTTTAAATCATTTTTTACTTATTTTGCGATTATTTAATATATTAGAGTGATATACAAGAAAATTTTTGTCATGATCACCACACACTAAGTTTATTTTATTCATTTATTTATTTTTTACAAAAAATTTAATTCCTTTTTTTTTTTTTTTTTTTTTTTTTTTGCAGATGTTTACTACAGAAAGGATGATAGATAGTTTATGTTCATTTTGATATTGTTGATATAATATTTCCATTGCCATAAACGAAAAACATTTTCAGAAAGGAATAATATTTTTTCTCCATTTGAAGATTTTTTGTCAGAAAAAATACCATACAATATAATAAAAATATATTTATCTTTGTTTTTATCGGTCAGATTATTTTAAACTATTTTAATAAAATATATTTTATATATTTTTTTCTTTTAAATTTTTCAAGAACGAACGAAATTTTGAAAAATAAATAAATAAATAAAATTTTATAAAGATATGTTCCTGTCTTTTATTTTTCCATTACCTAATAAGTGAGAAAAAGTAGATAATAAAAGATATTTAATGAAAAAAAAAAAAAAAAACGTTCTTGAATACACTGCTTATTATCATTGTTATTTTCTTTCAATTAGCATCTGTTGACAGACCAAAATTTTGGATATGTTCTTCAGCAATGTTCTCTAGCGACTGTAAAAAACGATATAGGTCACGTTATACCTCTCCCCCCCCCCCCCTCCAAAAAAAAAAAAAAAAAAGTCTGAAATTTTTATTACAACTTACTCATATAAGTTAATCTTCCATATTTTCTCGATAACGCGTGAAGAAAAAATGTTTTATTCTTGTAAGTCACTGTTTTTTGCTTTCAAAGTTTCGTTATGGGAAGTTGTAACATACAAATAAGCACAGATGGCCGATTCCATGCTTGAGACTTCAGAAGTCATAAATTATTTCCCCTTCATATCTACACTGACATTTCAAGACCATTCCCAAGTTATAACAAGTTGTGAATTCGCCAGTTAATAGTCCTGAATGATCAAAGAGGTAAATTTTCAAATATATATTAAAAAATAAATAAATAAATAAATAAAAAATACCTTCATATTACAAGTTAGTGCAAGTCGTATTTTAAAATAAATAGTGCATGTATTTAGATTTCATTATTATTAAATATTTTAGAAAAAAGAAAAAAAAAAATATGTTGTGGCTACCACAATATTTCTTCTATATTTTCCTAAACGAATTCACGTAGCATAAATCTTCTATTAAAATTATTTCCATAATAAATGCAGACGATTTTCATTTTAGAGAAGTATAAAACCAACTGCAGAAAGTAAATCTATTCCATGCCTTACAGACAGTGCTAAAAAATGATTTATTTATTTATTTATTTATTTATTTTTATTTTTTTGTGAGAAATGACAAAAAAAAAAAAAAAAAAAAAAAAAAAAAAGAAAGAAAGAAAAGAAAAAAAACTTAGTTTTAAATTAATACAGATGTATGATTCAAATATCCGTTTTAAAAGTAGTTGATAAATTCTTTACAAAAAATATTCATACTGAAAATTTACAGCTTGAAGTGTTAATTCTTCCAGGTTGAAAGCGATGTTCTTACATATTTTTGTTTTTTTCATGGTTAACTTTCACTATATTATTTTTAATTTCTTTAGAAATTTCTCAGTAATTAGCCAAAAATTAATTATCACTGTGCACATTTATACGAAATTATGTCCTATATTGCCATATGAAGTATTATGAAAAAACATTATGTCAGCGCCACCTTTTGGGCGATTTTCGCGAAGAGTTGATAGACGCTAATTTATGCCAAAGTGCAACTATATATAAATTTGTGTGAAATTTTGTGCGAGCTACAGAAGAGAAGTTACAAAGATTTTGTCATACGCACACAGACATTTGAAATCACACTATGATAGATAGCTGTAAAATAAAAATTCAGATTATGGCATTATTAATTTTTAGAAAACGGAAAAATAACTTCATACTTTGGAAATAACAGTAGCTGTATGAATTGTAACAGATCAAAATCGCAAATTCTAAATACCAATGGTAAGTACCTTCATACTGAACTTAGTATGATAAAATATACATCATGCATGTATTCAGATTTTAATGTTTTTAAATATATTTAAAAACCAAAAAATAACAACAAATAACTTCATATGCGGGAAATAATACAGTATTGGATAGTTGTAAAATACAGATTCGTTATTCATAAAGAAATTTATACCACAAAAGGACGATTTCTTTTTAAACTATGAAAAATGTTCGTCTAAAAAGTAACTAAAAAATAAACTGAACCAATATGGACTTAGAAATGGTGGTGTTTATGGGATAATTTCGCAATTACATAGACGGCCGTTCCAGATATGGGTAGAATACCCACTGTGAGGGTTTTACAAAAGGGTTCTAGCCCATATTCACGCGAGTCTCGGAGAAAACTACGAAAAACTCCAAACAGCTAGAACAAGAATCGACATAGGTTCGAACCCAGCGCATCGGGTTTATTAGCCTAAAAGAGCAGATCCTCTTGGATACTGGTGGGATCTTTGAAACAAAATATGTGAAAAATAAAAATGATAGGTAAAAAAAAAAAATAAATAAATAAAATAAAATTGCGTATCACTAACTGAAAATCGGAAAACTCACCATTTTGTATGTAGATAGACGAAAATACATAATAAAACGACACCCAAAAATTCTGGAGTAACGTTTAGAAAATAACCAAATAGAAGAGATATTCTAGTTTTCTCCAGTCATTTCATTTGGTCATTTGAAGTAATGTTTTAAAACAAAGTTTACAGTGTTATGGAAAATTCATGTTTCAACTATAAATTAAAAATACTTTGAAATCAAAAATATAAAACAAATCACAGAAAAAAAAAATGCTCCAGCATTCGAAGTGAATTACTAAAATGTTTTCCAGTAATCAAATTGATAATACTTTGGTAATACTTTTACAATTATGAATGGCTAATTAAAATTTTAAATTTGTTTTTAATCTGTGGATATATAAAAATTTAAATTGTCTCAAAAAAAAAAAAAAGTGTCACTCAGGGTTAATGACAATTTAAAAAATCCGTCGGGATATTAAATATTTTAAGTTGCTCTTAAAATATAGCTACATGTGATAAGAATCAGTTTCTATCAGTCTTTTTAATCACTCTTTTATTAATTTATTGAGAATGTAAAAGTTAACTGTACCGAAATCAAAGTTTCTCTATGAGTCTTATTAATCACCCATATGTCATTTCATCGAGAATGGAGCATGAAGGACAATCCTGCTTCATTCATTCTTGTTTTCGACGTTTATTCTCATATACCATTACAAAGGATATTGTAGTGTACAAATATCATTATTTATTTACATAATCGTGATTAGTTTATTTTTATAAATATTTCCCACATGAATACAAAAATAAAAAGATAATGTAAATGATAAATCAATGATACCAAACAACGCAATTTTCCCTTTTTAATCCTTAGCTTATGTTTTTTGTAAAAGAAAATGTCTAAAAATTGTCCTTATACCAGAGGTTTAAATCCGTTGATGTATTATTTTGTCTCACACAAATAAAGTACCAAGAAAATAATGTGCTTCTGAGAAATTTGTTTTGGAGCAACGTAATCCTGAAATATGAGGGTAGAGAATTCACAGACTATTTCTCCGTGGAAGCATTAAAATTTTCTTATCTCATAATTCAGGATCGTTAAACTTTTCCCTAAGATTTGCTTTAATAAATCGCATAGTATAACGCATTCGATAACTCTTTTGCTGAAGAATTTGCTATAAATTTCTGAATTAAATAGAATATCCAAATAAACAACACAAAACAACTTTTTTTTTTTCTCTTTTCCTTTCCCCAATGTATGGTAGAGAAAGCATTATTTTGGGGTCGAATTTCCAAAACTGAGTTTTTGAAATATTTACAAGTTTCAAGACAACCTGAATATGTTTATCAAATGGTATGGTGTTAGTGTTGGGGTAAAGGCTGATTGACTTCATTTTGGTTCTAAGCCTGTGTGAAATGAATTCAGCGAGAATCTTTCTAAGGTATTACAGCACGAATTTACGCTAGTTTTTTTTTTTTTTTTTTTTTTTTTTTGGGGGGGGGGGGGGAACCAAAGAAATTTCTGAACGATTAAGTCGACGAGCATGATCTGGGATCGAACCCAGCGCTTCTCGTTTACATAGAAAGGAGAACCTCTAGGGCTACAGCTGAAAATAAGTTTCTAGCGTTTGCTCTGCGTGTGTGCAGTGAAACTTATTTTCAGCTTTACTAAAAAACAATTTTTTTCAGGAAGTACAAATTCATTATCTCTATGGTATAAGGATGTTAGTTAAAAATTTGCATAAATCGAAAAAGTAAGTCGACTATAGAGGCATACAAAACTAGTGAAATACATTGCGTTTGCGATCGAAATTTTTAGTTGGTTCATTTTAATGTCTTAAGACCACACTAAATAAAATAAAAAATTACTAATAAGAAAAACATGTTTCTCATAAACCCAAAAGCATGTTTTACAAAACATATCGTTTGAAAAAGCATTGATTATTTGCTTACAAGGCCACACAAAACAATTTGATTGGTTAGTTGTGTCACTTACGGCCGATTTGACAACACTAAGATACTTGGTCTATAGGTGGAGTACTCTCCATGGGGGTCTTTAAAAGAATTCAGATTTATTAGTATTTATATCTGGAAATTCATCATAATGCATTTTAAACGATTTTTTTTCTGTGCTAAATTCAAGAGCTGTACGTGGTGCGTACCACAGACAAAAAACATGTATATCCAAAATCAAACGAACACATCCGTTTCCACTAAACATAATTGGTGAAAGGGCTTCAGAAAATTATACTTAAAAAAAACTTTTCTGGAACTGCTTTGTCTAATGATTAATTAATTATAAAAGTGTTTTTTTTTTTTTTTTTTAATAATTTTCTTTCGTAACTATCGTGTTTCAGTTTTTGTTATTTTTAGAGACTTTTTTCAAAGAAAAGAACTGCATTTCCATCTAGCATGAGAAAAAATATTTAATTATTCACGAAGGAATCAAAACCTATTAAATTGCAAGAAGAAATCCTTAAATCTACCTTTTTCAAAACTTTAATCGGAATGGAATGATTGTAAGTAAATGTTTTCGGTTTTTATGTAAAATACGTTCTTTGAAAATAAATATTAAAAGTAACAAGAGTTTTCAAAAATTTTTAAATATAAATTTAAAGTTGCTTATCTGTATGTTACTTTTCCTGTACTTAATTACCGAATGATTGAAAAAGAAACTTATATGCTGTAAGCAGCACAAAACTTTCTCATATATCATTATGTAAAACAATGACTCGAACCAAATAACATGCAGAAAAATTTAATTATCATATCTTCTCATGATAGAGATTTTATATATGTAGTTAGGTTCAAGTTTTATGCAATAAATGTAGTACACAGTCTTTCGAAAAATTGCAAAGTAAAAATATCGTCACCTATCTATTGATATACATCCAAATTAAATTAGCACTGTTTTTCACAATTGCCATCGTGCATATTAAGTTTGGAGTACTTATGCATGATAGAAGCTGAAATACAGTCTTTCCATAAATGGGGAATATTGCAACATAGCAACCCTAAACGGTTGATATGTGCCAATATTGAATCAGCTTAGATTTTCGTAATGGCCATCTCACATCTCATCGTGCTTTGATACGCTATACAAGCTTAGACATTGCTATCCTATAAACATAAGAATTTTGCTGCTTAGCAGCGCCACTTACTTGGTACTATCTGCCAAAAATCTAATCAATGCCAATTTATATAATGAACCAATCAAATATGCAATTTTGTGAAATTCCGTTTATAGTTACACATAGACACACAAAAAAAGAGAGAAAGAGAGAGAGAGAGAGATTTTCTAAAATAATCTTGTTCTGTATTTCTCACAATTCGCAAATCAATCGAAAACTGGAAATTGAAAAATTTCCCGAAACCAATCAGAAATGTGATTTTCAGCGTTTATTAGTGACATTATGAGAAACTATCTTTCATGTTAACGTAATATTATAATTTAAATTTTCTCGGATTAATATTTAAGTCTTAAATCCTACCAAATATGCAATATATTCAACCATTTGTAACCAAATAAAGTGTAATAATGAGAATATATGTAAAAGAAAATTTGAAAAAAAAAAAAAAGAGAAGCATGGCCTAATATGATGACGTCCTTGATTAAGATATGTGGGATCAGATATCATGAATCTTTCTGACAAGCAGTTAAGGACTAGCTAAAAGAAAGACACACACATGCATATAAAAAAGGAAAGAAATTTAATACATAAATATTTTCATTCTTTCTTTTTTCTAACTAACAACATTTTGCTTAGAGGATTCAATACAGCATTTGAAAAAATACAACGTTTATGTTCTTTTTAATTAACCTAGTTTGCTTTGATAGAAATAAATCTCCAATATAGATTCTTGCTAAAGGAAATTTTACATTAAAAAAAATTCATGATATTGATATTGGACGATAATATGGAATAAAACATTGATTTTATTTCTATGTAACAAAATTATTTTTGATTAATTAGTATTTCTAGCTCAATCGGGATGTTTTATTATAAAAGTGCTAAAATTAAAAAAAAAAAAAAAAAAAAAAAAAAAAAAAAAAGTTATATGATCTGTATTATATGTCTATATGATCTGTATTTATTTAATGAAAGCAATAAGGCTTTGGTTTCTTGCGTGTTAAACTCCTATATGAAACTTCTAAAAATTTACCTAAATGAGTTTTAAATAATTATACATATTTTCTTATATATATATACTTTTAGTCTGACTTTTCTTTCTCCATAAATAAAGCCATATAGTTTGGTATTTGTCATTAATTAAAGAATATAAATTCAGTATATTTTAAATACACTTTTTTTTTTTTTGTATTCTCTAATAAATAAATAAATCTTAGTAACATAATTTTTTTTTCTTGAGGTAGAATGTAATATTTGTAATTTTGCACGCATTGTAGCAGATATGCAACGTAGAAAAGTATACACACACACACACACACAAACACATAATATATATATGTGTGTGTGTGTGTGTGTGTGATTTTTTTTTCCTTCTGTGTAAACCTCTTAGAATTAAACATAAATTTTTTGAGTCAAAATAAAAAATCATGCATTTAAGTGTTAAATTGTCATTTTTTATTACATAAATTATAAGAATATCAAGTTGTGTTTACCATACCGTAATATATATATTTTTTTTAAATAAAAAAATGCTAGAAAAAAAAAATATATATATACATATATATATATTTTAAACTCATGAAATCCGATAAATTTTAAGAAAGGGACAGAAATCCATGTAATTGAAAGATAAGTAATTTAGACAAACTCTGATAAAATGCCGAAAAATTTTAAAACGTTACACATACATATTCATTTATGTATATATATATGTGTGTGTGCGTGTGTATCCTCTGTGAAAGTGCAGAAGGATAATTGAATACACAAGTACCTTGGGCCTGAGTTTAGCGCTCTACACGAGGAGTCTTTTTAAAAGTTCCTTACCCGTTTTCCCTCAAATTTTGGCAAAAACCACGGAAAATGTCGGACGTTTAAAGATGTGTACAAATTCAGCATCACCCGTCTATCAGTTTCAAAAGCAGAAGCTGTCAGCCAGTGGTGGGGCTAAACCCTTTTAATTGATTTTTATTGAAAACTATACAGTTAAAAAAAAAAAAAAAAAAAAAAAAAAGAGTCTCTTATCAAAATAATTAAATATTTACCCTCAGGTAGTTTAATTTCAAAACATTATTGGCACATCTAGATCTTTTCATTTTTATATTTACTTTATTTGTTTATTGAAACAGTGGATTTATTATGTGCATAAATTTTATTCATAACTATTCTAATATTTTAGAGAAACAAAGAAAATTGTACGAGAGATAATCAAAAACATTTTTCATTATTCTGTCAATGTCGAATAGATAAGGAGATTTTTTATGAGAATTAAAATTAGTTTGGTTCTTTGGTAGGAATTCTGGAATATATAAACTGGACATAATCATTTGATACACAAATTTATTACAATACACACACACACATATATATATATATATATATATATATATATATATATATATATATATATAATGGTTGGTTGGTTGTGTGATTTAACTTCACCCTAGTATTGCGAAATGTGTACTTGGCGACGGTCCGGAGACATGCCATCACATTCTGATCCTCCACAATATGAAATTACAATAAGATTTAACTGGCAAAACCTGGCAAAACCAATGAGTTTCATGACAGAGACGAAAGGCTATTTTTTCTCTAGAGACAGGCAATTTAAATAAGCCAAGATAAAGAGAATAAGACTTGGAACATTATTCACATTTATTTTTAGAATAATAAAATAGATTCCATGTACAGTTTAGTTTGACTTTTTTTTTTCCCTTCCCCTCGGAAAAAAAAAAAAAAAAAAAAAAAAAAAAAAAAATTCAACGAATGATTGCAAACATGTTTCTCGAACATACAAATCTGGAAGATTAAGTTCACGATTTCGTCTAAAAATCCAAAGTAATACAACTTTCAGCGTGTAATTTTTATATTTATGACTTTACAGAATCATTAACAATCTAAGACAGTATACAATATTGCACCCGTTGCTATTAGCCTTCTACTACACACTCTATTAGTCTATGACTCAAATATGAGTCTGTGTGGTCATCAAAATGACAGCTGCATCTTGAAAATCACCATCTTTTCGTAAAAGAAAGAAAAGGGAATATTAGTATCATTCAAATTAACTCATCCAGAGTTTTGATGAAAATGTGTGATAAAACTCATTTTCTATGTCTTACAAGATTGATAATCATAAATATGTAAAAAGTTACATCACGAACGCATTTCTTAATAGCAGGTTTTAGTTTTAACCTATTCTTGTAAGGGCAACCAATCCATGTGTATTTAATTCCCTAAAAATGGTTTGCTGAAACACAAGATTTCTTGCCGAAAGCACCCTGGCGGGATTATGAAAAATCGGAATTTCTCTTTCCATGTTTTCTAAACTCTTTCGTGACTTAAGTCGGGCACGACTTTGTATTCAATTATTGAGAGCCATTAACGTCTATTTTTTCCAAATACCGTAATTCATCACCGGGTTGTTTAGTGATGGTTGGGTCAAATCGACAACGTGGTTAACACTAGCCAAGAAGAAAAGAAATTAAATCACGTATGGCGGATTGAATTACTTAA
The DNA here is from genome assembly GCA_963930645.1 of Salticus scenicus. Lineage (NCBI taxonomy): Eukaryota > Metazoa > Arthropoda > Arachnida > Araneae > Salticidae > Salticus > Salticus scenicus. The sequence goes on along the minus strand of OZ005654.1, from coordinate 111,937,801 downwards.
TTTTAATTATCAAGGTACATTTATAAAAGGTTTTCTATTAAGATATCGTGCTGTCTCTATATTTCTTTTCTCTTTAAATAATCGATGTTAAAGTAATGCGTAACTAAATTTCAGCATTACAGAAGAAGTTTTTGTTGTTACATTTGGCGAACCATTAGAGATGGTGTTATTTATAATATGGGGATTACAGAGTCAAATTCTTATTGTTTTTATGAGGGATGGGCATCACGCTGCTACCATTTGGCTAATCAGAATCCGCAATTATTTTAATAATTTTGTTTATGAGAAAAAGATTGATTTATGAATAAAGAAGCTCATTTAAACGTGAGCCAGATCCAGACCTATCTATCAGCTTCTTCATGACCAGAAGAAACAATTAAGTTTGAATTTAAGTAGATCGTACAGTTAATTATAAATACATATATTTCTTGTCAGTATTTTTAAGTACGCTATTCAAAATGATAATGAACATAAAGACTACGTAATTAAAAGTAAGCTATACTTGTATCTACGTTATTTTTTTTTCTGAGATCGTTTCAAATTTGGAAAGGATATATTCATCTTGCAATAGCAAATTATTTGAAGTTTTTTATTTATTTTTATATATTACATATAATAATGTATGTTTGAACTCTAACCTAATGAAATTCGCCATCCAAATAAGGTTTGATTAATCTATTATAAAGTTTTTTTTTTCCTTTTAATTGAATACACATTTTCACCTTCTAGAAGTTCAAAAATTCAAATATAACAATGTTAGCGATTTTTTTAAAATGAGGGATATTCTACGAAATTTTAATTCTTATTTAAAATATTAACTTTAATACTTTTTACTATAATAGTACGAATCCCCCAAAAATACTTTAGCAGCTTGAAATAAAATATAAGACTATGCTATCTTTTAAAGTAATCGAAATTATACGAATAGTAATAAAGCCTTTAATTTTTCAAACATAAAAATAGCTTTAAACTTTAAACTTTTTGGTAGTTGATTTCGAGATTCACAAAATGTCATCATGTAAGTCAATTGAGATTTCCATAACACATATTGTATCTAGAACTAATTCGTCAAATATAAATTAAGCTATTAAGATTCATAACAGTTTTGAATAAGGGATATATAAAATGAACAGACCATAACGTAAAGTATTTATAATTTGAACTGTAATACATTGATCGTATGTTTAAGCTTTCTACAATACATAATATTTTTTATGTTAGTACCTTCGTACTTTTGACAGGATATCATATAAATGTAATCATGCGACCTCATTAAATATAAAAATGTATTACAATTTATATATTTAAAGTTTATTATGTATTTTCTTTTGAAAATTACTAAACTCATTTCAAATATGGCTATTTGACACATAGTTGATTATAAATATGTAAAATATAAAATCAACTTTTTTTAATGTTCGAGACATTTTTATTGTAAACACACATATCTTCACCCAATTAAATTTAAACAATAATGAACATATTACATAATTAGCTGTGTAAGTAAACACTACAAATTGCAGGGGGAAAAATGCACCAGTTGTTTTAGGTCATAACAAAAGAGCACGATTCTTCATCAAGTGAAACAATTAGGCACGAGGACATTATGCAAGTAACAAGGTGCACTCACATCTATTAAGAAATTTAAAATAATATTATAGCTTTAAAAAATTAAAGAACACGCTTTTATAGAAATGTGAACTAAAAAGCACAAAATATCTATCTTAGTATTAAAATGCAGGGTAAGATAAAATTGTGTGAGTGACACACCATAATATTTACATACATTTAAATCTTTAAAATAATTTAGAATGAAACAAAACCATTTCTAAAAAATATCCCCTGACTGGGCTCGAATGTTAGACCTTTAGGTTCGTAGCGCGGAGCTTTACCTCACAGCCACAGCGTTCACGCAGGGAAAGTCTTTTTTTATAATATAGATTTTTTGTTTGCTCCTAGAGCAGTTACAAACATACATATATGTGAAGCTAATAAAAGCGTGTTAATGACCTGTGCATATGTCTTCACGTAGAACGTACATATATTTATAGTTCAGATTAGTGATGCTATCTACCGAACACAGACGGAATAAAAGTTAATCGATAAAACAAGGAAAACGTATTAAAAATTAGTTGTATAAAAATATTAAATGTTAGTTTTCATTGTGGAAATAGTGGACGTGGGGGGTTTAAGGTACTATATTTATGTACTCGTTCATAGTATTTAAAACTGTAGCATGTACCTACATATTTAATAAACAAAAGTTTTCGTAATTAGAACATTCGAAAATTTTTTCGAATTTATGAATTGTATAGTATTTAATACGTTAAAAGTAGATTATATATACATTTACATCCTATATTTAAGTATTAGTTTTTAGATAAAAGAGCACTTATCATAAGTAATTCTTATTATAAAGCCTGATTGAGTAGTTTTTTTCTGAACTCACTTCTAGTATGAAAAATATGTAACATATCATACACATAAAATTTTATAAAATCCTTTAAATGTTTTATTTAAATTAAAAACTCATAATCAGTATTATAAACAAGATATGTTGGGCATAAAAACACATGAAATCCTTTAAAATGCTTCCTGAAATTAGAAATCCCATTTCAAGTATTAAAAATATGTATAAAGTTTTATAGAATTCTTTAAAAAGTTTCCTTAAATTCAAAAACCCATTTCCAGTTCTGAAACTTATAGATATCTTACACAAGAAATTTTATGAATTTCTTTAAAAGTTTCTTTAAATTCAAAATCTTATTTCTAGTATTAAGAAAATAACACATATTTACGCAAAAAAAAAAAAAAAATTCTTTAAAATATTTCCTCAAATCCAAAAAATCTATTACTAGTATTAAAAAATATAACATGTGTTTCGTATAAAAAATTATGAAACATTTTAAAAGTTTCCTTATATTCAAAAACTCATTATCAGTACTAAAAATAACATAATATCACATATAAAAAAATATGAAATAATTTTAAAAGTTTCCTTAGATTCAAAAACTCATTATTAGTTCTAAAAAATACCATAATATCACGTATAAAAATATATGAAACCCTTTAAAAGTTTCCTTATACTCAAAAACTCATTATCAGTACTAAAAATAACAAAGTCACGTATAAAAAAATTATGAAATCCATTAAAAGTTTTCTTACATTCAAAAATCCATTTCCAGTTTTCAGACATATAACATATCCTATGTATAATTTTTTAAAAATCCTTTAAACGTTTCAATAAATTCAAAAAGCTACTTCCAGCATTAAAGATATAACATGATTCTATTAAATTCTATAAAAGTTTACATAGTTTCAAGACATTCACTTATAATAAATTAAAAAGAGTTAAAAATTTAGACAATATTAGAAATAAAGTGATAACAGTTAACAAAATGTAAAAAGAAATCATAATTTTAAGATCTATAATTTACAATTTTCACGTACATTAAATTAACACTTAACAAATCGTAAACTAGTTTGGAATTTACGCATTTCGTGAAAAAGTTAATTTTTATTTCAATCTTATCAATTTAATTAATTCATAACCACTAATAAGGGCTTTTAATCTGAATGTTAACTGTTGTTAGCAATATATATGGAGAAGAATGTTGGCTAAACTTTGCAATTTGGTGCGGTAGATTTTGTTTCTTTTAAAGGAAATATCCGTACTGATAAGTATAAAGGATTTAAGTCCATATTCTTGATTTTTCAGGAGACGAAAAATAAAGTTAAACCAACTAAAAACTAATGAGCAGAATCGATCAGGAAAAAGGAATTACGTTGGTTTATACGCTTTATACCATTCAGTGATTGTCAATCTTCATTTAATAAAGGGAAAATTTGAATTAAATATTTTATACAAAAAATTAATGCTAAATTTCTGACTTGAATTTTTTTTTACTAATGGATTTTCTCAAAGACTAAATGACATGGATTTAAATCCTTTATACCAATCGATAGAGAATTTGTTTCTGAGTCTGACTATGTACGTAACTCAAAATCGACATTTTTGGACTTAAATCCTTTATACTTATCAGTACAGATATGTCAGCAAACGGTACCACAATCGATTGCAAAGTTTTGCCAATATTTTATGTTAAACATTTGATACTGCAGAAAAAATTAATCATGGATATGAAGTACAATAAAGTATATAAAATACAAACACAATTATACACAGCATTAAAGACGAAGATGTTTTTATTTGTAATTCTATTTCGTATAAATTTTTGTTGAATATGAATTTTAAAATATTCTGCTTACCTTGAGTATTCTTGAAACAAATTCAATAAGTTTAGTTCCTCGATTTCATTCCTTTGACAATACTCCTTGTAAAGAATACTTTATAAAAATTCTTTTGTGAGAACATACATAGGATTTGTGTAAACAAAACTATTCTCTACGTAAAGAGAATTTTTCAAAAGTTAAAAACTCAAAACTATTTTGTGATGTTGAGTTGAGAAGTTTCATTTTCAAATGTAACTATAGTGAAACAGGAATAAAAAGACCTGAAGCTTTGAGTCAGTTTAGCGTAAAATAATGTATTCGAATAAATTCATTGTTTTGAGATTTTATGGAGAAAAATAATCTTTCTTTTTTTGTTGCTGTTGTTATTGTTGATAGATGTTAAACGTTCTTTCTGAACGTTTAGTTGTTCCCACCCAATGTTCTCCACGTTTCCATCCAAATTATACCTCTGCGGTCACCGAAGCGGGGGAGCCATTCCTTCCTTGGAGGATCAAAATTGTGATGGCATGTGTACGGACCATCCTTAGGGGTGCGTGTAAGACCGGCAGCAACTACCCACAGTGCAGTACCAGTGCGACGTTAAACCCGATTTACAGTCGGTAACAAAAGTGTCCGAACTCTAGCAAAAATTCCTATGTAAAAAAGTACACTTCATACGGTTTTATTGAATAATTCCTTATCGAATCATGTTCTTAGACTGACTAAGAATAGGATTCGACAAGGATTTATTTAACAAAACCGTATGAAGTGTACTTTTTTATACATAGGAATTTTTGCTAGTGTTCGGACACTTTTGTTACCGACTGTAACTTCCGATCGATTGACGCAATTGATCCATTTGATCCATGGCTTGGTCGAGGATGTACTGAATGATTTGGCTACAACGCCTAGAATTCTTAGAGTGGAAAGCGACCAGCAAATCAGTGCCTTAAAAATTAAGCCTCTCATCACAGATCAGTGAGATTGAGTTTATTGCTTAAAAAACTCCCTATTGGTTAATTATGTTCTTAGATCACGTGTTCGAGCAAACTAAACTGGAAAACGCGAATCAGTTTTTCGATTTGAGCAAAAAATTCAATCGCAGCGCCATCTGGAAAACTTATTTTTTTTTGCAGTATTTTAAGCATTCGAACATAATCGCTTGTCACACTGAATGTTCTAGGCGCTGTAATTTGGCTCACCTTTTTGTGAAGTAATGTAATGGGTGATAGAGCAGCGCCAATCATGATTGTTTAAGCTGTGCAATGTCAATGAGCCCCTCTTTGCAGGTTAAAATCGCTCAAAACTGCTGCATAGTGGTGAGCGGCCTCCTTCCGTCTTTGAATATTTCAATCAGATTTTCATCCTAATGAGCACTGGATCAATAACGTGACCCAGTGTCCTAAGAAACTTCTTTGAGCATTCTGATCCATGGTCGATCTGATTGGTCCATTCCATGAGCTATACTAATAACTTAGGATCTAAATCATACAGATGGGTCGTAGATCAAGGCACTTACTGAATGCGCTCTACAGAAAATATCACAATTTTTCCTTAGCAGAACTGAATTGCACATTGAGTAGATTTATTGCACGTTAAAGTCACTTAACACTTTTTCTAGCAAAACTAATCAGCACAAACGTCTGTAAACAATTTGCAATATCCAAGTGAGATAGTGAATGGGTTTTACGTCGCACTAGTGCTACACTACGGGAAATTAGAGACGGGCTGGGACTTACCCCTAAAGATTGTTCGGAGACATGCCATTGTCAATCCGATCTTTGTTATTTCGATCCTCCAAGGAGGGGATAGCTCCGTCGCTTCAGCGTAATATTCGAAAAAAAAAAATGAAACTTACATTTAAATTGCCTCTTTAAAAATTAAAAATTCAAATGTCTTAAAGTTACAATAGGTCAATAATGCGATGACCAGATTACTATATTGAAGGTTATTTTATTTATATTATATATATATATATATATATATATATATATATATATATGTGTGTGTGTGTGTGTGTGTGTGTATTTATTATTAACATATATATAAGCATAACTCGAAGTACGGTGGTAAATTTTTGTCGAGATGCAGATATATAGCACTTGATATCATTACAACACGAAAAATTGGCAAAACAACCAGGTCCTCTCTCGCATTTGACGCATTCTCCTACGCTAGGCTGACCAGATCAAAGTACCTTTATAATAGAGAAGCATTAAAAATTGCTACAATTATCAAATTATGGATGTATTTTTTCATTCCTAATAAATAAGGACTAAAAATAAAGTGTTATTGATTAATAATTTAGTTTCTACAATTTTTTAAAACTTAGAAAAATGCTTTTAACAACAAAAAAAAAAAAAAAAAAAAAAGGCGTCCCCATTTGTCTTCAGTAAATGGGGACGTTTGGTCAGTATATCCTACGCACGTAAGCGATTAGCGAAATGGTGAAGTGACCACTCGGCCACGGATGGCCCAATATGGTGGTTGGGTTTTACGTCGCACTAATGCTGCGCAGATGGGCAATTGGCGACGGTCTGGGACACACCTCTAGAGGTGGTCCGGAGACATGCCATCACAATTTTGATCCTCTGCGGAAGGGATGGCTCTCCCGCTTTGGTGACCCCCAGAGGTATAATTTTTGATGGGAACATGGAGGACTTTGCGGCCACGACAGATTTTACGTGCACCAGCCACCATTAGTGTACACGACGGTCTTTGGCCGGCTCGAGTACCGAACCCGCAATCTTCCGATTACGAGGCCGGCGCTCTACCGACTGGGCTACCGCGGCCCCCCAATATGGAGAATTAATTTTGAATTTGGTAAATACTATGAGAGAAATGGGGTATGTAAGTGAAAGAGTGTATTTTACGTTACACTCGTGATACGCTATAGGCAATGGACAACTGTGTGGGATTCCCCCCTAAGGGTGGTCCAACTACCGCAGTTTTTATTGATAACATATTCATCAGATTTGGATGCTTGACTCTCGAAGCCCGCTTGTAAATCTTTGTCAAATAAAGACAGATAGCACATGACAGAATTACAGTACGAAGAATTGGAAAAACACCCAGGGTCAGCGCGGGAATCGAACCCGCTCTCCCACGCTCGAAGGCGATTAGCACTGTGGTGACATAGCCACTCGGCCACGGAGGGCCCCAAAGTTGTAATACTTAAAACACTACTGGAAAATTAAAGTCTTCCCAGGTAGCGCTGCGATCAAAATCCTTGCTCATATCGTAAACATTGCATGAGAGTGTTGAATCGTTACTAATTGCCTAGTGCATAGTTATAGGGTGACATTAAACCCACTCCCCTCTACCCCACTCTTTATCTATGGTAATAAATTAAGGTTGCACTAGATCAGCAAAATAAAATGATGGGGAGGATTTTGAACTCCTGAAGGTGATTTGTGAACATGCCGTTGCAATTTTCATCCCCCACAAAGAAAATGACTCCCCGCATTTGTAACCAAATAACCTGGAAGCAAATTACTCACAATCTAATCGATAAACTCCCAAAGAGAGAAAGAACCACTCTGAAATTCTGACGCAAGTTAATACAGCTTGATTTTAGTATTTTATTGGAAATTGGACTTAACCAGCAAATTATTTGTAGGATTTTATCATTCATACATAAATTAAATGTTTCAGGTTGTTTAGGTTCAATGTTATACAAAAGTTACGCAGTGCCCTGTTGAGGACAGCTGGGGTTTACCTCTAGAGTTGGCTCGTTACATTTTATCAGAAATTTAATATTCCGCGGAGGGGGTAACTCTCGTGCTTAATTAACAGCCAAAGATTTTAATTTTACAGATTTTGGTAGACGTTGGAGCTTAGATGGATTTTATATGCTCCAACCAACATTTGTAAAGGAAGGTTTTGGATGGTTGGTGTATCCAATCTGCTATCTTCTGATTACGAGATTGATACTCTGTCAACTTGGCTATCGAGAACATGAGACACAAATGTAGATGATTGTTTAGTATGATGATTTTAAACAATTAACAATTGATGATTTCATGATTGTTTCAGGAGAAGATGTTGACAGAAAAAATATTCTAGAAAATATTTTACCTTTTAACTGGCCTTCTGGCCTAGTTGGCGGGAAGCTGAATTCGAGAATAGCTGTTGCCGGATTCGAATCCTACATGTTTGAGGTTGAGGATAAGTGGTTTGTACGTAACAATAATGCTACTTTATGGGCAGTAGACGAGGGTCTGGGTACTGTGCCTAGAGTATAAAGTGTGGCAAGCGCTTATGATCGAAGGCTTAAAACACTACTAAAAAAAATAAGTTTTCTAGATGGCGCTGCGATAAAATATTTTGCTCAAATCGAAAAGCTGATTGGGTTTTCTCAGTTTCGTCTATTCAATCACGTGGTCTAAGCACATAGTTATCCAATAGGGAGTTTTTCAAGCAATAAACGAAATCGCGCTGACCTCTGATGAGAGGCTATTTTTTAAGGCGCTGATATGCTGGCCGTGAGTAACTTCCTCACACTAGGCGCTATAGTTTAGGATTCACCTTAAAGGGTGGTCCAAAATAAAGGCATGGATAATTGTTTTGTTCTTGTATGTTTGTAATATATATATATATATATAACCTGTGTGATTTGATTTATTCAAGATATAATCGATTCTCTAGGCAAGCATATATCTCAGTTCTTATAAACAAATAACCAAAACAACAATAACAACAACAACAAAAAAAAAAAAAAAAAAAAAAAAAAATGGGGGCTTTAAGTAAATTAAAATGATTTATTAGCTTCTTTTTTTCTTCTTTTTTTTCTATGTGAAATAATAAGAATAATATCTATATCTAAATATTACATTTACTGTTTAATAAATTTCTGCTTCATTTCAAATTTTATTATTTTTAAAGTACACAACCTGATATTGTATTATTTAGAACGACAATAAAAAAAAATAGTTACTGTTTTTAAATGACTGCTTCTTCACACCCCCCAGTTTTCCTTTCAGAGTTATAGCAATCAAATATTAAACAAAAGGTAATTAAAGATAAAAGATAAATGATCAAATTCCCGTAAATTTTGCTGCTCAAGAGCATGCAATGAAACTGTAAATTGGTTATAAAAGATAATAACAATCCTACTTCATGTCCAAGAAAAATTACTTGTTCGTGCATTATACAATTATCTCACTAAGATGGCTGCAAACGACAGCTTTATAAACATTCGGCGAACTTAAATCATTAGTCTACTATGAAAAACGATTGTCTACAATAGAAGAGATTGTTGTCAACGCCCAAATACTCCACCCCCATGATTTAACGTTTTCTTAATTTCATATCGGGTTTGCAAAAAACTATTATTAAGCCATGCTGACATCTTGGAATCGATGTCAGTAAAAAAACTGCAGTTAAAAACATATTTTATTGTCTGTTCTCATTAACTTTTCTAGAGTTTTTGCTTTCTGTGGCAATATTTTAGCAGTATATATTTATTATGTTTACAGATTTGTGATTAATTGTATAAAGAAAATTTGCAAATTCTGTTCTCAAATAGTGTACACGTATTTTACTTTGTTCTATTATGCATTCTGTTTAAAGTTAAGATTAAAAGATTATAACATGGCTTCGGGTCAAACAGTCATAATCTGATAATACTGATCCTATAATTTTGAGAAGTCATATATTTATATGTGTATAAATGAGAACAAAATATTAATAATATTAATTCCTTCCTACTTGCTCCCGTGAAAATGACGGGGCGAGTTTTCATTCTCTATTTCCCGTGCCTGTGATATTTCCGGACTGGAGAGTTCAAAAGTAATACACTGAAAAGGTTTTAAAACAAACCATTTCTAATACCCGGAAAATATTTTATTTGTTATTCCACACTCTAGATGGAAGTAGCAGACGATTTAATATATAATTGGAGATAGTAGGTTTATTTTAAATTGTCAACATTATCGAATTTTAAATAATTGTAATACTTAGTTTGTAATTATAGTTCTGTTACGTTTTTGAATGCACGTGATCTTGTGCTTTATGGTAAATTATTATTATTATTATTTTTAATATTGTGTACAGAATGTAGTCAAAATCAAAAAATGGCTCCAACTCTAATTTTAGTACAAATGCATCTGATAGTGATTCGGATATAAGTAATATTTATGATAGTTTGGAGAGTGAAACAGAGAACAGTGTATTATACATATAGTTTTGTATTATAACGTTATTATTGTTTTCATAAAAATCCTGTTTTAACGTTTAAAACACATATCTTTTATTTTTTCTACTTACTGGAAAACTAACATTCAGTCATTATAACCCTGATTATATTAGTTTTTCTGCAAAATTAAATTTTCTTGATTTCAAGCTAAAAAGAATTCCAAAAATTAAAAATGAATACAAATATTGTTCATACACTTTATTTTATAGAATTTTCTTGAATAAAAAAATAGACACTTTTTTTTTTTTTACTGTTTTCAGGAAAATTATAAGATCTTTAAGGATATAATATACGATCATTTTTTTTTCTTTTTACAGCATCTATTCAACAATTTTCTTCCTCTTAATTATTATTGTATAAGTAATAAAATCAATATCTTTCATGAAATAAATGGGTTAAATTAATTTACATAACACTCTCGCTACCAGCATGTTTTCCCCTTTTCTAATGCTGATTGCCGGGGAATATTGTAGTGAACTCAAGCTATAGTTGCCGCAAACTTTTGATGTTTTCGCATGGATAAAAATTAGGTATAATGTTTTTTAATGTTACTCTTGTAATTATCTGAAACATGAAATGGAGATTATTCATATAATATTAGAGAATGAACCTATAACACTATCAAAAATTTAATACCCTAATAATACTATCGAAATAATACAAAAGTATTGTTTCCACAAAAATTTTTTAAATGACGTGAATTCACGTCAGCGGTAACCAGGAACAGGATCTGAAAAGACGTGAATTTACGTCAACGGCAATTAGCTATAGAAATTGAAATGACGCGAGTTCACGTCAGCAATCGCGAATGTGTTATTAATATTTCTATGTACCCATTCTAAGTAATTCTAATTAAACTATTTGTTCCTTCCCGAATAATTTTACAAGTCATTAAATATTCGTTATAATGCTCTCTTTTTCTTATTCTTTGATTGGATATTTTAGATACAATTAGACATTTAATTAGACATATTAGATTCTTTAATTAGACATATTAGATAAAATTCATTTCATATCTACAGTTGTATTGATAATGCTATTTTTTATTTATTTATTTTTTTTTTTTCTAGCTCTAGGAGTTCAACTCAATTGAAATTTAACGAACTGGGATTTTTCCATATCATATATTTTATCATTATAAAAATGAAAACTAATAATAATTATAAAATCTATTTACTTATTAGTATCCGTTCAACAATCTTCTTCCTCTTAATCAACTCTTTCTTAAATAACAATCTCAATATCATCCATCAAAATAAATGTATTAAATTTGTCTACTTAATGATATTTCTATGTACACTTTCTCCGTAAATCTTATTAAATCATTTGTCCCTCTCCAGATAATATTAACAAATCGTTAGCAGTTTTTTATAAAGTAGTTTTTCGTTATTCTAGTCAGATAAGTAAATTTCATTTTATCTCTGTAGTTGTATATTGATAATGTATAATTTTTCGCTATATCAGCTCTATTGAATTTTAACCGACCATTCTTTGTATAAAAATGAACTAACCGATTTCACATTTATCATAGTAAACGTCTTGAGAAAATCTCATCATAAGTTGGTCAATTAATTTTTAATTTTACCCTTCAACTTCCAAACATTTTTGTTTGGCGATCCCAGATGCATATGTGGCGGAAAAAGGATTGAAAACTTAGGGGTGGATGTATTCTAAAAATAACTTTCTTTCGCCATCTTTCATTTGCCATAACAACATTTAAAAGTGAATGTATTTATTGACGCTCTCTCCCTTTAATTTCTATAGAGTGTTAATGATCAGTTTATAAGGCTCCAAAGAGTTTTCCAAATAAATTTTGGGATATCAGTAAAAATTACTTAACGTAGTAGTCGATGTTATGAGCACTTTCTCTTTAAGTACACTATATTACGCGTACTTAATTTGTAGATAATATAGAAAGTACAGTCGGTAACAAAAGTCTCCGAACGCTAGCAAAAATTCCTATATAAAAAAAGTACACTTAATACAGTTTTGTTAAATAAATCCTCGTCGAATACTGTTTTTAGACTGACTAAGAACAGGATTCGACAAGGATATATTTCAGTCAGTAACAAAAGTCTCCGAACACTAGCAAAAATTCCTATATAAAAAAAGTTCACTTAATACAGATTTGTTAAATAAGTCCTTGTCGAATCCTGTTTTTAGACTGACTAAGAACAGGATTTGACAAGGATTTTTTTCACAAAACTGTATTAAGTGTATTTTTTTTTTTATATAGAAATTTTTGCTAGTGTTCGGAGACTTTTGTTACCGACTGTACACATACACACAGAGAATAACTTTTATAATCGCTTCTTTTTCCTTATAGTTAAATCTATATGTGTGTGCAGTTTTTGCTTATTTCAGACGATATACAGAGCTATACAAAATCCGCTTATTGTACAGTCGGTAACAGAAGTCTCCGAACACAAGCAAAAGTTCCTATATAAAAAGTACACTTAATACAGTTTTGTTAAATAAATCCTTGTCGAATCCTCTTTTTAGACTGACTAAGAACAGGATTCGACGAGGATTTATTTAACAAAACTGTATTAAGTGTACTTTTTTTTTACATAGGAATTTTTGCTAGTGTTAAGAGACTTATGTTACCGACTGTATATATATTTTTTATTAAGATACAGTTATAAGGATGATTTTTTAGACGTTTCTTACTCTATAGTTAAATATGTTTTTGTGTTGCACTGTAATTTTGAGATAATATACAAAGTAATTCAAAAGAAATAAATTTTTATTTAAAAGTGAAAGTATAAAGGATTCATTCTACATAAACGAAGCTATAAAAGATTTCTTTCCATAGTTAGAAAGAAAAATGCTTTAAGATGTTATCACGGAAGTAAAACCCACTGGATAAAATGAGATCTGACGAGTAAGTACGGTTGAAAAATGTTTAATAACCTATGCAGATTGTTTAATTTTTCTTTCTTGATTAGAATGAAACTGCTATCTCTATTTTCAATCTATAAATGTTGAAATTACAAGATTTTATTTTTTGTTTTGTATAATCATTTCTGTTATAATTTCTGAGTCAATTACCTTAATTATTCCATATTTAATGAATCATATGGTGTAAAGATATCTCACCAAGCAGTTTTAAAAACTTATGCAATTTTTCTGTTTCAATTAAAATAAAACTAGCATGTGGTGACCATCACAAAGACTTTTTTTTATATTATTCTATATTTTTACCTATATAGTTTCTCACAATAAGGCTTTTACCTATGCAGTTTAGTACAATTTTAAGATTCTTAGATATAGCCCTCTGAAAAATCATAGTTTGTGATTAACAGCAGCGCTACCTGTCGTCCAATATACATATAAATTAAATAAGTACAGATTTTTTTTTTTTTTTAATGATATTCATATAAAATTCGGTGGCCGTGCAGTTATATGTCATAGAAACTGAGATATTGTTTTTCCAAATCGGGTTAAAATTGCAGCATAGCAATGCAAAATGTCGGCTAATATATGTACACAGTTTGATTTAACATTGAATGATGACCTCGTGAATATCACGTTTTGTGCACTTGTGCATAATATAAGCTGAGGTATAGACTTCCTGTAATTGGAAAATATTTGCCGTATAGCAGCGTCACCTGCCGGGCAATATATGCCAAATTCTTATCAGCATAAATTTAAGTTCAGGTTCAAATAAATATGAAGTTTTGTAGAAATCCATTCCTTGTTTTGTAAGACACCGAACCTCAAAAATTTTGCTAACACACACGGATAGGCTAAAGTTGTCAAGTCGTATTTAGGATAACGCAAAACCTATAAATCCTCCGAAAATCAAAATTCTAAATTTACCATTAATGTAGAATATGTTTTCTCTCGTGTATTGAAGAAAATAAAGAATATGATTATATGAGAAATTGTGGGCACATTATTGTTTAAATAAAATACTTTTTAATTTTTTATAACAAGTTCTTTAATTTCTCATCCTTCTTTTTTATTTTCCAAGTCTTAAATAAGTAACTAGAAGTAATTTCTTTCTTCATACACATTTGATCTGAAAATAAACCATAATAAAAACAGCGCAGTTTGTAAATCAAGAGAAAGAATTTTAGCTTGAAAATAAATTTCTAACCCCTTAGAAAAACGCCCATTTCTCTAACATTACAACAGCTTATCGTTTAGACACATGAAACGTCTGAGTTCTGCGAATTTATGGCACCTACAAACACATGGGCCATGTTTTGAAAGTTTTAAATTAACACTCGAGGTGGAAAGCATGTTTGAAAAAGAAGAAAAAAAAAAAAAAAAGAGAGAGAGAGAGAGAGAGAGAGGAAAAGAAATAAGATGAAAACATGGTATCTTGACCTCGAGGGAGCCATTTGAATTTACATTCACTCCAAAGCATGGAAATTGGCAAGGTCGGGTAGAAAAAAAACTTCCTGAGTTTTTTTATTCTTTTTTAATAATGTTATCTATGATTAAAAGTGTAACATTGGTAACTTAGATACTATAGTTACTACAATTTTTAAGTACTGCATAGTGTAAGAAAGACAGTTTTTGATGTTGAAGTTTTCGTTATATGGATGAACAAACATTTTACAATAATTTTTTTTTCTCTTTTTTTATTGGCAAATAGGGGGAATTTCTGATTCTTTATGACCTGAGTATTGTGTATGTTTTCAGTTTTTTTTTAAAATCTATATTGGTTTCTATAGGTAAATTTGCGTTTGATATTATGTATTTCTTGTTTACAGTCTTGCAATCAACATGATATATATTTATATAATTTGAAAAAAAAAAAGTATGTGTGTACTTACTACTTATAAAAAGGTGCCATTTTAATCAAAATTTTGTTAACTTTATTTTTAGGAATAGCACTTTTTCGGTCAATAAAATTATTTTCTAATTTTCTTTGAAGAATCATTTTTTTTGTAATACATAAGACAACATAGTTTTACATCTAAAATTTAAAATATAAATGTTATATATATTCGTCTTCTTCTTCTTCTTCTTTTTTTAATCTAATTTTTAAATTAAATAACATCATTAAAATTTACAGAGAAAAAAAAATATCCAAACTAACTATTTTGTTTCTTCAATGTCTTAAAATGTACTTTAGTTACTATGAAATATTTACCAAATTCAATACATATTTATTACTTTTGAAAAGTACCAAAGAAATTCTACATTATTAATACTTTAAATAGATAATAAAATAAGTGTTATATAGTTTCATAAATTTTAATTATTTATTGTAATTTCAGGTAAAAAATGTGAAAAAAAATCTTGATAAATATGTAGCTTTGAGCTACTGTAAGCATTGAAGCATGAAATAGTCTTTACGAACCTTTAAATTCTAACTTAATAAAACTTAAGTAAATTAACGTCCATATAATTGGGGATCTTAAACTGATAAAGATCTCGCATTGTTGTCACTATTTGTGAAAAATTTATAACTTAATAAGTTTATATCTTGATCAGCATAAAAGTGAAAAATTTCATCATAAAGCAAGTTAATTTGATAACTCATTTATTTTCCCTTGAAATGAATAAACTTAGAGGCATATTTTTCAAAAGGAATCATGTCTGCAAAAACTGAATGTATAATTAAATTGTATTGAAACTCATTAAAGTATAAAGAAGAAATATTTATCTGCTTTTAATTATTTAATTTAAAATTTCCTGTTACAAGTTTTGTACTTGAGTGTAAGATAATTTTTCTCCGCTTAAACTCTGAATTTCGTAAAATTTAATTATAAATTAACTCATCAAAAATTAAATCTCCTGTGATTTTATATAGACAAATTTTAATTTTGTAGATTTACATATGCCATGAATTATTTTCGTTTTTTATTCCTTTTGTCTTTTTTTTTTTTCATTCTGTAATCAGTTTGGTAGTTTTAAGAAATACTATTCATTTCAGAAATCAAATTTTATACTAATTAACTATTAAAAATATTTAGGATGAGTAAAAAGTAATTCAAAACTAAAAATATATTTCATCATAAAATTAACACGATAGTTATAACGTCTATACAATGCTGTATGAAAACAATATAAGTTATCTAATAATAATAAATGATATTTTTTAAGTAAACCATTCCAGGCAAAAAAACTGCTACATATAGGTTGTAGTGTTTTCTAGAAAGAACTTTATGACGTACACTGTTGAAAATTTTCGTTCGAGGTTGAACCAAAATTTGTAACTACGTTGCTGCAACGTAAGAGTTTGAACCAAAACTTGGTACAACAGTAGATGCAACCATACGGTAGTGAAAACTTATACCATAATCTGGTGATACTTGTTGAAAAAATGCACCAAATCATTGTAAATGATTTTATCAACATATGGTTGCAAATATTGTAGTACCAAGTTTAGGTTTAAACAAGTACCAAATCATGGTAAAAAGTTTCACTATGTTTTGGTTGCAGCTACTGGAGTACCATGATTTGGTTTTAACCTAGCACAAAATTGTTAATAATGTACTGAAATGAAACTGAAATATCAACTTTAGTCAAGTGAAATTTTGTAGATTAAGCTAAAACAATCTACTAGATTTTGTAATATGTTTAACATTTAATATGCAGTGAAATGCTATGATGATAATATTTTATTATATAGCATTAAAAATAAAAACATCTCACCAAAGGGATAGTTATGAGAAAAATTAAAAATACTTGTTGATGGATGCACTTGACTGATCTTGAAATCTTGTGAATATTTTCTTTATATTAATAACATGACGCATATCACAAATTTTTATTAAGGAAAATTTCATTGATTAAGTGAAAACAATCTGGTATATTTTATATCTTTTTTAACATTTAGCCATGCTGTGAAATGTTGTAATGTTAATACCTTATTATTTAGAATTAAATATAAAGATCTCACCTAAGAGTTCGGCTAATAGTTACAGAAGTTTGCTGGCGAATGTATTTGCCTGATCTTAAAAGCTTGCTAATCTTTGTTTTATATTGCTAGTTCTATGCATTTTATCATATCTGGTTATATGAAAATTTATACGTTTTATATTTGAGAAATTCGTTGACTAAAGCATATTTTATGAAACAGACACGTTACACTTAGTATATTAAACAAAGTAAAGCGATAGCCACGTTAAAAGCAACAAAATAATTAAGTAAAGTTAGCATATTGTAATTTTGGAAACATTTAACATTTCGTCATCACTACAAAATAGTTACAAGTACTTTACATCTAAATATGTAAAGGAAGCCGATGCTAGGGGCAAATTAAAAGCCAAATGAATTATTATAATTTAGAAGATTTAGTCAATAGGATACTGATAAATAGTTGCTATGGGAACTGTAGGTTGAAATTTAAGAAAATGTGATATTCACACATTCTTTAACCCGTTAACGTCCGAATTAATTTTGCAAAATATTAATAGCTGATTATTTCACTTCTAAATTAATATAGACAACTGAGAGTAAAATACATTAACTTAAACAATTCTTCTCATAGTTTTAAATTTAAAGCCTATCCTCATTTATTGACAATTAGTGCTCTAGCGAGAAAACTTCGAGGTAGAAAAACTTTGAGATAATAGATTAATTTCCTGTTATGTGTTGACAAAGATCTCGAAAGTAAAGTAATATAATATATAATATTATTCAACTTGATTTAAGTTACTATACCTGCGCAAAAAGCAAATACATGTGCAACGAATGAAAATTCATAAAATGACTATCCAAATTATGAAATAATATTTAATAGTAGACACATAAAACTTCCAGAGATCGTTTAGAGTGACGCTATAAACTGTCACTAAAAAGCAGAAATCATTCCAAGAAACCAGAAAAAATATACGTGCCATTTTATTAGCTGTCCTCAAATGATGAGACTGGGTGCTAACGGGTTAATAAAATAATGAACAGGTAATTTATAATACGAATTAATGTTTAGCTAGGTTTGTTTAGGTGTTAGTTAAAACGAATAATAATGAAAACTGATTTTTATACGTAATAATTTTTCAACAATTTATTTATTTATTTATTTTAACTGAAATATATCTGTACTGATAAGTATAAAGGATTTAAGTCCATATTCTTAATTTTTCAGCAGACGAAAAAGAAAGTTAAACTAACTAAAAACTAATCAGACGAATCGATTGGAAAAGGGGATTATGTTCATTTATAGCCTTTATACCATTCAGTGATTGTCAACCTTCATTTAATAAAGGGAAAAAATTGAATTAAATATTTTATACCAAAGATTAATGCTAAATTTCTGATTTTAATCTTTTTTAACAATGGATTTTATTAAAGACTAAATGATGTTGCCTTAAATCCTTTATACCAATCAATAGATAATTTTTTTCTGAGTCTGACTATGTACTTTACTCAAAATCGACATTTTTGGACTTAAATCCTTTATACTTATCAGTACAGATATATAAATATATATTTATATATATGTTCATATATAAAAGTATTTTTACTCCATTAAACAGCATTTTTCATTTTTCTAATACAGCTAAGAACAGTAAACGAAATGTAGAGCATAGACTAAAAATAAATAAATAAATAAATAAATAAAAATAATTACAAGAGTGGTGTTAGAAAACATAACTATTTGTGAAGAGCTACAGAGACGATGAAGATAGAGGAAATTTATTTTAGGATTTTTTTTTTCATCTAAAAAGCTAATGAGACATGAGATGTAGATGCGACGACAGACTAGATGTGAAGTTTGGCGACGAAGTACCACCCTTTTATTTCTTGTCGACACTGTTTTTGAAACACATAATGACTGCTGTGTAAACAAGTCGTAGACAGCGGCATAAATTGCGGACGGATCTGATTCCTTTAAACAGAAACATTCTACGTTTAATTTAAGTTAGATGTTATTCGTTGAAAAATATATGTACTAGTAGTTATTTGAAATTTGTTTGTTATGACGGAAGGATATTTGTTTATAGGTTGCGTAGAAGGATATTAGGAGATAGTAAGATTTCTTTATGCTTTAGAAGCCACACTTTTTTTTTTAATTAACATTATACGTCTGCATGAGAGATGCTAAAAAAGAACACTACTTTTTATGGGTGTTTATTTACACACACACACGTATATACAGTCGATAACAAAAATCTCCGAACACTAGCAAAAATTCCTACATAAAAAAGTACACTTAATGTACAGTTTTGTTAAATAAATCCTTGTCGAATCCTGTTTTTAGACTGACTAAGAACAGGATACGACAAGGATTTATTTAACAAAACTGTATTAAGTGTACTTTTTTTATATAGGAATTTTTGCTAGAGTTCGGAGACTTTTGTTACGGAATAGGAATTAGCTATACAGTTTTACAAAATCTTGCATGTGCTGATAGAAATGCAAGTTTCCTGATGAGTACATTTCTATTTTTCAGCATTTAAAATTCCAATTTTCAATTCATGAATTTCATTTTTATTTTTTTTCCATTGAACGGAACTCTTTGGTGATTTTATCCTTCCTCTTTTCTCTCCTCTTTCCTTGACTGTTACTAATAATTCATAGCTTTTACAAATTTTCTCATCGTTAGGCTTATGTGTTATGTTTGTGTCATTTCTCTTCTGTGTAAGTACTTTAATTTGTTTTTACTAATAATTGGTACTCAAATTAAATTAATACTGTCACTAATTTTAATCGAAATAAATCTTAATTAAAATTTGTTTTATGTTGGTATCTTCATCTATCTTTTGTCTGTTGAGTGTTACAATGGTACCAAACAATTCAAATTATATATATATATATATATATATATATATATATATATATATGTTAATTTTTTTTCATACAAAGCATGATCGCAACGCAAGTAATTGAACCACTAGATGGCACTTCAGGTTGAACATTCTCACACTTGTGACCACTATTTTTCTTTTTCTTTTCTTTCATTTTTTCTTTCCCATGCTATTTTCTATAGATTCTTTACTCCATTTTTTCCACATTCTAAAGTACATCTGCGTTTTACAATGTGAAAGAAACGGGTGAAAAAAGTAAACAATTTGTAGAAAATAGCCCAGAAAAAAGGAAAAAAAAAAATCAACGCTTACAAGACTTTTACCCCATCAAGTGCTGAATTTAAAATTTAATTGATTTATTCACAAAAATGTAAAATCGTTTTCTTAAATAAATGCAATAGATAACAATAAAAAAACAGATAACAATAAAAAAAACGGGTATTACTGTTAAAAGCAGGAAAATATCTCAGTGAAACTGGGATAAATAAATCACCGATATTTTGTTGATACTAAATTTATCTTTTATATACTGAGCTTATCTATATGCATTTTCATTATCTTTCTTCGCTTGCTGCAACAAGATTAAAAATATTCTCTTCCTTTTAAAATATATTTTTAATATGTATTTAAAAAGATAAATAAATAAAAATAAAGTAACTCTTAAATTCTTAGTTTAAACTGCCAACATTATATGTCAAAGTAAATGTTCTTCACAGAATCAAACAGTTAAGCCCAATATGTTTGCTTTAAAATAAATTGTTTGGCAAAGTATAATATATTTAAGTAATTTAATAACAGCTTTTAGAGTGCTTTAGAAAATTTAAAGCGTGTTCTCTCGTTTATCCAAGCTCTAAGTATAACAAAAATTACAGCTATTTTATAAAACCGGGGCATTTAAAAGAAAATTGATAGCTAAAAATGATAGTCTAAGAAAGTTATAACATAATTTGTTTGCACGAATAAAAAAATAATTTATGTTCAAAGGGCTATCAATAAAAAATCACTTTATTAAAGATGATTTTTTATCAGAAAATTATTACGGAAAGAAAATTAAACCGCATAAAATGAATTTTAAAGAATTTTTTCTCCTGTCATTTTAAATTACAATGAAAAAATATATATAAAGTTAGAAAGTTAATATTAGTGGTAACTATGTCTTTTTATTTTTCCCTTCTGTTTTTTTTTTACTGAGAAGTATATTATAGAAAACGAGAAAATTGAAACAAATTATGGTCGGAAAAAATATAGTACCTATAAAAAAAAAATAATCTGTTAAAATGCTCTTTTTTAAAGAAAGCCTACAAAAAAAAAAAAAAAAAAAAAAAAAAAAAAACCATGATATTTATGAAGAAAACATACAGAACGGATTTGTAATTACTAATTAATAAAAAGGCATTTTTTTTTTCAAGCTCCGATTGAGATAATGGTATAAAAAGTATTTATTAACATGTAAAAGAGAAATATTTTTTACGTAAAATTTTATTAATTAGTCCATTACTACTTACATGAATATTTTTTTTCTCGTTAAGTAAAATTACCGCAAAAAAGCATTTCTATAATTTTTTCTGGTGGGAGTAATTTTTTATGGCGGACCATCTTGAGTTTTTTTTTTTTTTTTTTTTTAATTCCTTTTCTTAAGGTAGTATATAAGGTAGAGAAAATAATTATTTGTAAAGAGCGAGATATTTGTTTTTCAAATTTATCCAGCTTTGAAAAAAATAAATAAAAATAAAATAAACATTTATCTATATATGTTCAAATTTGCAAATAAAAAATATTCATCTTTTGATATTCATATTTCGTACAAGCTCAATAAATTTGATTACATTATTTATAAATATGTTAATTTAATTAATTTTAATAATTTTCTAAAAAATGCATTAGAGAAAAAAAAATGTATTGCTTTTTTTAAAACAGCTGTAACTTATTAGCTGAGCAAATTAAATTTAAATTAATGTTTTAATTTCTTTTTCTGGTAAAAGAAAAGCTATCAAGAAATTCATGAAACATTAATCTTTAATGAATTAATCTTTAAATAGAAATAAAAAATAATAATAACTTTTTTGCATAAAAATATATATATATATATTTTTTTTTTATTAGAAAACACAAAATTATTAGCAACGGTATAAATGTTGTTATCTTCGTCATGCACATTTATATCTTTAAAATATTGTATACTATTGACAAATATAAAATTTTATGATCTGCATATAGATGTCACACGAAAGATGGGAGGGAATTATTTCATAATATTATTACAGCGGATTAAGTCTTTTCCCCTGCCTCAGTTGTCCTGTTGCAGTGAAAGTAGTTTTACAGGCAGAGCGAAAATACAAGGGTACTTTCAGTAAGTTCAAACTTGACGACAATCTTGGCGACTTGGTGAAAAATAGTAGTTTAGGGTTCCTGAAGTTTAGAAATTACTATGCACGGGAGCCGTGTTCTAGAACATCCCATGTGTTACTAAACTGTAATACCGCCAAACCTCATCGCCAAAATGTATAAATAGGAGTGAGCTGAATTCTAAGGGAATGTTGGGTGTCACTGTGATTCAGAGTTGTTTAGAGACCTATTCTGAGCAATTGCATTTTGAAGATCATACTCTAAGTGACTGAATGCCGTTCGTGAGATAGCAAAAATTTCTACTCTAAAGTATTTGATGTTATTTACTTTACTCTTGTAGAACAAGTGACTGTTTCCTTGGACTGTTTACTGAGAAAAAATTCTGTAACTGTCATCTAGAATCTAAATTGGGGCTCTAGAAAGAATAGTTCCATGTCATGTTTATAAATTCTAGCCCCCTTTGAAAGCGAGTTCTAGAAATCCCTATTAGAATTCTAAAGCATTTGCCTATATTCTCGAGGGCAAAATTATTTAAAAATCTCTGCAAATAAATGCGAATACAAGAGGCGGGTTTCAGCAACTATAAACTTGGTTTATTACCTATTTCTAGAAAATCAAGCGGGAATTTCTCGCAAAAAAAATATTCAGAATATTGTTTCCTGATCTAGAAATATGTAGACTGGAAATTTTCGATCATTTCGTCTATTCAGTTTATTGGCGTGCCTTATGCGCATAGCTCGAAAATCTATATTTCTATTAGAAAATGACCACTTATTCATTCTAGATGAAGGAGGTATATTTTTTTCTCAGTGTTCCAGAAAATTTATCGAATAGTGACTTTTGCTGTTACGAGTGACAGCTACATCGGACTGTTTTTTGAATACTCGAAGAATTAACAGTTTAATTGGACTGTTTTCGAGAATATTCGTTGTAATAACCGTATTGTTGTAGAGTTTCTAGAAGTTACGCAGAATAAAGAGATTCATCAAATAGAACCTGCTTATTTCTTTACGACCTACTTTCTCACACAAGAAATTCGACAAGTTTTTTTTTTTTTTTTTTTTTTTTTTTTTTTTTTTAAATAATATGCATGGCGCATAGAAAGAATTACTTCGATTTTACATTTTTCTTTCTAATTAGTGATTGCATTGATTTTGAAGTTTATTTGCAGATACGTGAGGTCAATAGCAAAAATTTTCTTGATAATTGAAATTGATATCCCAGTGTATCACTAAGGGGCGCTGCTGCTGTTTAATATGAAAACACGGCTTTTGTACTGGAAAAGTCATGGTGTGCCGTGTGATTGGTTGAGATGAAATTGCCAAAAACAGAACAAAATGGTATTTCAAATTCGCTGGGGCAAACAATTATTAAGTGTGAAGTTGATAAAATTTTGAATGCAAAAATCTTTAGATAAAAAAAATGCAAAAATGTTTACACACAAAAATGTGATTTTTTTTTTTTTTTTTTTTTTTTTTTACAATTTCAAAAATACAAAATTTTAAGAACTTCACATCTGGTCATTTCGTCTCAGCTAAGCACATACTGCTAGTTTTCTTATACAAAAGGCATGTTTACGGATTAAGAAGCTGTAGCGCCCCCTAGTGATGCATCTGCATATTAATTTCGAACATAAAGTAAAACTTTATTAATGGTCCAAGTTATCACCAGAAGAATATAAATATAAGCACAATTACTAAGGAGTAAGAATATTGTAAAACCAGGGTACCGTCCTGTAAATGTTCTCCTGTAAATGCTCTTAATGTTCCCATTTGTGTCCGTCCTGTAAATGTTCTTAAAATTAAATTAAAGTAAGTAATATTATTAATATTCCAATAAATAATAACACATTTCAAATACAGCAAATAATTAAATCAGTACACGCTAACTTGTAACCTAATTGGCATTTGCGGGTTTTTGTGGTGACTTATTAGACAGTCTATTTTTCGTTCTCATTCTTTTCATTTTAATCATATATATCAAATTTGTAAATATATTTGCTTCTACAAAATCGATGAATTTCAGCAAAATGTAGCTAAACACTGGTGTTGAAACTAGTTCAAAAATTTTTGTAAGGATAATCCATAAATTGAAAAAAAAAAAAACTCGCACCAATTAATTTGTGTTGCGATAGCTAAGCACAACCCTTCTTCACGAAAAAATGTAGGTATGAGTATAACATGAAAGCGGCAACACACTTATGTGATTTTACATACTGATTATTTTCTCTGAACGACAATTATTTTCTCCAGAGACTCGAAGGGGAAAAGAAAAAAAAATAATAATCTGGTGTGTCACTCACACGACTTTCTCTTACCCTGAAATTTAATACTATAAATACAGGTTGGAGATGAAGAAGTAAGATAACGATGTTATGTAAACCTATGTTAAACAATTCAAATTAGGCTTCAGAAGAGTTTTGTATGATAATTAATTCTGTGTAAGGGGGGCTACCGCCCCCTCAACCCCCCGTTTCATTAACGCACCTACGTTTATATAGAACTTAATTCGGTTATTAAAAAATAATTCTGTTTTTAAAAAATAATTTATTAAAACTATTATTTAAAGAAATTATCTTTTATAATAATGTAGACCATTTCCATATTACAGAAGTAGTATGACACTAAATATCCAAAAAAAGTCCATTTTATTCTCAATATTAAAAAAAAAAAAAGTACGACTTTTTTTTTAAGTTTTTTTTTCGTTAAAAGTGAAAAAAACGATAACTTTGTTACAAATTATCGCAGATCGATGGTTCAACCATTCGTTTTAAAGGTATTGGCGAGCTCTTTTGAAAGATACCCATCATGGAAATTTACTTCCCTCGAGGGGGGACTTCCCCCACAGGGGGGGGGGGGGGAGGCGAGGCTCCTACATACACAAAAAAATTTTCCCAGTTGACTATCTCTATTACAAAATATATATATTCGATTCATTTGGTTTAGTGCAGTGACCCTGTACTCTTTCTATGTTGTTTTCCATCGCCCCTTGTCGCGGTAAGGCTTCATGCCTGGCGATGCCTATGTAAAACCTTCTTGCTTTTTAAATAAACGTCAGGCAAGTGTGTAGGGGGTTCTTCTCGGAACAGTTTACGTGAACTTCGGTTCTAGAAGCGCTCAACAGCGCTCTTCGAGCGGTGAGAGGGGTCTGCACCTCTGTTCAGTTTATAGACATTAAACTCTACTTACCTGCAATTTCCCCCATAGACGTAATGTATTAGAATTCTCTTGATTGTCCCTGTACACGAACCATTTACGTGATCTTAACGAAAAGCTTACTGTAGCATCCCTATATGATACACATTTAGAATACCAAGCTTGAACTTTCTGCCATAATTTGTTTTTGAGTTATGCTGATAACAGACAGACACACAGACACACACAGAGACACACACACAGACATACACACAGACCATTTGCTAAAAACATGATTTTCGTATTCAGGGGACATCAAAACGTGTAAATATAACAAGATCTCGCGTTCGAAAATTTGACCCAAAACCAATACTTTTTCTACCTTATAGGTAAGAGAAAGTAAAAAAAAAAAAAAGGATAACTTCGTTACCTACTATTGTAACCACATTCATAAAGTCTATTTGCTTTTAAAGTGGGCTCGGAAAACACAACTTAAAAATTATTTTATCATTAATTTGTGTGTGATTTTATTACAATACTATGGTTAGAAAAAGATACAGGGTAACGAAAAAATAAATAAAAGTACTTACCCGAAACAAGGAAACTGAAAACTTTACAGATCAATGCCAATTGCTTCAAGCATAACAATTTAGCCCCTTGTATACCACATTATGAAACCGACAAAAAATATATATTTGAATAATATTTTTTAGTTACTAAAAATTACTTTTTTAAAGATATATGCAATAAAAATTTATGCATATCACCTCATTATAGTAATTAATGCATATTTAGTGAGATGGTTATTCAATGTACCATTAGAACAAAGATTCGAAAAAGAGATTAAGATTTAATAAAAAAGGGGGTAAAAAGTTATTTAATTTTTGTGTTTCTTATATATTTTCTAAGATTGGTGGTAAGCACTAGAAGTAATATAAAAATTAGTTATAATACACCTGATGGATGGATGGATGGTTGGGTTTTCGGGGATGGATGGATGGTCGCACTAGTGCTGCGCAGATGGGCAATTGGCGACGGTCTGGGACACACCCCTAGAGGTGGTCCGGAGACATGCCATCACAATTTTGATCCTCCACGAAAGGGATGGCTTTCCCGCTTCGGTGACCCCTAGAGGTATAAGTTTTGATGGGGACATGGAGGACATTGCGGCCACGACAGATTTTACGTGCACCAGCCACACTTAGTGTACACGACTGTCTTTGTCCGGCTCGAGTACCGAACCCGCAATATTCCAATAACGAGGCCGGCGCTCTACCGACTGGGCTACCGCGGCCCTATAATACACGTGAAGATCGTGAAAAATGACAAGCAAAAACAGCGACATTACTCTATAAAATCCTTTCTTGGACATAAACGACTACATGTAGCATCTAGCGTTATGTTGTGAGATAAAAGTTCGGTATATACGTTATATTCTAATAAATACCTTTGACAGTTCTTCTAATACCTTTGACAGTCTTTTAATTTATGCGATTTTTAAACTAATGATACTTTGAAATACCTTCGGTAGATAAAGGATTAAGATGGGTTCTCTGGTGACACAGTCGGTAACAAAAGTGTCCGAACACTAGCAAAAATTCCTATATAAAAAAAAAGTACATTTAATTCAATTTTGTTAAATAAATCCTTGTCGAATCCTGTTCTTAGTCAGTCTAAAAACAGGATTCGACAAGGATTTATTTAACAAAACTGTATTAAGTGTACCTTTTTTAAATGGGAATGTTTGCTAGTGTTGTTAGACTTTTGTTACCGACTGTACATCTATTTCACCAGCGGGTAATGCGGGCTAATAAAAATTATGCCAAAAACAAATATAATGAATTTCCTTTGTGTCAGGGGAATAATAAAAACGCAAAAGGAAAAATTATATATATTTTTATGAAAACAACAACAACAACTAAAACATAGTATTTTTTTAATTGTTAATGTTTGAGGTTTATAAGATAGTATTTGATAAATAAAACACAAAAAATCGTAACCAGAAATGTTTTACTGGTAGGCGTTTAAATTTAGTACATCATATGCTAGATCTAGGAGAATACAAATTATTTTTTTCTCTTGTGGCTCGTGTTCACGCCGGGTTAAGTTGGGTTGAGTAATTTTTTTTTTTTTTTTGTTATATTTAGTTTAGGTTGAATAAAGTTTTTCTTGCGGGTCGTATTTATTTATTTTATTTATTTTTCTGTAGAACGGTAGTCATGTGAATTTGATATTCACTTATAATAATTGGAATAAGAGAGAACTTTGTTTAATAGAAATATAGCTAGAGAATGAATATAAGCATACAAAATATATCCTTATGTAAATAAAAGCATATCCAAATTATTATAGCAATAAAGTTTCATATCGAACACCCCAAAAATAGGAAGTCTGTAAATGACGAACACTTTTTCAGTCGAAATCCATCTGATTCTCCTCTATTTCTTTTTCCCTGACTTCAGGTCTTTTTCTGATAGAATTTAAAACGAAAAAATATGTTTGTGTGTTCTGATCGATGAAAATTGTATGTCGGGTTTCAGGGTGACTTCAGAATTTAGCTGTCAGGTTTTGGTGACCTCAACAGTACATCTTATCTGCATAACACCTTCGGGGTATCTTATGGATAAAAAGACCTCCTATAGACATTTTCAGGATGTATTATAGACAAGTACAATCTAGGGATTATTGAGCATGGATATTCGTTTTTAGAAACATGAAAACTATTACTGCTCACCACAATTAAACTGCAGTTTTCAAAATTGCTAGGTAAGGTTAAATCAGTGAAAAAAAAAAAAAAAAAAAGTGTTCAAAATGAAGTATAACTGACGATTTTTTTTCGAGAAATCTATAGAATTTCTTAGCGGTTTTAACCCTCAAAGCTTCCCCTTGGTTACGGCTTTGAAAGCCCCATATACAAAAAATGTTATTTTTAAGATCACTTTTAGAATCTTCATTTTTGTTCAGGTAGATATAAGGGCACTCAGGGTAAAGACATAATTTAAACCTCCCCCCCCCCCCCCCAAAAAAAAAAAAAAAAAAAATCTAAATGTTAAATGTTGCGTGTTTCTAAAAAGCATCTTTTTATCCCTTGTATAGACAGAAAGACATGCTATTTAAAAGTTTTTGCATACGTATATATGTACATATATTCGAATAAGTTTTGAAATATTGCTTTTGATATGGACCAAAAAGCCATTATTTGCAAAGAGTATGTCCGACGTACGTAAAAACTATATATATATATATATATATATATATATATATATATACATACATATATATTTCATAATTAATAATATAAACGTAATAAATCAATATCATAAATTGAGACCGTTGATGTGCAAATTATAAGCATAAGGATTTTCAATCCGTTTGAAAATAAAGTAAAAGAAAGAACTGCAGATACTTCTTCGCGTTATCCTTTATATTCTTGAAAAAAAAAAAAAAAGAACTACATCAAAAAATTCATAAACAATATTTAAATATACTTATTTTACATATTATAGTCTAACGACTTACCTGTTTTTCGTGTATGCATTTTCTTTGTATAAAATTATAATCAAATGTAACCCAGTCATCCTTCTCGGCGGCAGCGCCTTGTTAAAATAACCGTAACGAATGTTGAGAATGTACGGTGGTTAGTCAGAGATCAAGTTCGTTTGTTGCTGCTAAGATCAAAAGCATGCATATCCGAAACATACAAATAAAAAGAATAATGGTAATAATATCTGAAGAACGTTCGCATAAACCTTAACCAGCTTGCACGTGCACACACAATAAGAATCTATTTTATTTCTGTTGTATATATTGTTTTATTTAAAGGGACAGTGTATAAATATTTAAATGTATATGATAGTTCGTAAGCTAAAATAAAAAGGATTTTGAATTTCTAATTTTTTTTTTCTTTTTGAATATGATAGAATAAAATTCACAGAATATTATAAAACTGTCATAGTTCCGTAAACGATTCAATGTTACAAAGAGCGTTTTTTACAAAGACATATTTTAAGACATATTTTGTTTACAGAAAAAATAAAAATAAAAGAAAAGCAAGGATATCCAAATCATGTAAACAAAGGATATAAATGTAACAACATTTGAACACTGTTTCAATAAACTTAACCAGTTTGTAAATGCATAAAAATAATTTGTATTGTATACGTCGTTTTCTTATATTTTACAGGGACACTATATAAAAAATTATATGTACAGTCGGCAGCAAAATTATCCGAACGCTAGCAATAATTCCTGTCTAAAAAAAGTGCACTTAATACTACTTTGTGAAATAAATCCTTGTCGAATCATGTTCTTAGAATGACTAAGAACAGAATTCGACAAGGATTTATTTTATAAAACAGTATTAAGTGTATTTTTTTATTTTATTTAGGAATTTCAGCTAGTGCTCGGACACTTTTGCTGCCGACTGTATCTGTACACCGGATGAAATATACATCGTGTCCATTTTGGGAAAAGAGTTAGCATCATGCCCTTGATTTGCATATTTTCCTTTATACAGAGGCATTAAGCACAATATCTGTCTATTATAAAAGAGACCGGACAGTAGAAAATAAAACCCTGTCCATTTTTTTCATTCATGACAAATGTATTCCATTATAACACCATTAACATCATTCCGTAAAAAATTACATTCGGAAACAAAAATCTCCGAACACTAAGAAAATTTTCTAAAAAAAAAAAAAAAAAAGTACAATTAATACAGTTTTGTTAAATAAAACCTTGTCGTATCTTGTTCTTAGTCAGTCTAAAAACAGGATTCGACAAGGAATTATTTAACAAAACTGTATTAAGTGCACTTTTTTAGATAGCAATTTTTGCTAGTTTTCGGAGACTTTTGTTACCGACTGTACATTTTTGTGAAATGTAATTTTTTAGGATCCTTTACCTGCAGGGTACAGATTAAAAAAATGCAACTTTGTTGCCAGAAATCTCCTGTAATTTGAGAAAAAAGTCGTAAATTAACAAAACATTACGTAGACAAAACGTATTTTTCTGTAATTACAGAGAATTTCTGGTAGCAAAGTTAAAAATTGTTAACAGTGTGTGTGTGTGTGTGTATATATATATATATATATATATATATATATATATATATATACAGAGAGAGAGAGAGAGAGAATATGTGCACAGAGAAAGAGGGGGGGGGGGAGAAGAGGAGATAAAGGTAGATAGATAAACTAAGTGATTGAAATAGGCAGATTTCTAAATAAATTAACCTAAAAATGTAATGTATATATCATACCAGAATATTTTTACTACACTTCTCGACATGAAACTTGTTTCTGACACCATTTCAGCATATTCTTATGTAAAATGACCTCCTGAATATGACGCCCATTTTGTCCTATCACCAACTAGGAATGGCCCCTATTTTTATCATTTTTCGGTGATTTTAAGGATATAAATTTGATTTTTAGGAGGGGAGAGGGGCTACAGATTTGAAAAATTCTAAAACATGGACAATTGTGACAAGAGTTTT
The DNA here is from genome assembly GCA_963930645.1 of Salticus scenicus. Taxonomy (NCBI): domain Eukaryota; kingdom Metazoa; phylum Arthropoda; class Arachnida; order Araneae; family Salticidae; genus Salticus; species Salticus scenicus. The sequence goes on along the minus strand of OZ005654.1, from coordinate 111,906,682 downwards.
TTTTTTTTTTTTTTTTTTTTTGCGGGGGGGGGGGGAGGGATTTGCCACTGAAATTATGTATTGAATTTAATTTTTTAATCTGTTATTAATGTTATTTTTAAACTTTATATTTTTTTTGTTTCTGGGTGGAAAATTAATTCTTTTTCATTCTTCAAATCAAATTCATGGTCATAAAATTATCGAACAGGGGAAAAAATTGAAGGAAGGGCTGGTGTTTATAGAAAACGGTGGCTGATTGGGTAAAATGGAAGTCATATTCGGTTTCAGGAGTTCATTTTACATAAGAACCAGCAAAAATAGTATCAGATTTTTTTTTTTTTTCAGAGCAGTGCTATTTTGCTACTTTTGTTGATAAAAATAACGAATAAAAATAATTTATGAAATATAATCCAAGTAAGCTTGTTTTATAATTCACTCATACTATTTGACATTAGGTGATATTTAAGATAGAATAATATTATTGAAAAAAAAAATTAAAAAAATCAGTTAATTAGTGTGATGAGAAAATTAGATGAGAAAAATAATTTGTTACGAGCATTTTCCTAATTAATCCATATTATATTGAAATAAGTAAATATTTAATGAATTTTGGTCTTTCAGCCTAATTACTTTTTAAACAATCGTTTTTATAAAAGAGTGTCATGCACAATAAAGAAAAAATCAATAGTTTGATAAGCTTTTATAGAAGTCAATAAATAAATTATAAATTATAAATTAATAGATAATAATTAGATATAAAGATACAGTATATATAATAAATATAATACATTTAAATATATATAAAAATAATCTATCTACCTATATCTATATGTATATTATATATATATATATATATATATATACACCGTAACCAATAAGTTCTCATACAACTTTTGTAGCACGTTAAAAAGTTGTGCCTATGTGTTACTGTAGTCCCAATTATTTTGCAGGCAATTTAGTGTAAGGCATAAAGCTATTGCAAGTGCAAATGTTGCACTAATTATAATTTTTCTTTACCTAGGTAGAATGAAGAAATTGAAAGAAATTATGATAAATAAATTGATTAAAGGAGAGCAGCCGGGTGATATTTTCTGAGACATGAAAGTCCTGGTGGTGAAGAGAGATTTCATTTACAGAACTACCAAAAGGTATAATGAGATGCCCTCTGTCGATAATAGAAAAGGGTCTGGCAGACCGAGGGCCGTTCGGACAAAAGAGGCTGTGGAAAGGGTCAAGGAAAAGATACAACGAAGCAAACAAAGATCCGTTAGGAAACTAGCACGAGAGCTCAAAATATCGAGGTGATCAACGTTAAATATTCTGAAAAAGAACCTTGAATGAAAGGCTTATGGAAAAAGTAAAATTCATGGAGTTTCGGAGTCTGATAAGATGAAAAGGAAGCAAAAGGTGGAAGAAATTCTTGCTTGGCACGCTGGGGATGAATTTTTCTTTTCAGACGAGAAACTATTCATTTTACAGCAGAGTCTCAACCACCAAAATGACAGAGTATGGTCAGTTTCTAATGATAACATCCCTGAGAGCCAGCATTACGTTCCGCGTTACCAAAATGCTTCGTCTCTGATGGTTTGGGCCGCTAATTCCAAAAGAGGAAAACTCCCGTTAGTCTTCATTGATAAGGGGGCAAAAATCAATGTCCAATATTATAAAACTGAGTTTTTGGAAAATGTTTTTCTCCCAAATGTCTAAAGCATGTACGGGGCAGAAAATTTCTGCTTCCAACAAGATGGTGCCCCTTCTCATACCGCACGTATGGTTCAGAAGTGCTGCAGTCAAAATTTAGCTGACATTTTGCCAAAGAACGAATGTCCCTCAACTTCCCCGATCTGAACCCACTTGATTATTTTGTGTGGTCATATATGCTCCCCCAACTGAATAACTATAAAATCACCCATTTGAGCAAATTCAAAAGTATAATTCAAAAGATATGGAAGGAAATGTCATTGGAAGTTGTGCGTGCCGCATGTGATGGATTTGAAAAGAGACTTAGGCTCGTTAAGATACTAAAACGCGGAATTATTTCAAAGCATTTAATGTAAAGATACTCGATGATTGGTACTTTAAATTGATGCAAAAAGTTTTTGTATGATTTATTTTGCGTTATTGTAATAAAAATTTGAAAGTGTATGAGAACTTATTGGTCACGGTGTATGTATGTATTTTTTTGTTTTTGTAATTTGAATTTTTGCTGAACATAAATAATATTTTTTTTTTATTTAAAAGAACATGACTATATATATATATATATATATATTTTTTTTTTTTTTTGGTAAAATTAAAACATTTTTATACAACTTTAAAAACATTCAACTTAATAGATAATCAAAATTAAAATACATATATATTGAAATGCAGAAATTTATTGGTTTACATACTTTCTTTCTTTTCTTTCTTTTCATCTTTATTTATTAAACAACTAGAGTATATGACAAAAGCAACTTATGAAAGTCACTTTCTTAACTATTCCATTAATACATTGAAATAAATAAATAATGAAGCTTCCTTTGTCAAGTTAATTATTTTTTGGAACAAAAGCTTTCTGATAAAAACTGCAACACAAAGCAAAAATAAATATTAGTTTGACAAGCGCCATTATTAGTTGACTAAATTAATTCGTAATAGTTAAAATAATAAACATATTTAAGTTGCTCTATCAAAAGCTTTGTTAGATAGAAGTATACATATATTTACGTAAAAGAATGTAAATATTTGTTTAGCAAATGTAAAAATTATTCGCATAGAATTTTAAAACAATTAAAACTAAATTTATAATCAAACGTTAAAAAGTAATGAATATGCAGAGAATTATTGCTTTTAATTAATTAATTAATTTTTTCAGACAACTACAATATACGACAAATGTAATTTAGGAAAAGCACTTTCCTTATTAATCCCTATTATATTTAAATGATTTAATAACATACTCAATCAAGTTAATTATTTTTGAGACTGAATTGCTTTCTACTAAAGAATGCATTGTAAAAGAAAAAAAAAGCCAAACACTTATAATAGTTAGTTAAATAAACTAATAATAATTATTTAGTAATAGTTAATATCATACATATTAATTTTATTTACTCTAATTAAAAGCTTTACTGGGCAGAAATAATGCACGCGCACACACACACGCATTTATATAAATATATACATGCACATATTTAAAACAATTAAAATACTTGTTAAATCAAAAACCATATTTTTTTAGTAGAAACTTAAAGTCATTAAAAATAATAGATACGAAAGAGCATTTTTATTTATAGTATGATAAAAATAAACAAATAGATAGAAAAAAAAGAAAAAAAAAAAAAAGAAAAGAAAAGCATTTTACTAATAAAATATTTTTACTATGATATCATGTCACACGTAGATTTAAGTTGTATTTGCAAGGAAATGATTTAACTTTTGATTTAAATACAGTCCATAAAAGAAATTTAGCTGTAAATGAAATATCTTAAGAATTTATACTTATCGTATTCCAGACGCATATAAATTTACTGGGACATTATACTTACTTACAAGATGTATATGTAGAAATAAACATTGGGAAATTCCATTCATTGTAGAGAAATTGCGTTAATTTATTAAAGCGCTAAATATTTTTATTTGATTTACATCTAATGATGGAGTAAAAAAAAAAAAAATGTATCTATTGCATTTAACAGATAGTATCCTTTAATTTTCGGATGCATTATATTTTTAAATATTTCTTAAATTACAATGAATATCACAAATAGTTTAATATTATTGCCCTTACTGGTAAACTTGTGTCACATCTGTAGGTTAATAGGTTTATTTCATTTAAATAACGTTGAAGCCCAACTTGAGATAGAGACGTTTTTCTCCTGAAAATAGTAGATGAGAAAGTAGAGTTCGACCACAGTTCGTTGCTGATCAAATTTTACTGTGGTTTTTCTGATACATATGTAAATACGGACAGGGAAGACTGAGAAATACTCGCTTCCTGAAGACCTAAGTCCTTTGTGTAGACAATCGGCGTTATATCTCACTTTAATACTGAATTAAAGTTAGAGATAGATTAATGGATTCGTGAATTTTAATTTATTCCATTCAAGACAAAGTGTTTAAATGTACTAGAGCATAACAATTTACTTTGACTTACGGGTAGCATGGGCACATGATCTATAATGTATATGTGTTTACTTATGCACTAACTATTTTTCTGTCACTTCTAGTTAATTCACTGTTTTACATCTAAAGCACTTCATTTAAGGAAAATACTGAGTAAATTAAGAGATGAATTTCAATAATTATATAATAACCATAGAAGATAACTTTTTGTTGATTTATTTCGAGAAAAAGAAAATGTATATAAATATAGATAGACAGCCAAAAATTTTATTATTATTGCATTTAATACATAACTCGCATATAAAGTCACACAAGCGGTAGATTTTTGATTGTCAATAAGTAAATAAGTAAATAAAATAAAATAAAATAAAATAAGTAAATAAACTGTGAACATTTAAAATATTTCAAAACATTTTTTAGAATTATATGACTTAATAATAGGGAGGAAAAATTGCTGCTTACAGAACACGATTATAAAATGTAATCTCTGTTATACATTGGGTAATTGAATGCCCTACATCATTATTTTTTAAAGTTCAATTTACATATTTATAAAAAAGAAAAATTTTCTTTTAGGGTTCTAGGGGTTAATATTCCATCATGTTGTGTATACTGTGCATTAACCCATTGAAAATAAAAATACAAACAATCATGTAAACACATTTATGCCAAAAATATTTTAGTTATACCAGAAGCAATTTTCATGCAACGTTCTTGAAGAACGTTTAAAATTAGACATTTGTATTTTCACTTCTGTAGAATTTTTCTGTCAGGAGTAATTTTAACAAGACACGTACTATTCAATTTAAAAAGGTTAAGATGTTCTAAGTAATATTATTCAAATTAACTTCTTAAAGGCTTTTTGGATAACCCTTTATTAACTGCTAAATCTAATTGAATATCTGATGGTAAAATAGCTTGAAAGGCTAGAAATATCAAGTGTCAGAAAATCTCTTCGCGCCACTCATTAGTATCATTCCGGGACGTATGTTCCACCCACATACGAAGGTCATTACACTAAAGAAACTGAGAAATAAATAAAAAAATAATCTGTTTTTTGACTTATGTCAGTTTTCCTCTCAGTGCAGAAGACCGTAATAATTCGTTCGTGTGGCGCTAAATGTCTGTTACTCTCCATTAGTCACGATATACCATTACATAGTTGTGTACATTCATATGCCTCTAGCTGTATTCGCCACTTATTCTTTAATACGCCATTTCTTAATTGTATCTTTTGCGGCAGCCTGTCACCAATAAATTGACATCTCCAAACAGACGTGTCATAAACCGTTAGTTTCAAAACAGTGGATTCAGTACCAAGGTTTTAACAATTGTGCATGGTTGCGCAAAGTTTCATTCAAACCAATATTTATTTACTTACACAGCTTATTGTTCAGCTTATTTTTCTAGGAAATAGGCGTGTCCATAGCGGAACTAGCGTTTAGAAATACGATCTAAAGATTTTTTCCGAGCCGGGTCAACATACTGATAGAAAGGTAACAGTACTTTTTTTTCTATCCTTGATTGACAAATTTATTCAGCTCCTAATGTGGCGAAAGGATGATTAGTACCTTTAGGGATGGAAGAAAATATAGAAGCTGGAAAAAATCTTGCCTTAGGTAACGTGCATTTAAGAAGGTCAAAAGAATTTATTATACGGGAAAAGAGCATAAATCTATGACGTATCAGTTTCATGTCTTCGGTATTTGGTAGAAAGAGAATAAGTTTAAGATATATTACATAAATATAAGGGAATACTGGAAAATATTTCTTCATTTTTGTTGGCAGTAGCTACTCTTTAAACCGACCTGCTGACGAAAGTTAAATAATAAAATCGGTCATTTGCACGAATAACTTTAATTTAGTCATTTAACTTCCTTTGGTATATCACAAAATTATTTCATTAGAAACTTTATCAAATTCACTTAATTCGTTTATTTCTTTTCAAGTTGCTTGGATTTGGGTGAATCTTTAAATATATTAATTGATTTTGCTCGTTATTTTTCTTTTTAATTTATTTAACAATAAGAATGAGAGGAAGAAAAGTAAATAAATTCTTATCCATTACAAGTATGTAACATCTTGTTATTTATAAAATATAAAGTGAATTTTCAATAAATTTTCTGTGCCATAGAATAGAAAATTATTTTGGCGTTTATTTAATATTGACAAATATATATGCTCAATTTTTTAATGATTATTTTCTCCTCTAGAATGCATAAAGTGAATTATAAAGTCTAAAGTTGGAATAATAAAAAATTATGGATCATAGCTAGTGTGCGTTTTAGATATTATCTAATTAACCCGTTAGCGCCCAGTCTCCTCGTTTGATTACAGCTAATAAAATGGCACGTATATTTTTTGGGGTTTCTTAAAATGATTTCTTATGGGGTTTCTTTTTAGTGACAGTTTATAGCGTAACTCTGATCCCTGAAAGTTTTATGTGCCTACTATTAATTATTATTCCATAATTTCGTTAGTCATTTTGTGATTTTTCATTCGTCGCACATATCTTTGCTTTTTGCGCAGGTATACTAACTTAAATCAAGTGGAATAATAATACATATTATAATACTTTACTTTCGAGATATATGTCAACATATAATGGGAAATTAATCTGTTATCTCAAAGTTTTTCTATCTCGAAGTTTTCTTGCTAGAACACTAAACGTCACTAAATGAGGATAGGCTTTAAATTAAAAAAATATCAGAAGAATTGTTTAAGTTAATATATTTTACTGTCAGTTTTCTGTATTAATTTAGAAGCGAAATAATAGGTAATAATATTTTGCAAAATTAATTCGGGCGTTAACGGGTAAAAAAAAAAAATAATAATAAAAAATACTAATAAAGAATCTGAAAATGATAAATTACTGAAATTAGTGACTTACTAATAATAATTCTCCAAAGAAAGATAAAGATTGTTATTATTTAAATCAGCGAAAGAATTAGTTCAACATCATATCAAAGTAAAATTTTTGGGCAAATAATTTTGAATGCAAAAGTCACATATGCATTGCTATTAAAAAGCAGTGAGATGTAAATGAAGGTTGCAGTAGAATGTGTCGAAACACTGTTGCTGAATGATAATGCAAAATAATTTTATAAATAAAAATCACAAATAATATATATATGTAAAGAATCGTTTCTTTAGAAGATGATTAGTTACTGTCACATCATATTAAGATAGTTCACTCAATAAATATTCCAAAATAGTTTATGCAGTCGTTTTATTGAAGATACTTAGGCATTCTACATGTTATTAACAGTCAATCAGTCTGAGCACGCTGACATGCACATCCGTAGACGAGTCGGGACGAAACCGTCCCGTTAACAGCGGAATCGCAACCAATTCCCCTCCTGGGACCATTAAATTAACTTTTATTGACGTGGATTAATTAAACAAAAGCTTGCATGAATATTATTATAATTAAAAAAAAAAATAAATAAATAAAGAACACGCTTTTATAGAAATGCGAACTAAAAAGCACAAAATATCTATCTTAGTATTAAAATGCAAAGAGAAAAATCGTGTCAGTGACACACCATAATATCTACATACATTTAAATCTTTAATTACATTAATAATTTAGAATTAAACAAAAATCATTTTTAAAAAATCTTCCCTGACTGAGCTCGAACGCTAGACCTTTAGGTTCGTAGCGCGGGGCTTTACCTCACAGCCACAGCGTTCACGTAGGAAAAGTCTTTTTTTACAATATAGATTTTTTGTTTGCTCCCAGAGCGGTTACAAACATACATTATACATACAAACATACATACAGGTGAAGCTAATAAAAGCGTGTTAAAAAGGCGCCGGTTTTCGTGAGCTCCCTCTTAAATATGGTTATTTTGGGGCGAGGCCAAACTCCTAATATGAATTCTTATTGGATGATTAATTAAGCTAAAATCTCGCCTACATTCTATCATTGGTTGACCCGTACATCTGTGATTTATCCGGACATTTGCGAAAGTATTTCGCAATGCTTTGGCGCTTATTTCGACTATTGCATAATTTTGATTCTAAACTTATTCTTAAATCCGATTCCCGCGCTACGACGTATTTTGTTGGAAAACTAACTTTACTGGAGCTCTAAAATAGAATTCTCACAAAGTTGTTCTTAAAATTAAGATTTATTCTGGATGGATGGATGGTTGGGTTTTACGTCGCACTAGTGCTGCGCAGATGGACAATTGGCGACGGTCTGGGACACACCCCTAGAGGTAGTCCGGAGACATGCCATCACAAATTTGATCCTCCACAGAAGGGATGGCTCTCCCGCTTCGGTGAACCCCAGAGGTATAATTTTTTATGGGAACATGGAGGACATTGCGGCCACGACAGATTTTACGTTCACCAGCCACCATTAGTGTACACGACGGTCTTTGGCCGGGTCGAGTACCGATCCCGCAGTCTTCCAATTATGAGGCCGGCGCTCTACCGACTGGGCTACCGCGGCCCGATTTATTTTGAGATAATACTATTAAGATATCACTTAATATTAATTTATAATAATAATTTTAGAATCTGAATTCTTTTAACCCTTATATGGAGTGACTTCATATGACATACCGAATATTTAATTATTAAGAGGCGTTAAATCAACTTTACATCTCTGCGAGTAATTCTGTAAATAAACAAAAATGGCGTTGAAGTTTTTGTCCAAGTTTGTATGTTTGTACAATGGATCGTAATAGATGCAAATTACTTTGTGCTTTCCTGTAAAAGAAAGTAAATAGTAATCACACAAATTTCAGTAACGATTCTGAAGCAAAACTATAAAGGAAAACTCCATTTCAATATCTTTAAAGTATTTTAATGAACTTGAGTAATTAGCACATATAGAACGTCATATATCTAAATAATTTTATGCTACCTAATAAAACAACTATAAGTAATACGAACATCATTTCTCAAAATTATCATTCCACAAGGCAAAGTAATGTACCGTATATGACTTTTTTTTCTGTTTTAAACAATTCAACATTACTAAAACGAAAATTAGATGATCTGTGTCTAGAAACCACAATATTAAAGATTTTTACTGCCTAGTTCAGTAATATATCTATATTAATAAAATCAGAGTTTTGTCTGTAAATTTGTCGGAATCAAAAAATTTTGCGATATCTTCACGTTTCACACCCCATGAAAGCCGAAAATGACTTCAGAAAATTTTGCCTGTGTGTGTGTGTGCGTGTGTGTGTGTGTGTCATCGTGTCCGTGTGTCGCTTTTTTTGTCCGGGCATCACTTGAGAACGGCAGGACGGAATTCAACGGTGCTTGGCAGGGATTTAGGTCTTCACCCAACTTAAAATTATATCTATCAACTTTTCAGAAATTCCCCCCCGTTCCCCCCTGGGGGGTAAAAGACTAAAACACGTTTGTCCGGGCATCACTCGAGAACGGCTGGACGGAATTCAACGGCGCTTGGCAGAAACTTAGGTCTTCACCCAACTTAAAATTAAATCTACAGAAATTTTCAAAATTCTGATTAGCGTTTAAATTGTGGGTAAAAAACGCCTGCGCATGCGCCATAAATATTTTTTCACTAAAACGCTTTGAATGAAAAAATAAAATGCAAAACTAAATTTTTAAGATAAAGACTTTTTTTATTTGCGTGATTCGCACTACAAATTATGAAAAGATTGAAATGAAGTTTTGCCATCTGAGTTTCATTCTTTAGTTAATTTTAAAACATCTAATTGTCGTATCGAAAAACTGTTTACACCCCAGGATTCAGAAAAATCACCTCTTTCATTTGGTACTGAATTTGTAACGATAGGTCTGATAAATAATAGCAGGAGACTTGGCGTTGGAATATTAAAACAGGAATAAACTACTACGTCAAAAACGCCAAAGAAAAATTATTGAGGTGCATACAGCTGTTTCGGTAGCCTAAAGCGTACCGTCTTCAGTGCAAAAAGAATTCTGAATCTTGAGAAGTGCTCATATATATAGGAGAGGGACCGGATTTAGTTCAACCAATAGGATTACGGAAGAGGTGGGGAGTGTGGCCAATAGGAATTAAGGAATGTGTAGCTGTGTAAACAGTAGAAAAATTAAGGAAATGTGGACTGAATGTAAAATTTCTAACAATCAGACAAATAGGGAACAGCGAAATCACAATTTACAAGGTTTTTAAAATTTTTATAAATATGAAAAGCTTCAAAGAAATCGAGTTCATGAATGGATTAAGGTCTGCAAATTATTTTAGCTGAATCAAATTTAAAATTATGATTTTCCTCCCAGCAATGCTTAGAAATAGCCGATTTATTGGTTTCTTGTTTGAGGACTTAATTCATATGTTCTTTTAGACGAAATTTAAGACTGCGTTTAGTTTGGCCAATATATGATAAACCACACTGACAAGAAATACTATAAATGCCCCAAGAATTATGCATATCAATAGGATCTTTTAACTGAGAAAAGGTGAGTTTATTGGAAGGCGAAAATATTATTTTAAAATATTGACCATGTCTTAGAAACCTTAAATTCAATTGACAGTAATATCCAGTTTACATATGAAATAGAAAATAATGGCTCCCTTCCATTTCTTGATACCCTCGTCTCTCGCACTGTAAATGGATTTTCAACCACTGTCTATCGTAAAAATTTTGCAGTCTCCCTTCCTCCCCATGCGCGTTCATGTCACCAACCTAACCAAAAAATGGCTGCTTTCTATACTTTTGTAAACCGTGCCCTTAATATTTGTTCAAATCCTATTTTATTGAAATCTGAAATTAAATACCTGAAAGCCATCGCAATTGACAGAGGTTATGACCCTTCCATTATAGACAAAGCTATCCAAAAATTACAACTCCCTCGTATTTCGTCTACTAAATCAGTCACATCTAATATCAGTATTGTTTTACCTTATTTTTCTAAAACCATTCAAACCATAGCTAAAATTCTCAAACAATATGATTTTAAAATAATATTTTCGCCTTCCAATAAACTCACCTTTTCTCAGTTAAAAGATCCTATTGATATGCATAATTCTTGGGGTATTTATAGTATTTCTTGTCAGTGTGGTTTATCATATATTGGCCAAACTAAACGCAGTCTTAAATTTCGTCTAAAAGAACATATGAATTAAGTCCTCAAACAAGAAACCAATAAATCGGCTATTTCTAAGCATTGCTGGGAGGAAAATCATAATTTTAAATTTGATTCAGCTAAAATAATTTGCAGACCTTAATCCATTCATGAACTCGATTTCTTTGAAGCTTTTCATATTTATAAAAATTTTAAAAACCTTGTAAATTGTGATTTCGCTGTTTCCTATTTGTCTGATTGTTGGAAATTTTACATTCAGTCCACATTTCCTTAATTTTTCTACTGTTTACACAGCTACACATTCCTTAATTCCTATTGGCCACACTCCCCACCTCTTCCGTAATCCTATTGGTTGAACTAAATCCGGTCCCTCTCCTATATATATGAGCACTTCTCAAGATTCAGAATTCTTTTTGCACTGAAGACGGTACGCTTTAGGCTACCGAAACAGCTGTATGCACCTCAATAATTTTTCTTTGGCGTTTTTGACGTAGTAGTTTATTCCTGTTTTAATAGGTCTGATACTTCTAATTTATTTTCCCCTTTTTCCGTTTTTCCGTTGCCACTTAAATTTCATACTTTAGTTATTATTTAAAAATCTAATTGTTGCTTCGAAAAACTGTTTGCACCCCTGGATTCAGAAAAATCACCCCTTTCATTTGGTATCAAATTTATAAATATAGGTCTGATATTTCTAATTTATTTTACCCTTTTTCCGTTTTCAACGCGGATTCGGTAAAAGGTTTTATATTTATAAATATGCATTTATATATATTTTTATTTTCGAGAAATAAAATGAAATATTTTTAATTTCACGTGAATAATAAATTAGAGAGAAAAATACCTACAAAAGTTGGTGATTTTTTTTTTTTTTTTAATGAGGAATTTGCACGTAGATAAATATTTTCATAGAGACATTTGGCATTAGTTTAATGTTTTTATTTAATTAAGCAGTACTTTTCTTTCCTGCAGTAAAACAAAATTTTTTGTTGTTATTATGTACCTTATGAGGGTTTTTTTATGTTCTCCCATTAATTGTCAATGATTACAATTTGGATTTTATCAAGATTTTTTATTTTTATTTTGTAAATATCAGAAAAGATTTTTTATTTTATTTTATTATTTTATTTTATGTTATTAGTGCTAGAGGCCTATTTCTTTCGGTACAGTTGTCGAATTTTTATAATACACTCTTAATTAGTGCTTGAGGCCTATTTCAGTCGGTTTATTGAATGGGGATTTATTGAATGAAGTCCCCCCAAGGCCCAACTTTGACATGAGTCCTCCCCAGGCCTAACTTTGACATGAGTCCCCCCCAAGGTACCCCTATTTCAGTCGGTACAGCGTTGTCGAATTTTTATACGTCACTCTTAATTAGTGCTAGAGGCCTATTTCAGTCGGTTTATTGAATGGGGATTTATTGAATGAAGTCCCCCCAAGGCCCAACTTTGACATGAGTCCCCCCCAGGCCCAACTTTGACATGAGTCCCCCCCCCAAGGTACCCCTATTTCAGTCGGTACAGCGTTGTCGAATTTTTATAATACACTCTTAAGAGTGCTAAGGGCCTATTTCAGTCGGTTTATTGAATGGGGATTTATTGAATGAAGTCCCCCCAAGGCACAACTTTGACATGAGTCCCCCCCAGGCCCAACTTTGACATGAGTCCCCCCCAAGGTACAACTTTGACATGAGTCCCCCCAAGGCCCAACTTTGACATGAGTCCCCCCCAAGGCACACCTCCCCCTCATTGGGAAAAAGAGAAAAAACGTTGTGTTGCGGCTATAAGACAGTTTGGACATCCAACGTTATTTGTTACAATATCTGCAGCTGAAACACATTGGTTTGATTTAATGAAAACTTTATCATGGAATTTAGATCGTCACGAATTAACTAAAGAAGAATTTGTCGATATTAACAAGTTTAGCAGTAGGCTTCTGGCACTAAATTAAAATCTGTCAATGTCAGATTTTCATGTTTTAAATAATGAAATAATGTCGTGTCTGTATAATTTTTTTTATTATTATTTATTTATTTTGTGTATGGGACAGCTTTAGTATTGGATCCCTTTGGCAAAAATTGAAATTCGAAACCGACGTAGCTCGGACGTTTCTCGCCAAGATCTTTAATTGCACAACTGAGATAGCCAATTCAGTTCATCACAAAAATGGCTTAAAATATTTAAATTCTCCAAAAGGGTCCCATACTAAAGCTGTGCTTTTTGCATTTATTTATTTAGTATTTTCTATTAAAGACTTCTGTGGTCACGAAATTTAGTGCGTAAATTGTTTGTTTGCATCCGGCACTTATTGTAACTGGATTTCACGAAATTCGAAATCCCCCCCCCCCTTCTCGGAGTCGGAGGGCAATAAACGGTATAACTTCTGTATAACCCAACAGCTGAATTTGGCGATTTTTCTTTGGCGCCGTTTTGAAGGATAAGAATGTCGTTCTGGACTGTTTGCGATATAATATGGCAGCCTAATATGTTGTTGTTTATTTTGGATTTATGATTTTATGTTTTATGTTTTATGATTTATATTATGATTTTATCATTTATCATATATGATTTATGATTTTTAGATTTATGATTTAGCCATAATCGCCAACAAAAAAATCGCCAAATATCGTTGTGGGGTTATACTGAAGTTGTTCCCAATAAACATGTGTAAAAACATGTTTTTCCGTTTGAATTCGCTTTGAATTATCTTAGAATGGCGAATTTTGGTCTGCGGATATTGATTAAGTGTACGCATTATGTACATTAGTGGGATTTTGCAAAACTTCGAACTCACCCGCTGAGGAAGGGAAAGTAAGAAGTGGGTAAGTTGTGCCGAAGGCAGTGGGGACCCAGAGTGGATATTGATTAAGTGTACGCATTATGTACCTTAGTGTGATTTTGCAAAACTTCGAACTCACTCGCTGAGGAAGGGGAAGTAAGGAGTGGGTAAGTTGTGCCGAAGACAGTGGAGACCCAGACTCCTCACTTTGCGAGCGAGAAAACCTCTACCAATCACAGCGAGAACTTAGGTTATTAATAAAGATATGGGATTTTGACAACTCATTTAAGTTTAATGCCCAGCGAAGCGGGTAAAGCCTGCTAGTATATAATAATAACAACTTATTAATAATAGCTATAAAAATCACTGCCGGATTCAGAAATTTCTTAGTTTTAGAACGTGGAAAAATATTCGTAAAAAATATACTTGAATTATGTTGGAGAAATAAAACTATTAAATTCACATTAATAAGAATTTTCGTCTACAGAAAAAATGACAATATCAAACGAAAAAAGACACAGGCGGAAGATAACACCCTTAGAGTGTTGACAGCTATGGAACTTTATTATAAGTGACATCATTAAAAGAAAAAACGGATGACATGTGTCAGTTCTTATGAATTTCTTTTTATTTATTGATGCATCTTTCATTTAACCAAATGTTGTTTAATAATATATGATCTAGAAAAATTAATTTTTAACACCTATTAACGATCGTGGTGTTATTTCTATTAACTATTAACTTGCTATTAATTTCGGATAGATTCAAAATACAAATAAATTGCATGTAAAAGCTGTCTAAGAATGTTGTTTTCAAGTGATTCTTGTAATGAAACACTATTATATACATTAATCACCGCTTAATAAATTCACTGGTTAATAAAATCAGCCGCTTAATCTGATCAAATTGCCAGGACCGGAATCAAATCAATACAAACTACTTTTAAAGCTGCAGCTTAATAAAAACATTTAATTAATTAACTGTCAATAATTAATTAATATTGCTTACAAATTCCATTATTCGTTACTTTCTGAAGTTTTTTCTAAATTCAGGGAAGTAATACCTTTTCCTTAAGGGCAGGAACGTTCACCGGATATAAAAATCAGCCGCTTAATACAATCGCTTTGGCTCAGAGCGAATGTGATTTTAATAAGCGGCGGGAACTGTATTAAATATTTCTTAAAATCACTGTTTTCTGATTAAATTATTTTTGTTTGATTCTATATCTTAATAAAATTGCTCCAATTCAAATGCATAAATACATCAAGCATAACGTAACATGAAAATTATTTATAAATTTTATGATAAAATTCTCCGAAAAAAATTGTGCACTAATAATTTATAGATATGGATTTTTTTTTTTTTTACCTAGAAACTGGGTTTACTCTTTTGAAGCCAATTGAAAAATCGATAAATGTTTTATTATTATAATTAATTAATATCTAATATATCGACCATATAGAGTAACCATATATAGAGTGACCATACTTAATCATGGCCTATTCAGCCCTTCTCTGTAACTGTGACTAAAATGCGAATTGATTCAAAAATTTGTATGTAGACAATTCAAAGGGTGAGCTCAAATGTGTTGCAAAATAAATAAATAAATAAAATTTAATTTAATAGTTCCGCTAGGGGGGGGGCTTACATCAAAATGCAAATAAGGTATACATTTGAATACAAACATCTTGATTTATTATTATGGATTTTTTTTTTATTTTTTAGAGTCTGTTTAGCGGTATAAAGCATATTGTTCAATATGGGTCCCATCATTAAGTTGTAAAACCGGCAGCCGATATTATATTGTGATTTATATTTTCAAGAACATAAATATTTTTTGTCATTGTTATAAGGTATATTAAATATTTATAAAAAGAAACTTAAAATTTCCTACAATAAACGACCTGTAAGATGATAAGCACTTTCTTGCGGCAGATGAAATTAGTCTTTAAACTGACAAGGAAACATTCAAAAGGTGTTGTCTTCAAAAAATATTGAAAAAAAAATATGCGATCCTACTCTTCATAAAACACCAGAAAGTGAAAAAAATATCGGCTGAAATGAATTACAGCGACCACAAAAAATTATCAAAATTAAGCATTTTTGGCGATTTAGCGCTGTTAGATGGTAAGTTCGCTAGAACTGAGGTTACCGTGTTCGAACCGAACTGTGTTTTGCTTCTTCGCGAAGTACTCAAAATCAATCGCCAAACAGTGAAAAATTGCCAAATATGTTTAATTTTGATATTTTTTTTGTATTCGCTGTAATTCATTTCAGCCAATATTTTTTCCCTTTCTGGTGTTTTATGAAGAGTAGACTCACATATATTTTTTTTTCAATATTTTTTGACGACGACACCTTTTGAATGTTTTCTAGTGAGTAATATACACTTCATTTGAATTTTTAGAATGACGGGAGTATGGATAAAATTTGTAGTGACGACTTTCATTTGAAAGAGTTATGTAAGTTATAATATCCCAGACAAGGCATAGATGTGTTGTCTATGTTAGGGGTAGCGAAGGCTATCCATTGGGTGTTCCTTCACAAATGGCCATCGATTCGTCGAATTTCAGGCCAATTCTTAGTCTAAAGTAAAACGCCATTGGAGAAACTCTGATATTTTTTAAACATCCTCCTGTAAGCGCTGTAAGCCTTTGAAGGGCTACGAAGGAAATTAGTCATTCCTGTTGCCATTATATAATTATCATCTAATCCCGCCTCCGAAAAAATTAGACTATCTAGTAGCCGAATTGTTAGCATTGTTGAGTTTAGTTACTATGTGCCGAGTGGAAAATCCGGTTCTGGCATGAATGTTTGTTATGATTTGAAATCCACTTTAAGCCATACTTACGGTCGTATTCACCAATAACCTCAACTCCAGGTTGAACACAAAAACTTGAAAAGCGTATAAAGTCAGGGCGTATAAAGTTCAAAATTTTAGCAAAGTTTGACCCTTTGCATCTGCCATCTAGCGGCATTGTTATTTTCAGATTTTTAGCTGAAAATAACCAATCAAAAATTATATGAAAACTTTGACAGTAGATGGCAGAAGAAGCATGCCAAATTTTCTGTGAAAGCCAGACTCTGCCTTTTGATGCTTTTCAAGTTTTGGCGTTGAACCGGCAGTTGAAGTTAATGGTGAATAAGGCCGTTACTGATACAACTAGCCTAAATGTGCAAAAAATGACCCTAAATTGACGCTACAAACCCAATGCCGAAGAACTGACGGACCATCAATTAAAGTACTCACTGGGTTAGAGGTTTTTTAACATATAAGTATATAACTCTTAACAAGTTAAATGCCACGCAAATTCTTAAAATCCATTAAAATTCCACAATGATTCTCCTGTAACAAATAAAAATTAAGCAAATTTTTAATAAAATTTCAATCATTAAATGTAATATTTTTAGTTTTATATCCTAGTTTATATCCTCCACCGATGGTTGACGCGGATTTATATCATATTTGACACTATCAGCCACCGATGGCTGACAGGGCACTCAACGTTTTAAATTTTTATTGGTACTGCTTTTACTTTCGGGGTAAAACTTTCACTGAAATGTTTGAAGTATAACATGTTCTGCACACTCCTAAAGTTTCAAGATCATTCCTTCAGCACTGAGAGATAATGACAAAATGTCTAGAATCTAAAATGGCTGACATGGCGCTCAACGTGTTAAATGACTAGTCTATAGTCTCTCTTGCCGTCCTGAAACAAATTCTTTGTTATTGTTAGTCATAAAATTTTTCCCTGACTTCTAGTGTACAGGTTAAATTAAGCTAGTCTCATTAAGGTATTTATAAAAGTTTAGTTTATAATTTTTTACAAACATGAAAATTTTCGAATTATTATTTTTTTTTTCTATGAAATTGATTTTATTTCTTTACTGTCTTAAGAATAATTAATGATTATTCTTGATTCATGAGCTCTAAATCTAATGTGACATCAATATCGATATCTATTAATGTTATTTGTCTTTTGCGAAACAGATATTACATTATCCAAAATCTTAGATTCTGAAATACGCAGTAAAAAAAAAAAAAAAAAAAAAAATGTAAAATCAAGATTTGATCGTATAATGTTACGGGGAATTCAATTTTTTTTTAGCTAAACGGTCAAAGCCCGTAATGTGACGTCATGAAAATAAAATTTTACAATGCTGGGATTTTCTTATGGGCAAAAGCTTATAGTCTACGAAATTTCCTCAATTCTGCCATCGAACTGTATTTTTATGTTCAAAGCGATTTGAAATATAATTGTAAGTTTTATTGGTTGAGAGAGTTTATTTATACATTCATACAAATAGCGATTGATATAAAAAAAACTATTGTTTACCTAATTTAATTCAAAGAATTCAATTCAAAATTGAATGTTTGTCACAACGTAAAATTACGGGGAATACATCATTTAATGTCAAGATGTTTTTTACGGGTTTTGCTTAGAATCTCTTCTGCCGGGTGTTGTTCGTAATCTGACTTGAATTTTTCTGACTGAGTATAGAAATATTCCTTTGTTGCATATGTTGTATTTTACCGTTTATAAATTTCATCAGGCATACATCAAACTTTATTAGGTTATACATTAAGCATTTACATTTCCGAATGCGCAAAGTTATGGTACTCCTATAAGGTAGTTTGAAAAGTGAAATTTTCATGTAAGTGCAAGTTATGAGCACAAAATTTAAAAAGAGATCTTTGTGTATATATATATATATATATACTGTAATTTTACATATTAAAAATTCATAATTATGGATTGAATTTCAGAATAAGGCTTTTCTTTTCAATTTAAATCAAAATAGATGTACATTTCGTTTTTGTAATTACTGTTTGGTATGCTACATATAAATTTACTAACAAATTTACGACGATTTTTTGATACAGAGAATTTTTACCAAAAAAAAAATAAATAAATAAATAAATAAATAAATAAATAAAAAGAAGAAGAAGAAGAAAGAAAGAAAAATCTAAAAAACAATAAAATTAGTTTTACAAATGCCTTTATTTTACTGTTTACGAAACTCTCAACTTTTGCTTTGAATTTTGTGATAGACAATAACATTATCGGATTGTTTTGAATTACTAAGTTTGGTATAAAATATTTAAAGCTACAAAATAAATAAATAAATAAATAAATGTTCAGTTATGATGTCGATCATGCTATATTGTTTAAAGATATACTAAAAATTTCTATAAGTAAAGTATTGAAAGAATGTGGATATTTATATCCGGAAAATTTGCAGTAAAATGAAATACAACTTTGTTCAGTCTGATCAGTTATTAGAACACTCAAACAAGCTTAAGATATAGTTTAGTTTTTCTAAAATATTACTAAAAAATAAAGTAATAGAAAACAATAACATATTTCAGTTTTTTTTAAGCGGAAATTTAATTAAAATAGTATAGCTATCTGATGCAAAAATGCATTATAAATTTTATGTACAAATTCCTTTTTAATGAATTTTTTTTCACCTATTTTTTTTTTTTTTTCACGCTTGAGAATAATTATACTTCAAAATCTCCTCAAAGAGATAATTATAACAGCTTTTAATTGCATATCGATCACATATCTGCTCTGCATTCCATGACAAAGCTCTTGTGTCGGTGAAAACAAGGCCACTAATTGAAAACTAACATAGCAATGATAATTATAGGGTAGGTTAATTAAATATTAATTAAGGGGATTTGTTCTCTTTCATACTCTGAAACTAAAGATAATATGTTATGGGAACCAGTGGGTTCTTTGAAGTTTAAAATAAGTTGCGAGACATTTTAACTATATTTAATATTTGGTTTTAAATTTAATTATTTTTTTTAAACTAAATTAATTTATGGTGTTACTTTTATTTTAAAAACCATAATTACACTGCAGAATTACACACTATAAACAAAGAAATACAAGCTTTATTCAGTTTTAAAATAACAATCTTTGTAATGATGTCGAAAAAAAAAAAATACATTTTAAAAATTAAAAATTAACGAATTAAAGAGTTAAACCAATTGTTTAATTTCACATCATCTAACTCTTTGATCTCTAATTAAAAACAAAATAAGATTGAATTATTTAACTTGTATCATCTTTATATTTTCTCATGCCAGATATTAATAAAACAACTATTAAATTAATCCATAATTACAATTTAATACATTATGAGAAAATGTACATGATGGGAAAGTAAAACTATGTATTACAGGGGAAAAATATAAAAGAATTACTTATGTATGGCTGTAGCTTAAAAGTCAACACTTTTTTAAATGGGAACTGTGTGTGTGTGGGGGGGGGGGGGAGGGTTGAAAGACAACACTGTATTGTTTGGTTTTTCTTATCAAAGTCAAATAAGCAGTGCCACTCATAAGTGATGTCTGTTGGAATTTTATTAAAATAGAGATAAGACAAGAGAACTATTCTTCACTTCTTATGGTTAACTCTAGCATAGTTTCGATAGTCACCCCTTTTCGGATTTTATTTAGGACTGAAATCAGAAGACAAAGAATATGAAGAAAAAATTCCGTTATAAACACTAAATAATGTGGATGCATGCATTAGGAATAAATTCTTATAATTTCAACATTTTACAGGCTTTATATTTCATAAATATTAATTTTTGGTAGTGACATCTATCATTGATTGCAGTAAATACTTTTATTTAACTGTCAAGTGTAATACATTTTTGTTTTTAAATAGCTTCTCGCAGAAAACTTGAATGAATACAAAACAGAAATTTAAGAAATATATTCTTGCCAATAACCCAAATATATTAAAGCACTGCATTTTAAAAGCTATCATGAACACATAAGAATTTAGCTTTCAAAATATTAATACATTAAATGTTGAAAATAACATTTAAAGAAAAATGTTTTATAAAATGTTTAATTTTTCGTTTTAAGTTTAATTTTATTCAGTCAAGATAAATAAATAAATGAAAAGTAAATGGAATAAAAAAGAATAAATAAGTAATAAAATAATAATAAACAGAAATATACTTTTTTTTTTAAATCTATTCACTTTCTTATTTAATTTGTAGTACATACATCACGCATTTCTATTTTTTTTTTTTTTTTAAGAAACGGGGAGGGAAAAAAACCCCTCTGATTTGATTAAAAGTTTTTTCTAAATGATTAATCGTATAAACAGTTGAATACATGCGACTGGTACCCAATAGAAATTACAAAATCTATATCATCATGAAAGAAGTGAGTAAAATACGCCAAAACAACGCAATTCGAAAAGATTATAATTATTATTATTATTTTTTTCATGATAAATAAATCTTTATGGTACATTACTTTCAAATTCTAAACTTTTGCACAGCTTCCATAAGCAAAGAAGAAGAAATGTCCGGTAAACAAAATGTAACCCATGCCCTAATCAATTTATGCAAAAACTTTAACGTTGTATCAAAAACGTTTTACAGATATGACAAAAGATTAGATTTAAACAAATAATAATATATATAACACATATATATTTTAATATGAATATTGCGTTAAAAATATTCTTTTAATCTGTGTTTTGATGATGCAATGGGGAAATGTTGTACACCACCTAAATTGGTCATGGTGTACTTTTAAAGTTTGATTTTTTATTCTTATGAAGGCCGCAAAACATTAACACTTGTAATTCTTTTAATTTAATTTTCTGAAGTTTTCTTTATCGATTTTATAAAATTCCACATTCATTTTTTTTTAAATATATATATTTGTAATTTTTTATGTATGTATAAATCTAAATTTTCTAGAATTAACTCTGATTAAAGTTTTCTGGAGATCCTATACATATATAGTTGTGAAATTATTATTAGTTATTAATTAATAGCACTAAAAACAACGAAAAATGATGCATGTTAATGTTATTAAAATCATACTTATAAATTTGGTTCAAACGAAATATTGCACGATATTTAGCCGAATTAAATTGCGTACATGCATGAATTACTACACGTACCACGTGTGATGCACATGAATTTTTTTAGACTGTTAGTAGTCTATCCTTAAAAATTAAGTTGTTTGTCTCAAATTATACTGAGGAAATCTGCTCTACTTATAAGATTTATGACTCTCTCGGATGATTTTTATCAAAAACGTTTTGAAAGACGATAAATCTTAAGAGACTAGAACTGTTTTTGAAAGATTTAGGTTGCTCTTAAAACGTAAAAGATAACAGAAGTGAAATGATATGCCTAAATTTTCTCACTCACTTTACACTTCAAAGCATTAAAGTAAAGATGAATTTCTTATTATGCAATGCATAATATGTAAGACGACTATTTAGTTTTGCTTCTGTATAACCCCTATAAGAATGAATAAAAGGTAATTATGGAAAATATTTGGTTCTTTATCGGGTTTTTAGAGTTTAAATAAAGATATTGTTAGTCTTGTTGTATTAAATATTATTTTTAATATCTATATAGCACGATAAGATAACAGATAACAAAATAAAGTTATTGTAATATTAAAAAAGACGCAGTCGGGCTTATTTGATGTTTAATATATATATTGTAACACAATTTATCAGTGCAAAAATTTGAAATTTAAACATGATTTAATTTCAGTATTAAAACAATTATTCGGATCATAAGCGAAGACTGCCCAAATCAAACCAAAAAAGAAATAAAGTAAAATCGAAATGAATTATTTATTATTATTATTATTTTTTTTTTTCGTAGGTTGGTATTCCTGTATTTTTAATGTAAATCTCATGTATATTTAGTTTCATTTTTTTTTTATAGACTTTTTTTCGCAATTATTTTTTTTTTTATTTAAATACCAACAAATATCACCGTTGATCAATATGGGAATCGCGCGCCTGGTGGCTAAACAGTTAGCACCATTTAGGTACATGATGCTATCAGGTTCAAATTCCTGTTAAGGCATGGGTATTCCTAGTAGTTCTGCGAGTGCAAGCGTAAAAAAAAAAAAAAAAAAAAAAAAAATCAATAAGTTGTTTGGGGCAGTTTCTGTACATTTCAATAACTGCGTAAATAAACACAATTTAAATATAAGTGTAATTGTATAAGAAAAATTTAATAGATAATTTTAACTGCGTTTATTAATCAAATGTGCATTGAGTGTTTATAAGATTTTCTAAACGAAACAGAATATAAATGAAAATATGGAAAAATAAAGAGGTCAATCTACAACTATGGAAATATTAGAGTTTTTTTTTTTTTTTTTTTTTTTTTTTTTTTTTTTTAACATTTTCTATTTTCTTAAACAATACTGAACGAAATGACCTTGAACTTTAGACATGTAGAACATTTACAAACTCATATTTACCACTATCGATTTAGTCATAAGTGTAATTAGAGGACCAACCGCAAATTGAAGATAAACATAAATATTTTGATTGCCCTGGGTCATAAAATATTATAAAGGATTTGTAACTTTAACACATAATTTCACATACTATGTGCAATATTTGTTTGCTTTTTGAGGGGAATCGCACGATTATTTAGACAGATATAATTTTTCTTCAAAAATTATTATTATTATTATTATTTATTTTATTATTATTTTCTGTGAGGTTTTTTTTATATTAAAGATGGATTTCAGCGAAATTTTATAGTACATTTCGAAAACTTATATTAAGGAATAATTATTCTGAAACATAAAATTGGTACGTGTAATTTTCGCTGAGTTATGAGTATTTATAGTATATATATATATATATATATATATTTATTTATTTAATGCACATGCAAGAAAAATAGAAACTATTTGTTATATAGGTTGAAAACTAGATATATTGGGCAACTTATGTCAAAAGATCATTTGAACAGAATAAAAATTAAGCAAATTTTGGCAAAAATTAATTAAAGATATTTTCTAGAGCTGAATTTTCATAAAGGGTTTTTCACATGCCACGTACTCAATTTAATGATCTAATTTTTAAAAGAACCACGTTTTAAAATTTTGTTTTCGTGAAAAATCTCTTATGATGTTGTAACTCGTACATTTGGTTTACAAAAACCAAAAATGTGATACCAATTATTTAACATTTGCAAATAGGTCTGCTTAAATGTTCTTTTATTTATTTATTTATTTTTATTTTAATGAAAACTGTTATTTATTTATATAGATGAGAAGAGGGTATTATGGAATACCATTTACATTTCTTAAAATAACTTTACTTGTTTTTAATAAAAATCCCCAAAATCATGATGAGTACATAGTGTAATTATTTGTTATGAAATGTCACTTAAAAAAAAAAAAAAAAAAAAAAAAAAAAAATATTTTGTTGTTATAAAAAGTTTACAAAAAAAAAAAAAAAAAAAAAAAAAATGGAGGTTAATATGAAATGGTAACATGAAATAGGTGGTTTAAACTGTTTAAACCATAGAAAAACTAATTAGACTTTATAAAATCATCTTCGGAGAATTTTCTGTGACAGAAGATACATTCGGCATCTTTATTTTCTGTTTTTTTAGTTAAATACATGAAGTCAATTTTAGATGACACTATGAAATACTTTGTATTCCATAATACCCGACACGCCATCTTGGAAAATGAACTTTTAAATTGATGTACAAAATATTTTCAGCTAAAAAACGACCAGAGTATAACACAATATAATTCTTTGTTATACTTTGTGTTATTTGAACACCAATGTTCAAATCACATGTGTACTAGTAAGTTCAAATGTTTGAAAACGTCCCTGCAAAAACTCTTGAAAATCACAAAACATATTTTGTACTATAGAGAATGGTACGACAACAATAAGTGGTTGCGTCTTACTGTATTGCTTCATGGGAATCCTTCTTGAGTAATTCGTGGTATTTTGAAGAGATAGCAGAACTAATCAGGGCCAAAACCCTGGTATTTCATATTTCCCGGCTATTCCATAATACCCTCCTCTCCTCTAACAAACAAACACTACTTGCGATAATTCAAATGAATTTTAATAAAATAATGTAAATTTCAACGACAAATGACATTTTGGAAGATTAGCAGAGATTTACGCTGTCGAATAAAAACTAAGTGAAAAAATAAAAACAAAGGTCTTTAAGGGCTTCAGGTCGATAAGTAACATAGTTTTTTAAATAGAGACACTTTCACATAACAGATGTTAAGTCTTATAAGAAAACATAACACTGCATGTAATTAAAAAGTGCTTTGTTCAGAGAAAGGATCAAATTACAACTCTTTCAAATGAAAAAAATCACTTTCTCAAGTAGGATAATTCACATTGAATTAAAAACTAAACCATTCATGCATCAGGATAACATCTTCAAATTAGAAAAAAAAACTGGACTTTAAGCCAATAATAATTATTTGAGAAGTTTGCAATTTTTACCTATTTTATTGAGTCGATAGAGGCGGAGTTGCTTAAAATAAACCATCTAAGCAACTTTGCAGATTTAAATGAAAGTATGATGTTTTACAATCGTATCTTTTTAAAAGCACGACTTATTAACGGCCCTCTTCACTTACCGTCGCCGGAAGCCCGAGCCAATGTTATTCTATGGGGAAATTTTCTTTACAAATAACTTATTAACTAATACATATTTTTAAATTCTGTTTTCACATTCAGAAAATTCCCAGCTGTTAAATTGACGGACCTTTTTTTGAAAATGTATTTTTTTTATTTTTAATATTTTATTTTGAAAGTGCAAAATTAAAAAAATTCATATATTGAAAATTTGTATTTTACTGCTTCAAAACAAAATATGAAAAATAAAAAATAAATATTTTTTAAAACGGTCCGTCAATTCAACAGCTGGGAATTTTCAGAATGTGAAAACAGAATTTAAAATAATGTATTAGTTAATAAGTTATTTGTAAAGAAAAAATTCCCATAGAATAACATTACCTTCGGCTTCCGACGGCGGTGAGTAAAGCGGACCCTTAACACATTGTGAGCACCACGCAAATTCTTAAAATCCATTAAAATTACATAATGATTCCTCCTACAGTAAATAAAAATTAAGCAAATTTTTAATAAATTTTCAATCATTAAAAGTAATATTTTTAGTTTTATATCCGCCACCGATGGTTGACGCGGTTTTATATCACATTTGACACTGTCAGCCACCGATGGCTGACAGGTGAAAATTCAGAGTAGAATACATTAAGTTAAATTATTTTCATTCATAAATTAACAATAGAATCGTGAGAAATTTATGACTATATATATTAAAACTATAATAAAAAGAATGAATAATGGATCTAATAATATTTCATTACAACAGTTCTTTAGCTACCATAATCGTTGAAAAGTATTTTCACTTCGAAATGTCAGAACGTATTTATTAATTTTTGATCCGTTAACCAAATTTATCAAACTTTAATACGTTGAGCGCCACGCAAATTCTTAAAATTCATTAAAATTCCACAAAGATTCCTCCTGTAATAAATAAAAATCAAGCAAATTTGTAATAAATTTTCAATCATTAAATATAATATTTTTAGTTTTATATCCTATTTTATATCCGCCGCCGATGGCTGACAGGGCGCGCAACGTTTTAATTTTTTATTGGTACTGCTTTAACTTTCGGGGTAAAACTTTCACTGAAATGTTTGAAGTATAACATGTTCTGCACACTCCTAAAGTTTCAAGATAATTCCTTCAGTACTTAGTGATACATGACAAAATGTCTAGAATCTAGAATGGCTGACATGGCGCTCAACGTGCTAACTGGGGAAATAATCTCTAAGCTTGTCAGGTATAGCAAAGTGCTACAATTAAAACTCGCACTTTGCGGGTAAAACGTGAATCTGCTGTTTTAGGATTCAAGTCGTTTGAGCAATGGAGTTAGTGCCGATCCTAACTTAAAATTGTAAATTGAAATATGCTAATATTTTGGAAACTGAATAGTATAAAAGTAGAAGGTCAGTTGGAGAGAAGTTAGTTGGAGAGGAGTTAAGGTTAGTTGGAAGGAAGATTATTTTGGAGGGAGCTAGCTGTTAGCGGCTTAGGATATAGTTGGATGTAAGTCAAGTAGATAGCAGTGTCAGGGAATCCTCCTGCTAATCGAAAGATTACTCGGCTTTAGAAGCTAATTTAAATAAAAGTAGTTAAGATCCTTTGCGAGTAATTAAGTAAAGCAAAGTAAAGTAATGGGGTTATTTATTAATATCAAAGTATTTAAGAGGACTGCCCATTTTAAGTCGTTAGTTACTAGATGTTATTATAGTCCAGCACCCTCCTTCTTATTTATGCTCAAGTAAAGCTCATTTATGTTATATATTTGGACACTGTCATTTCTTCATAGTTTAAGTATTTCATTTACAGCTTCCAAGTCAAAGTTAAATTAGTATGGAGAAATCCCGTTCTCCACATTGGCGCCCAAATTTGCTCGAATCCCCCCCCCCCCCCGAGCAAGTCCTTTTTGACGGCACTAATAGTGTGCTGCAATTTTTTGAGCAGCTAGAATATTTTTTCAATTTTCATAAAATCAATGTTAAAAACCACTACTCCTGGCTAGCCTATTCCCTAGAAGGAGAACCGAGACAGTGACATAGATTAATCGCCTGCCATTCACTTGGGCCAAATCCAACGTATGACGATTTAAAACGCAAAGTGATCGATCTTTTCGCCACTCCGTATGATAAACTACGATTACAACATGACTGCTCCCTTCCCCCCCCCCCCCACGAACGTCAGTGGGAAGCAGTAATAAACCCGGTGGAAAAACCACAAGAAATTATTAAGTCACAATAAGCAAGCTCCTGTAATTTAAACCAACCTAAAACTGGCGATGAAGCCGTTATTTCTAGTGAAAAAAGCCAAATGACATTTGAACTAAACGAGCAAACTTCGCCCTTAAACAGCGATACAAACCAATTTACGGCAGTTATTCAGAATTTAGCTACCGATGAAAAATCCGATAAAATATCTAGCTCACCGACGGCGGCTGAAAAGGAAAATGAGATTATTTTCAAAAAGGTAATTTCAAAAGGCCATGTAACCTATGGTGAAGTCTCTAGAAAGTCTAGCAGCCCTGAATTCAAAAGCATGGAGCGAACGCAGTCCTCTGTGATAACTATGGGCAGTGATAAGGTGACGGGCCCGAAACCCCCTCACCACAAGAACCAGATTCAGAGTTTCAAACCTCCTCCGAACAGTGAAAAGGCTCTGGGTTTGAAACCCCCTCCTGAGAGTGACCAGGCACCATGTTCGAACCCTCCTCAGGACTCCAGCGATCCTGCAACGTCTCACCTAAATCTGCAAGCCACCAACGCTGCAACTCTACAGGCCAGTCTGACCTGCATCTCTTTTGCTGATATCAAGGACTCAATTTGTCAGGTCGTATCGTTCAGTATTTTAGTTTTTCTCAAGTATTGGTTTATCAGTACTGTACTAAAATTTTCGACATGTAGAACTTTCTTCTGGACTTTCAGTCATTATCTCAAAGAGATGAACTTTTTAAAATATCACAAATCTAAATTTAAACTTGCTGCATGAACTTTTTAAAATTTAACAATGCAAAATTTAAACGTATGGCATGAACTTTCATCTCTCGGAATTTCATGTACTGTTTACATGTCACAAATTTTTTTCTGTATATAATATATGCATGTATGTACGTTAATGTTTTTTAATTCCTAGCCAACACCAGCAGTTTTTGGTAAAAAAAAAAAAAAAAAAAAAAAAAAAAAAAACCTTTTTGAACTTTTGTATAAACTTTCTCCCCCTCTTTAGTTTTTGAATGATCTATATATATATGTGTACTTAAATGCCTTCTGTTTTAGCCTTCAGCTGCAGCGATTCGTAAGATAAATTTTCTTACCTTTGTATATAAATTTTCTCTCTAAGTTTTTACATGATCAATATGTATATACTCTACTACTTTTCTATTTTCTAGCCAACAACGGAGTCTTGAAAACTTTTTCAATAATTTGTATATATATCTATTCATTATATATCTATTTTTTTTTTCTAAATGTCGTAAATTGTATGAAATACACTTTTATAAGTGTATAAACATTTTCTCTATAGTTTTGTAAATGTAATGTAGAATGTATGTACGTAAATCTTTTTTATTTCTCAGCGATCAACTGCAGTTTTGAAAATTTTGTATCCTTAAATGTTTTCTAAATGTTGTATAAAGTGTATCAAATGAATATTCTTATTGTAAACTTTTGTCTTTTTCGCTAAAAGTTTAATTACTGTATGAATATATTCGGATGGGGATTAAAAAGAGAATTTTTTTAAAAAGCTATTCTGCATGTAAATTTGCGTTTAACAAATTAACCTTAATACACTAACACTGTAGTTTTTTTTTCCTTATGCGAATAGCATAGCTAAAATAGGGCTTATGTATAAAATTATGTCATTTACCTATATAAAAGTGTAGTGTACCTTTTGATTTATACGTTCAAAAGACTTTTGTATTTTAGAAGTTCTCTGATTCAAACTCTCCGTCCAGTCGTTGGTCTGAAAATCTACGCTGATGTTACTTTTGGTGCTAAAGGAGGTGATTTATGGACGCTTGCCAACGGATCCCTTTCAAGATTCATATGAGAAGGGTCAACTGAAATTTTTTCTGTTTTTTTTTTTGCGGATGCAGTTTCAAGTATTTTTCCTAGACGAGGATACTGGACCTAGACTGGTCTGCAGTGGCTCTCAACAGTTCAAGTTTTTGCCAATAAACACTTTCTTTTTTTTTTTTTTTTTATCATTTTTGCACAATTTAAAATTTGAATAATTACTGATCGCATTTTTTGTTCAAAGCGATCCGCCTGTACTGAATTTTTTAAAAAAGTAATGAGAATTTTTTTCCTTTCCATTTGTTTTAAGGAAAAATGTGCCTGTATTTCCCCGCTGTAATTACGCTGGACTATATATATCTTTATTTACCTAAATTGAGTACAAACGGTTTTCTGGAATAAAGCGTCTTACATTGAGCATAAGAAACATTTTTTTAAAGCTATTTAAGCCACTTAAAATTATATGTAAGTGTCCAGTTTTTTGGCCATGTACTCTTAATTTTTTTTTTTTTTCCCTATTAGATTTTTAAAACAATATACTTCTTGTTGGGCAGTCTAGTTAAATTTAAGTTTCCCCCCTCTTATTTTTTCTTTTTCTAAAACATTATGTAGTTGAATTTTAGCAGTCAGTCACTGCAGCTAACTTTTCTTTGCATAGTATTGCAATAATTTAAAATTTGCACGGGTAAAAACCCGTTGGGGGATTTTTTCCGCGTAATTTTTTTTCAGGGGAGGAACTGTCAGGTATAGCAAAGTGCTACAATTAAAACTCGCACTTTGCGGGTAAAACGCGAATCTGCTGTTTTAGGATTCAAGTCGTTTGAGCAATGGAGTTAGTGCCGATCCTAACTTAAAATTGTAAATTGAAATATGCTAATATTTTGGAAACTGAATAGTATAAAAGTAGAAGGTCAGTTGGAGAGAAGTTAGTTGGAGAGGAGTTAAGGTTAGTTGGAAGGAAGATTATTTTGGAGGGAGCTAGCTGTTAGCGGCTTAGGATATAGTTGGATGTAAGTCAAGTAGATAGCAGTGTCAGGGAATCCTCCTGCTAATCGAAAGATTACTCGGCTTTAGAAGCTAATTTAAATAAAAGTAGTTGAGATCCTTTGCGAGTAATTAAGTAAAGCAAAGTAAAGTAATGGGGTTATTTATTAATATCAAAGTATTTAAGAGGACTGCCCATTTTAAGTCGATAGTTACTAGATGTTATTATAGTCCAGCGCCCTCCTTCTTATTTATGCTCAAGTAAAGCTCATTTATGTTATATATTTGGACTCTGTCAT
Source organism: Salticus scenicus (assembly GCA_963930645.1). Classification (NCBI taxonomy): domain Eukaryota; kingdom Metazoa; phylum Arthropoda; class Arachnida; order Araneae; family Salticidae; genus Salticus; species Salticus scenicus. Next base: position 111,876,049 of record OZ005654.1, on the reverse strand, counting down.
TTCTTCATAGTTTAAGTATTTCATTTGCAGCTTCCAAGTCAAAGTTAAATTAGTATGGAGAAGTCCCGTTCTCCACAAGCTCTTCAGCAATATGTCGTTATATTCTAAAGTATTGCATTGGATTTACAACTTTCACAATAACTGAACTGAAATTAAACATTTATTATTTTTTTAAGAGTAATTTTTTAAACAATAGTACCTAAACACTATGGAAATTTATATAAGTTAAAAAGCAAATTTATATTTGTTCTATATCAGCAAAGCTAAAACTTATTTGATTGTTTTAAGATTGCACATACATAGAATGCTTCTTCTAACTAGAATATTTATGAAATAGTTTTAAAACAACGCTATCCATTTTCATAAAGGAGTTTCAGACATTCGAATTAGTTTATCGTTGTTTTAGCTCGCATGCACTGAAAATCAATGTAACTTCTTTAATCTAATCAATCCAATTGGTTCTTAAAAATCTAGAAGAATCTCGGCTGTAGAAGTATAATAAAAGAATGATGAAAGGAAATAGGAATTACCACAAATCAGGACATATTACTTTAATTTTCCTTCTATGACATAATTATAGAAATAAGAATTTAGAGATAACTAGCTTGCATTGAGATTAAACTAGCTTGCATTGAGGGGAAAAAAAATATAACGACTTTCTCTAGAATAAATAAAAATAAGTGACCATTTTCTAAATCCCTTAACTAGAAATATAGATTTCCGAGCCATGCGCATAAGGCACGCCAATAAACTAAATAGACGAAATGATCGAGAATTTCTAGTTCACACATTTCTAGATGGTGAAACAATATTCTGAATATTCCGAATATCCGAATATTCTGAATCTTTTGTATTTCGAGAAATTCTCGCTTGATTTTCTAGAATTGGGTCATAAACCAAGATTATAGTTGCAGAAACCCGCCTCTTGTAGTCTCATTTGTCACTTTGTCCTCGATAATATAGGCAAATGCTGTAGAATTCTAATAGGCGCTTCTAGAACACGCTTTTCAAGGGAACTAGAAGTTATAAGGACGACACAAAACTATTTTTTCTAGAGCCACAATTTAGATTCTAGATGTCAGTTACAGAATTTTTTCTCAGTGTGACATAGAAATCATGATAATCCTAACATAAAAAGTTGCATGGATAAAATTTTACGTACCCGGTTCAGCCCGATTATGCACAAAAAATAAATAGGTAAATGATAACATAAGCTCAAACCCGAGGTTGCACAAAAATATTAAGAACAAGTCTGTACAATCTCTAATTAAATGGCTGTTAGACGATAAGTTAATTAGAAGCGTCGAAATTTACAGGAGAAACAACTGCAATATATATATTTGAAGGGGACTCTTCTTATCGACACCGGAGAACAAAGCTAATACTATTCAAATGCGAATTTTGCTCCTTACAACTAACTGATACACATTTTTAAACTTCTTTCTTAAATTAAAAAAAAAAAAAATCACAATAGTTAAATTAGTTATCGTTTTTCAAAAATTGATTTTTAAAATTTTTAATATTTTATATATAAGCTGTAAAATACGAATTTTCTTTTAGTGAAATTTTACATTTTATAGATAATAAAATTATCTATAAAATGTGAAAATCTATATAAAAATAAAAATGTTTATCTATAAAATCTATCTCCTTTTATTTACAATAATAATAATAATAGTAAAGTAACAGTAATAATTATTTCACGGCTATGAAATTTCTGAATAAGAAAACGGAATTTAAAAATATTTGTTAGTTAATAAGTTATAATGAGCAGAATTCCTCATAGAATACCATTGACTTTGGCTTCCGACGACAATATAGAGAAACCCCATATGTCTTATGTATAATCACAGTGAAAAATAAACACAGTTGTAGAAGAATTTAATTTACATAAAATTTCAGTTATAAATATCATTATTTCAATTTTTAGCAGAAGTATATTAGGCACAGTTTTCTGATGTAGACACATTTTTTTTTTTTTTTTTTTTTTTTAAATAAAGTTTTATTGTGAAATAAATCTTTAAATAATAATAATAATAATAATAATAATAATACGATATAAATTTTAAATCTCAATTGGTAATTGTCAGCAAACAATTACAAATATACGAAGCTTTTACATATATAGTAATTATATGATTGCAAAATTATAAGATTTATAATGAAATAAAATATGCTATATCCTTTTAATCTGTTTTTTAATTCACCAACGTGTTAAAATGGAATGCAAATAAATACTTTAAATAAATTGTTTAACGTTAAATTTAGAAATAAACAGAAAAAGTCTTAATATATTATGCATTACATTATGTTATTATTATTATTATTATTATTATTTATGATATAACAATTGTTTCAAAAATCTGAAATTAGTTTGTTATTAAAAGTTTTAAATCAAATAAAAATGAACTAAATTTAATAAAACAAATTGTAGAAATACAGCCATTTATTAGTATTCCAATATCGTTACGTAAATATTTCACGTTGCATATATAAAAAAAAAAAAAAAAAAAAAAAATCGGCTACTGTAAACTATACTGATTGCTACAGAATCTATACTGTGGTTCAGTTTTTTAATTTTCTAAATAAATTGCAGTTTTTGAATAGCTTGCTTAAATTCTGTTACCTACACACATAACCTTTTATATGTATTTTTATAGCATGTATCTATGTACATTAAAACGAAAGAATTCTTTTATTACTATCATTATTATTTTTTATTATTATTTCAAAGATATATTAAGAATCTCCCTTAATAAAATACATTAAAATATAGTTTCATAATAAACTAAACGTTCATTTTGTATGTTTATTTCACATATAAATTAATATTCACCCAACCTAAATTTCGTTTATTCTTAATTTATTAGGAACGCCGTTTATAGTCATCTTACTGCTTAATCTTCCCTTAACTTAGATAATAGCTCTTAGTGCAAGATAATTATAAATAATATTGCCCGGCAACTAATAATAAATGGCGGTTACTCTGATTAACGTTACCCATTATTGTATCTATGATTAACTTAATGGTATAAGTTGAGATTCTTGTAGCACAAATTTAGTAATTTGTATTGTAAAATAATGAATAAGTTGCGCAGTAATTACCATATGTCGAGTATAAACTAAATTGCCATTTAATAAATTCTTTCTCTCATCCATTAAAATATGCATAAAGGATAAAGTGTAATAAAGTTACACAAAATAAACAGATTTGAAACTTTATGTTGTATTAACACTTATATAAAATAATAATGAAATTAATATCTTTATTAATATTAAAATAACTACATATTTTGGGCTAATTTGGGTTCTAGGGATTAAGATCGATTGATTGCGCTAGGGTCTTAGGCCTTAGGGGGTCTTTTTAAGGGATTCTAGCCGTATTTACGCAAGTTTTAGAGAAAAGCACGGAAAACTCCGAACGGCTAAGTTGACGAGCGCGATCTAGGATTGAATCCGGCATCTCACGTCTACCAGCAAAAATAATATATATTCTTTTTGCACTGAAGACGGTACGCTTAAGGCTACCGAAACAGCTGTATGCATCGCAAATATTTTTCTTCTGGCGTTTATGACGTAGTAGTTTATTCAGGTTTTAATATTCCAACGCCAAGTCTCCTGTTATTATAATACATATTAAATTTAAAGCATTTAAAATAATATTAACCGAAACGAGAACGTATAATTGTTAATATTTACCAACATTTACTGGCGCGTTGGCGCTGAGGAGTGATCTAGTAGGGCCGTGGCTCAGTTAAAAAATCAATATTTACAAACTGTTCGATTAATTTAGATTACATAGGCTTAATTATTACTTATACTTTTCCAAATTGACTTCTGAATAAAACTGGTTATTTCCCTTTTGAAGAAAATTATGTAATATTACTATTGACTAATTACATCATTTTCTATTTAGATGATAGGTAAAATAATTTTATAGTTCTAATTAGGTAAAGAAATCAAACTGATGTTATTAATTATTTTCCAATCAGTAATGAGTTTTTCGAAGTACCATTTTAAAGCCAAACTCTATATCCTTAAATGATCGCAATTGGGTTGCTTTAAATGTCCAATGTAGTCACTTTCATTAACAATTTTATAAAATTTAACATATTTAAATTTACAAGCATAGCAAAAAATAATTTATTCAAAGTACCTGTACATATGCGTAACCAATTTTGGCAGTATCATAATCAATCAGATGAAATTCATAATTACTCATTAAAGTAGCCTCTACTTAGTTAATATTTAAAAGTAATTAGCTATGTAACATATTGAGTTTAAATATATAAGTGGGAACCGTATATCATTAGGCATTTTATCATTCAAAGAGAAATAACGTTGATTTTTCAAAATTTTAATTACTGACTTTAGTTTAAATAAATTGAAGACAAAATTAGGTTTTCTTTATATGAAAAGCAATAATCAAATTTAAGGGACATATCAGTATTAAACAAATATATATATATATATTCCCAGAAGATACTTTTTTGTACCAAAAAATATTGACAAGCATCAAAAAAAAAAAAAAAAAAAAAAAAAAAGAAAGAAAGAAAAATTTTTAATTTAAAATATGCATTTTTGTTTTTATTTTATAGCATTCAGAGCATTATATCATAGAAAATTTAAAAATAAATTATAACTATATATATATTATTAAACTATATTATATATTTACAAATATCTGTACATTTGATTTTAGTGATTTATTTAATAGTATAGACATTCACGACCTACATAACACTATATTAATACTTTTTAATGACAATAAACATACTACTAAAGAATAAATATCGTTTCATTACTTTAAAACATTACTAAATTTCCTAATACATAATAATTTCATTCTATACAATCGCCCTATATACCAAAGTATTAAAGGTATTCCACAAGGTGGTTCTGCTAGTAGTTTATTATCTGATTTATATCTTTATTGTTATGAATGAAACTACTCTTAATGTAATGACTTAATATTCTATAGATATATTGATGATGTTATCGTTTTTCACTTTAATGATAGCAACACTAACACCTTCATAGATAATTATTCTCAAAGTCTTGCATAAACGAAAAATTAAATGAAAAATAAAGACATAAACTTTCTAGATTTTAAAATATATAATGACAAGGGAAAATTAGATTTTGATATTTTTGATAAAAGGAAAGAATTTTCTTTTAAATTTAATTTATTTACTCATTTCAAATCATGTTTACATAAAACTATTTATAAAACTATTCTAATTAATTTCCTCTTCAGAATAAGACATTTATGTTCTGATAAATATAAAAGTAAAAACATTAAATCTATCTATTTTCCGGTTAGACTTTATGGTTATCCTAAATTTCTAGTAAATTCAATTATTATATCTTATTTCTAATTTATTCTATCCTGGTATATGGTGTTTGCATAAAAAAAAGTGCATTTTTGTGTATTTTAACCGGAAACATTACAATAATAATAATAATAATAATAAAAGACAATAAAAAACATGGAGCTTGGGTGGGCAGATGCTTGATTACGGAGAATGGTGTTGTTGTTTGGCTGGATGGTTGGGTGGGACTATAAAATAATATATTTGATTAAAAAAAAAATAATAATCGGGTCATTACTTTTTTTCACTCTAACAGTTGGCGTTCATTTTTCTATAACTTGTTCTTTTGAATCCATGAAACACTTCTATATCTACATGATACTTCTGAATTGCGAATTTACGCAAATCAAATTAATCTCTGTAAAAAAATAAAATTTAATCAAATAAATTAATTTTAATTTTAAATTTTAACTTTAAGGTTTATTTGTTCAAAATTAGAAGAAACTAATTAAACTAAAATTTGTTTTTAATTAATCGTTCAGTAGATGAATTCGTTTCTCTTATTAACTGTGAATTTAACTGTTTCCGGTCTCATGGCTGTTGTGGAGTGTTTTACATTTTTCAGTGAGCTTTTCAAAAGTAATGAAAGTTAAAATTTAGTTTTATTAAGTTTTCTTAGGGTTAATTTATTATGAAAAAATTGGTGTTTGAAGTTTAATATGTTTATTTCTTTCATGGTTTTTCCACTTCATAAATTTATTATGAAAAAATTGGTGTTTGAATTTTAATATGTTTCTTTCTTTCTTTCTTTTTTTTTTTTTTTTTTTTTTGTTTCACTTCATAAGATTATTTCTCTCTTGGTTTTCCCCACATATTATTTGAAATTATTTTGAAGTCTTTTAGATGACCTCGTGCATTACAGGCTGTAAATTTTTAGCTGTTTGCATACAGCATGACAGAAATATCACCTAATTTGCATACAACATTCATTCAATGCCCTTGAAAAAGTAATGAATTTGTATGTTTTAAAATCAAGTTGCTTATATTTTTCTTTTCATCAACTTTATTCATTTTTTATAGTTCTTCATGTGATACTTGGTTTCATATAATGCAATGCTTCAAAAGGTTTTCAATATATATATATATATTTATGTATGTGTATGTGTGTGTAAAGATTCAATAGATTTTATGCTGCACTTTATAAAAAAATTTGATCAATTCTTGCTTGTTACATTTCATTAAGTTCATTTTGATATAAGCTGGAGAATTGAGTTCTTATAAAAACATGCTGTAATCCCATACACATGTCTCAAGCCATACGAAGAACAGTTCAATTCCTGTTTTTTTTTGCATATTTGGATTAAATTTTGCTTTATTTTCTGCTTCACAATTTTTGGTTTACATATAAACTTTTTATTAGTTATTTTTTATGTTTAATATGAAATACTCATTTATGTATAATATAAAAAAAAAAAGTAAATTAACATGCCATCACAATTCGATCCTCCACGGAATTTATTTTGTAGGATAATTTCGAAATAACTTTTAGTTAAACAGAGCAATTTCATACATAACTAATTTATCGTTTTTTTCTCTTGTCTAATAAATGGTTCATTGTACAAACAGACAGGTAAAAAATATTTTTCACAGACTCAATCTTTCCATCCGCGAAAAAAATATATTTCTTTTATTTCTTTTTATTTATTTATTTATTTATTTATTTATTTATTTTTTTACATAAAATAATTATAGTCATATAATGCTTTAGTTACTTAATTGTATCCAGTCATTTGTGATTAATTCAATTTAGAGCACCAAAAAATGTTAAGAATTCTTTAATTAGCAGTTTGCTGTGTGATCGCATATTATATTGAAATCTGGCTTCTAGAAAGATTCCTAATATATAAGCTATATTAAAGAATTTTTGTATTCATTACTGGAAGATATCACAAAAAATTTAACTCAATAATGCGTTTTTTTTTTTTTTTCCACTCTGAAAATACTAATTTTAGTGGATATCATTTGAGTATTTTATGTCTAGGCAATTGTGGTCGAGAAAGGAAAAATCAATATAAATTACAGCAGAAAATACAAATGTAAAGTAAAACAAATCTTGCATCATGATTAAATTAAGTGCTTTACGGATTCATCATCTCTTTACTTCTTCTTTTAGTTCTTTCTTTCTTTTCTTTTCTTTATATATATATATATATATATATATATTTCTTTTCTTTTATAAATATCTATTTATGATAATTTTGAAACAATCCTTTTTAACTTTTTCCAAAAAGATAAAAACTATTTGACTAAATACCTAATTATAGCAGGAGACTTGGCGTTGGAATATTAAAACAGGAATAAACTACTACGTCAGAAACGCCAAAGAAAAATTATTGAGGTGCATACAGCTGTTTCGGTAGCCTAAAGCGTACCGTCTTCAGTGCAAAAAGAATTCTGAATCTGGAGAAGTGCTCTTATATATAGAGAGGGACCGGATTTAGTTCAACCAATAGGATTACGGAAGAGAACATATATACGCAAGAACATATATACGCAAAATAAAGATAACTAGAACAGTTAAAATTGCAGTAATATTCATGATTTTTAGGAACAACTAAAATTGAAATACCGACTTAAAAAAAAAGTAATAAGGTGAATACATATGATTTTATTATCAAAATTAATTTATGGTGCTGGTGTAGCCTGTGGACATTTCTACATTGGCCACACTCCCCACCTCTTCCGTAATCCTATTGGTTGAACTAAATCCGGTCCCTCTCCTATATATAAGAGCACTTCTCCAGATTCAGAATTCTTTTTGCACTGAAGACGGTACGCTTTAGGCTACCGAAACAGCTGTATGCACCTCAATAATTTTTCTTTGGCGTTTCTGACGTAGTAGTTTATTCCTGTTTTAAATACCTAATTTTCTGACGATCTGTGCTTATATTCCTAAGAACAATAGATAATTATCTGTAAAGATGAAATTGGTGATGTGACTTATGGAAATCGTTACTTTACTTACAAACATTTCGATTTTTTAATTTATAATACAACCGAACTTCTCTAATCTACTATTATTACTTTTTTATACATAGTTAAATACGTACATACGTTCTTATATACACTATTCGAATTATTTTTATAATCCATTTGAGTTACGTAACTTCCTCTATTGATTTGACTAAGATACATAAATGTTACCGCTAAAGTGCAGAAATCTGTTAATCTGCAGATTAGCTAAGAAATCTGCACATTAACTAGGGTGATCCGTTAAAGTGCGGAAAATTGCTTTATTTCCCAAATTACCTAGATAATCTGCACATTACCGATTAAACACTTGTTAATCTACACATATATCTATTAGGCACTCGTTAAAGTGAAAATAAGATCTTTCGTGTAACAACAGCAACGTTTGCAGTCACGAGGTTTTTGTATTTTCCCACATAAGTTGAGTCTAATTATAATGATAGGTTACATACTAATAATAATGAATAATATAAAAATTATCGAATTTTCATAGGTTAGGACAGGTTTCTTTTTTTAGGTTTCTCAACATAATAACAATATTAACTTTTCAATGTTACTTGTAGTAGTTTTCGTAACTTTACACCAATTTTACTAATCACACATAGGCTGAAGCCTACATTTTTAATTTTTTTTTTTTTACCAGCATATTTCCAATTCTCAACTGAAAATTCGAGTATTTAACAAATATTTCAATTATTTAACAACTAACTCTTTAGATTTTGTAATTATATTATATTATTTTTTATAATTATTTTTTACTATTAAAAAGAGAAAAAGAAGGGAGATTTTTTTTTTTTTTTTTTTTTTTTTGTAATAAGCATTTAAGTATGAAACTCTATAGTTAACATAACTTAATTTAAAATCAATTATTATTTTTCTATTTTATTTCTTATTAATTCAAACTCCATCACAATCCTTTAAAAAAATATATAATAATTAATTATAGTTTATAATTATGATAAATAAAAGCAACCGGCGAGGACGAGAGACTGGCGAAACCAAAAGTTGAGGGAAAGGGGAAGGTGTAGGGAAAGAAAATGAGAAGAACGAAACTAAACTAAAAGTGGAAAAAGAGGAATTATCAAGAATTTTCAGTTGAGAATTACAAATATGCTCGAAAAAAAAAAAAAAAAAAAAAAAATTAGGCCTTAACCTATGTGTGATTAGTAAAAGTGGTGAAAACTTATGAAAACTACTTTAATTAACATGTACTGAAAAGTTAATATTGTTATTATGTACAGAAACCTAAAAAAGGAAAACTTGCCCTAACCTAAGTAAATTCAATAATTTTTACATTGACCCCAACCTATGTAAGAAAAATTTTATAACGGGTTTAGAATCAGTTGGCCAAAATATAATATGTGGTAAATTTGCACGTGTGAATGCCCAAAAATAAGCGAAGTCCCCAACTTACGTGGGAAAAATAAATTAGCTAACTTAAAATGAAAAATCTTAATTAATTATATATTATGGAACTACACTGAGAAAAAATTCTGTAACTGACATATAGAATCTAAATTGTGGCTCTAGAAAAAATAATTCCATGTCATCGTTTTAAATTCTAGTCCCCTTGGAAAGCGAGTTCTAGAAGCCCCTATTAGAATTCTAGAGCGTTTGCCTATATTCTCGAGGGCAAAGTTATTTAAAAATCTCTGCAAATAAATGAGATTACAAGAGGCGGGTTTCTGCAATTATAATCTTGGTTTATTACCCAATTCTAGAAAAACAAGCGAGAATTTCTTGCAATATAAATGATTCAGAGTATTTAGAGTATTCAGACTATTGTTTCACTATCTAAAGACGTGTACACTAGAAATTCTCGATACTTTCTACTATTCAGTTTATTGGCGTGCCTTATGCGCATAGCTCGGAAATACATATTTCTTGTTAAGGGATTTAGAAAATGGCCACTTATTCATTCTAGATAAAGGCGGTATATATTTTTTCTCAGTGAAAGTATGTACATATTGCTGTAATTGGTCGTTCCTAAAATGAAAAGGGAAAAGAAATGAGAGGAGCGAAACCAAAAAAAAAAAAAAAAGGAAGGAGAGGGCGAAGCAGTGGGGAAAGGAAATGAAAGAAACACTTTAACGATGCAGAAGCCGCTAATGTGCAGATTACCTAGTTAAAATGCGGAAAACTCTTGATTCCATACTTTAATCGGTCATTTTAGTTAATCAGCAGATTATCTAGGTAATCTGCACATTAACGGATTTCGAGCTTTAACGGTAACATATATACGCAAAATAAAGATAACTAGAACAGTTAAAATTGCAGTAATATTCATGATTTTTAGGAACAACTAAAATTGAAATACCGACTTAAAAAAAAGTAATAAGGTGAATACATATGATTTTATTATCAAAATTAATTTATGGTGATGGTCTAGCCTGTGGACATTTCTACCTGCATAATTATATTTCTAAATTTCATGAAAGATTTTCTTTTTGTGCTATTTATAAAATTCATAAAACATGTCTCAAACATGTTATACTTTTTTTTTTCTACAGATAACTTGTTAAAAGGTATACAAAAAAGTTTTTTTCCTTTTCTCGCTTCATTCTTTATATTTGGCTAGAGTATGATTTTATCTCTTAATGTAAAAAATTAGCACTGAATAATATTATACTTTTTTGTGTTCAATCATCTATGATAATTAGAATTCAGGATATATATGTTAGATAGATGTATAATGCCCTAATTAGTAGCTTGCATCATGATCACATAATCTCAAAAGCAGACTTGCAGAAAGATTTCTCAAATGATAATATTTTCGAATTTGGATATCATATTTCCTATTGCCTTTATAAGAAATGTTTATTAAGTAATGCGTGAAATTTCTACTTCCGTAAATCCATATTTAAGTAGATATGATCAGTTATTTAATAATATTATATGAGGGAATTTGTTTTGTTCACTTATTTTAGATAAAAAATATAAACTTTAGGCGAAAGTTTTTGAGTAAGATTATAACAAATATTCTAATAATGCAAATTTTGGCTCTAATAATGCAAAATGACCCCTAATGCGTCGAATTCGCGTTTTGATTAAAATGTGATTTAAACGTCACTTAATAAATCTAAAGATTGTAACCTGAGGGGTCTAATCTGAAATCGCTGTAACAGTTTATAACATTATGAGACGTTACAACAAAATAACGTATATTTCATAGATACACGTTACATTCCAGAAAATCCGTGGCAGCAAAGTTGCCAGAAATATTCGTATGCTAGGTAAAAAATATGTTCACAAAAATTTTCTGCAATAGAACAATGCAAAAAAATATTCCTACACATTATATATAGTGAGATTATAATTAAAGTTACGATTTCAAAATGCTATAATTTTAAAGCTACCCATCAGAGCCATTTGATATGTTACCAGAGCAATCTTGATGCAATGAAATTTTGTTTGGGGGAGGAAAAAAGTAGTTCCAAGATGTTCCTATAGATGGCGCTGTCAGGGTAATGTCAGGGGAAACGCCTAAATGGACTCATTAAACACAGGATTGTTGTTAGAAACACAATAGAATAGCAGGAAACAATAAACTTCAAGGGTTTACTACATTTTTTTTAGCAAAAAGACAAGAATGCGTGTTTACAGCGGAAACAGTCATAGTAAAAAGAGAAAAAGAGGAGCTTCATGAAAAAAATACTTTACGGATAATTAACGGCACATTTTGGAACTTTTTTTCTCCCAAACAAAATTTCATTGCTTCACGATTGCTCTGGTAAAATATCAAATCGCTCTGATGGGTAGTTTTAAAATTATAGTTTTTTGAAATAGTAACTTTGATTATAATCATCCTTTATTTTCGGTAGGGCACACTGTAAAAAATCTCGCATTTAATAAAATTCTACAGTTCTAACAACTAGGATCGAAATAGAATCCCCCACATAATAGGTTACGATGTTATCTCTCAGCCACGAAACACTGTAAAAATAAATAAATAAATAACTAAAAATAAAAACCAGAAAGCTTCTGTAATTTTCTTAAAGAAAATATCTGCTTTCTAAAGCATAAAAAAAAAAAAAAAAAAAAAAACCCAAAGTCTGTCAATAGACATATTTTTCTGTAAACAGATAAAACCTGTAACCATTGTTACAGATTTTATCGGAGAAGTGCTGCGTAAAAGTATAAAATGTAATTAATTCCATGGCTTTGAGGTAAAGTCTTTATCTAGTCAACGGAGGGCTCTGGTTCGATCGTGAACTGGAAATTTTTATTTAATGTGAATTATTTATTATTATTTTTATTGTAAATTACAGAAAAAATCTATTTGTATGAATATTTTCTGTATTGTTCGGTTACAGAAAATGTCTGTCCACATTTTTCTCCATAGCATACAGATTTTAACTGGTAATTTTTGCTGCCAGAAGTTTTCTGTAACATAACAGGAATTTTTTCATTCAGTGAAGCACAAAATTGTGCTGTTACTTAGTTTATTCCAATCCTGATTTGAAAAGAAGTTCTCTTTATGCAAAACAGAAAAATATGTATGTACAGTGCGTTGCATGAATATAAACGCACCTTTTCCAATAACCAGAAATAGAATTTTTTAAATTTTATAAGAAGGAATGTGACTTACAGTTATTGCTTATGACTAACAACTGAATAAGGTGCTTTCAGCACATATGTTTAGGCTCATGCAAGCTTATATAAATGAGTGTTTAAACATTTTCTTATTTTTCACAGTTTTTCGTTAGTTGCGCTAAATTAAACGCAATCTGTATTTTGCGTTCAAAATTTAACAGAGCCACCGGAATTAAATTAAAACACAGATAGTTGTGTTGCTAAAGTTCTCTTAAAAACAGTTTTAATACTTGAGTGCAAAATTTACGGAGTTTGTTCAGGATGGCAAGAGGAAAAATTTTGACAGTAGATGAGAGGATTAAAAATCGTATTTATGCGTGGTAAAGGCTTTAGCAATCGTGAAATTGGGTGCCGAATCGGAAGAAGTGAGAGTGTTGTGCGAAATTATATAAAGAAAGGAGCAAATTATGGGGAAAAGGTGTATAAGAAGCGAACAGGAAAGCTCACCAGTTACAACAAACGTCGAATATGCAACGCTGCTAAGAATAAGAATATTTCCTGTGCGAAGATAAAGGCTCAATACAAGCTGGATGTTCATCGGACAGCCATATGGAGAACTATCAAAGCTGAAAACATTCATTAAATTTAAGAAAATGAAGGCGAAACTCAAAAGCACAAAGATATGCGGTTGGAATGGGCAAGAAAATTGATTCTAGATTGACTAAATTGGGAAAAAGTCATCTTCTAAGATGAAAAAAAGTTTAATCTCGATGACTCGGACGGATTTCATAGCACTGGCACGATTTGGGAACCGAAGAAATGTACTGTTCAAAACGTCAATCTGGAGGTAGGTCTGTCATGATGTGGACAGCCATAGTTTTAAAAGAACTTTCGACTTAGAACTCGTGGAGAACACTATGAACTCTGTAGGTTATGTCCAGATGCTCACACGGAACCTCCGATGTCAAGCAGTCAAGAAACCTGGAAGAAATTATATTTTTCAGCAAGATTGTGCATCTGTACATACAGCACATATAGGGAAAAATGGTTCCGTGACAATAAAATTAAAGTTCTGGATTGGCTCTCAAAGAACCCCGATTTAAACATAATGGAGAACGTATATTCTGGTTCACCGTGTTTATATAAACGGAAGGCAGTTTAACACGAAGGATGAACTAAAATCGACCATTCTATTAGCTTGGAAGACAATCAGCTTGGATGACCTCATATCACTATATCAGTCAATGCCAAGGCGTTTACTGGCTGTTCTAGAAGCCCATGGTGACTTTATTAAGTATTAGATACAGTATTTGTTATTCAGTTATTTATTTTTTATATGTGCGTTTAAATTCATGCAACATGTATTTTTGCGATAAATTCAATAAAATTATTTTCTAAAAATTATATTGGCCTTTTATTGTTTTAACTCGTATTTTCATTTCTTGAATCACATACAGTTTGCAAGTGTCACCTATTCATATTTTTTTTTACACTTTTATACCATTCTAATTCTTAAATCTAAGGTGCGTTTATATTCATGCAACGCACTGTAACCACCATTGATAAAATCTTCATCAATAGTTACAATATTTTTTTCTGGTTGTAGAAACAATGTTACTTTTGATGGATTAAGTTGTAATTACACACTAAATTTATGTAGTTTTAGAAAGCTAAAATTTTCTGTAGGATTTTTTATTACAAAATACTGCGTTACAAACAGTACATACATTTCAAAATATTCAAATTAAAAGGCCTAGAGACACATGATCTATAAAATATTAAAGTAACATTCCTTAATTTTGTATTTAAATCATTTTATTCTATAAAACATTTTCACATAATATTTAAAACGTATTTATTTTTCTTACCTTATATCACATTCATGTTAGAGCCAGATTTGATTAAGCAAAATTTGAATCTAGAAAAAAGAAAACGCTTATAAATATTTTTCTCAATATTTGGATAATCATTACATTTATTACATACATTATTACATTTGTTTAATATTTACATATATTATTTTAAAATGAACATTAAGTGCCCAAAAAATTCTTTATATGTAGGTTTTTGTAAAATACTTTTTAAAATAACCTAAATTTAAATGTTAAACATTATTGATTAAAATTACTTTATTGAAATCATATAAAAAAAATCCTGTATACAATTTTATTAATTTTTAATAAAAAATTATTCATTTTTATTCATTACATTATTTTGTAAAATGTCTTTTAAAGGAATTAAAAAAGAAAACATACTATATTTATTAAATATCATAAATAAATGCTTGCCGATTATTAATTGCAATTTTCTTAATATTTGATATTTCATTTCGATTAGATGATATCGAATAAATTCCATTACTGCTTATTTGAAAACGTAATCGTTTATCATAAACTTGAAAACAAGAATTAATTAAATTCTCTTTTAAATATGAAATACTTTAAGAAACAAATGTTTTCCTTTATTTCCGATGGAGAAACATTATTATTTTACTTTCCATTCTACTTTAATTATACATTATCAATATAGTAATAATTACCCTAAAATAATTTTATTTCTCAAGTGAGTTATTAAAGTTTGTTATTAAACTAAATAACGTTACAATCATGAAAACGTTAAATATATATATATATATATATGTGTGTGATGAAAATTTTCTAGAAAATATGCGACCACTAAAACAATAAAAATTACCATTTTCGAAAATTATCAAACTAATGAAAAATAATGCACTAAAAGAGATGATTTTCTATATTATGAACATTTCTCTTTAATTCATTTAATACTTGAAACAAAATGATTGCGTAAAAATTTTACTCTCTAAAAATGATTATTACATGCGAATAAATTAGATGATGCGTTAAAACCTAATGAGTTGGCAATTAGATACTATTAATTATTTTCCTAATTTCAGAAATGAAATAATTTCCTCATTTGCTACATAGCTAATGATCTTTTAAAATGAATTTGGCATATTAATATCCTGTAAAGGACGGGGAAACAGCAAAATTCTTACCAAATTTTGAGCAGGATAGTGTCAAAATAATGGATATTTCAGAGAAATAAATCCTAAGGGATGGGATTTTAATTAATATAGGTATCAGAAAACTAATTTTGTGTACAAATGATATATGGACTCAGCTTACGTATACTCCTTTAATTAATTTATTAGAGAGTTTCTTTAGATAATTGCTGGCAAGATTTATTAGGAAATTGTCATTTATTTTCAACACACTGTAAAAACATTTCTGTAATTTTAGCGTAATGTTTATACGGCGTTTGTAAATTTACAATAATTTTCAGATAAAAAGATTGTGAAAATTTTTAATGTTCATTGCCCATGTCAGTTTTTTAATACCACAGGACTACTGATTTCAATTTGGTATTTCGCTTTGTCATCATTTGCTGTGTTTTACTTTGAATATCTCAGGATGTTGCTCCGTTTGGCAAAAAATTAATAAATTATCAGATTAAAATTGAGCAATTAGAATTTTTAAAGAAGAAACCCGCAATAGAATTTTTAAGAAATGGATATAGTAACTACAGCTAAAGCACCCAACATTTAAAGTAAGAAAGTCAGTTGTTTATTTTATTTTTATTTATTTATTAATTTATTATGCTTTTTGTATATTTAAATCAATTAAGGAAGGTTTTTAGTTTTTCCCTTTAGTATCAAGTTAAAAATTATTTAAAATAATATCTAGAAAAACCATGTGGAAAAAAAATGCAGTAACCGTTGCTAGGGAAAGAAACACAGTTACCGCATGTTTTTATATGGGAGAATTGAATAATGAAATTCTGTCGTCAAAAATTAAATTATGTTTCGATCAGAATTTTATACATATTACTTAAAAAAACAGAAGCAGGCTTCTGTTTATTTTTATATTTTAAATCGATCTGTTGGTAACTTATATATATACATATATCCCAATATAGGCAAAAATAATTTGTCTACTTTAGAAAAAGGAAAATAGAAAATCAATATACATCCGCTAATAATTAATTAAAGTAAGATTAGTGATTTAAATTATACATATAAAATGGATTTTTCAACTTCTCTATTTTCTGTTTACTATAATGTTACATACAACTTAAAATATATGCATATATATATTTTTTTGGATATATTGTGCTGTAATTTTTAGCAATACTAACAATGAACATGCACTCAAAGAACGCTTAAGTAAATTTAGTGAAAAAAAAAAAAAAAACTTTTAATCATTAAACAATAATAATAATAATAGTTTAGTTTGAAAATAACTGTAAAAATATCATGAATATTAATGATGAATTAATGAACTAATATTTTAGTGTACACTATAAAAAAACTCCCGTAAATTTATTAAAATGAGTAATAGTCTGTAAATTTCCAGAGTCTCCTAAAGTTTACAAGAATTTTTAGCTAAAAGTAAATAATCAAGATTTTCAATCTTTATTCTGTATTTTTATATATTTTTTTTACTTTATTTCTAAAAATAAATAAATAAATAAAAATAAATAAATAATAATAAAATAAAAATTAACGTTTCTACTTTAGAAAAACCATTCCAAATGACAAATATATCCTCGCTGATATTTAATTAAATTAATATTAGCCATTAAAATGCATATATACAATAGTTATTTTATTATCTCCGTTTATTTTTCTCCGTAATTTTACATAAGACTTAAGATAAATAGTTATTCCTTAAGCACATTTCTTGAAACCAACGAAGCCTCTGCGAAAGTACTGACTCGACCACTTCAGTGTTAAAATAGGGGTGGTAGAGAGAAAATAAGCGATAAAAGAGCGCCGAATGACTATATGTTTTTCAAATCCCAACCTTTCGGTCAATTTTGCACCCTTCCAAGAATTGTGACTCGTCTTCACTGCTAGTTTACACTATACGTGTTTATACGTGTTTACACTATACGTGTTACACAACGTGTTTACACTATACCAGTAGCTTTCTGTTGAAATTTTTAACAGTGTAGCATTGGTACGTAGTGGGGAGAAAAATCAAAAACTTAAAAAAAAATGTGTAAAATTATTTTAATATATATATATAGTAAGACCCCGCTTAACGCTGATTCATTTAGCGCTGTTTCGGTTTAGCGCTCTTTTATTTCCCCTGTGGATTCCCCGAAATTGCTCGCAGCAGTACGGGGATTCCCTGAAATTGTGCGCGCGCTGTTTCGCATTACGCTCTACTTTGATGGAACGTATCCCCCGCGTTAAGCGGGGTCTTACTGTATATATATATATATATATACATTTTTTATAAGATTAATAGTGTATTCTTGAGGTTATACAGTCGAACCTCGTTAACGTGAATTTCATTGCGAAAAAAAATAGTGCATGCTATCAGTAACTAACTTTCATTCCGCTAAATTAATCTTTATTTTGACAGGGATTGTAGAAAAAGTTCATAGTAAAAGTAATTCACGTTCAGTGTGTTTATTATAACGAGGTTCGATTGTACATATAAATTAATCATTATACAGGTAAAGATTATAAAAAAAGGCTGTCAGATCGTTCCTTTTACTCCTGTATTTTTCAGACACTGTCTTAAACGAACATGTACGTTTGCTACGAACACGAAATTTGTGGTCACAAAAAATTGTGGTTTTCTGCGATTCATTGAAGTTTGTCAAAATAAGCCTCCTTCTCTTAGAACTTGATAATAAGATCTATGACTTAATAAATGATGTTCGTTCTCAGTTTATGAATAAAGTCGTAACAAACGTTTGCTTAAGACACTGTCTAAAAAATATTGGAGCATATATTGAGTTGTAACTTTTGAAAAGATAGTGGTATATAATAAACTACATCTACGCAAAAAGAAAACGAGTTTGCACCAACAATAGTTTAGGAGGGAAAAATATTAAAAATGAGGAGTTATTTTTAGCACATTCTGTACATAAACCACTAAAAGAACTTAGAATTTAAGCAAGGAATTAATATATTATGAAAATTAAAATTGTTATTTTTATAGTGCACAATTTATTTTTGTGGCTAAAATCTATGATATGCCATTCCAATGATTCCATAACTTATTACAAATAGAGTAACGAAATTTTCATGATAACTGCACTCTCAGAAATGGTACTCAAATTTCACGAAAATTTCTTCTTTTTTGACGAAAGTGTTTCTAGGGATAAGCTCTGAGCGAACATTTCGTCAAATTCACGAAATTTGTTTCGTTACCTATTTGAGAATACGAATTTTGACAAGAAAAAAAAAAAAAAAAAAAAAAAAAAAATCCCCTTCTTATTTCGTCAAATTGAGAAAATTACTTTCGTCACTTGTTTGAACCTACGAATTTCGTCAAAAGTGAAGATACATGTTTTCATCCTAGTTTCGTGATACAGAATAAAATACAAATTATAGAATTATAAAATTACTTGCAAGTTCGTTGCTTTGGACATCAAATCCTAATTATATTTAATAAAAATATAAATAAAACAGAACAAAAAATTAACATCATTTGGACATTTATTTGACAGCTTTGAGACCTATAGTTACAATGATTTTTGTCTCAATTGATCCATATTTTTACAGAAATTCACAGAAACAAGCACACACAATATTTTGTAGACATAGGACATCACAAACATCCAAGCCTGCACGGCGATTCGAACCCGGGACGTGGGCATCCAGAATGCAGCGCCTTACCGACCGAACCTCAAGGCCGGCAAATAAAAGTCATTCTACGTAAAATAAAAGAACACAGGAAAAAAAACATATATATATATATATGGCGGTAATGAAAGCTAGCACATGCTATTGTGAGTAAACAGTTTCGTCAAATACTTGAAAGTTCACGTTTCCTCAAAAATCAGGTGATGCGCTTGACGAAATGGTTGTCAAAAACAACGAAATTAAGCCTGGGAATGTCTGAGTCGTCAAAATTGAGCATATAATTTCTGAGAGTGTGTTATCAACTATTACTTTTATAAAAGATTTAAAGTTAGTCAACAACTTTTTTTTTTTTTTTTTAAATTAATTTTAAAAAAAGAAATCCTAGCAATAAACAACCTGCAACGATTCCTGAAAGATTAGAATCTTTACATTCGTGAATATGCAAATTTTCCCTTCACATATATGAATTCAAGAAATTAAATTCATATCCGCTATTCGTAAAATTATACGAAAGTCCCTTCTGAACTATTCTCAACACGTGATAGAAAGGAAATTCCGTTTAGAATAATTTATTAAATTTTAAAACAGCTATTTAATATTGCAGACAAAATCACGACGGAAGAGGTTTCAATAGCCGATATTAAAATTTTAGTTAACGATATAGATTGAAGTGGGGGAGAGTATGGTTTAATAAATATTTTAAAGAGACTAAATAATTGGAGAAATTTTGAATGAAAAGAGAGACTACATACATTTTAGATAGAGTGAATAAAAAAAGAAAGGAAATTTGAAAGGAAATGTAATTAATATCTTTCCATCGTAGAGACATTTGCTCAGATGTAAGAATAAAACTATTCATGTTACGTAACAAATGAAATTCAGAAGTAAATAAGTTTTATTAAACACAGTTAACAAGGAAGTTAATATTTCACGGTGCGTCGAAATTTTTTAATTTAAATGTAGAAACATTTCTGGACATATGGGAAGTACATTCGTAGAGGAAATTAAAATAGGGAATTTTCCGAATATATATATTTAGTAACAACACTTTCGCTAAGTTTTGTTCATACATAAATGTTACGTAAGTAGTTAATAATAGTTTCAGTTTAAAAGTTGGGATTTGATTAAGTTTACTAGAACAAATGCACAACTAGATATATGCCCTATGCATAATTTAAATTGAATTGGAGTAACATAGTTTTTTTTTTTGTTTAAAGGAGAAAAAATTCTTTATTAAAAGTTGAAAAAAAATTATAAATGTAACATATCTTTTAAGAATGCTCGAAATAGAAGATTGCTTTCATAAAACTATCAAAATAAAGTATAAAACTTTAAAAAAAACGTATATATCAAACAAAAAGTATCAAAATAAGTATTAAAACGCTTTGATTATAATTTTTCTGGTATACTAATTCCGTTATATAAAAGACAATTATTTCAACTAAACTCTTCGAATTGTCTCAAAGCAAAGTTCATAGATAAGTTATGCAGAATTTTCATTTTATCACCATATACAATACTGCTTTTAACAAGTAACTGAAGCAAGAACTGATGTAGACATATCTTTATATTAACAGTTTTGGTCAGGCAACCTTATCATCTGATCACGTGATGACAAATAAAATCCTGTCTGAACTTTTCAATAAAAAAAAAAAAAAATACTGATAATAATTTTTAATTTTCAGTCACGGCTAATACGAAATATACTCATAGGTAGTATAGCGAAAGAAATAATCTTTTAAGTAATGTAAATCAGTTAATTGTGTTTTATTTTCTAAAATTCAGGCAAAATTGTTTGATAACCATTGAAAAATTGTTTAGGTTTATTATCGTATATTTAAATATAGATTATACATATGTACAAGTTAGTGTATGCAAAATGATTAAAACGAATATTAATTAATTCTAACTGAATGCTTAGTAATTTAAACTATGAATATATTTTAAGCTATTTGTTTACAAACAGCAATTTTAACAAAACTCTTTTTTTTTTTTTTTTTTTTAATACTGAAGTCTTCACGGGAGAAAACGTTTCATAAATTGCGCTTGAAATTTTTACATGTTATTTTAGTAAAAATAATTAAATAAATAAATAAAAAACTAATTTCTCACGATTTAATTATATTGCATTATTGAAGTTATATGAAAATAAAAGAAATATAAAATATACATTTGAGCTTTGACATTATTTATTTATTTAAAAGTTTTTTATTTTTATTTTTATTTTATTTAATTTTTTAATTAATTAATTATTATTATTATTATTATTATTATTATTATTATTATTATTATTATTATTATTATTATTTTTGGGGGGGGGGGGGTGTTATTTTAATCTAAATAGGATCAATATACGTAATACTGATTCCTGATAAATTACATCTTAAAAATATATTTATCAACGTTTGAATTTATTCAAAATACCACCCATTTATCGTGGATTTTTTGGTTGGATTTTTAGTTTAGGCAAAATAAAATTGTTTGTATGATTGTTTTAAATTCGCTTTATCTGCTGACTGTCGTGCTGGCATTTAACCATTTGTAGATAAGCGTACTCAATATATATTTTGCGTGTTAACGTTTTGCCTGTTAAGTCTACCGTAGACGTATGAAGATGATAACGACATTTACCGCATCGATTGCTGTGAATAATATTTAAACCTTTTTAACATGGATATGCAAAATACATTTTATTAAAGACTGCAATATTTTACAGGAACGTCAAAAGGCGGGGCTTATTGTTTAACATAGCGAAATCTGCTGACCGCAAAAGATTGAGAATATACATATATTAAAAAACTTCGGTCAGCATCAAAATATACTCTTCTACCTGAGCGTTGATGTTTATGTAATCATCATTGAAGCAACATTTGTTTTGATGGTGTAACTGCATTCTCATTGTTGATGATACGTGTATATCATTGATGTATAGCATATTCATAGACATCTCGGGTGTTTTTTCCCCCTCAATTCTACTTTTACAAGCACAGATTTCCAATTTTTATTTATATAATCTTCAATAACAAATTATTTTTAAGTACTTAAATATTATTTTCTATTAAATATTTTGTTTTCCTACATCAGTTAATTTTGCCTGTAACTGAAATAGTATAACTTTTCATCCCTCGTGGTAATAAATTTTGTTGTTTCTCTAAAGAAATTTGTTTCCTGCAGATTTTTTTTTTTTTTTTTTTTTTATTATTATTATTATTATTATTATTATTAATTTCACTATTCGGACTAACTTTAATGGAAATTTAATCTTGTTATTTATTTTATTACTTTTTTTCTTTCACTATAAGTGTAATACCTTGGGCAAACAAAGGGGAGGTTTTTGTTTTTAATCATTCATTGTTTCGAAATATTATATATAAATTTACAAATATTTCTTTTTGTAAAACTTGTGAATAAAGAGATCTTTAATTATTTCAACATTTTGTTTTGTTTGCTGCATTCTTTTGTGATTAAACAAATATTTATCTTGATGGTAGTATTTCATATTATTTTCCTATTTGTACTGGCATTTTTACTCACAATTGGTTGAAGTATTCTCTCATTTTATTTTTGTGTATTCTTATAAATTTTTAGTGCAATATTTATCCTTTTAATAAAATGTCTGGTGTGTAAAGAACACACAGCTTCCTTAACGCACTACCACACTATATATCTTTTAAACCATACATATAATAAATAAAAAACTACAAATATAATCAAACAAATCACACATATTATAAACTCTTTTATGTAGATTTTGTGGCAAAAAATTATGCATTTGATTATAAAAAAACTATATGACTTGTTTTTAGATTAAGTCTATTTTTATTAAACTGAAATTGCTTTTAAATTGCCATCAACAGAATACTTTAACCCTTTAACGCGCGCTGTCCTCGCTGCGAGGACGCAAAATTTAAGATCCAGCTGCAAAAATTCATCCCGGAAATTATTTAGCAAAAAATTTACGTTTATAACATATCAGAAAAAAGGTTTTTTTTACCTTAAAATTTAAAATTTCTTTTAGTTTAATTTAGTTCAGGAATTCCGGTGGCAGTATAATTTAAATGATCCGAATTGTCTTGCGCCGCAAAGGGTTAAGGGGACAAGGGGGCAAGTGAGAATGAAAATGATTAAAACCGACGTATCTAGACAATTATTTTAGAAGGTATGAAGCTGGGTAATACATGTAAAATGATATCATTCTAAATCTTTTCAAACTTTATTTAACATTTTATTACAAAATTTTAATTTTTAAATTTATATTTCTTGGGTTTCAAATTTTAGGCATAATTAGTTACTCATAATTGCCAGCCTAACCCCGAAGTTCATTAGTTCCCGCCCCGTTTTGTACAACACTTAATTTTTAGAGTAATTCTCTTTAAATATGTTTATGATTAAATAAGAAGAAAAATGCTCTCAAAAAGACTGGTGTGGAAAAATAGGCGGAATGGGGCAGGACAAGCAATCTTCGGGGTTAAGTTGGCAAGTATGATTACTTATAATGTTTCTTACTAATTTGTTTTAATCCAATCCTCTTAAAAAATTGTGTGAATGTTTATCAGTTTATTTGTCAGAAAACAGGGTATTCATTCTGGAATCAAGAAATGGTTTTTATGAACTCTTAAATTGAGACTTAGGATAAAAATTCAGGAAGATTTCAAGTTTTATTTATTTATTTATTTATTATTATTATTATTGTAACTGAAGCGGTAATTGATATATATATATATATATATATATATATATATATATAAATAATTTGACGAATGTATTCTGTTAAGCACAAAGTACACGCAGTAAAATAAATTGGAGCTTTAAATAAACTAGAATTAGCATGTTTTTTTTTTTTTTTTTTTTTTTTTTTTAATTGGACACTATTTTGTATTATTATTCACACAAAAGAAGTTTTTTCATCTTTAAAAAAAAAAAAAATATATATATATATATATATATATATATATAAAACACGCTATATGCATACAAAGTATAGATATCATAGCCGTACTTGATTTGAGAAACAACAGAACATACAAATAAATAAATGAATAATAATTAATTTCAACGTCCCTTGTACAATTCATTTTTGTTTCTTAAGTAATAATTGTCAGAATACAGTATATTATAACGTCATTAATTATTCATTATGCATAATTGTCATATTTTTATGTATTTTTCGAGTAATATATGCATCTGAAATTATACTCATTTGTTTTATTCCGTTTTTAGCATAATTGTTAAATGCAAATCAAAAGCAAATTGTCTTGATTTAATGCTTTCATAATGTTGTATTACGTAATATAATTATGGTATAATGATAATACTTTTCTTAAAATTAGGAAATAAGATGCAAAGTAATTGAAATAATAAAAACAACTCTTTTAGATTAATAATATAACTTATAATAAGAAGTAAAAGTAATTTATACTGGTATGATTTTCTTAAAGCGAGGTTTTGTATGCTACAGTAGCCGAGAATATTTATTAATAAATTTACAGGTAAAGCGTTTGTGCCAAAAGAATATTTTGCTTTCATTTTTTTGCCTTAGGGCTAAATACGTTTTGTACAGAAAATTAATCTTAATTCTATTTAAGATTTCTTTTAACTAATGCAGGTTTGTTTAAGTAACACTTGCCAGTGAAACAAAAAAACAAAATCTAATATACATTTATTTTTATATCCAAACTAAATATCGCTAATGAACTCTACAAACAAAAGAAAGTACAGAAAAAATAAATATTAAACAGAAAATGGGTTTTCTTTAGATACTTTTTATTTCTGTTTAGACACTGTTCCTTTTTTGCAGTAATTTTGTTAGTTTAGCCTGTTAGTTGTAATTTGATTGTACAATAAATGCATATAAGATCAAAAATGAGTAGTGAATATATAATGAAGAAAATAAAAACTACTCATTATACTGAAATCTTAAATATATATTATATGCATTATTTTTTATATATGTAAAAGAAAAATGGTTTACACAGTTTTTTCCAGATCCTTTTATAACTTTTATATAGTAACACTAAATTTAATTACTTTTTAATGAAGAATAAAAAGGCACAAAACATAACTTAATTTTGAAAAAAATCTATGTTAAAAATCAAAAAATTATACTTGCTTGGAAGATTATATTTAGTTTTTTAATGTAGCTTTCTTTAAATATAACAAAAATTGTTCGATACATTTTATTTTAGAATTCTAAGTATACAGATATTTGTATAGAAAACATATTTTTCGAGATATAGAACTTAAATATTGCAACTTAGTGTTTAAAAGCTTCAGTATACAATTCCTTCTTTGCAAGCTTATGTAGTATATTTCAAATGATTAAATGATGTTATTCAGAAAATGGTATTTTTTAGTAACGGAAACGTGTGAAATAAAAATAAATCGTATTCACTAGTTTCGAAACACTAGTTTGGAAAATATTTTATTTGAATTTAACTCATGCTATTTTTAAGTTTGTGAAAATTTGGATTGGTTACAGATGCAATTGACTACCTGTCAATTAGTTAGCAGGAGTAATGTTTGCAGTAATGTCGGTATATTTTGAAGTTGTAATTAAATATCATCAAGATAAATTTTAAGATAAATCTATTTATCACCATATATTTGAAATCCATATATTTATAAAAAAATTATTAATAACTTACATTAAAACTTCGTTAAAACTATAATGTGGGTTATGAACTATTAACAACAGGTAACCAAATAATATTATAATATATATTTTGATTGTTAAAAAAAGCATTAAAAAAAATCGTTCCTTAAATTTGATATAAAATTGAGATTTATGACTGGAAGTCTACAAACAAAAAATATTCTCAATTTTAATTTACTATAATAAATTAGATAAATTACTATATTTCAAAATATATTTACCATTTCAGTATATACAGAAAATATTTAACATTGATACAGTTATTTTCAATAATTGTTATAAGTGTTAAGTATTTATTACGCACATAACGGATTTTGTGTTACTAATATTTTTATTAATTCATAATTTTAACTGGAATTTTTCACAGATTTACTTCTGGACGATTTGCATTTTTAAATTTTAATGTTAACGTAAAGTTACGAATTTAGTCGTAATATAACTACAAGCACGCTAGTTAAAAAGATTTTAGTGTAAAAATGATGCCATATTCAAAACTCATAATTCATTTATAGAAATAAATATTTTTTCTACACCACCTCTGTAGAAGATTAAACTTGTGATAGCATGTTTCTGGATCACCCTCAGGTTTGAGTTCCAGACCGTCCCCAATTGTCCATTAGTTTAGAAGAAGATCGACGTAAAACTCAACCTCATAATTTTCTACATTAAAATCACGTTAAAATTTAATTGTTTTCATAATTATAATGCATTCAGGATTAGACTCAATTTTTTTTTTTTTTTCAGAATTGACGTTCATTCTAAATGGGGCAAGTTCTAAAATTTAATTATAATAATGCAAAAAAAAAAAAAAAAAAAAAAAAAAAGAAAAGAAAAGAAAAAACCGCTCTGTCTGGCTTGTGACTTTTTAAAATAAAAATTAAATGCTTCTATTGATTTTCCTATTTGACAAAGGTCAGGTAGTGAACAAGCTGTTTAAACTCAGTTACCTTTAGAATATCGTATGTGAAGCAACACTGACTGCGATTAGAATTTAAGAGGGTCATGCCTCTCTCGGGTAATTTGTGAAAAGAACTATGGTGTAACAGCCTTTGGTCCGTCAATGTACTATGCATCGCCAAAGAACAAGCATTGCGTGCATTTCAATGAGCTACAAAAACAGAGGAGACATTCCGTCAGTGGAGGAATAAAAATGCCGTGACCTGTCTCCCAACCATCTTGGGCATAGACATTAGTACTTGAGGGAGATTCTTCTACAAGAAAGCACTTATTTTTTGAAAGAATACAACCAACAATTTTCCTCATCTAAATGTTTTTTTCCTATTTTTTTTTTTTTTTTTTTTTTTTTTTTTTTATAATTAATCTATGACATTTTAACTTTCCAACCATTCGTAAATCTGAATACTTAAATAAAAAAATATATGTACAATACAGTAATTAAAAAATCCAAAACTACTCCGATCTTACGCAAATATAACACAGTATCCATTCCCCCTTTCTCTTCAGGTCCGCATCACGGAATCATTTAACTGGAGAAGTTAGTTTATGAAGCGGACAGATAATGAGGGGATTGCGTAGTCTATGTATATAAGGTCTATAAGGGTTTAAAGTGGTGACACCTAGATTTTCGCTAATTATCTATTCTGCAGTTCTAATGGTGTATAATTTCACTAGACCACAAAATTAAACATAACAGTAAATTTTATAAGGATATAATAACTTGTTGATTAAAAGGATAAACATGAATTTGGGTAAAACTTTAACCTTATTAAGGACATTTACAGTGATCTGACGCACCTTTGGCAATAACCCAAATTGTATTTCAAGTAAGATATTAATCCATACTTACTAACTTAGTGATTTAATTAGAAGCACGATGAGTATAGTGAAATAATCAGTTACCACAGATTTTAGCCTGTGACTTACGCTTTTAGCATACTGAGCATATAGAATTATTAAAGAAGTTAGCGTGTCCCTAATAATACAGGGATATATTATTGAAAAAAAAAATTAACGATTATACCATTAATTATTATTTAAAAAAAAAAAAAAAAAAAGCATCATGTCTTGATATTAACATATGTTTACATAAAGCAAAATATTTCTTACAGCACACATAAATACTGTCTTCGCCTGATGAAGAATCGTATTTTTATTTCGACCCGAAACGATTATCAAGTGCTTGTATAATTTATGTTGTGTGCTTACAAAGTTTTATATTCATTTTTTTTAAGATTTCTTTTTTTTTTTTTTTTTTTTTTTGTTACATTTTACTTCAAAATATGTGCATAGATTTACTAATTTAGAATATTTCATTTGAAAAAAAAATTAATTAATGATATTAATCATTTTTAAATAATATATCATGTATTAAGTCTAATTTATGCTGTATAATTGCAAAATTTTATATTCGTTTTTTAAAAGCAGATTTTTTGTGCTTTTTACTGCAAACTACGTGGATTCTTTATTAATTTAGAATAGTTGATTTCGAAAAATTAAATTAAGAGTATAATTAATTTTCAAATAATCTTTAACGCAATTAATGTAATTTATATAAGCATAAATCTATTTGCAATCACGAATTTTACTTAACTCCTAAAGCGATTCCCAATAAAACTAGTAATAAAACAAGCTGGTGAAATGATTAAAGAAAAACTGTTAGTCGAATAGAGAGTAAATTAGATTTAATGTTGGTCTGGTGCTAAAACAAAAAGCAGTAAGCTGTTCCGTTTGTGAATAAGTGAAAGTGGTAGCTATAATGTAGTTAGGTAAAAAGTGGTATTATAATATAGTTAGTTTGTTCTTTTATTTATTTTTATTTTATATCCGTATAAAACTGTTATATGTATTTTATGTGTTTTTATATGCGGTATAGGTTATTTTGAACACTTTCCAGGATAGTCGGGTATGTTTATTATTCCTACCTAGTTTTAATTATCAACAGCAAGATTTCATCCTGTAATTTTTTAAAAGAAGTTTAATTTTATAACTTATTGGGAAAATTTATTTAGCTCTTTCCTCATGATTTTGATTGTAAATCCTGATGGTTTTCGATTTTAAACACAAGTAATTAAATTGACCACAAACGAACTAAAAAGAACTATTATTTTTCAGAAAATTATTCCAAGTTACTGTGCAAAATAAATATTCCTACAAAAAAAAAAAAAAAAAAAAAAAAAAATGCAAGTCTACATTAACTTTTTTTTGCCACTAATTATTAGTACCATTGTCTGCATGGATGGTTCGATTATTGGAAAAACTTTGGCTCAAATGCATCATTTTACACTATCAATTACACTTTGGTAATTATTTTAATGCATGTAATAACATTATATATTCTCTTTGAAATTACGCAAAGGCTAGAAGTGAACTACTATGTGTAAAATTAATACATAAACGACTGCTTGACTCATAACGTTGTTTTTCATGGTGTGCCAACTGTAGCTACCCAGCAATTAAATTGCCAACGAAGTCGATAATTATCTTTAAAAAAAAAAATGTATTATTTTATAAGACGAAACTAATTCACTTTACCAAGTGCCAACTGCAAGAAACAAATTTCTATTGACAGGCCAAGGAGTCATGTTT
Source organism: Salticus scenicus (assembly GCA_963930645.1). NCBI lineage: Eukaryota > Metazoa > Arthropoda > Arachnida > Araneae > Salticidae > Salticus > Salticus scenicus. Next base: position 111,846,354 of record OZ005654.1, on the reverse strand, counting down.
GTAAAGATGTAACTATACAATACGTTCATATAATTCATTAGATACCAATTACATTTTCAACTTTCGTGTCAACTTTTTGTGTTTGTTTATGTTACTTCAGGATTGGAGATAATATTAATCTATAAAGTTATATACACACCTGTAATTAGGATGTATGTGTGTAAGGTCGGTGTGTAGTAGAAGTCATGTCAGCATGGCGCTGCAGCTAAGTTCACAAGTTGCGAAGCGCGAATGAATAAGGAGAAGTCGTAGAATTAAATGAAGTGAGTGGAATGGATGAATCTTAGATATAAATATGGATGTGTGTTGGAGGAAAAAGAGTGGAAGAGGAGAGTAAGAGAGTGGTGCAGAGTCGACGGAGAAAGGGTTTGATTAAGAGCCTTTTTGTGATTAGTTCTTAGTTTTGGTGAATGTCATAGTCGTTTTGGAAGATGCTCCTCGTTAATGCGAAGTTAGGTGAACCAAGGGAATCCTGTCATAAATGGAGCATTGTGGATATGCAGAGAGCAATCGTCGACAGCATCTGTATTGGTGAGATTAAGTTACGTTTATTTAATGAGTTACTGAAGTTATCCCCTAAAGTTATTTAAGAAGTTAATTCCGAGTTAGCCCAACACCCGCCTTGAAATTGATCGTTAATAAACTTTGTTTGTATTTAACTTTGTCTCGTGCTCTTATCATTACTACTTAAGTTAGCTTAAGTTAAGATTGAGGAATGGAGACCACATATTCCTCACATGTGTACTTATACATAAGGGAAAATGCTCTAATTTCGTCTCCCAGACACCTTTAGGACATTGGAAGCAATAATTTCCCCTGTAAACTTCCCAGATTTGAAAGATAAATTCATTAACTATGAAAAACATCTAAGCATAGCCAAATTGACTACAAAAATATTTTTATCAACTAAACCTGTCTTTCAAAAGTTACCTATTTTTGGCAAAAGTGAAAAAAAAAAAAAAAAAAATGTGGTTACTATTTTATCTCCCTAAAAAAATCCAATGAAATGAGACTTTATTTATGTATCAAAATTTATTTTAGAATGAATAAAGGTACAAAGAACTTTAATAAGAATAACTGAAAAAATATTAGGCATTTAAACATTAAGAACATACATATGTTGATGAAACCCCTCTTTTAGAAGTTTATAAGGTGATCACTGACCCTTTCTCCATGTCGTTAGGGTTGATGGCAACAGCAGTGTGCTAAACATATTCACTTGATGATGGTTGACCAGTTACTATGAAATTTTCGCAGTATGAGAGACAGGCAAGGGCAACGAAATTAAGAACATTAAGGAGGATGAAATTCGGACAATGCTACTTACCAAAATGGCGGAGCTTCAGTTCTCGTATAAAGAACTGAACATCCGAAGACTCACTGTATGCTACTATTAGCATCTTGCCAACATAGAATGCATATAGCGTATGAGAAAGAATGACTTACAGTACCATTCTGCAAAAGACATAGTAAGAACTCACCTCTTATAAAAACAGAAAAACTAACGTACATAACAGGTGTATGTGGCTTGGAGAACGAAATTTTCAGTACTGAATCGTTATACCTTCCTACTTCTTCTGCCACTCAGGGATAAGCAGAGAATTAAAGGGAGGCGAAATTAGGAAGAGGCCGAAATTAGGGCACTTTACCCTATATATATATTGTGAATTATATGCTCAATATAATTTCTGAACAAAAATTGGAATTTGACATTAAAAACTATTCTTTCTAAAATATATTGGAAAAGTACTCATTTCTTCTATGGAGAAATCCGAAGCATTGAAAATTCTGCCTTTCACGAGTTTTTGTTTATGTATATGCCTTAAAACCACACACTTTATAAAACGGATAACTTTTCTTTAAAAAGGTTTATCATCGTTTATAACTTATAGAATACGTCAAGAATATTCTCATACTTATATAATATGAACTTAAAATAGTTTATGAAAAACTAGCCTTGAAAAATTAGAAAACAAAACATCTCTAAGTCTTACAATCGTTGCTAATATTTAAAAAAAAATAAAAATAAAAAGAAAAAGAAATATTTGGAAAATACGGATTTGTAATACATAAAAGAACAACATGCATAATAGGTATACCATCATTTGTAATTTATATATTTCTTCACAGTAATCACATATATTCAGAATATGAGCATAGGAATATCAGAAACTAAAGAATAAGAATAACTTATTTATGTATGTATATTTACGGACCTAATTAAGAATTTTAGTGACATTTATGTCTTTATACAATGAATGAAACTTAGATTTTCAAAATGAAATACAATTTCTGAACAAAAGATCAAAAATTAATTTTTAGAAATACTTATACTAAAATAAGAAACAGAGAACAGTCGATTCTGTTGAGAAATCTGGTTTGGTGCTGGTGTAGGAGTGAGGGACAACTGACTGCACGCGAATACTAGGCCTTGGTGGAATTCCATTCGTGTGAGTCTTTCTAAGTGATTATAGCTTGTGTTCACGCGAGCTTAAGAGAAACCCATAATTCTCTGAACGGCTAAGTCGACGAAAGTGACGGATGCAAGCCCGCTACTTATTCACAATCATTTTCGATATCATAACCTCAAGCACATAGGTAGGGCGTTAAGAAAGTGGGAATATTGACAACTACAGATTATATGCATTCTAACTCACTTCAGAGGCCTTTTATTTTTATTTTTATTTATTTATTTATTTATTTTTAAGCCGGCTTAAACAGTAAGTGAATTTATTTATTTATTTATTTATTTATTTATTTATCTTTCGTTAAAGGATTGTAGACATGCCATCGTTTTTATCCTATTATAAATTTGAGATAGAACAGATCAATTAGACTTGTTTTATCATTAATAGCTAGTAATATTATTTAATATATAACTCACGGAGAGTTGCCATCTTTATGAATCTCTCTCGAAAATTCAAGAGAGATTCACAAAATCGCTACAATGTAACGTGGTCCTGCTAATCGCCTTTCTAGGGAACATTTAGCAGCATATAAAGCATATAAAATCCGGCTTCAGAAAATTCTGAAAAGCAAGGTACTAACATTAAGTACTGACGAATGGCAACGTTATCACAGAGCGAATGAGGCTTCTACGAAAACACTCCCTCCTCCTCTCCCCTCTTGTTAATTCTCATCGTTTGACTCCTAGGATTCGAATGGGACTTTTAAAACGCTAATGAGATTAAGAAAATTTCTGCGTTCCGACGTCGGCACTAGATTTCGAGTCATTATCCGAGGATGTGTAACGTTTGCAGATGTAGAACTGTAGGCGAAGATATAAGGATTTAATTATACTAGTGACGGAAGTTGCAGGAACTTGTCCCATATTTCAGGTATTTTAAGCTTACAAACAAACTCGTGCATGGGAAATCCGGTAAAAGGCAGAATTTTGAGATGGAACATGAAAAGGCATATGGCAGTTTGTTTTGGGAGAGAAATTAGTTTAAATTTGAAAGACAAATAAGTATTTTGTCTTTAGAGTTTTCTGGAAGAGGACTAAAATAAATTATATGAGGTATAAAATACATTTATATGTTTGATTAAAGTTTTATTTGCATTGTAATTTTACATAATGGCTACGCTAAGATTACTTAGAAAGTTAGAAAGTATAAATTAGTGCTTTTATTATATAATTAAATACATGACATGCAATGTCATGTCTTCGATAATTCATTTGCATTAATGGAATCACGTAAAATTTCTTTTTATATAAAACATAGTAAGTAAAATTTTTAATTTTTTTTAAATTATTATTATTATTATTATTAATTGGAAAAGGTCATACTTTAAGTACACGTACTTAATTTTATTGATGATTAGTGTTAAATTTTTATTGATCTGCGTCTTAATAATGTGATATAGATTATCACATATTATAAAAATTATATTTTTCTCATTAAAGGATAGGTAAATTCTCTAAATAAATAAAATTATAAATTAAATTCTTTAATCTAAATCAACTATTTAAAGTATAATGGAATAACTGTTTTTAACCTATAAATAAGAAATTTACAATATGCGTTTTCTAATTTTTATATCTTCCTTTTCATCCCTTTATCAATGTAACTGAAACAAAAATCTTTGATCTGTTCCCAGTATTTACTTGAGAAAATATGTGATATAGATTATCACATATTATAAAAATTATATTTTTCTCATTAAAGGATAGGTAAATTCTCTAAATAAATTAAATTATAAATTAAATTCTTTAATCTAAATCAACTATTTAAAGTATAATGGAATAACTGTTTTAAACCTATAAATAAGAAATTTACAATATGCGTTTTCTAATTTTTTATCTTCCCTTTTATCCCTTTATCAATGTAACTGAAACAAAAATCTTTGATCTGTTCCCAGTATTCACTTAACAAGCTTAACGTACTGAAAATTCTTTTCGCTCTGTAGATGATAATGTTTTGTCTTATTTCTATCCTTTTGTTTTGGGAAACCAGAAAATAATTAATTCGGTCTCTTTTAATCTTACATCGAAATGTAACTTCTGCAACCTCTTGTCACCAATTTTACATCAACGATCAAATAAAATATGTGCTTAGTTAGTTACTTTCCCAGGGTCTAAATCTTGGCAAAATCATGCCAACATTCACTAACAACGGTCAATAAATTACTCTTGTTTTTTTTTTTTTTTTTTTTTTAAATATACATGTGAATATTCCTAAAAGTAATGCAACCATTCTCTATCATAGAACTTTGAACTTGGCGTATAATTCAACGCCAAAGGCATTGTCATTTGTTTTGCTTCAGTTTAGGAGCGGACACTTCCTTTTTGATCATAAGACATGTAAAAGGCTCAAGAGCGATACGGGCCTAGGGCCCGGCCTGATTCTCGCGATTGTTTCCCCACTCCATGCTGTAAGCTTTGTACTGTTATTCCAACTATCAACTATTAACTTTGTACTGTTATTCCAAGGTCACGCTCCAAATTAGATGCTTTGGAATATTTAATAAATTTGCTTTAACCGATATTCTGCCTCTTGGATGCTTTCTTGGGTAACCAGTTTCTTCTGTAATTAATTTTAACTTGACTGTTTTTTTTTCAGCGTATTCTTAGCGGCCAACGCATAGAAGATTAACTTTTCAACAGTTAATAAATTTCATTAGGTACTGTGCTTCATCAATGTAACAAATAAGATGTAGATTTTTTTTCCTTAAAAGATAAATAGCTGAATAATAATTCGCACATTTATATGATCAAAAACATTTATCTTTCTGTTAAAAATTTAGAGAAAAAAACAGAAAAGAATATGTACATGTATGTGTGTATATATATATATATATATATATATATATGGAAGTATTTTAATTGCAAATGTCTCACAGCGACTTTTATTGATCATTTTAATAAATCATAGATTTTTTTAAGGCTAAATAGCTGAATAATGATTCGCAAATTTATAAGTTCAAAAACATTTATTTTTCTTTTTAACTAGATGTAAATTGACTTTCTTTTTAAGTGAGTGTAAGGGTTGAATACGAACTATGTGAAATATGCCTGAACCGGGAATTGAACCCGAGCCCTCCGCTACGTGCGGATGCTCTTTCACTGAGCCACCCCGGCTGATAACCAGCTTAGCATATCTCACATAATAACCATTGGCAAGATCACCGTGTCTGCAAACACAGGTGTAACAGGTGAGATTATATTAATCGTAGCACAATATCATAGATCACGAAATTTCAATTATAGGAAAATTTTTATTCATGAATTCATCAACCGTGAAAATGCACTTTAAGTAGATTGGAGTGTAGAGTTTGATTATTTTTATAGACCAACTATGTGAAACTTAAAATGAATTGTCACCGTTGATGAATTCAAGAATTTTTTTTTTTTTTTTCGAAAATGGAAATTATACCAATGGTTATTATGTGAGAAATGCTAAGGTGGCTCAGTGAAACAAACAGCACGTTAAGCGGAAGGCTCGGGTTCGATTCCCGGTTCAGGTATTTTTCAAATTGTTGGTATATAAAAATAACCAACCTCTACACTCCAATCTACTTAAAATGAATTTTCACGGTTGATGCATTCATGAGTAATTTTTTTTTTCAAAAATTTATTTTTCTGTTAAAAAAACTTAGAGAAATGAAAATGCATTTGTATCTATATATTTCGTGGCATTTAAAATCATTTTATTCTGATATAAAAATCTTTATATTACCCAAGTTTAATTTGAAAATCTGAAACGAAAATATTAGAGAATCGTTTAATTATTTAAGACTTGATACTTAAAAAAAAAAAAAAAAAAGAAAAAGAAAAACTGCTATTATTAATAGATATTTGCATTAACACTCTCGAACAGGAAAAATAGAATGTAACGATGTTTGCTTTTAGCTGGAAGTAAAATATTTGCAAAGATACTTCAACATTCATCCTGACAAATGAATGAATATATATTTTCCTCCCTTAATTAAATTAACTCTAATGCATCATAAAAGTAAGAAATCCATTTATTTGAAAGAGATACAAATTTTGAACCTTTATTTAAAGCATTTAAATCTCTTTTTTTTTTTTTTTTTTTTTTTTTCAACCACAATTTATATACATATATATAACTCTTGTTTGGTGATTTTATTATCGAATCAAGATGGTTTAAATTAATAAATGATATAAAACATCATTAGCTGTTCTTCCAGTTACTTAAAAACTTCAAAATTTAGGGTCTTAAGTAAATTGACTTATTTTAATAGGCGTATTATTCTTTTGAATACGAGTATAAGTTTTTATAGGAGGCTTTAGTAACCACATAATATGTTTTGTTATCCATAAGTAAGTACATTGAGAAATATTTTAATTAATAATAAAGTTTAACCCTAAAATTCATTTTCTTTTGCTAAAATACGTTGAAGGCAAAATAATGTAAAATATTACAGAATATTACAAAATGTGATGCAAAATAAAATGGCCCAAGAGGAATTCCACGAAATGCAATTACTTTTATTTTTTACATATACATATATATGGAACTATTTTTAATCTTATTTTTAACCTTATTGAAATTCTTGAAAAATGTTTTTAGGACTGAGGACAATCTGGGATTTTTCGATAGTTGGGCATTTATGAAAATCTAAAATTTATCGAAAATATAATTGAACAATTTGAAAGCAATGTTATAATAATAATAATAATAATAATAGAAAAAACTAATAGTTCTCCGTCCTAAACTAAATTCTGCTTTTGCCAGAATTTCATCTTTTTTTTTTTTTTTTTTTTTTTTTTTTTTTTTGAAAGAAAAAGAAAGGAAAAGAAATTGAATAATAATCAGTATCGAAACAAACACTATCGAAAAAGTTTTTTTTTTATTATTATTAGCCTGAAAATATATTTTATTATATGTCGAAAAATAAATTAACTCGTAAATTTTTTTGGCAACAATTATAAATTAAAATAAATAATTTAATAAAAGTTTAAAAGTTTCTAATTTTATTTTTTTAGTATAGAATATTAGTCTCAATCTATAGATAAAACGTCGTCATTAGTATTTTATGGGGAAAAATGTTGGACATCAAATTTCATTTTTTTTTTTCAATAAAATTTTTTAATTACATACTAATAGAACTGTTCAATCCATTAAAAATATATCTGATAACGTGAGTCAGACCACTGACACACAAGCGGACTATCGTATAGATGAACTTGGAGTTATAAACACTTCTCAACTTCGCTCGAAATATTAAAAAGGAAAATGCAAGTATAAAATATGTGCTAAATATAGCAATATCGAGAAAAAAAACAATCTGCATTTTTCATTCAAGGTTTCTTAAAATAACCTCCTACTTTAAGCATTTGATATCAGTGGTGTATTACTTGGATTATTTTTTATCTCTATGATATCTTGCACCTCTGTTCGGGTTCTTCTACCGATTAAGATGATTGATAGGAAGAACTCTCCCCCTTCCCCCTTCCCCTGTTTTGATGTTACTTTTTTGGCCTTGCAGCGTAGAAAACTTTGATATTCCGCATCGCGTACCAAAAGATGCGTGGCTCATCTTACCTCTCTAAGGCGACGGCGTCGTACCCTGTCGCATGTCTGACACACAGCACATGCTTTGAAAATGGTGTAAGATCCATGATTTTTGCTTATTATTATGTTTTTTAAGTTCTTCATTTATTTAAGTTCATTACAAGAATAAAAACTTTGATGAAAGATTGTGAGATGACTCATGCGTAAAGGTCCCTACTTCATTAAAAAAGTGTCGTGGGAAATAACAGAAGAGAGTTATTATAGAAATAACAATTTTGTACCCAATTTTAACTGAAAATAAATCAACGCCTTAATATATTTTGATGTTACAGCAGTTTTAATGTATCAGGATATTCATTGTATGACATTCAGATCTGAAGTGGTGGCAAAATGCAGAGGAATAAAGAAAAAAAAAATCTAATATACGATATTTTTGTAGATTTTTAAACATTCCATTCTATTTATTCCATAAAAATTTTACTTTCTGTGGCATTTATATTTCAGCTAGTGAAATAAGCATGAAATGTTATTCAATTAATGATTAAGAGGGAGCCATAGAAATAGTGCTATTGTACTTAATTTTTATTAAAAATAAAACAACGTCTTAGTATTCTCCGTTGCTATATGCGTTTTAATATAATAGAAAATTTATCATATAAAATTTAGATCTGAAGTCGCCGCAAAATTAAGGAAATAAGAAAATGATGAGAAATAAAGAAATAATTAAGATTTCCTTATTGAAACATTGCTTCTTATTAATATTGCTTCATTCATTACGTTCCCATTTACTCTTAAGATGTTTTGAAATATATTTTTAGTTAATCAAAATACCAGAAAAATCAATCCAAGAAACATAGACCAAAGTGTCTATAAAAGAATCTGTTTGTATTTAATTTTAATTGAGGGAAAAAAAAAAAAAAAAAAAAAAAAAAAAAACCTTTAGTATTTTTTGTTTTTACAACTATACTATAATAATGCAGTAACAGGATATTATAAATTCACTATAAAATGAAAAGAAAATAAAGAGAGATTATTTAATTTAATGATAGAAATATTTTAAAAATACTCATAACTGACTTCAATTCAAAATTTTATCTGGCGTTGAAGTCAAGTATTTTTTAAAATTTGATCAAAGTGCTCTATGAAATACAATTTAAATACATTTAGATTAATTTTTTGATTTGTGCATTTAGATTAATTTTTCTATACAAGTTTTATTTTTGTAATTTTGAGTATATCAACGTATACTTATTTAGAGGCATATAATATCACAGTATATTTTTAATATAATACGTAAAAAATGCCACTAATTTATCTTATTATACATAAATGTTTGCTTTATATATTAAAAAGGATGTTATATATTATTTAAAAAATGTTAACACAGTGACATCAGTACACACTACTCAATTTATACACTGTTAAAAATGGTTTCTTAAAAATGAGCTAAATTGTCTCAAAATAGCTCCGAAACAATATATACTGAAATTTGAAAACCCATGTACTCATTTTTATGTATATTGACATGCTCAAAAATGGGGTTGACCAATAAGAATCCCAGTATCATATTTGACATGTCAGCATACTCAAAATTGAGTTCATGAGTTTTCAAATGTAAGTATATATTGTTTCGGAGCTAGTTTGAGACAATTTAGCTTATTTTTAAGAAACCATTTTTAACAGTGTATTGATCAACAAATAAAAAATTCAATCCAATCCAAAATTCACATTTTTAATATACCTTTTTCATGTTATTAGCATTATATTTATTAGACCTTAAAAAAACTCAGTATTAAATTGACTGTATGTAATTTTTAATTTCTTGAATTAGTAAAAAAATACTTTTGAAAGATATATTTTGAAGGTACATGAATAATTATAATAATGAAATTAGAAAATTTAATTTTATTGTCTACTCATTTAAAATACGGTTTTTAAAGCTGAAGTCTGTTTCAATTTATTGGTGTTTTACAGATTTTAAGTTTTTCAGCTAAATAATTTACAATGTAAAATGAGAAAAAATTTCGTTTTGATTTAGGTAAATGACTTTTAAGTTAAAACGAATTAAATATTGATTATAAGCTATCTAACGTAGCAAATTAATCTATGGAATCCCTAGAATTATAGCTCATTAAAAAAGTAATTTAAAATATATGAAAATAAGAAAGTTATGTAATCTAATAGACAAATTGGAATTTCTAAATCTTAATTATTTTTCTTTCTTTCTTTCTTTTTCTTTTTCTTTTTTTTAACTTTATTTAATCCGTTCGATATGTTTAAATTATATCTTGGAATTTCTTTTATAAAGTTCTCTTAAAAACTAAAATTTATAACACAAAAAACACGAAGATTTTTCGTTGCTACCGGGAAAGTGGTGATACCAAGTAATGTACACAAAAAACCTTCACATTCTTGATAATAGTTCTTCATCTGCTAAAACAGAAATATTCAGCCTTGAAGAAGCAAATCATATGCAAATAAAAAGTGACAAGAACATATGTATTTATATACATTTACACAAAAAATATCACGCTTAGTTATACACAAAATTCTCAGTCATTCTTTTTAATGGAAAATGTAACATCATGTAGATAAAACTCTAAAGTTATAAGCAAGTGACAGAAACCTGGCACAATGACAAATTTTTGAAAGTATATTTAGGTGAATGTATGTTCTTTAATTTATCTTTATTTCAAGGGGAAAAACTTGAGTCCCCGGAGGGATTATGCGTTATGTTATTACACCTAGCATAGTCTATATACAGTGACACATTTCATATATTTTCGTCATATTAAATCCTACGTTAAAGGTGTTTGCTTGCTAAGTAATGTTCAGAACATACTTAAGGCAAAAATACATTGGACGCAATTTGTGTTTTTTTTTTTTTTTTTTTTTTTTTTGTAACACAATGTACCGTAAACATCGTCCACATTAAGAACATAATATATTTTAAATTTAATTAATAATGTTGAAATAAGGGGGAGATGATGCGGAAAGTATGTTATAAATAAAGAAAAAATTAATATGATACAGTTATAAAAAGTAATAAGAATATTTATGATGATAATATAAAAATGTATATCAGAATATGATAATATGTAACATGGTATATGGTTTAATACCATTTTCGCTTAATAACATAACACTCATAAGGCTGAAAGCTAAAATATAAAATTTGTACGAGTTCTTTTTTTTTTTTTTTTTTTTTTTTTTTTTTTTTGTGTGTGTGTGTGTGTGTAAGATTTGATAGTACTGTGTCTTTAATTATCACATTTTTATTTATCGAATATGAATATATAATAAAATATTTAAAATATTTTTTTTTAATTCAAATATAATAAAATATGTTAAAAATTCTTTTAAATCGTATATAATAAAATATATTTAAAATTATTTTCATTAAAATATTTCATTTTTGCCATTTCAAGAAATTATTATTTTTTATATAGTAACTGTAATTATAACTAGTTATAAAATCCTGAAACACCTGAGAAATATTTTACATTCATTTTTTATTTATTTCTACTGATAAAGTTTGAATGTGTGTTATTTTTAATTTTTTTTTTTTTTCTTATTATTATTTAATTTCTGTTATTACTTTTTTCGTTTTATAACATTTTATGTTTACAAATAACTAGTGTTTGCTTTTATTAACCATGTTTTAAGACAATGCTTAAAGTGTATTTATTCGAAAGATAGAATGTGATCGTTTCGTTAAATTTTTCATCTAAATACTTTCCTAATACCTCATTATGTAATAAATTTACCACATTTTATATGATTTTTATATTTTAACTTAGAATTAATTGAATGTTTTTAATTGAACTTAAATTATCCATATGATACGTATTGCATGTTCTAATTTATAAACTGGGAGTTTAAAGCAGTTAAAACTAAATCTAGTCTTGAACTTGAAACTTTTTTCAATAGCAGATGTTTATCTATTTCCGTGATTAAATACTTCATCATAAAAGAAGCGTGTAAATGAAATGAAATTTCTAAGAAATAACGGATGAACTTCTTCATGTTTTGTCAAGATGATGCATCGGTGTATTTATTATGAAAGATTCTTGGCAGCTAGTACACATGAATCAACGTCAATGACTGCGAGATTTTTTCTTTTTTACATTGAAATATAATGCGAAAATGCTTTGGAAGTAATTATTGGGATATGACAAAAAACATCATTGTGCTTAGAGTAAAAGTATTTCGATAAAATAGTTATTTTTTGCGTGATGAAAATGTAGCAATATATTTTGATTAATCTTTCTTATTTAGAAAATTTATTAAAACATGTCTCACTATGTAAAATATATGAATTAAAATTACATAAATAAATATTTTTAAAACAGATAGATGAGAATAATAACTGTATATAATATATATATATGTATATATATATATATATAGGCATATGATTTTTTTTTTTTTTTTTTTTTTTTTTTTTTTTTTGCGTGTAGAACAAAGTGAGTGCAAGATAAACGGAACAACGTTAGCAGCGCCAATTATCTGAAGTGGTTGGGCGGCAAAACTATGTCTGTCACAAAAGATTTAAAAATGACACAAATATTTATATAAATACAACATTGGAAGATATATCAGAAATGTATCTTTAAACAGAAGAACAAAAATACCTGGAAGGCAAAAAAAATAATACCTTAAGCCTTAAGAATAGAAAGAAGACCTTAAAAATCTTAGAAAATTAGACTTAGAAAGAAGAACTTAAGAGCCTTAAAGTCTAAAATTATAGGTAATCGCTTAATCAGGTAACATAATATTGATGTACTTGTTTCTTAAAAAATATATCAGACATAAAATAAAAATTATATATGGTACTTGCAGCCTCAAATGGCCCACTCACAATCATGTAGAAATTTTTCCTTTGAACAATGCACTGTTTACTTTATACATGCTTAAAATATTTCATTATTTGATTTTAAAAAATACGATTATGTTCCAAGTATAATCTTTATTTTCAATCATTATTAAATTTTTCAAATGTTATTATGTGTATCTCTTGCATGAATCTTATTAGAATCCCAATGGTTATGATAATGTGTTTGGATTCATGATACCAATTAATACTTAATCATTTATTTTATCATTGTTGTTATAAAAGTTATTCAACAACCTTTTTAAAAACATATTTGAATGAGGAATCTTATTTTTAAAATTAACTTTTATTTCTATTTTCAAATAGAACCCATTATATTTAAGCTATTTAATATAATACAAAAGATGAACTAAAGGGGAAAAGGGGGGGGGGAATGTTATATTATCAATTAATTAGAAATATTTCATATTTCATATTTACATCTTATGTTATTTTTATTTTAAATTTTTTTATTAATAGAAATATATACATAAAAAGATAGCCTACATTAATTTTAGCTCCAATAATGGGAGAAACCAATAAATACTTCTACCAAAAACTACCACAGACAGAGATAAAATCGGTACCAATCAAACATACTCTTAAGATGAAATAAATATGTTGATTTAAACATAAGCTAAATTGACTCTCAATGGTTTAGCTTCACAATCAATTTGCATAAATGCGAATTTTTCTATTCGTAAAAATGTAGTATCATAAAACGTAAACTTTGTACTTATATTTAGTTATATATATATATATATATATATATATATATATATTCATTTTATATATCCATAAAGATAGTGAATATATTAGGCGTAGAGCCTACGTAATAGTTTCAGAAATAATATTCTCCTAAAGTCGGAAAAAAAATATATAATTTAATAAGAACATATAATTTTATATTTCATAAAATTATATGTAAATTTAATCTATGCTTAAAATTTTTAACGCAGTAAATATATTCTAAGAGCTGGTTTTTAATGCACGTAATAGAAGTGAAAACTAATAAAAAATTTGAAAACTTTTAATGAAAAGTCTTTTTATACTATATTAGATTATAAATTAAAGAAAAAATACTGGTACATGTAATAAAGAATTATTAAAGATGAAAAGTATATTTTTGGTAAACTGAGTTAAATTTAAAATGCAAGTGTGAAAAACAGAAATTTGCAATTTTTTAACCGTATTAACATTTTTTTTTTCAGTTGTATTACTTCATTATATACTACCAAAAAATATAGTTTCACATACATAATAATAATAATAATAATAATAATAACAATGACGATAATAATAATAATAATAATAGTAATAATATCACCATCTAGAAAATATTTATTTTAATTTAAAATGCGATGCATAAATAATAGTTTTATACTTCGAAATATTTCTACCAAACTTCGGTTAGAAAATTGCATTTTTTTTTTTTTTTTTTTTTTTTTTTTTTTTAACAAAAGATAAATTAATTAATGAAAAAAATATTAATCATGAAAATCATTATCTTAAAATAGGACACTTGATATTATTTCTAATTGGTTTTGGAGGAAAAAAAAAATCGCAAATTAAAATGAAAAATATGATATTTTGCTACCTTTTCAAACCTATTGCAGCAGATAAATAGCAACGAAACGCTAATCGAATGACATGCTTCATTGGAAATAGAAGAACATAGAAATTCAAAATTTACTTTAGCAGAAAAAAAAAGTTGTAAACGAAATGCATAAGTGCATTTATTCTATTTAAGTACTTAAATTTATATGCCTGAAAAAATTACGTAAATATGGCGCAGATTGGAAATTTAATTTCTTAACGTTGATTATTTTTCTACTTTCCTTTTCTTTTTATTTTTTTAATTACTGTTTTGTAAATATACTGATTGCAAAAACTTGATGAGGGCATTACTAGAAAAAAATCTGCCAATCATATCAAGGAGAACAAACTAAAAATTCGGAAGTGACTCCACTTGAATTTCCGAACATTAAGTGATTAAATAATTGTTTAAATAAAATGAAGTAGGATAATTCTAAAGTAAATTAGCTCAATCGAATAAGACGTTTAACGCTTTTGCGCATGCACTTCAAATAATTTGAGCCTATAGTTCATAATGATAAAGATTTTTCTGTTTTGTTCCTGTGAAAATCCATTTGTTATAGTTTTACCAAAATCTATACACTTCGTGTGATGGGACTTGTAACATGTATATAAATTTTCAGCTCAGTCAGATAAGGAATTTAGACGCTATATCACTTCAAATAATTTCAACCCATCGGCTATAATCATAAAGAAATTTTTGCTGCGTCCCTGTAAAACACTATAAGTTCTAGATTTATGAAAATCTATACAGCTCATTCTATGATGATCTATAACATAAGTACTAACAATCAGCTTATTGGAACAAAGCATTTTGACACTATCGTGTCCCTTCACGCACATACACACACTCATACATAGCTCACGAAAAATCGTGTAAAATTGTAGATATTTCCAAAAAGGGAACTCGTGTTAAGACAAAATTACAGACGTATAAATAGCCGTCTTGACAATCACAAATATAAATTTGAAAAATTTTACGATCATTCAATTCTGAACTATGTGATATTCAAAATCCATTTCGCAAATCATGATTACTATATTCTACGCACATATACACACACTCATACATGCATCACAAAAAATCGTGTAAAATCGTAAATATTTCCAAAAAGGGAACTCGTGTTAAGACAAAATTCGAGGTGTATAAATAGACGTCTTGATAGTCACAAAAATAAATTTGAAAGATTTTACGATCATTCAATTCTGAACTATGCGAGATTCAAAATCCATTTCACAAATCATGATTACAATATTTTACACACTCATACATGCATAAAAAAAAATCGTGTAAAACCGTAGATATTTCCAAAAAGGAAACTCGTGTTAAGACAAAATTACAGACGTATAAATAGGCGTCTTGTCAATCACAAATATAAATTTGAAAATTTTTAAGATCATTCAATTCTGAACTATGCGAGATTCAAAATCCATTTTGCAAATCATGATTACAATATTTAAATAACATTGTATGTTCTGAAAATAATAAGAAGTGAATAAAAAGAAGAGCAGCTAAAAGGTGTTTATTGTAATTGAAAATGCAATGAATAAATAGTAGTTTTATACTTCAAAATATTTCTAACAAATTTCGACAGAAATGTCGCAATGAAAATTTTGGGAAAAAAAAAAAAAAAAAAAAAAAAAAGTATTAAACTTGAAAATCAATATCTTGAAACAGGAAGCTTAACAATATCTTTAATTGCTTTTCTGGAAAAAATTGTTTCGCAAACGGAAATGGAAAATATGACATTTTCGGTACCTTTTGTAATCTGCAGCAGCAGACAAATAGCGATAAAGATTACTTCAATGAGATATTTTAATGGAAGTATAAGTACATAGGCATTTGAAATTTACAGTAACGTAAGGGTAAAAAAATACACTGGAAAAGAAATGTACAAGTTTATATATCTGCGGCTTTCATTTAAATAAATAAAATTAAATGCTAGAAATAATTACATAAATATGTAACAAATGGAAAATTTAACTGCTTGGCATCTTTATTTTTATGTTAGATTGCATACTTTTTTTTAATATTATTATTATTGCTTTGTAAATATACTAATTGCAAAATCTCGAGTAGTACATTATCAGAGAAAATTCTTTAAATCAATTTAAAGAAAACAATCAAACGAATAAAAAGAACAGCAGATAGAAAATGTTTATCTTAATTGAAAATGCGATGCATAAATAGTGGTTTTATAGTTCAAAATATTTCTAACAAATTTCGACAGAAAAATGCATTGAAATTTAGAAAAAAGTTAAGTAAATATTAAACTTGAAAAGCAATATCTTAAAACAGGATGTTTAACAATATTTTTCGATGCTTTTTTGGAAAGAAATCGCTTCGCAGTCGGAAATGGAAATTGTAACATTGAGGGTATTTTTCAAAATTTGAAGCAGAAGAGAAGAAACAACAAAATGTTATTCGAATGAAATAGTTTATTGAAAGTATATGTACATACATAGTCAAAATTTACGTTACCAATGGTAAAAAGAATGATAAAAGTGCATTATAAATGAAAATCATAAGTAGACATATGTGCGGTATTCATTTAAGTAATTGAATTTAAATGTTTTAAAAATTTACATAAGTATATAACAAATCCAAAATTTAATTACTTAATGTCGATTCCTTTTATGTTAGATGGTATAATTTTTTTATTACTTCTTTGTAAATATACTAACCAGAAAATCATTTGGAAAATAATCTTCATATCAATTTACATAAAACAAACTATAACACTAAACACAAGAATGTAATCATCTACAATAAATGCAGCAAAAACAAACTTTGATGTTTATGTATAAATTATTTTTTTTTTCAACGAGACATTTCTAATTACTGCATTAAATTCAATCAGAAAACTACAAACTAAAATTATCTTTTGTAAGTATTTGGAGAAATTTCAGACAAGTAGCTTTTTTTAAAAAATTGTCCTCAAATACAATTTCAGACAATAATATCACATCACCACGAAAGTAATTATTTTAATTGAAAATGGAAAAAGTGCATTTATTGGTTTAAAACCGAGTAGATTGCATTTGAGTAATTGCATTGAAAACTTAAAAGAAAGAAAAAATGTAAGTAAATATGAAGTTTTAAGAATCTGCTCTTAAAACATATGCCTCAAATAAATTTTTAATTGCTTTTGAGGGAAAATTTTTACTGAAATGAAAATGGATTTCGAGATGTTTGGGAAAAATTTTCAAATCTTCACAGATAAAGATAAAACGGGAAATGTTTTATTATCTTTCAAATTACGAAACATTAATTAGTGATGTTAAAATGCGTGCATTTTTGTAGCGTATATTAAAGGGGAGCGGAAGAAGTATTTTACTGAAAATTTAAATCATATTATTTTCCTGGAAAAATCAAAAAGTATATATTTTATTTAGATAGAGATTTTGGGGTATAAGGTTGAATTTATATACCAACCACATGAAAAGAGCCAGAGCCTGGAACTGAGATCAGTTATTCCGCTTATCGTGCGAATGCCCTATTTCTGGGACGCCCTGTCTGTTTATCCACCTAGTTCATGAACGACATTTTTCAGATGTTTATTGCATTTTTCTTACGTAAGTAAGTTTTATTAATATCGTTAAATAAAAAATAATTATTGAATATAATTAGAGGACACAAATTATTAGTTTATAAGAAAGAATAAAAAAAGGATGAAGTGGGATAAGTATAAACAGAGTATAGGTATAACCTCGGCTTATAATTATCTTGATAAGCTGGTTTTGGACCTAATAGTTGTCATATTTGTTTTCTTGAACCTTCCTTTATTATATTTAGCCTTAGGAACCTGAATAAAAGATGAAACAATAATAGTTTTGTAAGTTTGCAAAACGGCTTATATTTCCCTCTCCGACAGAATGCCCCCTCTCAAAATTCAAGTCTGGCCATTGCTATTCATGTGATGTAAACTTTTGGAAGAAAACTAAATTTGGAATACAGAGTTTGAATATAACTTAAGATATGTTCTATTTCTTAAGATTTCTGATTTGCAACCCATAGTTACATTTAAACCATAAATTTTGTACGTAGGGTCAGTGTAATCATGATGTTTACATTTGTCCCAAGCATCTCAGCTGCATCAATTATATTTTTGTACTTTTAATTTTTAATGTTACATAATATCCTGAAAAATTTTAGGTTTTATTTGAGTGTTAAAATGATTAAGAAGTGCACTGAGAAGAATATATATATATAGATACCGCCTTCATGTAGAATGAATAAGTGGTCATTTTCTAAATCCCTTAACAAGAAATAATATAGTTTTCCGAGCTATGCACATAAGGCACGCCAATAAACAGAATAGACGAAATGATCGAGAATTTCTACTCTATACATTTCTAGATGGGGAAACAATATTCTGAATCTTTGTATTGCGAGAAATTCTCGCTTGATTTTCTAGAATTGGGTAATAAACCAAGATTATAGTTGCTGAAATCCGCTTCTTGTATTAGCATTTATTTGCAGAGATTTTTAAATAACTTTGCCCTTGAGAATATAGGAAACGCTCTAGAATTCTAATAGGAGTTCCCAGAACTCGCTTTCAAAGGGGAAAAGAATTTATAAGGATGACATGGAACTATTTTTTCTAGAGCAACAATTTAGATTCTAGATGTCAATTACAGAATTTTTTTCTCAGTGTGAAGGGATAATTGTAGGCGTACGAAAAAATTCGAAACTTTGAAGGCAGTTGAGATATTAAAAAAAATTCAAAATCCAGAATCGTAAAAGTCCTAGATTCGTAAAGGTTTTCACTATCTGGAAACTTGACTTACATAGTTTTTAATATACTGTATAATGGTACAATAGGCCGAAATTTCACTTGCAACAAGCAACCAGGGCAAGTGGAACAACAAGTCTCGAAATTTTCATCTTCCCCCCCCCCCTTTTTTTTTCTTTAAGTAGCGCATAATTAAATTATAACAAATTAATATGTTAGTATATATATTTAATCTAGCTAGATGTGGTTTATACTAGTGTAAATACAATAGTAACTGAGCAAAAATAATATCAAAATCGAACTGTGCAAAAGTGTTGCTACACTTACCTCATTAACCTTTTTGAAAAAAAAAAAAAAGTAAAGCATCTCTTTTTGTAACAAATTTTACAGTAGCAATTTCAATGTCAACTTATTACTTCTGTATTTTTTAAAAGTCTAATGCGTTGTTTCACTGGGTACGCAGCATGCGATATTTCCAGATTCTAATATCATCGAGACGATTATTTTGATACTCATCGAATTGTGGTCTCTAAATATAACATCATATTGTGAAAGGAGCAGAACACATTATTAGTCACCCCTCCCACATAAAATTTTAACTTTTTTATTTGTAAAATTAGCGTAACACTAGGATCTATTATAATGTTTTATATAATATTTATTGTAGAGTTTCATACTGGAAAAATGAAATAAACTGTAAAACATGTACAGAATTCTGGTATTAAAATGAAATTTACGAATTAGGTATTTTTCACTGTGTAAATGTGCAATATATATATATATATTTTTTTCTAATTCCTACGAAATTTCTTTTACACGATGCCATAGATTTTAAGACTATTGATGGGAGCGTGAAGTCAATTGTTGGCTGGAGCGAATTGTTGGCCTGAATGCTATGCCGATTTCAAGCCAGAATTTATGCAATGTCTAGGCCATTGTCTAGATTGATGGCCCAATCGTAGGTAAATCGTTGGCCCATGCGCAGTATTTTACTTTAGCAATACATTTTCGTATTTAATATTTAATATTTTTATACTTTCTTACGAATATTCAATATCTTCGACGATATTTTAATGTGTGTAATAAAATTATATATTTTCTTTGAACTTACACAATGGATAGGAATGAGACGTTATATGCAAATTTAACGCATCGGTTATTGTTGGACTCATTACGTTGTTGATTATGGTCGGCCAACAACAACTACTCCAAGAAATAAGATGCCAACGAAGAGAAGAAAAAGAAAATCATAGGGCCAACTGAAAATATCCCAATTAGCCAAGTACCAACCGCGTGGACCATCATCTTCTGATGGGCCAACGACTCGTGTTTGTAAGGTACGTTGAGAAATGAAACTTGGATTCAAAACTGGACCTTTAAACCATCTGTGAGAACAGAATCTGTCGCCATTCGAGAGGTGGATTAAAAAAAAATAGAATTATCTAAATTTTCGTCCTTTTTTTTTTTTAAGTTAAATGTCTCTTAAAATATTTTATACATGTAATTTTTAATAATTAGTGTAGCAATTTACTTCGTTTAATTCAATTTACTTGATTAAAAACATATAAAAATTATTTAGTGTGGAAGTGGTAATATAAAATAAAAGAGATAAATATAATAAGTAACAACAGGTACTTGGATGTTATTATACTTTAAAAGTGATATAATGAATATTGTCAAATTACAGGAATTTTTATATTCAGTAGCCATTAATAATTTTTAAATGTAATGTTTGCGCAATTGTATGTTCGTGTATATTGACTGACGTATATATCAAATACCGCTCTTCAAAGTTAGTGATAATCATTAAATAAATAAATAAATATTATAATAATATTTGCCATAAAAATTGTAAAAACAAACAAACAAATAAAATACTTTTAAATGCAGCGGTTTCAGGAATCGAGGTCAACAATTTAGCATTTAAAACTAATTTTTTAATTACCAGTTAACAATATTCAATATTAAAACTTTTAAATAATATATCAGTTACATTTTGTAAAAAAATAATCTGTAATGAATTTGACTAACCATCTCTTAAAATGTATATAACGGAATAAAGAAATATTTAAAAAAGAATATTTAAAATTTATTAAATAATTGCAAGTATCACTATAAATTAAACTTTTCTGTGGTATTTTTCTATACCTAGAACAAATATGGAATATGAATATTTATTACATGCTTTTTATAATTTAAGTAAAGTAAGTATAATTTTTTTATCATTACTTTTTTTACTATCAATCAATATAAATTCATTACCTCAGACGGGCTTATTATTTCTTTAAGTCTACATATTGTTAAAAACAGTGAATGATTGATAGAAAAATTGTGATAGAAAAATACACAAAATTAACAACTATTATCATCATTCCTAAATATAAATTGCCACGTAAGTATTGAAATATCCCATATCATTCTTATAAATTAAAATGTGTTTTTTACAGTGTATATATTTTAATATACCACAAATATGCTATATATATATATTTAAAAATATCTAATTAAACTGCTTTCCGAAAACTTACTCAGAAACCAATTTTGTAATTAAATTCCCATCTAAAAGAAAAGAAGCATAAATTAAAAACTGTCTTTTAAACGAAGAATTGTATCGTCAAGAAATTTAATTAACTTTTCTGGTCAAGTTTTCTAATCAAAAATGATAAGTCAAAATCTTTTTTGAGAAATTTAATTAGAAATTAACTATCGTTCCAGTAAACGAATATATATTTCTTTTACATTATTACTGTCACTGGGGTATATCATGACACATTTTTCGCATATTTGTGCTTAATAAATTACGCTACATCTCCAATTAGTCACCAAATAAATAACAATCTGTCGGAATGATAAACAAGGCTAAGCATTCTTAAGTTGACATTTGCGATTGGTTAAGTAGATGAGCCAAATTTTTCTTTCACATATCTTAAATGAAATATAATTGCATTGTTTGAAAAAGTAGACATTTGCTAATTACTTACTGTAATAAATAAACTGCTGAATACAGTAACCATTTAGAAAACAAGCTGTTGTAGTAATCTATCAACGTCTGTTAAGCTAAAGTATATCGTCAACATACAATGTAAAATTATCATGGGGTCATGTTATCTGACGAAGAGAGAAGCCCAAAGAAAACACAATGAAAAATTTAAAGATATTAAATATAGTAAAAATAAACTGTTTTAATCCATCAATGTCTGCCAAGTAAGACAACATTAATATATGGAAAACAAATTATTCTGAGCTCGTATAAACAAAATAAAACTGGAGTGCTTTCTTTCTTTAAAAAAAAAAAAAAAAAAAAAAAAAAAAAAAACTTTGGAAAATTTAAGCATAAGTAAAAGTACGTATCAGGAGCTATAATTATCAATCAAAGTATGTTAATTAAGACATTATTAAGATATAAGAAGAAAAAAAATCTTCATTTAAGTTTACTATAGCAGAAATTTCGTTCCCTACCCTCTCCCTCAAGGAAAAAAAAAAAGAGTAAACTCAAAATGCTTCAAGTTATTAAAAGTAAATAAAGGCTGTTATTATCCATCAACGTCTGTTTACTAAGGCCTCATTAATAAATAAAGAATTACTAGTTTTTATTTATAAACAAGCTGAAATTTGATACTTTTTATGAGAATGTACTATTTAAAACATAAAAAAATACATTTCTATATATTTTAAAGAATAAATAGAAGTATATAATATTGGTTATATTATTCCTTGAACAATCATAATCGAGGTATGGTTAAACAAGCTCGATTTCAAACTGATCACGTTGTTTGAACGAAACTATGTCAATTACAAAAAATAAAATAAAATAATAATGATGATAGTAATTGTAATAGTAATAATAAATAAATAAAATAATTAAAAATAAATATATAAAATTAAGAATTATAGAAGTAGAACACAAAATAATTAATTAACATATTAAAATCCAATATTAGAATTAAATCTATAAATAATAATATATCTTGTGTATTATAAAAAATCGTCATAAAATGGAAAAATTTCTAAGAATGCGAATTTAAAAAAATATGCACAAACTAAAAATAAAACTTTGTTAATCATATAAGTATTTAAGAATTCTATTTGTACACAAAATATGTAATAATCCATCAAAGTTTCTAGTGTAATTATAGCTGGAACCGAAGCCTTGTTCACTAACAGAAAAAAAATATCTGAAGGTTTTCTGAGCATGACTTTTGTTAAGATTAAATACAGAAACCTTGCATAAACTAAAATAAAGCTTTGTTAATCAACAAGAAAAAAAAAAAAAAAAAAAAAAGATGTGTTTTTTATACAGTCAGATCCCTGGTATGTGTCAACAGGATAAGAATACATGAGAGAAGCTGTGTCTATGAACACTGAAACCAATACACCAATCCATCAAAAGTGTCCAAAACTCTTGTTCTCATGAAGAATATATGTGATAGGATATCTTCCAGATTTCATATAGAAAAATTCTTGTCAATAACATCTGCTCTGGCAAGTGTTAAATTTATCTTTTGTCACATCAGTTAAAAAACATTAATGAAAGGGAATAAAAATACATGTAGTTCCTTAAAAAAAAAAAAAAAAAAAGCTCTGCATCAATACATTCCTCTATTTTCTTATTGTTCAGATGATTTCCCCATTATTTTCATTATTTACTTGTGAATTTTTTTTTACATGTGAAGTGTTTTATATGTATTATGTGGAATTTTTTATAATGTTTCATTCTAAATACATCAGAATAATTAATCAGAATTTGTCATGTTGTCAAAATGATTGATATAAGTTTGTAAAGTCGGCTTTATGTTCAATTATCAATATATATATATATATATATATATATATATAATCATTGTTCATATAAAATAACACAAATCTTAAATCTACGTAATTAACTATTTTTTAAAAAATACTATTATAGTTATTTAGTACAACAATTTTACGGTATGTGTTATTAACAGTTTCAGAATAATACCTTAAAATGAGAGAATTCGAGTGCGTGAGACGTGTATTATAGAGTAAAAGAAATTTTCGTAATAAAATTTAATGACATCAATACTTAAAAAATAAAAAAAATAACAATATTCTAGATTTGGAATTATTTTGAGAATTTGTACATTACAAACTATGCATTTTCAATTTAAAAAGATGCGGTTTTACAAAAGATTGTAACAAAATGATTTAGCGAGTGTAATGCTACAGATGAAGGATGAGTTAATTTTTTGTAGTTAGTTAAACTTTTTAGCTTGTTTTTATTTGTTTATTTATTTATTATTATTTTTTTAATATGACTATATTTTGAAAATAAAGAATGAAAATTTCTCAAAAACCTTTACCTGTTGAAGTCAAAACTTGTTATCAGATTGCAAAGAATTCGCTACAAGTAAAAATTGTAACAAAAATGGTAAGAATGAGCTCTGTTTTGCTTTTTCAAAATATTTTATTTTTTATTGAATTAACAGAGCTCTGGTAAAATTATAACTAAGGTAAGAAGAGGAAAAAAGGACGATAATGTCCGAAATTTTAAAAATATTTCATTTTAATTGAAAAACATATTGGTAAGTGTTTTAAATCACGTATCATCAAAAACCTTTGAAATGTAATTTGTTTATTTTAGTATCTTGATATGAGATTCGTATTGCAGAACAAATTATTAGTATCGTTTAGTATATCTCGAATGAAAAAATAGTGCATAATGGACATTAAAGCGTTTAAATCAGGCAAAAATTAACAAAATTAATAATACAGCTACATGATAACATAAATAAGATATTTTGAATAAGAGAAACAGCCTTCTGAAAATTACGCAATATTTAAATTCATGCGTTCTCTATAATTTGATTTTTTAAAATTTTTAATATTTTATTTTAAAGCTGTGAATTGTAAACTATCACTCAGTGAAAATTCATCCTTTACAGCTTCAAGTAAATGAATAAAATAAATAAATAAATAAATTAAATAAATAAAATTAAATAAAAAAAAATGGTAACTAATTTAACAGTTGTGAATATTTTAAATGAGAAAATATAATTTTAAAATATGAAATAGATACTGAGTTATTATTGGGCGAATTTTCCCATAGAATAACACTGGCTTTGACTTGCGGTGATAATAAGTAGATAGTCACCTTAAAGCAAAAATGTATAATTGGTACAATATGGAACAGCTTTATTTAAATTTACATTTACATATTAATTAAAATAATACCAAAAATACGTAGCCGTTGAGTATAATCTAGCTTCATATAAACCTGATTTACTTATGAGGAAAAACATTTCATAAAGGAACTACTACCAAAACGTTTATATAAATATTTCTTTAAAACAAAATATCCTCAAATATTTCTTTCATTCAAACTGCTTGAAAATACTAGTAAATATTATAATTGGCTTGTTCCACTGAAAGAAAATAATAATTTACATTCTCTATATTAAATTCAAAAATTGTTTTACAATTACATTGAAATGTATGAACGTGTACAGTTATTTCAGATTATAATAACGATTATAAAAATAAATTCATTTTCCATAGCTTAATTTAAATTAAAAATGTTTGAAATGCAGTGGAAAATATCATCCCCTTTAAAGTTTCAATTTTTTTTTTTTTTTTTTTTTTTTTGCCATACTCGTTAGAGATAAATACTCACAATCTTTCAACCAATATCCAAATATAAAATAAATTTCAATAGCTTTAAATCTAGCAATCATTTTTGGGATTCATTGGACATGACTAATTTTTAGTGAGCTGAAATGAATCCTTTTCATCGACATGTTACACTTTGATTTGACGCTTTTATTTGAAATTAAAAGCCGAATTCTCTCTCCCTTTTATTAGCTGAGGAAACCCTTTTGTGAGAGGAATTTGTTGAAAATAAGTTTCTTTTCATGCGTTATCATAAGTATTATGCTATGCTCAAAATTGATTTCGAATCACTTATTACTTCAAATAAATGAAACATTTTGTCACATTTTTCTGAACTGTCAAGAAATTAAAGTTTAGAGAGTGAGTAGGTTTTTTTGTTGCGCTGCAGCTTTCTATGAGCAATTAAAGTTTACAGAAAAATATAAAAAGGTTTTATAGAGAGAATTAATAATCTAAAAACGTTCCACAGGTTATTAAAAAAAAAAAAAAAAAAAAAAAAAAAAAAAAAGCATTTTTGTGGAGTTTTAATACTTCTATAAAGCACTGTTACAAATTGTTTATTTGTAAAAGCCAGTTTCCACGAGATGCTCTGATTTTTTGATAACTTAAAAGAGTTGAAAAGAAAAAAAAAGAGCTGAACATCTAGCAATTATTTGTTGATTCAATGAACACAAGTAGTTTTTGTTGATTTAAAATAATTGATAGCCTATCTTCATATTGATTTGCCCTTTTTCCTAAGAAATACATGTTAAATTCTTTCTTCTTTTATTAGGAGATGAAATGAAACCATTTGTGAGAAAAATTATTTGTTATTCTTTACCATAAATAGCAAGTTACTCTCAAAATAAATTTTAAATCACCTATTATTTAAAACAATTAAATATTTTCTCAATTTGTTTGGAAATCGGGAAGAAAATAAAGTTTATGCAATATCATGAAAGTGTATTTTAAAGTCGGTGGATAATATAAAATAATTCCCTCGGCCAATATAAAAGAATAGTTTTTAGCGTAAATGCTGCTCTGTAAAATATTGTTGCGAATTGTTTGTTTTTAAAACTAGTGTCCGCGAGATGCTACGTTTGTTTGATAGCCTAGAAGATTTGAAAAGAAGAGAGATTAACATCGTACATTTCATTGTACACAGCTAATTTATTTTTGAGTTGAAATAATGTCAATTGTTTACCATGTATCAAATTATTTTGACACCTTTATAGGGAATTATATGTTAATTTCTCTCTCTTTTTTTATCAGCTGAATAAAATAAACCTTTTGTGAGAGAAATTTGCTATGTAAGAGTTTCTTTTTGTATTTATGCTTTATCATAAATATTACGCTACACATAAAATTGATTTGAAATCACTTATCAATTGAAATAATTGAAAATTTGTATCAGTTCTTCCTTAATTGTCGAGAAATTAAAGTTTAGATAAAATCTTATAAATGTTTTATAAAAAAAAAAAAAAAAAAAAGTGGATAAAAAAAAAAAAAAAGAAAAAGAAAAAAAATAGGCAATTTAAAAATTAGTGTAGTGCTTTCGTAAAATATTTTTCACCGAATTATTTGTTTCTAAAAGCTAGTTGTGTTTGAGATTTCTTGTCTGTTTGATAACTTAAAGAAAATTAAAAGAAAGGAGCTTAATATTTAGCAATTACTTTGCAATTCATTTTACACAACTGTTTTTTACTGAGTTGAAATTAATTTCTTTTCATCAATATTTTTCTCATTTATTTCATGTTTCTATTGTAAAATAATAGTTGAATTCTCTCTCCGTTTTATTAGCAGATGAAAATAAAGCATTTTTGAGAGGAATTTGTTCACAAAGTATTTATGTGTTTGATGCTTTGTCATAAAGGTCACCCTATACTCAAAAGTGATTTACAATAACGTTTTAATTAAAATAATTGAAAAAAATTGTCACTGTTTTCTTAACTACCATGGACTTAAAGTTTAGAAATAATCACGTAAATGCCTTTTAATAAAGAATAGTTATAAAAAGCACCCTCTGAGGTAATTTCAAAGAGAAACAAAGTTTTTAGCGTTTTCGTTGTGTTTTAATGCTTGCGTAAAACACAGTTGCGAATTGCTTGTGTGTAAAAAGGGTTTCCACGAAATACCTTTTTTGTTTAATAACTTACAATATTTGAAAGAAAAAAGCTTTAACTCTTGGATTTTGTGATTTAATACATACAACTAATTGTTATTGAGTTGAAATAAATCCTTTTAATTGCCAACTTTCCTATTGATTTGAATCTTTTACTGGGCATTACATGCTATATACTCTCTTCCCCGTAATTTAGTAGGTAAAACTAAACATTCTGTGAGAGCAACTTGTTAAAATTAAGTTCCTTTATGCGTTTTTTTTTTCTTTATCATAAAAATTACACTATATTTAATTTATTTTAAATCACTTATTATTTAATATATTTGAAATTTTTCTGAATTTGTAACTAAATTAGCAAGAATATAAAGATTAATCCAAATTTTATTATTATTATTACTTTCCGAACACTATAGTGAGGAAAGTATTGTAATCATGTCAAAAATCCGAATTCGAGATTTCGATGTTTCTATACGTTTCGAGGTCCAACGAGTCCGTTTTCACTATTTTTACGATGATGTATGTATGTGTGTGTGTATGTATGTGTGTATGTATGTGTGTATGTATGTGTGTATGTATGTGTGTATGTCTGTGAGTGAACACGCTAGCGTCTAAACGCTTTGTTCGAATAAGCTGAAAGTTGGTACGTATATTGTAAGTCACCATAGTACGAACCCTATAGATTTTGGTGAATGTAGCACTTATAGTTTTTTTACAGGGACACAAAGAAAAATTCTTTATCATTATGGCCAAGGGACCAAAATCTTAAAAGTGCGACAGCATCTAAACGCCTTATTCAATTGAGCAAAAACTTTATACACATATTATAGGTCACAGATACTCAATCTGTATAGATTTTGGAGAATCTAGCACTTATAGTTTTTTTACAGGGACACAAAGAAAAATTCTTTGCCAAATTTTTAAAAGTGTGATAGCGTCTAAACGCCTTATTAATCTCAGCAAAGAATTTGTACACATGTTATAGGTCACATTTTAACCAACTGTATAGATTTTGGTGAATCTAGCACTTACAGTTTTTTTACAGGGACACAAAGAAAAATTCTTTATCTTTATGGCCTATGAGACCAGCGATAGCATCTAAACGCCTTATTCAATTGAGCTGAAAATTTGTATGAATATTATAAATCACTGTTGCACTAACTATAAGCATTTTGGTGAATCTAGCATTTATAGATTTTTACAGGGACACAACGAAAAATTCTTTATCCTTATGATCTAAGGGCTCAAAGTTCAGTAGCGTTAAATAAAACCTCGTGTGATATATGGAGAAAAATATTCAAACACTCTGTTATGTTTTTCTCTTTTTTGTTTGTTTAGCAACACCTCTTTCTTTATTTTATCTACAAAACTGTTAGTTACTCAATGTTCGGAAAGTCGAGTGGAGTCACTCCAGATTTTTTTTTTAAATAGAAACTGCAGATAATCAAAGAGAATTCTCTATGTCAATATAAAAGGAAAGATTTTAGTGTAAATATTCTGTAAAACATTGTTACGAATTATTTGTTTGATGAAGCCAATTTCCACTAGATACTTCGTTTATTTGATAACCTAAAAGGTTTGAAAGGAAAAGAGTTTAAAATCTAGCAATCATTTTGTGATTCATTGGACACGACTAAATTTTATTGAGTTGAAGTAAATTCTTTTGATCGCCATTCTTCACATTGATTTGATGCTTTTATTGGAAATTAAATGCTGAATTCTCTCTCCCTGTTAACAGCAAAGGAAAATAAATCTTTTGTGAGAAGAATTCGTGGAATAAGTTTCGTTACGATTTTGATGCGTTATCATAAAGGTCACTCAAAATTGATTTCAAATCACTTACTACTTTGAATAATTGATCGTTTGGGACACTTTATTTTTCTAAACTATATATATATATAAATGATTTATAAATGATTTTTAATTTTCCTTTTTCTATATTCCTTATTTTTCGATTATATTTAGCTATAATAAATTTATTTATTGTTTTAATTTCTTTAATTTAATATAGATGGCGTTGTAATATATTTTTTCGATTGTTTCGTATTCTGGTTAGCTGTCTTGCTGGAGTTATTATGAAATACATGCTACTGTTTATGTAAATGTTTGATCATTTTTCTGCCTTATCCATATAAGTTTTTGTCTTTTCCATATTATTTTATTCATTTTATTTTATCGATCTTTTATTTAGCCATATATGTGCTTTTTTATTAAACTGTCTACCAAGGGGGAGAGTTTGATCAATAAAAGCATGCTTTAACCCCACACATACCTTGTCTCAAGTCATATGGGGCATTTTTGACAGTTTAAATCATTTATTTTATGTTTTTGCAGTTTTACTTATGAATTGTTTCACATTAGTTAGTTTTCTCGTAAGTTTTTCTTTAGTTATTTTTGTTACTTATTTACAACTATTATGACTGAAAACATATATTATAATTTCATATATATATATATATATATATAATTAGCTCAGACAAAATCATAAAAATGTTTTATAGAGAGAGTGGATAATCCAAAACCTTTCTCGCATAATTAAACACATGTTTCTTACGTTTAATCATGAATTTTTTAGCAATTTAAATGTAATTTACTAGAGATGCAAAATCTGTTTAAAAGTTTTAGAAATATTTACTGAAATATGCGTTTATATGCTACATTTAACGTTTATTAATTTGTAAAATCAAATATCAGAATCTGGCTTAAAATTTTCATCTATTTGGATAACCAATATCTACCAAACAATAGAATTTTACATGAAAAATATGGAAAATGTTCCTAGATAATAGTACTCCATTATGCACTTTTCCCATGCAATACAACATTTTCACCAATATTTAGAACGTTTAGAAAAGCAATATTTGATTTTTAGTTGTAAAATGTAAAAATCATATCAAAGCGATGGAGTTTTACAAATATGTAGCCAGATTTAGGACAGTTTCAGAAAAAAAGAAATAAATAAACTTCTGTTGTATAAATGATCGAAGTCATTATTTTAATTGCTTTATATAGTAATATAAAACTTATATTTATATGTCTTTTTTTGATGGGTATAAAATTAGTTCAATTTCTTCTGTAGATATAAGGAAAAAAAAAAAAAAAAAAGCGCATTCGTCAAACTTTTCAAATTCCTGTATTTGATATATTTAGGCACTTTCAGATTACTTCTACACGATTTATCTATTTTTATAAAATATTTGTCTATCTGTGAATCAACATTTTATGGGCGCTTTATCTCGCAAACCAATGCACGAAATTCTCCAAAACTTTAAATATTGATATAAATCAGTGCTGATAATATTTTAAGATATATCGTCCTGCAGTTAGCGCTGCTATGCTGCCTTTTCCACAATTTACAAAATTAGTTCAATTTCTTCTGTAGATATAAGGAAAAAAAAAAAAAAAGCGCATTCGTCAAACTTTTCAAATTCCTGTATTTGATATATTTAGGCACTTTCAGATTACTTCTACACGATTTATCTATTTTTATAAAATATTTGTCTATCTGTGAATCAACATTTTATGGGCGCTTTATCTCGCAAACCAATGCACGAAATTCTCCAAAACTTTAAATATTGATATAAATCAGTGCTGATAATATTTTAAGATATATCGTCCTGCAGTTAGCGCTGCTATGCTGCCTTTTCCACAATTTACAACAAGACTTATATTTGAGATTTTAAAGTGTATATTTTGTAAAATGTGATAAGTAACAGGGTTATTATGACAAACTATGCTGATTCAATTTGGATACATATCGGCCGACAAGTGGCGTGGTTATGCTGCAATTTCCCTTGCTTACAAAAGGTCTGTATTGCAGCTTTTGTGTTATGAAAATACACATTAAATGTAAGATGGACGTAACGAAATATTCTGCTGATTTATTTTGGGTGTATACTGGCCGACAAATGGCGCTCTTATCATTCATTTAATTCGATTTTCTAGATTGTTTTAACATGTATTGGTTTCTAACATGTATTTATTGGTTTATATAATGAAATTGCATATGTGAAACTTGTATTGTGAGAATCTTAGCTGATTAAGCTACTGTGAATTTCAACCGAAAGAACGCTTTATTACATTGAATGATACACAGAAAAAGTTTTATTATGGCCACAGAAAACTAGATTAAATCATTAAAATATTGATAATATTGATCCTAGAAAAGTAATTTAAATGATTAAACTTCTTCAAAAGATTTTTATTATTATTATTTATTGTTTTAATATTTTTTTTTTTTATGAAACGCTTCTGGAATTTCAAATGAAATCTTTTAAAGATTATTCCCCACCACAAAACTTCTGAAATGGTAATACAAAAAAGTAATTACCACATCAAAAGAACTTTCTTTTTTTTTCCAAATTACAGACATCAAATATAATTTTTAGCCTCATGATCAGAAGGGAAAAAAATCCAACAAAAATTCATGAGATTTAAGTAATAAAAAAAGTCCTTAAGTCTTGATACTTATTACTAACTTTTACGAAAATAATGTAATGCTGAAACTTTAGCAGATCAATATTTCTAATGCTTATAACTTATGCAGCTGATAAATTCATACGGAAATTAGAAAATGTAATGTGAAGCTGAAGTAATACATTGGAAGTCAAACATAACAGCGAAGGAGAAATAAAGGTTTTTTTTACGATATAAAATATAAATGAAATTTGAATAACGGTGTTTAATAGTTTTTCAATATTTTCTAGATTTACTTTCAAGGTTTTAATATATTTATAAACATTTGTGAGTGTAATATGTACAATTTTGGGAGGTTACCACTATACTTTTTCCTTTAAATTTTAAAGATTTTTTTGTTCATGTATTTTTTGAAGAATTATTTCAGGAATGTTATTGAAATAAAATAATAGGCATGCTAGTGTTTTGATTATCGTTATTCTATACGATATAAACCAAACGGTGTACATTTATTTTCTTTTAAAATAACTATAAAAATTTAAGTTTTCTTTTGAACAGATATCAGTTATTCTCTTTTGATATTTCTAATTATTATTCTAATTATTATTATTATTATTATCGATAATTTTGTATTTTTAATCTTTAGCCGTTAAATTTCTGAAGTTTTAAGTTCGAGTCCCGGTTCAATCATGGACATTTATAGTGGTTCTAAATATACGAGTTATCTAGTCTGTTGCACAAGTATTTATTTCCTGCTTAATTCGTGCCTTAATTTTTCTTGCTTAATGAAAGTGTACTCTTAAACACTTTGATTCTAAATAATTGATGACCATTTTTTATTTTCTTCTGTATTCAGCTGTAGAAATTATTGTTTTCGTAAAAACTTTCCACTTCGGTTTTTAGATGGATTTACACTTTATGAGAAATCTAAATTACGATTTTGCCATTTGTAGAAAATTTCTCTGTGTGTGTAGCTGAAAAATTGTTTTGTGGCCGTAGTATTTCAGGAACTACTGCACAGAATTTCATATAAACTGATGTAGTTGCATCTTTGCATAAACTAGTGACTACCATTTTTTCGTGAAAATCACCCCTTACGTAGCGTTGCCATTATTTTGTTTCTAAATTTTTAACATGTAGGACAAAAGTTTGTATAAATATGCACATTATTTTTAATGAACTATGATAAAACAGAAGAGAGTTATTAATAATAGCAATATTCAAAAAGAAAAAAAAATAATAATAATGCGTGTAGAAACATTGTTTCTCCCTGTGGTGAGGAATTCTCCCCCCCCCCCCCAGAAGGGGAGAAGGGGAAAAAAAGAAAAAAAAAAATGATTTTTGAAGATATTGTTTGTAAAGCAAAAAAATCGACTTTTTGGGTATTGAATGTCATATTTTACTGAGAGGAAAATCATGGAAAATATTTTGATAAATTAATAAATAATTTACACTGTGGGAATTTGTATGAGAGAAATATTTTATTCTGATTGTTTACAAAATTCCTATTCTTCCATAAACATCTCCCGCTGTCTAATAACAGTTTAATTTTCAACTGATAATTTATTGTTAAATTATTATTATTTTTTTTTTCATTTAATTGTTGCATTTAATTTCATTTACTTATTTATTTCGTAATAAAGTATAAATTTAATTTAAGCAATGCATATAATCAGCATTAATTTCATAAATCAAAACATAACGTTCCAAAAAATATTGTTTAATAACAACCAGTAAAATAATTTTGCGGAACTGTTTTTACGATCGTCACGTCATGTTTTCTCGTATTATTAAGTGACAATATTTTCTCAGAGACGTGACTTCAGGCGACCACCTCTTTGGAATACGTGATTTCATTTCGGACCAGCGAACTTTCACTCGAGGGAGAAAAAAAAAGGAAAAAAAAAATTCTCATATGTGACCAAAGTTGCTCTGAAAAGAAAATATTCTAAAAGATTTTAGGTCAGAATTTTTGAATAGAAATGGAATAAAATGCATCAAGTGTTGACTTAACTTGAACTTTGATAAGAAAACTTTTTCTAGTATACATACATATGAAAATAATTTACTAAATAGGAGCTTATAATGATATATAAACGAATTTAATATTCGAAGGATAATGGTAATAAGATACCTAATTTCATTTATGAAAGAAATACTTGAAAAAACATATGTTTATGTTAATTGCATCAGCTGAGTTGAAAGTAATCATGTTTATGTATTTAGTTTTAGTTATTTAACTGTGCGTATGTGTATATATTGAAGTAATTTAACCAATCGGGGCATAAAATGTTATATAAACAAATTTAAATTTTAATGATAATTTTAATTTTCTCCACTTCAATTATCTTAGAAAAGCAAGGAAAAGAGTACATTCTTATTAATTTCACAATAGCAGTTAGATAAAAAAAAAAAAAAAAAAAAAAAAGTGTTAATATAAATTTTATGAAAATTCCATTTTTAGCTATTAGGGGGACCGGAAAGTAATGTCGTTTTCTTAAGTTAAATTCACACGACTACATTTTTAACAAGTTTTTATTTCTAATCAACAATATATTCTCCTTCGTTATAAACAACCTTTTGCCATCTAGTATACAAATTTTAATGCCGGTGCGGTAAAAATCAATCATTTTTTCTGTAAAATATGTCGAAATAGCATTTTGGACATCATCAAAATTTTCTAATTTTTTGCCACTAAGACAATGTTGCAGTGATCTGAATAAATGGTAATCCGAGGGTGCAATATCGGGCGGGTATGGTGGGTGAGGCAGTACCTCCCACCCCCAATTCGTTAATTTTTTCTAAGGTCCGTTTTGCACAGTGCGGTCTTGCATTGTCATGTTGCAGAATAACTCCTTTTCTGTTGACAACTGCCGGATACTTTTCAGTCAAAGACTGGTTTACTCGTTTCAATTGTTCACAATAGACATCTGCATTAACAGTTTGTCCAGGTTTTAACACTTCAAAATGAACAACTCCGCGTGTATTCCACCAAACACACAGAAGTGCCTTTTTGGGGTGTAAACCCGGCTTTGCAGTAGTTCGTGGTAATTCATTTCGGCTGAACCACTGCCTACAGGACCCATTTTTCGTCTCCAGTGATCAAGCGATCAAAAAACGGATCTGTACGGTGCCGTTGAAGCAATACGTTGCATGTGATGAACCGGTTGGCTTTATTCTGTTCGGACAGATTACGGGGGACCCAAACACCAGCTCTGCTTATTCTTCCAATCTGTGGCAAATGTTCTTGGATGGTTGACCAAGGTTGGTTAAGGCTGTTTGAGAGTTCATCAATTGTTTGACATGGATTTGCTTCCACTTCTGCCCTTAGCACGTCATCAAATGTTGTTGGTCTTCCTGATCGGTGGGCGTCCGAGAGATCAAAATTGCCTGATCTGAACTTGGAGAACTATCTTTGGCATTTTCGAACGTCCAATGCGCTTGGATAAACATCGCAAATGTTTTTAGTCGCAGCAGTTGCGGTATTACCCTTGCGAAACTCAAAAAGCATACAGTGCCGGATATGCTCTTCTGGTATTTGCCTGGCCATTTTACCCCAAATTGAAAAAAAAAAAAAAAAAAAAGTCTAATACTTAATTATTCAGAAGCAAATATGATACAATAACCTCAAAATCTCTTTGACACGCCTTCCAAGTACGTAATGAGCTAACAAATGATAATCAAATATCGACATGCACAGAAACGACATTACTTTCCGGTCCCCCTAATACTTTTCAAATCTTGTTCATTAAATATTATTAATAACATTTATTATCATTAATATATATATTTTTTAAGTTCTTAAGTTTATATATATATATATAATATATATATATATATATATATATATATATATATATATATATTGCGTGTGTAGAGGTTAAAGCCGATTCACAGTAGGTCCTAGGTCCATTATATTTTAAGAATTTGTATATATATATATATGTATGTGCGTGTAGGAATATATATATTATATATATATTATAATAGCCTATATAAAAATTTCTTTAATTGACATCTAGAATCTAAATTGTTGCTCTAGAAAAAATAGTTACATGTCAGCCTTATAAATTCTAGTTCCCTTTGAAAGAGAGTTTTAGAAACCCCTGTTAGAATTCTAGAGTGTTTGCCTATATTATCAAGGGCGAAGTTATTTAAAAATCTCTGCAAATAAAATCGAATACAAGAGGTGGGTTTCAGCAACTATAATCTTGGTTTATTACTCAATTCTAGAAAATCAAGCGAGAATTTCTCGCAATACAGAAGATTTAGAATATTGTTTCACCATCTAGAAATATAGACTAGAAATTCTGAATCATTTCGTCTATTCAGTTTATTGGCGTGCCTTATATCCATAGATTAAAAATCTATATTTCTCGTTTAGGGATTTAGAAAATGAAAACTTATTCATCCTAGATTAAGGCGCTATAAATATATATATATATATAAATTTTCTCAGTCAAGAGTGGGATAAATGTAAATATTATATATATATATATTTATATCCGTTCCAAATTATTTATGTATATATATTTTTTTTTCTCACACATATGGTGTATTTCATACCATTATCTTTCCAAAGTTGCTATCTGTAATGTACTACAGTATTTTCTCGACATTGTCTTAAATGAACAGATACGTTTGCTACGACATGCCTCAAGAAATCAGAAGCAACATCACTTATAATCTTATGGATCTTATTCTCAAGTTTACCAAGAATTAAGCTTGTTTACACTACCATGTACCACAGCTAACAAACAATTCTTGTAATATGAAAATTTGTACGATACTGGTCGTAGGAAACGCGCCTGTTCATAGATTATTTAGAAAATATTAGAGCACACACTGGGTGTAACGGCTGTAACTTTTGAAAAGATAAGGGTATATAATAAACCCCATTCGTGTATAAAATTGAATTTATACCTACAATAACTATAAAAATGTTCCACAGAACTGGCGTTTAATAGTAATAAGTTACAAAAACTTTAAATAAACATCATAAAATGCAATAATTCGCATCAATTGTTTCGGGTCGAAAAAAAAAATATAAATAAATAAAAAGTAAAAGTAAAAAAGAGTTACTTCCCGCCCACCCCGTATAATATTGAATAGTGAATATTTTTTAGAATTTTGTAGCGTGATTTTCAAATAAGCATATTTTTTAATTTTAATTGAAAAAAAAAAAAAAAAAAACATACAGAAATATAACATTATTGAAAATTTCAGTGTTAAATTTCATGAATCTGTGGATGTAAAATAAAGTATGCAAATAAAATATAAAAAAAGATTTTGAAAAAAAAAAAAAAAAAAAAATACAACAATCGAATCTTTCTTGCATTTGGTGCAATTTAGTCTATCAACAGAAAACAGATTATTTTCGATCCATTTCGGCACAAAAAATAATAAATAAATAAATAAATAAATAAATAAATAATAATAATAGAAAAAATATCTATTACGTAATAATGGGCTCTTAAAAATCCAAATACATATTAAAATGAGTGAAAAAAGGATTTGAAGCCCACTCGGCAGATCTTTAATGCCAAAAGTTGTAGTAATACACAATGTTGTAAAAAATAAAAAGAAGCAAGATTTAAAATAACCTGGTGTGGGATGCACTTAACTTTTTCTTGACTAACGTTATTGTAGACATTCTATTACAACAAATATAGTACATAATCTAAGCACTTTCAGCAATAAAATACTAAAGCAATATACATAAACAATTTTGAAAGAAAATACTTTTTGAGGGGAACCGTCGCTCCCCTCAACCCCGGTTTGAATATTGTAGCTCTATTTAAAAAAAAAAAAAAATAATGTTATTATTACGTTTTAAAATTTATTTAAAATTACACATTGAATGAACACAAGCACAACACTCTGAAACTTATTAGACTATTTTGAATAGCCTATATGCTATTTATAATTTATATACGTACGGAACAATGTGCAAAAGGGCCATAAAATATTTTTTTCTTGTTTGGAGGCATCTTCAGCTGAAACCAATAAACGGAATGAAATGAAATTTCATTTTAGAAGACATTTCATGCAGAAAACTTAAGGAGAGGATTTATACAAATCCAAAAAAAAAAAAAAAAAAAAAGAAAAGAAAAGAAAAGAAAAGAATGAAAAAGGCTAAAATCGCCGACAGAAGATATTTTGGTGGTGTATTCTCGTACGCACTATGAAATTTGCGCAATTCAGATATGTTATGAAATTTTCCTAATTGCGTAAAGGATTTTGGATATGTTATGAAAAACAAACATACTTATAATAAATGTACGGGAAATGGTATATGCTAGGATTCATTAATGTTCGGGTAAACTGAATGAGCTTTAATTAATGACAATCAGTACTAAGCTCATGGAAAACTTATTTTATTAATCAAGACCCCAGGATTGCATGCATTACGTACAAATTTACACAATCAAGGCAGATAATGCAAATTTCATAGTCGTACATAACAGCAATGCCAAAGTTATTCCTCACGTCGACTTTTTGTGCTAATTTTTTCTTTGCGGCAATCGCACTCCCCCTTGTCTTTCACAGTCTGCGCATGGTTTTATTCTGTTCATTCGTTTTGGCTGTAGTAGATGCCTTCGAACGAGGAAAGTTACATTGTAGCCATCCTACACTTAGCACAATATTCCAAACACATAAATATTTAAAAAGGAAAGGAAAAGGGGAAAAAGAAGAAAATAAGAACTGCATAACAATATTTGAAATGCATTTCTAGCCATTTACAAACATAAAATTAACATATAATAATAAATAATTTTGTAAGGCCCTGTAAAGAAGGATAAATATTTTTATACCATATATTAAATCAAAAGTGCTTTTATACATAAAAAATGTATATATGTATTTCTTTTTTAGTATAGACTAAATATATTAACTGTTTGAGTACTGAAATATTTTCCTGTATCTATGTTAAAAGTGCAGACTAAGATGCGTACTTGTTCCATTTATTTATTAGAAAATAATAGAAAGAGTTATAATTAACTCTAATTATTACATAAAAAAATAACTTTTACCAACAAAAATAGTTTTTATTCTCACTTATTACAAGAGTATTTTGCTGCACAAATTTCATGAATTCTATTTTTACATATAGCTCAAATTAAGTTGGATCATTTAATCCCATTACCATTTTTACCATTAAATGACAATTTTAATAAGTAATTTGTACTTCATAAATATGTAGTACTTGAAAATATAGATGAAAGGTTTGTGATGGATAAAATATACTAATTTTTAGTATATTTTTACACTAAGAACCGAAAAAAAAGTATTTTTCAAACTTTGTTTGACTCGAAGAGCATATTTTACAAACAATTTTTTAAAAAAATACTAAACTGCTTTGACATGCATAAATGCCTGTAGTAGAAAACAACTTTTCCGTAAATGTAAACGAAATAGTAACACAAAAACTAAAAAAGTTTTCAAAGCAAAATAAGTTTTTATTTTCACGTTGAATTTTAAAGGTCGCAAATATTTGTCTTTATCGCGGTGAGAAAAACTGTTATTTAGGAATCACGTTCATCACATCGTCAGACTTAAAAGTCACGTATTAAATCGTAAAATATAAAAAGACAACGTGACGAATCTGAAAATACCCTTTTTTTAAAAAAAAGACCATGTCATTTATAGAAACTAAATGAAAGCGAAAAGGGCATCATGGGAAATATGACAGCCGCGTTTCGGTCTTTGCCAAAGGTGACTACAAACATTACATTCCACTTTATGAATCCTGCATATAAAATTACTTCTGCTAAAGCATTCCGAATTTCTTTATATATATATATTTAAAAAAAGAATTATTTTTGAATAATATATATATATATATATATGTGTGTATGATTTATCAATAACAAATCCTAAACCACTTACTTTCAGCCATATTATAAGGTAGTATCTCTACACAGTAAACTTAAGAATTAAAAAAAAAAAAAAAAAAAAAAAAAAAGCTTTTAAAAATGCGCCATAAAAGAAAACATTATTTATACATTAGAGAACATAATGATATCAACAAATATATTTAAATTGGAAGAAGATACTTCATATCATATTATTTTTTATTAGACGTATAATCTACAGGGATGAGAGTGGGAAATGAATATAAATTCTGAAAATATGTATAAAACTCAAAGGTAATTTAATTTTTGGAATAAAAGATGAAACAGACACAATGCATCTTACTTTCCATAAGCAAATATAAAAATATATGAAAATAAATTGTTCAAGATCATATTAAAACAACAACAATAAATAAAAGGCAAAATTATGAATATTTATAAATAAAAATTCTGAAAATATATTTTTTTAATTAAGAAAAGTCTGGCTGGTTGATTGGTGGGGTTTCGCGTCGCTCTAGTACTGCGCAATGAGCAATTGGTGACGGTCTGGAACGCACCTCTAAGGATGATCCGGATATATGGCATCGCAATTTTTTATCCTCCACGGACAGAATGGCTCCCCCCGCTTTGGTGACCCCCAGAAGTATAATTTGGAGGGGATCGCTGAGGGCATTGCGCCCACGACGCATGCATCAGCCATCATACGTGTACACGGCGGTCTTTGGCCAGCTCGAGTATCCCTTTGCGGCGCAAGCTAATTCGGATCATTTATATTACACTGCGACCGGAATTTACAAACATAATTAAAATAGAAGAAATTTTAAATTTTCACGTTAAAAAAAGGGCCTTTTCTGCTATGTTATACATGTAAATTTTTGCTAAAAAATTTCCGGGATGAGTTTTTGCACTTGAGAATTAAAATAAGGTGTTCCATCAGCGGGAACACTGCGACTGAAAGGGGTATGGAAACTGGAATCTTTCAGTCACGAGCTTGTCGTTGTACCGAGCTCGTAATTGGAAGACTGCGGGTTCGATATGAAAAGACTGAAAAATCTCATCCCTGAATCTACAATGATTTTGATAAAACTAACTCAATAACACTTTAGCAGGCGTATTTTAGTTACAAAGTTGAAACATATATATGAAATCTGTCTATCCGTCCTTGCAAATGTATTTTTCACACAAGGAAAAAAAAAAAAAAAAAAAAACGTAACTGAAATACTTATTCAGAGTGTTTCCGACTGAAAAAAATATAAATATTTCTACCAGCTTGTATAAAGAGTTATTTTGAGGTCCATGAGAGGTATATTCTTTGCAAAACACAACGAAATTAGCATATATTATTCCAATGCACTAAAAACATATTTTCCGTATATAATATGGTATACTTAGCATTAGCTATTATTTTTCCTGACCACTAAAAATTAGTCAGATTTATAATGAGATATTTAGATCTCCAAAGGACCTCTTTAATAAAAATAATAGAACACATATAAAGTTAAGAACAAACGTGAAAAGTCTATTTTCAAAATGAACACACTACGAATACTGAAGCTGGTCAATCTGATGTGTTCATGAAAGGATTACAGATTTTGGATTTATCGAAATATTCAGGTGAGTAGATCTTACTAGTTTATTTATTAACTGATATAAATGATATTATACATATTTAGAAAATATCTAATGCTCTGTACATATTTAAATATTCAACATGATCCTAAACTTTTAAAGCACTGAGTATAAAGTATGAAGGTAGACCATGGAGGATTGTACTACCATGGTATAAAGTAAAATTAATATTTTTCTTATGGGGTTGCAAGTGAAAGTGCTTAAAGTCTGCCTTTAGTCGTGTTTTGCGATATATATGTATGTATATGTATATGTATATACTCTATTACATTTTAATGCATTAAATGGTTCAGATGAGACGTTTAGAGAATATACACGACTATTCAAATGCAATATATATATATAAAATTTCCTCCGTAATTGAACTCAAAATATATTTTAAAGAATGATTACAGATTTAAAATACATTAAAAACTAAACGGGTAAATGGAGTTAGAACATGTTTAATAATTTTGTGAAATCACTCGCCTGATCTAAGTCTCAAATTAAGTCTCAAATTAAGTGAATATAGGTATGCTTCTATTAATTTTAATTCCTTTTTATACAGTCGGTAACAAAAGTATCCGAACACTAGCAAAAATTCTTATATAAAAAAAGTAGAGTTAATACTGTTTTGTTAAATAAATCCTTGTCGAATCATGTTCTTAGACTGACTAAGAACAGGATTCGAAAAGGATTTATTTAACAAAACTGTATTATACAATTTTTATTAAAATCACACAACCAACTGAAATAAAAATTGTATTTTAATAAAAATTGTATTTCTTTCCCATTGTTTAATGGTGTTTTCCATTACCTGCGGCTTATTTCTGTTGAGCTATCTAAATGATAGACCAGATGTTTTCTGCCTAAAGGTTGTCTGAGTGAGCAATGCCGACCGGTTTGTCGGCCTGGATAGCTCAATTGGTAGAGCCTTGACCTTGTAAGTCAAAGATCCGGGGTTCGACTCCCGGTCCAGGCATTAATTTCACACAGTCAGAAAAATAAAATTAAAAAAAAAAAAACTGTTTTAAATCTACTTTTTTTATATACGAATTTTTGCTAGTGTTCAGATACTTTTGTTACCGCCTGTACGTTTAATCACGATGACCCTGGCACTATTCTTATTTATCTTACTCTTTGAATGCTATTTGAATGTGAATCTCAATCATAGAAGATTATAGATTAACTCGAGAACAGCATATAAAATATTTAAACATTATTAATCTCCTACTTTGAGAAATGTAATCTTAGTTTAGAAACATTTATCATATCTTACAAGTTTGAAAACTGACTATGAAAAATAGTAATATCTTTATAGGTTAAAAATCTTATATTCTTTCCTCAAAAACCACATTTAAAAAATAGAGTAAACATATCAGGACGATAATCTAAAATATGGCAAAAAACAGACATTTGAAGGAATAATTTTATCCATTTGATCTATGCTAGTAATGTGTAACATTTCTTGCCCTGTTTAACACACACGTCTATAAAGGAAACCCTCCAAGATGAAGGATTATACGCATAATTAATTTCTGGATGGTGTGTTCCGCATATTATGTACAGGTGAAACGATTAAATACTACAGATTAAATCATTCACCAGTAGAAGGGTGTGCCCGTAAAGCTGAAGAGGAAGTGTAAAGTATGCAAATTCTAAAAGTGGAAAACAATTTTATCCCATTAAAAATTTGATAAGCCTAATAATTCATTAATAAAATTCAATATCTTGAATTTTGAGTTTAATGCAGCGACTTCAAACTGACAGTTTTTTAAGAGAAAGATGCATATGTGTTTTATTAGACTGCAAAATTTCACCTCCTTTTTTTATATAATTTTATAAGTACGTTTTGATGTAAAGGAAACATGAAATGACGTTTAATAATTATATAAGAAGAATAATTATTTCATTAAATAAACTAATTTATGTCACGGTTTTGCGAAAAATGTGATACAATAGCAAAATTTTTAATATTTCCACAAAATACATTCATTGTTGTCATATGCACTTCAAAAGAGCAACATCTTACAATATCTATTTGAAAGAGTTTAATGGGATAAATCAATTGCAGGAATAAATCGAGGGTTATAATACAAGGGGATATAAATTAATCACTTTAATTAAATTTTTTACAAGTGATATCTAAATATCACTACTAAGTAAAAGAATCTGAACGGAAGGATTACACGAAACATTACTCACAAACTTACGCGATTGAATCAAATATATATATATATTTAACTTTTTTGTTAAATTTTCCGGTGTCATATCTTTTCTTTTTTTCACTTGCGACAGTGCCGTTATTATTATTATTATTATTATTATCTTTATTTTAGATGGTCAGTGCGAAGAATACTTCAGTTCAGCTTCGAGCTTATTGTAGAATTTAATCCGTTATGAATATGCATTTTTAAAATCTTTAAAACATTCTAGGGAGTACAACAAAAAATAAATTATCCAAAACATTTCTAGATTGTGATTTTAGGGTAACTGATTATTCGGGTAGCCGACCATTTACGAAAAAATTTACACCAGAATTATAGGAATATCAAACAAAGAAACAGCATTTTGAGCACATAAAATCTGACTACAGTTGCATCATACGTCTCGTAAATAAATACTTAGTTACATAGTACATTAAAGAGGCCTAGACTTTAAGGAAGGAAGTAAATACTATGTGGTCGATGAATATTTGCCACTGACTGATTTAGTATTCTTTTTAAAATATAAGTCAGAATTTCTAAAAAATTGAAATAATTTACATTTATGTAAAAATATGTTATGCTTTTATTTTTAGTAACTGTTTATCCAATGTTCAAGATAGTCAAGGTATACGTGAATAATATACTGATTAACTGAACAGTATATATATATATATATATATATATATATATATATATATATATGGAACTATTTTATATTTAAAATACACTATTTTAATACTTCACATTTTATAAAATATTATTTTTTTTTTAA
The DNA here is from genome assembly GCA_963930645.1 of Salticus scenicus. Classification (NCBI taxonomy): domain Eukaryota; kingdom Metazoa; phylum Arthropoda; class Arachnida; order Araneae; family Salticidae; genus Salticus; species Salticus scenicus. The sequence goes on along the minus strand of OZ005654.1, from coordinate 111,801,580 downwards.
ATGTGTAATTACTTCAATCAACGTCGTAGATATTGTGGCGTACTGAGGGTTCGTGAATTGTCTGTGAATTTTGTGGAAGTTTAAATGTTTATGCACAGAAGATTACAGAAGATTACAGGTCTGCTATCCAAGTATCAACTTCAGCTTCACCAGAAAATGCAACTTAAATAACAACTTAAATAATAAATCGCAGCATAAACTGCACCATAGCATTAACACACAGTAATAGGAGCCGTAATCATCTCCAGAGGTTTAGTAAAGACAAGACCTCTCTATTTCGCAATATCTTGGTGAAAATTAATTTCAATGGTAGAAACGGGGTCTCTTATATAGTCTTTTATTAATCCAGAATTGTCTGGTAACTTCTGAAAAAATCGAGTTTGAGCTTAGATAATCGAATATCGATAATAAGAATTTTCTCGTCAAGATCGCCAAAAATTTCCCAATGATTGAAAAATCGCCAAATATGAAAAATCGCCAAATGTAAAATCGCCAAGGTCATTTCTTGCTTTGGTGAAGCTTTTTAATGGATTTTTAAAGAAAAATGAGCTATTTTAATGCATGCTCGAAATGGAGAAAATTAACATTTTATAACCTAACTAACCAATTTGAATGAAATTACACAAAAATAATTATTATTATTTTCAAATTCGTAACAATGTGCAACCCATTTGAGCATGGATATTTACAGATAAAATATTTGTTTAATTCTATTTGTGTAATTTATCACGAATAGTATACTAGACTAAAAGTCAATTGACCTAAAGACGATTGAAATGCTTTATTCACTAACAAATTACAATTTGGTGCATTTTATTTAATCCTATTTCTTATCTAATTTTTTGGTTTTATGTATTTTCTAAATTTGGGGATGTTTCAGGTATGGTAATTCAGATGAAAGGGTGGTGTAATTGTTTTCGGCTCTATTGATATACCACTGTGTAGTCATTCAATTAATTTGCGCATTTTCTTCAGCCAATCATCACTCTCACATTATAAAATAAATACTTATTATACTTTATTTTTTTTTTAAACATGTTATCTGGCGCATTATCAAAGAATAAAAAATGTATTTGAAACATATTTTTTTAATGAATGAAGAGCATTTTATACAGATATATGGAATAAAAAATATGCATATCAGTTCCTCCTAGTAATAAACGCGAATTTAGTGATAGTTAATTGGGGTTTTACGTCTCACTAATGCAGTGCAATTTCGACGGTCTGGGACTCGCCCCTAGAGGTGATCCGGTCGAATTTAGGGAGGTAGTACTTTAGAGTAAAATTAGTGCGCAGCGATTAAACAGGTGTTATGATTTTTAAATGTGTAAAAAAGTATATAATTTTTATGTTCTTTATGTCTTTTCTAAGAGTAGTGGTAAATTCTTGTGGTAATATAGGAAATAATTTTAACATAAGCAAAGATGGTAAAAAATGACAAGAACGACAGCGAGAACATTTTGTAAAATCTTTTCTGGAACAAAATCTAATAAATGTAGTGTCTAGTGCCATGGAATGAGATTAAAGTGAGGTATGTATGTTCTATTATTATAAATAATACCTTTAAAATTTCTTCCATAAATTCGATTTTATACGTTTCTTAAACTAATGGTAAACTAATGGTCAATGCGTTTTTTAAACTTTAAAATACAGTCAGTAAAAGGAGTTTAAAAAAAGATTTTCCTTTCTTTGCAACCATCCTCTTTATTCTATTATTGCAGTTTTCTTGAGAAAAATTCCCAAGATGAACTTTTTTTTTTATTTTTTCTTAATCAGATTAGCACTCTTTTCTGAGGCGACATGTAAATTATCTTAATTATCGTAAAAATATTCTGTCATTACATATCTTAATAAATTTGCTCTTATCCCATGAAAAGATGTCAGAACATATACAAAAGATAAGAATCGACATATCAGAATGATCTGCCAAAATGCTGTGAAAAGTGTCATGTGAAAAGATAATTATGTATGCTTCATCTGCGAACATCTTGTAACACATCTTGGCATGTTTAACATCACCACGAAAGAAACATTTTAACTCTTACATGAGAAAAATAAAGGTTCACAAACATAATTAGCTTCCAAAATATATGTAACAGCGGACTCTGTCAAAAGATAAAAGGGTCAATATCAAGAGATTAAATTATTCATAAGCAAGAAGGTGTGCCCCCAGGAAGAAAGGGAGGAAAAAAAGCTCATCATATGCCTTCCTAATTGTTCAGCAATGGAAATCGCTGGTTTTGAGCAACGTTAATGATTAATTTATTACAATATTTTGGTAACCTGAAACATGTGTTTATAAGCTGCAATAATTTAGGATTATTTACTCTAGGTGGAGGAATTTAGTTTGATGTCTTATATTTTATTTATCTATTTTATTTTGCTTGTTTGTTTAAAATGATCCGCATTTATGAAATTTAAATGAACGTTCTTTGAAATGAATATGCAAAAATTATTAACTGAACAGGTTCGTCAACATCTATTATGTTTACAAATGTGGTAGTTTTTCGATTAGTTACATTTTTCTTGCTATTTTTCTTTTTCTTTAAAAGTCATATTTTAAAACTTGTTAATTGGTTCAATTCTTAAAATTATGCGTGTAATTAATTTTCATATTGTACGCAATAGCGAAGTCAGATGAACTCAAAAGAGTATTGCATGTTTTATGTTTCAATAATTGCTTTGTTTATTATTGTTAGTTTTCGAATATATATACTGTGTAAATAATTATAGTGGGGAAATATCTCCTGTTATGGGCATTCTCTGATTATGTTCATCCAACAATTCCTTTTAACGGAAAGCAAATATGGTGTATTCCAGTACTGTCACACATATATTGTGACAGTTTGCAGCTTTTGTGCTAATACCGAAGTGAATAGACTGTTTTGCTTAGTAAGTGCAAGCATTAAAAAAAAATAATAATAATCTGAAAAACAAAACAACACAAAAGTACATTGTGAATAGATTTAGAATGCGATAATTCGAAGCGAATTAATTAAAAAATGTAAGTGTAATGTATATCCATGCAGTGTATTTATTGTATTTTGTGATGCAATATCGAATTCAGCTAAAATGTGGACCGATAAACGTTTTTTCTGTCATTATAAAAATGTCTATCATTCCCGGTTTAGGACACATTCATGTAACCGGTTGTTTATTGTTTGTCATGTTTGTTTTTTTTCATTTAAAGCGTGCGTTTTACTTACAAATTGTCAAATATGGTCGTTTATGTCAACATAACGCATTTTTTTAGAGTTTTTATGCATTCGTAGGCATTTTTAACTAAGTCAACCCCAGAAAAGTCAACTCATTCAAAAGAAATGGATTTTAATGCTCTATATTTGCTCTATATTCGTTTAAGCTCTATATTGCATTATGACGAAATTGAGTAGGCATGTTACAGGTCATTGTTCAAGAAATGCATAGATTTACTATTTGTAATTCTTTTAGAGAAAAATGAATAGTTAAAAGATCCATACTTAAAACATACGAACTTCAGGAGAGTGTAATTTTCACTTGTATTTATTTAATTATTCAAAAACTTTTAAATGCTTAGAAAAACCAAATGTCTTCTTCCTAATTCACTTTCAATACCATGCTTAATGCTCCACTTACGACTTGTTCATTGATATTCATTTTCCTAGATTATATGTAATTAATTGTATCTTTTTTTAAAGGTGTAATTTTTAATAGTATAATTATAAATAATTTCATCATTGTAGATTTTTTTTTAATATACACAGTGAGTTATCAATACACACAAGAAAATATAAAAGGATAAACATCCGCGGACAATTCGCCTACGAATAACCGAGAGTTTACTGTATTTTTATAATACTCCTAATTTATTTTCATGCTTTAAAATTATTTATTTATTTATTTATTTTAATATTTAAGTTTGACCCGATTTTTATCAAAACACCGTTTTAACGAGTAATTTTTGTAGGTATCTTCATACTCACTATAAGTGTGTTCAAATGTATTCTGAAACTGACTGTTTTGCATTTAAATTAATGAATTATATATCAAATGCAAAGAAACCTTTATCATTAAGGATTACTTACTTGAGGTGAAATGAAGGATAAATCAATAAGTAACTGAATGCAAAAATAGAAAGTTCGATAAAAAATTTCACGAGTAATCCTCGATGCATAAGCCTAACATAATACCTCATTAATACAAATTGAAACCATTTGTTTATAAGGGAAATAATTTTATTATAGTTTAAGAATATTTTTTATGCATATGTAGAAAACATTAAGAGAGGTTTTTATTATATATATATATAAGTATGTAGATGTAAGATTATAAGATTTTTCTTTTTCAAGAAAATAATTATAAAAGGCTTACATACATTAAAAGAAATTGCTTTTTTTTTTTCTGGTTTTTTTAACCAGATAAAATACGCTAGCACAGATTTCCTCTGATGATTAACTATTTTTTCTGTTTTCCATACGGAAAATTGTACAGACCAGGATTATCAAATCAGGATTCAAAGGTGCTAAGTAACAGAACAAATTGTGCTCTCGTCGATGAGAGCTAATGTCGTCGGCTACAATGCGTTGGTATCTGGTTCGATTCTGGTTGGTAGAACTGAAGAATTGTATTTAATGTGATGTGCACTACAGAAAAAAATCTCTGGTGTATGACTATCTCTGTATTGTTCTGTTACAGAAAACATTTGTAAACGTATTTTTTGCGTAGCAAACAGAAATTGATTTTCAACATTTTGCCAGAAATATTCTGTAATATAACAGAATTTTATTTTCACTGTGTAAACTAATTTTTTTTAATCATAAGTTGTATTTCTATCTGTTTAAATCCACATTTAGTACAGAACTTTAGTATAGTTTTCAATAAGTATATTCGCTGTAATAACCCTTAAAATAATAATCACTATATATATATATATATATATATATATATATATATATATATACACATATTTTCATTTTTATGTTTAGAGGAATTTTCTGCAAATACAAAGTCATCAAACCGGATGAAATTAATAAAATATTTCAAAACAGACAGAAAATAAAAGGTGAAATATAAATAGAAATAGCTGCGTAAATTATTTCTAACTCGTTCAATTCTAAAATTTTTGCGAATACTTTAATTCATGCATTTCCTGTTTAAAGATCTTAAATTATGCTATACTTTTGCCTTACGTATGTTTTACGTTTTTATTTTTAGTGATTCGTTTTTACCTGTTGTCTGTAACTATACTTGCGTCACTCGAAAAACTGCCGTTTTGCATGATATATATATTTACTATTAACCACAAAAGCTTATTTTTATAAAAATAATAATTGTGGGATTGTTTCCAAAAAGAAATATTTACCTTCTTACGAGATATTCAAATGATTTCTAAATTTCGTAAAAAAAATTAAAAAGACAAATGAGAAAATCTGGGCTGAAAAAATACCTAAAAAGCTCTGTAAAATTACTTTGTTTCTTTATTTAAAAATGAAGTTCCTCGTAAATGTATTAGTAAAATCCCATGGAAAAATGGTAACAACTAGCTTTACGGGTTTTCCTCATTAAACAAGGAAAAGTGTTAATTTCGCTAAAAAATGGAGGAATTTTTAATTCTTATTTAATTTATTTATTTATTTCACAGGGTTAATTTACTTGTCATTATGATTTTTTGTATTCTATTAAGTTTTATTTTTTTATTTTTTCTTATTCGGGACGATTTATCAGAAATTTCATAGCGGTTACTTAAAAACATGTAAAAAGTATTATTATTTATTAATTATGTATTAATTATTATTAATCTTTTACGGTTACTTTTTATTTATTTATTTTTTTAAAGAACTAGTATTTTAATTATATAAATTATATAATCTTATTTCATTATATTATTTGAAAAAAAATTATAACAAACGTTAATAAACGTAAACTATATTCTATTAATTAAATATTAATTTTACGTATTTGAAAACTTCTAACATTTTCCATTAGTGACAATTAATTTGTCAAGCATTTACTGCAAAGATTTCCGTTAATTTAATATATCTGTTCTTAATGCACCTTTATTTTAGTAATGTGATTTTTTTTTTCTCTTTTGTTATTATTTCTTATTCTAAAAAATGTTGTTTCTCTTTCAATTCACATTTTATCATTTGCTATGTACATTAAGGTTCAATTTAATAGAAAGAAACGAAAAGAGTATCCTTCACTCAAAGGATATAATTTATTCCTGTGCCATTTATCTGAATTAGTTCAATGATTTAGGAGAACATTTAATTAACAAATTTAATAAAAGACGTAAAACTAATTAACGAATTTCTGATTAATGATTCTATTCCGTGTTTGTTCATGTGAGAACATAAGCTGAAAATATATAATACTAAGTAAAAATTAACTCGTAAAGGAATGTATAAAAAGATTTTTAAAACCAATTTAATTTTTTTTCCTTGTTTAATATTGAAAAAAGGTAATTGAATATTCAAATGGATGGTTTTTCTTTTGCAATTTTAAGTACTTTCTTTAACACATGACAAAGCTTAAAGTATTTCCTGTTAAAATTATTTCCAAGTAATAACAGTCTTTTTTTTTTTTTTTTTTGATTGTTTGTTTGTTTGTTTGTTACAATATATTAAAAAATCTCGCTCACCCCTTAAAAGAAAGATTAAATAAAATTATATAAATAAATATTTTTTTTATTACTTATAATAAAATAAATATTTTCATGCAACATATGCTTTAGCAAAGTCCGCATTTTTATCCTTCTATTCAAGCATTTTATTTATATGATAATCTTTTATATTATACATCAAAGGAGAAAACTGCCATATAAATATAGTGGTGGAAGTGTCAGGGAAAAAAGGCGGGATCATAGCAACACAAACCTATTTATTTTTAGGATTTTCCAAAATATTTCTTTAATGAATATTATATATATATATATATATATATATATATATATATATATATATATATATTAAGAAGGTAAATCTTACATATAAGTTGTCTTTGTGTCAATATTTTCGGAAAATTTAAGTAATTAATACATTTTAAATAATCTTAAGGAAAACTCGGAAACTTTTAACTTTTATTTATTTTTTTTTCCTTCTTGTGAATGCTTTTATTGTAAATTTCACAATGATGACTTGAGAGCATTAAGCATCCATATAAAAAATATTGCTAATTGTTGTTATTTACTCTTATTCTTCTTATTATTATATGTAAAAAGCTTTTTAAAAATTTGGTATTTTAATTAAAGTATATGATCTGATTTCAATATGTTATTTTAAAATTATTATTATTATTATTATTATTATTATTATTATTATTAACTAGCAGGCTTTGCCCGCTTCGCTGGACATTAAACGTAAATGAATTGTCAAAATCCTATATCTTTACTATTAACCTAAGTTCTCGCTGTGATTGGTAGAGGTTTTCTCGCTCGCAACGTGAGGAGTCTCGGTCCCCACTGCCTTCGGCACCAACTTACCCACTTCTTATTTTTCCTTCCTCAGCGGGTGAGTTCGAAGTTTTGCAAAATCCCACTAATGTACATAATGTGTACTCTTAATCAATATCCATGCACCAAAATTCGCCATTCTAAGATAATTCAAAGCGAATTCAAACGGAAAAACATGTTTTTACACATGTTTATTGCCCTTCGACTTCGAGAAGGGAGGGGGGGGGGGAGATTTCGAATTTCGTGAAATCCAGTTACAATAAGTGCCGGATGCATACAAACAATTTGCGTACCAAATTTCGTGACCACAGAAGTCTTTAATAGAAAATATTATAAATAAATACAAAAAGCACAGCTTTAGTATGGGACACCTTTGGCGACTTTAAATATTTTAAGCCATTTTTGCGGTCAACTGAATAGGCTATCTCAATTGTGCAATGAAAGATCTTGGCGAGAAACGTCCGAGCTACTTCGGTGCCGAATTTCAAATTTTGCCAAAGGGATCCGATACTAAAGCTGTTCCATACACAAAATAAATAAATAAATAAAATAAAATAAAAACTCTTTTCTCATATTTACAAAATAAAAATAAAAAATCTTAATAAAATCCAAATTATAATCATTTACAATTAAGGGGAGAACATAAAAGAATCTCATAAGGTACATAATAACAACAAAAATTTTTGTTTTACTGCAGGAAACAAAAGTACTGCTTAATTAAATAAAAATATTAAACTAATGCCAAATATCTCTATGAAAATATTTATCCACATACAAATTCCTGATTAAAAAAAAAAAAAAAAATCGCCAACTTTTGTAGGTCAACTATTTACTTTTCTCTCTAATTTTTATTGTTATTCACGTGAAATTAAAAATATTTCCTTTTATTTCTGGAAAATAAAAGTATATATAAATGCGTATATATAAATATAAAACCTTCTTCCGAATCTGGGTTGAAAACGGCAAACGGGTAAAAAAAATTAGAAATATCAGACCTATATTTATAAATTTGATACCAAATGAAAGGGGCGATTTTTTTTTAATTCAGGGGTGCAAACAGTTTTTCGATGCGACAGTTAGATTTTTAAAAAATAACTAAAGTATGAAATTTAAGTGGCAACGGGAAAACGGAAAAAGGGAAAAATAAATTAGAAGTGTCAGACCTATCGTTACAAATTCAGTACCAAATGAAAGGGGTGATTTTCCTGAATCCTGTGGTGTAAACAGTTTTTCGATACAACAATTAGATTTTTTAAAATTAATTAAAGTATGGAATTTAGATAGCAACACTTCATTTCAATCTTTTCATAATTTGTAGTGTGAATCACGTGAATGAAAAAGTCTTTAACTTAAAAATTTATTTTTTCATTCAAAGCGTTTTAGTGAAAAAATATTTATGGTGCATGCGTAGGCGTTATTTACCCTCAATTTAAACACTAATCATAATTTTGAAAATTTCTATAGATATAATTTTAAGTTGGGTGAAGACCTAAGTTTCTGCCAAGCGCCGTTGAATTCCGTCCAGCCGTTCTCGAGTGATGCCCGGACAAACGTGTTATAGTCTTTTACCCCCCAGGGGGGAACAGGGGGGAATTTCTGAAAAGTTGATAGATATAATTTTAAGTTGGGTGAAGACCTAAATCCCTGCCAAGCGCCGTTGAATTCCGTCCAGGCGTTCTCAAGTGATGCCCGGACAAAAAAAGCGACATACGGACACGATGACACACACACACACACACACACACAGGCAAAATTTTCTGAAGTCATTTTCAGCTTTCATGGGGTGTGAAACGTGAAGATATCGCAAAATGTTTCGATTCCGACAAATTTACAGACAAAAGTCTAATTTTATTAATATAGAAGATAGATGTCATTTGTAAAAATGAAAATTGTGTTTCGGTAATGAAATATTAATGTTACATAATTGAAATTATTAAACATCTTCCGTTAGTGACAAATCTATGAAACATTTTCTCCACAGAGTTATGTTAATTTAAGTTACAGTTCAAATTTTTTTCTTTACATTTATTATTATTTTTATTATTATTTCTTATTCTTTAGCAGGTGTTTTTCATTATATTAGCTTTTTTTTTTTTTTTTTGCACATTAACGTTAAATTTAATAGATAGAAATGAAAAGAAGAACAGTATCATTCACTCAAAGGATATAATTTATTCCCGTGCCATTTATCTGAATTAATGCAATGATTTATGATAATATTTAATCAACAAATTAAATAAAAAGCATAAAACTAATTAACGAATATTTGATTAATGATTCCGGTCAGTGTTTGTTCATTTCCGAACGTTAGTAATAAGAAATACGCAATGCTAAATTAAGTATTAATGCTTAAAGGAATGTATAAAAAGTTAAAAAAAAATCATTTTCGATTTTTTTTTATTTAATAATGAAAAATTTTACTAATCTTTTGTTCTTTTATTTTTTTTCTTTAGTAGATGACAAAGTTTATTTAATTTTCTATTAATATCATTTTCTAGTACTTGTTCATTGTTAGAATAGAATTAAAATTCCCCGCCCACCCCTGAAAACAATGAATGAAATTAAATATTATTATTATTATTTTAAATATTTACAATAAAATAATCTTTTATATGTAACATATGTTTTAAATATGCAAATATATGTAGTTTTAGGAATTTCTTATACATTCTTTAATGAATATTTTATATATTAACCCTTTGCGGCGCATTCAGATCATTTAAATTACACTGCCACCAGAATTCATGAACTAAATTAAACTAAAAGAAATTTTAAATTTTAAGGTTAAAAAAACTGGCCTTTTCTGATATCTTATAAACGTAAATTTTTACTAAAAAATTTCCAAGATGAATTTTTGCAGCTGGATCTTAAATTTTGCGTCCTCGCAGCAAGGAGGGGTTAAAATAAGGGGGTTAAAATAAGATGACAGTTGTTATCGGTAACTTGTTTTTGTAACGGTATTTGTGAAAATATAAGCCAATGATCTATTTTAAATCCCTTGAAAGACAAATCAAAACCTTTTATGATTATTTGGATTTATTTATTTTATTATCTATTTATTACTTGAAATAATTTTATTGTGAATTTCACAACGATGATTGCAAAGAATCAAGCATTCATATAAAAATTATTATAAATTTGTTATATTTATTTTATGCAAAATAAATAAATAAAATAAAATAAAGAAACATCTGTTATTTTAACTATCTATATTAAATTATTAAATTATAACGAAAATTATAACTATAATTATAGCTATATTATTATATTGTTTTATTTCAAAATATATTATTGACCTTAGTAAAAATAAAATAAAAATACAAAATACAAAATATTTTCTACGAGGAGTCCCGTTAATTCAATTTGTCTGTTCTTAACGAACTATTTTTTTTAATAATCTGACTTTTTTTTTCTTTATGTTATTCCTTATTCTATAGAATGTTATTAACCATTCTGTTCCCATTTTATCATTTACTTTGTCCATCAATGTTTAATTTAAGCAAAAGATGGAAGAGTATCATTCACTCAAAGTATATAATTTATTCCTGTGCCATTTATCTGAATTATTTCAGTGATTTATAAGAATATTTTATTAACAAATATATTAAAATATAAAACTAATTAACGAATATTCGATTGATTGCATTCAGTTTTTGTTTATTTCTGAACGTTAGAAATCGGAAATACACAATACTAAATTAATTATTAATGCTTAAAACAGAGCTGCCAGCCTAATCTGGAGAATTGTTAGTACGCCCTTTTTTCTACACCACTTACTTTTTAGAGTAATTCTCTTCAAATATATTTTTGATGAATTAGGAAAAAAGTACTCAGAAAAAAAAAGTCTGGTGGGTAAAAAGGGGCGGAGTTAACAATCCTTCGGTTTAGGTTGGCAGCTCTGTTAAAAAAATGTATAGAGAGATTTAAAAAGTCATTATTTATTTATTTATTTATTATTTATTATTTAAAAATTTACCTGAATATTCAAAATGAGTGTTCTTTTGTTCTCTATCTTTTTTTTTTTTTTTTTTTTTTTTTTATCTTTAGTAGATGACAATATTTATTTCGCTTTCTATTAATAGGTTATCCTAGTTCTTGTTTCTTGTTAGGATAGATTAAAAATCCTCGCCAACTCCACAAAACAATGAAGGGAAAAAAAATATTATTTCTTTTTTAAATACTTAAAATAAAATAACTTTTCTTATGTAGCATATACTTTAAATATGCAAATATATATAGTTTTAGAAATTCCCTATACAATACATTCTTTAATAAATATTTTATATATTAAGATAAGATGGCAGTTGTTACCAATAATTTGTTTTTATAACAGTATTTGTGGAAAATTTAAACGAACAATCTATTTTGAATCCTTTTTAAAAAAAAGCAAAACCTTTTATAAATATTATGATTTATTTATTTCATTATCTATTTATTACTTGGAAATATTTTATTCCAAAATTCAAAGCGATAATTTCAAAGAATCAATCATTCATATAAAAATTATTATATAACTCTTTTTTATTTATTTTAGGAAAAATAAATAAATAAATAAATAAAAATACTTTTTAAACATCCATTATTTTAACTATCTATATTAAACGCCCCCCCTTTTTTTTTAAATTGTGTTATTTTAAAATATATTATTGACTTTAGTTAAGAAAAATCCAGTTGTAAAAATACTGTATGAACACATAATGAAATCGTAATTTTATGTAATTGAAAATGTTTAACATTTTTCATTAATGACAATTAATCCTCAAATAATTTCTAGGAAGTATTTTGCTGGCTCTTAAGGAACTATTTTTTTAATAATGTGACTTTTTCTTTTGATGTTATATATTATTCTATTGAATGTTGTTAATCATTCTTTTCAGATTTTATCATTTACTTTGTACATTAATGTTTAATTTACGCAAAAGATGGAAGAGTATCATTCATTCAAAGCATACAATTCATTCCTGTGTCATTTATCTGATTTATTTCAATGATTTATGAGAATATATGATTAACAAATTTAATAAAAGACGTAAAACTAATTAATGAAACTCTGATTAATGATTCCATTTGGAGTTTGTTCATCTGTGAATGCAAGTACTAGGAAATACATAGTACCATGTAAAAAATAATCCGTAAAGAAATCTGTAAAAAGATTTTAAATATTTCTTTATTTCTTTCTTTTTTCTGGTTAGAACTGAAAAAAGATTATTGAATGTTCAAAAGAAGGATTCTTTTGTCGTTTTAACTATTTTCTTTAACAGATGACAGTGTTTATTTTAATTTTTTTTAAATAAATTCCTAGTATATAAATAACAGATTTATTCTTGTTAGGATTTATTAGTGAAAAGAAAAAAAAAAATCACTCACGCCTCAAAAGAAAGACTAAAAAAATGGTACATACATACATACATATAAAGCAACCGCCGCTTAATAAATTCACTAGTTAATAAAACCAGCCGCTTAATCTGATCAAATTGCCAGGACCGGAATAAAATCAATACAAACTACTTTTAAAGCTGTCGTTTAATAAAATCAGAATCGCCGGTTAATAAACTCAAAAATATCTACTCAGCAGCAAAAAATATCATTTATACACACACAAAAAAATTTATTTTCATTGTGATTTTTTTATTTTTTTTATTTATTTTTTTTTTAATAAGAAAAGAAACTAAAACACAGCAAACCCTCCTTTATCGTTCATTGTCGAATATTTGCAGCACATTTACAAATTAAATACGCCCCGTAACTTATCTCCATAACAATTTCAAGGAATGTATTCTTCAAAACGCAGTAATAAGTTACTAATTTGATTTGAAATTATTATTATTATTTTTTTTAATTATTAAAAGGCAATTTCTAGTTCTTGTTTTGAAATTATTATGATTCATAAGGTTTAAACGGAAATATTTTAAATGTATAAGAACAGCTTGAACTTTAGGCAAAGTAATGATGATTTTCCTCTAAGAAAAGCGAATGGGAATTCGGAATGCATTTAATTTACTTATATCGAAGGAACAATTAATTATCTCTCAAAAATTTATTAATATTGTTTACTAATTCTATTATTCGTTACCTTTTAAAAAAAAAAAATTCCCAAATTTAGGAAAGTAAAACCTTTTCCTTAAGTGCAGGAACGTTCGCCGGATATAAAAATCAACCGCTTAATAAAATCACTTTGGCTCAGAACGAATGTGATTTTAATAAGCGGCGGGAACTGTATATATACACACACACACACACACATATATATATATATATATATATATATATATATATATATATTCAAACTTATAATAAAATAATTTTTTTTCAAACGCATAAACTGAATTTACAATGTAATATTTAGGAATTTCTTGTTGTATTATTTAACAGATGTTTTTTATATGAGTTTGAGTATGCATTTGTTACTGGAATTTGTTTTTCCATCGTCATATCGTAAAATTTTAAGCAAATAATCTAATTTAAATCATCTTAAAGGTCTCAATACATTCCCCCCCCCCTTTTTTTTTTTTTTTTTTTTTTTTTTGAAGCACTTTAGAATTCTTTGTTTGTATGTTGTTATTAGATGATTGTAATAAGAGAAATGAGTCCTCTATAACTTTAAAGATAGGATTTGTAAAGTTTTGAATTACTTTTGAAGGGGGAAAAAATGTCTATACGTAAACATTCTACGAAAGTTTGAGTTGTCTGTACAGATTTATTTACAATAAAAAAAAATCGTTTTGAATTTTATGTAAAGTTAATGATTAATTCCATAAAATGCAATACAATAAAAATGCAGAAAAAAAAATTATGCCAACTGAAAAATATGTATTTATTTTTTAAAAATTTTGAACATATTTTTATACTGAAAAAAACATAAGCTGTGAAAAAATATTTAAGTGCAACCCTTTTAAGGCATTTAAATGAACAAGGCAGTAAAAACATCAGTAAAAACCCTTTATAATATGTGCATTGTTAATTCTTAGATCCTGACGAAAATCTAGCAGAATAAACCAGGATTATGTAATATCATGTATATTATAAGCAAAGTCCAAGTATATTTAAGGAAAGAAGAAAAAAATCCGTATTTTCCATACTTATTTTGCCAAAAGAAGGATACTGAATTTTGGGAAAGTGAAAGTGTAAGTTTTCTCTTTAGAAAATTTTGTACATAAATTAAATATTAAAAAAGAAAAAAAAACTGTGAAAGCAATTAATTTATTCAATCCAATTTGTCATTTACATTTATGCAGATTTTTCAGTTTTTTTTCTTTTTTTCTTTTTTTTTTTTTTTTTTTTTTTTTTTTTGTTAAGACAAATTAATTTATGCTCTCAATTAAAAAACATTGAAGACATAAATTGAAAACATAAATAAAACTTAATTTATCGTGCTCTGTAGGAGATATCGCCAAGTTTTATTTATAAGCAAATTTAATTGCTTTTGAGTCAAGATGTAAAACAGACGCACAATTCAAAGAATGTCCTTTATTAGTATAATATCGAAGTTTAAAGTTAATTTTTTAACTTATGTAAAAAATTAGTATGTTGTGGCCATCACAAAACTTCCGTCTGTATTATTCTTTATAAAAATGTCATGTACCAGTTAGCATGCACAAATGTTAAACAATATACCTTCTAACAATAAAGATTTTACATATGTATGCATGGTGTAATTGTAATTATAACCAGTAGATGCTGAAACACAGCCAAATAAAAAATCGCAAAAGGTAAGTAATAATAAAGCCACCTCTCGGCTTATATGTATTAAAATTAAGTTAGCTGATTTTTTCGTAAAAACCTTTTACTTATCAAATTTGGTGGATTCGTACGCTATAAAACCTAAGATGTAGCCCTCACATACAGGGGTAATATGGCAGCATGGCAGAGCAACGTACTGGCCGATATGCACGTATTGGCCGAATTGTATCAGAATATTTTAATATTGTCACTCAAGCATATTTAGTTTTTGCAATTATACAGTGTAAAAGTTGAAATATGTCCTTTGCAGAAATGGGAGAAAATATAACACAGCAGTTTCACCTGTTGTGCGATTTGTACCAGAACTTCATAGACACCAATGTATGTCAAAGTGTGGCTAAATGTACATAATTTTTTTCTTTCTTTTTTTTTTAATCCTGTTCAATAATTTGTTGATTTCTTAATCTAGAGCGACCACGAAATTTTTGTCACAGTTACACAGACAGACAGACAGTCCAAAACAGTCAACGCACATTCAGGAATTTTAAAACCACATTAAAAAAAAAAAAAAAAAAAAAAAAAATGTTTAAGTCGAAAATATTTTCTATTCCAATACTTTATTTATTCAATACTAGCCGCCTTCGGCGGCCAGCTGGTTCGCGATCCATGAAAAATCCGACTTTACGAAACTCCCGCTCGGTGGCGCCTGCGGCGCCTTTTTCCTGTTTCAGGTATAATAACAGCCTATTGATCTATCGTGAAAATAGCTTATTGAAATCGCAGTAAATTTCCGTGCGGTAGCGCCTTCGGCGCCCTCTTCCCTTTTCAATATCTGAAACAGCCTGTTCGCTCACCATGTTATGATCTTTCAAATTTCTGACTTTAGCTAAGTCCCGCTCGGTGGTGCCTGAGGCGCCTTATCTCCGTTTTAGAACTTACAACACCTTCCTCGCTCATTAGAATTTGAAATATTGAAATTTTAAAATATTACAGCGCCATCTGGCGGTAGAAATTTCTGTAATATATTGTTCAATTCCAAATCAACAAAGCTTTTAAATGATGTATTACTTATGAAATTATTTTAATTAGTAGCTGAGATACAAAAGAAAACCTAATCAGGACACCTTAAAACGTGTAAATCAGGTGAAATCTCGAATTCGACTTTCGATAATATAAAAATGAAATTATACTAATTAGAAGCTGATATACAAAGATAATACAAATATTTTTTTAAAAGATTTGGGTCTGATTTATCTGTGGTTTTCTCCAAAACTTGCTTAATTCCGGGCTATATACCGTTAAAAATTATTAGTACGAAATGTGAGCGAAAATCTGAATGATTTCTATTGAAATCCGTCTAAAATTTAAGAATTCCAAAACTGCTTTTATACAACCGAATTCATAAAAAAAGGAAAAAAAAAATCAATATTATTCTGTTAAAAGTAACTTTTGGTGTCATTAACAGATGAAATAAAAATGAATTTAAATAAATGTCTGTTTATTTTATTTTTAAAGCTATACTTTAGATTTTTTAACTGCATACAGGTGAGTCATAATGACGGGCAATTTCGAAGTTCTGCTTTTGATCGATTTTAAATTGAAAAAATTCAAAAACTGTTTTTTTTTTATTTCCAATACTTTGTCACGTGTTCGAAAAACGAAAAATAAATAGTTTTTTTTTCGACCGGAAGAATAGTGAGCCAGCATGTCTAGCACCTGGCACTGAAGAATCTTTGATAAATGAAATAACTGCCTGTTGCCAACTACATTTCATACTTTAGTTAATTTTAAAAAATCTAATTGCGGTAGAGATAAGCCACTTGCACTCTTAGATTCGGAAAAAAATCCCCTTTCATTTGGTACCAAATTCGTAACGATCGGACTAATATTTCTAATTTATTTTCCATTTTTTCTGCTTTTAACTCCGTTAAAATATCTATTTTTATGCATTCGCGGTGAATTCTGAGTAATTGAGATAAGACATGGGTCTACATTTTAATTAATATCTCCGCAACTAATTAAAATTTTCAAATTCTGTTTTCACTATGCATAAGGGCAGACTTCGGAGCACCCGTATGTCAAATTTCGTACTTCTGTGTTCAATAGGGGCTGAACGTATAGATGCTCAGACAGACAGACAGACAGACAGACAGACATCTTCTTTTATTATTATATAGATATAGATAGGAGAATGTAATAAATGGCTAAATATTCATTTCAATAACAAAGCTGATCATTTTAAAAACTCAATTTATTATGGATATTATGCCCGTTAAATATCCCTCTGAATAAATTTGCAGAGACCCTTAAATATTTATAACAAAGTTCTTTATGCGAGAGCAGTTAAAATAAATATGACACTTTAGAGTTAAACATTAGCACTCAGTTATTGAGTAAAATGTTGGTGACATTAGTACATTTACTATATAAGCACTGAGTAGTATTTGATTGATTTTAATGGAAATCACATTATTCAGTACTTGATTATTTTTTAACCAAATAACAGAAATATTTTAATGGTATGATAAAACATAAAAATTTAACTTTTTTTTAAGTAAACTTTTCCTGATTTTGTTTTAAATCTGATTTCTCCTCAGACAATCAAATATAGTGTTTAAATTGAAAGCCATATAGTTGCATGAACTAAAGGTATTATTATTATTATAAGGTATTATAACTTAAGGTATTATTATTATTATTATTATTATTATTATTCCCTTACTTTAGCTGTACACATTAATCATAGCTGTCAACCGTTACGACATTTTGACAACGGTATTGTTTTATGGGAATTTTTTATAAGATTTTCGAGCAGTTATCTATAAATAAATAATAAAAATAAATCTACATAAAAAAAAAAAAAAAAAAAAAAAAAAAAATCGATGCCCAAAAACTCATAACGGTTGGCAGCTATGATATTAATAATAATAATAATAATAATGATAAATAGTGCTTCTCATTTTTTTTTAATTTAATAAAGCCTATGTTAAATCTAAAAAAAAACGAATATATCGTATACAAACTAAAAATAAATAAATAAATAAAATAAAAAATATTAAAACTTCACTAATGCAGTTTTCAAAATATTGAATAGTTAAAATTTTACGACTAGAATAAGAACTTTCACCATTAATTATTCGATAAAAAATAAATAAATAAAAATTAAAAAATCTGTTTAAATACGGGGAGGGGAGGGGATTTATTTCACACAAAAGAGAAAATAAACTGTAATTTTCAAACGAAATTTCTGTTTTTAAAACGTTGCTACTTATATATTTAACTAATTAAGCATAACAAATACATAAAGTTTTAAAATACATTATAACACACCTTCAGTATTTTTTTTTATGGAATTATAATGATTAAAATAACAAAAATATTGACACAAATGGAGAAATTTAATACGATTTTGAGGCAGGAAATAAACTCATGTAGCAATCATAAAAGCTCTTTCTCACAATTTCCCTCGTTGGTACAGTGAAAATCGCAGTTCAGTTACTTTAATATTACATTCAAAGATCTATGAGTGAAAAGTAGAAAAAAAAAGTTTTATTTTAAAACATGTTTTTTTTTTTTTTTTTTTTTTTTTTTTTAAATAGAAAATACAATATTTTTTCGCAAGACTGGGGCAGGACAATATTAAAATAAATTAGGCTTTACACCAAGAATGCACATTACAAAGCTCTTTATCGACCTTTAAAGAAAATTCTGTCTAATCAATGAAAATCACTTTATCCTTTATTGATTAAAGAAGTAGAGTTTATAATTTACTAACTTCATCGTGTGCAAAGCAAAATAATTCACATGAAGGTTTATAAGACCAAAGATCTTCATAAATCTAACTCTAAAGTAATAATCTAACCATAGGACATAAATTTTGGGTAAGGAGGGATTTTATTAATGTAATTAATTTTCTGTTCTTAATGAGATTCATAAGCTGTTGGCATAGTTTGTTGAGTTAAGTAGAAAATATTATATATTCTGATAATATTCAAATAGAAGTGATTCATCATATTAAATAAGGTTATTGGGTCAAGTATCAATTTAACGGAAGCAGTGATAGACACAGGATAATTAAATTTAATTTATATAAGTTAAGAGAAATTAATATCTTATGTTTTTACAAAATTTAACATGTATTGTTTTTTAGTACAAAATAACTTTCAAATGAAAGATTGATAGAAAATAATTGTAATAAATTGTAAATTAAGGACTAAGGATTTTTGGAATAATTCTAAAATGCGGGTTTAACTAGTACTGTGAACTTTCCAGTGTCATCACAATTTTTTTTATATATTTTGTCAACAATAAATTAAATGTAAAATTATTTCAATCGGGTTTTTTATGGAATATGAAAAAACCCTTAATATCATTTAAATTTTATTGAAGATTTTATAGTTAACTAAAAACAAATATCTTGTACAAAAATCTATGCTTTCTAATAAGTAACACATATCGCATCTTTAATTTTATTAAAAATTTATAATTTAATAAAAACTAATATCTTTACCAAAAAATGTATGATTTCTAAATGAAATAGAAAACTAACTTATTTTTCTATTTTAATTAATTATTTATTTTTTCCTTGAAATTTCTATTTTTCATACGTAGTAATAACATTCCTTGATATTTAAATTCTCGTCTACATAAATACATGAAATGAAACAGTGAAGAAATTTATGTTACGATCAAACTTTAATTTTTAATTATATACACTCATGTTCATACATTAAGGATAATGAGGGCAAATAAAGGTTCAGAAGCAAAACAAACATGGCTTATTCATAAAGCGCATTTATTAAACAAAAGATCAAGAACAAAAAAGGTGATTTATGTAGAATACCATTCATAAAAACTACGATTTTTGCACACTGAAGCAATTATAAAAAATATCTACCTTACAAAAACTTAACATTACATGGTTGGTATGATGGTTAATACAGTATATGTCTCTCAAATGATGAAATACAGTCCGTACAACACCTAGGCATGCTGATATTAAATTATCAAGCTGATCTTGGGGAATATTACTCCACTCAGTAATCAATGCTCTCCGAAGTTCCAGTACACATGTAGGAGGTGGTTGACGGGCTGCAACTCGTCAGACAAACATGTCCTACACGTGCTCTATCAGATCCTAGTCAGGTGAGAATGCTGGCCATTCCATACGGGTGATATCTTCAGATTGTAGGCATCGGTGTACAATGTTTGCACGGTGAGGATGCGCATTGTCCTTCACAAATAGAAATTCTGGTCCATGGCACCCCTAAAGAAACGTACATGTTGTTCCCGAATGATATCCCGATAAATTTGGCTTTTCATGGTTCCGATTTGAGCATGCAGTTATGTTCTGGAGTCCAGTATGACCCCCCCCCCCCCAAACGAGCACTCCTGTCCCACCGTAGCGGTGTCGTTCAGTGATGTTGTCTTCGTGGTAACGGGTACCTAGCGATTTTCATATGAAAGTCCGACATGAATCTGACTGAAAACTAAACCTGGACTCGTCGGAAAACATGACACAAGCCCACTGTGCCACTGTCCACATTGCATGTTCTCAACTCCAAGCTAACCGCTGCCACAGTGCGTTGCCGTGAGCGGAACACATCTGGCAGGCCTGTGAGAATGCAGACCAATATCTCCGAAACGTCTATACACGGTTTGCCTTGAAACTGTGGTACCCGTGACTCCAGACTGCTGACGAGACAGGTCTGATGCTGTGCTCCATATGCTTATTTTGGCAGTTACTGCCAAATACCGGTTGTCATTCGGCGTTGTAACTTGGGGCCGACCAGTGCTGGCAGTCGACTGGCATCCTACTGCATCCATCTGCTGACAGTCGACTGGCATGCTAGAAATGACACTTTGGACGATTCCAAGTTCCCTCGATGCTGCTATCTGAGTACGCCCTCATTCCAGTCTGCGGATAATTCTACCACCTAAAAAATCATCCGCATGCGTCCTCTGTGTCATAACTATTCGGTTGTGGCACTGAGCAGCTTACAGAACGCTTGTGAACAATTTTACTTCTTTGCTCTTATTCCTCATCTACCACTTTCTTACACTTTCGTCACTGTGACATCATATGGGCGTCATCTAATGGCTTCCTATAATTTGCATATTATTCTTAAAGATGTGTGTGGTATTTCTACAGGTGAAATTTTTGCATTAAAGTTCGATTTCCATGCGATTCTGAATTATCTTTAATTTATGGACATGAGTGTATGTTAGTTACTTACGGCGCCCACTAAATTATTTTCAACGAGTTTTACTCACAGACAACCATGAAAAAACAGAAGATGATTTTTTTTTTTTTTTTTTTTTTTTTTTTTAATGCTTAAATAAATATATAACGGCCAAAATCTAAATTAAGCACAATTCCTAGTTAAATTAATATTTAAACCAAAGTATAAAGCGAAAAAAAAAAACTACTAATTTGCAAACATGTATTACATGTACATGAATCTTATCAACATACACATGTACTAAAAATGATAATCAAACTGTAAATTACTAAAAAAATTTCTTTTCTATGCTTCTTCTTCTTTTTTTTTTTTTTTTTTTAATACATTGATTTCATACATCATTAGTTTCGTTATATGTAAATGTAAAGGTAAAACAATGACGCTTGATTTAGACTAGAAACGAAAATAACAATCTGTAAGAAGCCGCATTTTGATCAAGTTATAAGTAATCTATTTGTGGCGTCACTATATCATTCAGACTTATTATGTTACAGCAGTCTAAGTATAAAATTCCGATAGACTTAATTTATTCAAAATTCTTAATTGTAAGAAACAAAAATAGCATTTATCAGCATCCTGTAAAAAATAAATAAATAAATAAATAAAAAATGGAATTCTGAAAAGTACAAGTCGTGAAAAAAGAAATTTTCCTGTTTTCTATCAATTTTTGTCTTCATCTTTAGTTTTATCATTCAAACTCATTAACAAATAAAAATAATAAATTAAAAGTGACTGTGAAAATGACGTAATGCTTTTTGCGTTGGTTTTGGTCAATCAGTTAAAAATATTTTCCCACTGCCACAAGCCAATATTACCTTCATTTAAAACTTTATTCATTAACAAATTTTTGAAATCATATTTTGTTATTATATAACTCAACACAGATATAGCAGATGGTTAATCCTATTTTTTAATGAAATATGCAACTTCTCTAACAAAAATATTTGATGAAATAGTAAGTACTTTGCTACATTTTGGTTGTTCAGAGTTACGAAATATACAATTTAAATGTGAACGATACACTGTATTTCACAGTCCTTTCATCACCCTTTGCGAATCATTCATCATACGGCTGAAAACGGCATAATCATTTAATCATAACAGAACTGTGCCTTGCATTAATTTTCTGATGCTGTCGTGCATAGCAAAATAATTTACAGTTAGCTTAACAAGGCCAAAGATTGCTATAAATCTGAATGTTAAATGATAATATAAGCTTGGACTTTATGTGTATATGTCCGGATTTTATGAACGTAATTAATTTGCAAATATGCCAGCCAGAAGTGGCATACTACACTCTGTTGACAAGTCTATTCGGGTGAAACAGTGCAGATTGCGTATTCCGGTAATATTCACATAGAAGTACTTTCTGGGTATTAAAGTAATTTATAGGTTAAGCGAACAAAATGTGATAAAGGAAATATTTTAATCATCAAGGACTAAAAATAATTTGCTGTTAGTGTTAATTAATAGATCATGTAATCAAATTATTTAGAAATAATGTAGATCCTTTTTCATTTTATACATTAGTTGATTGTTTCTACTGGAAAAATATGTTGATTTAATAATGGTTGTGGGATCAATTTAAACTTTTTCAACGGGATTACGTAATGCGATAATTTGAGTCGAATTTCGCAATAACTTTATTTGTTATTTATTTATCGCTTTTGGGTAATTTGCTAAAATAAATCTTGAAAACACATAAGTGTTCGAAAAAGAAATAAATAAATAAAATAAAATAAAATAAATAATATATATCTATATATACCTATATAGCAAATTTACGCACATATAATTTAAAAAAGCCAGTATCTTTAAAATATTTTATTTGGTGCCAACAGCTTGTGTTAATACAAACCAGTATGCATTTTATTTCTCTTTTAATCATTTAAATCAAATAATTTTTAATATTTTGTCTTCATTTATTTATTTTCTTTTACTAGAATGGTTTTGATAATTACATTTTATCATTAGTTATACTCGAAATGAAGTTTGTGGAGACATAAAAATATAAATAGAAGTATTATGGTCTATTTTTAAAAACTTCAGAAATAAGATATAACGAAATTCACATATATTAAAACTTATACCATAGAGTGTTCCATAACCGAAAATAATGAATATTTAAAAAAAAAGAGGACATACAGAGGACATTGAGGGTTACAAAGCATTTTTAATTAAATATGCTAAGTACATATGACTGTTTTAAAAAATAAGCTCCTTTATAGTAAATAAAAAGACGTTCTAACACTTTATCTTCATAAATGTTGCAGTATACGTTAAAATAAAAAATAAAATTGTTTAGTCGGAAAATTGTAAACAAATAGAATAAAGATAATCAGTTTTAGATTGTATAAAAAATGGAACAAAACCCGATCAAATATTAAAAACAAGTTTGTACGAATCAAAGCTATATTTCACCGACTAATAACCAGAAGTAAACAATTTTAAGGACTTAGATAACTGAACTCAATACTTAAGATATATTAAACGTTAATAAGTGATTGATAAGATGATAGCTAAGAGAAATCAGACAACGCTGAAAGCTGTTTCCAATAGATTAGTTTTGCATGATTCAATGGAAATCAATCAATAAGTATTGAAGAAATTAGAGCACTGATGTTCTATATATACATATAATAAAAATATTACTTATACAAAAAAAATAAAAATTAATAAAAATTAAATTAAATTAAATTAAAATTTGAATAAATAATATTTCATTTTATCTTTTATTATTATATGATTATATGATTTTGCAACATAATTTTATAGTAATAAATTTAAACATGAAAAACATTTTTCAATGATAAAATCAAATTACTATTTACTAGCTGCTCTGTTCTATAAGTATATTTAATTTAGACTGGTTTATAAAGTATTTTATATCTATAATATCCCATGTTTAATAAAAATTGGAAATAACAAATTTTTAACAAAATTGATACAACAAAGTGATAATTTTAAATTATAAATCTAAAAAATGTCTTTTTAATTGTTAAATTTTATTTGATGATTTAAGAAATTCTTTAATTGTTCATAAAATATTTTAAAAGGATGGTAGACGTTGAATTTTTTTTTTTTTTTTTTTTTTTTTTTTTTTTTTTTTAATTTATGAATTCTGTAATTTTGCATACATATCATTGAAAAGTATTGATATTAAATATATTAAAATTACTTGAAAACTAATGAAATTAAAAATCAAAGTTTATTTATTTATTTATTATTATTATTATTATTTATAAATGCTCCATAAGTTTGAGTTTGTAAAATTTACATTCGGTTTTATATTGGTAAAATTTACCAATATACTTTTAACAAATTTGTGCAATACTTTGTGGACTGCTTGATAAGTTATTTAAAAAGTAAATAAATAAATAAATAAATTTATGTTTAAATGTTAAAAAATTTATGTAAAATTTCAGCCTCCAAACATAATGTACAGTATATAACATATATGTCGTATTAAACAGACAAAGTACGCTCAATTCATTAAAATACAGTCATTGCTTAAATAGTTCTTCATGAAATTCCAAAAACTTACATTCTTCGCGCGAAGGTGAGCCCTCCTCGTAAAAACTCACATTTTAAAACCAACTAATTTGAAAAATAACTTTTGACCTTGAATTATTTAGGTCACGTTATCAAGATACATAATTAGCTTAGGAGAAGTCATACGATACGAGGAGTTGACAAAAGGTTCTATATAAAAATTACGTTAGAATTGCGTAATATAATAAATTGCTGTTTTTTTTTTTTTTTTTTTTCATCGAAAAATAATATAAGTTTAAGAATTGAGAAGAAGTTAATGAATTTGGAATTAATGAATTATGTTGAAAATGGATTAATAAAGAATTAATTAGGGCAGTAGATTATTGGGAGGTAAAATAATTTAAGTTTGAGAAGTGAAGTTTTATTTTTAAGGAGGCTTTTTATCATATATATATATATAATGATTTATTAAGCGTAGAAAAGCCAAGCAACAGATACAATATCATGAAACCACAAAGACCAATAAGAAAGAAAAAAAAATTATGTAGGAGAAGCTCAGAAAGGTGAAAGAATTTATCAGGGTATGAAATACACATATTTAAAGAAACTAACTTTATTAATTAACAGCCTGAAAAACGAACGAAACAATAAAGTATCTCAACAAAATCTTAACAGAAAAATTTACAGTGAAACGAAATTTATGAAAAAACAATTTAAGATACTTAAGAAAAAATGGAAGGAGGCAGGCGGGAAGACTTGTATATTAAATAACTTATCAATTAATCCACAAAGTAACGCACAAATATATTTAGAATATATTGATAAACTATAAAAATGTAAAATCAAGGAAAATTTTTAATAACTGAGACGCACTGAGAATTTTAAAATTTTTCAAAAAAAATTTATTTTTATTTTATTTTAATAGAAATTTGTAAAATTTTGTAAAATATTTAATATACTTAATGCAGACACATTTCCTTGCTTTGTACGCTAACTATCACAAATCTAAGACAGTAAATTCAAAGAACGATTTTCAACGTACAACAATACTTTAAAGCACTTTTAATTTCCATGTTTATAAAAGTACTTCTATAATAACAATTTATAAATTACTTTTTATTTCATAAAAATACAGCAATAGTTAAATGTATGATAAAATTTTCAAAATCCATTCCTTTAAAAAATAAACAAATAAGAATCAGAAAAATAATACAACACCCATTAATAAGCAGAATAATTCCGTACTGTGAAATATAAACTATGTTATGAAATTACATTATAACATCTGTTATATAGTTTGAAATATTATTTCTGATTGATATAAGATATGTTGAATTTCATGTTTAACATAATATAATGGATATAGGTAATGGTAATTCATTTTTAAAGAAATATAAAATAGTTATTGTATTTTTGCATGTGAAATTTCAATATGTGAAATATATTGATGGTTTTTGTGTCTGATCTGTCTTTAAAATTGAAATATATATATACGGGTGATCCAAAAGTCAGGACGAACTTTAAAAATGAATAATTCGAAAACGAACCAAGATACAAAGATACAAAGATACGGTTTGCACCAAATGGATGAAAAAGAAACCGGGTTTTGTATGGCAACAAAAAAAAAAAAAAAAAAAAAAAAAAAAAAAAGAAAGAAAGAAAGAAAAAAAAAAAAAAAAAAAAAACTGTTGGCGACCAACAGATGCCGCTGTAGTGTTTTATTTCACTAAAAGATGATTTACAAATGAAAAAATTTTGACAACTTACAAGTCAGCTTAATTACAGTTAATTAGTACTACTACAGTAAATGTTCAATATGCTATCCATCATTCAGAAGTACAGCTGTGAGACGATTCACCACATCGTTCACAGCATTTACCAGCATTTCTTGCGTTATGACAGACACATTTTGGCGGATGGCATCTTTTAGTGCTGCTAGTGATGCCGGTTGGTCGCGGTACCTTTTTGATTTCAAGAAACTCCATAGCCAAAAGTCACAGAGTGTCAGATCGGGAGATCTTGGAGGCCATGCGTGATTAAAATATCTCAACTATGGACAGCATTTCGGTTTGTATAAGCTTCGACTACCATTACCTGCTGCAGTTGCTCCTTTTTATCTCGTTTTCTGCTTTGCATAATCCTACATGAGAAATCCGACAGCGCCATCTGTTGGTCGCGAACAGAACTGTTTTTTTTTTTCGTTGCCACACAAAACCCGGCTTCTTTTCCATCCGTTTCGTGCAAACCCTATCTTTGTATCTTGATTCGTTGTCGAATTATTCATTTTTAAAGTTCGTCCTGACTTTTGGATCACCCGGTATATATATATATATATATTTCTTTACAAAACAATAAAATGGAAATTGTATTTATAATTTCCGTATCTAATAGCTTTTTTTAATGATAATATTTTATTTATGTACTGAATAAATCAAGGTATTAGAAAAATAAAAAATATATATATGCGACAAATAAACATAAAATTTATCAGGAGGGAAGAAAAAGTGATATTCAGGATTATTTATTTATTTACTTATTATTATTATTATTATTATTATTATTATTATTATTATTAATATTTCTTCATGTGTTGGTATTAGTATAGAGGATAAATGAAATTGTCTACTCGAGAAACGTATTCCTGGGTGATATGACCTCGCGGATCAACCGTCTATCAACTTACAAAAAAAAACATCTATGTCCCTGGTAGATCTAAACACTTTTTTGAAATTATATATTTAAAAAATCTGATTATGTTAAATCGGAAGTGAAATGAAATTAATGTTACACCAGGATATTAATTTTCTTCAAAATCGTATAGTATCGATTTAATGAAAGAGAAATTATGCGTTACGTTACACAACACACATATAGGATACGTGCACCAGTGATTGACAATTTTAGAGCAATCTCTGATGTTTTTAATGTTCTAGTTATCAGGAAATATTTTTTAGAAATCTTAAGTTAGTACATACGGTATGAAAGACATTCAGAACCACATATATGTTAAAATATATACATTTGATAGCAATTTCTTTCTTTCTTTCTTTTTTTATTAATGAATTCTTATTTGACACCTACTCAATGTTCCAGTAATTGCCACTGCCAGTTTTTCATTTTATCAGTAATTGGCACCATATGTTCCAGTGTTTGACACTGCTAGCTACTCATTTTACCAGTTATCAGCACCCTAAGCTCCAGTGTTTGGCATAAAATGTTAAAATTCTTTTTTGTAAAATATATGATTTTCTTATTTTTCTTATTTATCAATTATTTCGGGATAGATGTCAATTACTGGAGCATGCCAATCACTGGAGAACATACCATATATATATATATATAAATTATACAAATATTACCATTTCAGAAAATGTCATGCGAATTAATGTTATTTAACGTACGCGAATGTATATATGTACCATTTTACCAAAATATTCGTATGAAAATACTAAGATTTATTAAAGCCTAAGTTGTCTCGTTAAATTTTAAACCAATCACTTTAGATAATTATAAATATTTAGAATTATTTTAAGCATTATGTAGCAGTTAAGTAATGTTATAAACATATTTTAAATATTTTATTTTTAACAGATTAAAATTGATTAAAATATTAAATAGCTTGGAAATCTCTCTCTTTCTTTTTTTTTTTTTTAAGTGGAATTGAATCTGAATTTTACTGATAAAAACCATTTATTTTAAAAGTAGATAACGCTGATTCAAGAAATAAAAATGAAAATAACAGTATTTCTCAGTTTTTATTCTTTAAACAATATTTTACAAAAGTTTTTCAAAGATTATTTTTCACCGCTTTTCAGAAAAAGTGTCATCTGGAATTCCTTATACACTGTTTTCCATTAAACATAAATTTAAACCTTTCATCATTCACGTATCTATCCTTTTTTATTCAGGTATATTAAAGATATATTATCTGAAAATACTTAAATATCATTCGAAATATCGGTCTTGTTTCTTTGTTTAAAAACACTTTATATAATCGAGTAACCGATATAACAGGAAGGTAAAAATAAAATAAAGTCTTTCTAAAATTTCTTTCATTTTCTTTCTTTCATTTTTCTTTCTTTCTTTCTTCCTTTTTTTTTTTTTTTTTTTTTTTTTAATAGAAATATTTTTGTATAACATTATTGTTATTGAAAGATTTAGTAATATTTTTTTTCTTAATTTGAATATATATAGTAAACTTTTTTTTTTTTAAGAAGGAAAAATATCATATTATGTAAACAGGAATAATTCAAATAACAATAGTTTAGATATTTATGCAATAAATTTAGCTAAAAGAAAAAAAAAATAATAATAATAATCGACGATTATAAACAAATTCTGTTTTTATTCTTTAACAAACAATTTGAATTTCAAATAATCAATATACACTGATATTTAAAGGTTAAAAAAGGGTTGCATGTATTTAATTTAATGTAATAAAGAATGTCTATTGTAAAATGCGCCAAAAATCTAGTTTTATAAAAAACGTTTTTAGAGAGTTGTCATTGTAAAAAAAAAAAAAAAAAAAAACATAATGTTAGGGATTATTCTGTAAAAAACACTGCTTAAACTTCGTTATAAAAATATCGTGAAATTAATGAGACTTATTTTAATTATCTATATTCATTTTTATCTGATTATAACGTATATTGTTTATTGATCAACACGTAAGATAATAAAGTTATCTAAAATAGGTTTAGGAACAGTTTTATTTGACGTAGTTCTGTATAACCCTCCCCCCCCCCACATCCCTCTTCATTTATAGTGTCTACAATTACTAAGGCAAATATATATATATATATATATATATATATATATATATATATATATAATCAAGGCTGTTATTACTTTGCCTTTAGACTTGTCAACCTTGATCAATTTTTTACAGACTATTAGAGCCTTATATATAAAAGTTTCATAAATAGCATTTAAAACTTTTTTTTTTCTTTTATCAGTCGTCTTTGAAATTAAACCAACGTTGATAATGATAACGTAAAATTAACTAGTTTGCATTTCTTTCTTAATAAGTAAAAAACTAAAAAGTTTTTTTTTTTTTTTTTTTTTTTTTTTGTGTGTGTGTGTAGATTACTTAGATTTTATTTATTTATTTATTATTACTATATATATATATATATATATATATATATATATATATATATTATTTATTTATTTATTTATTTAATTTATTTATTTATTTATTTATTTATTTATTTATTTTTTGAGTACCACTCTGCATGCGATTTTTACCATTTTAATCTTCTTGATCCTTTTTTTAACACATAAAGAGATCTTTTTAGGTAAATATTTTAATAGTTTTAAAAGTTCTAACTTTCTAATAGTTTTAAAAGTTCTAAAAAATGTTCGGGGAGATGTGGCCATCCTCGGGGTGGAAGGGTATTTAGCATTGCCTATAATTTTATTTATGCATAACTATTTGAAATATTAATATGCTTTTTCCTCAATTATTCATCCTGCAGTTAAAAAAAAAATATATTTTCCTAATTACACAGGTCTACAAAAAATAATGTTGGCAAAAATGTGATTTAATAATTTTAGTGCATACAGACGTTTGTACTGAAAACCAAAAATAAAGCCAGTTTATTTCTATCATGTATAGATTTTTGTCAATACAAGGTGTTTACCAACGCAATTCCTTCATATTTTGTAATTTTTAGTCTGTTTTGATGATTAATTATAATAAATAAAATAGAAATATACTATATAAGTTATCTTATGATTTATATTGGTGGAAGAGCCACGGAAAAAAATGTTTTGAAAGGCACCCAGTATTGACTAAAATCTATAAGTGACAGATAAAAACTGGCTTCGGTTTTTGTTTTATAACACACACATACAAAAAAAATAAATAAAAAAATAAACTGATATGAAGATCAGCTAAAATCATCAAATAAAAAATTTTCATGTAAAATTGCGTTATCAGGCTAGTCGCGCAATTAGCCAAAACGTTTGTTTCCCATCATCCTTATAATGGCAAGCCTTTTTTTGGACGTTTAACAGTAATTTGCCTATTTATCAAGAAGAACAAACACTTTCAGCTTGAGCATAGTTAATAATCTATTTAAACAGAACTTTAAAAACCCAAATTCTTATTATAGCGTATCATATAAATCTTTTCGAAGTTAAAATAAAATTAAATTTGAAAAAAAAAAAAAAAAAAAAAAAAAAAAAAAAAGTAACTTTTTTGTTTATTAACCAAAATTGGGAAAATTTGAACTGTGTTAAGAAAAGAGTAATTATTTCTTATAATTCACAACATATGGCAGCACCACACGATTGCTTATAAGTTTTGTGATTTCATTTTCTGATTAAAGGCCAATATCTGCAATTTAATTATTCGTTTGAGGCACCTTTTTATTATTACTTTAGTTTATTATTATTATTTTATATTATAACTTAATATTTTACTGATTTGGTTAATATTTATGTGTTTTCCCTAATCATTTTTATTTTGTATTGTTTTCATTGACATTTTAGTGAATATTCCACAAAATAGAGTTGTATAGTTTTTTGTAATCCACAAAAAACTCTTTTTTGCTTCTAAAAAGTAATGTAAGAAAAAGGCTTCTTAAGAAAAAAAAAAAAAAACTGTTCAAAAATTCTTAGAATAGTGTGTAGTCAACGATAAATTTTCTTTTGTCAATTGAAATCTTTTCTATTGGGAGAATTAGTGAATACGATTTTTCAATAATACAGAATAGAATGATAAAACGTTAAAAGTAGGTGAGACAGATTTTGAATTTTAAGTTCTTATTATATAAATTTATAAATATTCTTATTGAGTTTGAGCTTTATATTAAAACTAAACCTCTATTTTGAAATCTTTTGTATTTTTAAGACGGGTGAAATGCACATTACAAAAATAAGGGAAATAATAAGAAAGATAAGGAAAAACTAAACTAAAATTACATTATATTATAAACTGAAATAAATGGAATTTGGTCAGTAATGTAACAAAATAAATAAACAAAAAAAAAGTAATAGGATTATTATTATTATTTTTAATTGTATGGCCATTGCACGCAGTATTAAAAATTTAATTTCAGTAACTTAATTTTTCAAATTATTGTAAAAGGAAAATATAGAAAACAGGAATATATTATGGAAATAATAAAAACAAATAAAATTTCTGCATTGTTATAGTAAAAATAATTTAAATATAATTGTGATTAATATTTTGAACAAGAAATTAAAAAAGGCATTTTTCAAAAATAAAATAATCATTACTTCTAAATGATTAAACAAGTAACACTCTAAAAGATTTAAATTGAATTATACATCAAAAAGCTTAAAAACGACGTTTATTTTAAAATAAGGCTAAATCTAAATTTAACTAGGAAAAAAAAAAAAAATCTGAAAGCTATGTAACATAGATTGAACGGAAAATTTGGTAACAAATGCATCTCCCAATTTCTATTCTTTGTACAACTCTTTACAAAGATTTTAAAGGATTATTTTCTACTTTTCACAAAAAGAAAATTTTAGAAACGCCTCCTTGCAGTGTTTTCCATTAAATACAAATTTTATCCATTCGTCATTTCCATACATCTGCCCGCTTTCACTTAGGTGTATTAAGGGCATATTATCTGAAAATACTTAACTCTCACTCGAAAAGTTTTGTCTCGTTTCTGCTTTTAAAAATACTTTGTAGCATAAAACAATCGATATAAACAAAGCGATAAAGATAGAAAAAGACTTGACAAGCATTTTGAATTTTGTAGAACATTATAAATGGTATTAAAGGATTTCAGAATCTTGCAGAAATAAAGTCTGGATTTTTCAAAGCTGTTTAAGAAAGGCATATGTAAAAATAAAATCATGAAGGATAATTTAAAACGGAAGTAATGTTAAATTTAATGTAGTAGGTTGAACAAAGCTAACAAGTAATTAAAATAATGAAAATCTCGTAACTGTTTAGAAAAAAAATACTTAATTGCTGAAACTTATTTAGCTTCTGTTCAGAACAACCTTGTGTTAATTAATTTTTTTTTTAAATAGAATTGGTTAAATTTATAAATTTTAAGAGAGTTATGTATGTATTCAATTTATAAATTTTCTGAATTTAAAAAGTGAATTTAAGAATATTATCAGAAAAATAGAAGAGGAAGAAGAGTATTTTCTGTTCATAAAATTATTTTTCTGGTATTATTATAACAGAAAGAATTTAATGGTAAAAATAATATAAATTGTTCAATATAAACCAAATAGTGTATGAAAAATTACTGTTAAAGCATTGTTAATAAAAAATGAATGCTTGAATGTAGTTTAATATTAATGAATTTTCTAAATAATTTTAAATCAGATTTTATATTAAAGAGTGAGTTTTTTTTAATAGAATATTTATTTTATTTTATTTTATTTTTTTTTTTTTAATCTTAATCCAAAATTGTCTTTAACTTTTCACAAAGTAAAAAAAAAAAAAGTAAACACATAACCAAAAAAAAAAAAAAAAAAAAAGTAAACACATAACCAAAAAAAAAAAAAAAAAAATTGTTTTCTTTTCAAACAAAGTTTTATTGAATATTCACTGTTAGTTACTATCAATTTTTCCAACCTTTTTACTCTTACGAAATCATCATGACAATATTCAAGTTCTAGGGAACACCCAGCATCTACGTAACAATATTTTTTTATTATATTTTTATTAACAATCATTATAAAAAAGAAAAATGACTATCAATTCAGTATTTCATTAAAAAAAAAAAAAAAAAAAAAAAAAGCAAATTAAAATCATCCTAATTGTAATTCTAATTACAATAGGTAGAGATTAATAATTAATTTATTATAACAACAAATATTAATGAAATATCTACGGCTGTTTTTCGAACATAAATAGGGTTTTCGGTGTTCAGCTCGCGTTATACATATCCAAATTTCATCTTACAGAGAAAGTAGACAATTTATAATCTTACACTTAATTCAGGTATCATCTGCATTACTTCCTGAATATACGATTTTAAACCTTTTTCTTGGTTTTCTTTATTTTAAATCCATTTTGGTGCGTTTGAATTTAAGTTCATAATTCTTTGTCTGTTTTAATACTGATGAGAGTCGATAATGTCGGTGCGAAGCATCCTTTACCGTGTTTTTTTAAACTGCTTTTTAAAGTGATTAAGTGTAAATAAAAGTACCGTTTTATAAGATTTTTAAAAAATTATATATATATGTATAATGTATATATATATATACCCCCCTTTTTTTTTCTTAGGAATTGTTACATATTTTTAGATCTTCCTTATACAGTAGGTATGGGTAATTTATGTAATTATATAAATTTTTGACCTCGATTCTTTAATTTGTTTACACAATTTAACGTGTGTGGAATTGGAAAATAACAAAATTAATATAGTGTCTGTCCGTTAACTCTATTGATTTGCAACATTCTAATTTTAAAACTTCATAAGTTATTCGAAATTTACGATATTATTAACATGGGAGAAGAGGGCAAATTGTGGCTTGAACATGCCTTTTAAGGGATATTTTCATTGTAAAGATGTCAGACTACTTTTAAAATATCGTTCCGGATATTGGCATAAACATCATTGACCATGAATTTTTTAATTTAAGAATTTCATAAATTATTCGAAATTTACGATTTTCTTAACATGTCAAAATAGGGTTAAATTTCGCACAAACACCCATTTTGAGGGGTATTTTAATCATAAAAATATGAGGCTACTTTTAAAATTACATTTATGTTACTGGCTTAAACATCACTGGCTACAAATATTCTAATTTGAAGATTTCATAAGTTATTCGAAAATTTAGTTTTTATTAATCTAGCAGAGTACATACCGATATTTCCTATAAATGTGTATTTTTGGAATCGTTGCATCGTAAATAGTATGGAATTGAATGAAATCTAAACTACGAAACTAATACCAGTAAAAGTTATTAGCAAATTAGAATGATATAAATGTATCGAACTGAACGTTGGGTAGCTGTGGCATTTCAGTCTGCGACCGTGTCGAGCAATCGGTCTTCCTATACCATACCTGGTAATATTTATAATTTATTCCGAAGTACTGCTAGTTCCGCCCATTTCTTACGCCAGTATGATTTTAGAGACATTTTCTCAATATGTAGTAACGATGGAATAAGAAGAAAATTTTTAAAAAACGTACTGGTGCAGAGTTCCCAACCTTTATAATTTATTCACGAACCTTTTCAGCCCTGCCTCTTTTTCATACCGGAAATTTAAAAAAAAATTATTTTTCTTAATTAATCGTTGTCACATATTAAAGAGAAATAATCTGCAAAAATTCTGGTGCGAAAAGAAGATGGGGCTAAAGATGCTCGTGAATAAATTATAAAAGTTAGGAACCTTGTACTATTGGGGAAAGAGGGCGGTGCTAACAGTACTCCGAAATAAATTAAAAATCATCATCGTCATCACGGGCACAGTTCCTACAGTTGACGAGGTAGCCGCTTACATTCACCAGAGGAAGACAAAACACAGAAGGAGGGCTTGCATCTTCAAGAGGATCGGAACTACCAGGTAAGCTTACTAAACAATTTATGAGAACCTATG
Source organism: Salticus scenicus (assembly GCA_963930645.1). Lineage (NCBI taxonomy): Eukaryota > Metazoa > Arthropoda > Arachnida > Araneae > Salticidae > Salticus > Salticus scenicus. Next base: position 111,766,188 of record OZ005654.1, on the reverse strand, counting down.
TATAGGATGGGGGGGAATTGTGCTGAGTCCATCTATGTCAATTAATTTTATATCTTTTTTATGAATGCTAAAAATATATGTTATAATATATATAACATATTCTTAGTCTTTTGGAATGAGATTTTTGTAATTTGTGATTTGTGTTTAAAGTTATGAGAGACTTATTTACATTCTTTTTGTTGTAGTCCGTTTGTGCTTGATATAATCCAGGGATGGAACACGGGCGCAGAATTCACACCGGAATGTGTTTAAGAATTTTCTCTACCTATAATATCGTCGATTTAAGAGGTAGAAAATTTTCTTACATTGATAGTGGTATGAATTCTGCGCCCGTGTTCCATCCCTGTATAATCAAATCTGTCTATTAGTATGCATGATGAACATATTTTTTAGAAATTTAATGAACATTTCTTGAATAATTTTTATTCTAAAAATATATAATATAGCTTTTTCAAAATATTTCGATTTAAAATAAAGCATAACTTTAAATGTAAGTCATTAAAGATGTAATTTTTATAGATTAAACTATCACAAAATGATGAAAACTATATAAAGATGTAAAAATATTACTACATTTATTCTAATTGAAATGAATATCAAATTCTAAATCGTATTCCCTTTTTTTTTTTTTTTTTTTTTTTTTAAATGTACAAAAATTATGTATACTTGTATTAATATATATTATGGAATTTGATGAAATTATAAAATTACTAAATTAACTATATTTCATTATGATTTTTTTTTTTGTGTGTGTGTTCAGTTTCTTTATTCAATTATTACTATTACTTCCCCAATTAAATATGAAATGTTCTGTGTTAGAAACATTATGGCTTCTTTTTAGTAAAATAATTATACATAAATTTTTATCATTATGCTAATTGCCAGATTTTCAGTTGATTTCAATTAAACTTTATTCATTTTCACATTCAATTTTTAAATAAAGCTTAATGGTTAAATTATAAAACTAAAGAAGCATTAATTGAAAAAAAAATGTTCAAGATGTGTATATGCCTTTAGGCTTTTAAATACAGTTACATTTATTTTGAATAATTTATCAGGTAATTAATCATTAAAGGGAAAATTGTAAATAGAAAAAAAAAACCATATTTTCTGGTTTATGAAACATGTAATTAAAGACCAAAACAACTTTATTTTTCTTGCATTGTTCACTTCACGTGAAATTTCGTAGGATGTACAAAATTAATCAACAAAATATTAATTGCTTATCATTAAACAAACTAAAGGCTCTGTTTTAAACACTTTTAAGATTTATTAAGCAATTATAATTCTTATAACTTGTATTCTTTAACACGCAAAATTACTATTATTTAAAAATTGTAAAACTTTTAATTTAATACGACAACAAGAAGCAATAAATATGTTTAGTAAAAAGAGGCCATTATACGAAAAATAATGTTGCTAATTATTTAACATTTTTAAAGAATCTCGATACATAATTATAAAATAATGCAAATGATTCTAACTCAAAGCCTTTTATTTAAAGTAATATGGAAAGATTATGTCTCGTGTATAAATTTTCAAAAATGTCTATTTTTTTTTTTTTTTCCGGATCTGTTTAACATTAAATGAAGGATTAAGAATACACAATTAGAATAATATGACAGAATTCTTTTAATTTATAATTCTAAATAAATATTAAGATAGGTCAAGATATATTTTATGTCACAAGTTGCTTTTAAGAATAAGCTTTCTTTAATATAAAAATTTCAATCATTCGCCAGATATTTCTATATACATATAATTACAATAAATGTATTATTACAGAGTAATTAAAAGTAATATGTTGCATGAGTTTTGCTTATTGACGTTAGAAACTTTACTTATAGAATTTATCATAATAAAAAATATGCAAAGTACATCGCAGCTGTAAAATATTTAGTAAAAACAACCATAATAATTTCTCTACATTTTTTTTTTTTTTTTTAGTTAGGATAGAATAATTAAAAATAATAGAACATCCGTTTTGCTTATAGACGTTTGGAGTTATCATTACTGATTTTAACCAGTGAAAAAAAATAATAAATAAAAATAAAAAAGTATAGCACAAATATAAAAACTTATAACAATGATTAAAGAATAATAATCCTGATAATCCATATATGTATTTTTATTATTATATAACAATTAAAAATAATAAAAAAATCGTTTTGTTTAATGAGGCTTGAAACATTAATTACGGAATTTTGATTTTTTTTTTTTTTTTTAAATATATATTCCAATTCTAAAATTTTTCTCAATGATTGAAAAAAAAAAAAAAAAAAAAGAAAGAAAGAAAGAAAAATATATAAAATAAAATAAAATAAATAAATAAATAACCCCAATAAGTTTTATTGTTATTAAAGAAAAAAAATGAAAGAAAGAAAAAAAAAAAAAAAAGAAATATATAATACATTACTTGACTTTCGAAGCTCTATTTACTGTACTTATAATATATATATATATATATATATATATATATATATACATAGATAGATAGATAGATAGATAGATAGATATAAAAAAAAAAAAAAAAAATCGAAAATATTAAATGTTCCGTGATGTCCGAACGAAACATAGTCTACATAACGTGAGTTTATGCGAAAAAAAAAAAAAAAATGCTTTAATATACCATTTTATTAAATCTTCCGTTTATACAACCAGAAAAGTTTTCAAATTGGAATATTTAAATTATATAGGATACAGGCCAGTAACATCAATGTCTTTTTTGATTGACCACATCAGTGTCGAGAGGGTCCACTCTCGAAGATGGTCGTCAAAAGATTCCGGGTTCGATTCAAGCCGAGCGCATCGGCCTAGACGTTCGGAGTTTTTCGTGATTTTCTCCAAAATTTGCGTCAATCTATGATCACTTAGAAAAATAGACACATTTATTAACGCAGCCAGGCTTAGTTCCCCAGTGTAGATAATCGACTTTAATCTCTAACCCAATACTTTTTAAAACTGGTCATACTTTTTACAATTATCCATCCGTCTGACAAAATTATAATAAAAGCATATGAAAAAGATAAATATTTCATGTAAAGATAGTTTACGTAATAATTTATAATTGTCTTAGACTGCAGAAACCTTTAAAAAGCTTATGTTTGTAAAATTATAAAAAAGAAAATAATACATATCTAATCATTTGTAAAAATCACCGTTCAATAAACATTTTTTTTTTTTTTAAATATATATTTTAAGTAGCACAAAAATAAAAATAAAATTATGTTGCGTTTAAATAAAAAAGAAATAAGTTCGTCTTTAAAAAAAAAAAAAAAAAAAAAAAAAAAAAGAAATGGGAATACAATTAATATTAAATTAATTAATTGTTATTATTTAATGGTATCTACCTTTTAAATATAAATTCAGTAATACAATTATGTAACGACATTTTTTTTTCTTTCAATTACGATGGTTTTAAGTATAAAAAAAATAATAATTACTATCTTATAATGCAATAAAAAAGCTCTTTTTACATGTTTTTAATTAAAAAGTTCTTTTAAAAGTCTTTATTAATTTAATAATTATTTCTAATTATTTGCTTACTGCAAGACATTTAAATCGCAGTTATCGATTTTTCATTATTTGTATTGAGAGATTAGACAAATCTTATTTCTACAGATTCTTTTCCCGATTCTTTTTAATGTCGTGGCATTAATTAACCAGAAAAATAAAAATCAAGCAAATGCCACATAATTAAAAATAATGGCATATTCTTAACAGTCCACTTGTTATTATTATTTTTTTTCCTTTTTAAAGCGAAAAATACTTTCGCAATTGGGAATTCAATCACAAATGAAATTATAATTTATTCTCCTTTAATCTCCATTATGGATTTTTCACAGCGAAAATAATAAATGAAGTTAGCAGATTTTATGTAATAAGAAATCATTAGGACTCTTGCAAATTGTTAAAAAATAAAGGATATTTCGCATTAACAGATTTACTTAACCGAGGGTATGCTTCAAAACTTTAATTTGATGATTTTTGGATTTTCAATAAATTAAAGTATAGAAATTTAGAATATTCCAATGTTAAAGGAAGATTTGACATACCATACGGTTATTGAATTCAACTGGGAAAATGTAAATTATTGTTACGTACCTAAGAGAAAAGAAAAAAAAAATTAATAACAGACATAATAAATATGTACAATTTTCAAAAATTACTTTAATAAAGTTAATATTTTTATAAGATTCTTAAAAATATATACATCAATATAATATAATTTTAGAAATTTTGTTGATAGGCATTTATAGATAAATAGGAGATGTTATATATTTATAAAGGTATTTGATTATAAAGAAAACAGCTATTTATAACAAAACTGAATATATAGAGTACATTAGTACATTAGTACATTAGAGTACTTATTCATTCATTCATTCTTTTCATTTATTTATTTTTTATTTTATGTGTGTGTGTATGAAAAATTATTTTCGAAATTTTCGAGATTTAACGACATGTCAGATGCTAAACTATATGTCAAGGTGCAACTACATTCATATTTAAATGAAATCGTGTGCAGCAGGTACAGAGATACAACTGTCACAAAATCTTTGTCACACATACATAAACACACAGACATTTGCTACAAATGGTCAAATCCTATTCTGAACTTCTCAAAACATGCAAATTCAATGAAAATCGGAATTTAAAAATTGTTATGAATCCTATACTTTTTCCTTGTGAATACGGAGAATAAAAACGTTTGAAAATTCAAATATGCTTGAAAAATTTCTGTTGATTTGTAAACATTACTGCATTGTTTTATGGATGGTGCCATCATCAATATACTATGAACGGATATTATGCTAGATTCATTCTATAAACATTCTTTTAACGATCACTGCATAATTTTATCTTTCTCTCGCTCTTTATGTAAGCATAAGTACAAACTAATATATAATTGAAATCGCTGATGCAATTTTAATGGAAATTTAAAAATGGACATTATGTATTATTAATAAATTCGAAATATTAAAGTACAATCTTTCGCTCAGGAAACTTTGAAAAATGAGAAAGCAAAAATTCTCTGCAATTTAATACAGATTATATATATATATATATATATATATATATATATATATATATATTACTGCTATTAATAAACATATATAAATCAATTTTCATATTTTCAATTTATGTCATTTATAGTACTTCAAAATAAATTTACTGATTTTATCTCATTAATCAATATTTAATTGAAATAAATATATAGAAAAGATATTAGAATGAAATCTGTATCCCTTTTATCTAAATTTCCTTTTAGAAATATTTTATTTACATTCATGGCTTTTGAACCTGTCATCTAGATGTCCTGAACTATATTCACATGGAATTCTAACATTAATTACACCAACTAAATAGAATCGGGTGAAAGAGGGTGAATGCCACAAAGAAAATGGATGAAACATTTCGGTGTTTCTTTTCAAACTAAGAAAAAGGTTAGAAGGGTGTCAAAAATTTATCTTGCTGCACCCTTGTCAATGGTTATTCCTAGAAGAAATTCATTTAATTACACTTCTACGAAGCTGTAAGTCCACCTTCTTTCGTCACTCCTTTTAAAAAATCATAAAAATAGCCCATACTTTAAGTTATATTTGTCACACCTGAATTTGAATAACGTAGTCACTCACGCTATATCCTAATTTATTCTTTTCATTATTTTTCACGCTTTAATTGTTAAGAAGATAATATTATTGAAATGTCTTGACAAAAAGAAAGCTTTTCACATAATGTAAAAATCAAGTTAAAAGCGATATGATGAATGAAATATTTAGATGAATAACTTAAGTAAAAATGTTAAAGGAAATTAATTAATGTTTGTGGCAGAAAAGCAAAGAACACATACAATTAGGGCAAAGTTGAGTTCAAAGTTTCAAGAACGTTTTTAATTTCCAGATTATATTATTAATGAAATAGCAAAATAAATTAATAATGCATTTTAAAGCTATTCATTTAGTTATTTTATGAATAAGAAATTAAACAGTGTTTTTTTTTTTTTTTTTCTTTTAGGACGGAGGACTATTAGTTTCAATCTGGATTTTTTTTAGACCAGTTTTATGTAACACCAAAATAAATTAGAAATATTAGCTTATCGTTACAAATTCGGTACCAAATGAAAGGAGCGATTTCTCTGAAACTAAGAGTGCAAACAGGTTTTCAACACGACAATTAGATTTTTAAGAAATTAACTAAAGTATGAAATTTAGGTGGAAACATTACATTTTAATTCATTTCAGTTATTTTAAAAAGCACGTGGCCCAGTTTATTCGTACTAAATTAAATTATGTCTTTGACAGGTTTTTTTAATGGTTTTTATTATTACTTTTTTTTTTTTTTTTTTTCATAATATATTATATTTAAAAATAATTTTCATTTAATGGATTTAACACATAAATTTGTATTTAAAAGTAAATAACTTTTAGCAATAGAGAAGATGCGATACTTTTAAATGGAATTTTTATGTAAAATTTATTCTCAGTGAGGCAATGCGTAGAGAAAAAAAAAAAAAAAAAAAAAAAAACGCAAAATATGAAAAAAAATTTCAATAATTGTTTATCTTTTTTATTTTTCTTTTATTCTCACGCTCTCTCCCTCTCTCTTTTTTTAAATAGCAAAATCATTTTTTAAGTTTATAGTTTTCTTTGCTACCAACGAATTGTACTTAAATTATGTTTTAAGCTTTAAATCCTGTCGCTAAGATCCTGAATTTTGTCCTTTTTTGTGTGAATCATTTCATCATCATATCATTTATCTCATTGTCTCTGACTTAATGCCACAATAAAAGCCATAAAAAGCATTTACTTCGGCAGAAGCGATCAAACATGGATCGTGTGTGTGCGCGCTACTTTGTAATATTCTATTTTTAAGAGTTTTTTATTCAAAACAGCAGGCTTCCCTGTTTCGATGGTCTCTATATTCAAATAAATTTTAAAGAAAATTGAATCATTATTATATTTCTTTTTAAATAACTTTATACATAAATCTAAAACCAGTTTCGTTGCAGAACATTTAGCAGTTTCTTAGAAAATACCGCTTTTTAAAAATAGGAAGATTTAGTAACCGTTTGCAGTAATTTTCAACGATTTTCAAAGAAAATCACAGCAAACTTTTGATTTATTCTTTTTTAATGAAGAAAAAGTAGTATTCAATTAAGGGACTGCTAAATACGTTGCCACTAAGATCGAACCACCTAAACCTGATTTACGACGCACTGTAAATAGAAGCGTCTTAAATTCAGACAGAAATGTGTCTGAAATGCCAATTCAGACACATAAACGCCTGAAACACTTACGCATGCAAAATTTCAGACGCATGTGCTGTCTTAAATTAAGACACGTAAGTGTCTTTTTTATAAATGAGCTGAGATAAGTGTCTTAATAAGATTGGTATGTCTGAAATTAAGACATATTACAGTTTAGACACATAAAATTTCAGACATTTTACAATTTAGACACTTAAAAATTGAGACATTACAAATTTGAGACACTTAGAAAATCAGACATTTGTATTATTTAGAAAATTTTCCATATGGAATCTACTTTAAGCAGCATGCATATCCTGTTTTAACATTTTTTTTAACAAATAAATTTCATATTATTTTATAAAATATAAGTAGTTAACTTGTTTAAAATACTTAGACGAGGAACTTATTCTGTTAAAAATTAAAAAACAAAGTTACTTTTTATTTAAAGTTCTCACGTGTAATAAAAAAAAAAAAAAAAATATTAAGATAAACGAAGCATGTAACTTGTAGCTAAGAAAGCGAAATCGTAATTAAACAATCTTAAACAATTTGTGCATAATTGATTTTTTTCCACGTTTTCAAAATTATTTTGTTACCCTACACTTCAAAATGTAAAAGAGCAATTTTTTTTGGTTTCATGTACATAATTTGTTTTCTTCCAAATACCCGTTAAAAAAAAAAAAAAAAAAAAAAAAAAAAAAAAAAATCGTTTAAAATCCATAGTCTACTATTTTTTCATATTTATTACGCATTTTACAAAAAAGCTCTAAACCTCTACACATGAAATTTAAGATAATAATATGTATTAAGCTTTACTTCTTATGGACAGTTTTATTGCAAAGACATACAACTTCGATTTGTTTTACGGATACTAGATTATATTTCATTACACAAGCAGCGTACAACGTGAGTACCGATGGCTTGATTGGGAAGACGTTCGACTCTGAATCCGGTGATTGTCTGTTCGATTCCCGGTGCGGGCAACGGGAAATATTTCTGTAAAAATTATTATTATTATTATTACTATTATTATTATTTTAATGCTCTAGGAGATTTTAAAATCTATTTTTCACAGGTAAACAGTATAAAACGCATCTTTTTATTTATTTAGTTATGAAAAATATTCAATGTAGACAGGATCAAAGATGGCGGAATTTCAGACACTTCGAGTGTGAAACGATGTGCCTTTAAGGTACTTCAAGCGTCTGAAATAAATAAGACACTTTTCAGCATCTTAAAATTGAACACCCATTTTAGACACAATTGTGTCTGAATTTCAGACACTTGTATTTACAGTGCGATTACATATAATATTAATCTTTAAGGTTTATTTAGCCTATGCCGCTGTTGCTGGTTGTGTTTTGTTGCCCAATCGCTTCAGGCTGTTGGCAGATATTTTTTTTAGCAGTACGTGATATCCATTATATTGTATTCCATTTGGCTTTTAAGTTGATGTCTTTTTAACTAATTGGAATAACTTAATTTAAATAGTTAACAAGGAATCTTTGTGTGATTTTATAATTTTGGTGTTTTTTTCTGTTCAGTGGAGATAGTCGGACATACATATAATTCGACTTTAATTGCATATTCTATGAACTAATATGATTATTTTATTATTAATCTATTTCCTAAGAAAACATATTCGAACTCATTAGTCAAAATAACTAAGGAAAAAAATCACAATTCATTCCATTTTTAGTTTGAAATGCTTCGATTTTTTACGCTAAAATATTTTTAATTATGTTTTAAATAACGAAAAGATGTAAATATTTCTAAACTAGATTTAAAAAAAAGTATTATCCACCTTATAAACTATATCATTAAATAAAATATGGTTACATTATTTTGTTCAGTGCATAAAGTAAATTAAAGCTACACATTTTCTAGATTTTTTTACTGAAAGGTTTATGCATGCTGTATTATACAATTTAATGTTAAGTTAAACGGGATTTAATAACTTTGATTAAATTACTCAAGTATTGAGTAAATTCAAAAAAGAAATTCTCATTTAATCACTTAGAAGACTAAAATCGCTCATGCCGACAATAAATTTGAAACAAGAAAGGAAGGGCATAAAATTTTGCTCAAATTGGAAAATTCATCAAAGTAATTATGCAAAAGATGTAACTTTTCTTAGTCTTTAAAAGTATTAAATTAATGAAAGAATTAAATGTTTTAATTTCAGAATACCGTTTCTTGTACTTGAAAAGTAAAATTTAGTTACCAATTAATCTAATCATTTCATTAATTCAATTAGAATTTAGCTCATTTTGTTACATTCAATTAAAGTGAGACGAAATTAAATAGTATTTAATTAAAAATAGACTAAGATAAAGATTTTAAGATGTAATTAAGAATTAATTAGGTATAAGACATAAAGTGATTAACTAAATTAAATTTTTTATTTTTATCTTTTTCTATATTCAATACAGGAAATTATTGACCTTTTCGTCTTTTAGGTTGCAATGGAACTACACATTTTGATAATACATCCTGAACACTATTTGATTATTTTTAGAAAACGTCTGTCTATGTGCGTCGAAAATAGTTCAAGTACAAAATTTCACAACATTTATATTTAGTTTTACTTTGACACAAATTGCATCTATCAGGTTCTGATGATCATCATTCTACAACTTGCGCTGACATGAATTTTAATATGGATCATAGGAGAAAATTTTGCATGACTATATGTATACAATAAGAACAATATTTAACTAATTATTGTTAACTAATTAGTTAATGTATATATACATATTAATATATATATACATATGTGTGAGGGTATAATTGTAAAAGTAAACTAGAATACAACTTTTGTATGTGTAAATGCTTATGTAATATCGTATAAGTAAAAGTAATTTATTTAGCATTTTTAAATTGTTATATCAAATGAAAAGCGATATAGATCAGTAGGATTGGTACTCACTAATTCTCTGTTTTTTTTTTTTTTTTTTTTTTTTAAATCTTAGTCTCTTGTCGCTATAATTAATGCAATAAAACAACATCGTAAGAGTCTGTTAAAAAAAAAAAATATTAATAATTATAATAATAATGCTTTATTTTTTCTTGAGAATTTTTCATTAAAGAATATCACTCTTTTTTTTTTTTTTTTTTTTCTTTCCACAATCATTTTTTTTTAATAAAAAATAATCGCCATTATTAACATACTTGTTACTATTTATATTTTCTTTCTTCTAAAAATATCATTTATTTAACTTTATGTAACTAATTCTGCATATAAGCGTGATTTAAAAGGACATACTTACAACCTCCCATATTAACCATTTAATTATTTTAATACATTTTTTCCCTCATTAATTACCGACAAAAAATTTAAAAGAGCTATAAAAATTATAAAATCTGAAACATATATCTGAGAACTGTAGAAAATAATTCATATTAAAATCACTGAAATTCAAGTGAATGGGTGAACAAAAACTGTCCTTCGTTTACTTCTTTCTTTTAAAGAAAAAACAGCATTTGTATCTAGAAATCTGTTTTTTATTAGACATAGAAAACTAGTAAAAATCTTAATATTTTTATGATTTTTTAATAACAAAAATTCTATTATAATACATTTAAGATTTCGTTATTCTAAAAAATAGCCATTTTTCACGAAACTATTTCTGCATTAGATGAGATTAAGTGGTATATATATTTAATAGACATCTCTTGTTATCGCTGAATAAATATTCTTTTTCCGCATAATATGATTTTGAAGAGATATTCTTCGTGCTTTTATTATTCACTAACCACTGAAGTGGGATACATTTCATTAAAAACTGTAAAAAATTGATTATATATATTTTCTGACTGAAAAATGTAATAAAGTTTTTAAAAGTAATGTTTTATCTATTCATACTAATTCAGAAAAATAAATAAATAAATAAATAAAAATTTGGAAGGAAACACTAAAAAATTGTAAAAACGCGTAAAAACACCATTTTTTTTTAAATATTAAATTCACAGCAGTATTTTTATTATTATTTTTATTTTTTTTAATACGCTTTTTATATAATTTAGTAAGTTTTCTGCCTTACTACTCTCATGTTACATTCGTCTACTATTTTTCGTCTTGTGAAAAGCCGTTCGTATTTTTTTAGATCGAAAGCATTTATTGCGGATATTTCAGTTTATAGTGTTTACAACAAAGTAATTTTTTAGATTCTTTATATGTATATATATACACACACACACACACATATATATATATATATATATCTTTATATATATATTTCTTTTGTGCGTGTGTATGTAACTGAACTCCTCCTAAACGGCTGGATCGAGTTTAATGAAATTTTTTGTGTGTCTTCAGGTGGATTCGAGAATGGTTTAGATTTATAATTCAGTTCAATCGGATAATTGGATCAAAAGATATTAAATAAAAACTCTATTTTAACTTTAAAGTGATTAAAAAGAAAAATATATTTGATGCCAAAATAAACAAAATTCACGTTTATTTATTTTTTTGCGGAAATAAAATATTTTTAATTTCGCGTGATAAATAATAAAAATAGAAAAAAAAATTAATATACTATGAAAATATTCACGTGTAAGTAAATAGTTTCATAGAGATACTTGGTATCCGTGTTTGTAATGATCAATAGATGGCGCTTTCTCAACTGCAGTTGTTAGTAAATATAATAGCCACGTGTATTAATTATTGTTCTTTCTTGTTATATGTTTCTATCATTGTTCTATCATTGTTTCAGCGTGAAAGCTATCAGTGGTATGATAATTTCACCTTAGCCCACCAGAGGGCGAGCATTTCATTACAATCGCGGATTAGCTTAAAATTTTTATTCAATTTAGTAGTACTTTTCTTCTCTACAGTAAAACAAAATTTTTCGTTTTAATTGATACTTTATATGTAACTTATAAAGGTTCTTTTATGTTTTCACCTTAATTGTAAATAGTAATAATTTCAAATTTATTAGAATTTTTTATTTTTATTTTGTATAAATCATAAAAAAGTTTTTTTTTTTTTTTTTTTTTTTTTTTTGTATGGAACAGCTTTAGTTTGGAAAAAATTTGAAATTTGGCACCGAAGCAGTACGGACGTTTCTCACCAAGATCGTCAGTTACGCAATTGAGATAGCCATGTTAATTCATCGCAAAAATGGCCAAAAATATTTAAAGTCGACAAGTGTGTGTGTGGGGGGGGAGGTCTATACGAAAGCTGTGCCTTTGTATTTATCTTTATATGTATATATTTCTTTTGTGCGTGTGTCTGTCATTGAACTCCTCCTAAACGGCTGGACCGAGTTTAATGAAATTTTTTGTGTGTCTTCAGGTGGATTCGAGAATGGTTTAGATTTACAATTCAGTCCTATTTAAATTGTTTATTTAATTAATTTATCACCTATAAATTGTTGTTGATTTTGGAATGTTTCACATTGAATCCGGCAGACTGCGCTACAATCGTAGTATCGAATATTCAATAATACGTAAGCGAAGTGATGACGTCACTGACCGTCCGTGGTTGCAAGAAAAATATTTCCTATGTTAATCGCCCATTGGATTTTTTGTAAAAAATTACTAAAAATCGAGGAAAATTATTTCCCGATTTTAATCCCCATATTTGGTTATTGATATGTATTATTTATCATGTGCATGCGTTAGATTGAGTTGTTTTTGCTGTAAAATTGATAAAATTTGAATTTTTAATCTCAAAACTCTGTCATCCTTGGCGGGAAAAAAAATCGCCATATCATCTGGCGAACAAATTTAATTTCTTTCAAAAATAATGGTTATTTCAACAACTTATATTAAGAGAGTAATGAATAATATGAAACAATTTTGTACAATACATATTACGAAAATATACATCTGGCATGTATATTTTCGTATTACGTTTTTGATCCCCAAATACAGAAAACGCCAAGGAAGACAGAGTTTTGAAATTTAAAATTAAAATTTTGTCAATTTGAGAGCAAAATAACTCAATCTAACACATGCATACGATAACTAATTCATATCTATACCCAAATATGGGGATTAAAATCGAAAAATAATTTTCCTCGATTTTTAATAATTTTTTATAAAAAATCCAATGGGAGATTAACATAGGAAATCTTTTTCTTGCATCCACTGGCGGTCAGTGACGTCACACTTCGCTTGCGTATATTCTATTGTAATTCCAGTTTGTCCCGACAGTTGGTGCTGCGATCAAATTCAGGAAAATATTTTGTAACTTCGTGTTATTATTGTTATACAAAAAATTGTGTCCTAATTGAAATATTACATCAAGATGTAATTAGTGTTTGAAGAGTTTTGAAGTGTGCATAAAAAACTATACATTTTGCAAATTTAGTGCGGAATTGGAGTGAGTATTTTATATGATTTTCTATGAAATTTATACGCGCGTTGATTAACGACCACCCTAACCTACAAGTTTATTTGTGTAGCTAATTTATTATATTTTATTTATTTATTTTTTGTAAGGAACACTTTTAGTATCGGATCCCTTTGGCAAAGTTTGAAATTTGGCACCGAAGTAGCTCGGACGCTTCTCGCCAAGATCTTTAGTTCCACAATTGAGATAGCCATTTCAATTCATCGCAAAAATGGCTTAAAATATTTAAAGTCACCAAAGGGCATTCACTTTTGTGCGTGTGTATGTCACTGATATTTTATTTATTTATTTTTTGTATGGAAAATTTGGCACCCAGGTAGCTCGGACGCTTCTCGCCAAGATCTTTAGTTCCACAATTGAGATAGTCAATTCAATTCATCGCGAAAATGGCTTAAAATATTTAAAGTCACCAATGGGGTCCTGTACTTTTGTGCGTGTGTATGTCACTGATATTTTATTTATTTATTTTTTGTATGGAACACCTTTAGTATCGGATCCCTTTGGCAAAGTTTGATATTTGGCACCGAAGTAGCTCGGACGCTTCTCGCCAAGATCTTTAGTTCCACAATTGGAGATAGCCATTTCAATTCATCGCAAAAATGGCTTAAAATATTTAAAGTCACCAAAGGGGTCCCAATTTGTGGCTTAGATTTAGAAAATCCGTGCTTTTCTCACGGCCAATTATATGTTGCGTGTTCCAGGGTTGGAAAACCTTCGAATTTGTTTGTGTATACTCCTCAAGGATTGACCAAAAATATTGTACATCCAATGGCATTACGATAAATTAAGTTTTTGTAGATTAAAAAAATATACCTGATTTAAAATAAATTGACTTTCAACTTTTTCACCTTTAATTAAAACGAAACACCTTTAATTAGAACTTTATTTAATACGAACTCTACATTTCACTTCGCTCATACTATACACATACTCACATGCATCGATTGATTGAATTGTGATACATGTACATGTAATGGTGTTAGATATTGCAATAACTTTTTGATAAAAATTTTCATCAAATAGGTCCAGATTGTTACAGCTTATTCAAAAAAGACGGAAATGAAATTCGTTGCTATCAGAGATTCTCTCATAAATTGAAATATTTGCCGTATGAAATAAAATTTTGTGCTGTTCGACATTCAGTGGAGGTTTTAAATAACAAGTAGCAAGTAAAAAGTAGCAAGTAGCAAGTAGCAAGAAGCAAGTATCGAAAATTTCGGTAATTATGTCTTTTACGTTATAATCGGAATTCACAGTCACCATTCACAGCGCTCCATACCTGTTTCACTTATATACCACATACTTACACACTTACAATAAGTTAGTTATTTTTTCTAGCAAAATATTCTCTAGAAATAATTTATATGACAAAACAACGTTTGTCGGGTCAGCTAGTATATATATATATAAAGATTTATATGATTACATATATCTCTATTTTAGAATGTTATGTAATCACAAATTATTGAATGCAAGAAAACAGATGAATAACTACCTCATATCCGAAAAAGACAACAAAAATTGGTATAACTAGTAATAGATTATGAAAGATATGAAAAAATCTGCAATACTCACTCGATTATTATCTCCAAAATCCCTTGTATAAACAAAGGAACCAATTTAAATAACAGAGTGATAAATCGTAAACTAACAATAACAACAACTACAGCAACAAATACAAAAAAAAAAAAAAAAAAAAAAAAAAAAACATAGATCCATATCAATCTTTAACAAATTAAAAAATAGTGTGATAAATTCCAAATTCACAAGTTAAAAATTTGAATCTGCTGAAATGGTTCAAATATTTTTTTTAAATCGTTCAAAAGCTGAAGAATGTATTCATCAGAGTAACCCAACTTTTCAGTGAGAATAAAAATGCAAGCTTTAAAACTATAAAAGTTATTTTAAGCAAATACTATAGGTTGCGACAATCTTGTATATGTATATTGTAACAAAGTTGTAGAATGCAAGAAATCAGATGATATATATATATATATATATATATATATACATAACAAAAAGAAAAATAAATGATGAAATAAAATAAAAATAACCTGTAACATAGCTGCCAAGTTTTTAAATTTATTCCGGAATGCTGTTAGCCCCGCCGTTTTTTCACACCGTAATATTTGTAGAGTAAATTTTTTCATATTTAATCGTTGTTATATATTGAAGAAAATTTTTCTACAAATAATATGGTGTGAAAAAAGGGCGAGACTAACAACATTCCGGAATAATTAAAAAAAACTTGGCAGCTATGACCTGTAATAATAATTGTAACAGATATGTGAAAAAAGCAATTACAATACTCGCTGGAATATTATCCCCCAAAACCCGTATATATATGTGTGTGTGTATGTGTTTAAGCTATCCACTTTTATATTTTTCTTTCTAAATACATGTCATAATTCCATAAAAGACTAACAAAAATTAACTTTATTCATAACATTTTTTTCTTCCTTTTTATAAAACATGCGGCTATTAACATCTTCATTATTGATTTTTTTTTTTTCTTCAGCTAAAAATAAAGTCATTTACCGGTTTTTCATGAAATTCTTTCCGCATCTAATGGGATTAAGTGGGATTTAGTAGTCATCTTCAATCATCCCATTAACCCCTTCCTCTCTCTCTCTCAATAGATGCTTCTGAAGAGACATTCTTTGCCCATTAAGTATGCTGAGATCATTCAAGAGTGTTGAAGAACTCCAAGTGAGATGTTACGTCATCCCTAGTGTTATAAAACTTACTCAATGAACAAGGCCATCAACCAAATAATACAAATCCACAAGTGTTGGGCACACGCAAGGAAAACACAAAAATGGATGAAGAAACATCAAATTCCTCTCAAGTGGTTGCTCTGAACTAACCGGATCACTTTCAGACACTGCGCCCATGTCAGAAGCAAGAGCTCTGAAGAGATGTTTTATCGGGTGAATGAAAAAGACTCATTTTGTGGTCAACACATCATTTGAGAAGGGTCATGAATTGTTAAATAGGTCGGGCGAATTTGGGAGTAAAAAAGAAACTTCATTTACGGAACATTAAACACTAAGTTAATTCGGAGAACTCTTTTTTTTTTTTAATAAACTTTTTGTATTTACTGTAAAAAAAAATGCGTTAAAATTTGGAATAGTAATATGATAAGTTAGTTCGCATTATATTTAAAATCTAGATACTTAACGTATTTTATAATTGTGTGTTAATTTTGTATGAATAATAAATGATTAGAAAGTTATTTGAGAAGGGTCATGATTTGCTAAATAGTTCGGATGTATTTGGAAAAAAAGAAACGCATATTTATACAGTGTTAAATAGGAAGAGAGTCGAGTTAAGAGAACATTTTTATGGTTCTATCAAAAATATATATTAAAATTGGTATATTAATAAAATAAAATTTAATATTATTATTTTATATTAAAAAGAACAACAAAAAAAAAAAAAGATACATTACATGAAAAATAAAATCAATTTTTTTTTTTTTTTTTTTTTTTTTTTAAGAAATATTTAAATTATTATTTACTTAAAAACATTAATGTAATAATAATAGATGGTGTAATAATATAACGTTATACTAAGATATTATATCATTCAAAACTAACATATTTAAAATATTTAATATAGTTGTATAAATATTACATAAAATTATCTAAAGTGTTAGTACATAATTTTAGAAATGTGGAAAATTTTTACATAATTTTAGGATGGTTATGAGTTGGCTCACAATTTCAGAAGCGTCATGATTTCTTAAATACGTCAAATATATTTGAAAATAATAATAACAATGTTAATAATAATAATAATAACGATAAAAATTGAAATATAAAACCATAAACATTTCTCATACATATTTTTTAAATATAATTTATTGCAAACATATATTATATTAATACTATATTATAAAATTATATATTATACTCTGAAATTTATACTGTAGTATAATAAATGATCAATAATCGAATTTTAATATTAAAATATTTGCTGTTTATTATGCTGTATTTTATTTTTGATTTATTTAAGGTTTATATTGGTTTCGAATGTTAAAAAAGCAAATTTTCTCTAAATTTCATTTTTTTTTTCTTTTAATATAATAACAAAAAATTTTATGCAAAATTATAAGCTTACAAAATAGCAACATATAAACAATATTTTATAAAATGTTCACAATGTTTGAAAAATTCAGCCAGTTGGATTTCGTTTCCGGTGACACTTTAAGGCAGTTCTTAGTATTAAAAATAATAATAATAAATAAAACTTGGTATATGAGTACTAGTTTGTGCTTCAACTAAAGATTTTTTTTAAACTCAAATTTGATTTTTAGCAGAGTTACATTCAAAAACTGTGCAATTTTTCGTACACGTTACCTCTCGTATAGCCTTCTAAAATAAGTGCTAATAGAAAAAAAAAAATAATCTGGTGTGTCACTCACACGACTTTCTCTTACCCTGAAATTTAATACTAAAAATACAGGTTGGAGATTAAGAGGTAATATAACGAGTACTGTTATGTAAACCAATGTCAAATAATTTAAATTAGGCTTCGGAAGAGTTTTATGTGAGAATTAATTCTGTGTGAGGGGGGCTACCGCCAACCTCAATCCCCTGTTTCATTAATGCATCTACATTTATATAGAATTTAATTCGGTTATTAAAAAATAATTTATTAAAATTATTATTAAAAAAAATTATCTTTTATGATAATGATAATGCAGACGATTTCCATATTAGAGAAGTAGTATAACACTAAATATCCAAAAAAAAAAAAAAAAAAAAAATCAAATCTTTTTTTGTTAAAAGTAAAAAAAAAAAAAAAAAAAAAAATCGATAAATTGTTTTAAATTATCGCAGATCGATGGTTCAACCATTCGTTTTAAAGCAATTGGCGAGCTCTTTTGAAAGATACCCATCATGAAAATTTACTCCCCTCGAGGGGGGACTTCTACCCCAGGGAGGGAGGGGGAAGCGAGGCTCCTACATACACAATTTTTTTCCAGTTGACTATCTCTATTACAAAATATATATATATACGTTTCATTTGGTTTAGTGCAGTCTATAGACGTTAAACTCTACTTACCTGCAATTTCCCTCATAGATGTAATGTATTAGAATTCTCTTAATTGCCCCTGTACACGAACCATCTGCTTGATCTTAACGAAAAGCTTACTGTAGCATCCCATTACTGTAGCTTACTGTACGCTATATGATACACATTTAGAATACCAAGTTCGGAATGTCTGTTACTATTTGTTCTTGAGACATGCTGATAACAGACAGATACACACACAGACACACAGACATACACACAGACCAACCGGTAAAAACATGATTTTCGTATTCAGGAGACCTCAAAACTTATAAATATAACAAAATATCTCTTTTGAAAATTTGACCCAAAAACAATACTTTCTCTACCTTATGGGTAAGAGAAAGTGAAAAAAAAAAAAAAAAAAAAAAAAAAAAAAAAACAGATAAAAAAGAAAAACCTCCGCACAAGCTGTATTCAATTCAATATTCAAGACGTGTGAGAAATTTTCAATAAGATTGCTGCATTAGTTCATGAGATATCGTGAGACCCTACATGAAAAGAGACTGGACATTGACCCGCCGGTCGATCCGCCATGTATGTTCAAGCTATTATGTGTACCACTACTTTATGAAAATGTTTTGAATGGATCTTTGCATGGTTGTCTTAAGATAAACATCATTTTTAGGTAATTTTAATTAAAATACAAGTGTCAGACTCTGATAAAAGCATACTATGTTCAATGTGATCGAGTGGCCATTGAACGAGCGTCCACTATTTCTGTTCAATGTACAGTCTCATCCACCGAGTTGAAATATAGTTTATTTTTTATTTTTTTTATATAAAAGCGATTAAAATTTCAAGCGGGAAGAATACGAACCTAATGTGAGAAAACTCTAAAGGTTATCACTCCTCGACACTCAGTTGACTTGAAACATTGGGAAAATATTCTAGAAAAATTGTATCATTAAACAATAGGGTGGTTCGAAAAAATCGATTTTTTTATTTCGGAATCGCGTTAGCTCTCAAAAGTTGTAGTTTGGTATCCTCAGTTGGGGAAAAATAACAAAAAAATTCTAAGTTGACATCTTCAGTTCGCGCATGAGGCTGAAAGTTTGAAAAAATATGTTAAAATTTGAAATTTTCAGAAAATAATAAAATTAGTTTTTTTGTAATTTTTTATAATGCAACAGCCATAAATTGTCAGTATATAGCGTAATTTGAACCGAAAAAAATATTTTATAGCTTTTACATTATATCTATAGTTCGCGCATAAGCCTTAAATTGGGCTAAAATCTTCTAAAATTTGAAATTTACGTGTTTAATATACAATAATACATACATGGCATATTTACGTTTCAAAAATATTTTAAAAATTCTAAATGTATTGAATATAACCTTTTATTACAGTATTATACGTACAAGTATAGTTACACACACACATTTATATGTATATAATAACATTGCATGTCCTAGCTAATTACAGAATGATATATAGATTTTACCTATTTTTTGTATCTTTAAGATTCCTCAGATGTGTTGAGCATTGTTTTAAATTGAGATTTATAGTCAAATAATGGCATAGTTGACCTTCAGAGCAAAATTGTCCTTATGAAACAATCCCTGTTCTCTTCTCCACTTTAGTACAAGATTCTGTTAAGAGCTTTACAATTCTTTCGACTCTTTTCGTGTGGCAAAGAAATTTAATTAGCTCGAACTCTGGGAGAACATTAGTATTAATAAGTTCTTCTAGGCTTTGCATTGACACATTGCTAATTATTGGAGGAGGTGTAAGTTTGCACTTGGAACAATCAATAAGTTCAATGTAATTTGAAGCTGCAAAATTGATGGTCGGTGGTTGAAAAGTTCGCACCGATTTCACTTTTGTCTCTTTTTTTCTTGCTTTTAGCAATCTTCGAAAAGCTAGCTGCCTTATGTGCACTCTCTCATCTAGTACCATTGAAATTAAAAGATTTTCGGGATGACAAAAATACGCATTCCTCGGAATGACAGGATCAATTATTTTACGTACCCTCTCGGGCAGCTGTCAAGTCTTCTGTACTAATTTATACACGTGAACTGCTCCAAACTTTACGGTGGGGTGCATTTTAATTCCAAACCATACTTGAGCGTATATCTTCGTAATATAGCTGACCAGAAGTTTAATTTCGTCAGAAAGTTTTACTTCAGAAGTATATAGTCTTAAGATCCTATTTGCCCAAATTAACCACCTAGAGTTATTAAGAGGACCAGGATCTTTCACAGCGAGATCTGGCGCACACTCTCCTGTCTTGACTGCTCGATAAATATAAAGTAAATACTGTTGGTCCTTGTTTAAGTCAGTTTTTGGTCACATTTATCTCCTCAGTACTAGTCATTTCAAAATTAGCAACAGAGCGTTTTTCACAGTCAGTCAACTTATTGCCAATTTGTCCTGAGAAACTATGCGCATAAGGTAAAACTGAATAGACGAAATGGTCAAGAATTTCTTATTTACACATTTCTAGATGGTGAAACAATATTCTGAATATTCCGAATTTTTTGCATTGCTAGAAATTCGCACTTGATTTCCTAGAATTAGGTCATACACCAAGATTATAGTTGCTGAAACCCGCCTCTTGTAGTCTCATTTATTTGCAGTGATTTTTAAATAAATTTGCCCTCGAGAATATAGGCAAATGCTCTAGAATTCTAATACGGGCTTCTAGAACTCGCTTTTCAAGGGGACTAGAATTTATAAGGATGACATGGAACTATTTTTTATAGAGCTACAATTTTGATTCTAGATGTCAGTTGCAGAATTTTTCCTCAGTGTGCCTAGACAAGTCGGCAATGGAATAAGAATGCGACGGCGCGGCGCCAACTTTGTGCTTGCCGGACAGTTACTGTTCGTGTTCAGTTTTTGACATTTTTTTTCAAAGTTTAAGCCTCATGCGTGAACAGAATATGTCATCTAAAAGTTATAAAAAAAATTTTAGGTTGAAACTACGCTATATACTGACAATTTATGGCTGTTGCATTATAAAAAATTACAAAAAACTAAATTTTATTATTTTTTGAAAATTTCAAATTTTAACACATTTTTTCAAACTTTCAGCCTCATGCGCGAACTGAAGATGTCAACTTAGAATTTTTTTGTTATTTTTCCCCAAGTGAGGATACCAAACTACTACTTTTGAGAGGTAACGCGATTCCGAAGTAAAAAAATCGATTTTTTCGAACCACCCTATTAAACAATAATAATAACTACCTTTACTTTTCATTTTCTCAGATTCATTTTTTTCTCAATAAATGCAATTAGATTCAAATGAAACTGAACGAACTCTTTTTCAGGCAAAAAAGTGGAGATGCGTGCAATGTGAAAGCAGCATCTCACACTTATACACAGTAATAATTCTTATTACAAAATAACACTGATAATATGGTTCAGTTATGCATACGAAATTATTTCCCAGCAATCTAAAATCATACTGAGTAAATACGACTTAAATTAATATATATATATATATATATATATATGATAGATATCTTAATAAAATTTAACCTTAATATAATAAATAACCTTACATATAAATAATAATAATAATACCTTACATATATCATCACTATAAATAACCTTAATTTAGCATTATATTGATAAAACTAGCACAGAAATGTTGCGATACATGTTAAGATCCAATAAGAGACAAAAACAATTTAAATTACTTACGCCCACTTGAGTAAAAAAGGACCATTAAACATGAAGACGGAGAAAATAAATAAATGACTATATATCATTGTAATTTCCTACTGCAAAATCTCATTTCAAAATACTTAAAAAATATTTGCAATTATATATTTTCTTAGATTATCATATTACCCTTTAAAATATTTCTCTTAGGTCAAAAGATTTTTATTTTATTTATTGTAACTTAACACATTATTTAATTATGTATTTTTTTAATAGGTCAAAAATTTCACAGATAATATCTGTGATGATATAAATTATAAATTATTGGGACTTCACTGCATTGAATATTAATTGCTTCTAAAAGTAACTACTCGGATAAATAATAACGGAACAGTATTTAAAGTAACGTTCATATAACGCAATATATATCTATCTATCTATCTATCTATCTATATATATATATATATATATATATATATATATATATATATAGAGAGAGAGAGAGAGAGAGAGAGATAGATATAGATATAGATATATAGATATATAATAAATAAATAAATACATTTATAATTAAAGTAAAAATTATCAAACGGCTGTTTCAAAACCTCTAAAAGTCTTTTATCAGTGCAAAGTGAAAGTTGAAAAGTAAGAGTTAAAGCATGTGAGAATTTGAAAAACAGAAATAAAAATAAAAAATAAAAGTTCAAACGCGGTTTCTAAGCAAAAGTTGTCCAGTTTTTATTTTATTCATAAACTTTAACGTTGTTTTTATATACTTATTTTAACGTTGTTTTTATGTACTTTTTATTGTTACCTACACAAAATATCTCCACGTTTACATTTCCATTTTTAAAAATAGTACACGATTTAACACTTAATTGTTTCAACTCCACATTATTTCTAGATTTTCTTTCTGTCTTTCTTTCTTTATCTTGTTAAAGGACAGTTTAGCAGAGTGATATTACACTGTTTATCGTTTTGAATGCTTTCCAGCAACTATAATATTCAGTCATAATCACAACTTCCTGAGATGAAGGACACTTTTTTTTCCAAGTTTTTCCTTAAACTATTTATTTGTTCGTATTTATATTTTTCTCTTGAAAACAGTGAGTTGTGCCAACATTTTTTTTTTATTATTATTTACAGTGAAAATTGTTTGAATCTTTTTTAATTTGAGATCTTAATGATAAAGAAAGAATGATAGTATTTTAAAGTTTTCTTTTACATCGAGTATCTGTCAAAAGTATACATATATATGTGTGTATATACACAGGGTGATTATAATAAAGTTACAATTTAACAATGCTATAATTTTAAAACTACCTATTAGAGCGATTTGATATTTTACCAGAGCAATCGTGAGACAATGAAATTTTATTTGACAAAAGAAAAAAAAAGTTCCAAAATGTGCCGTTAATTATCCGTAAAGTATTTGTTTAATGAAGCTCGTCTTTTTCTCTTTTCACTATGGCTGTTTCCGCTGCAAACACGTATTCTTGTTTTTTTGCTAAAAAAAAAAAAAAAAAATGTAGTAAACCCTTGAAGTCTATTATTTCCAGCTATTCCATTGTGTTGCTAACAACATTCCTGTGTTTAATGAGTCAATTTAGGCGTTTTTCCTACCATTACGTACCCTGACAGTGCCATCTGTAGGAAATTGGTAGAACTACTTATTTCCTCCCCCAAACAAAATTTCATAGTTTTGAAATCGTAACTTTAATTATAACCACCCTGTATATATATAATAAAAATAAAGTTAAATTAAATTAAATAAACAAGAAATTAAAAATCATGCAACTTACATGGATTATACAGCCTTTTCCAATGACTCATACCGTGAATTCATTTAACCTTTCCCCCACCACTGACCGAGAGATTATGCTCTCAAAGCGCTAGATAGGAGGCGCGTATTTTGGTATTAGCCTGTCGGTCATTTCATTCGAACTAGTCAGCCAAATTGTTGAACTTCCTATGCCTTTCTCCGAAAGTAGTATAAATACGGATTAGGATTGCTAGGACTCCATGGGGGTAGATCACCTAAACCTACGGTTCTTAGTGTTAGAAAATCAGCCTTAATCTAGTACCCCTACCAACACTACCATTTGACATTCTTCGAACTTCACGAACTTTCTTGTTCTTCTGAATACTTTAAATGATATATGCCCAAGTAAATAATTAATAATTATTTATTTTAAATTAATTTATATTTTATATGATATAAAATATAATACAACTTTCAGTTAATATATAATGACAGGCAAGACAATTGTGACTATTACAATATAGTGATGCTATTACATCAATAATCCAGCATCTGCGGGGAACAGAAGTTTCCGTATTACCAAATTAACCAGATTATAAGTATTACGAAAATTTATTAAAATCGTCAATCAATCACAACATCCAAAGAAAAAAAAAAAGATTAAAAAATGTACAATGTATACCCTAGTAAAAACGTGAATAATTAAAATAACCTCTGAAATAAACACACAAACATCTTCACTCCTATAAAAGTACGTGGCTTTTTTTCTCTGGCTGATCACAAGAATTTTGAACTTGTGTATTCCTGCTGTATTTGAGCACGCTAATAAAGTAATTCAATCCTTATATTCTTTTATTATTTAGTGGAATTATTCGTTTTCACATGATAATGTCTTTTTCTCACGAATATTAGAAAATTTAAATCAATCAGTAAATCAATAAAATTAAATGAAAATCCGTAAACTTTAATAACGATCCATAACAGGTGTGAAGTATGTCATTCCAAAGTCATCTGCGAATAGCTCAGTACTATGATTTACGGGGGGAGGAAAAAAAGGGGAGTAGGGAATGTGATGTCAATTATCACATATTCTGAAAAATATATTATTGTAAAAAAATAATAATAATAATAATGTAGCGAACATTTTTTTATGGCATCTAAATTGTAACTTAAATTCACCTACAGTGTGTTCTCTTTAAATTCAAGGGGGAGAAAATATGTGATGTCAATTAGCACATGTTCTAAAAATATATATTATCGTATTAATATATATATATATCTATATATATCTATATCTATCTATCTATCTATATATATATATATATATATATATATATATATAATTAGCGAACGCATTTTTATGACTCCTAAATTATAAATTAAATTCACACACACAGTGTGTTCTTTTAATTTTTATATACACTCTCTTCCCACAAATAATCTTTTGCTACGTGCAACTCTATTTAAACTTTTTATCATGTATTATTCTTTCTTTACGTAATGCAGATCTACATTAAAATATTATGACATTTTCTAATTCGGTTTCTTTTCATCTTGCAAATATAATGCAGTTAGTCGCCATGTGTGCATTCATTGTCTCACAATATGGTACATTTATTTTGCTTAAAATTTCCGTTGCGGGTCACCGAAACGGGGAGCCATCCCCTCCGTGGAGGATCAAAATTGTGACGGCATGCCTCTGTCCCAGATCGTTTCCAATTACCCATAGCGCAGTGCTAGTGCGATGTTAAACCCAACCTACCTACCTACCTTAAAACTTCCGTCTTCCCATGGCGAGGTCGGCTTTTTTTCAGGACTGTTTGAATTATAATTATCTGGTAAAATTTCAAAAATTGTATGTATTTACACGTAACGTAATTACAACCATTTTTCTCTAGTATTTTGAATTTGGCTTCGACTGGAGCTTTGACGAAATAAATGAAGAAATCGGAGCGTCTGTACACTACCGTCATGTAACCCACCAAGACGCCTTTGTTGGGGCTCCCAACAACCCCTCCACACTGCAAATAAAAGGGTCTTAAAGTAAGACATAAAAACAACTAAGGCGATATTTAAGACACGTAAATGTCTTAAAATGTACCTTAGACGTTATAGATATTTTAATTTAAGACAGAAATATGTCTGAAATATCAATTCAGACACAAAAATGTCTGAAACACGTAAATACGCGAATTTTCAGACAGCAAAACGCGTGTGAATTTTCAGACACTTGAGAAATTCAGACACTTGCATTACTTAGAAATTTTTTCATATGGAATCTACTTTAAGAAAATATGCTTATCCTACTTCTTTCCACATTCAATAAATATATTATTATTTTATATAATAAGCAGTTAAGCTACTTAAATTATGGTAGCTTTATGAAATTAGATTTTTATGAAATAAGGGATGTGAATGATATTTGCATGCTATTATCATTAACACAATTCATAAACAACATTTTTAGACAATTTTGTTCAAAAAAAAAAAAAAAATCTTTGTCTTTAAAGCTTTCTTATATTATAAGAAAAAGTGTGAAGACAAATAATTTGTAGAGAAGAAAGCGAATTTATAAGTAAACAATCATGAATAATTTGGGCATTTTTTTTTCTTTCTGTCTTCTTATTATAATTCATTTAAAAACTTTTTTCGTTCACAAATTCACCTACATCTACATCTACATGTAAACTACAAATTTTCCTGTATTCATGATTGCAGTTCGTTTTTATTTTAATATCACTTTAAGGAAAGAAATCGTTATCATCGAGAGATGAAACCTTCACATACTTGTTATGCATTATTAAAAAATTCTGGTCCTCTAAATATGAAATTTAAGATAATAATATTTATTAAGTTTAAGATACCATGCTATCAATAGTTTTATGGTAAAAAAATTAGAAATAAAACATAACACTGCGATTAGTTTCACGAATACTGCAATATCATAAAAACACGTATTGATGTATTCGACGGTAGCGTGATTGGTAAATACTTCGCTCCAACGATGCTTGGCTCGAGGTTTCGGTTTCCTTAAACAGTGCGAGTTCGAATCCCAACGCCGGAAAATGGGACTTTTTTTTTTTCTTTCTTTCTTTTTTTATAAAAATATTTCATAAATGCTCTAAACAATTCTAAAATATATTTTTAACAGAAAAACGTAATCGCACGTCATATTTATTTATTTATATATTTATTAAAATGACCTTTAAAACGGTAGTATTTTTAAGCCTAACATGGCGGTGTTTTTAAGCGTAAAACATGGCGGCGATTTAAGACACTTGCAATATCTTAAATTCTGATGCAAAAAGGTGTCTTAAAAAGTAAGACATTTTTTTTCGCTTAAAAAATGACCATCCATTTAAGACACTTTTTAAACTGAATTTAAGACATTTACGTTTACAGTGCACTCCGTAATTAACTTTGAAATTTTATTAATTTTTGTACTCACCTATATGATCACCACAGATGTTTAATAGTTTAAAAAATATTTAAATAAAGTAAAGCCGATTTAATAATGCTTATTTTTTTAAGAGTTCCTGAGTTATTTGACTACTTCGCATATACTCTCACAATTTGTGTTTTTTAAATTATCTTCAAACATACGTCAATATATCCGGCCATCAAAATTCAATATAACAAGGGAGAAATCTTCAGTGCTGACTTTTGTAGGTGCTATCGAACCGCATGTTACTGGATTATCGATCCTTCAACGTACAAGCAATATACAGTCGGTAACAAAAGTGTCCGAACACTAGCAAAAATTCCTATGTTAAAAAATTACACTTCATACGGTTTTGCTAAATAAATCCTTATCGAATCATGCTCTTACACTGTCTAAGAAGAGGATTCCACAAGGTTTTATTTAACAAAACCGAAAGAAGTGTACTTTTTATACATAAGAATTTTTACTAGTGTTCGGACACTTTTGTTACCGATTGTACATCTTGTCAATTTAGTCATATAATGACAATTAAATAGTAATAATTCACCGAATTTAATGCGATATTATCAGGGTTATTTCTTCTAGGTAAATCGCCTTTGTTTTTAAAAAAATATGAACGGAAATTTAAAGCAGTAGAAAATTAACAAAAACATATTTTTAAAAAGAAATTATTGCGGTGTTAGTGTAATGATAGCGGAAACGGCTGTGTTATTTCCTATATGACGTGTCACCAATACAAAATGTGAATTGTAAAAATAAATTTTACCGTTACGCTCCGTTCTGATCAAAAGTTTGTAAATTGGTAATATGCGTCAAGTTTATTGTTTCAGATTCGTTCCAATTTCTACAAAATGCGTCATAAAAGAAATATCCTGTAGTGAACATTTTCGTTTCAACTTTATTTTTTCCTTATTTTGACCTTATTATATATTTTACATGCTTAAAAGCGCAAAGGGACACCGACACATTCTTCTTAAAATTTATTTAATATGAGAAATTCCTAAAGTTTTTTCTTCATAATTTTATTATAATATGGCGTACCACAAATATAAGTAAGCCAACTCAAACTTTCTGCAAATGAAACGGAATCATATACTATACTGATATAAAATAATAATAATAATAATTATTATTATTATTATTATTATACTAACTTACAATGACGGAATAATATTAGTATCATACATTGAATGAAATAACGCAAAATTATAGGTTTATCATTATCTATAAAAATAAATAGTAAAATAAAATTTCAATTAAGTGTAAAATTTAATTTTTTGTCTTCTTTCTTAAATAAATGCTACATTAAATTCTTCTGCATAATAAAAAATATAAATGCTACATATTTTTAACATTTTCACAGTAAATTTTCATACTATTGTAAGAGGATATAATAAACCATATGAATTGTTTTCGATTTTCATTTATACGATTGCGAAAAGTAGAAACGGGATCAGTAAAAATAATATATTCCAATATTAAATGTACTTTAACAACTAGAATATTAGAAAAATACATTTACAATTGATTTCCACAGACTATATATTCCTGGTTTAAGGAAAATGTTAACAAAGTTTTTGATTTGACGTATTGATAAGCAAAAATAAATAAATAAATAAATAAATAAAATAAAACAATATAAATAAATAAATAAAATTATTTATTTACTTATACATAAATAAGTAAATTAAATAAAAGAAGCACATTTGTACACTCGAATATGTCATGAATGAAAATCCACAAAATGTTTAGAATTAGATTAAAGAAATTTTGCTTTTAAAACATTGTATTTTTTAGAACTTAAAATGTACTTGTAATACATGAGATGAGACAAATTTTGACCATACAGAAATAAGAAATTGGTTGTGATGGGAATGACAATAATAATATTCAAAGATTATTAATTGAACATTATTTACATTAAAATAATTTTATTATTCATACTAAATAAATTTATAAAGATAAAAAAAAAAAGGCTTTTTTTCTTCTTCTTCTTCTAAATTGCCATTAAGGACAGAGTCTATCATATTATTATTTTTTTTTTCTTTCAAAATATTAATTATAAAATTCTTATTTCAAAACTATATATAAATCTCAATACATTAGAATTTTCTAAGTGGTCAGTTTTACATAGTTTTTCTATTTTAAAAAGATGTCCGTCATGCTCCCCTCCAAATTATACCTCTGGGGTTTACTGAATCAAATAAGCTAGCCTCTCCATCAAGATCAAATTTATGATGACTTGTCTCCGGACTATCCTTTGGGGTGAGTCCCATACCGTCGCGAAATGCCCAACAGTGCAGCACTAGTGCGACGTTAAACTGAACCAACCAATCTAACATAGAAAGTATAATACTTCTATCCAAGTCATTTTAAGGTTGTAAGGAACACTACTTACAAGGTTGAGGTTAAGTAGAATTAACATCGTACTCTAGCTGCATATTTGAGACAGTCTGAGAGTTGCTCCTAAGAGTGTTCTGAAGATATACAGCCGGCAGCAAAATTATTTAAGCACACATCCCCATTTTTCATACATATATTAGTTAGTTAGATCGCTAACAGCTTAAATACCAAGATCATGTTTGGAGAAATATTTACTAAACAAAATAGAATTAGGTGCACATCTTTTAAATATGAAATATTGTACTACAATAATTCTGCTGCTGTCTGTACTATTGGGATTTTGATCTTCCACAGAGGGGATGTCTCTTGCAATTTGATGGCCACCTGTGAAAGACGTGGCTGTGAGGCAAAGCGCCGAGCTACGAATCAAAACGTCGTGAGTTCGATCCCACTCCAGGACAAGTGGTCAAAAATGGTTTTAATTTATTTCTAAATTGTTTATTGCTTATTTATTCATCATGTCACTATGTTAATTAATCAGTTAATGCTATGTAATTTCTAGACTTTTCGAATTCTTGAATAATCGGTTCTAGAAGATCCACTGTATATAAGCTGATGTAAAACTCAGTTGAGTTGAAAAGTAAAGGTCTCGAGTTGAGCTTTAAGTGCTCTGTGTTGTTTCGCTCTAGTGTTTCTACACAAACAGTTATCTAATCCTAATCTACGTGACAGTTTGATTGAGTGCATACTTAAAAGTGAAACCAGACTAATGTATTCTAGAAACTGGGTGCTTTTCTTCCACTGATCGAGAATCTATGCACATTGACAAAAATCAATTCCACGTTATTTTCTAATGGGAAACCACGCATAACCAACTTTTTCTACTGCCGGATCATTGCATAAAATAATTCACAAGCACATTTCAGAATTACTACGAATGAAAAATGAATGAATTTTTAGAGTTGCCTTTGGAATCCCGTGAGGCAGTGGGTTGGAATCTCGAAGTTGTCAATGCAGAGTCTTCTGTTGTTAATTTTTTAGTTCTTTGTTGTGCAATTTATCCCGTACTGTAAATTTTTGCTCACTAGCTTTTGCGAATTGTCTGTTAATGAAAATCAAATCTTGTACAGCCTTAAAAGTGTATATACATAATATTCCGGAAGATTACAGGTCTGTAAACCAAGTATCAATTTCGGTTTTACCAGAAAACACAACTTAATTAACAGCTGACAACATAAAAATCACAGCATAAACTATAACATAGCATTAACACACAGCAATAGTCTGTAATATTTCAATATCAATAAATACAGTCAGGGAGCTATTAAAACTAGGCCGCTTGGCGTCAAAATGACTCACTATGGTTGGAACGGGATACCTTTTATAGCATCCTTTAAACCCAAATTTTTCTAGTAACTTCTAAATTAATCGAATTATAACTTATAAATTCGACCTATTGATAAGAAGGATTTTTCTCGCGAGGATCGTCTAAAAAAATCCCCAAGGAGCGATAAAGTCGCCAAGTTTGTCGCCAAAGCCATTACCTGCCCTAGTGTAGCTTTTTAACGGGGTTTTAAAGGAAAATAGGCTATTTTAACGCCAAAACAAGCTAAAAATGCATGAAATTCGCATTTTATAGTCTGATTAATTATCTTTGAATGGAATTACATAAAAATAACATATATTATTTGCAAGTTCGTAACAATATTCTGTGCAACTTCATTCTAAGGAAAAAAAACTTTAAGCACTTCACCGGCCATCCCGAGATAACTCGGGGGAAACGTAGCCTTCCACATACTACAATGGCCAATGAAGTGGTTAAAATACAAATTTAAAATTTAAGACCACAGTCTCAATAATTCTCAGTGAAACCGCCTATAGGCTCAGTGACACCGCCTATTTTTGAAATGTGCCTAATCAAACAGTTTAATTAAAATATTTCGTATAGAATTTGAATGCAATGAAATTAAATGCACAATATTGCCACATAAAAACATATATTTTTTTTTATTTTAAGATATTTACAATTTTATCGTCTATTTTTTTTTTTTTTTTTTTTTTTTTATGGGAAATAACGCATGAAAATTTTTCCGTTTACGCACTTTTCCATATCCAAGCAAAGGATAGAAAACAAATAGTAAAAACTTGAAATCGGTGGGATTTATTAGTAGTACGTACGTGCAATTTTCTCTAATATGATACATTTTGCACCATATAAAAATAATCGCTTATTTAAAACTCTTTAAGTATCTTAAGGAATAGTAAATGCATATCTGAAGTTCAAAACATGATTTTTATCATTACCTATTTCAAAAATATTTATTTTTTATTAGTTTCAGTAAAATTTATGGGATTAATTTTTTCATTAAAAAATGTTTAATTCATATGTCTTCAAAAATATTTTGACTGTATCAAGTTGGTAAAAATTCTTTTCGCGATTTAAAATAAAACAAAAAATCTCATTTTTAAGGAATATTTTTCAGAAAAAATGCTTAGATTTATTACAATTGAAAAATGCTTTGACACTATCTTGACATTGAACGTCTAAACACTATCTGAAAAACATAATTGCCAGCAGAAAGCAACGGGGGTAATTTTAAAGTGAATTGCAGTGTTCAGTATAAAAAAAGAAACATTAATTTATACAAAGATAGTCGTGTTTGTATCTAGACAAATGTTCTCGACTGGATAATATCTTTCAGGTTTATTATTTTGAATTTGTTCCAATTCTTGTAATACTAATAATTGATACATCCGGTCGTTTCATTAGCTAATCACAACTGCTGCTCTTCTTTTACTATCTTTTAACACTATAAAATGAGACAGTGGCGCCAGCATGATTCGTTATAATTTCGATCTCAATATTTCCTTAAACTGACATCTTCATGATTTAGAATAGTAAATGATACATTTTACAATCTTTTTAACAGATTAAGCAATCACGAAATGTCAGGAACACTGAAAAATTAACATAGAAATCGGTTTAAATGTCGAGCAGTCTACATAAATTAGCTTCGAAGTAAGCATGTTTCTGCTAATCTATGATGACGAGATAATAAAGTTTTCTTCACAAAAAACGTCTGCATTTGTTGTGTAGCCAAAATATAATATATATATATATATATATATATATATATGTATTTCCATTTGATATTGGTTAAAAACTTCTACGATTTTCTAATATATACAATTAAGATTACATGAACTTGCTTTGAACAGAAATATTTTATGTCAACTAATGATATAAAATGCGACGCAAAAAATTATTAAAAAAAAAAAAAAAAAAAAATGAAGGAAGGATTGCTGAATTTAATTTTATTTCAAATTTAATACATGAATTAGAAAAGATAATCAGATTCTAATTACACGGTCTTATTTCAATTTTCAACAGGTATTGTTGTACATTGAATTGGCGTTAGTGCTTTTGATGAACTTCATAACTGAATCGATTTGGGAAATCTTATTGCTTTGTTTGGCATGTGTATGTCTCTTTGGTGAATTGTTTGACTAACTATTCTTCATTCTCATTCTTTGCTTTTACTATCTATATATACTTTTGTACATATTTTATATGTATAATATATATATATATATATATATATATATATAGAAAACCCTCTCAGTCATTGCAGGAGATGCAACCAAGTATTACATGAAGAAGTAGAAAAATTGAATAAACATGACGAAAAAATAAGCAAACTGAGATTGAAATATACAATATCCTCACTTTATCAAGGGTATAGAATGAACATTGCATGCAAATAGGGTGATAATTCTGTAGTGTTGTATGCGAATTGCTAAAATTTTACAGCACTCTATGCCCTATATTCACCCATAAGACATGAAAATAATTGAAACTAAAAAAGAAGGAAGAAAAAACCAAGTGAGAAAGACACTTTTTATCAACAATCACCAATAACTGATTAACCAAATTATTCCTGAGATAAATTAATAAAACCAAAACTAGTACTTACTAACAATTGCATATCACGCCGTAAAAAAAAAAAAAAAAAAAAAAAAAAAAAAAAAACATTTCAAACACACCCCTATGCCATAAGGCACCGTGAGGAGGTTGAAAACAGTTAAATCTATAGTTAATTGGAGACGTTATATATTTATCTACTGAACTAATAAGTAAATGAAATTTAGTTTAACAGGGGTGAAACTACCTAACATGCAAAACCCCTGAAAACTACTACTTGCATGCAGCTAGGGGAGACTTAATAATGATATATCATATGACTACCTACAATAAGTAATATTTAAAAAGTTCACCACTGTAAGGCAAATTAAACCCTGAAAATGAGAAATATCTATAAAAACAAAATAATTTAACATGAAATTAAAAAATAGCAAAATTTTCAAAAACCCTGAACTCAGGGGTAGCCCCTGAAAAGTTTCACCCCTGGTTTAAACTATTTCTGCTTATTTTAATAACTAACAAACCATAAATTTAAAATTTATTTGATTAAATTTTAATTTTTAACTCCAATTATTTAGAAATGCGTAAATGTGCAATTCAAAGATAGGGGTTTTGTTTCTCTATATATTATGAGGAAATAATGATGATCCCTGTCAGATTACAGTTTTGTGAAATAAATCTGGAAGGTTATAAAGGACGGGAAAGCTGCAATTTAAAAAGAGTCGTATCTATTCTGTTATAGATAGATACTCATGTCAACGCTTTTAGTTATTTAATTTCGGGTACAAAAATAAGAACAACTTTTTCGGAATAGGATTAATAACAGTATAATTTTTGGAGTGGGGTAATGTTGGGTTGGAGGTGGATTACATGAATGAGCACAGGGAAATAATGAACCTGGAAAGGTTTTACATTAAACAGGAATAAAGAAGACTTTTTCATTGCAAAAGAAAGGACATCCTTAAAGAAAAAAAAAATACACATATATATATATATGTATATATATATATATATATTATAAAATTGCTTAAATAACATACAAAACTCATTCTTCTACAAATTTCTATTTAAAACATTTATCTGAATTGCTTTTGGCGTTAGATTTAAAATTTCGTGAGATATTTAAATCATTCGAAAATAAATAGATAATATATATATATATATATATATATATATATACACCCTGTGGCAGAATTTTTTCTTGCTTTCTGCGACAAACCTCACTTGAGATGATTTCTTTCTGCAAGACGATATTATTCAATAATAAATGTTTGCATACTAACTACCAATAAGACTAACTTTTTTGTTTCTAAAAATGTTTATATTTATATCAAATCTACGAGTTTTTCTTTTTTTTTTTTTTTTTTTAATATAACTTTATAACCTCATATTAATTTTTGATAAGAATAATTCTGTACTGCGGAGGTAAAGGACACCGTGACCATTTTGTGAAAATAGTTATCACCATGTGTTTGATGTGCTGCAATGACAGATATTTGTCATAAATAAATAAAATTAACATTTTGTTTTTCCCCACTGTCTTTTTTTCCCCTTTATAGTAGTTGTTTATCAGTGCTTAACACCTTTATATAAATCTAAAAGTCCACAAAAAGGACATGATGCTTTTTTCACAGAATTAACATGGTGTCCTTTACAACTAGGTTTTTTTTTTTTTTTTAAAGAACAATTTAAAAAGTGGGGATTATAACCTTTACGAAACAACTGTAAGAAAATTAAAATTAACCGAATAAATTAAATGATCCATAGGAAGTCATTAACACATTAAAACATTAACACATGAAAATGTTACTTACCTACTGCTAGATTTCTGAAAAAACAGTGAAGAGCTAGTTGCTCTACTTAATTTTGTTACAGTTTGTAATGTTTTAACTAGATAAAACAATAATTTGAAAAAAAAATCAATCATATTTTAATGTACTGGCTTACAAAGTTAATGAAACACCCTGACCTTATTTTAATTATTGTTGTAGAAAAAATAAATAAATAATTAATTAATTAAAAAATATAAGAAAAAAAAAAAAAAAGGAAGAATTTTTTTTTAATATATGAAAAAACAAATAAATAAACCCAAAAAAATATAGATCCCTAGAGCTACAATTTCACTACTAACTGACAAAATTTACATTCAATGAAATTAACTCCTGTAAAAGGCTATTATTTAGCTGCCAATCTACACAGTCCTGTACTTTTTTTTTTTTTGTGTGTGTGTGTGTTGGTTAATGAAATATGCGTTAAGTTTACGGCCACACTGTAAACGTAAATGTCTTAAATTCAGTTAGAAAAGTGTCTTAAATGGATGGTCATTTTTTAAGCGAAAAAAAATGTCTTACTTTTTAAGACACCTTTTTGCATCAGAAATATTAAGATATTGCAAGTGTCTTACAACGCCGCCATGTTTTAGGCTTAAAAACACCGCCATGTTAGGCTTAAAAATACTACAGTTTTTAAGGCTTTTTAATAAATATATAAATAAATAAATATGGCGTGCGATTATGTTTTTCTGTTAAAAATATATTTTAGAATTGTTTAGAGCATAAATGAAATATTTATATAAAAAAAGAAAAAAAAAATCTCATTTTCTGACGTTGGGATTCGAACTCAAACTGTCTGAGAAACTAAAACCTGAAGCCAAGCATCGTTGGAGTGACGCATTTACCAATCACGCTACCGTCGTTTACAGCAATACGTGTTTTTATCATGTAATATACTACAGTATTCGTGAAATAAATCGCAGTGTTATGTTTTATTTCTAATTTTTTGCCATAAAACTATTGATAGTATGGTATCTTAAACTTAATAAATATTATTATCTTAAATTTCATATTTAGAGGACCAGAAATTTTTAATAATGCATCACAAGTATGTGAAAGTTTCATCCCTCGATGATAAAGATTTCTTTCCTTAAAGTGATATTTAAATAAAAACGAACTATAATCATGAACACAGGAAAATTTGTAGTTTTACGTTTAGATGTAGGTGAATTTGTGAAAGAAAAAAGTTTTTAAATGAATAATAATAAGAAGAAAGAAAGAAAGAAAATATGCACAAATTATTCATGATTGTTCACTTACAGATTCGCTTTTTTCTCTACAAATTACTTGCTACATCCGTCTGCACACTTTTTCTTTTAATATAAGAAAGCTTTAAAGACAAAGATTTTTTTTTCGAACAAAATAAGCTTTGTGTCTAAATATGTTGTTTATGAATTGTGTTAAGGATAATAGCATGCAAATACCTTTCACATCCCTAGAGCATTATTCCATAAAAATATAATTTCATAATGGTACCATAATTTAAGTAGTTTAACTGCTTAGTATATAAAATAATAATATATTTATTGAATGTGGAAAGAAGTAGGATAAGCATATTTTCTTAAAGTAGATTTCATATGAAAAAATTTCTAAGTAATGCAAGTGTCTGAATTTCTAAAGTGTCTGAAAATTCAAACGCGTTTTGCTGTCTGAAAATTCGCGTATTTACGTGTTTCAGACATCTTTGTGTCTGAATTGATATTTCAGACATATTTCTGTCTTAAATTAAAATATCTATAACGTCTAAGGTACATTTTAAGACATTTACGTGTCTTAAATGCTGTTTCAGTTGTTTTTATGTCTTACTTTAAGACCCTTTTATTTGCACTGCAATTGCTGAAATATGGATGTAGATTTTGCTCTTAATTTCCACTAACTACGTAAATATGTTATTTTTGCGGCTAGCTAATCAATAAACTGATTATGGAAATTCGCAAAATTTTTACACACAGTTACTGAAATACGTAATTATTTTGCTACAAATTTATAAAATCTACATTTAATCGCGAATAATTGATAATATGTACCATAATTTCGCACGTAATTTATATTAATTCACTTTTTTTTTCTCTCTCAAAAGTTTATTCCTGAAATTCGCGATATTTTTGCAGTCAATTACCAAGCTATGCAATTTTTTGGCTACTAATCAATGAAATCTGTGCCTTTTTCAAAGCTGAATACCTAAATACTGAAAATCGATGAAATTCGCACTTTTTTTCAAAGCTGAATTATACAATACTTTTTCAACTGAAATAAAAAATACCGGACCATTTCACCGCTAATCGTCAAAAATTTATGTAAAATCGCAACTAATCTATTTTCCAGCTAATCGGTAATAATCACGTTTTTTTCAAAGCTGATTCTCGAAATTCGTGTTTTTACTATGCGGCGATTGCAGAAACACGCTAATATTTTGATATTAATCAATGAAATTCGCATTCTTTTGAAAGCTGAATCCCGAATACTCAATTATTTTGCCGCTAAGCAACAAAATTTGCACTTTTGTTTTCAAAACTGAATCTCGAAATGCAGAATAATTTTACAATATCTTTCGGAAATACGGGATCGTTTCACCACTAATAGTAAAACATTTACGTTTAATGTGCTATTATTTAGTTGCTTGTCGATAAAGATTGCAATTTTTTAAAAGCTGATTTTCGTAAATTGCGATATTTTTGTAGCCGATAGTGAAAATGGAAATATGCAGTCAATCCTCCTCTAATTAACAAAATTTATATTTAATATGAATTAATTGTTGAAATAGGCTTTATTTCGATGTTAATCGGTGAAATTCTTATTCTTATTTTATTCTTCTTCTTTTTTTTTTTTTCAAAGATGATCTGCGGTATACGGAACAATTTTGTGTCCATTTATTCAAATAACGTATTATTTTATTGCTAATTATAAAAAAATGCGTAATTGAAATTAATTGCTAAAATAGGTATTATTTTGTTAAAAACAAGAAATTATTTAGACCTCATAATTCAGCAATATCCTCTTTTTTTTTTTTTTTTGTATTTGATTTCTGAAATATATCATATATCTGCGGGGGGCTTCAAAATACGAAATTTTAGCGTGCAATTCTCGTGAAAAATTATTTTAAGGCCGCCGATTTTTGTGAAAAACAAGTTTTCAGATCTGAAATTTTCTTAGAATTACCCCTATATTATAAAAACTGAGTTATCACGTTTTCAATTATCTCAACAAGTGTTACAGAAAATATTCTTTTTCTTTCTCCAATGGTAAATACTTCGTCCTTAAAGTTCGGAGAATTCCATGATTTTCTCTGAAACTCATATGAATGCGGACTGAAACATCTTACAAGTAAACCTTCTCTCCTTTGATACCGGTTTTCCGGAAACCCATATATTTTCTGAAATCTTATGTCACAAGTATAAAAACTGTGAAATCTTAGGGGCAGAGGGACAAGCGTTTAGGAGATACAGGGCCCACAAAGTATCAGTAAAGTGTGTATAGAGGGACATATTCCCATAAAAACGTCTCTATTCCTTGTATGTTCCCGTATATTGCTGTCAAGTACTAACGTATTGTATGTCTTCTTCTTACATTGCTTCTTATTATATGGATACTATAGTCGTTGTGGTGGTGGTCTCCCGATTCGGAACAAGTAATCGGTCTCCGAACATTCAGGAATCGGAGATGATAAAACACATAATTATTCTCCTGGAAAATGATAGGGAGATTGTGGAAGGGACATTAGGGTTGTTTGCCGGACATTAGGGTTTGCTAGAGGCGATGGAGAAGAACGGACTAGGATATGGACTTCGAAGATGATGGTGTCTATAAGGAACAGCAATGCTCGTCGCAACAGTCACAATCTCCACTTCTGTCATGACATATTTTGGTCAAGTATGGCTAATGACAGGAAGAAAATTCTGGTTTTAGTGGATTCATCGTGTTCTAACAAAGATCATGCATTGTCTGCTTCCGAAGTACTTGATGGTAAAGTACTACAAAAAGAATTGGTACCTGAAGGATGTACAGGAAAGATTTAGCCTCTGGATATTCATTTTTTCAGACACTAGAAATCTTTTGTTCTTTACATAATGGAAACAATTATTATCGAGACACATGAGCACATCTGGCACCGCGATAGTTTTCTGGCCCTGCAGTCTTTTTTCCCTATATCAGTTCAATGCTCCTCGTTTCAAGAACTTGATTAAGTATGCTTTTTATAAAAGCGGATACTTGGACGACAAACCTGGAATGTGGATTGCGCCAATGGATTACTGCTTCAATCCATTAACAAATGATGAGTTTGCAAATGTGCGGCTATCGCTTTTGTAAAATGTGCCCATTGTTAACTGTCTTTCTGCCCGTCTCACTGTTTGTTTGGTGAATTGTATACTGATTGTCTCTTGTAATGGACTTCGTTTGAAGTCAGTAGCAAGTATCCCAACGTATACTGTTTCTTTTCAACGAGTTGTTTCTTCCTTTTTAATGATACCTCCACCTACTTACCATATTATTAGTTCATATAAATACGTGAAAAGAACATTTCAGCGACTTTTGGTGTCATCTTTCAAACATTTTATGTCCTATAACTCCTAAACGCTTATCCCTCTGCCCCTAAGATTTCACAGTCTTTCTACTTGTGGCATAAGCTTTCAGAAAATATATAGGTTTCCAGAAAACCGGTATCAAAGGAGAGAAGGTTTACTTGTTAGTAAATTTCCCACGGAGCCCACTTCATTCGTTTAAGTCAGATTTTCCGTAATTTTCTCCGAAACTCTTGAAAATACGGACTAAGACACCTTAGAAAGTCTCCCACACTGGACACTGCTCCCAGTCATAGAAACCCTAACACAATCATTGGCCTTAACATGTACACCTTACCATCACCGTTAAAATTCAATTGCTTTGAATATATTATCTATTTCTAATTATTTAAAAGACAGTTATTTTAAGTTTTATTTTTAAAAGATTATTCAACTATATAACTGAACCTTTAAAAAATGTTTAAATGAAAATCAAAATATTGCGTGTGGTTTTCAGTTAGATTATAAAAGTGATTAATTGATTTGTTATTTTTCCTATTTTGAAGAGACGCTGAGGAAATTTTATAGATAAGACAGAAAAAATCCAGGAATATGTTTTTTGCAGCATCTGTAAGAAAGATAAAATCGAAAGTTCATGATGATCGGACAGCGATATCTTTTTAATTGTGTGAAACAAGAAATTAAAAAGGGGGAAGGTGAATTACAGGAATGAATATTAGAAATTTATTTAAAAAGGAAAGGCTGCTTCCATCAAAGACCCCGCGGATAGTTTGAAGAGAAACAGAAGACAGAAGAAACAGAAGAGAAATCGCATCAGACAACAAAAGAGAAATCGAGCAAGACAGAGAGAGTTCACAGATTATGTGCGTAGAGGGAATATTGCTGCTGTCCCGTACGCACCAGAGCACATAGTTTGATGTTTTTCTGCCGTTGTTGCATCGCTGTAGTAATGTAACCCTTTGATACCTTTCTGCAGAAAAGAGCTGCTTCTGAAAAAACGAAACTTATACTGCAAAACAGTTTTAGTCAAGTTAATGCATTGAAATTTTTACTTAAAAAAAAAAAAAAAAAAAAAAAAAAAAATCCTGAAAGAAGAACCTTTCTGCAAGGACTCAATGCCATTCTGCGACAATGTCGCCGTGTCGCCGTGTTTCTGCCACGGGGTATATACATATAGTATTATTTCAAGTACTCATTAAAGTGTTGAACTTTCTGAATTCTTTTTTGGCGTTAGATTTAAAATTCCGTCAGATATTGAAAGTCATTCGAAATTATATGTAAACATAAAAAATAAATAAACAAATATATATATTATTATTATTTCAAGTACTCTTTAAAGTATTTAATATTCTGAAAAAATAATTTATGTATTCAGAGTAAACCTATAACTATTAATTGTAGAATTAAATATATATGTATAATAATAATAATAATAATAAAATCTTTTTTTTTTTTTTTCTTTTTTTACACTTACAAAAAAAAAATTGTGAAATATTTTTGTTTAAATATTTTTTTTTTTAATGTAATGCGTTTCTAAGTCAATTTTTTTCTAAATTTGCATTATAAAAAATCTATTTCTAATTAAATTTTCAGAACAGTTAAAACATACCTGTATTTAAATACCTATCTGAAAAACCTTAGTAAGTTCGACATACTTCTTTAATGAGACCAGATTTTTACTTTAATTTTAATCAAAAGATTTTTATGAAATATACAGTTATATATTTATAAATTAAGTTATTAGAGCGAAGAATAAGTCTTTTTTTCTTCATTACAAACGCATGGCATTATGTCGGCAAAAACTTTTCAGATAAAAGATAATTGCTTAGAAAAAGCAATGTCGGCGACTTTTAAGTTAATTGCAGTATTGAATGTCGTATAAATGAAAGATAATTCGAATTAAAAAAATTCCAACCGCGCTTGAATCTTGTCAATGGCCATTTAACAGTGTGATATCTTGTGCATTTATCTCGTTGAAAAAGCTCCAACTTATGATCTCAATCACAATTTCCGGAGATGAATTACTTTTTTCATGCTTTTTCCTAATTTGTTTATGGTGTTTTTTATTTATTTTTTATTTTAATTTTCACCAGACATTAGAGATAAGCTCCAACATTCTGAATTCTAAAGTAGGAAAATGTATAGTATGAAATTTGCTACTTCAATTGAATGGCTGTGATAATTAGAGATGAGAAAAAAAAATTATTCATTTTTATGTTGCATAATAAATTAATTTAGATATCATGTTTCATAAATGTAACAAAGTTTAACTCCAAGAGATCTTGACATTGGATTGATAACGTCACAGTTAGATTCATAACAAAATTGAAAAAAAAAAAAAAAAAAAAAAAAAAGGAAAAGAAAAGAAAAGAAAATGAAAAGAAAATTAAATAAAGGAAAATTGAGTTCTAAGGTAACCTAGTCGGTAGAGCGCGGATTTCGTAATTGAAAGATGGCGGGTTCAATACTCAAGTCAGGTGTATACCCTTGTGTACATTAATGGTGTTTTATGCAAGTAAAATCCTTCATGACTTCAATATTCTCCATGTTCCGAAGTTATAATCTCTGGAGGTTACCGAAGAGGGTACCGCCTCAACTGCACAGGAATATGTGATAGTATACCTCCAGACAGTCGAGCATTATGTGTCAAAGAAGCAGACGTAGCAACCCTGCCACT
Source organism: Salticus scenicus (assembly GCA_963930645.1). Taxonomy (NCBI): domain Eukaryota; kingdom Metazoa; phylum Arthropoda; class Arachnida; order Araneae; family Salticidae; genus Salticus; species Salticus scenicus. Next base: position 111,723,391 of record OZ005654.1, on the reverse strand, counting down.
CCTGATCCGTTCTGAGATGTCACATTGTTGCTGATGTTGAAGGAGCCTGCAGCCTCCAATGGACGATGTTTGAAGACTGAACGAGCCATCTGACACAGCTCATTCTATGTAGCGACTAGGCAACAGTCTGGCTGTAGTCAGCTATCATGCAGTGATCTGGCGATTATTCGCTCCGGAGGATAAGCATCCAACCCGTGAAGCTTGGCCGTGCCCAGGCAGGCAGGGGCTGTCCAAAGGTTTCTGAGTCTGAGTATTCCTCCGGACCACCTGAAGTGGTGAATCCGAGATAGACGTCGATTACCCATGGCTTAACTATAGTGGGACTTTAAACGTAACCAATACAACTAAGCTAAAAGAAAAAGTAGTATTTTGAAAAATAAACTAATAAAAAGTAATACATAAAAATCGAAAGTTGTAAATATAAAGAAAAGGTGAAAAGGGAAATCATAACTGTAATCTTGCTTGTTAAGGTGATTATTTTAAAGTTTCCTTGGGTTTAAAATCTCTTAGTAATCTTCTGAATGGAACGATTTAAAGTCAAATCTTATGCAAAATTCATGTCGCTTTAACTGAGTTTTTAAAATTCGAAGATAATTGCGAATAAACCATAGGCTTAAGGCAGCGTGTAAATTCTTCAGGAGATGACAAACTTTAAAATGTTTGCTTTTATATTTGAAATTCAGTTAGATTTATATGTTTGCTTGGTTGGTTAATTTGCTTAGAATATTGAAAAAGACTGCATGTAAAATATATTTTACAAAAGTTTTAATGCATAAAATTTGTGCCAAGAATTTTTATTTACAGTAATTCCACAAGTTGATAAAATTAGAAGAAGCATTTCAACATTTAAATAGAAATCACAAGTGCTTTTTGCTGGCAATGCAAGTAATCAAAATCCTATGTGAAATTCCCATCGACAAAATTAAGTGTTTGAAATTTCAAGATGCTTGTGAATAAACTATAGGTTCAGGGCAGTGTCGTCACCAGAAAAAAAAATCAGGAGGAAACAAGCTTGAAATTATTACTTACAAACTTTGAATAAACACCATAAAATGCAATAAACTCGCAACAATTGTTTCGGGTCGAAAAAACACACGACCCTTCATCAGGCGAATAAAGTAAGCACGAGTGCTGCAGTCGCCGCTTTGACTTCGAAGTTTCAAAAAAAATATTCCCAGTTTATACATTAAAATATTTCAGCTAGTTATATATTTCTTCTAAGCTTTCAACTCTTTATCGTTGAGCCTTCATCAGAGTTATAGGTATAGTAAAATTTCTTCACTAAAATATATAAGTTCAAAGAATATTTAATGAAAAATAAGTTCTTAATATAAAATCCGTTAGAGTCAATACGCTATAAAAGGATAAAATCCACATACTATGTTTTACTGTTTTAAAAAGCCACATCCGCAATTTAATACTTCTCTGTAATGTCAATTTCATTGAGTTTTTCGCTAAAAACTTGGACAACTTGTTATTACAGAAAAGCATTAAATTGCGTATGTGATTTTTTAAAATAGTAAAACATAGTATGTGTATTTTATCCTTTTACAGCGTATTGACTCTAACGGATTTTATATTAAGGACTTATTTTTGATTATATATTCTAAGGAATTTATATATTTTAACAAAAACATTTTACTACACCTATAACTCTGATGAAGGCTTAACGATAAAGAGTTGAAAGCTTAGATGAAATATATAACTAGCTGAAATGTTTTAATGTATAAACTGAGAATCTTTTTGTGAATCTTTTTAGACTTTATAAAGTATTTTTTACAGTTGTAATATGAGATAATTAAACTGGTTATATTAAAATAATGCATTGTTTTAGTATATGTATTACAATTGCATATTACTATTGTCATTATATATTTTGCATCTGTCTAGTAAAGGTTTTGTGGTTCACCGCACTCTTTAAAATAAAACTGGAACTTATTCTAAATATGCCATTAAAATTCAGTTAAGGTACGAAATATATCATAGGATCTATCGAGTGACATGGTGAATCAGTAAAACATAGGAGTTGAAATATTCAAATTATCCAGGGTTGAGAGAAACGATATGAGAAAAAACAAAATGTTTCCATCATACAGCAGCTAATTCTCCAACTATACATTACCAATTCAGACAATTCACTGTGAATGAAACTGAAACAAACAAAATGCAATGCAAAACAAAAACAACAAAAGCAGGTTCTTTAAATTAACAATTATTTTCTATCTAACTACTTTAGAAAGGGAGAAGAATAGTAATCGGAAAGTAGAAAAATTTTTTGGAAGTGGTAAATGACTGTCTATGAGAAATTGGTCATTATGTTTCAGACAAAAACGAATTTTTAATTCGCATTTGTTTGGTGTCAGGAGCAAGAGGCCTTTTTTTTAATAAGATCTCTTTTGTTTACTTATGATTTTGTTTGCTTATGATTTTATATTTATCGGATAATCTAGATATCTTCGTTTATTATATATATAAAAAAAAAATAGTAATAATAATAATAATAATAATAATAAAGCTAATTATTATTTTAGGGGGATTTTTAATGATTTAATTATCATTGTAGAATGTACTCTTTTTTTTTTTTTTTTTTAAATGCGATGTAAAATAGGTTTAAAAGATATGGTATAGTTTTAAATTCTATCAAATATTAAATAAAGATTTAAATTGTTATAAATGTTTTTATTTGAAAATTTTAAAATACCGATGCAGACACTAAAAGGATGTCAGATAATACGATTTTTCCTTATATAAAAATATTTTTTACACACACACACATTATGTGCGTGGTTTGAACACAGGACAACTTCGCCACCTAGCTTTTCGTAATTTTCATCGAAACTCGAATACGGGCTAGAACGTCTTAGAAAGACCACATGCAAACATAGGGCTCCTTAAGATCCTAGAGTAATCTGACTTAAAATCCTACAACACAATACAACTTACACACATAACCATTTTCCTTTCCGAAAATAAACTTTTGTTACTATTATTTAACAGGTTGCTTGTTTCTAAATTATTGCCAGCTTTCGTAAAGTTATAGGTAACTTATGTAATTGTTTATTTTATCTCTATTGCATATTTTACATCTATTATATATTTAATAATGCATGCAGTTGTGTGTTTTATCTCCATGTACTATCAGTAACTTTTTATAAGACATGACAAGGGCTAGAATAACTAAATATAATGAAATGTAAAATAATTATGTAGATCATACCAATACCCCTGAAATAATAATAATAATAACAATAAATATTAATTTAAAATACAATGAAATCATTTACGCAGATGATGTTTTAAAATTGAAAATAGAGAATTACATTTTAGAGTATGAAACATATTTCATCGTATCATGCAACTTTAAAAAAAAAAAAAAATCTTATTAACACATATATCATAATTTTATATACTAAAGTATAAATAAAATGTATTTTATAACGATATATTCATTCTTGCTGTTTATTTTATTTTATTTTTATTTTTATTTTTATTTTTATTTTATTTTTTATATAGTATGCAATTTTATATTGCAACAATTAATTGGAGATGAACATTTTTAATTTAAATTAGAAATAAAATGTTTGAACGAGAAAATGTTACATTACAGTATAAGACATTATTTATTTGAAATTAGAGATATTCTTAATGAAAAAGTTAATTAAAAATTCATGCGATTGAAGAATAAAACGTAGAAAAAAAGTAATAAAATTATAAGCTCATATACTTAGATGCTTTCGAGGTAATTATTTAAAAGAAGTAATTACCAAAGTACATACTCATGAATTAGGAAGATTTGATTAAAAAAAAAAAAATCATTAAAATGCTTTTCTGATGAATAGTTTAGTATGAATTAAAAGTATAATGTGCAGCAATTTTCACTTACATTAATTAACAGAATAAGAATTTTTTTGAAACGGACTAAAAATAATATATTAAAGACTAATGAAACAATTCCTTTTGACGTTTGTTTTTAAATACAGCAATATTCTATCAAATGTAAATAGATTGTTATAAGAAATTGACAATACTAAATTGCTTTGACATCTAATACAAATTAATAATGAATAATAATATGACCTTTGTATTTAAGGGGGGAAAATGAAAACTTAATAAATTTTGAACAAATGACAAACGGTTCGAGTTGAAATAATTAAGCAGGACCCTTCATCAGGGGAAAATAACGTGGCACGACTACAACATGAAAGCAGGTAGTGCACAAAGTTATTATTTTTCGTCATTGAATACAGGATGGTTTTAATTTATCTTTATTTTACTTTATTTTATTTATTTATTTTCTTTTGGTATATTTTAGCTCTCAAACGGCCTTCAAAAATGAAAAAAAAAATCATTTTTTTCCCTCTACTGTGTATACAAATGAGGATTATTTAAAACTGACAATTAATATTCAGCTATGCATTTAAAGATAAACGTTTTCCCTATCCTATATGACCTACAAATTCATTCCATATACACCCAAATTAATTTTTTTTAAATATATTTTAATGAACATGTCAAGTATAAGTTTTTATGAGTGATGAACATAAAACTCAAACAAACTTTGAGTTAATAGTAAAATTACAGCCTTCATTCCCTTGATGTTCTAGAGAGAAAACATAGATGTAATAACTTACCATTCATATTATATCTCGGCTAGGAAGATGATACAAGTCAAAAGATGGTAAATATGCGTTACAGTCATTGAAAATGTGTATGAAGTATACCAACGTGCAAGAAAAGTCTTACATCTATTTCTCGCAATTTTTTGCTCCGGAGAGACACATATTTCAGTTTTATTGTAGAATGTTAATGTTTTATAGTATCTAATATTCTATAATCACTTTTTCTTCAAATACTGCATTTTTTAATTGTTACGTTTTTTGCTGGGATGCGATATGTCAGAACAGTGCATTAAGTTTAAGCAATATAGTAGGTAATTTAATTCAACAAACCTTAGTTTGTGCGCAATAAGAAAATGCATGCGCGAGAATTAAAAAATTACAAAACGGTTACCTAATTCATTAAATTATAATTAATATCCAATGCATGCAAATTTGTGGGAATGTTTATAGTGGCATAAATTGGCACTAAAAGGAAAATATTATTAATAGTAACCAACAAGTTTCTACCAGTTCTGTTATTATTAGTCTATAAATATAAATCGAAAATTATGTAACTTTAAACTATAAGGGTAAAAAAAAAAAAAAAAAAAAAAAAAATAAATAAAAAAAACTCCTTGAAGCTTAATAAATGTACATATAATTTGCCGCTGTAGGTTAGCCCATTTTGATATTATATTATTTGAAATGTGTGTACAGGTCAAATATTAAATAAATTAAAGACTTTTTCAACCAATGATACTTTTTTTTCCCCAATAATTTTTTGTAAACTTAATTTAATTCAAATGCAGTTATTTTAATTCGTATTTTAATTTGTTTTAAACGAATGGCAGTTTAAAACAACTTGATTAAATACAAAATTATTTAATGTGTTAAAAGTTATAATTGTGTACAGATGAGATTCTTGTTAATGATGGAGTAAACCAAATTCTAGATATAAAAAAAATGTAATTTAAAAATTTTCTTTAAATATAAAAAATAAGTTACTTTTGTGTACAATAAATTTGAAATTAAAAAAGATTTCACTTTTTTTTTCTTTTCATAAGTGTGAATGCAATAAATTAGAATCAACAGCAGATACGCTCGCATAAATGAACGCGCATACAAACACATGCAGACATACACACTTGGATATACATACACATACACAGAGATGCACGAATTCACGCAAACATACACACCGTTTTAACGTAATAATTTGCCAAAAAATTAAGTTCTAAAAGTTAAGTTCTAATTTTTAAGGAGTGGAAAGGGTCATATCACGTCTTAGGAAATAATTTCTATAATTCCGTTTATTTGTTTTAAAAAAAAGCTGTTTTAATTAATGAATATTAAAAATTATCTAAAGCTATTCGATAACGGATATATATATATATATATTTTAAATACTTCTTATTATAAATATAAATTAGATACAATTTTTAAACAGTTATTGTTTATGAAAGAAAACATAAAGAAAAAAAAATTCAAATAATCTTCTTTTAAAAATATGTGCAGTAAATTATACATTTTGTACCATCTTTTTATTTTTCATTTTTCAAGAAGACGCAAAATCATAAAATGTCTATTTTTATGCAATCTTATTATGCAAAATATGGAGATTTATAGCTGTTCGTAAGATAAATGAAGTATAACTTGACAGTTTTCTAAAATTTACTATTCATAAAACAAAAAACAGTGAGATACTTAGGCGAAATAAAAAACACTCTGAAATCCCCAAACATACACAATGGTTTGTAACCATATTCTTGGAAAGTATTCAAAATTTTTTATTTTCTTGTACCACATTTTATGAGATTTACAAGAAAGACCTTACTCTTATACATATATATTTTTTCTTTTCTTTTCATTATTTATCACTCTCACCATGCGCTAGAACATTTATACGCATTTTTCATCTTGGAAATTCTTAAAATCTGCTTCTTCATATTTTGTCCTATAAGTAATAAAACCCTCCTTTTCTTCTTTCTTTTCTTTTCTTTCTTTTTTTTTTTTTTAAGTCCGTTGCTTTTAAAAGATAACACAAATAACAAAAATGTTATTATGATATCAAGTACATTATATAGAACTTATCTCTAAATAACACAACAAGAACATATTGACGAATAAATAATGAGAATAAAGCTACGATGAAAAACTTACATATTTAAATATTTATTTTGAAATTATGAAAGATTAAATCGTACGTGTTTTTTGCATTTATCAGTGTCTTATACTATAAAATCATGATTAAAAATTTTTCAAAACTAATTTAATTGTAGAATAACAGAAAATATTAAATCTCCTTAACTTTTAAGTACAAAGAAATAACAGTTTTCTTTAGTATAACTTGTAGAAGAAATTAAGAATATTTCTTCTACATTTTTCTCAAATAATGCTTCTTAAATTCCTATTGACCAATTTCACACATTCTGCGTAATTCTATTGGTTGATCAGAATTCGATTCCTTTCTTATAAATACGAACAATTCTCTCTCATTTCTTTATGTACTAAAGACGGTACGCTAAATGCTACCGAAACAGATGTCTACCTTCCAATTTTTTCTCTTTGGTGTTTCAGACGATCAAAAAGTTGAAAATTTCTCTGGTTTTAATAATCAAGGGCCAAGTATCGTTTAAATATTCTGATTATTATCTGTTTCGTAGAAGTCACATTCTGATAGTTTTGGAGCAGCTTGAAAAGTATATTTTTGTAAATATTTCTAACATATGATTTTTTTTTTTTAATGTGTGCTATGTGAAAAAATGCCGAAGATATTTGTTCCATATATTAAATATTGTCTATCAACGAAATGATGTATTAATGGTTTAGTTTTATTACCTTAATTTCAGACAATTAGTCACATGTGCGTTAATAACAGTTCAGCATGTCAAAGCAATCTTTTTATTTTAGTATTTTAAAAAAAAAAATGACGATTGGAATTTTTAAGCTTTTTCAGATATATTTAGTTCACGAATGTGTTTTCAAATTATGAAGTTATTTATACAATCTTACAACATTAAATTTGATAATGTGTACACTTTTTTTACTACTTAATTAAGAGAAAATCAAACTACGGCGCGATTTCTTTACCTCTGCATAATAGTGATAATAATAATATTAGTAATAATAACTATAATAATAATGGTAATATATATAATATTTCTCTAACGCTGACAGTCACGATTAAATTTTGTCGAAACGATATAATAGTGACATAAAATGTCATCGAATTGGTCAATCCAGACTTAAAGCATAAATTTGGCTGCTATATAAAGCGATTATAAGCTCTTTGGTAAAGATTTCGGCTACAAAAATTTTATCTAATACACCTCAAATGTGCATTTTCTTAAAGAAAAAAAAAAAAAAAAAAAAAAAAAGCATTTTGTGTTGAAATATATGCACAAAAACTCATATTTAGAAGATTATTTGGAAGAATTAAAGCCAGTTAAATATATTAAAAACACTTTAAATACACGTAAATTAAAATTTTTATCGAAAAGCTTTGGATAAAATTTTTTTAACATTTTTTAAATAAAAATTTTAATTTACGTGTATTTAAAGTGTTTTTAATATATTTAACAAATTACACGCGTTCAATTTAACTCTCTTTTTTTCTTAGAGATTATTTATAAAGCCAGTTAGCTATCGCATTAAATGGTGGCTATTCGGCAGGACGGTAGGTGCGCCATCTATTATATTTTTTTAGATTTTTTCATTCATTATAAACAGAATGAACATTATTTCTCATTATTCTTTTATTTATTTTGTAGATACATTTATTAAATACGGAAATTTTGTTATGTAGAGTGATATGACAATTCAGTTTCGTCAGATTTAATTAATGACTTAATTTAATGAATAATTTAATTTTAAGAATTTTCAACTTAGCAGCGTAAAAATTATTTCATAAAATTGAAATTATAATGTAAATGTGAAAGATTGACATATTTTTCATTAATTATTATTTTTTTAAGGGGGGGAGGAAAGAAAAATAAATGAAATTTTCCAGTGATTTTATTTAAAAGACTTTTCTGAAAATCATATTAGGTATGTAATTATAATCACGCAGACATTATGAACGGAAAGGCTACTAATCTATATATTAAGAGGCAAGCATGAAATTTGCGGTACACTTTTAACATATTAATTATGGGAGTAGAGGGTTGAAAATGGTATCGATCGGGGAGCATGATTAGCCATATTTGCAGGATACAAAAATCATTTTCTTACGATCTCAAGAAAGTATTTAAAAATACTTTTATTTTTTATGTACACTCATTTATTTATACTCGTAATCTTTTGTATTTAAATTTCCTTTCATTTCAATCGTGTTTGTTCCTATAGCAACGGCTCGAAATTTTATACTATTGAACATATATGCAAATTAATGTAGGATTTTATTTATGAAAGTTTTATTATTATTATTATTATTATTATTATTATCTAATTTCTTTCTTTCTTTTTTCTTTTTTTCCTTTTATGACTTACGTCAGCTCAAATTTAAATAGATATTAGTTATACTATAAATTTCCCGTTTGTGCATTAATATGCAAAAAATATATCTATTCTTAATTTTTATTATTAACCGAATTCAAAATAGAAGGAAGGTTCTCAATTCAAACCGTATGTTTTTTTTTTATGTTTGTTAGCTCATAACTTCTGAACGAATGCTCCAATTTTGATACTTTTTGTTTTGTTGAAAAGGTCTCTGTCTGAAATAGGTCCCATTGTAATATCTTTACGATCTAAAGAAAATACAGGGTGCCCAAAAAAATCAGTCCCAACTCTTTTAACTGCTAAACGGCTGCAGCTATAGTGATAAATATGGTATGTAAGTATAGCAAAGTGGCCATGCAGTACAAGGTTAAACCGCTTGTAGCGCCACCTGGTGAAAAATAGTGGAGTTAGTGTTCCTATCTTGAAAACGGTTCTAGAGAAAATAGTGAATTACAAAGTTGAAGAGTATCATCGATTTAGTACAAAAAGATAGTTTAGACATACATGCTAGCGTTCCTATCTCGGAAACGGTTCAAGACAGGGGGAAAATTCAATTATAAAATTGCAGAGCATCATCGATTTAGTACGAAAAGATAGTTTAGACATTGATGCTAAAAACGTGCATTTGTTTGTTCGCAATTTTTTACACTGTACACACTTGAGCTACATTGCACACGTTGTAGCGTAGCTGGTGAGACATACGCTATATAATTCAAAATACGGTTACTTGATAATTTTTGTTTTGTTGTAAAGATATTGGTCTGAAGTAGGTCCAAATGTAATATCTTTACAATCTAAAGAAAATAAAAAGCCATCTGGTGAAAAACAGCGGAATTAGCGCTCCTATCTCAAAAAGGGTTCAAGATGGGAGTAAAAGTTAATTACGAAGTTGTAGAGCATCATCGATTTACTACAAATGACAGTATTTAGACATTATTGCTAAAAACAGAACGCTTAAAACGTGCAGTTGTTTGTTCGCAATTTCCTACACTATGCACACTTGAACTACGTTGCACATTTTGCAGCGTAGCGGATGACACGTATACTCTGTGGTTCAAAGTACTGTTACTGTAAGCGGTCACATCGATTAGCGCAAAGTCGTTTTCAACCAACTTCAGAAAGGAGGGTGTTCTTAATTCGAGGTATGTGTTGTTGGTGTTTGTAAGCTTATAACTTCGTAAGAGATACTCTAATTAACCGACTTCAAAAAGGAGAAGGTTCTCATTTCAAAGCGTATGTTTTTTTGTTTTTGTTTGATAGCTCATAATTTCTTAACGTATGATCCGATTTTGATACTTTTTCTTTTATTGTAAAGGTCTTGGTCTGAAATACGTCCCATTGTAATATCTTTACGATCAAAAGGAAATACAGGGTGCCCAAAAAATCAGTCCCGACTCTTTTAACTGCTGAACAGCTGCTGCCTAGTCATAAAAGTGGTATGTAGGTCTAGTAAAGTGGAGTTGTGCTACGCGATTCAACCGCCTACAGCGCCAGCTGATGGAAAACTGTGGAGTTAGCGTTCCTATATCGGAAACGGTTCAAAACAGGGAAAAAAAGGTGAATTATAAAATTACAGAGCATCATCGATTTAGTACGAAAAGATAGTTTAGACATTAATGCTAAAAACACAACGCTTAAAACGTGCATTTGTTTGTTCACAATTTCCTATTTTGTGCACACTTGAACGACATTGCATATGTTGTAGCGTAGCGAGTGACATTTATGCTATGTAAAATTCAATGTATGGTTATTTTAAGCGGTCACATCGATTAACGCATAGACGTTTTAAACCGACTTCATAAAGGAAGAGGTTCTCAATACAAACCATGTTTCTCATTGTTGTTGTTGTTGAAATTTGTTAGCTTTTAACTTCGTAAGAGATGATTTAATGATAATACTTTTTTGTTGTAATGATCTTGGCCTGAAATAGGTTTCATTATGATTTCATTAAGACATAAACAAATTACAGGATACTCACAAAAATCTGTTCTCACTCTAACTGCTGAACGCATGCAGCTACACTGGTAAAAGCAGTATACATACTTACATATAAAGACTTTTTAGTATGTAAGTATCGATGCTGAAACTTCTGTCCGTCAGCTGCAATGCATATTTTGCTCTTTGTTTGAACTTTACGCTGCGCAATTTCCAGCGCAGCGGGTGACACGTATTCACTGTAAAGTTCAATATATATGTCTAACAGATTTTTTGGTTACGAATACAGCGTATCCGTTCTTTAACATTTCTAAAGACTTTTTAATTTAACGTATGTTCATTCAATTGATAGTTTTTTGCTCATATCTGATAAAGGCAAGAAAAGTGACACAACTTAAAAATGCAGCATTTGAGAAAAATCAACTTAAATATAACTTGACTAGAATAAAACTGGCACAACTGTCTCTCGAGTGGATAACTTTCTTGATGGAGATGTAGAATACATTGGGTGTTCTACATCTCCATGAAATGTACCCAATGCACACATTGGGTGCATTTTATGTATTTTTCAGTGACATAAAACATTTTTTGAGTTATGTAACTTTTCTTGGAAGTTGTGATTTGTGAAGCTGCCGTCGAACATCTTTTGATGTTTTGCTATATTAATAAGTTTTCACTGAAAAGACAAAAATAAAATATTTTTGTAAAAAAAATAGAACCGACTCCAAAAAGCAACTACTAATCAAACAACTAAAAGAAAAAAAAAGGTAGGAGATGAAACTGTTAACTGTGCCTAAAAATATAAAATAATTTCCTTCGCCAAACAACCTATAACACTACAATTAATCATAACTTTTGAAGTCGGCGCAAAATTAAATAAAAATTTATAACTTTATTCAATACAAAAATCAAATCCTATTCAATATACACATCTCACATTGTCACCTGCAAAACGCAGCCGAAAACTACTTTGATTCAAGAAAACAAAAAAGATTTCGTAAGCAGCAAAAGTTGGCGAAGATGCTGGTTTCTGACGTCCTTGGTGAAAGAGAAATCGCAAAATTATCTATCAAACAAATTTAATTTCTTTGGGATATCATGATTGCTTTGATAAGGTATATTAAGAGAGTAATCAAGATTATGTAACAATACATCGTACAATATATATTATGAAAATATACATCTTGCGTGTATATTTTTGCATTACGTTTTGATCGCCAAATCCAAAAGCCCCCAAGCATGATAGTTATCAAAGTTATATCAAATTTGCAAAGGAAACTTTAACCTCGTAGAAACATAAATACCGCAGTGTAAGGAATGTTCACTGTTCTATGTAGATGCTACAAATGGACCAATTGTATATAGTGATAAAATAATAAATGAAACATGAAAATGGATCATTCCAGACAACAGCGTTTCTTGCTAACGATCTAAATACAAACCTTTAAAAACTAATTAAATTTTATTTAATTTTGCGCCGACTTCTAAAGTTATGATTAATTTTAGTATTATAAGTTGTTTGGCGAAGAAAATTATTTTATAATTTTAGGCGCAATTTACAGTTTCATTTCATACCTTTTTTTTTTTTTTTTTTTTTCTTTTAGTTGTTTGATTAGTAGTTGCTTTTTGGAGTCGGTTCTATTTTTTTTTACAAAAAGATTTTTTACAGTATTATTTTTTATTTGTCTGGCAACAGAAATGAGTGTATATTCATTTATTTTGAAACTGTTGTAGACATGTTGTTTCGATATTAAAAGTGTTCTTTGCTGTTGAAATGCCCAGAAGGAAAACTTTCATCTGTTGGATTGCGGTAAATTGAATTAAATAGATAGAAACGTTCATACGGATATAAATTATGATGTAAATAAAAATGCTAATAATGATTTTTTATTTATTATTATTTTTTTTTAAGTGCAGATTTAATTGCTGCGAATATTATTTACAAGGAAAGATTGAATTTTTGTATTTATTATTCAAATACTTATTTAAAAAAACTTTTTTCGACCACTTGGTGATACTAGTAACAATAAACGTTCAATCATTTTCTTTGTCTAACCGATCTATTGCTTTGAATAATTTACAGGATCAGTGATTGCCATAAAAAAAGTCGGTTCATGTGCCACTATTTGATATGGGTAATTAACGATATTTTCGTAATTAAATAAAAAAAAATAAATGAAAACTTTCACCGTTAAAACTTTTCTTGCGTAAATAAACTGAATTTTAATTGCGATTGCCTTCTGAAGTATTCCGGGAATAAAAGATTGTAATTTAATTAATCTATAATTATATCCACTATATTAAACAGCTGTAAGATTACAAAGCACCTTTTATTAAAGCTTTTGAAACATATAGCCATGTGAATATTTAAAAATAAGTTTTTAGGTAAATATTTTACTTTAATTTTTTTTTTTTTACTTAAATAACAACTAGAGTACTTAATTATTAGTTGTTGATTATTTTTATAACGTGAAAATTTTTTTCAGTCTTATCATGTTCCGCACAATAATACAAAATATACCACTTAAAATACAAAGATACGTTTTCTAAATGAAAGAATGTTTTCAATATAAAATAACTCCTTTAAGCAGGCGATATATTTTCTAATTATGAAATTTACATAAAGTGCATTCTAAATTAAAAAAAATAATAATAACGAAAAATACGCAAATGATTGCTATTTTTTTTAAACATTTAGCTCGTGATAAATAATTCAGATGAACAATATTTTCTAACAAAAAGTGAGAGACGATTCTCACTTTAAACATTTTTTTTTTCTTCGGAAAATAGTTTTAGAAAAAAATTGCTTTAAACGTAAGAATTATCGATTCAAATTTTGTTTTTCGTCTTTTACATTTACATACAATCTGTCTTTTATTGTCATTATTGAAATATCTTTTTTATAAAAAGAAAGAAAAAGAAAATTTATTTCACGCCTTTGCACATTTTTTTTAAATTATTAATTTTTATGTAAACAGCTTCTATAAAATATTCATCAAAAATTTTAACAGCTTTGGAGCTACAGATGTTACTTAAAATAACAAAAACTGAGCTATTCTTTAAAAATTGATGTTTACATTCTTAAAAAGTAATTAAGTTTTTATACGAAAATCGGAAAACATCACTTTTTTTCTTTCTTTTCTTTTTCTTTTCTTTTTCTTCTTCTTCTTTTTTTTTTCTTTTTTTTCTTTTTTTTTTTTTTTTTATTGCAACTTTGTATTTTATCTTTGAAGCATAAATAAAAGGAAAAGCTCTCTGAAGCTCTTTTTAAACGGAAATATGAAGATTTGAATTCTAATTGAAGATAATGTCTCGTGAGAATTCGTTTTGTTTTTATTCTGATTGCGTCTCCATCTCCGATATTTAACACTTTTTAACAAAAATTAAAAAAAAAAAAGAAAAAAAATTAAAAAAAAGTGTTTTTAAGTTTGTTTCGTCTGTCATTCCGCGATCACATTTCCAAAATATAAATGGAATACATTGAAATCCATATTCATTTTGAAATGTTTTAAATTGAAAATGGCATAAATAAAACTTCTCATTTATGTATAGACACTGACAAAAGAATTCAGATATGTGACGGTCTATGGTAGTTATCTCCGTAAGAAAATTTTAATAACTTTATCTGGCAAATAACAACGAAAGGGGCACATATTATTCAGATGCGCAAAATCATATTTTCTGCGGCATGTGGTTCGATAAGCATTGTTGATTGGCTCATAGGCCACATAAATGTTCAGTACATTTTGAAATATTAGTGAAAATTGCTCGATGTGTGTTTTAACTTGTACTATGTAGTTTCCTTCTCTTTTTATCATATGAAATGTCTAAGACAGTTCAATTCACTTTTTTGACAATATACAATTTTGTACGAAAGGAATTTGTTCGATGATTTCTCTGTAAATGTAAAGTTATACACTGCAAAAAAAAAACTGTTAAAAGTACAGGAAAAATCTGGCAGCTCGGGTGACAGTATTTCTCCGTCAAATATACAGTTTAAAACCGTAAAATTGTATCACTGACATATATTTTACACAGGAATCCTTTAAATCAAACAGGTTTTTTTTGTTAAAAGTACAGTTTTGTCCTGTATATTTGACAGAGAAATACTGGCACCCCAGCTGCCAGATTTTTCCATTACTTTTAACAGTTTTTTTTTTATTATTATTATTTATTTATTTTTTTAAACAGTGTATACGAATTGTCAGCACTTTGGTTTGTTGACATATGCCTAATTCTTGTCTCAGTTCAGACATGAATATTTATAATGGTATACAGTTTAAGTCCTAGGCTGGTGTCTAAGGAATTTTTACGTGAAAAGAAAAAAAAATCAAAATCACAGTTTATATATATATATATATATATACTTTTAACAATTTCTAAAAGTATAATTAAGTTATATCATTGATAGTTTTAATTAAATTTTGAGTTTTATAATTAACATATTTAATCAAGAAACATTGTATTTTTAATAGGTAATCGGTGAAAAAATGTAACGAATTTTTTTTAATTAAACAGTATTACATTAAAAAAGAAGAAAAAGAAAAAAGAAAAATTTAACATTTTTCTGTTTTTTTTTTTTATTATTATTCATATCTTTTCGCTTATCTATCTTAATAACAGATAATGTTTTTTCTTATCTATTATCAAGATGGATAAGAGAAAACTTATGTGTTTTCTTTTATCCATCTTGAATCGATTGCTAAACACTCATAAAATTTATTGTTGCAAAGAATTAAATATTTTCTCTTGTTAGGCCTCTCCAGTTGTCGAGAGGTTCTGCTTTTGAAGATGGCAGATATGACGGTTCGAATCTCGTTCGCGCTTGTCAGCCGAACCGTTGGGAGTTTTCCGAGTTTTTCTCCGTAATTCGTGTAAATACGAGCTAATACGAAGTTCTCATAATTATAGCACATTCCCAAATTTTGTAATCGTTTTTCTATATTTTGAAGTATATAAAGCAAGGTTATTATTTTTCTCAATTATTAACTTTATAGTTCTCGTTTACTTAGCATAAACTGTTCCTTCGTAACTTGGTAAATATAATGTTTTTTAATGTTAATATATTGTAAAGGGATTCTAATCTGCTCTGCTCACTATAGATAAAACTTTATGAAAGAAACTAAAGGATGACGTTCTCACCTAGATCTTTGTGTAGAAAATTGTGCTTAGTGCTTATACTAACATGTTTCCTTTATTAAAATTGTTGTTGCAGAAAAATAGACTTAGAGATTCAAGAAAAATAAATCACTTTTCTCTACGGTGGTCAGATTTGTGACCAAATTTTAAGAAATAAAATTACAATTGACAAAATAAAGAAACCTTATCTCAATTAGGAATGGAGTTTTGGGTTTTTCCAGATTTATCTCATGCGGAACTATTGAGAGCCACAGCATGGAAAATTTTCGGAACTGTAAAAGAAAATTCCTATCCTAAGACAAAGTCAGTTTGATTCACAATTTTCAGATGAATGATGGCTGTCCTCAAAAAACTGTAGGTGAAAGTTGGTGATTGATATTCCCAAATTAAGAAATATTGCTGCTCTATGATGTATATAAAATTACTCACTTGGCATTTGTGGTACAGTCGTTTTATTAATTTTTTTCGTGAGTATTCACTGAATAAAGTGAATTGTACATTAAGAACTTGCTCACTTTTTTACGATCTGCTTTCTGTGCGCCAGAAAGTAGACGAAAGTAACAGTAATTTTTTTCCTGAATTATATAACAAGTACGACAATTATATGTTCCAACTGGCATCATTAAAAGCTGTTAGTTAGAAATAGGAAGACGATATTTTAAAATTCAAAATACATCTTAAAATATTATTTGTTTACATGGTAGTTAAAGTTATGAGTCTTTTATTAATATTTAATGAACAAGAAGTTGTGTTATTATTAAATAAAGAAATTAAAGATGAATTTTTTGATATACTCAAAATAACTGACGAATATAAATTACCATTTGTTGCAAAAAAAAAAAAAAAAAAAAAAAAATGCAAATGATATAAAAAACTTATTACGTTAAAATTCTATAAATAATGTACATGTTATTTATTTAGATAACTTATATTTTTAGGAAATTGCGAAAATAACTGAATATAACGATACCATGTACTGAATATACAATTTCTTCTTTCAGGTCTTTCGAAGTGCTGTCAAAATTAATCATCTTACTTAATCGCCTGTTGACTATAAGGTGAGAAAAATCAAATTATCACCACTAAGAATCAATTAGTTTAATGTATACAGTTTCAAGGTACTTATCTGCATCTATTACAAGCGTTTAAATATTGCTCTAGTACAGACAAAAAATTAATTACTTTACTCCCAAAGGATGTTTTCTAATAACGGTAAACCTTTTTCTATCTGTATATGTGTTAGATTAACCTCGTAGTCTAATCAAAATATGTTATTAACACTTTTTCAGACATTCCGTTAACAATGAAATGTTTATGAACTAAAATTGGTCTTAATTAAGCAGTTTTCTTTTCTCTTTTTTTCTTATATATATATATTATGCATAACTGCTTTTAGTTTCCGAACAGCCATGTTGCAGCCATGTTATATGTCATCATCTAACGAAATATAAAAATTTTAATGGGGGTAGAACTTATAATTATGTTACATGGGAGCCGCGGTAGCCCAATCGGTAGAGCGCCAGCCTGGTAATCGGAAGACTGCGGGTTCGGTACTCAAGCCGGCCAAAGACCATCGTGTACACTAATGGTGGCTGGTGCACGTAAAATATGTCGTGGCCGCAGTGTCCTCCATGTTCCCATCAAGAATTATACCTCTGGTGGTCACCAAAGCGGGAGAGCCATCCCTTCCGTGTAGGATCAAAATTGTGATGATATGTCTCCGGACCACCTGTAGGGGTGTGTCCCAGACCGTCGCTAATTGTCCATCTGTGCAGCACAAGTGCGACGTAAAACCTAACCAACCAACCTGTTACATGGACACAAAAATAAATTCTTTATCATTACAGCCTATGAATTAAATTTATTGAAGTGTACTAGAGTATCAACTATATAATCGATTAAGGCATGTTATATGTCATTGTATCAATAACTGTATAGATGGATGTAGCATACACAAAGGAATTATATGCCCATATAGTGCTATATCGCGTCGATATAGCACTTATATATTTAATAAGAACTGATAGTTATGTTTAATTATCAGTTCTTAAGTTCTTCTATGTTTAATTATCTGTTTAATAAAAGCAATATTCAATAAAATAAAACAGGAATAACATAACAAATGAAGATTAACCTAAAGAAATTAAGAAAACAGAGAAATATTATGAAAGACTTTTTTCCTCACAACACATCCATTTCAAAGACCATTGTTAAAATTTAAAAAAAATATCGCTAATAATTAGCCCAAAATCTCAGTTGCAAAAAAAAAAAAAAAAAAAAAAAAAAATCTCTGAAAAAAATAAAGACATTTCTCAAAATGAATATAAAAAGGCGAATAAATATGCAGTAATTTTTGCCAGTAAACAGGGGTGAGAGTGATTGTTGGTTTTAAATGGTTTAAAACACGAGAAAAAATTTTAGATATATGATGATAATGTGACTAATTTATATTCTTACAGTAGAGAAGAGGTATGTATATACAGCCGAATCTCGTTAACGTGAACATGCTTAACGTGAATTACTTTTAACATGAACTGTTTCCACAATCTTCGTCAAAATGAAGATTTGTATAGTTATATAAAGATTAGTTACTGATAGCCTGAACTACTGATAACATGAGCAATGTTTTTCCCCTTGAGATTCATGTTAACGAGTTCAGCTGTATATTGCAGGGATACAAAGTAGAACTATTTTACATTGTGGTTCATGGACCCAACTTATTTGAAGCAATTATTCGCAATGTCAAAATTTTCGAAACGAAAAAAAAAAATAATAATAATATAGGATAAGTGCTCCAGTGATTGGTTTGCTCCAGTAATTGACATCTATCCCGAAAATTTATTAAATAAGAAAAATAATAAAATCATATATTTTACAAATAAGAATTTTAACATTTTATGTCAAACACTGGAGCATGGGGTGCTAATAACTGGTAAAATGAATAACTAGCAGTGTCAAACATTGGGATATAGAGTGCCAATACTGGGACATAGAGTACTGATAAAATGAAAAACTGGCAGTGTCAATTACTTGAACATTGTGTGGGTGTCAAAGAAAAATTTACATAATAGAAACAAAACAAAAAAGTTGTCAAATGCATATATTTTAACATATATGTGGCCCTGAATGTCTTTTATGCCATACGTATTAACTTAAGATTTCTATGAATATTTTCTGATGAGTAGAACATTAAAAACATCAGACATTGCTTTAAAAGTGTCAATCACTGGAGCACTTACCCTAAGTTATATTACTTTCTTAATGTATGATCATTAAGGTAATTGATGTATGTATTAATTACAGCGCTCTTACAGAGAAGCATGAAAAATTTTGCATGTATAATGTCTAATTGTGAACTAGTTATCCGAAGGTCATTACATTACTTAAATGTGACTGATATATTTTTAATAGTTTTGCTGCTGATATAATCGTTACTAAAAATTTCGTGATTATCTCTTATATTCCTTTTTCAGAGATACACAAAAGAATTCCGGTGTTTTACGATCCTCTATCCACACATACAAACTTTGACAAAATTATTCAAACACACTAGTATACATTTTGCTTTTGTTTATTTACTGAATTATTCCCTAAATCAAATCCTTTTAAACGCTTAATAACAACTAAATGTTAAGAAAGACGAATAGAGCCATTAGAGTATTTTTTAGTATTACTATCTCTACTTTAGTATGTTAATTTTATTACATATTCACATTTTACTTAACTTAAAGTTCCCTATAAATATGCAAAGTATATCCACTGGGGGGAAAATGCAACATAGTATTTAAATTATTATTTATACTCTACAGAATATAATAAAAAATAACGAAAATGTACTAAGATTTAGTATAATCGTTTCTGAGTATCGCCACATTGGTTCACTTAAAAATATATTTCTGTGATATCCGCTACTTTTATTTCCAATTCTTTCCAATATAGGTGAAGAAATATCTATCAGAAACGTGCCAAAAGATTAATAAAATCGTCTTTAAAGCGTAAAACTGCTGAAAGGTTTCATGGAAACCTAAAAAATGTTATATAAGGATATTTTCTCACAACTTATCGAGGTATGTGAGTAAAGCGGCTGAAGTAAAGTTTTATGGACTGCACTGAATCTTCTTTGGGCCAGATCGAAGCGCCGCCACCAGACTTAATGAGAGACATAAATTTTGATTGTTGGCTATTAATCGCTAGCAGGAATTTTTATGGTCATCTATATTTCATTTTCAATCATCTTATTTTGCTGAGTTTCAAATGCTTCAAACGAAAGTATAAACTAGTTACCAGTAGAAATAGAATTTATATTGTATATTATAAAAATAATTCATACAAAGATAAATAAATAAATAAATAAAATCGCGATTTTTGTGTTTCATCATATGGCATCATTGAACGTAAACAAATGTCGTGGAACTGATAAAAAAAAAATGTGATTTTATTGAGGCTAATAAAATTACCACGACGCTGTAAAATTGCTTAATCTTTTCATGGTACCCAAAAAATTTTTATTAACCCTTCGTGTATATATGACGACTGTCATATATCATGTACTGTCGGTAATAAAAGTCTCTGAACACTAACAAAAATTCCTATATAATAAAAGTAAACTTAATACAGTTTTGCAAAATAAATCCTTGTCGAATCATGTTCTTATTCAGTCTAAGAACATGATTTGGGTTTATTTAACAAAACTGTATTAAGTGCACTTTTTTTATATAGGAATTTTCCCTAGTGTTCGGAGACTTTTGTTACCGACTGTACATGTTTTGCAGTAAACAAAAGTTTCAGTTGACGAGTCAGGCTCGTCATTCGAATTAAAACTAAATTTAAAACTACATACCTGTATCACGAAAAATAATCAATTCTTTCAGAAAATCCGTTAATTTTGCACATTAATTCTTAAACAACTTAAATATATTCAACATGCAAAAAAATATTCTAAGAAATCGTACTCAAAGCATTAGAAATACTTTCTAGATGTATGCAAGTAAAGTTGCTTAAGTATCAAATCGGTGCAATGCCAATGAACATTTTGAAACACAAATTAGGATTGCGAGCTATTTATTATATGTAAGAATTTTTATAGTTAGAACTTTGGGGACTATAGAAAAGCCAGGTAAAATGAAACATCAATTTATCTCAGTACGGTGCTGCAACCATTCGGAGGAACATGAAACACGAAAGAGCACTTTAAATATAAACAGTAGTTTACCCTTTGTCTGTGAAGGAGATTTTTTTTTTTTTTTTTTTTTGTTATACAACTTATTTGATTTATCAAGTTTCAGACTTTTGTGGAAGCTAGCATTACGAATTCTGCAGTCTACTTACGAGACAGTAAAATGAGTGAAAACGTGATGTCATTGAAGGTAGTGAAGTTGAGTTAGTTAGTAGTCTGGTTCTCATGAACTTATTTTTACCAACAAAACTTGAGGTCGGTTTATTCTCCTCAACCCCATACGGCGATTTTGATAATACGGAGTATCAACTAACCTATATTATTTTTGATTTTTGTAAAACTTGATTGTTGAGGTAATTTTTTTCAATAATATTTATTTTAAAAAATTATTTCAAAATAAAATTTTATACTGCCATTATTCATGATTTTATGAAGATATACAGATCTATTCTAAATTATCCTTTAAGGAAATGGGTATTCCATATTTTCTCTCATACCTATTCCATATTACCCGCTTGATCCATATTACCGGAAAACTGAAACCGACCCGAATTTTCATTAACTAAAAAAATTTGCTTATAAATTCTATTTTTTTTTTTTAACATAAAACCATCAAAACACATTAGCAACACTTGAAAGTTTGCGATACTCGAATCCCCATTGGTCCAAAATACTTCAGTTTATTACGGTCAATTCAAATAAAAATTGTATAACATATTCCCCTACTTTCTTCCATCTACATATACCTAGCAACATTTAAAGCATATTTGGATACGAATGGATCATCCTGGATCGAAATAATAAAACAATCAAAAAAAAAAAAAAAAAAAAAAAAAAAAACAGAAAAAACAGAAAAAGAAAAAGAAAGTGTTCGATTTTCGGTTATATATTCTCGTATAAAACGGCATTTATTGCTTTTTCATAAACGGCTGGCCATGAAGAACATTTCAAAGTGACACCAATAGCAGAAGATCTACATTAAACCCTAATGGAGACATATGAGTTTAGGTGTCCATACCAGATGGCGTAAACTGTATATTAAGTTTACATTTGAAGTATCGTAGCTGTTGAGAGAGATATTAATAATCTAGAATTCATCGACACAGTAAAATTCTTTCTTGTCAGCTTCTATAAAATAGGCTTAAACTTTCATTTATTTTTGTTTGTTTGTTTATTTATTTATTTATTTAGCAGTCGCTTTAAATTCTAAATATTCCTACTTTCTCCTGCCTTTATATGCTAGAGAAGCATTGTTATGGGATAGATTTTTTGGAAAAAGTCTTTTCTTTTTTTTTTTTATTATTATTACGACTGAATGAATTGAAATCTTCTGAATTCTGAATCACGTTATTTAGTGGAAAATTTGCATATATGTGTGTGTACATGTACCTTATACAACATAAAAAAAAAGAAAAAAAAAAAAAAAACAGATATTAACCGGAAGTCAAAATTTGGTATTGTAAATGTATATTATACAATGGTATTACTTGAGATTTTTTACAATTCAGGCAAATGGTCGGTTCACAGGGACTTATAAAAAAATCATATGCATTACAGTCTATAGGTGAAATTGTCTAATTGGTATAGTCTAACATTTTGGGCTATAAACTATACATAATGGAATTAACATACATATTTATAATGCACAAAAGCATTTTTCGCATTTAGTGTAGTGTGCAAAGCAATCATCATTTACTTACATGAGCGAACAAATATTTTCGGATATATTAAATAGAATACGGTTGAAAATTACTCGAAATGAATTTCAAGTAATGTTATATATATTCAAGTAATGTATATATATATATATATTTATATATATATATATATATATATATTATTATTATTTTTCTTTTTAATATGCTAAATCTAATTATACTATCTGATGTTTATTCAACTTTATAGGCAGTAAAAACGCTATCTAAAATTAATTAAATATATTCTTTTTTATATATGTATTTGACTAATATTTGTATATAATTGTTAAATTCGTACCAATTATTTGTATAGAATATTTGTATGTAATTGTTTGAAGAGTTATATTAAATTATAGCGTGCTTGAGGTGCTACTCTGAGGCAGTACTTTTCAAGCTTTTCGAAATTGAGGTGAATTAAAAATTCAGATAATATACTATGTTCGTGAATTATATACAAATTTTAAGAAAAAAATATATTACAGTAATTAAGTAAATATTTGAAAACCAAAGTTTCATTTCTACTTCAACAAGCAAATACATATTATTTATGTATTTTTTTTTTTTTTTTTTTTTTTTTTTTTACATTTATTTGCGGTAAAATAAGAAAATCCTAATTCCCATAAATGTGACGAAGAAATAAATTTCGTTACATTGCAGAAGAGATAGCGATTTTGCTTATCAGCACACAACTTTAATTACTTTCAAATTAAGATTGTTTAACATAATACTTCTTTTTGAGAAATTTACATGGTTCATCTGGCTGCATTTATTTGAAAATATGTATATTATATTCGCAATAACCATTTGGAAAAATTTTAATAAAAAATATTATTCACACCAAGAATAAATGACTTCTTTTTTTTTTTTTTTTTTTTTTTTTTTTGTAAGAAAATCTTCTCTTAATTAGCATAATTATGACGTATTGACAAAAAGAGCGCTGTATCTATAATGAAATGGGTATAATAAAATAGTTATAATTATTCTTACATCTGGACACATTTTTTTTCTGGAATACAAAAAGGCATTCTCAGAAATCATCTAGAGTGCAACAGTGCGCTCTAACACCCTTTGAAAAACACTGTACTAGGTTTATTTTTTTTTTAACATTAACGCTCATTAGTTCGGAACCTAAAGCGAGTACAAAATAAGCGACACAATGTAATGCTAAAAAGAAAAAAAAAGAAAAATCGCTTACAGAAGCGCCAATTGCCTGCAGTGGTAGGGCGATAGAAAAGCACCCAGCAGCGATACATTACGAGCCAAAAAAAATGTATTAAGTTAAACTCAACATTTACATTGCTGAATAGGTTAGAGAAACTTTAAAATTCGGTATGAAATAAATATTATTATACAGGGTGCATAGGAAAGTCCCTTTAACCTGAAAATACATGCGCACGGAGAGTGCTACAGCCACGCAAGTGAGGTAACGGTATAGTAAAGCGACTATGCCCGACCTAATGCAAACGACAGCAGCACCCCTAGTGGCGAAATTTGGAAGTTAGCCATTGCAAATCGAAAACGAAAAGAGGCAGAGCAAAATTTCCAATTAGAAAGTTTTAGAGCATCAATTAATTAGTACGAAACGACCTTTGGTTCACACGGATAAGATAAATTGATGCCTGTATACTCAAAAAATATCCAAAATCGATGCACTCCATTTTGTGTAAATATTTGAAAGGAATAGCCAGAGGAAAGAAGAAATATGCACAATTTAATGAATAAATACTATGTACTTACATGAATACATTTTGATAACATCACACACAAAAACAAAATAGGTAAACTAAACCCTAAGTCTCATAGTGATAAAAAGTTAATGTTGAGAATGTTCGAAAAGTTCGCCATTGCTCACGATACACGTTTGTATTCGTGTGAGTAATTCTGCATGCACATTTCTCAGCATGGAAGGTGTTACACTATTGAAAGCATCTGTAATACGATGACGTAGATCCAGCAGACTTGTATGTGGAGTTGCATAAACCTGATCTTTTATGTAACCCCACAGGAAGAAATCCATCGGAGTCAGGTCCGGCGATCGTGGATTCAATGGTCCGGCGATTCAATACTACTACCATACCCAATAATTTGTTGTCCAAAGCAATCTTTTAGAAAGCTTCGCACTCCAGCTGGCTGGTGTGCAGGAGCACCGTCATGTTGGAACCACATGTCCCGTAATGCGGACAGGGGAATATCATCCAAAAAGTCGGGTATGATATCCTGTAATAGTTGGAGGTACCTCTGTCCGTTTAATGTGCCTTCGTAGAACACAGGTCCCAGTAAGCGATCCTTCCAGATACCGCCCCACACATTAATGGACCAGCGCACTTGGTGTTTTGTGGATAGTCCCAACGAGGGATTTTCCAGCTCCCAGTAGTGGGCATTATGTCGGTTTAGTACTCCGGTACGCTGAAACAGTGCCTCGTCCGACCAAAGAATGTTGGACAAAAAATCTGATTTATCTTCAACATTTTTAATGCCCAGTTGCACCAATCAAATCGACGCTCATTATCCCGTGGCAACAGTTCTTGCTGCAGAGTGACGTGATAGGGATGTGCATGTTGACTATGCAGTATTTGCCATACTCGGGCCCGTGTTAAGCCACAAGCCATGCTGATTTCTCTTGTACTGCTGTGTGGATGTGCTAGTGCATATGCCAAAATACTCTCTGGCGGTATACGCATACCTGCACTCACTGGTCTGCCAGAACGCGGACGACTTTTAGTGCTTCCTGTCTCCACGAGCCGTCGCACTACATTTGCGATGGTAACTGCACTTGGATGTGGCCACCTGGAAAACGAACGGCATACTTCCGTGCAGCATGCATTGCGTTGCGTTGACATTCGCCATAAATAAGCACCATCTCGCAATATTGAAAGTTAGTGAAGCTTGACATTCTCACACAGCTCCAAAATTCTAAATCCAAACGTTTATTTCTAAGAAATGTATCTTTTGTAAGATCTCATTCCTTTATGATCATTCAAAATTCCATTTGTTTTGTCATTTTCAAAAAAAAAAAAAAAAAAAATGCTACCCGTCGCTAGGCAACGATTGAAATTGCCACAACACAGAAAAATAAAATTTTTAAAATGAAAGCGCTCACACATTAGGAATAAAATTATCGTCTGCCATCAATAATTTTATGTTATGAGATTATGTTTTTTGTATCAAGCGAGAGCCAATACCTTTTAAACTAAAATTTTAAATGCATTGGAAATTAAAGTTTTCAGACATTACAGTACAGTACAAAGTCACAAACTGCATTTTCACACTGCTACATTTCCGAAATGTGAATATGTAGATTAGAACAGTCGCGCATAGATTACGGACATTTTTGGGTATACAGGCGCCAATTTATCTTATCCGTGTGAACCAAATATTGTTTCGTACTAATTAATTGATGCTCTAAAACTTTCTAATTGGGAATTTTGCTCTATCTCTTTTCGTTTTCGATTTGCAATGGCTAACTTCCAAATGTTGCCACTAGGGGCGCTGCTGTCGTTTGCATTAGGTCGAGCATAGTCACTTTACTATACCGTTACCTCACTTGCGTGGCTGTAGCACTCTCCGTTCGCAAGTATTTTCAGGTTAAAGGGACTTTCCTATGCACCCTGTATAATGGTCGCCACCCAAAAATGGCGGGAAATAGAGCGGATATCTTTATCACAGACATTGCGCTGCTTACTTTTACATGCTTTACTGCACTGATGCCAGATGGTCGAAAACTATTTCCCCAAACAAGTCTTCAAATTTCCCCAAATCAGGGATTTTCTTTTCGAAAAAATCCCCAACTTGATTTCTAGTAAAAAGGGGGAAAATTTTTTTTTCATAAAGAAAAGATCAAGCAGATTTAAGCTCAGATTTTTCCCCAAATGAAGGCAATTTTTGAAAAAAATCCCAAATACAAAAATGTATTAAAATCCCCTCTAATCAGTTGATACTGTAGCGAGCAGACATAAAAAAAACTAACTTTACATAATGATTATGTTAACAGCAAGCAAAAGAAAATAAAATAACAAAAAGAAATAAATAAGAGGGATAATAAGATGAATTGGAAATTACAAACTAAGTGCAGAAATAAAACAAAATTATAAATTTGATTTCTGACTGGTCAATGACTTAGAAATTGAACAATAAGCATACCAAAACCAATTCTCTAAGACAAAGAAACAGAAATTAGAAAGAAAGCAGTGTTGCCAATTCAAATTTTGCGATGTTCCACTCAAAACTCGAAATGTCCATACACTGACGATAAAATTCCCTACTTTAGTGAATAATCATAAAAAAAATTAGAAACAACAACATAAACCATGCGTAATTCCTTGAAATTTCTTACAAAATTACCAAAAAGTCCCTATGAATTTAAAATTTGTCCCTACATCATATATAAAGCTATTGAAAGTCCCTAGTCGTAGGGATAAATCATTATGTTACCAACATTTTCTGATTTAAACAATACAAAGTTTTTTTTTTTTTTTTTTTAATTATTATTACAAATATTATTATTATTGAATAAATAATAAATAAATAAATAAATAAATAAGAAATAAATAATTTTCTGATGAAAGAAAAAAATACAACTAGATTTTAATTTAAGTTAGTTTGACAAATTAATCAGTATTTTCAGATGAATTATACAAATTCTCGGATTTTTAGAATCAAAACTATAATTATCAAATTTCATGAAATTAAGACTTTTTAAAAAATTTTCCTTTGGTAAATATTTTAGTGTGACGATACTAATTGTTCATGGATTTTTTCCTTCCTTCATTAGTTTAACTTAAAACTTTTAACTTACACATTTAAGGAAAATATCGCTCAAGGTTTCATTATTATTTTCTTTTTTAAGATATTAATTAGTGATTAATTAGTGATTTCATGGTATTAACGGTATAAAACCATGTAATTAATGTATTATACTTTTATTATTGTACAAAAGCATGAAAAATCTTTTCAGAATAGTATGAATAAAATAATTCAGATAAATAAAGGACTATTTAATGAAATTTACGACATAATTTTTTAACATAAATAATTAATTAGGATGTATTTTTTTAAAAGTTGATTTCTAAAATATTTTAGAAAATGGTTAAATATTTAATTATTTTATTCTCTAATGTACACATTAATAATAAGCACGTGGTAAAGAAAGAAAAATATTTTAATATTTAATAAGCCGTTGAATATTAATTATCTTATCGGTAAGTGTAAGGTATATGCCGATGGTTTTGGATTAAATTTTGTAAAATCGTTTTGTCAGTTATATTTATTATTAATGGTTCGCTTGTCAAAATTTACCCTTTTGGGTAAATAATAAAAATATATTTAACTTTAAAATATGATAAAAACTTTGATATAAAAGTTTTCTTTATTTCTTTCTTTTCGGCGAGAATGAGGTGAGTTAGCTAAGTTGGCATAGACAAAAAAAAAAAAAAAAAAATATATATATATATATATATATATATATATCTAGTATATTATTCAATATTTTGTTAAATTAATGCTCCGATGTATCTTAAAACAACAAAAGACAACTTGGTACCTTTCCTCAATTTAAAACCATCGTCATCTTACATAAAAAAAAAAAAAAAAAAAAAAAAAAAAATCCTTATTATTGAACAATATGTAATTCTGCCTATTAATTTCCAAATTGGAAACTGGTTCCTCGTTACATGTTTGACGAACAGACACTGTACTTAAAAAAATAAAATAAAATAAAATAAATAAATAAGTAATCTGAATTACTTTTTCCAAAACGGCTTAAATATTTAACTAAACTATGAACAAGTCAAATTTTTTAACATTTACCAAATGAAGAGAGGTGTATTATAGAGCCAAACGAATCTAATAAACGCATAAAAATTCGCAAAAATGTAATATAAATCTCGTTTTTTATGTATTTCTCCTTTGATAGGGCAGCCACCCCTACCGTGCATGCGTATAATAGAAATACGTGACACGAAATCTTGTCTAATGCGGCATCTTATACAAATTTACTCTATAATCACTGAATTATTATTATTATTATTATTATTATTATTATTTCAGTGCCAGAAGTGTTTTTCAGCCAATATTTAATAAAATTGTCGTCTTTATTTGCAGTGCAGCACATGAAATATATACTTTATTATCTCCTTCTTGTAGAATTAAACCTTTATCTACTGATGACAATTAAAATCGTATTAGATTAAAATGCATACGAAAACGAATTTATGAAAAAAGAGCCAGAGTTGATTTTAAGAATTAATTTTATATACTTTAATTTGATCTCACAGTATAGTTCAAGGCTATAGATGAAGCAGTATTTGTTGAGAGAGAGAGAGAGAGAGAGAGAGAGAGAGAGAAGGTTTTGTAGCTTATTTTGCTGCTGTTTCTGATTGTAATTTTTCATTAATTTACTTTTTTTTTTTTTATTAATTTATATATGACTTCTAAGAAATTAAAATCAATCTTAGAAAAAAAAATATATAAATAAACCTTTTTTTTTTACCTTTGTAATTTTTTTATTATTATCATTATTTAGATCTGATTTTTTTTTCTTTTTTTTTTTTTTTTTTTTTAACCATTAACTACTGCATCATTAAAAATATATTAATTTATATGATTTTGGGATATACACAATTTTTATTGTTTATATCTTTAAAAATTCATATTGAGTAACTAAAAATTATATTTCAAATATATTTCATGTTTCTTTCACATTGCAGTAAAAAAAAAAAAAAAAAAGAAAAAGAGTTAAAAGTGGTTAAAAATATTTTATAGACTACCGTTCAAAAGTTTAGCAAGATTTACAAATGATCAGGTTTTTTTTTTTTTTTTTTTTTTTTCAATTTAAAGACTTGTATTTAGATGAAATGCTTTTAAACACTGGATATGTAAATAGTAGGGTAGTCCTCATGCTTTTCAGTGATTTTTAGGTTACGACAAGATTTAAGGGCCGACAACAAATTGAACAAAATCAATAATCGTTAAGTGAACGAAACGAACTGTAACTTTAGGATATGTTAACATAGACCCAGTACAATTTGTGGATGTATTTGTGGGACGATAGTATGTTAAATAAACGAAATATAAGCATTTATTTTAAAACTCAAAAAAAAAAAAAAAAAAAAAAAAAACATGTTCTTTATTTATATTATACAGAGTTTTAAGCGAAAATTATTCCCACTTTCACATAAATTTAAAAACACTTCTGAAACACTATACTACAAACGGAGTACAAATGTCTTGAATATCTCATGAAATATAAGCATTTTTATGAAAAAGATTATTACTGCGCATGTGCGAAATATAGAAAAAAATTGTTACATACGTTGAAAGCTAAATATATTGGGCAACTTTTGTCATAAGTTCATTTGAATAGAGTAAAAATTAAGCAAATTGTCTGCAAAAGAACGAGCTAGATTTTAGGTATTTTCCAGAGGTGATATTTCATAAGGGGTTTTTCACATGCTGCGTAATTAATTTGAAGATCCAGTTATTTCAACCACGTTGCAAAATTTATTTTTTGTTAAGAACCCCTTATGATCACACAAATCTTAGTTAATAAACAGAAATGTGCTTGAGTTACAAGCTTATAAGAGGTCTTTCACAAACCATAAGTTTTGGAGTGTAGTTGAAGTAGATGGATCTTTACATTAATTACAAGGCATTTAAAAAACCCCTTAACAAATTTCAACTCTGGAAAATATCTAAAATCCAGCTCATGCTTTTGACGACAATTTGCTTAATTATTACTCTATTCAAAGAAACTTTTGGCAAAAGTTACACAATATATCTAGCTTTTAATCTACGTAATAAAAATTCTCTATTGTTCGCGCATGCGTAGTGAAAACGTTTTCTATAAAAATGCTCATGTTTCGTTAGATATTTAATTTATTTGTATTTCGATTGAAATATATTGTTTATATTGTTGCAATATCGTTTATTTATTTAATTATACTGAAAATATTATAAATTTACAGAGATTGTGGATGAACACTGAATTTATAGTGAAATATACAGTTAAAAATAAATAAATAAATAACTCCGTGGTTGTTCATCTTAGAAGGCCTGTGGCACCAAAAGAAACTACCAAAAACGTACTTTATTTTGCACTTTTGTTTTATTTATTTATTGTTTCAAATTGGAATATAATGTTAGCGTATATCAGAAACAATATTTGTAATAAATTCCACAAACGTTTTTGATTTAACAAAAATGAGTTAATGCAACTGATTTTCATTGATTGGTTCTGTAACATAGTTTTAGTTACGAACCCCTTTCAGGAACTAACGATTCTTTCTCTTACATCAAAATCGATTAAGTAAAGAGATCAATTAGTCCATGGGATCAGTGCCTTTGAAAATAATAAATTACTTATAGAAGAGGGTTCCCCCCCCCCCCTATTTCACAGTCTTGTCAATTTGGGGATTAACTCATTGATTTTAATTTTTTTTATTGTTTCATCGCTTAACTCTTTATACAGAGGAAGATTTACAGCAGTACTTGACAATAAAGTTGAATCTTATATTTGTAAACATTTTTGCAAAGCTTGTTTAATGAATCTTTAATAAGAAAATAATCACATTCAATGATTCTTTGATACAATAATCGCTTAATATTCGCGTTTGTTACGTTTCATGAAAAGTTGGCGAATATTACAACTATCATCCTGTGGAAAAACAAAAAAAGGGGGGGGAGGAGGGGCTATGTTCTACAAAATTTTAATTAACATGTCAGAACATTTAATGAAAAGAAATATGTTGAATAACAAAATGTACATAAATATAACCTGCATTTATATACGAACACAAAATAAACTTTATAAGCGAAATTCTATTTAAAAAAAAAAATCTGCGAACTTCAAACAAATAATAAGCTTAAAAATGTAGAGAAAATAATACACATACGATTTGTCTAAGAAAGTGCATGTGGGTTAGTGTGCCTACAACACAACGTAACCTGTAATCTATTAAAATAACAGGAGACACATAACAATATCATTTTATATACAAGAGTATTTGCTATTTTTAGGTGAATAGATTAAAGTGATTAATGCACTTCGAATAACTAAGGCTACAAAAATTAGCTTCTTGAAACAGATTTCTCACCAGATTCACACTGCTGTCTTGTTACTTCTATTATATGTTGAAACGTTAAAAGTGGTTAATAGATATTATTTCGTAAAAAAAAAATATCCATCCATAATTTGTTCGGAAAAAGTAAGTGGGTGAAACAAACAAAAAAAAAAAAAGCAATTAAAGCAGCGATAGCTCTAAAATTAAGTGATAACTTATTTTCAGGTATTCTCGGAAAATTAAAAAAATTAAAAATATGAAAACTTGGGCAATGTGACTTATAGTCATTGTGACCTATAAGATTTTTGAACATCTGTTTCTTAAATACTATTATAGCATTAAATTTTTATTAAATTTTATTTAATTATATATGTGTGTGTGTGTGTATTAATGGTGGTAACAAAATATTAAAAGGAGCGTAAAACTATTGGACCTGTCTATATGCGTTAGCATTAAATAATAACCAAGTGTCTTTTTTTTAGTCCACATATTGCTGAAATACGTTGCTGTCATATTATAATTATTATTTTATTTTTACATTTGAATACTGCATCCTCTAAAATTTAACTATTTCTAATTCACTATCTTTTCCGAATAATAAATAAATAAACAATAATAGACATGTTAAAATGTGCAAAAAAACGAATCAACATATCAGTCTGATTAGTATTATTATATTTTAATTTTATTAGAGAATAAATATACAATCTCCATCATCAGAAATTTTTTATCTACTGCTAGTTAAAGATGTTAATAACTTAAGTTACAAATACTTTCTGCTGAATACGCAGATTTATATCTTTTTATAATTTCATGGTTAAATCTGTTAGAGAACTTGTTGCATGCACCTTTTAATTACAGCACACAAAATAAAAGTTAATCTGAATTCTACAAGCAGACTGGGTTCTGAATATTAATCAGATAAGCACAAGTTCAAAAATCTCTCCCAAGGTAGCGGAGTCTCTAAGTTAACTTTCCCATTTCCTCAGTGATTTTACTTTTCTTTTTTGTAAGAGAGGTAATTTTCTTCCGTGCTTCAAGTTGTTCTTCATGCAGATTCTACAAAGTTTATTATGTGTTCTCAATTTATTTTACTCTTAAAAGCTAAAAAGTATTTAGTATGGAATTTTTAATTAATTATTTATTTATTTTATCTTATGAGGTTATGCATGATTGGATTTGATCATAAAAATTAGTCTAGCAGTAACATATACAGATGCATGCACATATATTTAGATGAAAAATGTTCATATGTTTAATTGATTTATTATTATTATTTTTTAAATAAGAGTGGTAATTTCTCTCTGTTCTTAAGCTTGATTTTCTGAAATTTTGCTCAATGATGATTCTTTAAAATTTATCATCATAATATATAAATAAATATATATTATCATGTTAAATAATTTAAGAATTTATATATAAAGTTATGAATTCTTAAATTATTTTACTACAAAAAGTAAATATAAAAGTAGTATGGATTCATGAATTATTTAATTTTGTATCTGAAGAAAATGCCTCTAATGATTTTTTACTGTAAAATTTAGCTTAGGAGTAAAACACGCAGATTTATATATAGTAGTATCGCCCACTGATTGAAACTCGACCACTTTTTTGCAAAGCGAAGTAATTGACTTCTCATAAACAGAATTAAATTGTAACACACCAGCGCCAATTGCCGGCCGATTTGTACCGAAATTAAAACAGCATAGTTTTACATAATGTCCTTGTCATATATCATGTTTGGTGCGTTCATACGCTACAGAAGCTGAGATATAGCCTTGACTTAAATGGGGTGAACCAAAACATAACAGCACCACCTAATGGATGACATATTAAAACAGTTAATCAGCACCAATTTAAACCAAGGTGTAACAAATTATCAACCATACTTAAATTTCGCGCATTGTTTCATAAGATACAACAAACATACATTCCTAACATATCATACACACACAGACGAATAGTCATTTTCTAAAAATGAGCGAATCATGTTTAGGACATCTGAAAACGAGTAACTTCATCGAAAACTAGAAATAAAAAATAAATCTAGAATACAGTATTTTCTTCTATATTATTTTATATGAAAGCGCCACCTACCGATTAACACGAACAAAAATTTAATCAATTTAATCAATATAATCAATATTCAGTCGTGTTCAAGAAATCGCAAAAGGTGTAAATTCATCGAAAACCGGAAATTGAAAGTTTTTCCGAATATTATACTTTCTTCATACATATGCACTTATTTAGAAATAAGTACTCAATTTCTGATTGTTGATTTTATTTTAGCTAAAAAATGTCTGTTCAAATTAGAGAAAATTTTAACAGAACTGTTAAATGCCCCCCCCCCCCCATACACACACACTCAAAGAAAAAAAAGAATGTAACTATGTCACAAATAAATTAGAAAATAAAAAAGAGAACTTTCATAAACTAAATCTTTTTTTTTCATAATCCTTTTTTCATTTGGGTATATGTTCAATACTATAAAACTACCACTCATTCATTCATAATGGTTTTTTACCATTCTAATGGCTATTGCCTCTTATAATAAAAAATCTGTAGTCGAGAGTTTAAAAATGCTTCATCTTTACAAATTATTGTGCCCATGCATTTATTTGAATTTTAAGTAATTGCTGGATTTAACAACTGTCTTCTTTAGAAACTTTTAATGCAAAGAATATGTATACAAAATGAAAAAGTGCATAAAAAAAGTACTTTAAATTACCTTCTTGACATGGTAAGAATTTTTTTTTTTTTTTTTTTTTTTTTTTTTTTTGTATTCTGCAAATCTGGCTAATCGTACCTTTCGAATGGTGCCACATTCAACCCTCTACTTTTATAATTAATATGGTAAAAGTGCCCCACAAATTCATGTTTGCCTATTAATATACAAATAAATTATATTTTATAATTTTTGTAGCGTTCAACTCTTTAACTAATTAATTAATTTATTTATTTTTATATAAGAGTATTGATTTTATTCCGTCCTTAAATTCATACTTCTTAGATGTTGATTCGATAAAATTTATCATGTATGCAAATCTGGCTAATCGTACCTTTCGAATGATGCCACTTTTAACCCTCTACTTTCATATTTAATATGGTAAAAGTGCCACAAATTTCATGTTTGCCTATTAATATACAAATAAATTATATTTTTTATTTTTTGTAGCGTTCAACTCTTTAAATAATTAATTTATTTATTTATTTTTATATAAGAGTATTGATTTTATTCTGTCCTTAAATTCATTCTTCTTAGATGCTGATTCGATAAAATTTATCATGTATGCAAATCTGGCTAATCGTACCTTTCGAATGATGCCACTTTTAACCCTCTACTTTCATAATTAATATGGTAAAAGTGCACCACAAATTTCACGTTTGCCTATTACTATACAAATAAATTATATTTTATATTTTTTGTAGCGTTCAACTCTTTAACTAATTAATTAATTTATTTTTATATAAGAGTATTGATTTTATTCCGTCCTTAAATTCATACTTCTTAGATGCTGATTCGATAAAACTGATCATGTATGCAAATCTGTCTAATCGTACCTTTCGAATGATGCCTCTTTCAACCCTCTACTTTCATAATTAATATGGTAAAAGTGCACCACAAATTTCATGTTTGCTATTAATATACAAATAAATTATATTTTATATTTTTTGTAGCGTTCAACTCTTTAACTAATTAATTAATTAATTAATTTTTATATAAGAGTATCGATTTTATTCCGTCCTTAAATTCATCCTTCTTAGATGCTGATTCGATAAAATTTATCAAGTATGCAAATCTGGCTAATCGTACCTTTCGAATGATGCCTCTTTCAACCCCCTACTTTCATAATTAATATGGTAAAAGTGCACCACAAATTTCATTTTTGCCTATTAATACACAAATAAATTATATTTTATAATTTTTGTAGCGTTCAACTCTTTAACTAATTAACTAATTAATTTATTTTTATATAAGAGTATTGGTTTTATTCCGTACTTAAATTCGTTCTTCTTAGATGCTGATTCGATAAAATTTATCCTGTATTCTGAACTTATTTTAGTTGTAAAAATTAAATTCCAAGTAGTAAACATTCTGGAAGATTTTCTATAGTTTTTTTTTTTTTTTTTTTTTAGTATGTGAATAACCATGGAGATTTCGGACACACACATACACACGCACACACACACAAAAAAAAAAAAAAAAAAGCGAAGGAATAAAGTACGTTGAGATTTCTTTTCTTTTTTTAGTTGAAATTTTTAACATCTTAAAGGGAATGTTAAAAGCGCAACTGTCTTTTAAATTTCTTAGCAAAGAAATAATCATCCAAATCGTGCGATGACATTTTCAAAAGTATAACTAATCATTAAAAACATAAGAAGTACAGCTTCTGTGTGAAGGAAATAACTAAATATGTGATGTCCCAAATTAATTACTCATTCCTACATTGGAACATTTTAACGACATAAAAATAATCTCGAAAATACTCTTGTTTGAGAGCTTTTCTCTTTTATAATCAAATAGCTTGTTACATAGCATCATTTAATAGATATGTAGTAATAGTTTTGATAAATACTTAGAAATATCATCTCATAATTAGCATAGAAATCTCCCTTAAAAATTTAGATTTAAAGATTTAAAGTATTAAATATGAATACACAATTTAAAGTAATTACTTTCTTGTAGTGCCTAATTAAAATTATTTTGAAAAACATTTACTTAATTTCCAAGCATTACTACAAAATATTTTCTACTAAGCAAAGCACGATGTAAATAATATTTTAATTTAAATGCATTAACTTAAATATTGAATTTATGTTGAATTTTTAGATTCATATATATATGCTTATATGACTAAATAAAATTTAAACCTTTAGTCCATTCTGAAGGGCTTCAGCAATGTAGAAAATATATTTTATATTCATCGAATGAAAATATTGGCTTAAGAATTTTCAGAGATGCTTTGTAAATGTGCTTCATCGGTTTAAAGGCAAGAGTAAATTCTTAATACTTATATATATAGGCGACTATTTTCCAAGTATTTTAGCATTAAGGCATGTGTAAGATTAAAATTCATAAGTGAACAGCTGTTGTCAAAAATTTTTTAGAATTTTTATTATTTTTCTATTTTTTTTATTTTTTTTTCTAGAAACTTTGGAATAATGTTTTCTAAATTTCAAAATTTTGGTTTATAATGGACTTAGAATTTTTGAGATAATTTATTGAAGTATTGCCTGGATTAAGGCCGATCTCCTGCATGACGAGCTTAGGCCTTTGTACAGATTTTTAGGGTGGTTTCAGCCTACATTCACGCAAGTTTCGGAGAAAACAATGAAAAGCTCTGAAAAGCTAGGACATGTAAGTAAGGACTAAGGTTCCTTAAAAAGAACTCCCTTGGAGGACATCCCACTCAGGCCTAGATTCTTCGCGTATGACTGTTGGCCTTTCCACATATAAAATCACACATCACTGAAAGACAAGGCCGGTGATCGTAACCTGGATTTGAACCCAGTACTTACTACTAAGTATCTTCGAGTGCGGAACTTCTTGGCTACTGATGAGGCTAATTTTATGCATTTTTAGAAATTTATCCATATTCCTACCTCATAAGGTATGCACGTTTTTATCATTCATTTTTATATTTTCAAATAACTTATTTTTAGTACATGCCCTAAAAATATAAAAAGAAAAATCTTTTTTAATATACGACGATATTTTACATATTACGTTATTTTAATATTCTATGATATACCGAAAATAACTTTCTTAACATATTTCCCGAAAGAATTTTTATGAAATATAATTATATCTTAATTAGATTTCATTAATCATATCTCAGCATATACTTTTACACCAATAATCCAGCTTAAATGTAATGTCTCTCTATTTTTTTTTATCTTTACAAGCAAATCGTCAGGTCTAAATTTCATTAACACTTCATAAATCAAAGCTAATCATACCGTTATGAAGGGAATTATTAAAAAAACAAAGATAATGAATCTTTACTGGGGGAATTTAGACGTCATAAAACACATCACAGGTAATTAAAAGAACTTTAATTACAGCCTTGCTGAATGCCGACGTTTCCCTGAAAGTCTTGATTAACTTCCTACATTATGGTGCTTCTTCAAATCATCTTTTTATCGTAAGTTTACTTAAAGGTATGAATTATTTAAATGTAGTATACACACTTTAATTTTTTATCGTTATTAACTTATGTAAAATGTGCATAATATTTTTACGGATTAAAATACAAATGTTTAAATGAAGGAATTTCAGATTAGCAGATGATTATAATATTATTTTTAATGTGGAATTAAATGTAATTATAATAGTATACAGGATCACAAAATGCATAAATATTGGGATTATATGTAAATGAGATTTATACGAGAATGGAGTCGATTATACAAGAGAATAGATTAAACAGTTGATGATAAAGATAATCTTAATTAGTCAGAATTCATCCTGTAATAATAGGATTCTTTTTGTTTTAATTTATTTTGTGACATATAGCTTGTAATTAAAAATACTCTAATTATAGTCTCGTTGAATACTTTAATGAGTCTGCCTCTGAGAATTTCCAAATGTTGATTAATTTAAGATCTTTTGAAGTTTTTGCAATATTGATTTTAGCTTGGGAGTTTAGGATAACATAAAATCATATCTATAAGCATATGATTAATGTGCAAAATAAACAAATTCATGTATTGTTACAAGAGATTAAGTTTTTTTTCCCTGCATCGCTTATCCCATGGCAGTGAAAGTAATTTTACTGGTAAAGTGAAGAAAAAAAAAGGCAGTTCATTTGCTTTCAGTAGGATCAGTCTCGACGACAAATATGGCGACTTGGAGAAGAATTTAGATACTTGGCGACTAAATTTGGCTGAAAACAGTAATTAAGGGTTTCATAAGTTTTGAAACTCTCCGATTCACAAGGGCTGATTTCTAAAACTTTCCATGGGTTTCTGGATAGAAGTACCGCCAAACCTCATAGTCATAAAGTATAAATACGTGTGAGTTGATTTTTGCGAGAGAGTATGTAGTTTCTGCGACTCAGAGTTTTTCAGAGTTTTTCAGAGACATATTCTGAGCGATCGCAGTTTGGAGATTGTGCTCTAACTTTGTTCGTGAGCTACCGAAGATTTCTGCTTTGGAGCATTTGATGTTATTTGCTTTACTACCGTGGAACAAGTGACTGTTTTATTAAAATGTTCCAGAACAATCGTCAAATAGTGACTTTTGCAGCATGAGGGATAGCTTTTTTAGAATAATTCCAGAATATTCGTTGTAATTACTGATTTGTTGTACTGATTCGAGAAGTTACGTTGAATAAAAAGCAATTACCGACTAGAAACTTCCTTGTTTTTTTTTTTACTACTTGGTTATTTTTATTATTTTTTTTTTCCACAAAAGAAAGTCGAATTTTTTTTGTAATAGTATTCTTGAATACACAGTTAATAATA
Organism: Salticus scenicus; assembly: GCA_963930645.1. NCBI lineage: Eukaryota > Metazoa > Arthropoda > Arachnida > Araneae > Salticidae > Salticus > Salticus scenicus. The sequence continues at coordinate 111,683,826 of OZ005654.1, read as the reverse complement.
ATACATGTTTTACTATTTAAGGGGACATTGCTCCACTGTTGTTTTCATTTAAAAGTTTATATTTTCATTTGATATTTAAAAATTGAACTATATTAAGTTTGTTCCCTAAACTATATTTTCTAGGAAGAATTCTTATGAATTTTGATACATTAATTTACAAATTTGAAATCTTTAAATTATGTTTTCTCAGTTTGCATTTCTATACGAATTCGCCATCTTTAAAGTACGAAATGTTCTACACAAAGTTAAGAAAAGAATTACTAATTTTTGAATGTCTAAAGCACCATTTTTTAAAGAATCATGGATGGATTTCGAAATATCTTTAAAAGAAAAGAATTTAAAAAAAAAAAAAAAAATCAAGCCTTTTTTTTTTTTCTCAAATTTTTAAATAGATGTGCACTTTTTATTTATTTATTGTTTCCAAAAAACTAATTTATAAATTTGAAAATTCATTGCTAATTCCTTTAACTGTGTTCTATTTAAGATTAAAAGAAAAAAAATGTTATTATATATATATATATACATATATATATATCTGTAGAAGTTTTAACATTTTAAAGATTATGAATTCGTGAAAAAATACAAACTCGTAAAATTCAATTTAAAGATTTTAAATCTATATAAAAAAAATAAATAAATAAATACGAAATAAAAAATTATAAGAGTTATTGTTTGAATATGTATTTTATTGGATATACCTAATATAGTTCGATTTATAAATATTAAATGGAAATATAAGCTTTTATATTAAATGTTCAATTATCCAAATCACTATAACATTGAGATATTTCTTTCACATTTATGTATATTTAAAAGATAATGTAATGCATCTGTGATAATAGTGTTTATTAACTGAAGTAATAGCTGCGTAAATAGTATTTATTAGTGTCTTTATTAACTATATGGAATATATGAATCAAATATGAATAAATATCAGTGATAATTTATACAAAAAACTTACATTTGTGGGCAATCTATGTATTATGTAGGTTACTTTATCACATATATATATATATTATTATTATTATTATTATTATTAGTATTATTATTATTAGTGTGCACAAGACCTGTAACTTTTTTTCTTTCTGAAATGTGTGTTGTGAAAATGTGCTAATATAATAAAAATAAATTTGATAAGAAATAGATTTTTTTTTTCTTTCTGTCACTAATTTAATAATTATAACTTGGGCAAGTGGTCTTAATTTTTGTCATTTTTAAGTTATGTTTGAGAGATTCAAATTTTCCAGTTATTTCGGAAAAAAAAAATATACGTTATTTTTCAAATGTAATTTTAACGTATTAACACTACCACAAATTTGTTTTATGAATATATATTCTGGAAATAAATACATATAGAAAATTTGAAATAAAACATTGGAAGAAGTTATTTCAAAATTTAAGCTTCTTGCCCAACTTGAAGAGATGATAATAATATTATGTATACACCCAGAGAAAAGATTTAATTAAAACTAAAAAATTTGCTTTGTTGAGAATATTTTGTTTTTAAATCAAATTTTCATTAGAAGTAAAAAAATGAACATTGAAACGACAATAGAAGATATATTGATCACAAAGTTACAAAATTTTAACAAAAGATTGTTTTATGTTGTGTTATATTAACAAAATATTTTGTTTAAGTTTACATAATTTTTTGTATACCTGTAAGGAAAAATAATTATCGCAATGTTGCAAACGATTTTGACAATAATTAAAAATTTGCTAATTATGAGTTCACAGTCCAAAAATCTCTAAAATCGGTTGAAAATTACAGATTTTATGACAGTTTTTTAATATTAATTAAAATGTCATTAGGTTTATGCCACATTGCATGTACTTGTTAAAATTTGTCAAATTCTAACTCATGTTGGATAATAATTCACGAAGTTTTTGAACTGAAGTTTAAAAAACATTTTTTTTTTTCTTTTATCGGGAATTTTTAACTGACTTTGACAAAAAATTATAATCTGGCTATAAATTATGATTATGAGTTATCAATTTATAAACCTTTAAATTCGATTAAAAATTAGAGATTTTATTAATATATATATATAATTTTATTTAAAGCCAGGTAAGATTTCAAAATGTATATTTTGCAATCTAGACTTCTTCTAACTAAGAGTTACAGGCTTTAAAGGGAAAAAAAAGTACTTAAATAAATTCAAGGTCAGTTTTCCTTTCTTTTCTTTTTTTTCTTTTTAATAAAGCTAGCTTTACATTTTTTTAAAGCAAGGTTAAAGAAAATTTCGTTCAAATAAATAAATAAATAAATTTCAAAAAGGGTGTGTAATTTTATTATAGGTTAAATGCATTATCTCAGTCACTAATGATGATAATTACACATCACATTACATAATGATTTAGAGCTTGATCCTGAATGAACTAATAATACATTCAATTTATTTAATATAGTGTATATATTAAATAAATGATGTATAAACCTATATGTAATTAATTTTAGTAGAGTATTGATTTAACACTATTATTTATTAATTTTACATTTTCTTATGAATTTTTCAAAAGGTTTGTTGATAAATGAAAGGAAAAATAAATAACGTCCATTACCTGTTTTTTTTTTTTTTTTTTTTTTTTTTTTATATGTTAGTATTAAACATATCCAAAATTTGATACTCTTTATATATGTATAAATTCTCCTTACACATTTTTTTTTCCTTTTTTTTTTTTTTTTTTACTTTCTTCTGTATTGATAGAAGAAATAATTAGATTCGTAAAGGTATTCAACATTTGGTTTTTAATAGATAAGTTGTTTGAGATGGCCTGAAAACGATTTGAACATTTTTTTTAAAAATACCCCTCTCTGTGTGTATGAGAGAGAGAGAGAGAGAGTGAGAGAGGAATTTGGTTGAAACTACAGATTAAGAACTGTTGTTCAGAATTACTTTAAAAAAAATTATATTTGCTTGAGTCTTCATGTAAATGTTTGTCTATCAACTTTTGGTGCATATCGACCTAAATGTGCAACTTTTATGGTGCGACTTCCCCACCCCTCCATTTACTGGAGGGCTATAAGTAAGCTTCTATTGTGTATAATTCTACAATATTGATATATGAGAGTGACGTGAAAATCTATACTGATTTAATTTCAATACATATCAGTCGGAAAATGGCGGTGCTTTGTTGTCATTTTCTTCATGAAGGGAAGTCTGTATCTAAGTTTCTACAGTCTTTAAATGTACCAAACAAGATATGCGCGATAGGCATATCAGGTCATCGTTTTATGAAAATAATAATGCTGACTTAATTTAAGTGTATATCATATGATAGGTGGCGCTGTTATTGTACCGTTTCTACGATTTTACACATGATTATATCTCAGCAACTAATGGTTAGAACTGCTCATGTAAAATTTTTGTCATAGAAAGTTATGATTAAATTTTCGTACATGTTAATCTGTAGATGACGCGGTTATGCGGAATGATATAGAAGATGGTGGGCTTAAAATACTGATTAATTATGCAATTAATTATTTTTTACTAATTAATTATAATCATTAACTGTACTTAAACTAATTAATGATACTTAAATAAATTAATTACATATATACTAATTAATTATACTTATATAATTGTTACATAATTACTAATTAAATATATTAATAAATTATGCAAACATATGTTTTTTTAAGGTAGTGTTAAATTTGATGTTTGTTTTTTAATTAATAAATTACTGTAATGAAATTATTCCATGCATTGTTTTCTGCAAAACATCTATTATTTTATTTCCAAAATTTATTTTTATTGCTACTATTTTCTTACTTCATATTCTTCTTTTATTATCTTTTTATGGACTCACCAGCAGTAGATTTGTTCTGCTCTCAAAGTTGGTAGACGTGAGGTGTCGTGTTCAACATCAAGACGTGCATGTCGGCCTAGACGTTCGGAGTTTCCCGTGGTTTTCTCCGAAAATTGCGTAAGTACGGGCTAGGACGTAACTACGCTTTGATGTAAATGACGTAAGAAATATGGTGATTAGGTGATGTAAACACCTAAAAAAGATCTCCGCGGAGGGCAATACCTCTCAGTCCAATACCAGGACTGATCAGGGCAATACCTCTCAGTATAATTTTCTAGGGTTCTAACCCTAGAGCAGTCAATTAACCTTGCTCCGAAATCCCAATCCCTCATCTCTTTATTGCTTTTTTTTTTTTTTTTTCCCAACAAGCATTAAAATTTGTTCTTTATATAATATATTTCCTTATTTCTTTTTCTTATATCAACTTCAACGATCAAAATGCGCTTAAAGAATAGCTTATCAATGTGTGAGGCGTATTTTCTAACATTTTATAACTGTATGTTGAAATTATGTACTATTCGTGTTTCTGAACGATTTACAAAATTATTTAATCAATGATTACCTAAAATGGTTTTCTTTTAGTTGAATTTTTTGTATCTTCCTCAGCAGATTAGTTATTTTAAACGAATTATTTACTCCTGTTTATTTTATCAAGAATAAAGCGTTAACAGATTTAAACTTAGCAAAATATTATAAAAAGTTTACTTATTTAAATAATATATATTACTATTTTGCAGTGTCATACGTTGAATATCATCTTATCGATTGATTTTAATCGAAAGTTAATTCTTAAACGTATAGTATCTCAAAAATGAAACACTGTCTTAACCTCGTAATTGATTTATTAACAGTAGTGAAAGTTATACTTTTGGCTGTATTCCGCATTACCTTGGTCCATTCAAAGAAAGTAGAGAAGAAAAAGTAAAGGAAAAAATAAACCTATGCGCTTTTTTATGAAATATTTAGAAAGACGAATTATTTTGGTGCGTCTGAAAAAGTTTGCCAAAGTTAAGAATTTTTAATTTTTGATTTTTAACTTTAATTTTAATTTAATTTTTTTTCCTGCAGATTTATTTCAAAACTTCAAGCTGTTTTTCTTTATTTTGTAAGTATAAAAGTAAGCATACAGGTAAGTATACAAGTAAGTATACAAGTAAGTTTCTTTATTTCGTAAGTATATAAGTAAATATATGCATACTTTTACCTTAGCAATTAAAATATATTATTTGTGTTTATACTGTGTATAATTTTTAAACACATTTTCCAAATAAATAAATAAATAAATAATATAAAATATTCATAGTAATTATATAAACATGAAAACTTCTTACACACCATAAAACAAAAGGAAGCACTTGCTAATGCTAATAATTTGGGGGGGGGGGGGTTAAGAAGTTTTTACTTTTATATATTTACTAGCAGGCTACGCCCGCTTCGCTGGTCACTATTTTTAAATGAATCACTATAATTAATGAATTCTCAAAAGTGCATTTATTTTTATCAGGCAAAAAAAGAAAAAAGAAAAATTCTGATTGGAAAATATTTCGCACCTGGTCCCCACTGCCTTTGGCAGCACAGGCCATTGTGCGCTGCGCGCATTTATGTTCGACACTCTTAATGAATTACTATATTATCCTAAGGGTATAATGCAAAAAAAATCTTCTTCCATCGGTGGAATAATAGGTCCGTTCCCCCACTGCCTGCGTCAGCGTATAGAGGCGCACACGTCGCGCATGTTCCTTCACCTACCGTTCCTGCACCTCCTAAATATTTTAGACTTAAAAAAATATTCGCAATCATTCTCTCGGACTTTTAAACCTAATAAAACTAATTTCCAACAATCTATCTGAATTTCTTTATTTTTACGACTGCACCCGCCCCCCTTCTCGCCCCTCGTACTAATTCTGTACTTTCGAAAATATTCGCAATCGATTTATCTGGGCTCAAAGCCTAACAACACTAATTTTCAGCTCTCTAACTCTTATTTATGTATTTTTCCCCCTTCACACCCCCTTCCCACCCATCCTAATAACTTTAGAAATTCGAAAATATCCGCAATCGATTTATAAGTATCAAAAACCTCTATGTATCAATTTTGTACGACTTAACTCTATTTTTATTTTTTGCCCCTCCGTCCCCCTCTTTCTCGCCCCTCCTATTTACTTTACATATTCGAAAATATCGGCAATCGACTTGTAGGTAGCGAAAACCTCTATGTACCATTTTTGAACGGTCTAACTCTATTTTTATCTTCTTGCCCCTCTCCCCCCTTTCTGACCCTCCTAATAACTTTACACTTTCGAAAATATCCTCTTTCGACTTGCAGGCCTCTAAAACCTGTCTGTACCAATTTTGAACGGCCTCACTGTATTTCTATTTTTTTGTTCCATAGCTTCCCCATCCCTTTCCCGCCCCACCTGGGACGAATTTCTAAAATAAAAGAAATTAGTTTTTATGTATTTGTGGGAGCTATATTTCAGAGCAAACATTTTACGGATATCTGTTTTTTTTTTTTCTTTGAGATATGAGGGGTTTTGTGAAATCACTTTTTGCCCCCTACTCCCCCTTGGGGTGCGAATTTCGCAAAATTGCTTCTTAGGGGGTGCTTACACTATATGTTTTATAATCTGACCCAGTTTCGAGTCAGTGGCTTCAGTAGATTTTGCTGTGCGTTGATGAGTGAGTGAGTGAGTGAGTGAGTGAGTGAGTGAGTGAGTGAGTGAAAGTACTCTTTTATATGTATAGATTATATATCAGTTCTTTAATATATAACCCCACAGTAGTTGCTTATTTATTTAATTGTTTGTTTATTTTATTTTATTTATTTATTTATTATATTTTTGCATAAATTTATACAATAATCTACTTATAATAAGTTTTATTTTTTTCGGTGAAAACTAAAAAATCATGCATTTAAGGGTTATTGCATGTTTCTAACTTAATAAAAAAGTGTACTGAAAATTATCTATAAACGTGGTATCCTACATGTTACAAACTTCCGAGCTCTAATTCTTTCAATATTTTATTAGCAACTAAAATGACGTAAGTTGTAAAAATTTTATGATAGATTTTTCGTAGTATGCCTATAGTAAAAGCTAGAAAACAAAAACTTTAAAAGTCATAAAATATTAAGCAGTTTAAGTCTGTATCATACTAAGCGTGCCAAAATAAAAACTTTTATTGGATGCGCTTTAGGACTGTAACGTTTTACAACCGTTTTTGTCTCGCTTTATATTTTATTCACTGAGGGACGCTCCTTATTTTTTTTTTCTCCCTTTGCGAATTTAAATAACAAATCGAATTTTGTAAAGCAGTAATTTTTAATTTTGTATTAAAAATATTATTATTTTTATTATTTTTTATTTAATTTTTTAACTGAGTATTTTTATGTGTTTGAACCTTTCCATTAAATGTGTGGTGTAATACATATGATCCAAGTTATAAATAACAGTTATTTTCTGCTAGTGTAGTAGTTAATGAAAATTCGAGGAGCACAAATGTGCCCTATGATGAAAATGAGCGCCTGTAGAAAAATTAAAAAGGGATTTTTACACACTTCTTTGTTTAGATTATTTATATGTGCTTTCTTTATAATCACATTTTTAACTTAATATAATTTGTTGACTACATGCAGGGATAGTTTTCCCTCTGCGTAAAGTTAAGCAATATTTTTCCCCCTTCTGTCTACACTGTTTTTAGTGCCTGCAACAATGTATATTATTTTGTCTACTTTAACATGCACATAATAAAAATATCGGAATGATAAGTAGTGAGTGGGTGTGAGTATTGTGGGTCAACGCCTACACGTGGGACCTAGGAATGCTTGGGATGACATCCTTCAGTAGTGTTCTAAGGGATTCTACTCCGTATTTAGAATAGTTCCGTAGAAAATCGAACGGTTAGGCTGACGAGCGTAACCAGAGATCGAACTCGACACCTACCATCATACAGCGTCAAAAGCAAAATTTCCTGGCCACTAGTAGGACAACGGTGAGTGAGAAACACTTTAAACTTATGGATTACATTGAAAAAAAATATCGAAATCAATTAGATTTGTCAAAAATACCCAATTTGTGATAAATATTTTACGTGTGAGTGTGTGTTTTATTTATTTATTTATGTTTTTTTTTGTTTATTTTTTCTCTGTGTGTGAGTACGTGTTTTAAGAAATGTAAATAAATATAAAGTTTTAATGAAAAAAAAAATATTATGTTATTTTATTTATTTATTTATTAAGAGAGCTTCTTTTTGCTTAGTAATTGAACATTAATTTTGATACTCTCATAATAAAAACGCTATGTTTATTTAAATAAAGATAGTTCACACGTTTATTTATTATTTTAAATATAGAGTTAATTTAAAAAAAAATGTTTTTAACTACATTTTCTTAAGAATGGTTCACATTAAAGGCTTAATGGAAAGCTGTTGATGATATAATCCTCAAAACAAAGTATGTCCAAAGCACCATACATAATAGTTATTTCATATTAGAAATATTTTAGGAAAAAAAATAATAATACAATACTTTTATTTTTTCTGAGTAAGCGATTATATATAATTTTGCGCACTGTTAAAAATGTCTGTAAATTTAATGTAAATATTTATGCAGAGTCTCTGTAAATTTACAGTAATTCTTAGGTAAAAGTGACTAATCGAGATTCTTAATCTTTATTCTGTATTTTTACCTAATTTTATTATTTAATTATTTAATTAAAATTAAAAATGACTGTTTTTACTTTAGAAAAAGCATTCCAAGTCCGAAATATATTCTCACCAAAAATTAATTAAATTAATATTAGTCATTAACATGAATGTATAAAATAAGTTTTTTAACATCTCCGTTTATTTTTCTTTGAAATTTTACGTAAGACTTAAGATAATAGATTACACAGAGTTTTCTGTTGAAATTTTTAACAGTGCGCTTTAAGGCTTTTCTAAATCTATCCCTTAATATAAACGTTTTATTTTGCTTAATATTTTCTCGGCTCGTAATCCTTTGCCTCCTTTACCGATTCCTGCAGTTGGCGGTACTAAAGGCGTACACATTTTTTAGCATTACTCTGTGCCGATTATTTCACTCTCACTTTGCCTCAAAGTAATAAAACAAAAAGATTAATTATTTTTTAAACTGCATTAACTTTTTTAAGAAATACAATATATATATATATATATATATATTTCTTTCACAGAAAATTTCTGGCAACAAAATTGCATTTTTTTAACAGTGTATTGTGGGATTTTTTTTTTTTTTTTTTTTTTTTTTTTTTTTTTTTTAATTTCTCATAAAAAGAAAAAAAAAAAAAAAAAAAAAAAAAAAAAAGGCCTTCAGGAAGATGATGTTAGTAATTTACTGAATTAAAACAATGTTTCAAAAATAATGGTAATTAAAGAAAAAAAAAAAAGTCTGAGTTGCATATTTCAGAAATCTGTCCCGAGTGTCACTTAAATATGTTAATTTAATAATCGCTTAAGATGTTGATCTAGAAAGAACTCAAAACCACCCAAGATGAGTAAGATACGTGACTATTAAATAAGCCCTCTGTATGTAATTAACGATGGGGAAGGCCAGCTAACAGGTTTCGTGAGTGACAGAAAGAACATGTGTTAAGTTAAAATCATTAAGTTATTAGTTTTGCTTAAGAAGAATGAACGGGAAAAAGAGTACTTCCCAGCAAATCAAGTCATATTTGTGAATTAAGATTTTTCTAGAAAAATTTAGCTGTTTGTATTATTTCTAATGTTATTGCAAAAGAAAATCATGATATAATTTTCTTCAAAACTGCCTGGAAAAATGCTGTATGATTAAATAATTAAGAAAGTAAAGACTGTAATAAAAAAAATAATCCAACATTTAGGGTAGTCTGTGATTTTAACAAAATAAGATGTAAATTGGATTTAGTAAATCCAAAAATTATAAGGTTTGTTATACGACATAAGAATATTTATTACTAACAGATAACTTATATAAAGAAGAAATTTCATATGCTGCTAAAATATATTTTAAGTGCACGCTTAGATAAATTTTCAAGGATGAAATTCTGTATCTTCTTGTTCAAGAGAAGATCGTCTAAGCTGTTAAAAATATGAGAAAAAAAATTCTCTCTATCAAACATTTTTCTAGCCAATAAGCATATTACATTAGTGTAAATTTCTTTTCCGTTACATTGCAAAAAGCAATTTTTAATAGTAAAGCATTTATCTCCTACATTCATCGTCATTCTCTCAGGACTCGAACCGTTAATAAAAATGGTTAAATTAGCTCTAAATTTTTTTTTTAATTAAATTTCAGACATTTCTGAAAGACTAGATATCTGAATTTGAAGTAAAACGTTTTCTAATACCTGAAAAAAAAAAAAAAAAAAGAAAAAAAAAAAAAAAAAGAAAGAAAAAAGAAATGAAATGACATTAACAGAAAATGTAGCAATGTAATGAAAATATAAAGCAATTTTCTGTGAATGCATAACATGTAATTTAAAATTTTTTAACGGTCAAAATATAAATTATAATTAATCATAATTATAAAAATTATAATTAATTATAATTATTATATTAATTGCAATTAACATTAAATATTAATTAATATTAATCAAAGTTTTGCTGTTGAAATAAAGAAAAGATTACAGATAAGTGTAATATTGTTATGTTGGAAAAAAAAAATAAATAAATTTTTAATACGCGATTATAACATGAATGGGTGACGATTGAAATTCTTAAAAAGTATAGCCTCACAAGTGGCCGTAAGGTTCTTCTATAAAATTTTGTTGATCGGAGGTGTCTGCTGGGTAGGACATAGGTTACGCTTGGTGGGCACTCTTCCTGCAGTTTTTCAGGGTTTTATGAAGTTTTCTCTGAAATTCTCTTGATTACATGCTACACTTCACTAGAAAGACACCATGGAGGACACTACATCCAGATTTAGGACCTTGATATCATCAATCATCTTCAACACCTATATATTACACAACTAGAATGGATATATTAAGGACTTTTAATTCGTTTGCCCTAAAAGCATATTTTCTCCACATGACATCCTCAGGATATCTTATGGATGTAAGGACATCCAATAGACATCCTCTAATTGTATTATGGATGAATGTGTTGCTAGGGTGCTTTGCCACTATCTGAAAGTGAATGGGAGTTTCAATTTTAAATCATTCTATCTTTTAGTCAATGCGTTTGCATAATCTCTTTAAAAAAATAATAATAATGATGATAATAAAATAATAATAATTTGAAACATTTTATTTAGTTTTTTGTACTGTTGCGAAAATCGAAATTAAAATGAATAAATTCTCATGTTAATTCTGCCACAATTAATGTGAAAATGAAAGGACTCTGCAAAAAAAAGATAATTAAAATAAAATAAAAAGTAAAGCAAAGTAAAGTAAAATAAAATAAGGGACGTTCCTAGAGCAATTAATTGCTCGGTATTCATCAGTAATGTTTCCAGAACATATTAGTACGTATCAAATATATAACAAAAGATAAAAATGAGAAAGAAAAAAAAATAATTACAAAACACATTGAAATTCTATTTACCTGTTACGTTGACCTTCAATAAATAAATAAAAAAAAATCTTAAATATTTAATATACAGTCGCTTTCTCTCTTTTATTTTCTATTTTTATTTATTTTCTTAATGATACAACTTCTTATTATCAATGTCATTTTAGTCTTTATGAAACATGTCCTGATTAAATACTTTTTGTTTTCAAAAAACTATTTATATTTTTCATGTTTAAAATGTTATAACAGAAATTCAGTGAAAATAATAGTTAAACTTCTGGTGAAAATAATATTCGTAGCTAATATATCTATATATTTTAATATCTACTTAAATATATATTAAAAAAAAAATCAAAATCTCTTATTTTGGAAGTATATATATATATATATATATATATATATATATATATATATATATTATGTATATATGTATATATGTATATATATATTACTTATGTAGATAAATCTCCTAATAATTATGCTATAATATGTAATAATTATTATCTTTCTTTACTCAGTTCATCCATATCTAATAGTACTAACTTTCATCCTACCAATAATGATCTTAAAATCAATAACCGCAAAATTCACTGCTTTTACAAATTGCTAAAGCTTCCATTTAATAATTTTAATTATCCTTATATTGTACTTATCCCTAAATTTCACAAAAATCCCATTAAATTTAGAACCGTCACTGTAGGGTGTAATACTTACAACAATAACGCTAACAAAATTCTCCTTGATATTCTCAAACAAATCTATGACTTAATCAGTAAATCAAAAAATTTCTTTTGCCTTAAAAATAGTTATCAACTTAAAGCCAAATTATTATATATGAATAATGTGACTGATATCATGACTTATAATTTTGCTGACCTGTTTAATAATATTAATTTAACAGATCTTAATCATATCATCTTTAACCTTTTTGAAAAATTTAAAAGTCAAATCTCTTTACCAAAATGCTTTTCGGCAACATCATTTAAGACACTTTTAAATTTTATTATTCATAACAATTACATTCTACACTGTAATAAGATCTATATTCAAAAGGTCGGTATTCCACAAGGAGGATGTAGCTCGGGTATGTTAGCTGATTTATACCTTTACCATTATGAACAGGGATTATGTATTGAAAATGTTTATTCTTACCGATACATTGATGACATTATAAATTTTTATGTCAATAATTTTTCCCCTAATCTATTTAAATTTGAATATCCTTCTCACCTTACCTTAATTCATAATCTTCTCAACAATAACTGTATAAATTTCTTAGATTTAAAACTTAAACTTGATGGTAGTAAAATTTACACTGATCTGTATGACAAAAGACAAGATTTCAGTTTCAAAGTAAATTTATTTACACACTTTACTTCTTGTCTTCATATCTCTGTTTAGAGAAATATCATTCTCAATCACCTCTTTCGTATACATAATCTTTGTTCATATAGGTTTAAAAACAAAAATATCTCTCACATAATTAATGTTGCTAAAAAAATGGGTTATCCCCAAAAAATTATTTATTCAATTGTTTATCATCGAGGGTCTCTGTCTAACACAAAAAAAAGAAAACTACTAAGTTTTAATTAAAAAAAAAAAAAAAAAAAAAAAAAAAGGTGGATGGGTGGGCAGATGTTTGATTAAGGAGGAAGGGTGGTGTTGTTTGGCTGGTTGGTTGGGGCGGTATGATGCTGAATTAAAAAAAAAAAAAAAAAAAAAAAAAAAAAAAAAAAAAAAAAAAGGTGGCGGGGATTACTGTAAGTTACATTCTTATTTTTCTGGTTGATTACTATGAATTATGATATCTTTTATCCTTAAATTTAATTATGTGCATCTGGCTACTGAGGCTTCCCTTGTTAAGTTTCAACAATCCATCTATTTGCATAACAAAAATAAATAAGATCTTATATTATTAAAAATTCTTTTAAAATATAATATTAATTATTGATGACTGCCTTTTAATGCTTATCCTTTTATGTGTGCTCTTTGGCATTATTGCTTGTATTTGAGTCTTCTTAAAACTTAACATTTAATACTTTGACTTCAAGATTACTTAATGTTGGGTTAATCATAAGTTCAATTCTTCTTAATACATAATTGGTGCTAAAAATTCTTCTTATTACTTGATTGGTGCTAAAAATTATCTTAATCTTGCAGTCAATACTTTTAAATTATCTTAATCTTGCAGTAAATACATCTTAATTACACTCCTTATTGCATTAGCTTATTCTCCTGAAATTATTTAACTGACTTAATGTTTTAAAGCTAACCGAAAGATGGCGCTGGCACTCTGATGTCTTATGCCTTCCTTCTCCAGTCCTTCACTTAAACGATTTAATTATTAATGTATTTGGTACGATTTAATTTAACTCTACTAGTTTTAATTTTAATAACTCTAAAATCTATTTTAACATTATCATTTAATCTTTACTCTGTGTTTTTTATCTTTAATAAAAATGCTCTGAAGTATATTCGATTAATCGATAACTGTCGAGCTTTTATTTTACTTCAATTTAGGTTTTGGCATCATTCTTTTCTCCAGTTGGTGTTAAATGTTATACATGTGGTTACTCAGCTTTTTTCATGATATCACTTTGGTTTCAATTAAGTTTTTAATTAATCTTTATTTAATCTTTGTTTTAATTTAATATTTCACATATTTCTCATTCTTTATTGTTCTTACTGCATCGATCTTTCTCCAGTTGGTGTTAAATGTTATGCATGTGGTTACTCAGCTTTTTTCATGATATCACTTTGGTTTCAATTAAGTTTTTAATTAATCTTTATTTAATCTTTGTTTTTATTTAATATTTCACATATTTCTCATTCTTTATTGTTCTTACTGCATCGATCGGGGCGTGAAATGATATAAATTGCTATGAATAGCTATATCATTTTACGAAATCGTTGCAGTTTTCACAGCTTTATGAAGTATGCGCCCCTTGAAACGTATGCTTCTAACTTTAAGCATTTACATCCAATTAATTCTGTGATTTTTTATATGTTTTTCTCTCTCATAAGTATAATGGTCCTTTTTTATTATCATTCAGGTCGGTGTAAGTATTTCATGTTACTATCGTAACTCATTGGTTCTTAATCTATATCGCAACTTTTTGTGTAATTCTTTCCTCTATGTTAAATTCAGTTCTATATTTTAGTGTGCTGTTATTGTTTTAGTTCTATTAATTGCTAAATTTTAAGATTAAATTTTATTACGATATCTATTATATATATATATATATATGTATATATATATTCCTACAAAGTTTTAAAACATTTTCTTTAATTTAATTTTTGTATTCTTTAAAACAAAAAAATCATAGCTTTAATATATTGCATTTTAATATGACTTGCGAATACTTAATATTAAAATATTCTTTTTCAGAGTACTAAAGACCAAATCTTTTTTTTTTTTATTTTGAGAATCGATATAAAATATATATGAAGAATTTTATTTGCATCAGATATTATAGGAGGATAGACATAAAAGAAAAGTAAAATTAATTTCAATTTAGATTGCAATATTGCTATTTTTTCAATATTTATTTTTAAGTTCATGGTTACGTAATATATTTAATTTGTTAAGTGTTTCCTATATTATTTGCATATTTAAAAATATATAAAAATGCATTAAATATAAATGTGTTCATAAAAATATTTTTTTAATTTCACTTTGTTTTTGATTTAATGTCTTGCATGAGATTTGAATGCATTCAATTAATGAAAAAATTTTGCTATTCAAATAATATATATATATATATATATTTTCAAAATTATTTTACAAAGTTTTTGTAAAATTTGTGCTTTTTTTTTTTTTTTTTTTTTTTTTTTTTTTAGAACGGAGGACTATTTCTACGGATTTTTACGATACCATTTTTACGATAGTTAGACAATTATCGAAATCGAAATTTTATCGAAAATATAACTGAATAATTTGAAAACAATGCTATAGTATGAAAAAAAAAAAAAAAAAAAAAACTAATAGTTCTCCATACTAAACTAAATTCTGCTTTTACCAAAATTTCATCAAAATCATTTTTTTTAATAATAATCAGTATCGAAACGGATAGTAATAATGAAAAAGATTTATTTATTTATTTATTTTATTTTATTTTATTTTTATTTTTTTTTGGGGGGGGGAGGGTGTGAAGGTCGAAATGTTTATATTTTAGTAATATTTTACACCAAAGACGCTAGAAAGAAAAGCCGATCGTCTGCTTTTTAGTTTGTTATTTTTTATACATCAAAATAAATATGCTATTAAATTATTAAAACTTTTTTTTTGTGTGTGTGTGTGTGTGTGTGTGTGTGTGTGTCATGGAAATTTGACTTAAGATTAAATTTTTATTTTATTATTTTGCTATGAATGGTATACCTCTCTTACAGTTGTGTGTTTTACTTATTTAAATTTCCTTCGTGTATTTTTTTTCCGGTTTCAGTTGTGAATTTTATGCATTTGCTGTAGAATTATTTCCCTTCATTTTGAACTAAAGAAGACCGGCTGAATTACGCACGACTATTACTAAAGGTAAGGATTAGAAGTGAATACATAACGACTTAAATGCCACTTATGTGCCACTTTCGGTGTTCAATATTTGTAATTGATATCTCTTCGTCTCCCATTCAGCTCTAAAACGCCTGGCTGGTATTTAATTTTTTCTTGCGGAATATCATTATTTCTCGACTTGTTTAGGCATGGGAAATATTTGTGATACATTTAGCAATCAAATCCTCTCTCCCCCCCCAACCCCCCTTCATATACAAGATATTAAATCTTAATATATATAAATCTCGTGTCACAATGTTTGTCCTCAATGGACTCCTAAACCACTTAACCGATTATAATAAAATTCGCACACCATGTGCAGTTCGATCCAACTTGAGAGATAGGATAGTTTAAATCTCAAATTATAGTCGCAATTTTAATTTATTGCTAATTATTTGTCTGTTATTATTTGACAGTCACAATTATCTGTTAACTCCAAATGATTCTAACAGATGTCGATACCTTTCGACTGGGTTGAAATGAAAGCTGAAATATATTTGGTACTGCCATCTACACAAAGAATCTTCAACTTTTTAACCTATTAATAAATTTCGTATAATTCAATTATTTCCACTTTTTAAATTTTTGGTGTTAGCATAGCCGGCCACGTGTTACTTAGACTGAAGTGTAAATTGAATTCATATTATAATGAAGATAATACAGTGAAATTAATCCTGTTTTTTACTTATTTGTGCTTCATTGATCAAAACTTTATAATTTAATATATATATATATATATATATCTTTATATATAAAATTTATTATGTTTGTCCGCGATGAACTCCTAAACCAATGAGCCGATTTTAATGAAATTTGGACACTGTGTGCAATTTGGTCCAACTTGAGAGATAGGATAGTTTTTATTGCAAAATTCGCCTCCCAAAAGGGGGGGGGGAGGAGCCAAAACGTGATTTCACAAACAAACAAACAAACAACAACAACCAAAAAAAAAAAAAAAAAAAAATAGAAATGCAGATAGACTGTTCAATATTGGTATAGAGAGGTTTTAGAGGCCTGCAAATCGAATGAGGATATTTTCGAAAGTGTAAAGTTATTAGGAGGGGCAAGGTAGGGTAAGGGGGAGGTAGGGTAAGAGGAGGTAAGGGGGCGGAGGGGCAAAAAAATAAAAATAGAGTTACATCGCTAAAAATTGGTACATAGAAGTTTTTGATACGTACAAATCGATTGCAGATATTTTCGAATTTGTAAAATTATTAAGAGGAGCGGGAAAGGGGGGGGCAGAGGAGCAAAATATAAAAATGGAGTTAGATCATTCAAAATTGGTGCATAGAATTTTTGATACCAACAAATCGATTGCGGATATTTTCGAATTTGTAAATTTATTAGGAGGGGCGGGAAGGGGGGCAGAGGGGCAAAAAATAAAAATATAGTTAGATCGTTCAAATTGGTGCATACAGGTTTTTGACACCTACAAATAAACTGTAGATATTTTCGAATTTGTAAAATTATTTAGAATAGTGGGAGGGGGGAGGGCAAAGGGGCAAAATAATAGAAATAAGAGTTAGAACTTTGAAAATTAGTATTATTAAGTTTTAAGGCCCGATAAATCGATTGCGGATATTTTCGAAAGTATAGAGTTATTAAGAAGGGCGGGAACGGTGGATGAAGAAACGGTGCGCATGGTTTGCGCAGGTATACACTGCCGCAGGCAGTGGGGGTCCGAACAGATTATTCCACCAATGAGAGAAGATTTTTTTGTATTTTATATCATTTTCCTTTCGATAATATATGGATTCATTATGAGTGTCGAACATTTTTCCCGATCAGATTTTTTTTTTCTCTTTTTTTTTCACATGTTAAAAATTAATGCAATTTTGAGAATTCTTTAATTATAGTGAATCATTTAAAAATAGGGACCAGCGAAGCGGGCTAAGTCTGATAAGATCAAGGATGTTATCAAGGATGGTCTTTATTCGTAAATAATAATTTTAATATATTGAATATTTTACTAC
This sequence comes from Salticus scenicus, assembly GCA_963930645.1. Classification (NCBI taxonomy): domain Eukaryota; kingdom Metazoa; phylum Arthropoda; class Arachnida; order Araneae; family Salticidae; genus Salticus; species Salticus scenicus. Next base: position 111,665,988 of record OZ005654.1, on the reverse strand, counting down.
ATTATAATTCAACGTATAACATAGCCACAGCAACGCGTGGCCGGGTCTGCTAGTATTAATTATAATATATACACCCCGCGACAAAAAGATAGGTACAAAGGGTTTTTTTCTTTGATTTTTTATAAAATAACATTATATAAATTGTGCTTATCATTTATTATCATAACAAAATATTATCATATCAAAAACATATTAAATATTTGAATCATATTCAAAATAATCATATTCAAAAATTAAAAAAAAAAAAAAAAAAAAAAAAAACTTTTGTTCCTATCTTTTTGTCGCGGTGTGTAGTCTTAAATTAAAAAAAAAAAATTAGTCTTAAAATTTTTCTAAGTTAATCTTAAAACAAAAATTAGTCCGGGAATAGTGTTATTTTATGATAATAATAAATGATAAGCACAATTTAGTTAATGCTATTTTATGAAAAATCAAAGATAAAACCCTTTGTACCTATCATTTTGTCACGGGGTGTATGTTATAAACTATCTTGAAACAATGTCTATATTTCATAGGGTAATGTATTTCAAAAAGACAACTCTCCAAACGATAAAATGAGTCAATTAACAGTCAATTAACAGTCATACAATTAACAGTCCCAAATATACTTTTATCTCAGCTATATTTAGAAATATAAATTTATTTATTATCCCAGAGAGAGAGAATGTTTGGGAACATTCATAGATCAATGAAATCTCCTTTTTGGAAATATATAAGCCGAGGTCACTCGTGACGAAAACAACAGCCTTTAAGCAAAATACCACCAGAACGCGCCCTGTGGAAATATACATTCGGGGTTTTGTGATAATTTATATTATGCTATATGTTTCTGATGGTCAATGTATTCAGATCCTATACATTACTTCTTACATTGGAATTTTTAGTAAGAAAAACATATTTTTGGAGTAAAAATCTGCGTGTTTTCCTTATGAATCTCAGTGGTAAATATAACGTAAAATACTGTTATTTTGTTCCGGAATAAAACTAAAATATCCCATTTATATGTTTAGATTTAAAAGGAACAAAATAAATATATTGTAAAAAATAAATAAAAAGTATCACAAACGTCATTTAATAAATAGCTCTTTTTTTATTTTATTTAATTATTTATTTAAGTTTGCATCTTATTTATTAATAAGCCATAGTGTTCTAAACTTTACCATAAATCGATTAAATAAAACCTTTATACCATGTTATGTCCAAGAATTTTTCGACTAAATGAATTTAAATTTATTGCTGCATTATTTTTCAATTTATAAAAATCCGAAGAATGTGCAGAAAATGGTACCTATCTTCACAATATATGAAATTAGGTAATATGAAATGATTTCAATTGATATTACATCTATAAAAAGAATTATTGAGTAAAAATTCAAAACGAATTCCATCCAGTTTTCATTATTTTTTAAAATAACCTAATCACTTCCAGTTAAAAACATTCTTTTAAGTAGTACTTTTAGTAAAATATATTTTATAGAATACATGGTGGTTATAATTAAACTTCCCCTATAAATAGCATCCTACAGCGCATACGGGTGAACGGAGTGCAACGAAATTTGGTATATAGACTATACACGAGATGCGCTCAAGGAATTTCGGAAGAAAAAAAAAAAAAAAAAAAAAAAAAATGTTCCAAAATGTTCACCAGAGCCTTTTCCGGAAGAAAAATTTAATTTAATTTAACACAATAAACGACAAAAACGGAATACAGAAACAATATTAACAATAAAAAATGTGGAGATTTGCGAAGAAGAGGAACCTTTATGTAAAAGAGGTTCTACTTAATGTGGTTCGATGACAAGGTGATCAGAAACTAGTCAATAAATGTTAATATTGTTTCTGTATTCCATTTTGGTCGTGTATTGTGTTAATGTTTTGCCGGAAAAGGCGCCTTTCGGTGGACATTTTGGAACTAAAATTGTTTTTCGAAATTCCGCGAGTGCATTTCGTTTGTAGTCTATATACCGAATTTCGTTGCATTTTGTACACCCGTTTGCGCTGAGGTTGCTGTTTATAGGAGAAGTTTAATTATCACCACCCTGTAAGTTTTTTAGTTTTACTTCACATCCATGTTTAGTTAACAATTCTATTTCATATAATATATTATTTCTTTTAAATTCCATTCCATTTATTACTTTTTTTAATACGAATAATTTTCAATAGTAAAGAGATAATTAGCGAAATAAATTCATATTATATTTCTTTATTAAATTAATATTTGACTTTCTTATCACATTTTACTAAAATCTTTTGTTCGTTTTGTCTTAAAAAAAAAAAAAAAAAAAAAAAAAAAAAAATTCTAAATTTACTTAATTTTAAAAGGAGTAATTAATAAGAAAATAAAACTAAAAATGAGAGCATTTATTTTCTTGTGGGAAAATATATTTAAAATAACATATGCATATATATATAACTATATATATTTTTTATTATAAAAAATCCTTTAACTACGGATTTATAAATTAAACATAAGAATAGTTAAGAAATATATTTTTTTTTAATTCTTTTTAGACCATGCAATTATATTAATTAAAATTCTTATGACGTAAGAACCTAATTACATATTATTGATTAGAGTAATAGAAGAAATTTTTAATTTACTGTCTACAATTTTTCCTTTAACTATTTTAACTATTATGTCTCAAATAAAAGATGTTAAATAAATTTCAATATAGTATTTATATATATATATATATATATATATATATATATATAAGTGAATACGTGCATTTTTAAGTTGTTTTAAGATTAGTAAATTTTCTATAAAATATTCTCATCAATTTATTGGACTAATGAAAATTACAAAACTGAAAATTTATATTTGTATTGGATTTTTAATATGGAAATAGTTCCAAAAATTTAATCTTGGAAAAAAAAAAGTTTAAAATTATGTACGTAATTTTAGAATTTTTGTTTAAATTTATCCTTAACTATAAATAATAATGCTTACGTAACTATTAAATATACTGCTGAAAAATTTAAACTTTATGTTAATTTCAATAAGAAGATAGTCCATCAATGAAGTGATAAATTAAAAAAATAACAGATATATCTATTGCCTAAAACTTTGCTTTTTTATTATCTAAAATTATTTAATAACTAGCAGGCTATGCCCGCTTCGCTGATCACTATATTTAAATGAATTTCTAAAAGAATTGAATAACATTTTATTTTTTTTATATCCCATTAGATACAAAAGTAAAAGACAAAAATAAAAAATAGATTGCTCTAAACGTCTCTTCGGGTACGGGTACCCGCTGTTTACGGCAGCTCTTTTTCTGCCTGCTCTGCATTGGGTCCAGGTTCCCACTGCCTACAGAATGGTCTTCTCGGGCACTTCCATCTCAGATTTTATCGACGACAGGTGAATCTGCTGTTATTTAAAAACTACGAATTTAAAGATGACTCTATATCAGCATCTATTAAATACTTTAGCTCTTGAAGCATGTATTTTATAGCCCCGCTCTTTACACTATGTTACCATATGATTCCAACCAATGTAATAAATTAAATAAAAATTAAATTTTCTTTTAAAAGGAATTAAATAAATGAAAAAGCAATTAAATTATAATAAAACTTAAATTTTAATCAACTTAATCCTTTCCACTATGTACTACTATTTTTTCGGATAAATACTATTTGTTAAAAATAAATATATAAATAAATAAATAAATATTTTTCTTTCAAAAGAACTAATTAAAAAAAAAAGCGTTTACACTACAAAAATTATACATAAACATAACTTATAAATACGTTTTTAAATTTAAAATTTAATATATTTATTTTTACTACTGCATTACCATTTGACATTCATAAAATATTATAAAAAAAAAAAAAAAAAAAGCATATATATATATATATATATATATATATATAATTAAAAGCATGCTTTAATCCCACACGTATGTCTCAAGTCATACGGGGCATTTTTTTACAGTTTAAATAATTTATTTTAATTTTTTGCAGTAAGTTTTACTTATGAATTGTTTCACATTAATTAATTTTCTCGTAAGTTTTTCTTTAGATATTTTTGTTACATATTTTCAACTTTTATATGACTGAAAACATATATTATAATTTCATATATATATATATATATATATATATTCGCCTTCAAATAAATGAATTTAAAAAAAAAAAAAAAAAAAAAAAAAAAGAATAGCATAATAGCCGTTGCTAAGATCCGCAGACATTTAAAATGAAACAATAAATTTTAGAAAAATGAAACATAGAAGCCAACATCTAAAATTGAGGAAAAGTTAATAAAAAATTTTCAAATTAGAAGTTAGAAAATATCTCGATGATGTGCTCACCTATAGGTTCCCAGGTATCCATACGCAAAGTTTTGCAGCTCTGCGATTAGTTGTGTGAGCACCAGAGCGTAGATCGGCCCACAGGCACAAAGATACACAGACAGATAACACACAGAAATACTTTTGTTTATATATGTATAATAATAATAATAATATGTTTATTATTTTTTCTATATCGTTACATGACTTGTAGGTATTATTTGTATTAATAGTGATGCATTATTTATTGAAGTAAGAAATAAAAACACATAATAAGTTCAAAAATAACGATTGGAAGGCATTACTCTTCATGTTTTGCTAAGAATCATATTTATTAACCGTATGACTGCTAAACAGCGCGATAGCGCTGCAATGTTTAGTCTCGAAGACTGCGAAGCAGCGCTATCGCGCTTCGAGAGATACAATTCAGATTGCACCGGAATTTTAATTTAATTTTTACTTATAAACAATCAATCAGTCAATCGGAACTTCTAGATAATGTGAAGCAGTTGGTTATATGTTACGGTCGCAACATTATTTTGGACGATGATTCGGTGCATAATGGTACGAAGGAGGATGAGACATTTGAAGCAAATAATGAAGAGTGACGAAATTTACATCAATGTGTGGTCTGCGTCTGCAGTAACAAGCAGAGTGAGTTAAATCGTTTCAACCCCACCTGCGCTCGCTGTAATAAAAAGGCTACATGGCCTTTGTGCAGGAAAATACAATTGTTAACATCATCTTTCCATTATTATTTTTTTTTCTTTTACAGAAAGTAAAAATATATATATTTATTTTATGAAGTTCTTTTCTTTCATTATTTCTTTGTAAAACACAAAAATAATTAATTAATTAACTGATAATTGTATGAGTGATTGTGTTTTATTTAGTAATATATATATATATTTTTTTAATGCTCAAAAAATATCAACAGAAGACGACGGTAGTAGTCTGATCATTGATATCAGTTAAAAGTAGTTCTTTCGAAAGAGAAATATCTAACGTGGTTTTCGACGCATAAATTATTACGACGCTCGTTTCATCATTTTAAAAATATCTTATATTTGTGAAATAAGTTGGAAAAAAGAAAAGAATGGGCGGAGTCTCGATAAAATCTTTCCAAAATACACACTCCTCACTACTATGAATTGTACATTTGGAAAACTATATTAAATTTGGATTTTTTCGCTGCTTTTAAATTTTCGTAAAACATTGTGTGTGAACAATTATTAATGGTAAAACATGTTTTTTTTTTTTTTTTTTTTTTTTTTTTTTTTATTCATCCTTTAATAATATTAAAATTTGTCTTTTACATAGAGTAAGGCGTGTTTTTCATAATTTAGGTGTGTTTTTATAGATCATTAGAAAGTTTCATATTTTATTTCTGTAGAAAGAGCTATCGAGGGTAAAGGATTTATGCATAATAATACACATTTATATATGCTATTTCGACTGCTGCTTACTTAGATTTTTTTTAATTTTTACTGCACCGTGTGGTTTCCCAGTTAGGCATGATTGGGTTTCGAATTTTTTACAAAGCTAAAATTAAATATTTACACCGGAAAAACGTTATTGAGGCCTGTAAAACCGATAGCAATTTAAGGTTGTGTTTCTGAAAGTGCTTTAGCGTTAAAACGGTTAAAAAAGAAAGAAAGAAAGAAAAAATAAACGGAGGAGAAGGAGAAGAAAAAATAATAGACCGATAGTTCATTTAAATGGATAGCAGGAGCGCAGGAAAGTAAAGAGTAAAAATTAAATAATTGCAAGTCTGTCTTTACGAGACTTTGATTAATTATCAATACCCTATATTCCGAAAAATGCTTCAATGTTTTTTCAAAAGCCAAGAAAAAATCTTAAAAATGTATTTTAAAAATCAAATTTTTTCCATATAATTATTATTTTTTTTTTTCACAAAATCAACAAAATTGGAATTCATTAAACTCTCAAGTTTCTTTATAATTAAGTCAAAATGACGCAAGAAATTTTCAGTAATTTCACATAAATATACTCTCTCACTGAAAATAAATATTCAAACGAAAAAATGTTATTAAACAGCGTAAGGTTTAATTTACTTTATTTTATTTATTTTATTTTTATTTTTAAATCGATTAAAAACTGCTCAGTTCAGCTTGATGTAAAAATAAATAAATAAATAAATAATTTGACTTTAAAAAAAATAAAAATAAAAATAAAATAAATGGTTTCCCGAATTTGTCACCTTGCAAAATTGCCCATTAAAAGAAATGGTCTTATGATTTATTAGAAAGAAAGAAAGTCGTTTATCAAATTGAATGTAATTATCTTACACAGGGCTGGCCAACCGGCGGCCAGCGGGCCGCGTAAGGCCCGGCGTTTAATGTTCTGCAGCCCGCGAGAGAATTCATGAAATTTCTAATTAGATATTTTATGTTGAAACATCTAAAATTAATAATTTTTTTCTGACTTTTTTAAAGAAAATACTGATTAAGGTAGCTTAAGAAATCAATATCATGCTCATTGATATTATTAAAATATTATCAGTTCAATAACTGATTTTTACTATTATAATTATGAATGTATATTCAAAAGTTTCTTACTGTTTTATAGTTATTTTATGAATAAAAATATATTTAATATACATATTTTCTGTTTTAAATCCTCATGAGCCTACCAGAAAAAGAATTACTATATTTGCATGGTTCACGCATTTATACAAGGGCAAGAGTTTTGGGTTGGGCGATTACATACATTTATAACTTCCCCCCCCCCTTACTAATCATTGTTTTCCGATAAAAGATCTTAAAATGCTCCGCAGACATTTTTTCATAATGGCTTACTAAAGCAATATAATTTTTATAAATAATAAAAATCTGTATAATTAATATATGCAAGAATATGCGAACTTTAGGCCTTACACTTATGAAATTTTATAAATTCATACGATGATGACCTATGAACTGAAAACCAAATTTTAGCTCAAAGAAATGCAGCATTTACACTTTCTTCACTTATACACCGTTAAAAATGGTTTCTTTAAAATGAGCTAAATTACCTCAAAATAGCTCCGAAACTGTATATACTTAAATTTGAAAACCCATGTACACATTTCTGAGTATATTGACATGCCGAACACGGGGATATTAGGATTCTTATTGGTCAACTACATTTTTGAGCATGTCAATATACTCAAAAATGAGTACTTGGGTTTTCAAATTTAAGTATATATAGTTTCGGAGCTATTATGAGGCAATTTAGCTCATTTTTAAGAAACTATTTTTAACAGTGCATACACACGTAGTTCCCCTTAAAGAATTAGAAAAATGGATTCAAGAAACCTCAATACCTTCGAATAATCGTTAGTTGCCGGGTTTGATCCCGCGGCGCGCTCGTCGCCCTAGCCGTTCGGAGTTTTCCGTTGTTTTCTCCGAAACTTGCGTGAATACGTGCTAGGACCCCTTAGAAAGATCCCGATGGAGGACATTCCTCCTCAAGTCTAGGACCGTAGTGCAGTCCATCTGTCTTCATTCCCACAATAACAACAACTTTCGCATATATCAAAATCTAATAATCAGATATTTTTCATTATTACAATATCTTTCAGCTGGTATAAATTCAGAAAATAAGATAATATATAACTTTTAATTTAATTAATTAATCTGGAACCTTTTATTTTACTTTAACTTCTCTTCTAAATATAAAATTTTTCACAAGAAGATTCTATTTTAACTTTTCATCAAGCACTATTAATTATTTAATGGGACATTTTAATAAAATTCCGTTCCCTTGCGCCCGAAAAAAAGAATAAACTTTGATATAATACCTAACAGATAAATTTTAATTCGGAATTTCTATTCTTAAAAATTTCTCAGCCAAATAAAGTTCTACGCTAAAGCTACCACATTCAGAAATTTAAACATTTGCCGAGATGACTGATAAAGCGTCTCTCCTGTGGACGCCAAAAGTAAATAACTTTTTGATATCACGCTTAAATCATCCCTTCAGCTAAAAAGTCCCATTAATAAACAGGTATGAAAAGTGAAACCACCGGGTAATAAACTAAATGATAAGATAGCGATAATTGTCGCCATTTTTCTTCTTTGTTTTGCCCCCTAAAGAGAATAACTTTTACGGTGTTTAAGATGCCGAAAAACAAGTTTTACCTGATAAGGTTGTAATCAGAGTGTCTTTAGTTGAAAATTATTTACTCGCGTTATTATTATTATTATTTATTTATTTATTTTTTAACCTTTCATTTCCTAATATAGCGTCAAACTTTCTTGTGTTAGAATACTTGAGAAAGGTGATTGGAATTCAAGAAAGGTTAATTTTCTGACTGTAACACATTAAGAAAATCTAATGAGACTGTAAATAGATTGCTACCTGAATACGGAATGAAGATTGATGAAATAGCAATTTCGATCCCGGTCAGATTTAATAGCCGTTTCCCTACCATCTAACATCGTCATTGAAGATAGATGAAGATGAGTAGCTTTTACTCTCAAAGAAAGTCTTGTCAATTCAACAAAAAATTATTTTGCAGAGGTAAAATTTCTGTTTAAAAATGTTCCAATGAAAATTTGTTTAAATTAATTAAAAAATTAAATCTAGTATCTTCACAAATCAAAAAGAAAAAAAAAAAAAATGGTTTCGCTTACAAAAATTGTGTTGTTTATAAGAAATATACAACATTTCAACAGTATTAAATGAACAATTTTGTTAATTCTAACAAGTAATAATAAAAATAAAAAAAATTCTGTTGAAATTTTGCAAAACGGTTTAATAAGCTTTTTTCTTTTATTTATTTATTTAAATTATGTTAAACTGTTTAATAATAATTTTCTTAATAAGACTCTAAAAACATCAATACCTGAACATAAAATGAAGATCGATGGAATAGTAATTTTGATCATGGTCAGAGTTAATAGCCGTTTCTCTATATATGATATCGTTATCGAAGACAGATGAAGATGTGCAGCTACACTCGAAGAAATTTAATCGATTCAACTAAAGTTCCTTGGCATAGCAAAAATTTTCATTTAATTGCGTTCCAATAAAAAATTCATTGATAATTTATTTTATTCATTGATAATCTATTCATATATATATATATATATATATGAAGTAGCCCCGTAGCTATAGTAGCCCCGTCGGCTGAAGATTGTTTGTGTTTCAAATGAAAGGTTGTATTTTTATTTCATTTTATTCTTTCGATTTTACCTTCAGTATTTCTTTTGTGTATTATATATATATATATATATTAATGAATTGATGTAATTTTGTAAATTCTAAAATTTGATAAATTTATAAAATATTTTTGTAGTTTTATGCATTATATATTTGTCAGATTTCTCTTCAGTTATTGGTGGTTTTCTGTTTGGTGAGAAGTTGGGGGCTAAGGATAGTTATTAGCTTATAGCTACTGTCCTTTCAGAAACTTCTCATTCACCCCTACACTGAGGGGCCTCCCTGATGAAGATCTCGGTGTATTTTCGATCTCAGTGTATTTATACTTGCAACTGTAACTCTATTCACTAATGTGGGAAAATGTTACATTCTACTTGATTCCAGATTGCAGTGACACCGATTTCATCGCAGATTAAAAATAATAGACTTTGCCGGTTAAAATTTTTTTGTAATATTGTAAGTGGTATTTAATTTTATACAGAATAAAAATCTATAAATAAAAAATAAAAATTATTAAGGTATTTTTAAAAAAAAAGTAGGTATAAAAATTTTTTATGTAAATATTATTATTATTTTAAATCTATGGCTATAATATGTTTTTAAACTTTCAATTTCCTTTTTTAAAGTAAATGTTATAAAAGGAAAAGAAATATACTGCGTGCAGACTCACAATTTATAATTTGGCTACATTGATTAATACATATATATATTTAAATAAATCAAGACATGATTTCGTTACGATATTTATGTGCAATGGATTGGGTTACATTGATAACAAAACTGTTTCTTAAAATATATTTAAATATATTCTGTGTAATTAAGAAACTTTTTTCCTCGATACCTGTTTCAGAAAATCGTAGAAAGGGGGTAATGACAGAGCCATCTGCCTGGCAATACGCACCAAAATTAAATCAGCAAATGTTTTTATGATAATGCCTCTCACATATGAAGTTTGAGGCATTTTAAGTATTGGAATATAAATAAAACTTCCCTTGAATCAAAAAAAAAAAAAAAAAAAAAAAAAAAAAATTGTAGCACAGCAAAGCCATGACAGCCAATAAGCAAACAAATTGGAATAGCACAGTTTTGAATAATGGCCATCTCACATAACATGTTTTGTGCACTTATGCTCTATAGAAGCTGAGACATATTATTCTGTAAATTGAGAAAGTTTAAGAATTTAAGCATCATCTGTTGGTCTATATATGCTAATTCCTAATCAGAATAAATGTATATCAAGGTATAACAATATAAAGTTATTATAGAAGTTCGTCTATTGTTTCCTAAAATACGACTCCCAACCTTAATATCGTAAAATACACACTGTCTGACATTTTCTCAAATTCTTAAATCCTGATCAAGACATCTCAAAAAATATAAATTAATAGAAAACCGGATGTCAAGAATTTTCACGAATCTAATACTTTCCTCGTATACATGCAGAACTAGTATGTTGTGGCCACCAGAAGACTTTCTTCTATATTTTCCTATATACATATTCAATCAGTAACAATATTAAAAAAAAAAAAAAAAAAAGATTACGATTTTTTTCTATTTTCTTTTTTTTTTTTTTTTTTGTTAAAAGTAATACATATTCAACCAGTAACAATATTAAAAAAAAAAAAATATTTTTTTTTCTGTTTTTTTTTTGTTAAAAGTAAAAAAAAAAATCGATAACTTTGTTTTAAATTATCACAGATTTATAGTTCAACCATTCGTTTTAAAGGTATTGACGAGATCTTTCGAAAGATAACCATCTTGAAAATTTACCCCCCCTTGGGGGTACTTTCTCCCCCCCCCCCAGGGGGGAACCGGTGCCCCCACATGCACAAAATTTTACTATACAAAACTACTATTATCAATAATTCATATTAATTTTACAATCACAAGTTTAAATTAACGCTCATTATGTACATTTATACGAAATTTTGTCCTATATTGCCATGTTAAAAATTTAGAAAAAATGCGATCACAGCGCATCCTGTTGAGCTATTGATCCCTAAATGTAATCAGCACCAAATTATGTCGGGGACCAACTAAATACCAAGTTTGGTTAAGTTTCGTTAAAAAAAAAAAAAAAAAAAAAAAAAAAAAAAAAAATTTTTTTTTTTTTTTTTTTTTTTTTTTAAGTAAAAAAATCGATAACTTTGTTTCAAATTGTCACAGATTTATAGTTCAACCATTCGTTTTAAAGGTATTGACGAGATCTTTCGAAAGATACTCATCTTGAAAATTTACCCACCCCCCCGGGGGGGGGGGGTACTTCCCCCCCAGGGGGGGGGACCGGTGCCCCCACATGCACAAAATTTTTTTCGTAGTTAACTACTACTATTATCAATAATGCATATTAATTTTACAATCACAAGTTTAAAATAACGCTCATTATGTACATTTATACGAAATTTTGTCCTATGCTGCCATGTTAAAAATTTACATAAAATGCGATCACAGCGCCATCTGCTGGGCGATTGATCCCCAAATCTAATCAGCACCATGCCCCGTCAGGTTCCAACTATATACCAAGTTTGGTTGAATTTCATTCATTGGTTCGTGAGATACGGTGAAAAATACGAAAATTTGTCCTATACTGCCATGTTAAAAATTTACATAAAATGCGATCACAGCGCCACCTGATGGGCTATTGATCCCCAAATCTAATCAGCACAATGCCCCGCCAGGGTCCAACTATATACCAAGTTTGGTTGAATTTCATTCATTGGTTCGTGAGATACGGTGAAAACACTAAACCACAGACAGACAGACAGACAGACACACAGACAGACATTTTTTAAAAACTATCAATTCGTGTTCAGGACATCCCAAAACGTGTAGATCCGTCAAAAAACGGAGGTCGAAAATTTTCGCGAATCCAATACTTTCTTTTTATTACATATAGAAGAAAGTAAAAATGTATAAATGATAAACATACTAATTCTAGTAATAATAATAATAATAATAGAAGATGAACAAGAGTAATTGCTGATGAATATTATTAAGAGTAAATTTAATAAATAAATACTTTACCATAGATGTTACTAATAATGAATTATCTTCATAAGGATGGTTTATTACATAGTTTCCTTATAACATCATTTATTGTGGATAAATAATTTGAGTATGGTAATAAAGTTTTAGTAGTAAGTTGAAGTTTCTTACCTTATCAGCAAATAAATTTACGTTGGTTCCATTTTATTCTGTCGATCAATATGTTTTATTGATTGTTACAGTAATCCAAGTCTATCTGTAATAGAAAATTATTATTATATAGTACACTGTAAAAAAATATACAGAAATTATTGTAATAGGGTAGGTGCTCCAGTGATTGGCATGCTCCAGTAATTGACATCTATCCCGAAATAATTAATAAATAAGAAAAATAATAAGATCATATATTTTACATATAAGAATTTTAACATTTTATGTCAAACACTAGAGCATAAGGGGCTAATAACTGGTAAAATGAATAACTAGCAGTGTCAAACACTGGAGCATAGGGGGCCAATTCCTGATAAAATGAAAAACTGGCAGTGTCAATTACTGGAACATTGAACGGGTGTCAAATAAAAATTCATAAAAAAAAGTAATTGTTATCACATGTATATATTTTAACATATATGTGGTTCTGTATGTCTTTCATACCATATGTACTAACTTAAGATTTTTAAAAATATTTTTTGATGACTAGAACATTAAAAACATCAAAAATTGCTCTAAAAGTGTCAATCACTGGTGCACTTACCCTATATTACAATTACATTAATAACAATTATATATTTTAAAGTCGTATCAATTAATACATTTATGTATAAATTAAATTATTAAAACAAGTAGTTGGCATAGGTAGACTTTGCTCAGTTTCCAATCATGTGTGTGTTATTACGTTTAAATGTCTACTATAACTCATATTATACTCATATTAAGAAAAAAGAAGGTTACTAATCACTTGGAACTGTCATAGATAAAAATATCCCTACCTACTAGGCTACACACCCTTCACTTTGATACATTTATCTTAACCTAATTTATTGTTTATTTTTATCAGGGTCCGTTTCATATTTCAATTTCTAGCAATTTTTTCGATTAATTTCAAACCAATAATCCTCATAATGTAAGTTTATGTGAAGTATTTTCCTGTCTTGTCATGATGAGAAAATAACAAATTTCGAATAACTTGCAAAGTTTTTAAGGTAAAATCTTAGACAATTATGTTCATGCAAGATTAATAAAAGATATTTAAAAATTTGTCTAGATTTTTTACGATTAAAATAAACCTCCTAAAGTACGTTTATGAGAATTTTTGCTTTATTCTCTCATGTTAAATAAAAAGTTTGAATAACTAAAAAAACTGTAAATTAGAGTCTTTAAAACAAATAGGGTTTTTGCCAGTGTCACAAGTGATATATTAAAACGGTTTCTACTTCATTACGATCAATTTTTCTTGGGATATCCGGCACACAGTCTAGCAAACTAATAAGCAAATTGACACTCTACAGATGGCCATTACCTGAATTCGAAAAATTCGAATTCTTCACACCTTAAAACGTGCCAAATTGTCTAAAGGTCGTAGATTTTCATAAATACTTTAGTTCCAATACTCATAGCATTACATTGGGGGGGGGGGGATAAATAAAGGAAAAAATATATCTAAATTTATCATAAAATATTTTTTTCTTCTTTTTTATTCATGTAAATCACGAGATTTTTCACTGTGCCTGCCCCCCCCCTCTTTTTTTATATTTTTTTCTACATTTTCTGACTGATCTAAGTTGAAATGTTTTATCACACTCGTAATTGAAAGTGTTTTTTCATGCTTTTTTTTTAATACTCTTTTTTCCTCGTTTTCTTCATGTTGAAATGCTATTATAATTTCGACCACAATCTCTATTTCTTTCTCTAGAAATATTGGAAAATGTATCATAAGTCATACGGTAACGCATGAGTTTTTTTTTTTTTTTTTTTTTTTTCATTTTTAGTTTAAAATAGTTTTGTTAACTTCATTTATTAATAACTGTTTTCAAAATCAATAAATCTTTGCGTAAATCATCCTGTAAATCTTTGTCTTCTAGTACAGACTAGGTTACAGTGAAAACTAATTTTCTCGGAGAAATACAAACTATTAAATAAATTTTTAATGTTCCAAAACACTTAATCCTCAAATTTAGTCAAAATAGTCAAAGCCGTTGGATGATTTGCTATTAAAATTTTCGTTTACTATAAAAGTATGTCGGTTTTAACCCTACAAGGCACCCAGTTCCATATGTGGAACACCGACTTTAATCGTTCCTATAGCTATAAAACTATTAGTAGCGACATCTCTTGACATCTTGATAGAAGCTACTGACATTTAGCAATGTAGTAATACGAATCTTTACCTAAAGGTGTCGTTCGTGTTTTTGTTATAGTGCACTCAGTGCGAAATTTGAATGAAAGTGATACGTTAGTCGTTTGTCTGAATTCAAAAATAAAAAAAAGAATAGTTATTGAACAGTTTTGACTCGAAAAAAGAAAAAAAATACTGTAAGTTATAACGAAGTGTATATTTTGCAGAGGTAAGGTTTTTTTTTTTTTTTTTTTTTTTTTTATATTACAATAGTAAACGTATTTGTAAAACATATTTTTATGTATGTTCCACATACGGTACGTTGAGCTAAAAAGTTGATTTTTCCGTAAAATATGGTTTTATTTTTATTTTTATAAGTTTTCCCTATCTTCTGATCACTAATTACAACCTATATATTTTTGTCGCGCACTAAAAAAAAATTGAGACTTGTAGGGTTAAATAAATTTCATAATTTCCGTATTCTGAGAATTATAAAAATGGGCGCTAACTAAAGAATTTCGACGAATAAGTAAATGCAGTTGCCCGACGAGAAAAATCCATGTAAATTAAAGTGTAGAATATTTAACGAAGAAGTGTTAAATAAAAAAAAAAAAGAAAAAAAAAGGATAGCATAAAAAAAAAGTAAAATGGTTATTAAAAAAAAAAAAAAAAAAAAGATGAATATAAACAGCAACAGTCTTGAACTGCTCTGCGTGTAACGAAAATTAATCAATGCGATACGGTTGATTGTCTTTTCTCGGATAAATATCCTGCATTTTTTTTTTTTTCCAAAAGCTGAGCAAGAACTTCAACTAGTTTAATAACATAATAACATAGACCATTTATAAATAAAGTTTTTAATAGAGTGATCAATTGAATTTTTAAATGAGGAGAAAGTGACCTGATTAGGATTCGACCCTGGAATGTTTCGATTAACGTCCAAACACCTATCAATTTAACTAACCCGTTCGATATACTATATGCACAATTTGCTCAAATGGAACGCAGACACTTTTTTTTTTTTTTTTTTTTTTTTAATACTATGAACTTCCAGCATTTCCAAAAATAAGATTTTCATTACTATTTCAACTTTTAAAAATGAAGTGAATGAATTTTCAACAAAGAAAATTTTTAACTTTCACAGCAACGAATTGTATGCATGAGATAAGAACTCGGATACCTCGGTTACTAGAGCAACGGAACATTACCTATAGGTTGAGATTGGAATTCGGACATGACCAGTTTGAATCTTAAAATAAGTAAATAAATAATTCAGTAATAAAAAAAAAGTTAAATACAAATAAAATACAACTCAGAAATTTTCACTGCACTAAAAATATCAAGACAAGAATATATTTACTTTTACTTTCTCTTACCCATGCATGGTAGAGAAAGTATTCAAACTGTGTCGAATTTTCAAAATTAAGTTTGCAATATAGTTACACCTTTTGAATTCTGCTGAATCTGTAAACTATATTTTTAGCGGTTGTTCTCTGTGTGTATGTGTCTGTATGTCTGTCTGTGTGACTTTTATCAGTGACTTGTCTGTTTAACTTAAAAATATTAGTAGGCAATCCAAACTCGATATTCTAAATTTATGCGGTTACTATTATTGTTATCATTTTTCAAATCAGACAAATTGTTCGTGTAGAGGGTTGGCTAAGAGAAATCAAATGCTTTACATGTATGGATAAAATTTCTGGTAGGCAAAGTTTAACATCTCTAGACAGCACTAAACAAAATGGAATGAGCACATATTTTTTATATATGTAGCATGTTTTGTGTAGAATATGCTATAAAAAATATTTACCATTCATTTACAGGGCCACACAAAAGCATTTGGATATATCAGGTCTATACTTTGAAATTGCTGTTGAATTGCATTTCAAGTTTTGTTGTGTGTTTTTAATTTTTTTGCTAAATTTAAGTAGATTATTTTGTTTGTATTCAATGTATATACAATATACAGGGCTAACCAAAATTAAGCGTAATCATTCTGTTGTAGTTAATGTATCTGATGGAATTTCTTTACTAATCTTTACCAAATCCAGTTTAGGAATGATACTTACTTTCTCATACCCATATGGTAGATAAAATTTTATTCGAATTCAAATTATCAAATCTTAGTTTTTTATATAATTACGCGTTTTGAGGAACCTCTGAATTCGAAAATCACACTTTTAGTGGATGATATGGATGTATATATTTGTTTTTGGATGTAAAACTGAAAAACAAAGAACTGCAGGTTTTCTTTATTATTATTATTATTATTATTATTATTATTATTATTTTAAAGATTAAATTGGGTGCCGCTTGAAAAGTTTAAGACTGTTAAACTTTAATTCAAGAGAAGTGGTTCCCCCTTCACACGTCAAATAATATTCTTTATTAAACTACTTTTAACTGCTTTTTTTTCATTTTCCCTAATACACACACACACGCACACGCACACACACACACACACACACACACACACACACATACATATATATATATATATATATATATATATATATAAGTCTTATCTTTCCCTTTAGTCTGTAATTGTTTTTATAGTACTCAAATGCAGGTTAGAGAATATTGGGTGAGTGTTACCCCAGATTATTTGTATCGATCGTTTGTATCGATATTCTATTAAAAGCTATATATACATATTTCTTCATGTGTACATTCATATTTAAGATATTAAATATGATTAGACGATTTATTTTAATGCAAATTGAGTGTTAAAAAACACATATTTTGCAGGAAAATCATTTTTTTTTTTTTAGATGCATTTGATCAAATATCTTTATGATTTATTAACTAATAAAAAAATTATATATATATATATATATATATGTATATTAATTACAGCAAAAATTATACTATAAGAACAACATTTTCCTGTAAATTTACAATTATATCCATAAAAAATCTATATATTATATATCTCCTCATACGTAAGCTTATATTTAAGACATTATATATGATTAAGGGGTTTATATCAAGGTTTATTTCAACTGAATGTCAAAGTACATGTAATTTGTTACTAAATCATTTTTGAAATCCATTTAATCAAATAATTTCTTTGTTATGAATATTTAAATGTTTTAGGAAAATTACTTTGAATCATTTTGTATCGATTAGTAGGCGTTTATCCTTGATATCACCCCTCATTTTTTTTTAGGTGGACAACGCCCTGAGTAGTATGATCGTAAAACGAGGTGGTGCTGTAATGAATGTTTGACATCCTTTTATATCACCACATAAATATTTTTTTACTTGTATTTAATGTATTATAAAAAGCGATTTCTTTCAGATTGGTATACTGATTCTCAAACAACAGAAGTAGAAATGTATACTTTTAGCTTCAAATATTACTAAAAAATCTGGAGTGACTCCACTCGACTTTCCGAACATTGAGTAACTAACAGTTTTGTAGATAAAATAAAGAAAGAGAAGTTGCTAAACAAACAAAAGAGAGAAAACCATAATAGAGTGTTTGAGTATTTTTCTCCATATATCACACGAGGTTTCATTTAACGCTACTGAACTTTGAGCCATTAGATCATAATGATAAAGAATTTTTCGTTGTGTCCCTGTAAAAATCTATAAATGCTAGATTCACCAAAATGCTTATAGTTAGTGCAACAGTGATTTATAATATTCATACAAATTTTCAGCTCAATTGAATAAGGCTATGATGATTTATGCTATCGCTGGTCTCATAGGCCATAAAGATAAAGAATTTTTCTTTGTGTCCCTGTAAAAAAACTGTAAGTGCTATATTCACCAAAATCTATACAGTTGGTTCAAATGTGACCTATAACATGTGTACAAATTCTTTGCTGAGATTAATAAGGCGTTTAGACGCTATCACACTTTTAAAAATTTGGCAAAGAATTTTTCTTTGTGTCCCTGTAAAAAAACTATAAGTGCTAGATTCTCCAAAATCTATACAGATTGAGTATCTGTGACCTATAATATGTGTATAAAGTTTTTGCTCAATTGAATAAGGCGTTTAGATGCTATCGCACTTTTAAGATTTTGGTCCCTTGGCCATAATGATAAAGTATTTTTCTTTGTGTCCCTGTAAAAAAACTATAAGTGCTAGATTCACCAAAATCTATAGGGTTCGTACTATGGTGACTTACAATATACGTACCAACTTTCAGCTTATTCGAACAAAGCGTTTAGACGCTAGCGTGTTCACTCACAGACATACATACATACATACACACACACATACACACATACATACACACACACATACATACATCATCGTAAAAATAGTGAAAACGGACTCGTTGGACCTCGAAACGTATAGAAACATCAAAATCTCGAATTCGAATTTTTGACATGATTACAATACTTTCCTCACTATAGTGTTCGGAAAGTAAAAATAGTATGTTGTGACCACTACAAGATTTTTTTCGATATTTACCTATACGAACTCACACAGTATAAATTACAGTTCCCGCCGTTTATTAAAATTACATTCGGTTGGAGCCAAAGTGATTTTATTAAGCTGCTGATTTTTATATCCGGCGAACGTTCCTGCCCTTAAGGAATAGGTATTACTTCCCTGAATTTGAAAGAAACTTCAAAAGGTAACGAATAAAGGAATTAGTAAACAATATTAATCAATTTTTGGTAGATAATTAACTAATTGTTTCTACGATATAAGTAAATTAAAAGCTTTATAAGTTCCCGTGCATTTTCGTTAGAGGAAAATCATCATTACTTTACCAAAAGTTCACGCTGTTCTTATAAATTTAAAATCTTTCCGTTTAAACTTCATGAATTACAGTAATTTTAAAATAAGAACTAGAAACTGTCTTTCAATAATTAGAAAAAAAAAATCATTTCAAATAAACTTTGTATTTTATTACTGCACTTTAAAGAATATGTTCCTTAAAATATTTACGGAGATAAGTTATGGGGCGTGCTTAATTTGTAATTGTGCTGCAAGTGTGAAATCATCAACAATGAGCGATAACGGAGGGTTTACTGTGCTTTAATTTCTTTTTTTATTTATAAAAAAATAATAATAATAATAATTACAATGTAAATAAAAAAATTTCTTAGTGTGCATAAATGGTATTTTTGGCTGCTGAGCGAGATAGTTTTGAGTTTATTGACCGGCGATGCTGATTTTATAAAGCGGCGGCTTTAAAAGTAGTTTTTATTGATTTGATTCTGGTCCTGGCAATTTGATCAGATTAAACGGCTGATTTTATTAACCAATGATTTTATTAAGCGGCGATTACTGTATTTATTAACTCATTAGGCGAAAAAGCTCCCGCTGTGGGAACATTTGATTAAGATTTTTTTTTTCTGCAAGTAATTAAAATAAATATATGTTTTAATTATTTTTTCATTAAATATTGAAGTGCTTAGCTTCGTTGGTAATTTTTTCAAAAAGTTTGTAATGTAAATTCTATTTTTTTATTGTTATTTTTTTTAATTATTCAAACAAAGGTATCTGTTTTTGCTTCAGAAGAAAAAAAGAAGAAATCAGCAAAAGTAAGTTATTTGCGTGCATGGGTTTAAATCAATGGATTTAATATAGAACAGTTCTTTTCTTAAATTATAACTAAAGGGATCAAGAAAACTAATTTAAAAGGGTTTTGCAGTTTATCAATATCTATCCCCCCCCCCCCAATTATGTGCCGAATCTCCATTACGGAGCCATATCATATTTACTAATAAATTATTATTATTATTATTTAAATTATTTAAACCACATATAATTAGAAATACACATTGAAACTCAAAACATACGGAAAATTAAAAAATTTTCAGTGGGACTCTTATAACAGCATTCAATTGGTTAAAATTGTTATTTATTGAAATTATTTTCCATGATAAATGCAGACAATTTTCATCTCAGAGAAAAATAAATCTAAATGTCCAAAGAATATCAATTATATGTGCCGACATCTGAAGTAATGCCTTTTTTATTTTATTTTTTTCCTTTTCTCTTTTCCTTTTTTCCTTTTTCCTTTTTTCCCCCTTAAAAGTAAACAAAATCGATAACTTTGTTTTAAATTCTCAGATTTATAGTTCAACCATTCATTTTAACAGTTTGGACGAGTTTTCTTGAAAGATACCCATATTAGAAATTTACTCTCCAATAGGAAGTTGCGATGCTCCTACACGCAATTTATTTTCCAGTTTACTACTACTTTTATCAAAAGTTCATATTAATTTTCAGTTACTCGTTAACATAATTTTCATTTTATACATTTTTACGAAATTTTGTCTTATGCTACCGTATTAAAAATTATGAAAAATTAGGATGACTACGCCACTTGTTGAGAGATTCATCCTAAAATGTAATCAACACCTGTTTAGATCAAGATCCAACTAAGTACCAAGTTTTAATAAATTTCGTTCATTAATTTGTGAGATACAGCATGCAAAAATTCATCCTACACATTAACACGCATACAGACAGGCAATTTCTAAAAAGCGTTCAAATCTTGTTCTGGACGTTTCAAAACCTGCAAAGCAATCTGAAACCAGAGGTTGAAAATTTTTACGAATCGAATATTTTTTCCTTATGTTTATAGAAGAAAATAATAAAGATGGCAGGGAAAAAGAACTAGCTTTAATAGGATAGCGTACGCTATAAATCGTTTTATTTTTTTTAATTATTACTTCACATTATGAAATTTTGTAACATCCAGTGCGCGTTTCTTGTCGCAAAAAAATAGGACATTTCTGCTTGTCAAACAACACCTCTGAGTTATAAGATGAAGTAGTGCAACGTACCTGCAATACCATCAATGTTCCAATGCGATGTGTTTTTTTGCATTGTAATAATGTTAATATACGAGAAGGCGTGTCCGAAGATTTGAAAAGAATTATCTTGAAATTTGCTTATAAATCCTTCCATCGAAATCTCTATGTAAGATTTTGCTGTCTATGTAATGCGCCCATGATATTTGCGGACACAGCCTTTCAAATATGTCAGACCAAAAATATAAAATATTATATTAAAATAAAAATGTATAATATAATATTTTTTATATAATATTTATAATATTTATATATAATATAAAATATAATATTAAAATACTATTAATACTTCATACCTTGAATTTTTTTTTTTTTTTTCATTGTGCATACCAGATTCCAACACCAAGCTAATTAATTTATAAAAGCAGGCAATTTATGTATTTTAAGCTAAATAAACTATAACTAACATGAATTTTTAAAATGAAAATAAAGGTAATTTTATGATACTAATTTTGACAATAATTCTTAACCTTTTAATGTTCCTTTTTATCGCAAGGAAAAAAAGATGTGAAAAAAGTTAAATAATTTTTCCTTGATTTAATCTTTAAATTTTTGTTCTATTTCTGTTCATAAATAGCAGCACTATTATCCGAAATTTAACAAGCAATTTTCCATAGAGATTTTCCATTTGCAGAAGTCAATTACACTGAGAAAAAATTCTGTAACTGACATCTAGAATCTAAATTGTGGCACTAGAAAAATTAGTCCCATGTCATCCTTATAAATTATTGTCCCCTTGAAAAGCGAGTTCTAGAAGCCCCTATTAGAATTCTAGAGCGTTTTCCTATATTCTCGAGGGCAAAGTTATTTAAAAATCTCTGCAAATAAATGAGACTACAAGAGGCGGGTTTCAGCCATTATAATCTTGGTGTATGACCCAGTTCTAGAAAATCAAGCGAGAATTTCTCGCAATACAAAAGATTCAGAATATTCAGAATATTGTTTCACCATCTAGAAATGTGTAAAAAAGAAATTCTTGACCATTTCATCTATTCAGTTTATTGGAGTGCCTTATGCGCATAGTTCGGAAATCTATATTTCTAGTTAAGGGATTTAGAAAATTTCCACTTATTCATTCTAGAGGAAAGCGGTGTATTTTTTTTTTCTTAGTGTAATTTTTTTCTGAAAGCGGGAATGCATCTTGCTGCTTCGATGGTGCACTCGTGTCTAATTTTGTTCCTCTGGTTAAGGGCCATGCTATTATTTTGATCTGAAACAATAATTAATTATTTTTTTTTATTAATTAAATGTTTTATTATCTGAATTTAATCAGGTTAATATAGCGAAATTTCAAACCAAAAATGTCTCGAACAATAAAAATGCTATTATATCTATACGCACACACACACACATATACGTATAGTAACTATCAGTTATATATCTAATAAATATTTTTTGGAATTATTTTAGCTATTTTCAAAATGAAATACATAGTGAACATTAAACGGTTTAGGGGTAAATACTAGAAATGTTGTCATAAAGGGTCAAGGGGTAAATACAAGAAATGTAATATAACATTAAAAAACAAACCCATTTAATAATATATTAAAATATTCCACTATCAATATCAAAACCTCTCAAAAAATATTGAAGTGAATAATGTTCCATCCCATATATGAATTTCGATCTTATATGCTTTTTAGAATGGAGAGATTCTATAAATCATACTCCAAAAAATATAGAAAACCGATATTTGGGAAATCGATTCAGTCTGTGTACTCGTGTTATATTTCATAAAAATCCCACGTACAATAAAAGTCATAAAGAATGATATATGACAACCCTCGGGAGATTGTCATAAGTAACAGAATTCCTGTCTTTTCTAATATAGACACAAAACAAACACGAGGTTGCAGATCACGAGGATATATTATGAGGTACTTGTCAGCAGAGTCTTGTGTATACAAAAACTTCCTTAAGCGGAAAAAAAAAAAAAAAAAAAAAAAAAAAAAATAAGATGGCAATCTGCTGTTTCAGCTTGCACAATATATATCTCCTTATGGAGCTTTATTGGAAGGAAATAGCAGAGATGCAGGTTGGTAAACATTCTGGACGCGCAGTCAATATTTTATTCTTATAAATATCGAAAGCTCAAAGAATTAAAGACAGTCCCCTGCTTTTTCAGTATGCTGCGTCAGTATAAAAGATCTTTTATTAACTCGTAAGGTTATGACGCTTCACAATAAAAAGTGACGGGAAAGAAATATTTACCATAAAAATTGTCACTTTGCTAAATATTTGATGATATTCATCGGGTAGTTATAATTTAAAATAAGCGTAAATGATTTTTTTTTCTTCTAAACAATCATGTTTTTATTTGCTTTAGTAAAAGCATTATACACCATGTATGAACAAAGTTTCTAAAATATTTTTTTACGTGTATCTAGAAATGTGTGTGTGTGTGTATTTAGTATCACTAAAACGCATACAATATGCTTATATATTGCTTATGTATTGCTTATATATTGCTTACAATATTACTTAAAATTTTTTTTAACTATAATATTAAGAAAAACATTTCTTAAATTTCATTACTTTATATATATATATATATATATATATATATATATATATATATTATTACAAGACATTTTTTCAATTTTATTACAAGCAAATTTTTGCTTTTTATATTACTAACAATTTTCTATTGGTAAAGAAAAATTGTGAACATTTCATAAAAAAAAAAAAACTAGAAACTAGAAACGCTCATCTTTTTTTTCATGTATAAAGCAAATTTTCATACTTAATTATTAAAATTAGAAAATAAACATATATTACTTAAGTATTCTTATAAATATTCGATCTCTCGTAAATAGTGAGTGGCCAGAACGATCTTTCCCATAAGATAAAAACTTGGCTTAAGTTTAATCCCAATCAAATATATGTACACAGCCAAACTCCTCTAGAAGTCCACCACTGTGGAAAAATCCTCTCATTTAAAAGCCAGTTTTTCTCAGTCCCAAAATTTCCCCCGTAGAATTTATATTAATTTATTTTTAAAAAGTTCACGTTTAGTTGTGAACCTCTATAAGGGGTTGCATTTTATAATAAAATAGTTTTATTTTTCCGTAGCTTGAACCGATCACTTCCGTTCACTTTATAACTTAGGTTAATCTCCATGTGTGTAAGAATCTGTATGCTGAGAAAAGAAAAATATGATACAATTTCACATTTTAAATGTGTATAATTAGAAATGTAGAAATTCAAACTTGGTTTTGTGTCATGCCATTATTAATCTAATAATTTTAAATGCAGTGGTTTCTAAATGTATTATATTGACTTTAAATAACAAATTTAAAGTATTAAACCTAATTGAGATTAAAAATTAAAACTAACATTAGTTTTTTCTGCAAGGGAAGTTCAGTGGAAATTTTCTGTGCGACGGTTGGTGTTCCTCTTAAAGAAGTTTCACTGTATATAATCATCAGCTATATAGTGAACCAAATGAATACACATACACACATATATAATATATAGACATTTTGGGAGTAAATTTGCATTAGTTAAGATATATCAAGGATATCGTATAATTAACGAGCAGAAACAATTATATCTTCCTCATACATAAAGAAAATTTTCGCAATTAATGTAAACATTAAATAATAAACCTGCATTATTTCAGAAAATTTTGGAGTAGAAGGCTGATTTTTTTTTTTACCAACTATGTGAAAAATACCAGAGCCGGGCCTTCCGCTTTACGTCCGGATGCTCAAATCATTGAGCTACCCTGGCTGATTACCAGCTAGGCATTTCTCACATAATATTCGTTGGCAAAGTCATCGAGTCTGTAAACACAGCTATATCAAGTGACATTATTAATTAATATATAAAAATATATATTAATAATATATAAAAAATCAGCCTTCCACTCCAAAACTTTCTGAAATGAACTTTCAGGGTTGATGAATTAAAAGCGAAAGGCCCGGGTTCGATTCCCGGTTCTGGTATTTTTCACATAGTTGGTATAAAAAAATCAGCCTTCCACTCCAAAATTTTCTGAAATGAACTTTCAGGGTTGATGAATAAATTTCTAAATTAAAAACCTGCATTACTTAAGTATTTCTATGAATATTGGATTTCGTAATCAGAACCAGTAAAAACAATGACCTTTTCCATTAGATAAAAGTTTAATTTAAATTTAATACCAATAAAATATATATAGATTTTAAATCAAGCAATTACTACATAATATGTCGTTTACATTTTACCTAATTTTTATTTATAATATATTGGAGTATGTCACAATATCACATAATAATTTGACATCTGAATAGTATATTTTATGAATGAATACTGTTTTTGTTTTCTTATTTCAGCATTTTTTCCCAAAACAATAGAAACTACGTCACCAGTCTATCTGTCATTCGCAAATGCACTTATTTGAATTTACACATGTATATGCTATGATGAGTTCAGATAACCTTTAGTGGACGTGTTTGGCAATACGCCAACGGTCAAAATAGTGTTTACATTTCGAGAGCTGTCGCGAACATCGTAATGAGGCTTGTGTCACTCTGTCCTATTTAAAGAAGACGCATTTCTTGAGTAGAGGCGCCCAGACACAATGAAAGTGTATTATATGAGGCTTTAAATCTTTATTTAATGAACATAATGACCAAATAAAGAGACTGAAAGCTTGTAAATTACAATTGTAGAATGAGACGTTTTTGTTACATGAAATCATTTGTTTAAAGATTAAGGTATTAACTATCTTCTAGTTTATGCCAGTTAATTATTAGTTTTTTTAAGTTTTGTATGTTAGAGTATTTTAAATCGAATATATTTTTTAAATAAAATATATAATAATTAAATTATATAATAATAAATAATCCTTCCCTTGTTCAAAATATTGTAAAATAAACAGTTAATGAAATATATATATATATATATATATATATATATATATATATGTAAGGAAAATTTAATCTTTTATTTATGTAATTTAATTTTTTATTGCTGAACCATCCTTTATTGTACATTTCTTTGACTAATAGATTCTGAAACTAACACTAAATATCACATTTATTAGTTATTACGCACTATAACAAAAAAAGCGACGCACCAAGAAGAAGTTATCCGAATGGGACAAAAGTTAGTAGATGTGAGAAAAACAATTGATTACAGTTTCAGAAAATTTGAATGATTTAATCAAGAGAAAGGGCCTCACAAAATAATCAAGCCAATAACGCGTTGGTCCACTTCTGGCCCTTAGGTACGCAGCTATTCGGTTTGGCATTAATTGATAGAGTTGGCAGATGTGCTCCTGTGAAGTATCGTGGCAAATTTTGTCCAATTGGTGCGTTAGATTGGTAAAATCCCGAGCTGGTTTGTGGTCTTGAGTACCGTTATAACGTTTGATCGATTCTCACGTTCTGTCCTCTCTCTACGCCGACCACTTCCTCCCTGACGCTGTGTTCGGCCATGTTTCATCCATTCCTGTCAGTATTATCTAATAGTTGTACAGCTCCTATCCAATTGTCAAAACAATCGCAGATTAGACCAACCGGCTTCTTTGAGCCCAACTACACACCACACTCAAATGCTGACATCTGCGCATCTGTATTCGAGGCATAGTTCCTGTCTTTCTGAGAAGATGGAATAAAATTCTCGAAGAATTTATGACCTGGAATCAAAATTTCTCATTTTTAATATTCTGCCAATTGCACAGTTAAGATGCGCTGCAGCGTCGCATAGTCATTCGATGGCAACCAAACTTTAAAATTTTGCATTTTCCATCGAAACATGTATGTATGTACGTCAATTTTTGTCCAGTTTGCATTACTCCTTCTTAATGCGTCGCCTTTTTGGTCTAGAGTACATTTTTAATAATACACGTCAATATGAATATAGAAAACTATTAAAGTGAAAACAGAATTTTATCCCGCTGATGACTTTTAAGTGCGTTTTCTACTTGTTAACTAATCTAAAGTTCAATTACGGATCACTGAGATACAAATATTATATGACATTTCCTTCCGAAATTTAAGCTGAAATGCAATAGCTAAAAACATAAAATTTTAACTGTGCATTGTGTGCATATACCACCGTCTTGTAAAATAATATCTATCATAAAAAAAGTACTTTTTTCTTATTCTTAGGTTTAATGATTTAACGTAAATACATTTTAATAAAATTTCGCGATTGTTTTTTTTTACAGTCAGACTATAAATTTCTCAGTTGTTCAAAAATACCCAAGCCTTTTCCGTTCTTAAGAGATTACCGAACGGAAAAAGCAGAGAATCAATATTTTGATGGTATGTCTCTGGATAACTGTTAAAGCTGAATCCCAGACCGTCCCCAATCGACTTCTGCGTAGCTATAGTGCTATATAGTCTAAATCCAGTTCAATCTCAATCAAATGAAAAAAAAATTCTAAGAAGCTCAACAGGTATATTGCTAAATGGGTCTGAATGGTATCAAGAATTAAAAACAGTTTTCTTTGTCGAATTTTCGAGGAAAATTTTTCAATACATTATTAAAAGTAATATAGAAACCATATCTATACTGGAGCTGAAAACATATTAATTCTTTTATGTGAAATAGTTCAAATATTGAAGACAACACAAGACTGAAAATTGAAATGAATGCGACTTTGGATTTAAAATGAGAATTTAAAAATTAGGAATCACAAAAAAGTTACAAGAAAAATAAATTGTTGCATATAATATTCAATTAAACTTCGGTAATTAGTAACGTTTTATAAGATATTGTTTCTAATAACATTTTTAATCACGGGTACGTGAATAGTGATAACTTAATAATGAAATAGTTAATGTTAGTTTATGTTAAAGTAATATAAATTTCTCAATAGTAATCATTAATTTTAGTTTCAATCTATTTTCAAGTTTTCTAATTCAAATACATTCCGGAAAACGTATATTCCACAGTTTATCCCTGTCAAAGTCATTTTATACAAGTTTGTGTACTGAAGTATTTATAACCTTGCAAAGGTTAAATGGAGTTACGGGGATATTTATATAACGGGATAATAACAGTAACGGGAATAATTAGTAATATTTTATATAAATAATAGACATTTTAACCACACCAACATGTTAATAGAAAACTAATACTTAAATAAATATGTTAATCAAAATATTCCATAATTTTGTCATGTTTAATTATCATTAATCAACTGTAATCGTTACCTTTAGATTTACCTCATTACCCAGTTTTCTAATGCAAATACATTTCCGAAAACGTATGTTTCACGCTTTCTCCCTTATCAAACTCATTTTATATACTCTAGTTTACTGCAGTATTTATAATTTTGCAAAGGTTAAGTATCCGCGACCCTAATTAAACGCATCGCTTAATGTTGTACACAAAATATTTCAGAATTTAAAAGACTCGTTATTGAAGTTTACAATCAAATTTCAAATAGCTTAGTTAAGCATTCCATGATGTAAAACTTAATTTTGAAGCGTGTTATATTTAGTTCTTTTAAGAGACGCAAGTGAAAGAAAAGTCGTAAAAAAGACGTTGGTGCGGCATAATGAGATGGAGTATAAAATATTTATGGACGAACATAAAATATTTTAATGTTAGTCATAAAATATTATATTTTCGCTTAATTATTGACCTATGCATGCAGTATGTATCTATGAATCAAAAAACAATTAATGGGGAATTAGATGAGACTTTTATGTGATAATCGAAATTTAACATGATACTTAATATAGTGCGTGTGTTATTTCTATAGCGAAATAATTGCAAATGACAGAAAGAAATACAATGAATTTAGAAAAAAAAATGCAAATAAATAAAATACAGTGTTATAGCATATGTAAGTAGATAAAATTGCCAGCATTCCCTTTCGAGATGGAATTTTAATGTATGCCTCATAAATTACTCAATAAATTACTGTCATTAAATTTTAAAACATGTTAATAGTTATGGAAAATAATAAAACTGATTCAATGAAATCGATTCTCTTTTACTTCTGTTTACTTTTTACTTGTATACATTTTTTTTTTTTTTCTATATTAAGTAGACATTCAACTTTTTGTTTTAGATAAAGTACATAGATGTATGGAGTAAAATACAAGATTTAAAAAGGGCTTAAAGCAGGATGACAGAAACATTACAATATAAAATGCATTTTTAAGTATTCCGACAGAGATCTCGTAACGTATTTGACTTCTTCTGTGCGACCATACACACACACACACACACACAAATAAATAAATAAATAAAATAAAATAAAATAAAATAAAATAAATAAATAAATAAATAAATAAATAAAATAAACGATAAAAAATAAAAAATACTTATTTTCTCTAGGTTTTGATACATTCTTTTGACCATTAGCTATAGACTCGTTTACTTGACATTATACGATATTTATTTGATTGTCACTGCATGAATTAAATAAAATTTATATAAAACAATATATAATTTTTCTTTGTTGTACCATAAATTATAACATTACTAACTATATAGGTTTTTTTTTTTTTTTTTTTTTTTATGACGTCTTTTTTACCACAGGTTTTTTTGTACATGCAGAATTGATTTTTGATGAAGTTTTATTTCAATTTTGTTAACATAATTATTTATATTTTTTATTTATTAATATATATGTATATTACATAATTATTCACGTATAAATAATTATCTATACATTTCTTGCTTTTCTCCGAAGCTTTTATAAATTCGGGCTAGGACCCCTTTGATAGACCCCCACGAAGGGCAATCTCCCTTAGGCCTAGGATTCTAGTGCAGTAAATCGGCCTTACTTCCCACAACATAACACAAATGAATGAATGTGGATAAGAATTATGGATGGTTGGGTTTTACGTCGCACTAATGCTGCTCAGATGGGCAATTGGCGACGGTCTGGGACAAACCCCTAGAGGTCGCCCGGAGACATAACATCACAATTTTGATCCTCCACGGAAGGGATGGCTCTCCCGCTTCGGTGACCCCCAGAGGTATAATTTTTTATAGGAACATGGAGGACATTGCGGCCACGACAGATTTTACGTGCACCAGCCACCATTAGTATACACGACGGTCTTTGGCAGGCTCGAGTACCGAACCTGCAATATGTGGATAAGAATGAAACGTGATGTACAATTTCCGAAAATGAATCCAAAAAATTTTTAATAGATTTTATATAGCTGCCAAATGGGATGTATTTTACATATCAGTATTTTTTATGTAGATTATTTTATACATGATTTTTTGCAGTAGTTTCATTTTTGTACCAAAATTTAAAATGTATAATATATCTCTAAGCTTAACATTTAAAGAATAAAATTTCAATATAATAAAATGTATAAATATTTTTTCTTAAGCAAAATAATAAAACTTTTTAAGGGGAAAAATATATTACAGCTTCTAATGTAAATATAACTGTGATTGGACGATGTAAACCTTTTTTGTAACTCACGCTCTTAAAGTTATAGAAATTTGCATATGTAGGGATTAAAATATAACGGTATTACGTTTGTTAAAAATATCTCAAATACTATTTAAATGCAGTAAAATAAAATGCTAAATTAAAAAATATTTGAATATTTTTAAAATGCTCATTGCTAACTAATATTAAAGTAACGTTAAGCCATCGATTTTATGTTATTATATTTTAAAAATATATATTCTAAGTGTATATGGGTATTGTAACGCGCATTTATTAATAAGTTATAATATTTCTTATGATTAAATGTTAAAACATTTTATTAAATTTTAACATTTCAACAGAAAAATATTTTTAAGAAATTAACTTATCTATGAATCCACAAAAATAATAAAACCAAATAAGTTAGAATATTTTATTAAACATTAAAAATGTAAAATCGGAGGGAAAAAAATATAATAACAGTTGGCAGTAACCATAGAAAAGTTGCTTAACATACTTGAATTTTATATTTTTAATTAAATAATTTTCGAGAAACTTTAATGTACACAATCTTATAATATTTCAATGCATATGAAAACAATTTTTATAAGTCTAAGACACCCATCTACAAAACATATTTTCAGCGTACTATGTGTATATATATGTCAGCAATAGCTTTTTATCTGAAGTGGTTTACGCATAAAGTCAAAATTATCTATATCCTTTAATAAGCTTTTGACAATACAACAATATTCATGTAGATTTAATCAGCCAATTTCTTTTCAGATATTTTATCTGCAAATAGTTTTACATAAAGCTTTATTAACTGATCTGTTCATGTTTAAATAACGAGACACTAATTTAATTTTCCACTGATGTCTTCCTGAACGCGACAAAGATTTGTGAATTTGGATTCTAATTGGATTTCCAAAGTTTCTTGAACCCAAATGAAAATGGGTTTGAACTCGGAAAAGGAGTATATGTCTTTAAAATAGCTCTGAAAATCGGGAATGAAATTTATTTTTAAAATTTAAAAAGAAAAAAAAAATATATTAAAGTATTTAGTTGTTACATTAACCGTTTAACGTTCACTACTTAATTTATTTTAAAAATTACTAAACTAATTTTAAAAATGGTTTTTAGACACAAAGCTGATCATAAATATTTAAAAAATAAAAAATTAGCATTGTTCCTTTTCGAGAAATTTTCGGTTTGAAACATCTGTAAGTAAACCTTATTAAATTCAAATAATATTTAATTTGATAAATAAATCACTTTATAAGTAAACATTATCGACAACAAAAAGTCGTAAAAGGTGCATAGATCCCAACATTTCAATTTATTCCGGAGTATTTTAACCCTTTGCGGAGCTAGGTAATTCGGATCATTTAAATTAGACTGCCACCGGAATTTACGAACATAATTAAAATAGAAGAAATTTTAAATTTTCACGTTAAAAAAAGGGCCTTTTCTGCTATGTTATAAATGTAAGTTTTTGCTAAAAGATTTCCGGGATGAGATTTTGCATTTGAGAATTAAAATTAGGAGTTCCATCAGCGAGAACACTGCGACTGAAAGGGTTAATGCATACTTAAAATAAAGTGATGCTGACATAGTAAATTTAAATTAACTAAATTATTACATAAAAGTCAATCTTTACTCTTACTATTTTAAAATATATATGACATCCTATATTATTAATGTTTTAAAAAGAAGTTTTTCCAACACTTTTTTTTTTTTTTTTTACTTCTTTTGAAAAATCTATGGAAAATTAATAGAAAACATTAATTTAGAAAAAAAAAAAAATAGAAAAAATTAACAGAAAAATAGAAAAAATTAACAATTTCTGAAAGAACTTTTCTCTCGATTGGACAGAAATCTCAAATTATCCCTCACCAATTGCTAGTGTCCCAAATCTAAAAAAATATTTAAAAAAAAACTTTGTGACTATAATTCTAATATCGAATATATATATATATATATATATATATATATATATATATGTATGTATGTGTGTGCGTGTGTGCGTGTGTGTGTGTGTGCGTGTGTGTGTGATCAGATTAGGACGACATAATCTATTACATTAAATGAATAAAGCAACAGAGGGGTCAAAAAACGTATTTGTTTAATTATGTATGTTGTATGTGTTGTCCCGTTTTTCATAATTTTGAGAAAAAAATATTCTTTTTAATTCAGTTACAATAAAATTTATTTCATATTGTAGTATAGATTGGGACAAACTTTTTCTCATTTTCTTCTATTGTGCATAATTTATAAACAAATGAGTATCTAAAAATAAAATTTGGATGGCATGTTCTTTATTAAATCAGTAATCGAATTTTATATAATTTTAAGAAATGTAATAATATTGAAATTGATATTAATTAATTTTATTTTTCAAAAATTAGCTTTCAAAGAAGTGAAAAAATAAATAAAATTTCTCAGAAAATAAAATTAAATGAGAAAGAGTGCTGAAGATGTATTACAGATAGGAGATGTTCAAGATGCCTCCAAATCTTAAATTAAAATTGAATTCTTCTTCCTGCATTCACGTTTCTTTTCCTTCTTTTCCTTCTTTTTCTTTTTCTTTTTTTCTTTGTATGTGAATAACGGTTTAAAATATACATATACACATGTATGAAAATTAAATGAGACGTTCATTATAAAATTATTTATTGATATTTTTATTAATTTTTATAGTTTATAAATTAATAATTTTACTTTTTTAAATGTCTCTTACGGAAAAAGAAAGTTGAATACAGTAAGAAAAATCCGATTTTAAAATAAAATTTGGAGATACGTGTATCTTTATCTATTTCTAATCATAGCCTCCTAAACTAGATGCCTGCTGCGTGGCTCGGAAACTTGGCAACAGTTCAAGCGGTAGACAGCGCCACCTGGTACAGATTGCGCGACTTTTTTATTCAACTGTCACCAATAATTTTAAGAAGTGATACATGATATATATAATCGAAGTTTCTGAGATTCTATTCGCCTTTTATATATATTAAATCCCACTTTTAAAATTTTTGGTGGCTAATGAATAAAAAAGTCGTCGCGCAATCTGTACCAGGAGGCGCTGTCTACCGCTTGAAGTGTTTCCAAATTTCCGAGCCGCGCGACAGGCATCTAGTTTAGGAGGCTATGTTCCTTAACACAATTTGTCATTTAGTTTTTTTTTTTTTTTTTTTTTTTTTTTAATTTTTCATTCTTTTAAAAGGTTATATATATAAAAAAAATAATAAATGAATTCACTAAAAAATTATTGTTTATGGTAAATTACATAAAACTCGATTAATTTATCAAGAACAAACATGACTTCCAAATGTAATATTCAGGTGCTAATTTATGTAAAAGTTAAGCGCAAAAAAGAAAACGGGAAAATAGGTTGTTTCATTTTTTTTTCCGAGATTGTATTTATGACAGTATTAATGAAAATCATTGGGAAAATGATTTAACTACATTTTACTTCTACAAGTATTTTCGAGGAAAAAAAAAAAAAAAAAAAAAAAAAAACTATAGCGATATATTTTTTTTTAATTTCGAGACACTTAAAAAAAATAAAAAAAATAAAGGCGTTAGTTAAAAAAAATAATAATAAAATAAATAAATAAATAAAAATTTTAGAAAGAATATTTCTTTAGCGTGAACGGAAATCTCAAATTTTCTCTTACATAACAGCAGAGTCCCACATCGAAAAAATATAAAACATCTTCGTGACTATAAATCGATCGCTATCTAAAATGCTAATTAGTTTGCTATCAGATTTCCGAAATTTATTTTCTTTCTGGCAGCCTTGCTAAACCAGATGTCATTTTCCGTCCAAGATAAAGTGGCCTATATGCTAAGGAACAGATTTAATTTTTTCCATCAGGTAACGAAAGCAATTAATGGGGTATTTTCTTTAGAGATAATGATAAAAAGATCATTATTTATAATTTTCTTGAAAGAAAAGATAAACTGTACTGGTATTGAGCATTATAAATTGAGGTGTTTAGCGAAAAAAGTTGAAAACTTAATTGTTTCTTTTCATGATAAATCTACCTCGTTTGGTTAAAAAATGATAAATTTAAAGTTACGATAAACGTTTACGTATTATGCTGTAAAAGTTTGTTCAAATAATGAAAGAAAGAAATCTTATTCTTAAATAACATGCATTAAGTGAATATGTATATATATATATATATATATATATATATTTGCTAGCAATACGCGATTAAGGTAATATATAATACATTCTGAAGAAAATTTTATCTCGTATTTTACGGAATTTTTCATAATATTTTATTTATTTAATTATTATTTCATTTTATTTTTTGTCAACTCAACGATAGTAAATATGTACACTCAACTAAACATAATTCACAGCAACGTTAACTAAGAGGCAATGGTTGCCATGAATGGTTGCCATATCATTATTATTATTTTTTTTTTTTCAAATTATAATTTTTTAACAGCGAGATATTCAACATAAACATATAAAAAATATTGGTGTTTGTTAAAATATTACTAAGATTACAAATGAAACTCTGGAGTAAAACACCCTGTATATTTTCCCAAATAAACTTGTGAGGTTGAGACGTTGGAACGTCACCACAGTTTGTGTAAAATTAAGCTGGATCCAGCAAGGTAGAAAGTGGGGACGGTTAAATTACTTCGACGCCAGTGACTCGGCGAAAGTTGAGATCGAGTTAGTTTTGTGTCGGCAGGGTGCTGCAACGAAAGAATTAGGTTCGGAGAGGTAGATGAATTAGAAGTGATTTTAAAAGTATTGATTAAAATAAAGGGAAAAGAGGGTAGTAGGAGGAAGTATAAGATGGAGATGGTTTTAGTAGAATAGGGTGGATGTTCGAGTATATTATAGTGGATGTTGGAGAATATTATAGTGGATGGTGAAGTATATTATAGTGAATTGTGGCGAACCTTATTTTGGCGAGTATTGAGAAGTAGAGTAGTGGAGATTTAGTTGTGTGTAGATTAAGTTGTGATGAGTGTTGGTACGAGTATCTACTAGCATTCATAAAAGTAAAGTTGGATCCGAAGGGAATCCTCTGATCCAAAGTGAAGTCGCAGTAGCGGAATATACGAGTACAACCATCTCTACACCTTCGACTATTTGCTGGGGTGAGATGTTTAAGATTATGTAATTTAATTTCTGATACATATATTTTGATTAATTAAACACGCTGAATAAGCTAGCTTGATTGCCAGACCGCATTCCCATTAATCTGTTCAAATAAACTCTTAATTATTATTTAATTTAAGTCTTGTACTCTCTTTACTTACCATTTGGTTATCTAATTAGGTTATTAAGATGGAGTTTGCATCCACACTATCTCCACAAACTGTTTAGAATCACTTAATTACTTCATTAGCGAGTTTGTTTAATAAACCTAAAATTCGGATTACATTGTTAATATATAAATATATATATATATATATATATATATATATATATTATAGTACTGCCAATGACCTTTTAATCAATAGAAATAAATCTGTAGAATTAAATCAATAGAATAAATTTGTATAATCGTCCGTTGGTGATAGCTCTGCATACCCATCCTTATCATGCGAATACAACTATCATACTTATGTTCTTTGGCAGCGTAAATACTAATAGTACTGGCAATTTTAGCTTTGAAAAATCATACTGAGTATTTTGTATCGATGCACAGATTATATAATTATTATTATTACTTTTATCCTATTATAAAAAACGGATATGTGCAAACTGGTTAATTTATTATTAAAAAGTAAACCTGATAATTTAAAATTTTATAGATGTAAGAGTTAGCATTTCTTGTAAATTTAATATATAAACTACATCTATAAACATATAACTCTCGTTCTGTAAATCTATGCCATCCATATTAAAGAGCTTTATAATGTTGAAGAACTGTATTGCTTCAACAAGCAATACATTTTAGAACTCAAGTTAATGAATTTTTGTTAGCCTTTAGCATCGAAGTTTCATCCAGCATTATAAACAGGCCTTCACAAACCTCTGGCATTTAAATTGTTTGGTGTCGAGCATAACACATTAAATGATAATAAAAGAAATTTGCCATTCCTTTCGAATTCTATTGAACTATATGTACATTTGGTTGAAACAAGCTTTGTATATATTTAGGTTATTAGATAAGTTATAACTCCAGGTTTCCAATTAAAAAATATATGTATTTTTAATTTTGAATAATTTAATTAGTGTATTATTGAGATTATTAGGCATATTAAAGCTTCTGTTTACTGAATTAACAATAATATTTAAAATTTTGGATAATTTTAATTCAATTTAATCTTTAAATTAATCTAAATTATTTCTTCTTTGCATATCTTTAAATTCTTCCTTCTTTCTTC
The DNA here is from genome assembly GCA_963930645.1 of Salticus scenicus. Classification (NCBI taxonomy): domain Eukaryota; kingdom Metazoa; phylum Arthropoda; class Arachnida; order Araneae; family Salticidae; genus Salticus; species Salticus scenicus. Next base: position 111,628,724 of record OZ005654.1, on the reverse strand, counting down.
CAAAGTTTGAAAATATATGACTTGGGCCACACAAAAATATTCAGATATACTATTTATTATTAAAGTAAATTTTACAAAGTGTATTTTTCAACAGATATTGAGGTTTTTTTTATGCTGAATATACTTTCAGTACACTACAGTAGAGCCCCGATTATCCGCGAAATTGGGTGTCAATTGCGGATAACCCGTAAAACAGAATAAAATGGGGTGCAAACATGAAAAAATACGCGGTAGAACAGTATAACCCCTATTTCTAAAGGAAAAATATCTATTCCCTTCTAAAACCGTCAAAAAAATCCCACGTAGACCTATAGGATTACGTTGCACGATAAACATGTTGATAATTTTCGACTTTTGCACTGTAGAACCTTTTTTAAGATTCTAAGACGGAAGGAGGCCGCTCACCACTATGCAGCGATTTTGAGCGTTTTTAACCTTTAGAGAGGGGCTCCAAAGCCACTGTGAAGATTCATAAGAGCCCGCCTCCAAAGGTTAAGCCTCCCCCGTTGTTTATTGCATAAGCAAACAACAAAAAAATAAAAAAAATTACAATTGTCTGACAAAAGGCGACAAAGTTGCATGAAAGTGAAGAGGACCGGAGTCGACTAGTAGTCTATTTACAAAGTTCATACAGGTAATGTACAAATTTCACACAGTCTTTATACCAAGCACAAACACCCTATGAACAATGTTCGTTAATAGCGACATCATGCGCTGGATGATTTCTTCCCGAGAACACTTCCGTGGAATGCTAAAGCATCAGACATGGCCAGTGTTCGCCATATAGGAGAGGAGGAAAAATTAAGGAAAGATAGAGAAAGAATTTAGTTTGTTTGATAAATCTTGAAGGAAGGTATAGATGCGCTTTAATTTGAGCCGCAGGGGCTTTCTAGTTATTATATTGTTCAGCGAAGTTGCTGGTCTAGGGTTAGGGTTCATTAAATGGTAAGGTATTGTAAGTTGACAGTGAAAGTAGCAATGTTGGGCAATTCCTTCTTCGCCGCATGAGCATAAGGGTGATCGTCGGCAATGAAATCTATGAAGGTATTTTGGGAAGGGGGCCATGACCTGACAGAAAGGCAGAGATTCCCGAAGAGAGGTTCCAAATATTAGAGACATCTTGTTGGCTTGAATTATTATTATTATTATTATTATTATTATTTTTTTGAGATTAGTAATTTATTTATTTATTTATTTATTTATTTCGCAGTACTAGCACTCGCGGATTAAAATTGGGTTTTTTGGAGGTTAGTAATTTATTTATTTATTTATTTATTTATTTATTTATTTATTTTTCGTGGCACTAGCACTCGCGGATAATCTGCACCGCGGATCATCTGCTCGCGGATAATTGGTGCTCTACTATATATGGTGCGTATGCAATTTTTAGAGCCTATACAAGACTGCATAAAACAAATAAGGGTTTTATGTTTCCATTTAAAATTATTTTAAAAGCAATGTTTCTTTAAAAAAAAGAACTCTAACAATTAAATATTTCATAATCTATGCGAATCATGTGATTTTTCCTTCTTGATTAACATTCAATTCATTCTAATCTATTTTTATTTCTTTTTGGAGTAAGTCGTTCATCGGAAGAAATGGAAAATATATTTTGTACTTAACAAACGGTGACTATCCTAAAATTTATTTTTAAAGTCGAAATTTATACAATCTCTTTTTCACTGAAAAAGAAAAAAAATCCTACGGGGCTCGTTAGTCTCGAGAAGTCTTCGCAAAGATTTTGCATAATATAAATTCTAAATTTCTCAATTTAAAACGATATGCAGGATTTGGATGTTCCTCCTTTATATATAATGATCCCAGAATTTTTAAAAATGTCATTTTAAATCCGATTATATATCTCGTTTATATATCTTTGCGTTTCATGGATATACACAACATTTTAAAATGGAACCTGATTTAAATAACATGATTTTATTTATTTATTTTTAATATGGATAACAAAAAGACATGTTTATAAGTTTATGTTAAATAAATAAGTAGCAAATTTATTTATGATAAGGAAGGAATATTTCAAATTTTCTAAATTACTGAATTTCTTATGTTTTATTATAAATTTATAATTACCTATTTATGTTTACTTTTGTTTGTGTGTTTAACTGATTTCTCTTCTACATAAAAAATAAAGTTTGTTGGTTTAGGGCTTACTAATGTATATTATATGTAAATAAAAATCCTATATTAAAAAACTTTAGATTATTCTGGCTGTCCCAAAACTAATTCTATATGGTAATAATTTATTTAATACCAAAATAATGTAATTCCTAATATTGCAGGTAGTTATTTAGAATAATATATTTATGTTTCATACTCTTTACACAAAATTATAAAAATTATGAGAATTACAATTACAATAGAAAATGTTTAAATACAAATGTTTATACAAAAATATAATGTTATTAATCCATTTAAGATTATTACAGTAGATAATTTAAATGACTGTTTGTAAAAATAATGTAAAAATAGATTTTTATCCATTGGAATTCCGAGTTTTTACTAAGATTAATTTGCATATTTAAGATTCCTACATAAAGTCTCGTGGTGGTGTAAATATTTTTTTTTTTTTTTGTCAATATATATACAGTCGGTAACAAAAATGTCCGAACACTAGCAAAAATTCCTATGTAAAAAAAGTACACTTCATACGGTTTTGTTAAATAAATCCTTATCGAATCATGTTCTTACACTGACTAAGAACAGGAGTCGACAAGGATTTATTTAACAAAACCGTATGAAGTGTACTTTTTTTACATAGGAATTTTAACTAGTGTTCGGACACTTTTGTTACCGACTGTATTAAGTATGCAGAGGTTCTAGCATAGATATAGTGATAAGACATAGATTGATCAGCGAGAGGGAGAAAGTTATACCCTTTTTTTTCGGGAAAAGTCACTCTAATGGCTGCCTTTCCCAGAGTAAATCACACACAGGAATACGCACGGATAATTTAGTAAATAAAATTTATGAATAATTTATTTACTAAAGGTGAATGAAAAACTCCAGATACAATTTAAAATTCATTTTTCCTTTTATTCTTTTTTTTTCAATACTCTCTAATGGCTGATTTAGAACTTTTTTTCGGCATCAAAATTTTTTGCACGATAACATGGGGATGATAGATCTATATATATTACTATATCTATGGGTCCTAGGCCTGGTTAAAGTGCCCTGTATGAGGTGGAATACCTATGAAATGCAAACTCGTGTTCACGAAAGTTTAGAAAAAAAAAAAAAAAAACTGTTTAGGCAATGAATGAGACCAGGATTTCAACCTATACAAATTATGTATATGAAAAGTACTGAAAGTAGGACAATGTTTTTTGTCAAATTCGGATTTTCATATGTAAAATTTCAAAAAATAAACAAAATTTAATTTATGGAAAGTCTTAAAAATTTAATTAGTAAACATGTTTTTTCATATCAAATGGTATTGGTAGTAATTTTATGTAACTACATTTTTGTGAAATAAGATGGATGTTATATTCTTTTTTTCTTTTCCTCTCCTGTAATTATATATAAGTGTAATTAAATTATATATATATATATAAGTTTAAGATACATTTTGTCTACATGTACGAAGTTATGTTATAGCGGAAAGTTCTATTTTTATACTGCACGTGTGCTTAGCTTTATCGTCTGGTAAAAGTTCATGGATAAATATTTTGATTTGAAATAATCATTCAATGTTTCTGAAATTATAGTGTTTGTTTAAGAAGATTTTATTTATCATGATGAAAAAAAAAAAAAAAAAAAAAAAAACAGTTCTTTGCTACATTTTATTTTATTATCTATCTAAAATTTAGTAAATTAACAACTACGAAAGTATTTTTAATGCAATTGTCTATTAACACATTATTGTCGTATAATTTTCTTATTTTGAACAATAAGTCATCCTTGTGGAATATTTTATATTTATTTTCTAAAATGTTTGATATTTAACAAAAACATTTTACTTAATCGTGTTTAAATCATTAATACGAGGGTTGATTCAGAAATAAGGTTTCCAAAGAGCTCCAGTCACACGGGAAAGTGCGAGGCGAAATCTGGCAACTGTGCGTGGCTGTTCCCCCACTCTCGATTCCGCCTGGCCGTGCTTCGCTGCGCAACTCAGTCTTGGCTCAGCAGCCGTCTGAGATGGAGGTACCCATTGTTGCTCCCGCCAAGTGCGAGATTCGTTCTTTAATTCGGTTTTTACTCTCTAAAGGGACTGCATCCGTGGATATTCATCGTCAGTTGACAGAGGTGTATGGCGACAAGTTTATGTCCGTTCAACACGTCCAAAAGTGGTACAGGGAGTTTAGTGCCCACGATGATCAACGGAATGGAAGACCGTCAGTTTCGGAGCCGATTGTAGAGATGGTCCAACGCGAAGTGCTTCAAAACAGGAGGATCACCGTACGTGAACTTGTTACTCGGATTCCTGGGACTTCTTAAGGTACAGTGGAAAGAGCTTTGACTCAAAAACTGGGATATATCGCTTCTTCACCGGATTGGCAACGTCTACAAAAATGTGTAGAAAAGGATGGCGATTATGTCTAAAAATAGAGCAAAGTGTCTTCTTTCCAACGATGTACATTGCTATGAGAATAAACAAGGTTGTCTATTTGTAAAACTGATGGAAACCTTATTTCTGGATCAACCCTCATACTTTACTTTTAGCAATCCATGAAATAAATGCCAGTGGTGTATCCACAAGCCAACATCACTTATGGGGACAAGGGATTTGAAACTTCTTATTTTTGTTTTACATTCTATCGTTTCTTGAATCATGTACTGTCACGAAATATATTCTTATATATAGAACACATTTTAAAGGATAAAAAGTAATATTTAGCGAGGAAATGGCCTTTTTTACGGGGAAAATAATAGAAAAAAAAAAGGCGAATTTCAAAATGCTCTATATGAATTCTAAATTATTTTAAACGCCTAATATTTTTCCTATGCCCTTGTTGTATGTAACTGAACACATCTGAGTATTTAATAATTGTCCATTTCGTAGCATTAGTGCGACGTAAAACCCAGCCAACCAACCTGAGTATTTAATTTTTTGCCTCAGTTACAGAATAAGTTATAAGCAAAAATATATATATATAAAATTTGAACTTTTCATGAATTTTTGTTCTGCGATTAAATTTTAGGACTCGTAATAAATGTAATAAATTGTTAATTTCAAATTGAATACACTATTTTATGACAAATACAGTGGTTAATATTCATACAAATTTTTAAAAAGATTGGATGAAAGCAAATTCGCAAGGAGTATTGTGAGTAACTGGCCACTTTTGAATTTTGGAACCTCCCAAAAAATAAATTTATAGCTCAAAATTTTGCAAAAGGTTTAAAATAATATTTGAGGAAATATTAGAATGATATTATTTTAAAATTATTGTAAAACTTCCTACGTTTTATAGTAATTATTTTGATAGAAAATCTTTCACCGTCCTTTGTCCCATTAAGGATATACGCAAAATCATTTTTTATAATAATATGCTTTTTAGAAGAACGTCTACAGGCGAGACTAAGTTTATTCTTCTTATTATTAAATGATGATACTCGTTTCCTGCTGACAGCGTATTAATAGTTTATACTCTAATAGACTGTTAAAATTTTCAGTTCAAAATTGAATCACTATATGCAGTAAAGTTACCAGCAATACCATAATATTGTTGCGTACTTGGGGGTTCGTAAGTTGTCCGAGAATGAGAGGCGAAACTTGCAAAAGTTCAGTAATTTATTCACAGAAATTTCCAGAACAATACAGGTCTATAAACCAAGTATCAGCTTCAATTCCCCAGCAAACACAGCCTACAGCAAACAGCTGTTACCAGCAAAACAGCCGTTAACAGCAAAACCACAGTACAAACTGTATAGCAATAACACATAAAGCAAGTCTCTTTCAAAGAGGCTCAAAGCAATGCACGCATTTAACTCACTGTGACAGATCTGACATTGACTGAATCGTCTTGGCGAGAAAAGACGCTCCTTTATATTGTTCTGGAAAATTCTCGTATCTCATCAGCCAATGAGTTTAGAGCTTCCATATTTGGTATATCCCTAATAAGGATTTTCTCGCCAAGGTCGCCAAAAATTGCCAAAGAGGGAAAAAGTTGCCAAATTTGGCGCCAAATCCATTACCTCCCTTATTTGGCTTTTTAATGCATTTTTAAGGGACTATTAGGCTATGTTAACGCTAAAACGACTAGAAATACACAAAATTAGCATATTATGAACTTACTAAGCCTCTTTGAAAGAATTTATACAAAAATAAATACAATTAGTCACAATTCCGTAACAATGTGATTCAACCTCACTTTAAGTTTTCTATTTCTTGTGATAGAAATTAAGTTGTAGATTTACCATGCATCCACTCACAAGGGAAGTATAAAACAATAAAATTCCTTCTGAAACCAAACCAAGTTTAAATTAAAGAGTGTGGTCTAAAACATAGGGTAAAAAGCAGAATTTGTGCATCAACTCGCCCATAGGCCAAGATAGGACCCTAGAAAAATTAGCCTCTTTCATCAAAATCAACGAAACAGAATTAGTAGCCAAGTAAGCGGGGCACAGTTCCAGGGTGTTTGACTTGAGGCAAAAAGGTCTTCAGTTCGATCCCCATCTGGGTCAAATTTTGAAATATTTTTTGTTTAAAACATAATACGATTATTTGGTTGAACATGAAATTACCAAATCATGGCAAAAGATTAAACAATCGGATGGTTGCAACTACATCAATACTAAGTTTTGGTTCAAACAAACACCAGATATTTAACAGTATAACTGCTGATTCCCTATTTCATAAACTTTTTATTTTTATGCTTAATGAATTAAAAATGCAGTAAGAAAGCAGTCATCATGAATAATTTGAAGATATTGTTAATTTACTTTTTTTTAAAGAAACTTAACGGTATGTTGTTTTTAAAATACGTGTAGCAAGAATCAAATTTAAATTATATTTCCTTTCAAGATACTTCACCAATGATTATGAAGAATTTATTTATTTTTTTTCTTTAAGTTTATTCCATTAAATGATTTTTCGTAAGTTATTCTCGTACTTATTTGTTAATGTGCTAGGTTATTGATTAAGGAGTACATAACGGTACAGAACTTTCCAAGTAGAACTTCCATTAAGACCATCTGCTAAGATCATTACGAAATGTTTAAACTGATGAAAATGTAGATAAAAAAAATGAAAAATAACTAAAAAATATGAAAGTCATTCCTGAAAGAAAAATGTTAGCATTGTTCAAAAAAGTTAGCCAAAAAATATCTTTAATAAGTTTTTTTTTTTTTTTTTTAATGGACTTCTTGCATTAATAAAGCAGAAGAGAAAGTTATTGTACTGATAAATTAAGAAATTTTTAATATATATATATTAGTTTTTCATAATTTTGACTATTATCTATACATGCGTGTGTATGTATAAAAATATAATTCGTGGGATATAGTTGTACGATCTTACAAGTATAAAATTAAATGGTTTTTACTATATCTGTGTAACATATATGTATATATATGCGTGTTATATAATTCCCTTGAAAAATAAATAGTCATACACTGCCAAAAAAAAAAAAAAAAAAAAAAAACTGTTTAAAGTACAGGGAAAATCTGGCAGCTGGGGTGCCAGTATTTCTCAGTCAAATATACAGTTTAAAACCGTAAAATTGTATCTTTGACATATATTTTACACAGAAGTCCTGTAAATCAAACAGGTTTTTTGTTAAAAGTACAGTCTTGTCCTGTATATTTGAAGGAGAAATGGAGAAATACTGTCACCCCAGCTGCCAAATTTTTCCTGTACTTTTAGCAGATTTTTTTTTTTTTACAGTGTACAATAAAGTTAATTAAAATTACAAAATTACAAATTCGCTGTGAAATTAAAGGAAACTAATACAATAAGCATAAATTACAATATAAGGAAGTAATGTAGGAAATTAAAGTTAGTCAATGCGGCCAAAAGAACTTACATACGAAATGGGGAAACTATTAAATCAGATTTTGTGAATACAGTACCAAGTAATGAGCCTACCGTGAATGGGAATAATTTGAGAAAAATATAACATATTGAAAAATGTGTCAATAAAAAAAAAATAATAATAATAATAACGGGAGCATCGACAGCTCAGCAGAGTCTTTTAATGACCATGACAATCTGAAACAGCTACATATTTTATTATTGGGGAATCAACAAATTTCAGAATACTGTGCAACTGCATTTTCTCTGTACTTTCTGTTATCCCTGTACATTCATGATACGAATATTTAGAACCGCAAAAAATGTCGAATGCTTTTATTAGATGCAAGGAACAGTGTTCTGAACCTCACAATTCTGTTATTGAATTTTGGAAGACTAAAGACGAAACCTTGGTTAAACTTATAAATCTCATTTGTAGTTCTACCGGGCTTATGGCCATGTACTGTACGAGCATAGATAAAGCTCCTTGAAATCATATATTTCGCCTCTGTGATAGTATGGGGTAGATGATAAGATTTCGGACTCCTGGAACATCAATAGGTCGAGTATTAATCGGTATGTAAGAATCATGTTCGATCACTATCATTCATAACCACATATGTCATATTTGTATGCTGACAGTATATGATGATTCCAGCCGGACAACAGGAGATCTCATACATTGAATATTGCTACAAAAGGCTTCAGGAATTTTTTTCTGGGTTTAACTTCCTTCGCCTGTCCCAAAATTCCCTTACATTATCTGGCGCAGTACTAGAACGACGTTAAACCAGAGCAGCCAACCTTATATTATCATTACTGAGTATCGATGTAAAGCATTATGCTCTGCTATACAACATAGATTTATATCTTCGCTTAATCTTTCTCAAGTAGTATGAATTACTTTAGAAGGTTTATGGTTTACTTTGTTTTAGCACCTAAGTGGAGTCCATGGGACGGTTTGTTACGGCCGTTTTGGTGCTTAAAGACACCTACACGATTCTTGAAGGGTGTACCAGTTTTTCAGGCACTTAAAAATTATATGTAACATTAAAATAATAATACAAACTAAATTCATAAAATCATAAAATCAAACTAAATTCATAAATTCATTAAAAAAATGAATAATTATAAAGTTAAAGAAGAATTTGTGTAGAAACGCCATCTAAATAAAAAATTAAAGTGTTTAAAGAGATGTGATAACCAAAATCTAATAACTTCTCTTTCTTTCAAATGCAGAATGGTTTGGTTGATTGTGTACTACGCAAGTGTATTTCTATTATAAACATACATTATTTATAAACGAGGATACATATATGAATTCCAAGTAAAATTTTAATTTATTCATATAAATTAGGGGTTCAAGCAATTCAATGGCATTGTAGAAATATAAATTTGATTTAGAGGAAGTAATTTTATGTGAATGAAAGTAAAAATTCACAATTTACATTTTAAACAAATGAATCGTGCTATTGAAGATTTTAGTTGTTTATTATTTTATAAGTTATCAAACATAACAAAGTATATAAAAACAACTTCTCAAGACACTTATAACAAAAGAAAAGCTCTCATATTGTTTTTGAAAACTTACTCTTAACATATCATATTACACAAGTGTTAATAAAACACTTTCTCTGAAATTAAAGAACTTTGACATAGTGTTGAAGTTTCTAGATTAAAAAAAAAGAAAGAAAGAAAAAAAGCTGTAAGCCGAATTTTTTTCTTAGCAGCTAGTCGACAACTTCTAGAAAATGTCTATCAATTCTTAAAAGTAAGAGCTTTCAGAAAGATTACTTTTAATACCAGAGTATCCCGAAGTTTTTGGAAAATATTGTTTTTTTTTACTCAATTTTATACGTGGCTATATCTTTTTAGGTTTATTTCAAACTTATATTTATTTTTTGTTGATGTTTGTGAATAAATATTTTTGCTATGAAAGTGTATTCACAGGTATTTGTCCATCAATACCTTGAATATAATTTGCATAAAAGAAATTCTTAAAAGATATTGCTTCTTTACTGAATTTTGTACTTAGTTAATTTTTTGAAGTTTTATTTCAAAATGTATTTCTGTCATTTTAGTTATGTTTATGATTGTTTATAAAATGTATTAATGTGCATTTACGTAGCTATATGAGAAGCAAACATTTAAATCGTGTTTTCTTCTTCAGACACAATTTTTCAGACAACACAAAACTAAAATATCTAAACTTGAAACCTAGTTATTCTTTGTTTAGATGTATTACTAGATACTATAGAAATATGTGTACGTACGTCGGAAGATATGTAGACATACTATATTTATGCTAAACTCAAAGAAATATCACTAACTCATCTTTTTTTTTTTTTTTTTTCCCCAAGAAAACACACGATTTGGATGTTTGCTCCTCATATATTTAATATAATTCAAATGAAATAAGGATTAACAAAATATTGCTTCTTTACTGAATTTTGTATGCAGCTATAGAGTTTTAAATGTTAGTTTAAATGTAATTGTATAAGTTTTTATATTTTTGTATAACATGCATAACTTTTATATTATGTTTATATTTACAAAGGCTAATGGTACAAAATGAATAAATAGCAGAAAAAGAACTACAGAAAAAAAAAAATTCTATGGACGTTGTATTGGTTGCGTAAACGATCATCGCTACAGTGTCACTGGAAAGCAAGACACAATAACACATAGTGAAGCAAAGAAACATATCATCAAAAGTGAAAATTCTGGACCAAAGCATGTACGATGTAAGCAGCGCAATCTGTATGTGTATTGTGATCACCAGGAAAACAATAACAAAGCGTCATGTAGTATAATAATTATTTCATACTAAATATATTAAAATAAAAGTACACTATCAGTACTTTGCTAAGAAATATACATATGATTTTGGAATTTTAAGTTTTTATAACATATTTGCGGAAAGTAAATATTGTGTTTGAAAGATATTTTATATTGGCAACTCCTAATACTTTGCGTAATTACCCACTGAGCAGCACTAATGTGAAGTTAAACCTAACCAACCAACCATAATACTTTGATTTTTTTTTTTTTTACCTAACCAGTCCTTTTAGTTGACGATGCTGCAAGACTGTGTTTCTCAAACTTTTTAAACTCGGTCGAAAAAAAACAAAAAAACATTCAAGTAAGTGAAAGGGGATTACACACAAATTTCCCAGAAGTACATATAATAATTAAGTATTTGAAAGGCAAACTCTCTTTTCTTTTTTATACACCATTGCACAGTAAAATTACTCTTAATTGTGGTGATGAACAGACAATCTTAACTGACACAAATGTAACGTTAGAACAACTTTTATTATATTTCCGAGTCAGATGTAATTTTACTTTCCTAAGAATTTAAAATTTAATACTTCCAAATTAGGATTGGTATATAAAATTAGAATTATTTAATTTCGAAATGATTAATTGCTTTTTCTGCGAAATGTATACATTTTATTTTGTTATATTTTATTCATGAATAAATACAGTCGATAGCAAAAGTATCCGAGCACTATCCAATAATTCCGATATCGGAAAAGTACATTTAAAACTGTTTTGTTAAATAAATCCTGGTCGAATCATGTTCTTAGACTGACTAAGAACATGACTCGGCAAGTATTTATTTAACAAAGCAGTATTAAGTGTACTTTTCTTAGACAGGGATTGTTGCTAGTGCTCGGATACTTTTGCTGCCGACTGTAATATGTATATAACACCCATTTCTAAACTAAATCATATGAGCAACAAGAATAAAATGTCCTTTTGCAAGACAATACGCTGTCAATTAACATGTGATAATGATTCGCTATTAAAAAAAAAAAAAAAAAAAAAAAGCGGTAAATCCTTAATAGCATGGTAATATAGTAAATATATAGTAAACATATAATATAGTAAATATATAGTAAACATATAATATAGTAAATATATAGTAAATATATAGTAAACATATAATATAGTAAATATACTTATTTTGATGTATGGACACATATTTCTCTGAAGTACCTTAAAGCCTACCTAGTAATATTCTATAACACACCAGTGCGCCCTGGCACATTTTTTGACAACTACTGGAGTAAGCGGACATTATGTTTTGACACCTTTTTGTAACAGATTTGTTCTCGATTCAAGTTTAGGACGAACACACGCCCGTATTTCGTATGGATTAAGGGTTTGTTTTTGAGAGTTTTTTTTTTTCCTTTCATTCTACACACCTTTCTATACCTATTAAAACACGATTTTCCTCTTATAGCGTGAATTATATTTTATTTGTGCGTTTTTCGTTTTAAACGGCATTACTCGTAAACCTGTTGAAGATAAATCCAATTCTATTATTGTTTGCCTTGTATACTAAATCATAATAATTATCATGTAATTTTATTGCAGCGTAAATTTAATGCTTCCGGTGGTTTTATTTATTTACCTATTAAAGTAATTTATAATTTTTTCATGTTTTAAATCGTGGAACTTTTATTAGTCATTTATATAATATTTTCGACGATGTTAATGATAAACCTGTTAAAAAGTTTATTTCTTTTCTTCGTCAGAAAACATGAAACGTATTTTATTGGTGCATTTTTTTTAGTGTGTTTTGCCAATAAATCTCAAAATAGTTAACAAAGAAATTTGGTGAACGCCATATTTTTGAGATTTAACTTATGCGTACAATATTGCTATAAACAGTGTTGTTGTTTTTTAACATTTTCCAACAAGGTTGAAAGAAGTTAATGACTTCGTTTGTCTATCTGTCTGTCCGTGCTCTAACTCCTGTAAATATTCATGGGATTTCCTGAAACTGATATATATTAAGTTATTTATCGAATGTTCCCTTTTGAAAATGGAGTGAATATCTTTACTGGTTTGTGTACAGGGACATCCGAAAGTAATCTAAAGCATTATGTTCTATGAGAGGTATTTCTATAAACCATATTTTAATGCCTATACTTTTTCCAAATACTAATGAAATTTAAATATGCTATTCAAGTTTTTTATCGGATGTTCCCCATTGAAAATGGAGTAAATATCATTAGAAGTTTGTGCACAGGGACACTCAAAATTATTCCAATGCATTGCATTCTATAACAGGTATTTTTATAAACCAAATTTTAATAATTTTGCACGAATCTTAATGAAATGGAAATATGTTATTCATGCACGCAAAAGAGTGTTTTATATAGAATATCGTATGATTAGTATCAGATTTACAGGACCACACAAAATTATTCAGTTACATTAAAGTTATTATTGGAAATTCGCTGTAATTGCATGATCGTTTATGTTAAACGTTTTTAACACTTTCTAACATTTTTTTAATGTGAATATGTCTGTCTGACTGTCTGTCTTTCTACCTGCCCTGTCTGCCTGCTCCCAGCGTCCTTAAATATTTACAGAATTTTTAAAAAATGGCATATGTAGTACAAGTTCACTATGGAATGTTTAATATTTAAAACGACACTATTAGGTTTCGTACAAATCGTTTGTGCACAGCGACACCAAAAATTCCAATGATTACGTTTTAAGATATGTATTTTTATTAATCACATTTAAATAACTTTCTACTATAAAAACCACAAAGAAATTGAAAATTATTGTTAATATGCTAAAATAATGTTTTGTATTGAATATGATATGGTTAACCTTCAGATTTACAGGGACACACTAAAATATTCAGATTCGTTAAAGGCTGCAATTCGAATCTCAGAGCTGCATTTTCTTTTCCGTTAAGCATTTTAAACTCTTTCCAACAACGTTTAAGTGTGATAATGAATAGAATTATTCTATTTTTATGTCTTTCAGTCTTTATGTTTGTCCGTTGTGTGATAACGTAGGCAAAGAACATTGAAGATTATACGGTACAAGAAATGCGTATAGTTGGAAAGTGTTAATAATCAATGCACGCCACATGATTTTTCGTTCTTTTTTTTATAGTCTGTGCATACATTTCTAATGCTGTATGAATACATGATAATGAACGGGTAATCATTTTGTTAAAAATATTTGCATTTATTGGTGAATATATGATATCACCAACAAATCTCTTAGTTCCGAACTAATTGAGGTGCTGCAAGAGTATTTAGCTTTAGGGTACACAAGCAGTATTAGTAATATTAATATAATAAGCTTCAATATCATTTCCACATAATTTGTAAACTAATCCAAATTTAGATCGAATTTGCACCTCTAGAATGTGCGCATATTATATTGTCTATAAACGACTGATTTGAATGACAGATATTAATAAGGAATATTGTATGTTACAGACATTGAATCTTTCAAGTTATTGTCTCTATTTATACACGAAAAATTCAAAAAATATAAAATATGTAGTGTAACTACAGGCTTCGCAGCGTTCCTAACATACTACAGCGTTTACGCTGATTTCATTATAATATCACCAGTATTCTTATATAAAAAGTTTGTACTACATATTTTAGCTTTAAAACATTCAAGAAAAATTTCTTCTTACGATAGTGATAACAAAATAAAATGAACATGAAATTTTATGAAATCTGAGAGGCCTGTATCAACCTTTGATATTCGAACGTGTAGTAATAATCAAATTTTTAAATACATTTGAATCACTGAATATTTTATGAAATAAACAAAAGTGGTTGATTGGTTGGGCTTTACGTCGAACTAGTGCTGCTCAGATGGGCAATAAACAAAAGTGTAATTTATGATAGGTTATATGAATATACTCTATAAGTTCATATGTTTGAATATTAAAGTGTAATGTATCGTAATTCTTTTCTGTTTTCATTTAAATAGATATGTCTGTGAATATTTTAAGTGTGTGCTTGTGAGCACTGGTGCACCGGTGAAGATATTCCGGAATATTCCACTATTTTCGTCAACACATCATCATTATGTTAAATGAGAGAATTTTTTTTTTATTAAAAGCAGCAACAATAATAATCCTGTTACTTATTTGGAAATTTTTTAAAATAGATATTATTCTGCATAATACTTATTTGTCGTTAAATACACCCATGTATAATGCATAGATTTTTCAAAATGATGCAATATAATTTAACAAATGTATTTTGAAAATGAACAGAAGTTACGCACCAGTGCAAAAGTAAAATCCTAGCCAACTCAGAAATATAATAAAAGATGTTTTCAGCTCCATTATTGTGCCAGTGAGAATTTCCTACCCTCCCTCGACATAATTAAGCGTAAAAAAATATAAGAGTTTTTCAACATACTGACATGAAAATGGTCGTTTAACTTTCAAATATTTATCTCAGTTAATATAACACATTTCTAAGAAATATGTATTTAGTGTGCATACACTAAATTGTATTATTTTAAATGCGCCTCAACTTTAAAAAAAAGTTTGAGAACCATTGAAATAAACTATAAATGATAAGCACACATTTTTCAGCGACGACCATGCTTATAGTACAATTTTGAAATATATATCAGTTTCATTCTATTTAAACTAATGCGCTTTAGATACTTAACCACCTCCCCTTTCCCGTAGGACGTATTATTCGTTAATTGTATCGCCTAGTCTGAAATCCAGCCAAATTCTTAAGATTGAAAAAGAAGTTTTCTGCAGTTTTCTAAGTTATAAGTAAACGTTACCGCCATATAGAAACAATAATCCATGCCAAAGCAAATCAATTCCTCTGTTATTTGTGTTTGAAATTCACGGTGTGCTACAAAACCGGCCAAATCCTAAAACTGGTGAGTTTTAAAGCCGATTATTTTCATATCCTCGATATCGGAATTCGGCAGCACTCGACTACAGCAGCACATTTGTTGAGTAGGTTAGTGTTATCGTGTTTTCTTTCGTCTGTGACTGCTTTTTCTTGGTGTACACAAAGTTTCTAACAATTGAATTTCATGTGTCTTTCCATTATGGAGAATTCTGCAAAAGAAGTATATTCTAATTCTAACCAATCAAGGAAGATTAAAACCCCGAATAAACTACTACGTCAGAAACGCCGAAAGAAAAATATTGGACCTAAATCCATTCATGAACTCGATTTCTTTGAAGCTTTTCATATTTATAAAAATTTTAAAAACCTTGTAAATTGTGATTTCGCTATTTACTATTTGTCTGAAAGTTGGAAATTTTATATTTAGTCCACATTTTCTTAATTTTTCTACTGTTTACAGAGCTAACTTTCCTAATTTCCTATTGGCCACTCTCCCCACCTTTCCCGTAATCCTATTGGTTGAACTAAATCCGGCCCCTCTCCTATATATACGAGCACTTCTCCTGATTCAGAATACTTTTTGCACTGAAGACGGTACGCTTTAGGCTACCGAAACAGCTGTATGCATTTCCAATATTTTTCTTTTGGCGTTTCTGACGTAGTAGTTTATTCGGGGTTTTAATATTCCAACGCCAACTCTCCTGTTATCAATCAAGGAAGAGTGAAAGTGACCCTGTGACGTGGAAAAAGAGCAAAGCCAAAATTCAAAGGTTATGTATTATCACTTTGTAATAACATATAATTAATTGATAATATAATAGCATCATAGTTAGCATATTATGATGGAATTATTCATAAGTTATAAATTTACTGAAATACCTAAGATGCTTCAGCGGGACATATGCTTACTCAAATTCATCTAAATCGAATGTATATTTTAGTAATTCAAGTAATTCGGATCTATAAACTGAAATTAGTAAGAATAACTCTTCGTATCCCTGTAAGAGGACATTCGTGAAAATTTATAGAATATGCGTGACGACGGAGTTTACTTCACCAATCAAATTTTAGAAAAATCGAATCATTCGGATTTTAGTGCACTTCTGATAACTTAAGTTCATAGACAGTAGTAATTAAGAATTGTTCCTTGCGTCTTTGTAAATAAATTTTCAAGACTTTAGGACCTATACGCACGCACACACACGCCTATATATATTATAGGTATGTAAGTCCTAAAGTCTTGAATATCTATATAATTTATAGAATAGTAACCTATAACATACCTACAAAATGTTATTTCAACTGCAGCATTAAAACGCTATCGTGTTTACTCACACACATAAATCACCGTAAAGGTAGAAATACAAATTCGTAATATCATAAAAATGCATAGATAAACTAAAATCTTATAGTCAGATATTTTCGGGATTATAATACTTTCCTTATCTAGTATATGTTAAAAAAGTAAAAATGTGATTAATTACTGAGTATCAAATGAATAAATTATTGCAAATATATCTCGTTACGTAACTCTAACATAATTGCATGTTTCTGATGTATTGCAGTCTGCACTTAATGAGTATTTTCTTGAGAAGATATTTATTAAGTTCGGTGAGCTGACATTATAAGAAAGTCAGGTAAAGTTTGTGGAACAAATTTTCCATCCTAGTAAGTAAAATGACATAATGCAAAGGAATTTATCTTATCAGATTCCCATAGACATAATAATTTATTATTTTACAATTTTGCTTATATATAGAGAGATAGATAGATAGATATTTTTTTAATAATAATTCATGGTAACCTTCATGGTTTAGTATGTAACAATTAATATGTAATTAGTTTCGAAAAAATATAGAATGTGCTCTTAAAAATTAACAGGATATAATTATATAAAAAAGGGGGAAAAAAAACTAAACTTCTCAAACAAATTTATCTTCTTTCATATAATCACCAAAAGACTCTAGAATTTTTCAAATGTTTCTTTGTGTTATTAAAACAATTTTTATAAGCGTTAGAAGGTTAGACCTTACCGTTTGCAAATTAAGCTTAACCATTGACTTAATAACTTAAACGTTTTAAAATTGACATGACTATATTCAGCTTAGGAAAAAAGAAAAAAAAAATCAGCTGGTGATAAGTCAGGAGAATGAGGTGGGTGATTTATCACTGCAGTTGAATGCTTAGCAAAACATTGTTGCGCGTACAATGCTGTGTGAGACTCAGCATTTTCATGTAAAAGAATTCATTTTTTGATGGAAAATATATGTTAAAATAAAAAATAAAAAATGCATTCAGCATCACCTTAGTCTTTCTTTCCGACGTCCATGCTATTTTAGTGTGTGTCCTTTGCACTGTGTGCATAGTCTTTTTGTTGATACTAGGAATGGTCTTACTGTATGAAAAAATTTTGAAAAAATGTTGACTTTTCTTTTAATTAAAAACAAAAACTATTTTATTTGCGAGACAAAACTTTAGTTAAAATAAATTTAAAAACAAAATATACATTTAAAAACTTTTAAAATTTAGACGTTTCAAAACCCGTCCAGGTTTCCTCATCAGCATAACAACAACATAATTTGCAAGCATTACATGAATAGGAATTTATAGAAGTACAGAATATTGAGGAGCCAGTGGGCATGCTTCATTGATAGTGTAGAGATGGCTGGCTCTTAATAGGCTATTCTCTTAATAGTCATCCAATCTTCATATCAAACATTTTTGGCTTCATTTTTCTGCTCTGTCAAAATTAGATGCAAAAATCGAGCACAAATACCTGTTAATCCCAGATTTTCCATTAAACTATAAATTTATAACTTTTCCCAAGTATTGTTTGTCCAGCAAATGACTGAATTTACACATAAACAATAAAAACCCGTTTTGAGGTAAAAATGCGTCGTTTCCTCCATTCTTATATTAAAAAATAAATAAATAAATAAATAAATAAATAAAAATACAATATTGAAACGCATTTTGTTAAAAATTTTTAAACATTTTTCTACGTGATGTCGCTGACGGCTGAAAAACTGAATAACTCAGTTTTTACTGCACTTTTCATTTTACACGTTAAATCTTTTTTTTTAAACTGCAAACACGTTTGTTGTTACAGCAAGGGCGCACTCAAGAACGATTAATTGGAAATTATTCTCCAACCACATTTCTTGTGATCATACGAAGCTTTGCACAAGTACTGACTCAACGAGTCCAGTGTTAAAATAGGGGTGATAACCTTTATGGTTGAGTGAAAACAGCGATAAGAGAACGCTATTTTTCTGGATGTGTGACTGAATTGTTACCAAATCCCAACCTGTCGATCAATTTGGCATCCTTCCAATCCTTTGGAATCGTCCTCAGTTATAGGGGCGAGAAACGTGGTTATAGTATAGACGATTTTTTCTTTATTTCTGCAGCAGCTAATTCTACTATATTGTTACACGGCTAATCTATTCTTCGCAAATTTCTGTTTACATCGGTGAAGACTGGGTAACATTAAAGCAATTTATTAATAACTTAAAATAACCTCTTTTCATAATTGTCTTTTTTTTTTTTTTTTTTTTTTTTAATAATGTTATATATTTTCTTAATATTATCAAAGAGTTTCAAACAATTTGTAAAATAGAAGAGAGTAGAAGAGAGAAAGGCTATTATTCTTTAACCACATTTTTTGCGACCACGGGATCCTCTGCAGTCTACACAAGTGCCGATTTGACGAGTCCAGTGTTAACATATGGATGATAGCCCTTGTCGTTGAGAGAAAATAAGCGATAACGAAACACCGAATAACTAGATGTTTACCAAATCCCAAACTATCGGTCAATTTGACACTCCTTCAAGCCTCTGGACTCTTCCGCACTCTTAGTCGTAGGAAGCGTGGTTACGCTATAAAAGGTTTGTAAACACTTATATTATTTATACTAAATCTGCTTTAAAGAAGTATATTGTTAAAGCTATGTTTGAGGAAAAAATATCTTCTAATTTTTTTAGTTTCTTACAGATATAAACTTGTGATAGGCAACAATATATTGCAAAAAAAAATCAGAGTGATAAATCACCAAGTATTGGCACCTATAATAAGGCCCGTATAAACTACTACGTCAGGAACGCCAAAAGAAAAATATTTGCCAAATATTTTTCTTTTGGCGTTCCTGACGTAGTAGTTTATTCGGGTTTTAATATTCCAGCGCCAAGTCTCCTGTTATTATTATTACCTATAATAAGGGTTGTTAGTAATTTGTTGTTAAATCATAGTCGGCACCATTATCTATGTGATTTCCATGTTAAAATAAATTTCCATAACGGCCAATGGTAATTGAACATTTGTTTCTAGTTGTCTGTGTGTAAATAAAAGAATTGTTATGTCCTGACACAATGCCAACCGCGGATCCATCAACTCTGAGAGTCTAGTACCGGTGTGCATACATGGATATTTTTCGTACACTGTATTGTGTCTTTAATTTTTAGATAATATAAACGGATATATACACACACAACAACAACAAAAGAAAAAAAGAAAGAAAGAAATCATTTTTTCTTTTTAAAACTAACCCTGTAAAAATTTTAGGAAGTTTCTTCATTACTAAAAGCAAAATGAATTTTATAGTGTCGAAATGTAAGTAAAATATCTTGAAAGTTAAAAACTTCGATGCAACAATGTAATTAATAGGTGTTGCTGCAACGGTTATTTAAAAGGTGTAAAGGTTAAATTCCGATGCATCATGTATGTGATGTTTGGAAGTGATTTATGAATCGCATGAACATTTTCTACTCAATTTTAAAAATAATCGTTATTTGTAAAATCCTTCCACGAATAAAAATTTTATTAATTACAACTTTCAATTGAACACACATTCTATTATATGTAAATTTCTCCTCTTAAATGTATTAAATAGATAACGGACTGTGCATAATGTGTACGAAATTATTTAGTCATTTTATTTCATTCAATAACATTAATTTATTTCCAGTTTATGTCTTGTGCTTTTGATCGTAAAACAGCATAAAATTAGTAAAAAATGTAATGGATATTTATAAAATTTATATAGGCGTAAAAATTAGAAAAGTTCTTAGTTATTTATATTTATTGTCAATTTGCAATTTGTCTACTGCATACTCCCTTGAGGTGCATACACAATTTGTATTATAGGTATATTTCATTTGCTAAAAGTAGCGAGAAATTTGTTTGAATAAATTCCTGATTAAAATGAATTTTTTAGATGTAATATTAGAAAATTGCATACGCATTAAAAGTTATAGATTAATGCTACATATGTAACAGCCTAAATACAAACACCTACACGTATGCTAAATAGCTTTTGAATATTGAGCCATCTTTCCTAACTTTTAAATTGAAATAGAGGGCGACGTCATTATTTTTTAGTAGTTGGTAGTTCGTAAGTTGTTAATTGCGAGATGTTGCAGCTGTCTGTAAGGGAAAAAAAAACGCCTAATGTAGTCAAGAATTCTATAATTTTCTTTTTCTTTTTTTATTCTTTATTATTATTATTATTATTATTATTATTATTATTACAGAGCGCAAAAGCCCAAAAAGTGTTTGTAAAAATGTAAATATTTTTGTACATATGCATGTCATCTTGTGAATTATTAAAAATATAATATAATGATCAACGAGTGCTCTCTCTAAGTATTGTCCTGGAAATTCATTTTATAATTTTTTAAATGAAAATTACTGTCGTATTTTTATTATTATTATACTTTTCCTTATTAAGATATATTAATCTGTATAAGAGATATTTTTTTTAGATGATAAATGTCTGCATATACATTAAGCCGAATTAATGAAATGTATGCTAATACTATGAACAATGGCTTTCTCGTACTTAAATACGAAAAAGAAAATTTCATTCTTAAAAAATATATTTATGCAAATACTAGGCTTTATCTTTCCCTAATTTATTTGTATAGATTAGTGTTCTTTTTATCACCTGTAATAAATGCAAACGATAATTTGGGTTTAGCAACAGAAATTTTTAATTTATTGTATGTTGTAAAAGTCAGAGGGGAGTTATTTTTGTTAAAATATTCAAATTACATTATACATTTATTTTTATTTATTTATTTATTTATTTTATTTTATTTTTTGTTCTAAATACCATATGGAATTTAATTAAATTAGGTTTTTCTTCTAGGATTAAATTTGCATAAGTACTTAAAGCTTTAAATTCATTTTCAAAAAGTTGTACAATGTCATACTTTGATAAAATAGTATTTGTACTTTCTTTCATTTATTTAGAACAAAAAAGAGAATGAAAAATAAATAAGTAAATATTAGTTCGTAATAAAAATTAATCTCAGTGCATAAGAAAGTATATATTAGTTAAATATTAATTACTTTATTATAACCTAATATTGTAATAATTTTTAAGCTTCTTAACTTTCGTAAATTTTTCGAAGAATATTTTTATTTTTATTTTAAGAAAGGAGTATATCTGGATTCTGAAAGATAAAAATATGTCTCATATTATATTGAAAATTCAATTATTGTGCGTAATTATTTGACTTCATAGAATATGGTTAATCAGATAATGAAGGATTATTAATTACCGAAAAAATTCAAAATATAGAATGAATGTTTTATAATACTTTTAGAAAATAAAAAGCTGTAATAGTCTTTCCTAATACCAAATTAATAATAAACAATACTAACATTTATTTATGTAAGTAATTTTTATATACCAATTCAATTAGTGCGATGTATGCAAAAATCTTTAAAAATAAATAAATAAATAATTCTGTAAAAAATAATAATAAAGTGAATATGTAAGTAAAGTTTTCAGACAGTTTCTATTGTTGCCACATACTTTGTAAAATACAATGAAGTTTTATTATTTGTATGTTACCGGCAACATAGACATTTATTTCTCATATGTGTGTTTAAATCATTTTGTTTGCCACCGCCACTTTAGAATGTTGAAAAAGAGGGGGGAAAAGGCTAAAAACCCCATAGGAATAGCATGGTAAGAAAAGCGAAAAAACTCACAATGTCAAGTGCGTTAAAAAAAAAAAAAAAAAAAAGAAAAAAAAAAAAAATCACACCGGAAGTAATAAGGCGACAAAGTTGACTAGAAAAATACATTGAACAGCGGGAACCGGGCAGGCTGGGGCATAGGTCCTATCGTCCAGGATTAATACGACTCGCCTAGTATAACTCTTGGCGGTGGGGAGGTGATTTTCAATGAAAACAAAAATAAACATTTACATATTAAGTAATACAAAATAGTTACAAATTAGCAAAGTAAATTTAATTAAAAATGGCTTCGCAATTTTTGAATAATTTTAATTTTTCTTTATTTTTCATGAGTGAATTATTGTATGTTTTCTGTTGAAACATATTTGAACAGTAGAATATTTTATCAAAATATATTCGAATGCTTCCAAAAAATACAAACCTCCTCTTCCGCCTTAAATGATATGATCATATCTAATTAATGCACTCACACACACATACATGCATATATATATAGGGGAACTTACAACTTTCAAGCTATATATGATACACATAATATCTGCATTAGATAATTAAAGAAAATAAAATGTTTTCTATGCAAAAATTAACTCTGTAATGCAATAATAAATAATAAATTTCCTAATAGCATATCGAATTAAAATAATACGTGTACTCATATAAAGTTTACATACTAAAATAATCCCAAAAGCATAAAGAAGAAGGAATTTAGAAATCCTTATATTACGGAATAAACAACCTCAGTATTATCTCTGTAATCTTAAATAATTATCAATTCGAAATAAATTGTAGACGAATTGAAATTAATGAATACACAATTAATCTGGACAAAAGTGTACACAAGAAGAGGAAAACAAATGCATAACGAATAATTACATAACATGTATACGGGAAAAGATTTAAATTATATAAGTATTTAAATTCATAATTTTATTATTTTGATATCACATTTTGAAGAAACGAGATTTTGATAAAATAGAAAATGTCGAATCGAATCCACAAAAGAATGATATATATATATATATATATTTCAGAAATCTTTATTCATGTTCTTTCTAGTTCTTCAAGTGATACTTGGTTTCATCTTCTGCAATGTTTGAAAAGGTTTTCTATATATATGTGTGTGTGTGTGTGTGTACTGAATACTCAGTGTGCAAAAAATCTCCCTATATTAAAAGAAAAAAAAATAGCTACTGTCGCTGGCGTCATCTTTTTTCCTGCGACCACAACCCCTCGTGGATGGCTATGTCCTCCTCGTCGTTAGAGGTATAAATGTGCGCTGAATATTCCAAGGCAGACAATTCAGTTAGTTATTTTTTTTTTTAAATCTGTATTAACAAAGTTATTAATTAAAAACGTTGGGTTAATAAAGATACTCTATTTGCCATCTTGCGAAAAGCTTCTTCAGATCACTGTTTTTTCAGTCTTATGACGTTATTTTCCAGAGTATAGTTAAAAAAAGATAAATGGTGTAAAGAGAAAAAATAAATAAATGTGAATGTTTCTATTGGTATCAAAGAAATTTGTCGTCTACAAATAAATAACAAATTGCTTTATCTTAGATATTAACAATAAAAAAAAAAAAAATTTAGGATTGTAATTGGTCGTCTATAAACATTTTATTTTTCAACTTTTAGAAAATTAATTTTCTTACTGACAAATATATATATATATATATATATATATTGTGAATAATGAAATAATGTCGTGTCAGTATAAATGACAGCATTTTTTTTTTTTTTTTTTTTTTTTTTTTGTGTGTGTTTAAGGTGTATCTTTTTATTTAAAAACATATTTTAAAATACCTCGGATATATTTTGGAATGAAAAAAATATTTTAGATTCATATTCAAACTTATTTATGAATAACAGCATCTTCTAATTTAGCACTGATATATACATATTTTAATTACGGAATTATCTAATTACGGAACAATTCTATGATACGTTTCGTATTTTTAATTATGACAAGAGAAACATTCATCAGATAGAACTCTTATAAAGATTCATGTAGATTTTATACATTTGTTTTCTTTTCGGTAGGAGAGAATTAAGAATTGAATCTGTAGGAGATTTTTCCAAATTAAAATAATATAAACATTTTTTTTTCTTTTCAGATATTTTCTAAAGTGTAAAATTAGTATCTAGCTGCACAATAAAATATATAGAGAGAGTATTATATACTGCCTTAACTAAAAATTTATAGGCATTAGAAAAAATAGGTATATATATATATATATATATATATGTGTGTGTGTCTGCGTGTGTGTGTATATTTAATTAATTAATTAATTAATTAATTAGTTTTTTCTTAAACAACTAATTATATCAATATATTGATTGCCAAATACCGACAAAAATTTGTAAGTCACCAAGGGGATCATATGCTAAAGCTGTAAAGCAAAATGGTCTAGGTACCTCACATTTCTCTCCATTCTGGGGGGAAGGGGACTGACTTTTAGCATAATATTCCATTAAAAAATGATATTAAATGTTACGTTTTACATGGAATACAGGATTTACATAACATTTTTCTTGGGTAATGCACTATTGATATTCCTATTCAATGAAAGGCAAGGCAGCGAATAGGCCCACAGAGCGCCGCAGGGGTTAATAAGTGAAAGGAGTCGGGTGAGCAGAACGAGCAGGAAGCAGGTCCTCCTAGTGTTAAAAAAAATGAAAGTAAGGACACCATCATAATATATATATATATATATATATATATATATACGATGTTTAAATTAGTATAGTTCTCATTCCCACATATTTATATTCAATAAAAATAAACATATATTTTTATCATTTAAGAAGGTCGAGTATTTTTACTTTTAAGGACTGTATACAAAGTGAAAATATAAATAGTTAAATTAAACAAGAAAATTATTATGTTTCGGCCCCCAAAAGAGTTTCTCCTATATTCCTATATAAATTTTCGCATCTCATATTAAAGATATTAAACATATTTTGGATCATAAATTCTGACGATTTTCATCACAGAGGTGTATTAACATTAACTGTCCGAAAAAAACGAATTTTATGATATATACAGAAGATATCTCACAAAATGAATCTTTTTAAGGTTATTTTTATTTTTATTTATTTTTATTTTTATTTTTATTTATTTTTGTATTTATTTATCAATTATTATTATTATTATTATCAATATTATTATTTATTTATTTATTTATATTTATTTATTTATTATTGAAAAACAAAATCGCTAATTTTGTGTGCTCCTACATACACGCATTTTTTTTCCTAGTTTAGTTCTATTATTATCAATATTTCAAATTAATTTTACTATCATTCATTAAAAATAACTCTCATTGTATACATTTATGCGAAATTTTGTCGATATTAAAATGTATGAAAGAAATGGGGTGACAGCGCCATCTGTTCACCGTTTGACCTGAAAACTTTATCAGCAACTGGTTAAATTTTGTTCATTGGTGCGTGAGATATAGCACCCACAAAATTTTTGATATACACACTCACTGGTGCACACAATCGCATACATCAAAATATTTTCTAAAAATGACCAAATCTTGTTCAAAACATCTCATAACGTTCAAATTTATCGAAAACCGGGGGGGGGGGGTAAAAATTTTCATGAATACAATACTCTCTTCTTATATATATACGTAGAATAAAGTAATAATTGAATTATATATATATATATATATTACGGTCCCTTATTGCAAATCAAAAACATCTGTAAAAGTTGGAATGGTATGACCACTACAAAACTTTCCTTTATGTTGCTGGCAGCTAGCTTAGCTTGGTAGAGCACGTAAAATAAACAGAAGATTTGCTATTTTTGCTTTTTCATAGAACCAATTTTAAATCAAAAACGATGACAGAGAAGAATTCGACACAATAATTCTCCAACGAATGTAGCAAATGCCAAAATTTAATGAAGATAGAAACACAATATATGCATACTACAAGGATTACATTTTAAATAAAAGTTTGAACAGCGCTGTTAAAGCTGTGCTACATTTTATACTAAATTCCTATGGATGCCAGGTGACGTGGGTTTTGATGACGAACACTTCTACGTAAGCGTTTCGTCCTTGGCCTTCGCTGGGAAAACAGCCTCATGATGTGATCTGAGCTACGAGATGTAGTTTTGGGTATTATACTTCTATACACTGTAAAATAAAAAAATAAAAAATGTTAAAAGTACAGGAAAAATCTGGCAGCTGGGGTGCCAGTATTTCTCCGTAAAATATACATTATAAAACTGTACTTTTAACAAAAAATCTGTTTGATTTACAGGATTCCTGTGTAAAATATATGTCAGTGATACAATTTTACGGTTTTAAACTGTATATATGACGGAGAAATACTGGCATCCCAGCTTCCAGATTTTTCCTGTACTTTAAACAGTTTTTTTTTTTTTTTTCAGTGCATAATCTAGTACAAATTATTCGTTAAATTATTATTTATTAAAATTATTTTCCATGATGAATACACACAATTTGATGAATACACACATTTACATATGAAAAAAAAAAAAAAAGATAACTTTGTTTTAAATTATCACAGATCAATGGTTTAACCACTCCTTTTAAAGGTATTCACGATTACTATTGGAGGATGCACATAATGAAATTTTTCATCCCCCCACGTGGGAAGCGATGCTCCTAAATGCGCACACATTTTCACATAATGTACTACTACTATTATCAATAATATATTTTAATTTTACAATCATGCGTTAAAAATAACTTTACATATGTACATTTATACGAAATTTTGTCCTAAACTTCCGTGTTGAAAACGTAGAAAAAATGTGTTAAAATGTTTTTTTCGTCAAAATAGAAAAAATCTGGAGTGACTCCACTCGACTTTCCGAACATTGAGTAATTAACAGTTTTGTAGACAAAGTAAAGAAAGAGTAGTTGTTAAACAAACAAAAGAGAGAAAACCATAATAGAGTGTTTAAGTATTTTTCTCCATCTATTACACGTTGTTTTAGTTAACGCTACTGAACTTTGAGCCCATAGATCATAATGATAAAGAAATTTTCGTTGTGTCCCTGTAAAAACCTGTAAATGCCAGATTCACCAAAATGCTTATAGTTAGTGCTACAGTGATTTAATATACTCATATAAATTTTCAGCTGAATTCAATAAGGCGTTTAGATTCAATAAGGCGTTTAAGTGCTAGATTCACCAAAATCTATACAGTTAGTTCAACTGTGATCTATAACATGTGTACAAATTTTTTGCTTGGATTAATAAGGCGTTTAGACGCTATCACATTTTTAAAAATTTGGCCCCATAGGCATAATGATAAAGAATTTTTCTTTGTGTCCCTGTAAAAGAACTATAAGAGCTAGATTCTCCAAAATCTATACAGATTGAGTATTTGTGATCTATAATATGTGTATAAAATTTTTGCTCAATTGAATAAGGCGTTTAGATGCTATCGCACTTTTAAGATTTTGCTCCTATAGGCCATAATGATAAAGAATTTTTCTTTGTGTCCCTGTAAAAAAACCATAAGTGCTAGATTCACCAAAATCTATAGGGTTCGTACTATGGTGACTTACAATATGCGCACCAACTTTCAGGTTAATCGAACAAAGCGTTTAGACGCTAGCGTGTTCACTCACAGACATACACACATACACACATACACACATACACACACACATACATACATCATCGTAAAAATAGTGAAAACGGACTCAGGGGACCTCAAAACGTATAGAAACATCAAAATCTCGAATTCGGATTTTTGACATGATTACAATACTTTCCTCACTATAGTGTTCGGAAAGTAAAAATGAACTCGGAGCACTTGAAAACGATTAGAAACACCAAAATCTCAAAGTCCGATTTCTGATATGATTACAATACTTATATATATATATATATATATATATATGTATGTATGTTTGGAAAGCAAAAAAATCTGGAGTGACTCCAGTCGACTTTCCGAACATTATTTAATTAACAGCTGTATAAATAAAATACGAGAAATCTTTTTGTAAACAAAAGAACATATTATAATAGGGTGTTTGAGTATTTTTTCTGTATGAGGCGTGCTGTTTAATTTAACGGTGTTGTTCTTCAAATAATTCCAGCCAATAAATCATAATGAAAAAAATTTTTCTTTGTGTCCCTGTCAAAATATATAAGTTCTAGACTCACCAAAATCTATACAGTTCTTGCGACAGTGACCTATAACATAGGTACAAATTTTCAGCTCAATGAAGCGTACAGACGATACTACACTTTAAAAAATTTCGGCCCATAAGCCATAATGATAATGAATTTTTCTTTGTTTCCCTGTAAAAAAAAAAAAAAAAAAAAAAAAAAAAAACTATAAGTGCTAGATTCACAAAAATGAATAGGGTTCGTTCTATGGTAGCCTATAACATGCGAACGAACTTTCAGCGCATTCGAACAAAGCGTTTAGGCGATATTGCGTTCACTCACATAGACACACATTATGCATACACATGCACGCATACATTGTCGTAAAAATAGCAAATATTAATTCAGGGAACCTCAAAACGTGTAGAAACACCAAAATTTCAAACTCGGATTTTTGACATGATTACAATACTTTCCTTCTATATGTTCGGAAAGTAAAAATTAAACAAAAATTCATAGGTTTAAAAGTGAAAAAAAAATCTTTCAAGTATTACTATTTTAATCTATGTTTAACCTTTGTTATTTTGTTATCAAAAATCATATGCAATTACTATCGAAACAACGTATTTAGAATCCTTAAAAGGATCCATTATGAATTATTATCTTTGAAGTTTACCTCTTTTGGTATATCCCCTTTCAAGTAGAGATAAACTTCGGTAACATTAAAAGAAAATTATCTGTAGACAAAAGGTAAATACCTTCAAACATGAATGAAATGTAATTTTTTGTTAAAACCAGCCTTTCGCTAGAGTTTTTTAAATAAATAAATGTTATTCTTTCAAAAAAAAAAAAATCGTATTATTATTTTTTGCATCGATTTCTTTCTTTCTTTTTCTTTCTTTCTCTCTCTCTCCTTTTTTTTTTTTTTTTTTTTTTTTTTTTTACAATATTTAAGCATTCTGAATTAATATCGTATGCACATAAGAAATTATTTTTCGAATAAACAATTTTCATAATAAATAAATTCTTTGGGTTTATTGAATATACAGGGTGATCAGATCAAAAGAGTACCCGTGGGTTTTTCTTATAACCCTTAAATCTGACGGATGTGGCAACTATTCTAACATTGTAGTACGATTGTTTGAACCCTGTTTAAGATTGTGAGACAATTTTTAACACTGTTGAAATGTTACAACTTTATTTGTGAGGTAAAACAGACATGAAGACGCACAGTTTTTTTTTTAAATCCTGTAACAATTTTATTTTGGAAAAACATAATTTAATTCAATTTTTTACATTATCATTCCTCACAGAAAGTGTTGAAAAAGTTCGCCACCATTTTATATGCAAACATGAACACGTCGAACCAGGTTGTTTTCATCCATCAATGTTTTTTGGACTTCTCTGGAAAAGTCTACGAAATGATAATGTAAAAATGATAATGATGATGTAAATGTAATGTAGGAATGATAATGTAAAAAAAAAATTATTTTTCATAAACAAAATTATTAAAGGATTAAAAAAAAAGAAAGAAAATGTGCTTCTCTATTTCTGTTTTACCTCACAAATAAAGTTGTAACAGTCCAACAGTGTTGGAAATTGTCTCCCACACTTAAACAAGGTTCAAACAATTATAGTTCAGTGTTAGAATAGTTACCACATCCGTCATATTTAAGCGTAATAAGAAAAAACAAAGAGTACTCTTTTAAATTGATCATCCTGTATAATACTTGATAATTAACGACATTCAGTTATATGTGTGTTTTTTCTAATTTTTTAAAACACTTTAAGACACGCGCACACACACACAAAATAAATAAATACATAAATAAATAAGAACTCCAGTTATTAGTAATAACTCTAGTTTCAAAATTCATATATAAAACCGTTTATAATGATGGTTCTGGTTTGCATTTGAAAGAAGTATTTGTTACTAGTAACTAACTATCAATAATGGCGTACCTATAATCCGCTGTTTAAACACTGAATCAATATTTTTATTTTTATTTATTTATTTATATAGGGTAGGTGCTCCAGTGATTGGCATGCTCCAGTAATTGACATCTATTCCTAAAAAATTAATAAATAAGAAAAATAATAAAATCATATATTTTACATACAAGAATTTTAACATTTTATGTCAAACACTGGAGCATTGGGTGCTAATAACTGGTAAAATGAATAACTGGTAGTGTCAAACACTGGAACATAAGGGGCCAATTACTGATAAATTGACTGGCAGTGTCAATTACTGGAACATTGTGTGGACGTCGAATAAAAATTCATAAAAAAAAAAAAAAAATTGTTATCAAATGTATATATTTTAACATATATGTGGTTCTGAATGTCTTTCATACCATATGTACTAACTTAAGATTTTTAAAAATATTTTTTGATGACTAGATTATTAAAAACATCAGAGATTGCTCTAAATGTGTCAATCACTGGTGCACTTACCCTATATATATATATTTTTTTTTTTTTTTTTAATATGACCTAGATACTGATTATTATATTATATTTTAAAATCGAGAACAATCAGAAATATTATAAATTTAAGTAATAATATCTAATGTCGAATTTTTAAAATAAAAATATTTCGAAATGAATGCTGACTAAATGATCTCCTGTCATACCACTGTATCTGAGTGTAACTAGCAGTCTTTCATAAGCTTGTCATATGTATTCTTAGCATTGTAGAACGGGGATGTAGCAACTCATAGTAGTCATTGACTAACTTCGCCTTCACATAGAGTCTAGAAGTTTCTAATAATTCAACTTTATTATTCACACATACATATTTCTATAATTATGTTTATTAATAAATAAATATTTTCTAAAACATATAAGTTTTATTCAATTATTCTATTTATTTCTTTATTTTATTTATTTAAAATATTGTTCATTCAAATACTCAGAACTGAAGAGCCACTGGACATCGTGCCTTATGATTCAGCAGTTCGTTGTATCAATCCATTGATATCAATCTTTGACGTTAATTTTTGTTTTTTGCTTGTCAGTTACAAATTTAAGCTCTGTAAGAAAAGAATTCTTAAAAAGATTTTAAAAGTGAGAGCAATAAAAAAAATAACAATTAAAAAGTTAATTGGCAAGTGTTCTTATTAAAAAATTTTCAGAGTATGCAAAATTTACCCGTCTAAGTGAAGCATTGACTTGAATGCTCTCCAACACAGATCTACATATTTGGTTCGTTGATATTCTCAATACAATCTTTTTAGATTTCCATGTATTTATTCTATTGATTATATATTAATTGTTTTTCTCTGTACCTTATTTAACAATTTTACAATAACTAAACAATACATTTAGAATATTTACAAAATGTAGAATAAAACAATTGCTTTATAAAAACAGATTCAAATGTAATCAATGAAATTTCAAACAATAAACTTTATAATTGCAAAATAATCTATATAATATTTCTCTAATGTGGACCACTTTCAATTATTTTTTGTTGAAACGATACGATACGAGATGATATAATAATAATAATAATAATAATAAAATTTATACATGGACAATATTTAAGCACGCGGACTTAACTCCAATGGATTAATAAGAAAAAATGACGACATTTGTCAGATGGGATTATTTTACGAAAAAATATATTTTTAACAGTTGTTTCTTCAGAATCTTTGCAAGCGTCATTTTAAACCTAGCAATATTTTAACAGAAATTAACAGAATATACAGAATATGAATTTTTGTGTCATAAATTGACTAAAAACACAATCATAAAAAATGTAATCAAAATAGGATTTATTTTAATTTAATTTATTTATTTATTTATTTTTAAACCCAAGTATATATGTATATATACCAAAATGAATACAAAATCATCGCCAACATGGCGACAAAAATTTAATAGGTGTCGTGGGAGTCTTATATTAAAACTGTACTGCCTGTGGAAGTATGAAAATTGGGTTTTCAACCATGAATTTTATTTTGGAAACCTTACTTTGAATTGAAATTTTATTTTTCCGACTGAGTGAAAATAATGCCTGGACCGGGAGTCGAGCCCCGGATCTTTGACTTACAAGGTCAAGGCTCTACCAAAGAACTTCTAATAGATAAGAAGGGAAGGCTGGAGAAACCGTAACTAACGAAAGCGTGCATACAGCTTTGCTGGAAAGCATGCTTAAAGGAAAGTACGTTTTCCCCCGCTCTATCTGCGAAATCGCCAAGTATACTGTGGCAAACCTCAAAAGCGTCACTGCGCGCACCATTTTGAAACTGAATGTAGTTGTCAGTTGTCGTTGACCGTTGTCCTCTATCGTGTTAAAAGTGATGTGTCAATTTTCTGTGAAATCACAAGGGATTAAACACAGCCTGAAACTACTTTTAGTTTCATTGTAGTCCTGAAAGGTAAATGATATTTTGCTTACCACTTACAAGCTGGCGCAAGCCTTAAAAGTTCAAAGTTTTAATAATCTTTGGCTTTAGGTTTTGTGCCTGCTAGTATTTTCAAGTTGAAGAAGCTGTAAATTTACTTAAGGAAATGTGCCTTAGTAATGAAGTGAGTGCTTTATTTATTATTTTTCTTCTTTAATTTTGTATATGAGTCTTTAATTTTTTAGGTGTTGATCTAGGTTTAAAATTTTGGTACACTTTTTTAAATCAATAAATACTCTTATGAAATTTCTACTGTTTTTGTAAAAAAGAAAAAAAGATATCGAGTAAAGCTTTAAACTTTAACATTAACAGTCAACCGATTTCCTGTTTAATATAAAAATATACATATACAATATTAAGCTACCAATGTTTTATAGAACTAAGTGTGTCTGTGTGCATATGCAGTAATTTCATACAATATTGAAAACAGGTTTTAGGCATAGACAATTTTGAGTTAATCATTTACTTAAACCAAAATGTTTTTGAAATGCTTGTTTATGAATTTAAATTTTGTGAAGGGAACAATCTAACACTCCCAATTTTAGTTTAGATTTTATTTATTGCCTTTTAATTTTCTTTTAATCGCAAATTTTAATTTTTGTTTACATTGATTAAATTTTCTATCAGTAACTGCATTAACAGTTTTATTGGAAATAATAATAATGATAATCAAGCACGAAGCACATTTAAGAGATGAAGCAAAATTTTTGGATAAACAGATAGTCAATGAACAATGTCTATTAAAACAATTTAGGCAATTTAGATAAATATGCATTTATACTATAATCCTGAAAATATTGTAAATATGTGTTCTGAATTGTAAAAGGGGAATGTGCAATTTTTTTTTTTTTTTTTTTTTTTTTTTAAGCAGTGCTTAAAATTATTTTAATCCTTAAAATATGTTCTCTTTGTTTAAGACTTATGAAATACATGTGAAATTTATCATTCTAGTACGCTGTATCCATTACAAAGTTTTTTCCTAAATCAGTTTAATTTTAAAATGATAATTTTTAAGTAAAACTAACTCCATGAGTTTATTTTTAATTTATTTATCTTTTAATAGCACTTTTAGCTAATAAATAGGCAACCACAAAGGATCTAAATGCTGGTTTATGGAAAATTTTAAACATTTGATTTTTTTACCTTTATTATTAAACTGTGTGAATTAAAAATAACTGGAATTTACATAATAAAAAAGGTTCGTAACACTATTTTAAGAAAATATATACCTTATACATATATATATTGGGTAGTACTTTTCATTAAAATTTATCAGTGTTATTCAACATGAAAAATATTTTTTTTTATAATTGATACATTGGTAAATTTAAAAATACAAGCAACTCCCACTAAAACTCGATTGCTATCAAAAATGCATATATAAAAATCACAGACCAATCAGTACCAAAGCGAGTATAATGGATTCTTTTCATTATACTCACTAGGCTCTTTGACGAAAATTCCCCACTTTCCACTTTGCCTGGAGCGATAATCCTCCTACGTTTTCTGCTGTCAATAATCTACCAGATTATAATAATTATCGCTTTTGTCGATACTGCCAAAAGCGCCCTTTCGCCAATTTACCCCTGTATATTCACTTTACAGAATAGCTTTTTGCACTCTTTCGCCGGTTCCCGTGGATTTACATTACGTCTACGGAGCCTTCCCATCTTCACGTATTGAAAGATCTTTGGCTCTACCAATTGAGCTATCCAGGCCGACACCCCGGTCAGCATTACACACTCATACAGCTTTTAGGCAGAAACATCTCTGCTCTATCATGTAGATAGCTCGACAGAAAATAAGCCGCAGGAAATGAAAAACACCATTAGATAATGGGAGAAAGAAATACATTTTTTTTTTTTTTAATTATTAAAATCACACAATCAACTGTGGAAGAAGAAATTTTTTACTCTGAATGATTTTGGTTTCACTATTGTGCAATATTAATTTGGTTTTAATAATAATTTGACTTCTGGTGAATTAGAATTTTAATTAGGTGGTGAAATTTGTATAACATTTATGAGTTTCAATTTTTAAAGGTAAATAAGAAAAGAAATAAAGTGCGAATTTTTCGCACGGGTTTGCTAGTAGTTAATAAAAACAATAAAAAGGAGATTAAAATAAAAAATATAATAGACCAAAAATCTAAGTGTATGAAACACAGCTTGTATTTATTCTGACGTATATATTTCATTTTGATGTTTTTCAGTGAAAACACTATTTTATTTTCTGGAAAGAACGGGGGCAATTTATTTTTCATTGCTAGCAGTAGTTCTTAAAGAAAGAAATAAAATTTTCAGAAACCATAAAGATTCAAAATGATGGTCCGAGAACAATTTTCTACAAAATAGACGCTTTGAAAAAGAGCTTTGAATTTTTTATTCAGCTCTCGTTCAAAAAATATCAGGATCAATAATCGAAAACAGCAGTGAATATTTTCTCTATAAATGTGAAATAGAAAATAATGATCGTTGCTCCAACAAAATAGTTTTTTTTTTTTTTTTTGTTATATATAATCGATACTTGAAAATAAATAGTTTTTATGATTGTTATTTAAAGCATTTATGCTAAAAAAAAATGCTTTTTCTGTACTTCGAAAAACTATTTTTCGCATTTATATTTGGCATGTTATTATTAGAAAACAATTTATTTCGTTTATAAGTATTTTATCTCGAATGTAAATTACAGAGTGACAGAAATTTGTTAAACCTATTATAAAAATGTTAAAGTGATTTTTTTTTTTTTTTTTTTAATCATTATCGTACAGTTGAGATTATTATTTCCAATGGCGTGGTACTTGCAAGTGAATGTTGACTAGGGTGCTAGCGATTTTTGATGTAGCGATTTGAATGTTGCTAGCGATTTTTGAAGGAGCACCCAATGTGCGACCATCGCTGCCCCTAAAAGACACAAACCATCCATGCGTTTACCGGGATTCGAACCCAGGTAATATCCTGTGGGAGTAAAGGACATTAACCACTATACCCCATAGGGGGCTTTTATAGTTGAGGTTGATTAGTTAAACGTCTATAATATAGGCGGCCGGTAATTGGCGATGGTCTTATATTCACCCGTAGTGTGGTCCGAAGACATACTATCACAATTTTGATCTTCCGCAAAGTTGATGGCTACCTGCTTCAGAAGTGTTATTATTTTGGAACATAGAGACGAATCCAGGCACACCGAATTTTTTGGCAACAGCCATCATTAATGCACGCGATAGTCCTTGGCCGGTTCGAGTATCGAACTCTCTGATAACGAGCTCGACGCTTTATCAACCGAGGTACTGTGTTCCATTTTTTTTTATGGAAATTACATTACCAACGTAAATGCTCCGTTCGCACACAAATATTATACTTATTATTCGCTGTTTAATTTCTTAATTTATTTAAAATTTTGCATTTTTGTTTTCTTCTCTTTTAAGAATGATTTGATGTTTTTCTTTTTCCTTCTTCTTCTTCTTTTTTATGTGTATTTGTGCCGTTTTATTTCTTTATTTTTCCTTTGATATACATTTTTGTGTCTTCTTCCATCTATCCATCTCTCACCCATTTCTTCTGTTACTCAGCATTTTCTTTATCCCCCCCCCCCCTTCTTATAAGCTTGTGTAAGTTTTTTTTATATTATTCGACTCATATGCACATGATATTTTTTGAATATTTCGAACCCACGTATTCAAAAAATTATATATACATAGATGTATGCTTCAGTGAAATATGTATAATTATGGAGATATTTCTATATTTTTATGTTATACTGAAATTCTTGCGTTGGAGGCATTGAGATTTCTGAATATGAAAAGCTGTATACATATGTTTATGGTGCGTTGAATCTTTTATGAATAAAAATCTCCATCTATATATTCATGGTACATTTAACTATGCGTGTTTCATACTGTTGTGCAATAGTGTACGATATAAAAATTAAATTCACATAAAATACTTCGTTTTTTCCTTCTTGATAATAAAAAAAAATAACGTAAGTAGCTTTTTTATTTTATCGAAATTATTATTAAATTATAATTACATTGTAAGTAAAACTGCTCATAAAACTGCATTAAATAATATCTATCACAGTAACATGTAATAAAAACTTTTAATTTCTAATCAAACTTATTATCAAGGTATCTTTGTTGATAATTATATTCTTCTAACATAAATTTTTTGGTCTGTTTAAATGTTGGATGCAAGTATGAACGTTTTTCTATATATGGGAAAATGTTTTGTTTTTTTTTTTTTTCTTTTTTTGACAACAAGAAAATTACAAAAACTATCAAAATACTATGACTTTTTAGTCCATTTAAATTAAATCGTTTATTTATTTGTTTTAAATTAATGTTGAAAAGTAAGATGATGGTAAATAGAGAAATTAAATTCACAGTTTTGTGAAACTACAATTTTATCACTAATGACTTTTTGAAATTTATCGTATAGGCTGAAATTTACGGAATCTGCAAAAAATTCGATTATCGGTGGTTGATAGATTTACATCTGTTTTATTCAATTTCAACTAAAGTTTTTCGCGAAATTTTCTTCCTCAATTGTATTTGGATCCTTAATTATATTGAAATTAATGTTTTTCTTCTTCTCTCGATCTTACGTTTACTTGCCTGCTAAAAAATCAAGCTTATTAATTCCGACCTGAAACAGATTTTGCGTGTTTTTGAATTTATTTGTTTTGTCTTTAAAAAAAAAAAAAAAAAAAAAAAAAAAAACTCTTCTTTTAAATTATTAGTGCTTTTTAACAAACTAATTGTTTACACAATGACCCTTTTTAAGGTTTGTTTCTTTGTTAATATATCACGCAGTTTACTAACTATCCTGAAATATCTTAGGAGTCACTCGCCTGTTTGAATATTCTTACAGTATTTCTCTGTTGCTTTCTTTATCAAAGGATCTTCCTGAATACAATACAAATAAACTGAATATAATACCCCCCCCCCCAAATAATAATAATAATAATAACAAAATAATAATAATAAGCCTTATATAATATTTTGCATAAGATTAAAGCTGAACCTGGTTAGAAGAACCTGCAGTATGTTGAAAATATCTCGATTAATGTAATTATATTCAGTCTTAAGATAAGTCAGAAGAATAAAATACGTTACAGTATAATCTGAATATTAATTAATTATTGCGTCCAAAAAATGAAAATCTTACTTATAAGGAACATGAAAAGGGTTTAGTTAATTAAAGATATCTCCAGTATATGTTCCTATATTTACAGTAAAGAACTGTGTGGGATTTTACTGCTTCGGAATATTTAACCTAAGCAAAAATTTGTTTTGGATATACTTACAGATTACATGTAACTCAAACAATGCTCGGTAAAAAATCATCTCATTCTCATGATATTTCAAATATCCAATGAGTTATTCAGCCCATTTAAAAAATAAAATAATATAATAAAAAATGCTGCAAACTTGTAGTTATCACTATGGTATATTTTAAAATAAATTGGAACTGTTATTACTGGTACACCAGGGAAGTGTAATTTGAAGATCAATCACAAAGCAAGTGGTGTTGTCATCCCATTTTTTATACTTCTTAATATAGCAGTATAGGACAAAATTTTTCATAAATGAATAATGAGAATGATTTTTAACTTTTCATATAATATATATATATATATATATATATATATATATATAACATATTTATTTATTTATAAGAGTAAGAGTCAAAAAAAAAAAAATATATATTTCTTGTACACGTAGGGGCAGCGTTTCTTTCCCCGGGGGGGGGGGGATTACAACGAAAATTTGCAATATGTGTATCTTACAAAATAACTCATCAATACCTTTAAAACGAATGGTTAAACCATATATATGTGACAATTTGAAACTACTTTTCTTTTCTATTTTTAACAAAAGGAGATAAAGAGAAAAAAAAAAAGCAGCATTTCCTACGATACTTTTTGCACAGTATAAAATTGATTTTCTTTAGATATAGTATTATACACTTCTCAGTAATCAAAATCGTCTGAATTTATGATGGAAAATAACTTTCATAAATAATATGTAATGCGATTGTTAAATGAATATATAAAAGAAAGTCTTTTGGTGGACACAACATACTAGTTTAAAAAGTTTATCTACTATTTTTGGAGATTTTAATTTTAGGGACACTAATGCCTCATATACCTAGGTAACAATATGTTGTTTTCTGGAAACGTTAATTTATATTTTTATAAATCGCTACTTTTTATTTCCATTATTAGAATACATTAAGATGGACACATTTTTTTCTATAGTAATATTTAAATAAAAAATGGCAAAATAAGAATAGAAAATTAAATTTTCATGCCGACGTTAATATTGTTTAATGCGACCGGATTCCAGAAAGAAAAAAAAATAAGCTTCAGGTTTTACGGGGCTTTAAAGTTGTTTCAAAAGCTCTACAGAAACTTTCAAAGTACTTACTAAGCTCTGATTTTCAAAAACTTCCGTACTTCATCCTTTCTACGTTAAATTTCAATATGCATTGAAAATACGCGATAAGAAAAAATCTGAAGCATTTGAAATGATTTTGAAAAAGAGAGTCTAAATTTATTTTTAAGTTGTGATTAAAAAAAAATAATTTTTTTTTAAATTTACATTTCACTTAAAAAGCTCTTTTTTTACATTTATTATTATTATTTTCGCTGTTTATTCATTTATCAGAAATACGATTTATCCCTAGTGAAATAAATATATTTATTCAATAAAAGGTATTGACAAATAATATCAAGACTGACATTCATTAACATATCTAAGGATTTATGACTAAAATAAAAAATATATTCAATTGATAAAAAATAATTTTTATATTGATTATATATGTTGAACAGTAAAATACGGTTGATTCAGCCCAATAATGCTACAATAAAATTTGTGACAATATAATTTTGCATTTTAATTTTTATCCTACTTTTGACTTCTAACTCTTACTTACATGAAGTGTTACTTTGACGCTGTTACTTTTTACACAAGACAATGAAGCATTTTTATTCATTTTGACCCGAAACAATTGTGGCATGTTTTTTTGCAGTTTATAATTTCTCGTTTCAAAGTTCTGATTATTTATCACTGAACACTCGGTTTTGATAAGTTTTTTTTTCTTTTTTTCTGTGCTATAACTATTTTGCATGGCCTGATCATGTTTATAAGAAGACCATGGATTTTTTTTTTAGTACAATAGGACTATTGCTTTT
Source organism: Salticus scenicus (assembly GCA_963930645.1). NCBI lineage: Eukaryota > Metazoa > Arthropoda > Arachnida > Araneae > Salticidae > Salticus > Salticus scenicus. The sequence continues at coordinate 111,588,394 of OZ005654.1, read as the reverse complement.
AGTCAGATATTTAGCTTTATCCTCATTTGCTATGTTTCACCTTGGATGTGTCAGGATGTTTTTCCTTTTGGTAACAAGTTAAAGAATGTATTAAATTAAATTTGAGATAAAACCTGCAATGTAATTTTAAAAATTGAATATAGCGACTGTTGCTAAGGAACGCAACTTCATATTTTAAGGTGGGAAAAATTAGCTATTTATTTTATTTATTTTTATATTTTTATTTATTTATTCGTTTATTTGTTACGCTGTTAGTATATTTAAACCAATAAAAAATATTTTTCACTTTTCCTCTTGCAATAATTAAAATTAAAATATATTGAAAAAAAAAAATAAATCGTGAATATAGATATAATAATAAGACATATATTGATTATCGCGGGGGAAAGTGTGGTTCCTTTTCACTCGGTAAAAGACTGCCATTACAGGGAAATTGTAACAAAGAATTAGTGAAATATAACTTACTAGTGAAAACTTATCCTACTTCCTTTCATATGTTTATGAGTACAGTCGGTAACAAAATTTCCGAACACTAGCAAAAATTCCTATATAAAAAGTAGAGTTAATACTGATTTGTTAAATAAATCCTTGTCGAATCATGTTCTTAGTCAGTCTAAGAACGTGATTCGACAAGGATTTATTTAACAAAACAGTATTAACTCTACTGTTTGAAATTCAATAACAGTCTATTCTATTCCTATTGGCGAGTTTTAATCCCCTGTAATGGTTGATTCCAAAACTTTTTTCAGCATCAAAAATCTTTCGTCGATAACATGCGGATGGTAGATCTATATAAATTACTCTATCTGTGGTTTTAAACAGTTTAAATATAGGATACCACCGGGGAAATTTGTGATTTGGCACCAAAGTACTTTGGACTTTTCTCGACAAAGTCTTTACTTGCGCAACTGCGATAACCATTTCATTTCATCGATAAAATGACAACAAAAATTTAAAATTCACCAAGGAGACGAGTCCTATACTAAAGCTATAACAAAGAAATTAAAAAAAAAGAATATAGTAACCATTGCTTAGGAATGCATCACTGTTACAAACAAAAATGTGTTACAGTTTTATACATTTTACGTTTATTATTACCATTATTATTGTTGTATAAATTCTTACTGAGAAAAAATTCTGTAACTGACATCTAGAATCTAAATTGTGGCTCTAGAAAAAATAGTTCCATGTCATCCTTATAAATTTTAGTCACCTTTGAAAGTGAGTTCTAGAAACCCCTGTCCCTAATAGAATTCTAGAGCGTTTACCTACATTCTCGAAGGCAAAGTTATTTAAAAATCTCTGCAAATAAATGCGAATACAAGAGGCGGGTTTCAGCGACTATATTCCTGGTTTATTACACAATTCTAGAAAATTATTCAGAATATTGTTTTACCATCTAGAAATGTGTAGACTAGAAATTCTCGATCATTTCGTCTATTCAGTTTTTTGGCGTGCCTTAAGCGCATAGCTCGGAAATCTATATTTCTAGTTAAGGGATTCAGAAAATGACCACTGATTCATTGTACATGTAGGTGGTATATTTTTTCCTGAGCGTTGCATGTTTTTTATTATTTTTTTTTATTTTTACAAATTTCAAATAAAAACAAAATATCATAAATTGTAAGGAAAAGAAACTGATGTTAAGTTAAAGTATAAAGAAAGATACAAGTGAGTATTATATACTATTAATTTTTTCTACATTTGTAAAACTACGCGATAAAAAAAAAAAAAAAAAAAAAAACTGATAAATGTATGCTCATATTTCTGCTGCAGTTATATTCGAAGCGTAAGAACAAATTAGGCGGTAAGAAAGGTCTTTAGTGGATTGCAAAAAAGATTAGGGCATAAGAGGTTAGCTCTACTTACCGTCTGCAAGCAAGCACTCGTCTAACGCTTTACTCTTTTCAGCGTTTAGTCATAAATCAAAACAGCTCTGGGCCATAAACTACAACTTTTACTGTTTATGACTTTTTTCCCCCCCCTACCTTGTATTTCTTTTAACAGATCACACACGCTGAAAAACATAAAATAACGAAAATGACCAGATTTCAGATAAGAACTCCTGTGAAAATGCCTGCATGAAGCTAAAAAAATATTAATAAACTGACTTTTTTTTTTTTTTCTAAATCAATGAAATGAAAAAGGGTGTGGGTTCGTAAAAATATGTTCACTGGTAAATGAAATTCGATCGCTGAAATCATGAACTTCATGATTCATTTCTAAACATCATTGCAAAGAAATTATGTGAAAATTGTAAAAAATAATAAAATAAATGTGAAACATTATTGCAAAAAAAAAAAAAAAAAATTCTGAGATTTCAGAGTCATTTAAAGAAATATATCTATTTTTTCTTATTCCAGTAAAACTGCAGATAAAATCAAGAAAGTATTTTTTGTTATAATATTCTAATCATTGTTATTGAAAATATATTAAAATTAGTAAAATAAAGGAAATAAATTAATAAAATAACCATAATTTATCTTATCTTATTCGAGTAATAAATTATTGAGACTTTTTTAATTCGTTTTACACATTATTTGCAAATCACGTAAAAGTACGTTTTTCTTTTCCTTTCTTTTTTTAAGATAAACGTCTTCAGCCGTTCCTCTTAAACAACACATAAAATAATTTTCTGAATAGTTCTATGTAACAAAGCCACTTAATGTTTAACATGCACGAAAGTTAATCAAAGCTATGCATTTTACATATGCTTGAATACGTTTCAATCAACAGAGTCTGAGTTATAGAAACTGAGACACAGCAAATATTTATATATAATGTGGTGAGGAAGAGCAGTACCACCACTATCGGCCAATATACATTATACACCCAAAATAAGTTAGCATTCTTTTCAGAATGTTATTCTCATATGCCATAGAATTTGAGATATAGCCTTCTTATTAGCCGGGTAAATTACAGTACAGAAGCGCCACCTGCCAGCAATTATGCAGTCCAGTTAAATCAGCATAGGGTTTCATAATGCCACTTTTATATAGCAAGCTTCGTGCAACTGTATGCAATAGAATCTCAAGTATACCATTTCTGCACTGCAGCGCAACGTATCGGCCGATATACACCCAAATTGAATTAGCATATTGTTTCATAATGGTCCTCTTACAAACCATGTTTTGTTCGATTATAAACAACAGAACCAGAAATATAGTCTTCACTTAAATAAAAGAAATTGCAGTATAGCAGCACCATCTGCTAAGCGATTTGCATCAGAAGTTGATAAGCACAAATTTATGTCAAGGTGAAAATGCATATAAATTATATGGGATTCTGTGTAGTAGTTCCTGAGATATAGTTCTCATAAATTTCTTGTCACACACACAGGCATACAGGCATTTTCTAAAATTGGTCAAATAGTGTTTTATACATCTTAAAACGTACAAATCAATTGAAAACTAGAAGTCAAAAATTTTTATGAATCCAATATTTTCATCTGTTGAATATAGAAGAAAATAAAATGCATTTTGGAGATTCATGTTTAATACTTTACGTGCCACCGGCATATATGTACGCCAGTGGTATTTACCGCATCAATTACTAAGAATAAATTGTAAATTATCTAATTACAACAACGTAAAATCATTTTGTCAAGTAATTTAACATTCCAGAGGAGCGCAAAATGTCGAGATTTACTATTCGAATATATCTTGACGGTATTGTGTTAAATGGACAGTTATAAAGAAAATACCAGCCTGAAATTACGCATATATAGAATAATTATTTCTGTTATTATAATGCAAAGATAAAACTTAGACATGATGTATTAAGATAAAATTATCAGTTAAAATATCTTTAAGTTTATCTAAGGACAATATTCATTATCTTTGAACGTTTCATTAAATATCCTTTTTTACATAATTAACTTATATTTTTGCAATGCAATACATGTTTTTTTATTATGTAAATTACTTTTTATTATCAAATACCCATCGTTAAAGTGTAATAAAAGGAATACCTACGTTAAGTCTTAAAAAGTTTCATTATTTATTGGATTAAAATAATTGATTATCAGTATTAATACGCATAATAATTATTTATAAATTTCGTATGTATTTTGATATGCAGTACAAAATGCACAGACAATTTTAACTAAGTATTTTATTGATATAGTACACATAGAATACATATAAATGTATAATAAATTCAAATAATAGAAGTACTTTTAATGTAAAAAATAAACACCAATGTCTACTTTAGTCTTTAGTTAAACACGGTTTTCTTAGACAAAATACTTCTGTGCGATTAAAAAATGCCATTTTCTTAATTCACATAAATAAATCATTTACATTTGTTACTGCTAAATAATTTGCCATATATTTTAATCTGATAAATTACGTTGTATTTTTTAAATGTTTAGAAGAATAAAATATATATATTTCTTTATTTAGTAGACAAAAAATATTGTTTCATATTATAAGAAAATTTATATTTCTGGTTGGGAAAAAACAAATGTCATCCCTCCTCCAACAACTTATATATATATTTATATATATTGTATTTATTATATCAACGGTCGTGCACACAACCCGTGCGTTTCTGTGTTCTTTCTCAAAGAATAAAGAATAGCACAGCTTTACATCTAAAATTTTGATTTGATAATTTTAACTGATCTTTATGTTTTTTGGTTTTCTAAAACCGAAATTTAAGCGGTTTTTTTTTTTTTTTTTTTTTGTATCACGTATAGATTTTCGCCAATAAAATTTATGCCGTGACTCTTCCACCAGTTTAACAATATGGTAACTTTTATAATACATATCCATGATTACTTATTACTAATCATGGAATCAAACTAGAAACTACCGAAACAGAAGAAATTGTGTTAGTAGACACTCTTTATTGTCAAAAATCTATACGTGACGGAGAAAAACTGTCAAAATTACCAAATCGAATTTTACCAACATTATTCTTATAGACCTGTGTAATTCACTTAATTTTTTTCTACAAGTCTATGAACTAGTGTAATATATTGTAAAGAAGCTTCATTATCATGCATTTTGCAGAAAGAGAACATTGAATTTTGTTCAGCATATTAAGAAAAAAAAAAAAAAATCAAAATCTCCACCATATTAGTTTTTAGAAAATATGTAAAATATATTAAGCAAATAAAGAGAAAGAATAAACAAGATTTCGAAATAGATTGTCAACTATTATAGAACATCAACTATAATAAAATGAGAATTTCAAGATATTTGCAATTCGACTATTGCATATGAATTTCAAGGCAAAAGTAAAAATAAGTATTTTCGATTGATGAGCGTGTATATACTCCGAATTATTGTCTTTCTTTTAAATATTTTTTTTCTCTCCGCCTGTTGAATTTCTATTTGTTTGTATAGCTCCATGAAAATATTTGTAGTCCCCTACAAATAAATACAGATAACACTGATCGGCATTAAAATGGCCCCCAACACCATTTTGACAAATTTTTATGTAAAATGACCTCCTGAATCGAAATATGACGCCCATTTTGCCCTATCACCCACCGCTTTTAGGAACGCCCCCCTAATTTTTATCCCTTTTCGGTAATTTTATGGCTATAAATATGATTTTGGGGGGGGGGGGGGTATTTTAACTGTTAAGTATCTTCCGAGGGGCTACAGATTTGGAAAATTCTAAAGCACGAACATTTGCGGCAAAGGGAAAATTTAGGGGGGGGGGGGAATTCGCCACTGAAATTATGTATTACATTTCTTATATATTTTTTTTAAATCTATTATTAATGTTATTTATTAAACATTATATATTTTTTGTTTTTAAGTGTTAAATTAATTATTTTTCATTCTCCAAATCAAATTCATGGCCATAAAATTACCGAAGAGTGATAAAAATTGGGGGAGGGGGTGGTGTCACTAGAAAACGGTGGGTGCCTGGGCAAAATACTAGTCATATTCGGATTCAAGAGGTCATTTTATTTTAAGAAACAGCAAGAATGGTGTCAGGAGTCTAAAAAAAAATTTAGCGCAGTGTGATTACAAGAAGCCTCGTAACTACATGCTACAGTTAGAATGCATTTCAAGCTTTATTTTTTAAAGAGATATTCACAACTTCGTCATTCCAACTTTATTACTGATCTCCATTTACCCGTCAGAACAATACATTCGCGGAAATTTATAAAGTGTAACATGTTCTCTGCAAAGTTTCAGGGCATTTTGCTAAAAATATTTCTGCACTAGCCAACGCGTGCGAATTTTTCGCGCATTATTATTATTTTTTTCTAATTTACCTTTAAAATCTGAAACTCATAAATACTACACCAATTTCACCACCTAATTCAAATTTTAGTTTACCAGAAGCCAAATTATTATTATAACGAAATAAACATTGTGCAACAGTGAAACAGAATCATTCAAAGAAAAGTTTCAAAATAAAATTCGTGGTTAACGACACAGTTTTCATACTTCCGCAGTCAGGGCAGTTTTATTAAACAACCCCCATGACGCTTTATACCTTTATCGCCAAGAGTGCGATGACATTTTATTTATTTTGGCATAATTTTTTGAAAAGAAAAAAAAATCCTATTTTGATTATACATTTTATGATTGCGTTTTTTAGTCAATTTATGATAATCATTAATGTAATGTACATATGTTTAAATTATTGTTAGGTTTAAAATGACGCTCGTAAAGATTTCGAAGAAGCAAGTGTTAAAAATACATTTTTCCGAAAAAAAATTTCATCAGACAAATGTCGTCATTTTTTCTTATTAGTTCATTGAGCTTAGCCCGTGTGCTTAAATATTGTCTATGTATAAATATAATTTTTTATCATCGCGTATTTTATTAATTGCACCAATATCGTATCGTTTCGACAAAAAATAATTGAAACTTTTCCACGTTAGAGAAATATTATATAATATTTGACAAAATGTCTTAAATCGAAAGTATTTGGTTGTTGTTGTTGTCGTGTGCCATTCGGAAATTCCGAGCCCCGGTAGTGGAACTATACGGATTTTTAAGGCATGAGGGGTGCGTCTTCCGTTATTTAGGAGCGCCTCATAGGGAAGAAGTACGACTTTAGCTCCAGAAGCTGGTGAAAGATGGCAGCACCAGCCAAACAACAGGAACTCGAATTTTGATCCGGATCAGAGCGAGTTAAACCCATGTTCCGGTACCCCCAGAGGTATATTTTTTGATGGGAACTTGGAGGACTTTGCAACCACGACGGAATTTAACGTGCACCAGTCGCCATTAGCGTACACGACGGTCTTCGGCCGGTTCGAGGACCGAACCTGCAATCTTTCGATCACGAACTCGCTGCTCTTACCGACCAGGCTACCTCGGCCATAAAAGTATTTGGTAATTTATGGAAAATTGGTATACTATAGAATGTTTTCTAGTGGGCACAGACAAATGTTCCGTTCTCACCTCCATCCGTGTATACATTTGCTTACTTGGTAACATTTATAATTTAATCCGGTGTACTCTTAGACTTGCCCCTTTTTCTGCACCAGTGTATCTTAAAAGGACTTTTTTACTTATTCCATCGTAATTACACATTGAAGAAAATTTCTTTAAAATTAAAGTTGCGTGAATAAAAGGCGGGACTAACAGTATTTCGAAATAAATTATAAATATTACCACATATGCAATTTTGTGTGTAGGAGAGTGTGAGCTTACATAACATAATATATAAGAGTATTTTTGTTATTTGTCAACAAATATTGAATGCTTTTCTAAATATTCCTAAATAATTTTCCTATAAATCCATGTAACATTATGGAATATATCATAAAGAAAATTCCGTTAGTTTGGGTTTCGAAAAATAAGAATGCTGCATTTTTATCATTAAAAAAAAAAAAAAAAAAAATACCAGAAAACCTCCGCTATAATATTTTCTAACATTATTTATTTACAAATATGCAAAATAAAATAAGCAGAGAAAGAAAACAAACAAACAAACGAGATTTCGAAAAAAAAAAAAAATGTCAACTATTCTTAAACTTCAAGTCATTTACAATCCTACTCTTGCATATGAATTTCAGAACAAAAGTAAAAATAAGTATTTTCGATTGAAATGTGTGCGTATATTCCAGATTATTATTTTTTTTCTTTTAGATATTTTTCTCTCAGATTGTTGAATTTTTATTTGTTTGTTTGGAATTTGGAAATGGACTGTTGAATAATTTTGATATCAAATATTTTGAAATTCTCTTCGCATACGTTTTTGTTACAAAATTATTATTTTCCGAAACGTACAATCTGAGACATAGAGAATAATATAAATACTATTTTACATTTATCAAGTGTAGGCAAGGAGAAAGTTATTTTTTTTTCTTTCTTTTCCATACATTTTAATATTATAGTATACATTTCATGGAATTTAAATTATTTTTCAGAATTTTACTTATTTGTTTTGTTTGTTTATAGTATGAACTGAGTTACTAGAATGTACATAAATATATATGACATTTCTAACGCATTATTTAATTTTCTTGTGGGAACAGTATGAAATAGATATTTTACTTACAATTTTATGAGCATTCATCCAACATAAATATGCAATTTTTGGTTTTGCTGAATGCGTAATATGTTGAATTTACATCTTTCAATCTCTCATATGTGTATATTTTTCGCTTTAGGCTTACACACGTAAGGAAATTTATCTAGTATCTGCATAAATTGTTCAATCACCGCCGCTGAAGATGTATTGTTTTAACCCGTTAACGTCCAGCGTCCTCATTTGATGACAGTTAATAAAATAGTGACAGTTAATCTTTTATGGTTTCTTGGAATGACTTTTGCTTTTCAGAAACAGTTTACGACATTCTTAGAAATGATTTCGGAGAGTTTTATGTTCCCTTATTAATTATTATTTCATAATTTGGATAGTTATTTTATGATTTTTCATTCATCGCACATATTTTTTTATTTTTATTTATTTATTTATTTATTTTTTTTTTTTGCGGAGATAGACCAACTTAAGGGAAGTTAAATAATAATATGTATTGTAACACTTTACTTTCGAGGTATTTGTCAACATATAATAGGAAACTAATGTGTTATCTTGAAGTTTTCCTGTCTGGGAGTTTTTCACTTTAACACCACGTCCTCAAATGAAGATAGACTAACAGAAAAACTAACAGAAAAATTGTTTGAATTTAATATCATTTATTCTCAGTAGTCCACATTAGTTTAGATTTGAAATATTCATCAAAATATATTTAGCAAAACTAATTCGGGCGTTAACCGGTAAATGTACGCATTCTTTCATGGCTTTTGTTAATATTTTTTTATTTAAATGTTCCATTTCTTCTTGTAATTTCATTTTTTTTTTTTCATGTTAAATGTAAAGAAAATGTTTTTACTATATGAAACATTTTCAAGTTATGTATATATGTGTATATATGTTTAACATTTGAAACAATTATTATTATTATTCCAAATAAACAGGTTTTGTTAAAAAAGATACATACAATCGGCAACAAAAGTGTCCGAACTCTAGGAAAAATTCCTATGTAAAAAAAGTACACTTCATAAGGTTTTGTTAAATAAATCCTTGTCCAATCCTGTTCTTAGTCAGTGTAAGAACATGATTCGATAAGGATTTATTTAACAAAACTGTATTAAGTGTACTTTTTTTACATAGGAATTTTTGCTAGTGTTCGGACACTTTTGTTACCGACTGTACTATTATTTTAAATAAGTTTAATTTTTCAGTTATTTATTTATTTATTTATTTTTCAAATATACGTAAAAATATGTAGTAAATATATTTTATATTTTCTTTAAAAAGAAAATTTAAATATTTATTTTTTTTTATTAATATGAATAATATAGGTATGTACAGCCGAGAAGAATTATACATTTAATCAATAGAAATGTTCAAATTCGATTTCAGTTAAGTTCTTTTAAATTTCAACTATATGAGAGAAAAATAATTACTGTACTAATAATAGTAATTAGTTAGCCTTCGCTACCTGAGGGTACATATTTCTATGTAAACATATTCTCAAACTTATTGGTCCTTACTTATTTATATTTTATGAGAATGTTTATTATTAATCAGTTAACATAATATTGCAAGAATAATTACATCAAATTTTGCACAATATCATCTACATCGTAATATTTTAAAGTATATAAGGCTTCATAATGTTAAAATTGACGTCATAATACTTCGGTTCAACTATATTGTAATATAATCAATTAATAACGTTTTAAAGTTGTTATCTGTTTACCATATCTGCATCCACTAAAGGTTTAAAAAAAAAAAAAAAAAAAAAAAAAAAAAACTGCAGTACGTACTGGAGAATAAGTGAAAAGTATTGTAATAAAACGAAAGCCTGGTGCGTACATGAAATTAAAATCTCAAAATAATCTTTAATCTTTTAATTAGTTGTATCATGTGTTTATTTTGTGCATTTCTTTAGAGAGATTTTTTATTGCAGTTAGTTTAGACAAATTTACATTTCAAAATAAAATATACTGATATTATCTCATGAAATATCTTCATTGTCAGTACCAATATTTTTGAGTATCTACCTGCACGTTTTATATTATTAAAAATTAAAATATATACCTTTCATGTTGAAATCCATCATTTCTTAAAGTGTATAAATTATAATTTCTGGTGTCCCATAAATTTGCAGATATTATTAGAAATTTATTTAAAAAAAAAAAAAAAAAAAAAAAAAAAAGGTGTTAGAATACAACGCAGTTTACAAAAAGTTATTCTCCTGGAGGGGATTTTTTTTTTTTTTTTTTTTTTTTTAAAGAAAATAATAATTGTTAAAATGTTCGTCGATAGAAGACGCTGTATGTGAGCAAATCGCACATTTTCGTGTAAAACTGTAATTGTTCTGAATGCAGGCTTTCGTTTACAAACATATTAATCCTATTCTATGTGTCCGCCATTACCACAGATTACTGTTTCTAAACGAATTACAACACCGCCGTCACCTGCTGCATCAGTTGTTATTTTTTTTATATCCATATAGTCAGCATCGTAAATAAAATTTTATTCACGAACATGCAGAAGGGAAAATTAGAAATGAGCTGTTAATCGCAGAACCGTGAAATTATAAGACTCTGATCTGCATATTTCTTGTTATGCGTCTGTGCAACAAAAATTTTAGCCTTTTTTTTTTTTTTTTTTCCTTTACCAAAAGAAAGAAAAAAAAAGATATCAGAATTACATATTTAAAAACCGCTTTCAATTCGATCAATTACTTCAATTTTTACGAATTTTTAAAACATTTACAAACTTATGGGGCGCATGATGTATCTTATTAGTATAATCTTACTACAAAAAATAGTTACTTTGTATAATCTTACTATTTAAATTCTGGATGAAATAAAGAGCGCTTATTTACGTATTTATAAATCATGAATCATTACATAGTCATAAAATAGTTACATTGTATAATCTTACTATTTGAATTCTGGATGAAATAAAGAGCTCTTATTTACGTATTTATAAATCATGAATCATTACATAGTCATAAAATAGTTACTTTGTATAATCTTACTATTTAAATTCAGGTTAAAATAAAGAGCGTTCATTTACGTAATTATAAATCAGGAATCATTAGATAAGAAAAAGATCTTCATTATTAGAAACAAGTAACTGCAAACAATTTCATTATATTTTATTTTAATATTTATTGCCGTTTTGCATTAAAACATTTACAATGAAAAGAAATTTATGTACTGTTCAAGCAAAATTTATTATGTAATTTAGAATTTTACTAAAATTTTAATGGCTGACGATAAATAAAACTTTTATACTTTGTATTGCGTAAAATCTAATAACGGATTCCATTATTAATGAATATTATTTTTGTTCTTAAATATTTTTTTTTTCAAAAGCAAACAGCTTCTAATGCTTACATAAAGCTCCATAAATTTCTTAGAAAAGTAAGTGTTATTTAATGGAAAATACTTGTATATTGCTTTAAAAAATATATTTACAATGTTTGTTGAATAATGATCTTTATATGTGATAAGAATATTTCACATTAGATAATTCAAAATTTTAAGTTTGCTATTTATTTATTTATTTATTTTATTAATAGGCAATAACCAAGTACAAACTTAACAGTCGTCCAGAGTAAAAAAAAAAAAAAAAAAAAAAAAAACTTTAACATTATATTATAGCAATAAATAATCGAAAATTAGTACCTTTTTCAAAAATCTGAGAACATTTTTAGAAAAAGAAAAACAGCTATAAAATATTTTGTAAATTTTCAGAAATAGATTTTAGCATCATATTGTAAGATTTCAAAATTTTAAAATCGATTCGTTTCTAAATCACAATGTTTTGAACAGCTTTGGTATCCCTAGCAAGAAAGCATTCTAAATTATAATATTTTGGTGGAAAAATACAAACAAAATCTTTCAAATTTGAACAGCTTTGGTATCCCTAGCAAGAAAGCATTCTAAATGATAATATTTTGGTGGAAAAATACAAACAAAATCTTTCAAATTTTTAAAATGGATGACAGAATATAATTTACTGCGTCTTCCTTTTTTCATTTTGATAAGAAACGAATTAGCTCGAGAAAAAAATTTCCATTTCTGGTTGTCAATAAATTTACATGTTTATGTCCGAATTATTATCTGATTTTTCCCGGAAGACATTTGATGTGTGAAGCAGATATTTTATTACCGCTCCATTTGGAAAACTTATGTAGAGTATTGCATTAAGTTTCACATATAATTTAGTCTGGAGAAAAAGTTATGCTTTATTGAATTTCAGAATGTATGGCTCAACAAACGTTGTTACTATATTATGTTGAACATATTTTTTTTAGGATTTGATTGGTTTGTACTTCGATATCTATCAGACGTGATTGCACCCAATAGAATATATGACATGCGGGTTTCAAACATTTATGATTAAATTGAAATGAATATCAACAGATAGATGAAGTTCCTGTATTATCTTTTTAAGACATACCCTAACAGCACATCTCATCCGCAAGCCATCCACAGGATATCCTAGAGGTGAAAGTACATCCATGGGACATCCTAAAGATGTATCATGGATAAGTGTGCTGTTAGGGTCAAAGAAATTTTTGTGATGGCTGGAATATATAAGTTTTTAATAATGTTTTACGAATTTCAAAAGTCGTACTCAAAAAGTGTCATATTTTGAAATTAAAATATATTTTCGCATTTTTAACTATATTTTTTAAAGCTTTGAAATATTGGTATTAAATATATTAGTAAAATATGCATAACTCTAAAACAATAAATTCAACTAGTTAATTTATAAAAAGCTTTTGTTAATTTGTATGTTCTTTAAATATGTCATTTAATTTAAGGATTTTAACAAAAGAATTTTCTTTCAAAAAATTTTTAATAAATAATAAGTTATTTTTAAATTAACATGGAAAGTTTTAGTCATACTCCATCTTATATGATAATCTGTATTGACTAATAATTATAAGGAAAAAGAAAAAAAAAAAATAGGCAAACAATATCATAAAATTACAAAATATTTTCATTTATTCTGACAAATTTCTTTTAAAATAGAGAAAAAAAATTATATATTGAAATAAAGACATATTTTATAATCATTTATCTACTGTCAGTATTTTAAAGTACAATTAGTTTAACCCGTTAACGCTAGAATTAATTTTGCAAAATATTATTAGCTGATTATTTCACTTCTAAATTAACATAGACAAATGACAGTAAAACATATTAGCTTAAACAATTCTTCTGATAGTTTTAATTTTAAAGCCTATCCTCATTTATTGACGTTTAGTGTTCTAGCGAGAAAACTTCGAGATAGAAAAACTTCGAGATAACAGATTAATTTCCTATTTTATGTTGACAAAGATCTTGAAAGTACAGCATTATAATATATATTATTATTCAAATTTATTTAAGTTAGCGTACCTGCGCAAAAAAAAAAAAAAAAAAAAAAAAAAAAAAAGCAAATATATGTGCGGCAAATAAAAAATCATAAAATGACTATCCAAATTATGAAATAATAATTAATAGTAGGCACATAAAACTTTCAGTGATCATTTAAAGTGACGCTATAAACGGTCACTAAAAAGCAGAAATCATTCCAAGAAAACACAAAAAATATGCGTGCCATTTTATTAGCTGTCCTCAAATGAGGACACTGAGCGCTGACGGGTTAATCTCACTACAAATGTACTAGACACTACATGTAGCAATTTTTGTTCCAGAAAGGATTCTATGAAGTGCTATCGTTGTTTTTGCTTGGTATTTTTCATGATCTTCGTGTATGTTATAATTAATTCTTATTTTATTTCAAGAATTTCATATTAATTAATATATATATATATATATATATAAGGAGAAAAAAAAAAAAGTAAATAGTTTCTTACAATATTTAAAGTCCAAATATCTTTCTTGACCTCTATGTACCAGTAGTACACTAAAGACTGCCTCAAAAATTCCTCATTAATTACAATGGTCATGCAATATGCATAATTTTTATTGCAGATCTTCAAAAGATACGCTTAAGTAATTAATAAAATATGTTTCATGTACATTTTTTATCCGTTTCATATTGCGGTGTTAAAAGGATAAAGAGAGGTTTTCGTTTGAATTTTACCCTACGTTTGCAAAAGTCGGAAATAGGCTTTTGAACATTTTCCATTATTAAATGTTTTGAAAACTTCTTTCATTTCCTTTTATAATTAATTTCATCTTTTGAAGCTTATGTTCTGTGGCAAGACTAAATGTATCAGAAATAAGCTGAAGCAAACTGAAACATAAGTCACCCTTTATTTAGTATTTCTGTAATCACACGAAACATTTATTATGAATTCTTTCTTTGTAAATAAGAAAGTACTGGATTCCAGAAAATTTTTCATTTCTCGTTTTCGATAAATTTAGATATTTCTATGTGAACAAAATGTTATTATTTCTAGAAGATTTTTGCTTGTGTGTGACAGAAATTTTATAACAGATAAAAGCAATGTACGGCTTAATAAAACTTCGCATCTAGTTTTAGGTTGGCTGATGATAGTTATATTTTGGCATTTATCGATGGACAATCCATGCTTAAATTCTCTCTTAAAATGTGCGACCGCATTTGCTTACTCAAAAACGGGTGAATAGTTTTAGCCATAATTTGAGAGAAATTTTTAGGAAAAAATCAAATTTGAGTAAAATCAGTCATTTTCGATCAAAAATCTTTTCGATCAAAATGTTCGAACAAGAATGAGCTCAGCTCTGAACAAACTTCTATCATTTTTCATTTGGCGCAACAAAAACTGGTATTGATGGTGCCATCTGTAGATCATATTTTAAATGACACGTGAAAAATATTTCTTAGATATATATAATTCATTAATTTATATATTGTTTAAAAAATATGTTGAGGACTTTTGATAATTGGAAAAGTAAAATATCAAAGTTATTTTATTTTATTTTATTTATTTTATTTTATTTTATTTATTTATTTACTTTGATATATATATATATATATATAACAAATGCTTTATGTACAACTAACAAAAAATAACACAGTTCTCAAATCACGGGTGTTAGTTATAAAAAAACTAAAAATAAGCAGTGAATGTTTTTTTTAAACTTTTTTTAAAAGAAATAAGTGAAATATAAAGAAAAAGAACAACGTATTTATATAATGTTGAAATTTATTTATGTCTAAAGTTATTTAATGTTTTTATTATATTCTTTGAAATTAATTTTTAAAAATTCATGTAAAACGTTCAAAAAATGTGTTATATTGTTTTAATTATAATTAAACCCAACATCGGGAATAACATGCATAAACAAACTAGCACATACTGTTTTTTTTCAATTCATTGTTATTCAAAAAATTCTGCAACGTCGCAGGAAAGAATGTATTTTTCTAAACGTGCTAAATTATGTAGAATTAATTTGCAAGCTTCTAAAATCTCCGCTTCTCGTAGAGATTATGTTTTTAAGAATTTTTTATCAATTTTAAATCAATAGTGTTATTTTAAAGAAGTTTATTGGGTTTCACATAGTAATACAAGTAAATGTTGATCAATAGTATTTTCTCCGTTTGAGAAAGATTGACAAGAACTATACAAAACTTCTAGCATGAAGTCATAGTTTAGTGGTAGCGAGTTCGTCTACCACGATAAGGGACCCGAGTTCGATTCTAACGGAGGGAATATATTTTTTTCAGCCTCAAATAGTTTCACTCAAATCTGGTCCTATTTCTCTAAAAAATAAATCCGATTTCTCTCGTTTACAGGGTCATGCAAAAGTATTCAGATGTATTATTGGCTATGGTTGAAAATGTCTCAAAGTGCATTTCGAATTGAGTTATACTTTTTTTTTTTTTTTCGGGCTAAGTATATATTGAGTATATAATTTATAGGCAATAGAAAAATGTTCTCAAAATTAATCAACAACATTCTTTAATTCTACATTCAGCGATATATCTTTTTATTATCATTATTTTTATTATTATTTTCAATTTGTGTAGTAATTTATTTTCCTTCACAACTTATATATAAAATTTCTGTTTACGCTATATTTCTGCGTTGTGTATATACTTGCCCTTTTAATAATTTCTGTGTAAATCTTTGATAGAATTTCAGTTCTGTAAATTTATTGGTTGTTCAATGATAATTAATTTTGTTAACTCTTTAATATAATTGCAGTAAAGAAATTAGATATTTAACATTAAGAAAATTGAATTGTGAGTTATAAATAATCGATAATTACTCCTGTCAGAGTTAATACATTTCACTTTATTGTGATAGCTATTGCTATTTGAAAACAGAAATTTATTTGTTATTCAATGATAATTTGTATTGTTAATTCTTTAATATTATTGCAGTAAAGAAATTATATATTTAATATCGATTTTTACGTACATTTTGTAATGATTGCTTAAGAATGTAAATTATTTATATTTACGGAAGTACCAACATTCATTTATTTAATAAAAGAAGGTTAGTTCTTGTATGTTTTATTTTAGCGAAATACTTAAAATGGATTCGAATACTATCAAGTGGTAATATATATTATATACTTTTATTAATTTGTAAAAACGTTAAAATAAATATAAAAAAGCACTGAAAAATTATTTTTTCTTATCATGGTAACTAGAAAAAGTACACATATATAAAATTATCCTTTGTGTATGATAAATATATTATGATGCATCATAAACCACCACAAAATTTTCTTTTTCTCTTAATATATATTTTGGGCCCACCAGAGGCTGAGCGGTTTTGCGCTCACATCTGGTAGACATGAAATGCCGGGTTCGATCCCAGGTCACGCTCGGCAGCCTACCAGTTCGAAAATTTCCATGATTTTCTCCGAAATGTGCGTAAATACGTGCTAGGACCACTTAGTAATACGTCTATGGAAGACAGTCCCCCTGAGGACTAGGACCCTAGTGCAGTCAATCGGCCTTATTATTTTGATATATTAGTGATTTTGTTCTCGCAATGATCGAGACGTTCCTCTCCCCATGACTGGTAGACGGGCTGCACTAGGTTCGAACCAAGATCGTAATCTTCGGCCTAACTGTTTGATATTTTTCATGCTTTAATCCTTTAAAACTCTGATAAATACAAACAAGGGACCCCTAAAAAATAATCCATCCCTCCCACAGAGGGTATTCCTTCCAGGATTAGGAACCATAACACCAACATAGAAAATGGTGCCTAACACTTGTATCTATTATTCACAGTTTTAATAAATTACCAATCATAAATTGGTAAATTATCAACAATAACTACAAATTAAATAGTAACCTAATAACGTATCATATTTTGACAATTGACACCATTATTTACATTTTAATTTCCCTTTAACAAGAATTAATTCACATAGCAACATATATATAATTTCTAACAGAATAATGATTTTGGATATTTCATTGATATATCAAATGACATATTGCTGAAATTTATGTTTACATAAATATATCACATTATGTATAGGTTTTATGATAAATTCGAAAAAAAAAAAAAAAATAAATAAAATAAAATAAAATAAATGCCCTATCTATTATAAATGCCCTATCTTTCTTAACTTGAAACACGAATACGTGGTTATTAACACGTGTTCACTTGTTTCATTATTCATTGAGAAATAACACGAAATATATTGCTGTTAGTCACGGAAACACCTTCTACTGTCAGTTCCTTTTTTTATGAAGTAGAGAATGTCCTTCTGCGTAAGTAACGATTGCTATCAAAAGCGCCAAATGCAGTTTACTTAAGCATTCATTTACGAAAACTTACGTGAAGGGATCGTAAAGTTTTTATTACTGCTACAAAGACTCTACTACAAGAAAATTAAATTATCCATGTGTAATATTAATGATAGAGTTATTTATTTAGATTTTCTTATTATCCTTAATTGAAATTATGTTTTTAGAAGTTTATTTGTTATTTTATTCTGCAATCTGTTGAGGAAAGTATTGTATATGGAAAATATTTCTATTTCCGGTTTCCAAAGGAATTACACTTTTGATATGTCCTGAATACGATTTGGAAGCTTTTAGAAAAATATTATGGAATATACGTAGTATATGGTACATACGAAAAATTTCATATACGTGTTTCCAATGAGGATTAATTTTAATCAATCATTATGAATATATAAGAAATTATAATATATGTTTTCAATCATAAAAGTTGAAAATAATAAGTAACAAAAATAACTAAAGAAAAATTTACAAGAAAATTAATTAATGTGAAACAATTCATAAGTAAAACTTACTGCAAAAACATAAAATAAATGATTTAAACTGTCAAAAATACCCCGTATGACTGGAGACATACGTGTGGGGTTAAAGCATGCTTTTAATTGATCAAACACTCCCCCTAGGCAGACAGTTCAATAAAAAAGCACATAGATGGCTAAATTCAATATGGATAAAAAATAATGATTAAAAAATATAAAATTTATGAATATATATATATGTACAGTTCTCGTCGCTTATTAAAATCACATTCGTTCTGAGCCAAAGTGATTTTATTAAGCGGCTGATTTTTATATCCGGCGAACGTTCCTGCCCTTAAGGAAAAGCTATTAATTCCCTGAATTTCAAAAGAAACTTCAAAAGGCAACGAATAATAGAATTAGTAAGCAATATTAATTAACTTTTGGTAGATAATTAACTAATTATTTCTTCGATATAAGTAAATGCATTCTAAGTTCCCGTGCACTTTCGTTAGAGGAAAATCATCATTACTTTACCAAAAGTTCACGATTTTCTTATAAATTTAAAATCTTTCCGATTAAACCTCATGAATGATAGTAATTTAAAAATAAGAACTAGAAATTGCCTTCTAATAATTAGAAAAAAAAATCGAATCAAATTTCTATTTTATTATTGCGCTTTGAAAAATACGTTCCTTGAAATTATTACGGGGATAAGCTGTGGGGCTTGTTTAATTTGTAACTGTGCTGCAAGTGTAAAATCTTCAACAATGAGCGATAACAAAGGAGTTGTTGTGCTTTAATTTCTTTTTCTATTAAAAAAAATGTAAATAAATATATATATATTTTTTTTTTTTGTATGCATAAATGATATTTTTGGCTGCTGAGGAGATATTTTTGAGTTTATTAACCGGCGATGCTGATTTTATTAAGCGGCGGCTTTAAAAGTTGTTTGTATTGATTTGATTCCGGTCCTAGCAATTTGATCAGATTAGGCGGCTGATTTTATTAACCAGTGATTTTATTAAGCGGCGGTTACTGTATATATATATATTTATATATATATATAAGTAATCGCTAACCAGTATAAAATATTTGTATATGTAAGATTCAATGTATGGTGATAAATGTGATGGCGTGATAAATTTTTCTCCCAATTCTATCTCGAGAACTAATGCACAGAATTTTATAAAGTGTTATATATTTAGTTGCACCTGGGAATAAGTTCTTTTGGTGCATATTTATCAGAAGTTGTCGCTGTCGCCCCAGTGTGTATTATTTTCTAATATTGCAACACAGGAGAAAATTTCGTATACATGTATCCAATGACGATTGCTTTTAATCAAAAATTATGGATATATATATATATATATATATATATATATATATATACATATATATATGTGTATATGTATAAAAGTAATCGCCAATCAATATAAAATGTTTGTATATGTAAAGCATTAATCCTCTCTAAGGGGAATTAACCTCGCGAGCGTAAATTTAGGACCTACGCGTATGTGAAACTTGGGACTTCTGTAAATAATATCGTCCTCATCACCAATATTCTCGGATGGAATAGTTTTTTTAAATCTTGCTTAATTCAAATTGAAAAACATTCAAATTCATTCATGCGAAATATTCACAAAATTTTACATCAAAATCGATTAATTCATGAATTTAATTCGTCTCTTTATGCAACTTTTTGTTTTTCTGTGTAGTACGAAGCTGTGATTTTCCTATTTTTTTCTTTTTAGAATGATTTAAAACTGGTATGAATGTGTCATCCCTTCTCATTTCATCGTATTTCTCATCGAACATAGGTAAAAAGAATACTGGTTTGTGTATTCGGTTTTAACATAGTCTGAAAGGTATGTCTGTAAAATAAATATCTATATTTTTATATTTTACAAAATATTATGACATGAAAGAGCATAATGAAGCCCTTAAGCATATTCCGTTTGGAATGCCGTATACACAACATAATGATATTTTTCTTTACAGAGCCATACAAGTACATTTAGATAGATTATGTGCTATGAATGGAAACTAATCGAAGTGTATTTTAAGTTGTATTATGAATAATTTATTTATTTAATTATTTACTGTATTAAGTTTTTAGTACATAGTATGGTGCGTATACAATTTATTTACAATATTCCATATACACTGTTAAAAATTTTCTCCTAGGTTGCACCAAAACATGGTACATTTTTGCTGCCACCATGCGATGGTGAAACCTTTTACCATTATTTGGTGCTTTACTAAACCAAGGTTTGGTACTTCAATAGCTACGTCCATAAGACGGGGAAATTTTTTACCATAATTTGGTGCTTTTTTTAAACAAGAAACACCAAATCATAGTAGAAGGTTTCACCATCGCATGGTTGCAGCAAATATGTACCATGTTTTGGTTCAACCTAGCAAAATGAAGCTACTGTAGTACCAACATTTGGTTCAACCTTGAACTGAAATTTTTAACAGTGTAGTAATACTGATGAAAACTTTTTTTTTTTTCTGTTTAATATATATATATAAAATCTTGTGAGATTTTTCCCCCTATAATCAAAATTAAAATATTTTTTTAAATGTAGCCATGCATAAAACATAAGTTAAAAGCTATACTTTGCAAGGGGTAAGTACTATTGGAAAGTGTTTCATCATCAATGTAAACCTAATGATATTTCTTTCTTTTTTTTAAGCAATTCAAACATCTCGCCTGTGGTAAGCAATGAATAAATAAATAAATAAATAAACACTTAAATCGTAAACAACTGCTCTCTTTTATATGTACGCATTCCCTTATTGATGTTATCTACATGTTATGTTATATAACATTTTACTGTCCTAAAGAAAACTAATGAAGGTTAAATTAAATTGGATTTAATTTGAATAAATGTATAATTTATCTGAATCAATTTAGTTACCATATTTCACTGTCATCCAAATGGTAATTCTTTCGTAATTAGCCTAATTAGATGTAATTATCCGATGGATTTAAAAATACAAAAGATCCAATTATAACGAAAGTCAGCGATATTAATTCCCTTAACGTTTATTAAGCCTTAATTAACATGAAAACTTACACACGTGCGTGTACACTTTTTTAAAATAAAGTAGGGAAAAAAATTTCTATTTCTTTTTTTTTTTTTTCTTCTTTTAGAAAAGCGCGTTTTAAAAACGCCATTAAATTTATTTAATCGCGGTACTAAACGAAAATTTAAAAATATATAAACATTTAAATAATTAAATACTAGTTTAAGTAAACATAAAATAGTTCGTGGTCACACATTTAATGAGACTCTAGAGTGCTTAAGGCGAGTAATCGATGTTCAAATAGACATAATTTTTATTCTGACAATTAGAGTTAAGCTTCTTCTTTTTTTTTTCTGTTTTAAGAGCTAAATTTATTTTTGTTGCATAGGCCTATTTTGTTTCTGTATGGAATTATTCGTGGTCTCCAAATTTGTGAAACTCTTAACCTTGAATGATTTAGGATGTTTGCCAATTTCAGACCAGTACATATTTTTTCCTGGCATCCTGGCTTTGAAATTATTTTAAAGAATTACCATCTGAAGACTTTAATTATTGGCGATATCTGGAGCAAATGAACTTTTAATGAGTAAAATTTAACATTTTTCTTTTTCTGTTCATCTTTTTTTTTTTTTTAATGTCTTTCCTTTAATTTATTTGATGTTTTTCTCTTTGCATTTTGCTCTTCTTTGTCAAACATCCACCATTTCAATTGCTCTAATAGTGAATGAGAGGTTTTATTTTCGCTGTTGTTTGAAGAAAAGGGACGTGTTCGATTCCAGTCTAAGCTCATCGGTTTAAGCATTCGTAGTTTTCTGTGGTTTTCAACGAAACACCCACAAATACAAGCTAGGATTCCTTAAAAAGTTCCCCACGGAGGGAATTCGATTCAAATCTATAGTCCTGGCACTGTCAACCGGGCATATCTAATACACCACACTAACCACTCAACTTGAACACTAGGACATTCTTTTCGTGTCAGTCTTTATTTGAATTTTTTAATGGATCTCTAAATTATCCCTTACCATCACATTTTTCAGAGTATAGGAGCATGAAATTTTGTTAAAATCTGCACATTCTTTTACGCTTTGTCAAGTTTTCTAAGTTATTAAACGATTTTAATTGCACTTTCACCCTTGTATAAATCTCCTGATTATTTTGTTGATTTGATTTAAATTGTCATTAACCGACTCATTTGTAATTTGTAATGTATGGTATCATAAGCACTTACCATAATTGATCTAACTTATTTCTATGTTACTATATGGCTTTAACTATTCTGGTTGAAATCAAAAATTTAAATATTTTGAAAAATTAAAATCCATCCAACAGATTGTAAATTACAGAGAAAATTAGCTTACACTTGCTATCTTATCTTCAGTTTGAAAGAAATACTTAGGGAAAAAACTCTTAAAAGTTTAGATAATAATTTATAACAAATTTAATATATCAGATATATTTTAAGATGCAATACGAAGCGATGCCTCTGATATAACTGGTTTAGATACTTGAGAACAAAAATTCTCCCTTTACGCTTTTACTCTTTTAATATAACACCACACATGAAGATGAAAATATCTACACTGAGATTGTATTTACACATGTAATAAAAATAAACAACAAAATTTTACTCAGGTGCGCCGATTGCACCCTACGTTACCGGCCGAAGGCCAAACTCTGTCTCTTCCCAAAATACCTTCTCCCGCTCATAGCGGCCACGAAGGTTGATTGGTTGCATAAAATAGACTGAGGAGTGGTTGGTTGCATGACGATGCCTAAAAGTAAAATTTGTCTAATTTAGATGAATAAAAGAGAGAAAGAAATAGGTTTTTCTAAATAAATATAAAAATATTTCATACAAATTAAATTTCTCCTAGAAATGGACCATTATTATATTATTATTTTTTTTAACAGTTAAGTTTACAGTTCTTGAAAATAATTCTTTCCGCTGCATTACAAATATAGATTTTTAATTAATTATTTTAGTCTAAAGGACATGAAAAATTAATAAATCTTAAGTAATTAGAATTTAAAGTGTATTGTGAGAAATCTTGAACTATCCAATTTCAATAATGTAAGTTATTATTCATTAAAAATTACTTTCCAAATCACGAAATAATTCATAACGTAGAAATAATACTGCTTATCGAAAATAAATAAATAAATAAATAACCCCTTTGTAGAAATACAAATGATTAGTTAGGAAACTTGAAAATTATTTGATATGCCTGAGGCATTTAGAAATGCTAGATTTTTAATGATTCCATCTTATAGGCCAATATTAATTTTAATTAGTTTTTTCTTTTTATGTATTAAATCAATCTTCTAAATTCCGTTTTTAATTTCAAATTGTTAATTTTAAAAATGAACTGATGTGACTTTCACACAACTATAGGTTGGCAAATTTCGCCAGTTCGTCGTGCTAAACGGAAGGTGCTTCCCTCTTAAATTAAATTCGGGTAGTTTCACTACCGAGAGAGTCTGAGTATCATAATTAACAAAAACAACAATTGCATGTCTTTTTTTTTTTCCTAATAATAAAATTCACTGTTTTTCTTTTAAATTTTTCTTTCTATATTTATTTTATTACTATCTTTTAAGGGTATGTATAAAATTATGTATTAAATAAATAATTATATCCAGTCTCATTATAGACTTAACTGGAAATATCTATACTTATCCTATCTTAAATGAATTATTTTCTGTACAAAATCTGTTTCTTATTTAAATCTATTTTTGTCTAATAACGAGTAAACCAATTCTCAACCTTGCAAGAGACACAATCTAGAATAATTCATATAACGTTACTTTATAAACTTTTTCATTTTTTTTTTCTTTTTCATATTTGTTCGATACTTAATAATAACCATTCAATCCCCCCCCCCTCCAATTTCCGTTTAGCAAACTAACAAGTTTTTTCTGAAACATGTCCTTTCGGGGGAGGGGGGGGGGATCATGGACAGAGAATTTGCATAAGAAGAAAATATTGGACTTGAAAATATTTCATTGTATTTTTTAGTCTTATAAAATTTTTCCTTTTTTTTTTTTCCTTTTTCATATTTGTTCGATTCTGAATAATAACCATTCAACCCCCCCTCCCCCTCCAATTTCCGTTTAGCAAACTAACAAGTTTTTTCTAAAACATGTCCTTTCGGGGAGAAAATACGGGAAAATCATGGACAGAGGATTTGCATAGGAAGAAAATATTAGACTTGAAAATAATTCATTGTACTTTTTAGTCTTTTCAAAATATTCTCTGTCTGATATCAGATATGACATTCTCATTTCTGCACGCAACATAATCTAGAACAACAAGACTGCATCTTAGAGAAAATGTTTTTCTTCTCCGAAAAACATTGCCTTGCGTGTTTAATGTTGCAGCACTAGCATTTATAAATCAAGTGGTCAGCATATTCTTTACGTCAAGTTTATATCTTTTAAAAAAATAAACTGAATTTCTGATAAATAATACTAACTTAAATTCAGCCGAAGCGACATGGCACTTATAGGTAATTACTTGTAGTTAAATATATTTCAAATAAACACATTTTCCATGTATATTTTTAAAAAAGAATTGAAATGGGTCACAGGTTTTGGTGTTAGTATATGGATAAAAATCGATTGTTTACGCATGAAACACAGGCATAGACCAAATCCCTATGTTTGAAGTCTCCCGCAGCTAATTTAATAAATTTTATTCAAATTATTTTGAAAGATAATTCCGTTTTTCTAAAATTTGTTTATTTTCTAAGCTTTTAAAATTTCTTTCCAGATATTATTTAATATGTTTATTTATATATTTATATAAATTTACTGTACTTTTTATCATGAAGATTTTTCAACAATATTCAATTAAAAATATCTAATCAAAGTAGTGAATACATATTTTTAATGATTTGTTTCTCAATAAACATTAAAAAAAAATCTACTTAAAAAAAAAAAAAAAAAAAAAAAAAAAAAAGTATATCGTAGATTAATAACGTACTTCCACCAATAATTAAACAAAACAAAAGTTATCATTAAAATGTAGGTAGGGAATAGATATTTTAATATTTCCACTTACTTTTCGTTGTAATTTCACAGAATTCTTAAAAAATTTACAATAGTTTTTCTATTGTAATTTATAATTGTATAATACAGACTTTACTATTATTGCTGTTAATATATCAACTGCATATACCTTCGAAATTTTTAAGGTGATCACTTTATTTCATTTAACAAATCCTTAAATATCATGTTTCAGAAATGTACGCAAGTAATACAAAAAAACTAAAGGCGTTATCTTAGAAAACTATTGTTAAAAATGATTTCTTTGATGTTTTATTTCTCAATAAAAATTAAATTTTTCTACTCAAAAAATAAAAATAAATAAATAAATAAAATAAAATAAATAATAAATAAATAAATAATAAATAAATAAAATAAAATAAATAAGAAGAAGAAAGAAAGAAAGAAAGAAAGAAAAAGGAATTGGAAAGAGAGGGGGTGTGTGGAAGCTGAATGTTGATAAGTAATTAAACATAAAAATGGATATGCTAAATAATAAAATGAGTAAATAATGGGTAAAAAAAAAAGAGAAAAAAAACTTTTTCGATACTGATTATTATTAATTAAAATAAAAAAGATTTTAATGAAATTATGGCAAAAGCAGTATTTAGTTTAGTACGGAGGACTATTGTTTTTTTTTTTTTTTCAAATTATCCATTATATTTTCGATAGATTTTCTATTTCGATAAATGTCCAACTATCATAAATCTGCCCCACTAAAAATAATCTCAAGATATTCTGCAGATATTTTTAGAGAAAATCTTCAGAATATCTTAAGTTATTTGGCCCATTCTTAAGAAAATTTGCAAAATTTCTTTATAATGTCTTCAAAATTTCTGAAGATATTTTATAGAAAAAGATAAATTTTCAGAATATTTAAGAATATTTGAAGAAAGTCTTAAGAAAATACTATTTTCTTAAAAATATCTTCAGGTTATTTTTAGTGGGGTGGTATCGTAAAAATCCGTAGATTGAAACTAATAGTCCTCCGTCCTAAAAAAAATGTAGATTAAAATATATTTTTATTGATAATTAAGTAAAATAAAATTTTCCATTAAACTGTACATATAATATAGACCTTTTAACATCTTCGTTTATTTTTCGTCGGAATTTCACTCAAATATCAAATAATTTATTCCAGTCATTTTTCTATTATTTTTATTTACTTGAAAGTATAGAAATTATCATTATTGTTGTTAACATATCTATTACATATATCTTCAAAAGCCTTATAAGATTATCACTTTATTTTACTTAACAATTCCTTAAGTATCACGTTTCGAAACTAAATACAAATAATACAAAAAAAACTAAGGCGTTGTCAAAGAAAACTATTGTTAAAGAACCAAATAACAATATGGTAAAACAAACTTCAGATATTCTTTCTTTTCTTTCACCTGATCGTTATCACAGGAGAAAAAAGGGAAAAAAGCTTAATAATTTTCTTTCTCCGTTATCATTATATCTTTTTTTATTGATTGTCTGTACTTAAAATTTGCTGAGCAATAATAAATCAATATTTTGTTCTTTATTCTAAAGTTTTCTTTTGTTCTAAAACCGCCCCAAGCATTTGCTCCCTACAACTTTTATTATTATTATTTTTTAAATAATACAAATAATTCAATACACACATATTTTTAAAATAAGATAACAATTTGTATTTATTTTAGTTTATTTTTTAAGGAAAAAGATACTTTAGTTTAGTTTTGGGGATAATTAGAGCAGAACTGAAAGTAAAAGTACTTCTAATACTGTCATAATTTGCTTTTAAACAGGCGAAAAGCAGTTTTTTCCTTGTCAAGAATTAATCGAAAAATCGCAAAAAAAAAAAAAAAAAAAAAAAAAAAAAAAATAACTACAGATAAAAATAATAAAACCTATTTTAGCATGCAATTTTTGATAGAGAAAGTAAATATAAGAAATTGTTTTTGGTATTTTCAAAAGATATATTTGTACTTTTAAAAAATTGAGATTTATTTACATATTTTTATTTATTTAGTTTATGAAAAGCTTAATAGGGTCATTAAACCGCGAAGTCGTTCTGTTATAAATATATTATTTAATATATTATTTAAGTTCATAAGATAATATATGCTTGAAACTAAAAATTATATTTGTTACAAATATATTTTTTTTTCCTTTTCTTCCATTTACACATTTTTAACTCTATAGATAGATGGAAGACTAATTCGAGATCCGCTTAAAATTTTAACCCTTTATTAATCTTATATTAATCTTTTTAAAGACGATTGTAATTTTCTGTTTTAAAATAAACAGCAACCAGAATTTACAAACGAGTCTAAAATAATAATAATAATAAATAAATAAATAAAACAAATTAGTAAAGTATTTCTCTATATTATTGAAAGATTTTTTTTTTCTAATTTCTGAGACGCTTTTCAAAGTGTTGGGTTTAGTTTTATATAGAACCACTGTGGAAACTGTGCAGCTGTTAATAAATAATTAATAATAGTTACAACACTGCTCAACTAATATGTATTTTTATTTATTTATTTATTCCGTGCGTGTATATATCGCACGTATGTACAACAGTGAAATACTTCATTATAAGTATTAATAATAATAATAATAACTATAATAATTATAATAATAATTTCTTTAAATAAAACGTTATGTGAAAATATTTTTATGATTCTCGATATCTTAACTTCATTATTTCTTTTTAAACCATATGTTAAATTCTTAATATATTGAAAAGTGAAAAAATATTGAAATATGCTTTAAAGAATAAGATTTCAAATACCGCAATATATCCGAATTCTTTGCATGACACTATGCAAACTAGTAGAGCTATTTAACGTAATATATGTATGAACATGATAATAACGTAAGTTTCAAGACATTTTAAATATATTTACGCAAACAAATCGTGAGTAAACAAGACTGATACACAAAAAACGATGTACAAAGCACTTTTGTCTGTGAAAATTAAAATCTACACAGTTTTATTTATTTATTAATTTTTATAAATACATACTTGAAACTTTAACCTCTAGTGAAAAATTTAGAAAAATGCAGTATAATAATAATAATAATAATAATAATAATAATAATAATAATAATAATAACGCAATCACAAGTGACTAGACCACTAAAACTAGTCAGAAAATATAGAAAAATAGTCGGAAAAAGAAAAAAAAAAAAAAAAGAAAAAAAAAACGAACAGCGGAATGAGAGGGCTCGGGGCCTCTTTGCAATTCAGAAGTGAAAAAAAAATCGACGAAAAAGTAGAAAACTCAATCAAAAGGCATTAAAATAATAATAACGCACAATCTCAATTGAGTAAAAAACAACACGAGTAAGAAAAATGTATGGGGGGGGGGACGAAAAAAAGAACAGACAAAAACAATTAAACGAAGCATAACATTAAAAATATTGAAAATTTGCTTTTAAGAGAAGTTAAAAAAATTAAAATTTAAATCCCAAAGTCAGTTCATATTTTTTCCCTTCACTAAAAAAATAAAAAAGAACGAATTTTTATTGCTCAACAATCGAGTTCATGTAATATAATTCCCTTTTGTTATGAAAAGTTAAACCATTTAAATTATTATATTTCCATTTAACAAGGACACGAATTTTTATTGCTTGCAAAAAATAATCGAATAAAATTTATTATAAAGATTCTGGTATCATATGATATATATTTTTTAATTTTTTTAGAACTCATTATATGGGAAGAGAGTATCTGGTTTCAGTAAAACCCTTTCAAAATAGAAGTTTTTGAATCTATAATATGCAATTCTTTTTAAAGCAGTCGCACTAACGAGCCTCGGGAGGAATCGAGTTTGAAAGAGAGTGACTTGGTAAATTTTTATTCAAAGCATAAATTTCATACGCTTTCAAATTTGCGAATAATGTAGAATTTCGTGGATATATTTTTTATTTAATTATTTAGAGTTTTTTTTTTTTTTTTTTTTTTTTTAACCATCTTGAACTAGATTTTAAAATACTTTAAAAGGTGCATTACGTGAAACGAAATTTTTAAAAAGAACTACTTTATAAAGAATTACCAGTTGTTATCTTGAAAAACGCATGTTAAATTTCTCTTTTCATCACTTTCTCTTTCTCTTTCTTTTTCTTATCTTATCTTTTTTTTTTTTTTTTAATTTCGTCTTTGTTTTGAACATTTTTTTTATGATTGATCATATGAAGAAAGGTATTTACAGAATATGAAATTCAATATTAGAGCAGTTATGTTACATTTTATGCTGTAAAATTTTTAAACTAAAAAAATTTTTATATACCTTTCTAGATATCTAGATACTAAAAGTTCAATAAATATCCTAGCTTTACACTATTTTAGGCCGAAATACAGAAAGGTTAAGCAATATGACAGGTCAAAACATCAATAAATCAATTAAAAAATAACTGTACTATACGCATAAATTATTTTGCACGATGTAAAACTTTTGTAGTGATTGAATTATTCTAAGTATTCTATAAATTTCTAGATAAAAAATTTCCTTTTGATATATTTAACTCTAGTATACTTTGGTACAAAATATAAAAATATTGAGACACATTCTAGTTCAAAATACAGGTAAGAATTGTTTTTCGGGTATCTGTACAATGTACAGTAACACAGCATAAAGCCTATATTCTACTTGTCATAGATTAAATTAAGCAGGGATTAAATCAGGATTAATTTGCAGCAGAGGACTTGCAGTGCAATTTGTTTGATTAAGTATTTTAAATATTCCTTTATCTGAATGGAGAGCTAAATGTTTTATATTGTGATATTTTATTTTTAAATAAATAAAACACTATTTATCCGCATTCTAGCAAACTGGATTGTCAGATATCCATAACAGAATATAATAAAATACATTTTCTATCAGCAGATATGTTCATTTAAATAGTTTTCTTAAAACTTTTAATTCAACAATCGTTACAAATTCTTTTAAAATGGTTTCGTTTATATTTCTGTATATTCAGTTCATACCAAGATCGTTCTAAACGCAAGGAAAACAGCATGCATGAAAATTAATGGCTGATCCTAGTATAATGCATGTTATATAGCAGAACATTTTCAATATCATTCATAGGTTCCCTAATTTTAAATTGAGATTAATGATTAAATAACTCCTAGAACTATATCAAAAATTTAACAGACAAATAAAGAAAATCAGATCGCTGCTTTTCATGAATGGGAAAAATGATTGAATTTGAAATTAAAAATCTGAATTAATGTTACGCGAGAAAAAGTTATTGAGGTCAGGAATCGAAATTAGATTGCTCATCATAGCGCGCTGATCCATTATTGATAGAGTTTTAAAACAATAAGTAATCCATTCGTAATATGGCGCCAGTATTAGTAGAGCAGATGAACATTTTGATTGGAGTAAAATTTAACTTTTAAGTGAGCGAAATATGCCGTTCAGATATCTGCGGTAGAGCATTAGTAAATTTTGCCAAAGACTTTGGCTTGATTCCTGACCTTGTCATTTTTTGCCTTTGTTAAAATCCTTTCAGCCTTTCTATCTAAATTATGTATATACTTCATATTCTTCTTGTAATGACCGATGGTTAACTCTTGAAATATTAATCTTAAATAATACGAATCTTAGTTTTTTAATGAATTTTCATGATGATACTAGATATGAGTATGAACAGGTGAGATACTATGTACTAGTTATATTAAAGGAAAATATAAGTTATGCTAATTTAGATGGGTTCTATGCATCATTTTTCAATGGCTGAGAGGAAAAGCTCAACTAATTGTCAAAACCCTAGATATAGTATTAAGACATAGATTGATCAGCGAGAGGGTAAAAGTGATACATTTTTTCTCGGGAAAAGTTACTCTAATATCTGTCTTCCCCCGAGTAAATTACACACAGGAATACACACGGATATTTTAGTAAATTAAATTTATGAATAATTTGTTTACTAAAAGTGAACGAAAAACTCCAGATACAGTTTCAAATTCATTTTTCTTTTTTTTCCTTTTTTCAATATTCTCTAATGGCTGATATTAGAACTTTTTCTCGGAATCAAAAATTTTTGCTCGATAGCATGGGGATGATAGATCTATATATTTATATTACTATATCTATGGTCAAAACACCTTCTCCTGCTCACATCAGCGTCGAAGGTTGGCTGAGTGAGGAAAAAGGGAGAGGGGACTACTTGGTTGCATGAGACGTCTAATTATAAAAAATCTGGAGTGACTCCACTCGACTTTCCGAACATTGAGTAACTAACAGTTTTGTAGATAAAATAAAGAAAGAGGAGTTGCTAAACAAACAAAAAAGAGAAAACCATAACAGAGTGTTTGAGTATTTTTCTCCATATATCACACGAGGTTTTATTTAACGCTACTGAACTTTGAGCCCTTAGATCATAATGATAAAGAATTTTTCGTTGTGTCCCTGTAAAAATCTATAAATGCTAGATTCACCAAAATGCTTATAGTTAGTGCAACAGTGATTTATAATATTCATACAAATTTTCAGCTCAGTTGAATAAGGCGTTTAGATGCTATCGCTGGTCTCATAGGCCATAAAGATAAAGAATTTTTCTTTGTGTCCCTGTAAAAAAACTGTAAGTGCTAGATTCACCAAAATCTATACAATTGGTTCAAATGTGACCTATAACATGTGTACAAATTCTTTGCTGAGATTAATAAGGCGTTTAGACGCTATCACACTTTTAAAAATTTGACAAATAGTTTTTCTTTGAGTCCCTGTAAAAAAACTATATGTGCTAGATTCTCCAAAATCTATACAGATTGAGTATCTGTGACCTATAATATGTGTATAAAGTTTTTGCTCAATTGAATAAGGCGTTTAGATGCTATCGCACTTTTAAGATTTCGGTCCCTTGGCCATAATGATAAAGAATTTTTCTTTGTGTCCCTGTAAAAAAACTATAAGTGCTAGATTCACCAAAATCTATAGGGTTCGTACTATGGTTACTTACAATATACGTACCAACTTTCAGCTTATTCGAACAAAGCGTTTAGACGCTAGCGTGTTCACTCACAGACATACACACATACATACACACATACATACACACACACATACACACACACATACATACATCATCGTAAAAATAGTGAAAACGGACTCGTTGGACCTCGAAACGTATAGAAACATCAAAATCTCGAATTCGGATTTTTGACATGATTACAATACTTTCCTCACTATAGTGTTCGGAAAGTAAAAAACTGTGAATTGATGATGAAAAACAGTCATCGAGTATTAAAGTTCATGCATTTTTTAGATTGCAATAGGATATTAAATAACAATGGAAAATAAATAAGTTATGGATAATACATGCAAACCGCAATAAAATATGATTTTGTTTTTAAGTGTTAAGTAATGTCAGTTATAATGTTAAATATTTTAATATATTAACCAAATTTAAAGCAATATTTTAGAGACATTAGAAATCCGTACTCTAGAGAAATGCATAATGTACTGTTTCTTGTTATTTTTTTCAATATTGATGAATTCATTAAAAAACTACTGCAATCTACTACAAATCTACAACAATCTAATATAAATAATTCAGTATTGTAAAAGATATACTTCAATAAATATCAATACTTTTTTTTTTAAATATTACTGTACTTAAGTTCACTTATACTTAAGTATAAAAAGCTTCAAAGCAATGTGAGTACTTGTATCTATTTATATTTCATATACCTTCCGTATATTATTAAAGTAATAATATAGTTTTTAAGATATTTTTAATAAAAAACAAAGAAATCTTAAAATTTCTATGTTACTTTCAAGATTGTAAAAGAATTATTAATAGTTTATTCATTTTTAATTTAATAACTGTTACAGATATTTATATCCCAGAAGGCAAAAAAAGTTTCTTAATGTTTCTTAAAATTATATATATGTATATATATCAATCGGTGTCGTGAACCAAATTTCGAGATTCAAAATATAGAAGTATGTATATGTCAGTTAGAAGTCACCTGAAATGATCAATTATTTTGTTTATTTAAGAATAAATTAAATAAATGTACCATTTTTTTACCCTTCTAGGTGCATAAACAATAACAACATGAGATTTACTGCATTCACTAGAAAGAAAATGGCAATATAAAAAACCAGCTAATGTTCACAATGCCAACCCGTAAAAAATAAAATCGTTCGGAACAAAACATCCTTAGCTTAACTATTCTGCAGTGATTTTCTCTTTGCTCACAGCTTTAATGTCGTTTATTTAACACCGAGTTAGAACAAAAAAGAAGGTCAAGCAAGTTGTCCAAGGTTATGACCGCATGTCATCCCACCCAAGTTGTCACAACGTCAGGGATCTTTGCTGTTCTTAATTGCCACTTACTGAAGTTAGACGTACAGAGTAACCTGAAATTTAGTCTGTCATAGTAAATGTTTTTCAGAGCATCAGGGTGGAAGATTTTAAATGGTTGCAGCGTAGCAAGTCTAATCGACCTTCGCCAGAACACATTTGGCAAGAGAATGTCGTGTTTCCATTTTGTTTCAATCTCAGGAATTATTTAATAACTAAGTAAGTTGTTGTAGGAAGTTTTGTATTACATTACTCTGCTAAACGATGATTCTACTGTAAAAATCGATTCATTTTGAGATTAGTGAATAGTTATTTATATGAAAGTTAAAGATGTATTTCAACGAAAAGCATATTAAGGTAATTGATTTTGGATACAAAAATGCCTCAAAACTAGTTTGACAAGAGGAATACAGTAGCTTCTTTTTAAATGGATTATGTGTCACAGTTTTATTAGTCTATAATAAATGATGTCTGTAATTAACATTTCTTTTCCAATGATTTCATACGCAAAATGGCGAATCGAATCAAAAAGTTATTTTTTTACAAGTAAGGACAATAATACTGCCTGTTAAAATGAAAGCTTTGTATATGTTTGATTGTTGATATTTACATTTCTATTTACATGCAAGCGATGATTTTTCTATATATATACATATATTTAACATTCCTGTAACCATTGTAAGTTTATAACATAATTAGTTTATACATTTACAATTTCAAAACAAGCAACTACCACTATTCTACACTCTTTCGTGTTTGTGTGTGCAACTTACCCATTAAAATATATACAGAAAATACTTCATTGGTTGATAATCACAATATTATGACTTTCAATGCTTTATTAGGTGTATTGCGCTAGATTATCTATATAATACTTAAATTTGTACTTTTTAAAATGAAGAACAATAATTATAAAATATAAAGAGTAGACAGATTATAATTTTAGTAACAAACAGAAAAAAAATTTGAATCTGATATTTTCCTTCTTTAAAAAATCAAATTCTTGTTAAGAATGCGACAAATTTCTCTAAAGATTTAATCATGTTATTAAATATATTTAAATATACTTTTTGATAAACTAATTAAATTTGATTAAAATTAAATATGAAAATTTCACAAGATCAACAAGTATTTCTCGCTCAGAATGCAAAATCGAATTATTTTATTTAACTTTAATTAAGAATGACGTAATTCTTAACTGAAAAATGCAAACATTTTAAGTACTGACCTACTTAAAATGCTAAAATAGTCTACTGAATCAACGCTTATCGTTTCATGAAATCACTAAAGTCAAGTTTCCCTAAAGTAAATGCGCCTAAAGCGTGTTTCGCGAATGGATAAGAGGCCCTATCATCATTGCAAATCTCTAGTTTGGTTAGGTAAAACGCTTAACATGTGACTCTTGACCAACCTATCTCCAATTTGCCCTGTAAGATGTTATCATGTGGAGTTATAGGGATACCTGGCTCTAAGGATCATTTTAGGATTAATTTTAGTCACGTTTTGCCGTATAGCTAAATATTTGATAAGGATTTAATGTATTTGGAAGGACTTATGCAAGGATTTCTGTAATTGTGATAAAATAAAACAAATTTTAAAGAATATTAAATTAGGGAGACTTTTAGAAGAATCGAATTAAAATTACTTCTTTTTTAAATATAAACTTTAATTTAGAATTTATTTTTGAGCATTTGTAAACAACACGTGAGTCATGTTTTTCAATAAACATTATGATTTGTATTTATAAACGTTTATCAAGGCTAAATTCATCCAATGGAATAAATTAAAAAGAATAGAAAATATAGGATTGCATGAAAATTCCTTGGTAAAATGGAAATCACGATATTAATTTTTTAGTCATTTACTATTATTATAATTATGATTACTTTTTATTTCATCCTAAGTAGAGACTTAACCTCTAAGAGTATATAGAAAATGCGTGATGATGCTTTATTATCATGGAAAAGTTCATACATGTGAGTTTAAAACGTATGGTTTAGAGAATCTTGATGAGAATCTTTCAGAAAACCAACATGCTCTATTCTGTATAAAAATCCGTTGAAACATGACACCTTTACGTGACGTACGTCTCAGTTAATATTTTGTTTTCCATTTCACCATTGCAGTCGTACAGTATTTGCTATAGAAAATATTTAAGGAATTTCTCATTTAAATGATGCATAATTTTTGGAGGAAAAACATTTAGGATTCGAGTCCTATATTTTCAGAGAGGAGAAAAACGTCACCATTATTTGTGGTAGTCCACATGAATTTTGCTTGGTATTAAATGGTCTGTTACATAATCTAAAAGTTTAAAAGTATGTATGTAAAGTGAAAATATCTGAGTCGAAAACAGTACTCGGTATACTAATATTTATTATTATAATATATATATATATATATAGGTTTCAATGTAACATAATAGATTTCTTTTCATTTAATATATTAAAAGCATAAAGAAAAGACTAATTCTTCGTTTAAAAATATAAAGATTCATTCCCTAGAAACGGTTACTGTATTAATTAATTAATTAATTAATTAATTATTATATATTTATTATTTATTTTATTTTATTTTATTTTATTTTTTAGCGTTTTCAACAAAACCAAACGATTTTTGAAAATAACAACTTTTTTTTTTTCTTTTTTATTATCTTTATGAAAAAAATTCTCTGTAAAATTTAGAACACGCGTACTTAAAATTGATTTGAGATAATGCTCTTATAATTTCATTTACGTAGTTATCTGTTCTCATGTATAGGTTTTTATATTTTAATCTGTGTTCACCTGGTCAGAGTTCAACGAAAAAGTTAAACACATAACGAACAATTTTAGTGAATATATATGTTTTATATATGCATATATGATTCAATAAAAATATACATAGTACAAAAAAATAGTAAAAAATACGTTTCGATTGCGAAGCATTAAACCGGTTACGTTTGTAATAATTAATATTTTGTACAATATTTTAGTTGGATACCATTATTTTTATCAAAAAATATTTTTTCTATGTCTTAAGTAAATTTATTAAAAATATGTCCAGCGTTAAGTGGTGTACCTAATATTTATAACTTTGCAGAAATTCTACGTAAATAATTAGTACTTTTTGTAATAGAGTATGAGTATACTTTTATACTAGTTTGTTAAGCATGTATATGTTTCCCATAATTTCAAGTGCATTTTGGCGTATATCAAACGAAACAGTTAAAATATTATACTTAAGTTTTAAAAATAAAGGTTTTTGGGAGAATTGTATAAAGCTTTATTCTCTAAATTTTACATATGATATAAGAAAATTTCAAATATGTAACAACATTAAGTACATTAAATTTTCTCGTAAATTATTTAAATTTAATTTAACAAAATTAAAAATGTCGATCTGTACATATCATTTTAAAATGTTTTCTGCTAAATTGCTTTTAATTATTTTCCTCATATTTACATTATATTAGTTTACTAATTTAATCATATTTTAATAATGATTTGCTTGAATTTTTGGCAATATTTTTGTGTTTGAATGAACAAATTTAACGCAATTTTCTAGCATTCAATCATAAAAATATTTTTAACAGAATAACACATCGTCGAATTTACAAAGTAAAGTCAAATTAATTTTAGAATACATTACTAAACCATAATAACGTAAAAAGAAATTGAAAAAATATCATTATCAGGCAACATTAAAAAAAAAAAAAAAAAAAAAAAAAAAAGCGAATTATAAATTTTATTATTATTAATTTAAATAATTTTCAAGAGATTTAAATATGCAAATTACTATTGCATAGCATTGTATATGCATACAAATTTCTCCTAAATTTATTTATTTTTAATAATAATAATAATAATAATTATATATATATATATATATATAGGTTAACCCATTAGTAGTCGCTAGTTGGTCGATTTGCCGCCCATCCTTCAGTGTTGCCAGGTTTTTTTTATTCAATAGCCACCAAAAATTTTTAGAAGTGGCATTTAATATACATTAAACGCGAATAAAATCCAAGAAACGTCGATCGCATCACTTCTTAAAATTATTGGTGACAATTAAATAAAAAGTGCGCAATCTGTATTAGGTGGCGCTGTCTATAGTGACTACTAACGGGTTAATAACCTTCACAAATAATTGATAATTAAATTTTCCGTAGTTCGTAAATTATTTTATGAATATTTATATGTATTTAATAAAGTATTCTATTTATTTATAATTTTTAGTTTTCTTTCATCCTTTAAGTTTGTTTCTTCCTTGATATTTTGACCAGACAGACCGGAATATTTCTATTCCGCATGCATATGCCAGCGAGTCGAAATACGAGTGTTTCTCATTATTCAATCTTTTACTTCGTTTTATTTTGATGATATAAAACGGAACACGCGTCTTTTTTTAAGGTCAAAAGGGAAAACGAGGATGACAAGGAAGGTCGTTTGAGAAATGTTTTAGAAAAATACCTCTAGGAGATTTCTTTAGCTCGGAAAGTACTATGTTTAATGGCGAAAGAAATCCTCAGCAAAGAATCTATGGTGGTAAATTATGTTGTATGTATGTGTGTGTATTTACATATGTGCGTATTGAAGAGTATTGAATATTCTATGTTTTCTTTATTTTTATATTCTCTCTCTCTCTCTTTTTTCTTAGCTTTTAATTCTTTCTTAATTAAACTTTCAATTTCTTGTGATATTATTTATTTCTTCCTATAAAATGTTTGAAAAGTTTATACATAAATACTTTTAATTATAAATTAATACGTGTACATTTTTCGTACAATATTATAATTACAGATGTCGTTTTTATTTATATATAAACTAGTTTTGTTAACGGAAATTGAATTTTTACTTATAATTTGATGTAGGTAAATGATTTTATTCTAAGTTTTTTTTTCTTTTTTTTTCTTTTTCTTTTTCTTTTTTTTTTTTTTATTTCTTATAATTTTTGAATTACATTTATTTTAGTTTCTTGTTCCATTGGTTTCGAATTGTATGCGTGAAGCGGGCATTAACATCTGTAATTTCTTGTCTTAATGCTTGCAGTTATACATAAAATCACCTATATTTGCATATAATATTTTTATTAACTCGCCTGAAGAGAAATGAATGTCATTTGCTTTCATTTTTTGGGTGCTATCCAAAAAATGAAAGCATTCTTTGTCTATCTTTTAATTTCTTCTCTATTAATCATTCATTTCCTTTACATGGCATTTATTTCTTCATGTGTTATGTGTTATCTCCCCGGTAACTTTTAGAGTAAGTAAAACACATATCAAGAAGCATTTTTTGTATAGCAATATGGGTTGCAAAATGAAAAGTATCCACTGAAAAACAAAAAATGCACCGAAATTAATAATATATGTATAAAAAAGAAAACATTACGTAAATCCGTAGAAAAAAGCATGAAAAAGAAAACAACGCACAATCAGCAGTATGTGAAAAATCAACCACCTATCTGAAAATGAAGGAAAAATAGACAAGGAAAGAAAATGAAGCGGAGCAAGTGTGAGGTCAGGGCCCGTCGAAGACTTTAATTTCCGACCCCATATTGCTAAATAAAAATGCTTCTCTATATGTGTTTTACCTAATCTTAAAGTTTGGCCCATGAATCCACAAATACTCTATATTCAGAGACAGAGACAGAGACAGAGAAAATGATGTATACATGTATAGAATATTTGATACCGCAGTGACTTTCGAAATTCCGAAACAATTATACCTAAGTTAGACATTTATCTTATAAATAACTTGTATTACTTTGTTGATCCGCAATTTTCAAATTCGTAAAAAGGTTTAAGAACCAGGTTTAAAAAAAATAGGTTTAAGAACCAATTTGCTTAAAATTCGATGTGTTTAAAGCCTATATCAAAGTTCCAAAAAACAAAAGTATCCAAATCAACTTGGTCTACCATTTTGTTTTATAATGTTCTACTATGTTTTATAATATTCTACTTTATATTGATCTACTTAAAAAGTTGAAGCTCTCATTAGAAACATGTTGATGAACCTATTTGCACCAAACCAGGTTTTTTTATAGCCCATATTAAGGTCTCAACGAGGTTTTTTATTTTTTATTTATTTATTTTTTTTAGCTGACATTCTTTGTCATAAACCTTCTGCCGAATCCGGGTTAAAAACAGAAAGAGGGGAAAATAAATTTGAAATAGCAGTCCTATCGTTACAAATTTGATACCATATGATAGGGAGAAATTTTCTGAATCCAGGGGTGCAAACAGTTTTTCGACACGACCATTAGATTTTTAAAAATTAACTAAAGTATGAAATTTAGGTGGAATCACTTCATTTTAATCTTTTCATACATTTTCGTGCGAATCAAGCTAATAGAAAAAGTCATTATTATTATTATTATTATTATTATTATTCATTTGATCCAACATACTGTAACAAAATAACAGCTATTAAAAAAAAAAAGGGAATCAGTTTCCTCTTCCGACTGAGACAGAAGGACTTGTTTACAATTAAGAAACTTTACTATAATATTAACGGAGAATGAGGAAAATAGATACGCACTGTTCAAAAGAGTGGAATTAAAACAACTCAGATTTATTTCACTAAAATTCTTTTAATTGGTAGAATTTACTGGCTAGCCGCCAAATTATTCTATCAGACACTTTCAGAAAATTAAAGAGATAATAAACTTCCCCCTTTTTTTTTTTTTTTTTTTTTTTAATATAATTAGGATACAGATTTCAAATCTCTTTTAAAATACAATAAGAACTCCATAGTAATATAATAAAAAAAAATGTCTAAAAATATTCTTTTTGGATATAAATTTTATTCATAAGAAAGAGAGAAAGTTCCTAAGAGACTGTAATAGGCATTCAAAATAAAGAGTAATGAAGCAATTACATACCGTGTCAGTAATGTTATTCTATGGAATCAGTAAAATCCCTGTTACTTACCTAAAAGAAAAGAGAAAATATTACAACGTTTGAAATCACATAAAATACACAAATTCGTCAGAAAGTTCTTAGAGAATAATTACTATTATTATATTCTTTGAAATTTTCATTAAAAAAAAAAAAAAAAAAAAAGAAAGAAAGAAAAAGTTTGCAATGAAACATAAATGCTAATGACGTAGTTGTTTTCATGGATTTCAAAACACTTTCCAATTATATTGCATGTACCTGTTACATCCTTCAATTATATAATTATACTTTATTTATTATTATTATTATTTTTTAAGTATGCAGGAAGAAATCTTGTCAAAATTTCTTAGTTGTAATTTTAAAGCCATAAATTAAGTGTAAAAGTAAATAAATAAATAAAATAAAATCATATTAATTTTGAATAACATACACTGGCTTCAAGGCGTTCTAACCTTAATTATGAAACGCTTTTATCTTTGTCTCATGCTAGAAATTTTATTAAAATCATGCACATACTACATGCTGTTAGTTTAATGACGTTAGTTATAACAAAACATTCTAATTTCTAAAAAGAGGTGACTGCTGAAGCTACGTAGTAGTTGGAATAACACATTCCAATTTTAATAATTTTATTCATATTTCTCTTCTAAACGAAATTTGATTATTAAACTTTTAATTATTATTAGAAGCTTTTTATTGAAATTGGATTTTGTCATCGCGTCCTCGTGTTACGCTAAAAAACAAGGGGCCTCCACTTTAAAGAAAATATAAGCAATTCATTTCGTCTCTTGTTGGCTCAGTTGGTTAGAGCGTCATGTCGATAGCGCGAGACACGTGAGTTCTATTCCCGAAGGACCGATGTCTTACTTTTTGTACATAATTAATATAAAAGGTGCCAATTGATAAAATAAAATTTTTCATTATCTACTCAGTATCCTAAAAAAAATTGAAGAGTTTTTATTTTTATTTTTTACAGCTTTCTAACTTGTTACTAAATAGCACAAAATAAAAATTTAAGTAGAAAAAAAAATAATAAAGGCATTTTATTGAAATTAAATTTTGTCATCATGTCTTTGGGTCACGCTTAAAAACACTTTCATGTAAATGTAAGCAACTTTTTTTTTTCTTTTCGTCGCTTGTTTGTTCAGTTGGTTAAAGCGAAGTGTCTATAACGCGATGGTCATGGGTTCGATCCTCGAAGGCCAACGCGTACCTTTTTTGCTGATAATAAAT
The DNA here is from genome assembly GCA_963930645.1 of Salticus scenicus. Classification (NCBI taxonomy): domain Eukaryota; kingdom Metazoa; phylum Arthropoda; class Arachnida; order Araneae; family Salticidae; genus Salticus; species Salticus scenicus. The sequence goes on along the minus strand of OZ005654.1, from coordinate 111,546,292 downwards.
TGAAAAGGTGTCAACTAATAAAAGAAAATCTTTCATTGTCTGCGCAGTATCTTAAGAAATTTTGATTAGTTTTTTAAGAAGCTTTTTTTTTTTTTTTTTTTTTTTCAATTACTGAAACGCACAACCTAAAAACTTAATGGAAAAAAAAAAAAAAAAAAAAAAAAAAAAAAAACTGGAAGCTTTTCATTGTGGAAGCCTAAAAAGCCTAAAATAAAAATTTATTCTTGCTGAGACATGCTATAAAAAAATAAAAGTTTCAAGGACAAAAAAAAAAAAAAAAAATAATAATAATAATAATAATAATAAACAATAAAGAAAAATATAGATATTCTACTTTTGCGAGAAATGAAAATTTCCAAATATTCATAATGTTTTAAAAAGCAATATTATTTTTGTATAGCATTTTTAAATTTTTTTCTTGCATGTTCTCTGACTTTTTTTCACTGTTCTTTGAATTTTGGTTTGAGCGTCATGCTGATAACTCGATAATTGTGGGTACGATCCCATAAGGGCCTATGAGTTAATTTTTGCAAATAATTAATTGAAAAGATGTCAAATGATTAAAAAAAAGTATTTCAATGTCTACGCAGTGTTCTAAGAATTTCCTGTTATTTATTTATTTATTTATTTTTTTTAGAAGCTTTCTTTTCTTTTTTTTTTTTTTTTTTTTGTAATACAAAATAAAAATTCAAAAATTTACACAAAATAAAAATTTAAGTAAAAATACATTTTTAATAGTAGAAGTTTTTTACTGTGGAGTCTTAAAAATCATAAAATAATAATTTATTTTTCAAAGATATGCTATAAAAAAATGAAAATTTCAGCACTAAGAAAATTCTAGAGAAAAAGTCTGATATTTCTCTTTTCCAAGAAATGAAAATTTTTGAATATTCAAAAGATTTTAAAAAGATTTCGAGACCTCCGAAATTTTTGACTTAACGAATATTTATACAAAAAACTAATAAGTGAGAGTATTGATTTCGAATGCTTTTAAAAATATTTTGAATATTTAAAAAAGTTTTCCTTTCTTCAAAAGAGTTATATAAAAGTCTATATTTTTCTCTAGAATTGAAAATTTCATTTCTTTATAACATATGTTTGCAAGAATAAACTTTTAATTTATGATATTTAAGACTTCCACAATAAAAAGCTTCTAATGTTAAAAAAGTGTATTTTTACTTTTTTCTTTTAAATTATTATTTTAGTTAGTTATAGCTACTGTTAGATTAAAAAATTACGGAAAGATTTTGGTCTCATTTTCTCTGTGAATATAATTTTTTTTCGATGACTTCACGTAAATTGAATTATATATAAATGTTTCAACACAGTCTATTCCTGAATATAAGTTACTACACATAAATTACCTTTATATAATACCAAATAATTTCTAACGAAAAGAATAAATAAATAAATAAATAAAAACATAATCCTTTAATGAATATCATGAATAAGAATGATCATGCGGCATCCAACCCGTTAAGCTTGGCCGAGCCCAGGGAGGCAGGGGCCTTCCAAAGGTTTCTGAGTAAGAATGATCAAAATATTATATTTACTTTTTAAAAATTAAACATACGATAAACATTCAGTGGGATTCTTTAGAGTTTTGAAAATGATTGTTTATTTATTTATTATTACTATTATTACTTTAAAGAATTATATATATATATATATATATATATATATATCTATATATATAAAAGAACACTTCCTGAGTGAGTGAGTGAGGGGGTGATCTATCAACGCCCAGACCAAACCCCTGGACCTAGAAGCATGAAATTTCGTGACAATGTTCTTTCTATGACGTAGGCATCCACTAAGAAGTGACTTTACAAAATTCGCCCCCCAAGCGGGGGAGGGGGGGTAAAACGTGATTTCACAAAATCCTTCATATCTCAAACAAAAAAACAGATATCCGTAAAATTTTTGCTTTAAAATATAGCTAATACAAATGTCAAAAAACTAATTTCTGGAATTTTCAAAATTCGGTCCCCAAGGGGGGCGGGGGGGCAAAACGTAATTTCACATGCGTAAAACGTGATTTCGCATAATTCTATATATCTCAAACAAAAAAATAGATATGCATGAAATTTTTGCTCTAAAATATAGCTAATGCAAATATCTAAAAATCAATTTCTGGAATTTTAGAAATTCAGCCCCCAGGTGGGGCAGCAAGGGGGGGGGTCTAAGGGGCAAAAACAAATAGAAATACAGTTAGGGCGTTCAAAATTGATACAGATAGGTTTTAGAGGCCTGCAAGTCGAATGAGGATATTTTCGATTGTGTAAAGTTATTAGGAGGGGCAGGAAGGGGGGAGGGGAGAGGGGGGGGCAAAAAATAAAAATAGAGTTAGATCGTTAAAAATTTATATATAGAGGTTTTCGATGCCTACAAATCGATTTCGGATATTTTCGAATTTGTAAAATTATTAGGAGGGGCGGGAAGGGGGGTGGGGCGGCAAGGGGTGGCTATGGGGCAAAAACAAATAGAAATACAGTTAGGCCGTTCAAAATTGGTACAGATAGGTTTTAGATGCCTGCAAGTCGAATGGGGATATTTTCGAAAGTGTAAAGTTATTAGGAGGCCGGGAAAGGGGGAGGGGAGAGGGGGGGCAAAAAAAATAAAAATAGAGTTAGATCGTTCAAAATTGGTATATAGATGTTTTCGATACTTACAAATCGATTGCGGATATTTTCGAATTTTTAAAATTATTAGGTGGGGCGGTAAGGGGGGGGGCTATGGTCAAAAACAAATAGAAATACAGTTAGGCCGTTCAAAATTGGTACAGATAGGTTTTAGAGGCCTGCAAGTCAAATGGGGATATTTTCGAAAGTGTAAAGTTATTAGGAGGGCCGGGAAGGGGGGGGCAGAGGGGCAAAAAAAAAAAGAAAATAGAGTTAGATCATTCAAAATTGGTATATAGAGGTTTCCAATACCTACAAATCGATTGCGGATATTTTCGAATTTTTAAAATTATTGGGAGGGTGGAAAGGCGGGGGAGTAGAGCGGCAAAAAAATAAAAATAGAGATATATCGTTCAAAACTGGTGCATAGAGGTTTTTGATACTTACAAATCGATTGCGGATATTTTCAAATTTGTAAAATTATTAGGATAGACAGGAGGGGGGGCGAAGTGGGAAAATAATAGAAATAAGGGTTAGAGCGTGTTGGGAATTTTTTCCGAAGGCAGTGAGAACCCGGTGCGACATTTTTCCTAATCAGATTTTGTTTCTCTTTTTTTTCACGTGGTAAAAATTAATGCAATTTTGAGAATTCATAATAGTGATTCATTTAAAAATAGGGACCAGCGAAGCGGGCTGTGCCTGCTAGTACATATATATAGGCAGTTAGCATAAGATATTATTGGAAATTTATACTAAATTACAGATTATGCTTTTAATGAGTTTATTTATTTATTAATATGAACAGTAGTATAAAATATTTTTATTGCTAAAAACGAGAAAAGGTCATAAAAAATGGTGAACTAAAACAAACCTTTATATATATTTATACATATGTTTTATACTTTATTTATTTATTTTCGAATTATTAATACTGTCACCAATGTTATCAGTAAAGTATTACTTTTTCTTTCATTCATTTCTCAAAAGTTTAAATTTTGTATTCGTATTCGTATATTAATATGTAGCCGTACAGTAATAATATTTCATCACATAATAAAATTTAATTTAAAATAATAATAATAATAATATTTACAGTCAAACTACAAAAAAAGAAAAAAAAATCTTTTACACAAACATTGAATAACAACGTGTCTATTATTAATATTCATTTATGCAGAAAAACTAATTTACTCCCTACGTTCTGAATAATAATGGCCTTATTTTGACACCAGCTGCAATAACGTATCTAAAATATGGAACAAGAAAGTTAATGTGATAATTACCACAAACAACAACACATATATTTATAATATTATAAAACCAGATAGATAAGTAAATCAATCAGTATAATAGGTTACTTTATAAGTTAAGGTGGAGATGCCACTTTTGCAATCCGAAATCATAATCAGCTCTACAAAATTCGTAATAGATCTCCAGTATATAATGAGATCCTCACACCATGAAGCCCTTCGAACACATTAGCATAAAGTTGAGTTGAAATACTCAAATTGAGGTGGTAGTGGTGGTTGAAGTGCGAAACTGAGTTACAATATTTCTCCTGATTATAATTGTAGTAAGAAAGGTGATAAATTTCTATGTTGTTAGTAAACATTAATTGTTGTCAAACAGTATGATTTGCAACTTCTCTTTTTACAGTTATACCGGAAAAGTGAAAGAATATCGAGTGTGGTAAAATAAATCATTGCCTAATCAGGTAGAAAAGAAATTCTGCATGTTAAAACAAATTCAATTCTGAAAGATAATGAAATGGGCAAGATATGTTAAAATTTAGCTACTTTTTTCTTCTTTTTTTACTTTTTTTTTTTTTTTTTTTTTTTTTTTTTTGGGGGGGGGGGGGGATTTAATTTAATAAAGAGCGACGAGATGGAATAATCTTTTTTATTATTATTTTATTATTATTTTATTATTTTTTTCTCTACTTATTTATTTTAAGCAAATAAAATACGAAATCGCATAATATACACTGCATAAAAAAAGTAGACGGACACTTCTTTACAATTTTTTGAAACCTCGTCTTTGTTTAATAGAAAATGTCAATTAAAATTCTTTAACATGTTTATACTTATCAATCTTCATATTTTTGACAGACAAATAAAAATATTCAATTATTTATAATTTTAATGTAGAGAAATGCAGAAAAGAGAAAAGATATACATTTGCACAATATATATATTTTTTTAAAGTAGACGGACACTGGTCAAAAACTGCAATTATCTAAGTGGGTGTTTCTTGTGGATTACCAGTTTTGCTTGGACATGTACATTTGGGATTTTTGCCAATTGCTAACGTGCTTGACAAGATGGTTTTACGTAGTTAAATTTCTTGGAGATGAATGCACCATGCCACGAGCAATTCTTCTAACTCATTACCAGAAAGGACCGATTATAGCGCTGAAAAATGTTAATAAAGGAGTCAGAGAAATTAGTAGGTCACTTCTAATAAGCAAAAGTAGCATGAGCGATTTTCTACGTGCTCCTGAAGCCCGTGGCGTAAAGAAAAAGAGTGCCCGGCCAAAGAAACTTTCGCTTAGAGACCAAAGACAAATTTTTACTGAGCTGAAAAAAACTGGAGCATCAATTCCCAGAGTTCGAATAAGCACAGGAATTACTAACGTACTCAGAGAATTTATAACTACATTAAGCACTCAGAGCTCTTCCAATATAAGAAAAAAAAAAACATCATGCATGCTGGAAGGATCACCACATGACAGAACGCCTACAGTGGGTTTTGGACTACAGAATGGATATCTGTAGTTTTTTTCAGATGAGAAAAAAATTAATTTAGACGGCCCAGATGGATATCAATATTATTGTCAAAGTTTGGAGAAAGAAGGCGAAGTGTACTCTACTCGGTAAGTTGGTGGTGGTGGCGTGATGGTGTGGCTAGCTGTTGGCTATGGTGGAAGGACAAATTTAGTGCTCCTAAGTAAGAAGCAGACTCACAAAGATTATATTGAAACACTAAGCAGTGAGCTTTTGCCATTTGCGTGTGATCTTGGAGGAGAAAACTGGATTTTTCAACAAGATGGAGCGCCAATACACACAGCTAACAACGTTAAAAAATGGTTTCATGAAAACAACTTCATTGTTTTACCCTGGCTAGCCAAGAGTCCGGATATGAATCCTGTAGAAAACATTTGGGCTATACTTGTTCATAAAATTTATGAGGGTGGACGCCAGTATGAATAAATTCACCAGCTCAAAGAAGCTCTTACAAACATTTGGTAAATTTTCTGTCAAAAAAAGATTTAGAATCTCATTGATTCGATGCCTAACAGAGTATACGAGCTTAGTAAAGCAAATGGGAGACGAAACCCTTACTGAAAACGTTTTATTTTAGAGATATAAGATGTGTCCCTCTACTTTTTTTAAGAAAATTTACAGTGCAAATATGCACCATTTTTGTTTCCAGAATTTTTCCACTACATAATTCAAAATGATTGAATATATATCCAAAACATAATAATATATGATGTCTCAAGAATATAATTATATTAGAGAAATGAACCTCATATCTCCAATTAAAGAAATAAACGGCTTTAAAGTATTACAAGTAAGTGTCCGTCTACTTTTTTTTATGCAGTGTATATACACAGTAGTTTGTTAACGTGTACGTGCTTAACGTGAATTACTTTTAATGTGAACTGTTTCCCCAAAGCCCTTCAAAATGAAGATTGGTTTCTGAGTTACTGATAGCATTAACTACTGATAACATGAATAAGTCTTTTATTCCCCTTGAGATTCACGTTAATAAGGTTCGACTGTATATATGTATACACAAAGACTCTTTCAAACATTGCATAGGTCAAAATGATATATCGCATGAAAAACCGGGAAACAAAGAAAAATTATTATTATTATTTTTATTTATTTATTTATTTATTTATTTATTTTATTTATTTATTTATTTATTTTTATTTATTTATTTATTTATTTATTTATTTATTTATTTTATTTATTTTTTTTTTTGAGAAAATATATATTAAGGAAATACGTATTAAAGAAAAATGATTTATTTTACAGTATGTAACAACTTTATTAGAAATTAATATAGTGTATTAATAAATTTATTAAGTATTTTTTTCTCTCATTTCTGAACTAAACTAAAATCGAATATTATTATTTTAGAAACCGACTGCAACGTAAAAGAGGTTTTTATATATTTATCTGTGTTCAACTATAATATATTTATTGAATATTTTAAACTATGTATTCCTCCTATATAGTCTTGTTTATAAAAAAAAAAAAAAAAAAAAAGAAATATTATTTTTACGGAATATAATTTTGATGGCAGAATATATAAATGGAGATTTCTAGTTTCAGTACCATAAATCATTATATTTCAAAAAATCAATATAACCTCTATCCACAATAAAGACAGAAATGAAAATAAAAGAAATAGAAACAATATATATTAAAAATACCTTTCAGTAAAGGTATTGTTTTCTATGCATTGTTTATATTACAGTTTAGATTGATGAAGATACTGTATACCTGAATTCATGAAAGATAATATATATTTGGAATTAAATAATAATAATTCAAAATTAAGAAATGCATGTATATGTATTTTTTGAATGTTCTACAAACTTACTTTAAATTTGTTTAAAAATATAAAAAAATATATTTTTTTGGAATTTAATAAACATGTTCTGATTTTTAAGCTCACTTATGATTTATCGTTTATCTGATAAATAAATAAATAAACGACTAATTTTGAGTTTATATCTCTTAATTCATTATGCAATAATAATTAATTTTCGTGTATTACTTAATTGAAAAATATTTTTATCCCATTGCATAATTTCTAAATTAATATGTGTGTAGGTATTTTATTATCAAATTTCTAATTAAACATCTGTTAAATATGATTTGCTTGTATAATCCATGTATATTAAATTTTTCTATTCTAAAGTAAATACATTTCAAACATTTCACTCGCCATTCGTTAAGAAAATTTTTTTTAAACTAATTTAGTAAAGGAAATACAGTTTTAGATATTTACTTTAGAAGTTTAAGTAAAGTAAACAATCGTCAAATTAATTTACCCGAAAATAATAAAAATATCACATAAGCATAACCTGAAATAATATTAATTAACATAACACAATAATATGCTAGAAATACTTAAGAATTCTTAATTTAAACTGAGCAGAGAAAATAATATTTGTTTTAAAACAATGCAGTCTGTATAGCCCGGAGAGTAAACAACATCTTGGCAACTTAAAAGTAAAGGCACAATATTGCAATCGATAAATTAAAGCATCTACTAGCAAAGTTTTATGAGAAAAGCTCCAAAATTTAAACAAAGCGCTTTGTAGAACCATACAGCTATAGAAAATTTTCTATTTAATTCTTAAGGCTAGAAAATTGTATTTTATTCTAATAATCTCCTACGCTTGTAAGGTGGAATGTTAGATAGTAAAATTCGTAAATATTTTTAATTGATTAAAATTCATTTAAGAAAAAATACATATTTAGTTTCATGAAATAAATTTCTTTGATAAATTTCGTTTATATCTATTTTTATGTCTACTTGATAAATTAATGCATTTTTATAAATTAAATATATATCACATTTGTATGAGGTGTATTATCTATCATTTAATTAATTATTTATCTACAGGATATTCAGCAGAGGAAACTAAAATTTATGCCAACTCTTCTTGTGTAATTCTTCTAACAAGGAAACATTTAAAAGGTGTCGTCTTCAAAAAGTATTGAAAAAAAATATATATATATATGTGATTCAACTCTTTATAAAACACCAGAAAGTGAAATAAATATCGGCTGAAATGAATTACAGCGACCAAGAAAAAATTATCAAAATTAAGCATTTTTCGCGATTTAGCGCTGTTAGGGGATAAATTTGCTAGCAATGAGGTTGCCGTGTACGAACAGAACTGTGTTTTGTTTATCCTCCAAGTACTCAAAATCAATCGCCTAACAATGTGAAATCGCCAAATATGCTTAATTTTGATAATTTTTTCTGGTCGCTGTAATTCATTTCAGCCAATAATTTTTCACTTTCTGGTGTTTTATGACGAGTAGAATCACGTATTTTTTTTTTTTTTTTTTTTCAATATTTTTTGAAGACGACACATTTTGAATGTTTCCTTGTAAGATGTAATCCATGCGCATATATAGCTTATCTTGGTAAGTAGAGCTTCCTATCTTTCTTTCCTTTTTTCCTTTAATAGTTTTCCTTTAATATTTTTTTTTTTAATGTTTTAAGTTTAATGGATTTTTATTTCTGTAATTTTATTACTTTAAATAAGTTTGTAATATTTGTACCATATAAGGAGAAACAAAATAAAATTAAATGCACCCTCTATTGTTTCAAAATACCGCATAACTTTCAGCAATCATTTCATACTCCCCAACTAATGAAAAAAAATAATGCTTATTATTTTATTCAATTGTTTATATTATGATGAAATTTCATTCGGTATTTTTTTTTTATATATTTATATGCTGGTTACTTATGTACTTCTTACTAACAGACATATTTCTTTGTTCATTCAATGCTCAGTCATTCTAATTAAAATTTTATAGAACATAGAATATAATTATCTTTTTTTCCATAAAAAGTTTGAAAGACAGTTTTAACATTCGCGAGATTGTTCATGGATCATAGTTATCCGGAAAGTTAATTCATTACTAATGTAATTATTATAGTGATTGATTATTATATAAAAAATATTAAGGTTAAATTTTATTAAGATATCTATCATGTATATAATAATCAATTAATGTGTGTATATATATATATATATATATATACAGGGTGATTAGAATTAAAGTTACGATTTCAAAAAGCTATAATATTTAAAGTACCGGTCAGAGTGATGTGGTATTTTACTAGAAAAATAGTGAGGCGATGGAATTTTATTTGGCAAAGGAAAAAGAAAGTAGTTCCAAAATGTGGAGTTAATCATCCGTAGGATGCTTGTTTCATGAAGCTTCTCTTTTTTACTTGTCACTATGTCTGTTTCCATGGTAAACACGCATTCTTATGTCTTTGTTAAAAAATTGTTGTAAACTATTTGAGTCTATTTTTTCCGGCTATTCCATTGTATTCCTAAGAACGCATTTATGTGTTTAATGAATCTATTACTTTAACAACGTCATCTATAGGGATATTTTGGAACTACGTTTTTCTTCCACCAAATGAAATTCCATTGTTTCACGATTGTTCTGGTAAAATATCAATTCATTCTGACCTGTAGTTTAAAAAAATATAGCCTTTTGAAATCACAACTTTATTTAGAATCACCCTGTATATGAAAAACCTATCCAAACATTTCACAGGAATAAATGATGATATCTCATGAAGAAATGAAAAATTTGATTAAAAATCAAAATTCAAAAATGAAAGCGTACAGTACACAATACTTCATGAGGGACAACGGATGAAAAAAAATCTATTTTAAGTGCTAATTTTTTATTGGTTTAAAAATATTATAGTTAACTTTAACAAAGTTAATTAGTTAGCATTGTACTTAATTCACTATTGTAAAAATTCAGCTACTGAGTTGCAACTGAAAAATAACAGACACACACACAAAAAAATTAAATTAATTTTATTATTATTATTATTATTTTCAGGAATACAAAAGTTCTTTTAATGGCTTTATAAATGTATGAAAATATATATACAAATCGTAAGTATTTTTTTTTTTTTGGTGATTATAATAAACCATTTTGAAACAACATTTCATACATAGTTTATAACTGTCCATTTATTTCACGATAACACGATAAAAAAAGATGTATATATATATATATATATATATATATATTTGTGAGTGTATATTAACTTTTATTATGTTTGGGTTTAATTATTATGATTATACTTTATATTCTAATCCGAAATGCAGAGAGAGAAACAGAAAGAGATGGCGAACGTTGAAGTGAGCTGGATACTTAAGTGAGTATCCAGCTTAAGTTGTATGGAAAGAGGAAAGTGCTCGTAATATGAATGGTTCAATGGTCTTTTAAGAGCTTTATCATGATTTTGTATCAAATGAAATATATCATTCACACGGAGCGTTTGCTGTAGAATTTATTGAAACATTCTGCTGATTGAAACTAATTGTGGTAAAATTTGTTTCCATTAAATTAGAGAAAAATAAGTATTATATTAAATAAATTAACTTAATTAGATGCAATTTCATCGAATTAAATTTATTATAATCTTTCAGTTTTCACTGAATTTTAACCAAGAAAGGAAAAACCTACGTCAATAGTTATTTTAAAAAATGTTTCAACAGATAAAAAAAATATCTACGCCGAATTCCTAAAAAATCTCTGAGGCCGAGGGGTTCTGCTCGCGAAACATTTTGTCGAGAAGTTCCACGTTTGATCCTAGTTTGCGCTTGTTAGTGTTGCCGTTTGAAATTTACCTTGATTATCTCCAAAACTCACGTAAATACGTGCTAGAAACCCGATGGTGGGCATTCTACTTAGTCTTACGACCCGCGTATAATCAGTCGGCCTTATAACCAACACTTAAAATATACCTATCTTTTACCAACATAACCTACTATTACATTAATTTTTAGAGATGCGTGCAAAATCAATTTTAAATCAGTAGTAGTCTAAAAGGGGACAGCTATGTTTACCAACAAATAATGTACGTTTATAAAAAGCAAATTTTTTTTTGACACCAAGTGAGTATTTTACTGCCTGTTACGTCACATCATTCGATGTCAAAATAAGGGAATAAATATAATCCATTTTACATTGAAATTGTATAAGCAGCTAAAACTGGATTATTTATTTATTTAATAATACCATTCCTGAAAAAAAAAAAATCTACTAAATTTTCTGAGTTAAAATTATGAAACCGAAGCTATCATGTAGTTTGCTATTAAATACCTCTAATTACGTATATCATTAAACATTTTTATGAAGGAAAATAAAAAGTTTCCCCGTTTTATTTTACGGAACTTTACTTTGTGTGTGGTCTTTCTATCTTCTCTATTTACAAACTTGCTGAAGCTTTAACAATTTTCTAGGCGGCGAAAAGCGAGACATATCAGCGTTTAACAAGTCCAACCACATGTCGATCTTTTACATGATCGATCACTACATACATTATCTTGATTAAATTTATTGACTCCCTTGAACCGACATGCATTCATAAGCTGTATAAGCAATTATAAAGTGTTTATAACTAAATTATATTTTTATTTTCTTATTGAATTTACTTTTTCTGTGGTATGGCTAAAAAAAAAAAATGTGCATCGTTGATCGAAGATCCTGTCATACCATGCTTGACAAATAAATATGACAGCTGTATTTCGAATTTTCAAAAAGATTTTTTACGGCTTTGTATAAATAACTTTTGGGAAAACGTAAGGCTTTATAAGAGAACATCAGTGGCGAAATGTTAACTGGTAGACGTGTCTTAATATGTCAGTTTGTCACTATAAAAATAAAAGAAGGAAATCTGATGGGATAAATAGGTAATACCTGATAGTCTATCATTGAAACATTTTCGGAAGAAAGAAAAGAGAAAATCCACGATGAAGAAAAGGATTTGATGCTAGTCTTTTCCTAAGTAAATAGTGAAAGGGAAATCTCATTTTGAGGTGATGAATTGATGAAAGAAACTAAAACTTTTATAGCAATTAAATAGAATTCTTGAATCGTTGCAAAACAGTTAAGGTTAATTTTGTGCGAAAGTGGACAAAGAAACATTATTTTTTTATTTTTTATTTAACTCAAATACTTTTAAATTTTCTTGATAGAAAACATATCAAACATATCAAATAATATAACCGATTATATATAAAAAAAATTGTATATTATTAATTAAAGAAAAAAAGAGAGAGAGAGAGAGAGAGAGAGAGATTTAATTCTAAATTTAAGTAAATACAAGATAATTCTAAATTTAAACGCATGCCATGTCTGTCACGCTATTAAATATCTTGCACATATATATATTTCAGTTTTAAAATTATATATCAGATGAAAGTTCTGTTAGTGTAAATTAAAATCTCTGTACTTCAAGTGTGTTTTAATTTAGAACAACTGTGTGATAAATTTGAATCACCAAATTATGTCTGTTTTTTGTCATGTCTGTTCCATTATATTTTTATCTTAACAAATGTAAACTATTTTTCTTAAATTAAAAGTTTTCCATCATGTACAAGCAAAACTTACATATATATCGAAACACCAAAATTCATAAAAATAAATTAATGTTTATTACTTAAAATTAGACAAGAATTTTATCTGCCCTCACAGCCACTTGCATTCATAAGACATCTATAAACATCTATAAAAGTTTTTAAAAAAAAGGATCCATTAAACTTCTATTAATATCCTATCTATTAGCACGACAAATGTCACTCTTTTTTACATTCGTTAGATACCTGTTACGTATCCAACAAATCGCCAAATATCCAATAATTGCACTTGCTATATCTAATAGACATTGAAAATATCTAAATCTTGTTTTGATCTAACATCTTACATCTATTAGACGTCGAAGAAGGCACGTCTAAATTTCGTCTACATTTAAAAAACTATTAGATATCTATAATTAGTACAGGATTTCCAGGACTTTTAATGGCCATTCATAAGATATTGTGTACCTTTTATATATCATTGGATATAATTTTAGATGCCTTTTGGATATAACTGGCTGTGTGGGTGATGCCTATCTCCTCACAAATAAAATTAACTTTTAACTCACTGCGTTATTACTTCTAAAATTCTAAATTATCTTTTTTTTTCTTTTAACAGTATCATTCAGTTTTAAATATTTATTCAGCAAATTACTTCTCGAATACGAATATAACGGTCAATGAAGATGGGTATTTTATTCAGTTGTGGTGGTATGGAGGTTAAGGTCGATTGACAGCAAAATGGTTCCTACGCCTGGGTAGAAATCTCTCCGTGGGATCTTTCCCTCCGTAAGATCCTATCCCGCATTCACGTGAGTTTCGGAGAAATCCCGAGAGTCTTCAAGCAGTTAGGTCTACGAGTACGACCTGGGATCGAACCCGGCACTGCCCATCTAGCAGTGTCGAGGATGGAACCTCTCAACAAATGGTGGCAAATGGTTCTTATTCATTTGTTAAGCTTACGTAAAATTAGTTTATTAAAGTTATAATTTTTTAAGGATTGTGAATATACGAGCACGATGCACAAATATTATATATATAAAAATATTAAAATGTGTTGTAAAAGAAAAATATCGATAACTATGACATCCATTATAAATGCAACAGAATAAGATTTCTTTAAGTGAATATTACAAATATCTGATACAAGATTTTAAAAGCCGATTTATGAATGTATTAAGCAATACTCCAATATCAATATAATTAATAACTAGCTGGAACCCGTCGAATTCGACGATCACTTTATTGACCGTAATGTTTCAAAAATTGTCGCATCATTATTTAAATATATTTCAAGTTAAAGCATCTAACTTGATTTAAAATTTACGACAGTTCACTTAAAAAAAAAAAAAAAAAAAAAAAAAAAAAATCTTAAAAATGCTTATTAATAGAAATACTATATGTGACATCACTTTCTACAAAGTACTGTCAATGTGACGTCAAACTGACTCCAAATAAACGGTTGCTATCTCTTATTTTCTATTTCGTTTAATACTAAGACTACATGTTAGCTGACACGTCTGGCGTTGCCCGGGCCCATGGTGATAACCTTAAATGAACCTTAAATTTGTATGGTTTTATATCTTTAACTCGTTTTTGTTTGAATTTCTATTTTTAAATGAAAGCATCACAAAAATAATAATAATAATAATAATAATAATAATAATAATCTGTAACAAAAAAATTATCTCAAGCAAAACGGAACTCGGGCTCGTGACCCGGTGCCTGCGGCAGCGTATATGCAGACCGCTAATAACATGAAAAAATTCTCCAAAATTAACCTTGAACCGAACGAACATCTGACTCGTGTTATATCTGCTTGTGGCTGCGGCACCGTATAGCAGGCTTGCTACGCACGCGCTGCAAAATCCACTTTGCTCCACCAGGGGGCACAGTATGTTGTATACGAACATCGCCAATCGCCTTGAATTTCCAAGACCTTTCAAATAAGGTGTCACATGGTGGTGTCCCGTTTAAAATCGAAAATTCCAAAATCGCAGATATTGATTTTTTAGTATTCGAGTCTAGTCCCCTCCCCCATGTGCAATTTCTTCACCGTGAAGTAATTCCATTCGGGGAACCATTCGACTTTTTTTTTTCTCTTTTGATGACTCATCTGCAGACCAAGACCTTTTTTTAGACACCTCAACCAAATTTTTACACTTAGTCGCTTTCTCAATTTAGTGGAGACAGACAAATCACGTTTGAAATTAATATATAGATATACAAATTGGGTATTTTAGATTTTAGAAAGTATGTCACTATCTAAAAAAGAAAAAAATATATATATAAATTATTACTTGTGGTATAACAAGATAACTTAATATATATTTATTATTATTATTATTATTATTATTATTATTGATTTAAAATAATTTTCTTTATTTGATTATAGCATTTTATCTTGCTAATTTCGTTCAGTATCTTCAAAGTAGAAGTCGATATGTTTTACTACTATAAGCACAAAAATAACGTTTTCCTCCCTTTCTTTTCTTTATATATACATATATATACTTTTAATATTTTTGATATAAACATATTTTTTCTTATTATTATCAATGATTTTATCTCAGAAATGAACATTTTTAAAAATAAGAGAAGGTTCATTAGTGATTATATTATTATTATTATTTTAATTCTTTATTTAATGTCTATACTATCTGGTATGTTCTTGTACATATTTTAATTAGTTTTATTATTTTCAATCATTTTTCACTTAAAATTTCTGTTGTATTCTTCTTTAGGTTTTGGCATCCAGAAAGGTGTTCTCTGTTTTCTATATCTGGAGGTGTATTCGATACTTTTAAGTGTTAAATCTAAAGTGGCTACTTCTTTAAGACGATCAATTACATCAAATTTGATATGTAAATCTGCTCTTATATTGCAAATAAAGTAAAATGATTACTGACTGGTAAAATTTTAATTTAATATTTGAAACAATTTATGGTAAGTGAAATAGATTATAGGCTATTCTTCTTAACATTCAGAACTCTCTAAATAATATCATTTAACTTAGTATAACGTGTAGTGGAGTAACCTAAGTATCTGATTCTTGACTTATCACTTAACTAAAAACTAAATTTAAGTTGAAAACTATTTTTGTTATATTTAGCCAAAGAAATATTGATAGTTTTAGAAGTTTGAAAAATAGCTTAGATTTAATGTAGATAAAATTTGTTTGCGAGGCAAATGTCACCGGAATGGATGCATATGCCTCAAGTATCTCAAGTGTATTGCTCACAAATTTTTACTTTGCATTTTTAGTTCTGCCTCGTAATTTTTTTAAACACATAATATCAAGCTTTTTACGTTTTATTGAAATATTAAAATCTTTATGTATGAAGTATTAGCGGAGGTGTGCGAAAAATTTCGAAGCTTCCCCAAGAATTAAAAAAAAATTCAAATATTTCAGATTCGTGAAAATGTACTTTCTGGACACATGTAATACACATCGCTTAATGACTGTGTATGTGTATAGTAGGCTGAGGTTTCACTAACTCCAAAGCACACATGTGGCAAATACATTAACAAAATATTAAGTTTTCATTACATTTCTCTTTTAAGTGAACCATCGTTAAAAAAAAAACAAAAAAAAAAAAAAAAAAACAGTGCTTATATTTTTTATAAAGTTAATTAGTAATTATGCCTAAAGTATTCCAGAAGTTTAACTATAATAGTAATTGTGAAAAATGTATTCAAATTCCAACTATACCAAAATGTTATTACACTTACCCACTCCACTCTAATTAAAAAAGTAGAAAAAATACAGTAAAAATTTGACCAGCAAAAGTGATACGAATCTTTCTAGTGAATTCATCATACTATTAAAGTAGGCATGCAAATTTATTATACTTCATATAGAAATTTAAATCAGTTTTTGAAATTCCGTAAAGTACAGGTATTATTTTATTAGACTTCAGCTTAACATTTTTTTTTTCTTTGGATTGATTCTAACGTATTGCCCCTCAAAAAAGCAATGATTTTTTTTTTTTTTTTTTTTTTTTTTTTTATGATATTAAAAACCCTATAATATATCCATACCATAAAAAAAATTTTTAAGCAGCTTAATATTTTATGGAGATATATCGCGAATAGTTGCTACTAACTTCAATAAAATTTTTAAAAGAGGCTTTCAAATACCGTTTTTTAAGAACATTTTTTATGGAAAAAATGCTATTATCCAAGTTAAACAAGCTATTTTATTTAAATCAAATATCGCCTAAGTCCAAACATTTGAAATTCATGAATTTTCAAATAGTTTTATCTGACCATGTTCCGTAAAGTATGACATATTTTAAAGAAATCTAATCCTTTAAAGTTACTTTTCAATAACTTTTCCGCTACATTATTACTTTCTTTTACCCATATATATGTTACAGTAAATAATGTTTATGGGTTAAATTTTCGGAATAATGTTTTTGTTCTATTTACACATTTTATGGTCCCCTGAGTCCGAAAATCAAGTTTTTAGCGTTTGGTTTGTGTGTGTGTCTTTTTTCAGACTATCTCTAAAACAAAGTATATCAGGAAGTCCAAAAACGGTATTCTAAATTTGTGTTGATACTTACACTAAACATTTCGTTGAGATGGCTAATGGTTCGAATACAGAGCTATCCAAGAGAATTCAAATATATTACATTTATTGGCGAAACTTTTAATAGGCAGAATTTAACATCTACAGGTTGCAATAAATCAAATGGTATATATATGTATATATATATATATATATATATATATATCATATGCATAAAAACATGTTTTTTGTAGAAAATGGTATGAAAAGCATTTATTATTTATTTACAGTGCTACTCAAAAGACAGGGAATATAGTGGGACTATTCTTGGAAATTGCTGGAAATACATTTCTGATTGTGCTGTATGTTATTAATGTAGAACTGTATTTAGTTACACAATGTGGCGTGTACATAATTTATAGATGACATACAAGTTTACCAATAATTAAACAAAGGCATTATCTCCTATTAAATGTAATCGATGGAAGTGATTTACTATATTTTGCCATGATAAAAAAAACTACTCAAGAATAAAGATTAATTTCTCATATTCACACGGTAAATAAAATGTTATTAAAAGTAAATTTTAAGTGTTTGTTTTTTTTTGCATATCTACGCTTTTTGAAGCTCCCTGAATACTAAAGTCAAGTTATATAACGGTTGATCTTTGTGCATATCTGTTAGAAGTGTAACTTAAAATAATTTAACAATCTTGAATTCTAAAAAAATGTAATTATTAAATTAAAACGAAGGTTTAGAGGAGTAGTAGAGCTCTCATATAAAATTATACTCGTATCTCTTGTTATCTTACCCATTTGCTAGTTTAAACAAATATTGGTTGAATCAATAAAACTATTTGGTTTAAACGACAAAGTAATTTGGAATCTGGTAATAAAATTTGTTTCGACAATTCTTTTTCCTGTAATTAAAAACAAAAAATCAATTATTAGAAGTATGTTTTTTTTTTTTTTTTTTTTTTTTTTTTTTTCCCTTATAAAGTACCTATTTTATAAATTTTGTTTGTGCATCTTTGTGTGTACATACATACAAAGTGAAAATTGTCATCACTACTACGCCTTTTTTTGCAACCATTTACCAAAATGGCACATTTTTAATTGCAAAAATATTTTAAATGAAAGTAACAGTGACCTGTCACAGAAAAATCCATAAGTTCAGCTGTTAAAATTACGAAATCTAAATATTTATATGTTCCCTAAATCCTTCTTCTTTCGGTAGAATAATCTTGACACAATCACATGAAAATGGAAAAAAAGAAGCATTCTTCTATTGTTAATATGACAGGGTTACTATAATTAAGAATTCAAATTAGGAGGAATAGCGCAAAAAAATAGCAACGAATTCTATCGACGATATCTTTCTAAATTTCAGGGGTTATTTATAAGAGTTACTCTATATATTTGGCTAATAATTTATGCAAAAAAATTTCTGCATGTTCAAAGAAACCTTAATTAGAATAAATATTCGTATTTCATTAGATAGTTAATAATTTTATATTACGATTGCCAACTCCCTCACTGAAGAGATTATCATTAATCAAGGAGTGAAACAAGGTTGTAGTTTATCACCCACACTCTTCAACATTTATACAGACCACCTAATGAAAGAATGAAAATCAATGGTATCCAAAGGCATCACATTTCAGTCTAAAACATCTATTAATACAATTTTATTTGCGGTTGATCAAGCGATTTTTCAGGGCAATGAAAATGATCTCCAAAGAGCAATCTATAAACTGAATAAACTTTGTCAAACTTATAACATGAAGATATCAATAAAGGAAACTAAAACGATGACTTTTAAAGGCAAAGAGCCTATAAGAACTAAAATGGTCTTGGATAATAAAATAATAAAACAAATCTCAGACTTTAAGTATTTGGAATGTGGTACTTCATATAACAAAAATAAAGACTTAGAAAATAAACTGCATAAATTCCAACATATTTGCGGAGCTTTGAACAGAATCCTAAAAAATAAGACATGTAGAGAAACTCAGTTAAAATTCTACAAAGTAATGGCAACACCGACACTGCTATACGGATCAGAGACCTGGACTGTTAACACCAAAGAACGATCCAGGATACAAGCTTCGGAAATAAAGTTTTTGAGAGCTGTAAAGAAATGTACAAGAATGGACCGACTAACTAATGATTCCATACGCTCCGACTCAAAAATATACAACATCAACCAAAAAATAATAGAATATCAAGATAAATGGGAAGACCACATGCAGCGAATGAGCAAAGACCGACAACCAAAAATGCTGATGAAATACAAACCTAGAGGCTACCGAGACCGGGACAGACCTACGCTCCGGTGGATTGATCAATGGGACCAAAACAGACTGAAAGCCTAATCCATGCTGTAGAAGATGATGATGATAATGATATTATGATTGCAGTATGCTGTCTCTACTATAGTACATCGATGCTTCTAAAAATGGCATTTCATTCGTTTAAAAACCAGCATCTTATTAAAAGAAATAGATACGAAAACTTTTTGATTTTGTTATAGAAACATTTTTATCTTTATAAATATACTTTTTATCCTTAAGAATTATTCTAAGACACATCGTCGAAAAACAATAGTAATATTACATATACATATACATATATATATATATATATGTATATATATATATATATACATATATATTAATGCGACTAAATACGTGGCCATCAAGTTTAATCTATAAATGTTTAAATATCTAAATACATTGAAGCCTTATCTTTTTCTCTTCGTAATTACTCATTAATTACGCATTACCTAATGTGTTTCATTAAGTTTTGTTTTCACATTCAGAAAATTCCCAACCGTTAAATTTGTACTCTTTTTTATTTTATTTTATTTATTATTATTATTTTATTTTATTTTATTATTTTAATATATATTTTTTTTTTCAAAGTGAGTGAATTTTTCGCTTTATTTAGCTAGAAAACAAAATATTAAAAATGTGAAAAATCAATTTTTCTAAAACGAGTACTAATTTAACGATCGTAAATTTTCTGTATGTGAAAACGGAATTAAAAAAAAAATGCATTAGATAATGACTAATTGTAGAACACATTTCCTCATGAAATAACATGGACTTCGGCTGTCGGCCAGATTAAAGATAGGCTATTCAATTCATGTTTTAGTTATGAATATGATCACCTGACGTGCTTTATATCTCTGTAATTTAAAAGCTCGTTATTGGACTTTATTCTGAAAAACGCCGTGTCTATATACATAATAGGGTTTACAAGTTTCTATAAATTCTTATTCTTTTAGAAGTTTTGATTACATAAACAAGCGGTGTAATTATTAAGAAAGTTTTTGTCAATATATCAGTTGCGACAAATTTAGAAATCCAAATTCTGTGATAAAAGGAAATCAGAAAAAAGAAAATGCCATTAACAACACTTATTGTTTTTAATTTCACAATTATATATGAAGAAAGTTTGATCATTGTATTCTCTAATAGTTTTCAAGAACTGAATTTTCAAAATATAAGCGTATTTTGATTACAATACATTTTTTAGCCCATAGTATTCCTCCATTCTATTTACAATAATACACGTTTTAATATAGTCCGTTATGCTTTGTTTTAGTGTTATAAAGTAGGAAAGCAAAATATACTTCGAACATCAATATATTTTTGTGTAATTAAACTTTCTGATTAAAATAAAGAAAAACTCATAAAATATTTCATCGTAAACACTTTGGTAAGCCTACACATTAAATATTTTAAAAACTGGTTGATATTTGTAAAATAAGAGTTAAATTGGGAATTAAGGTAATTAGTAATTACATAAAAATGTTGTAATTTATTTCTGTGAAACTGTATTTTGAAAATGGAAAAAAAAAAAACAGGCAGTTTATTTTCAACATAATGAATGCGTATAGATTTGGAAAAGAAAAAAAATCTTCTTTTCTTTATTGTTATTATTACATTTGTAAATAATACATATATATACATATATATATATTTTTCCAACAACAATCATATATCGACATTAAATACAATATAAACAATAGCTTTAACTATCACGAAGCTAATTTTCTTTTTAAATGTAAGTAAGTCCTTTGTGAAAATTATTTTGAAAGTTATATCAGAGCTAAACAAAGAAACACAAAAAGGAAAAAATCATCTTTCATCATTCCTGCTTTTTAAATTTTCCAGTCATGTGAACGCGCTTTGATCATTGCCCCGTCTTTCAACATTCAAAGACTGCGGCTTTTCAAAGAACACAATATTGATCGCATTGACTGTTTTAGCTGAATGGAGATGCATTTTTTTTTTCTCTTTTCAGTTTTAATAATATAGGTTTCACTAAATTCTGCTACGATTTTTCAATTTTATTTTTTTTTTTTTCCCTTAAGGATAAAAAAAAAAAAAGAAGAGGGTTTGTCAAACGGAAAAATAAAGGTTATACAAAAATCAATAATTCTGAATGCAAAAATATTATGTTTAGTATAAGAATAGAAAGTAAAAACCTTAAATACATAAAATTTACAAATAAAAAGCAAGAAATTTGTTTCACTGTAAAACATGCAACGGTTGTATCAGAATAAATTAATCGGAGGAAGACTTTTTTTCTTTTCTTCTGACTATACGTGTATGAAAAGGAGCAACTCATAAAAAGCATGCTTACATTTTCTATCAGATGTAAAATCAATGTTAACTATTTCGGCTTTAAATAACTGTCTCATGTTTTTTTGCAATTTACAGTGTTAGCCAAACATTTTTTTATTATTCTACATTTCTCATTGTTTTTTATACTATCATCGTAAATTATACATATACAGTACCCGCCGCTTTTTAAAATCACTGGTTAATAAAATCAGCCGCTTAATCTGATCAAATTGTTGGGACCGGAATCAAATCAATACAAACCGTCGCTTAATAAAATCAGCATCGCCGGTTAATAAACTCAAAAGAAAATCTCTTCAACAGTAAAAATGATCATGTATGTAGGCTAAACAACGAATTACAGAGGCTGTTTGCACATTTTTTAGACGATTTTATTTCGCAGTAAGAAAAAATCGTTTGCATGGTGAATTTTATTTTTACAACAGTTATATTTTTTGGAAGTTTTATTTATCTTCTGATATTTAGAATTTTTGTATAGATGCAAAAATGCGCTTTTAAAAAGGCAGTGGATGGAAGGATAGGTTTCCGCTCTTTCCAAAGAGAGTTTTCAGTGAAATCTTTATGAAAAGCATTTATCAGGAGAAATATGGAAAAATGTCGCAACAATAGATGTATCTTGGGTCTATTTAAGTGGTTGCAATAAAAAAAGATCAATTTATTATCACACAAGTGGAGAAAAATTTTTTTGCTACATGGTTCAAAGCATCAAAAGAAAGTTTTCTAAAGGATTTATGATTGCCACTGGTTTTTCCTACGAGCGCAATATAAAAGCAAAAAAAAAAAAAAAAAAAAAAAAATGTGACAAAAATGTTAAAATCAGCTCTAAATACTATCAAGAACATATTTTAATTCCAATTTTTAAAAATGAAAATCCAGATCTTTATCCACAATGCTATCAATCCGTTGAACTGTATCAAGACAAAACAAGCAGCCACACATCGCAATCCGCAATTGCTTTTCTAGAAAAAAATGGAACAAAAAACGGGAATTAAAACCATACCCTTCACTGATATTCCTGCTAAATCTCCTGATGTATCACTGTTGGATTTTTGTGTTTTTTGACTCTTAAAATCAACATTATCCAAACACCTATTACAACGCTTTGTGGACTTTGGAAAGCTGTTCAAGAGGAGTAGAAAAATATACCTCTTCCGATATTATAAAAAGCATTATTATCATAGAAATTACGATGTTGAATGATAGTTAAGAACAAGGGCTATCAAACTGAACAATTAAAACACGAAATATGAGTGAAATTTCTTTCGTACACTCCATCAAAATCGTCTAAAAAATGTGCGAACAGCCTCTGTATATTTTCTTACCGGATTTTGAAAAGAAAAAAAGACACAAAACATAGCAAGCCCTCACATTATTACTCTTTGTCAACAATTTTACGCCTAAAAAAAAAAAAAAAAAAAAAAAACACTGTAGTTATGAATTTAAGAAATGAATTCGACAAATGATTGGTCAATGAATATTTTATTTCTGTCTTTAAATATTCAAACAGAGTTTCTAGTTTTTATTTTGAAGCAACTTAGCTGCAAGATATGCAAGCGGACATTTTTTTTTATTTTGAAGTTAAAGCGTAAAGTTTTGATAAAGTATGGTTCGTTTTCTTCAAATGTATAGTCAAATGAAGTCGACATCGAAGCTTGAAATTTCTCAGTTTGCTTCATGTAAACATAATAATAAAGATGATATTAGTGCCTAGATTGTACAAACGGAAGAGTGAACCGCAAGCGAAAATGAATAGGAAAAGCAAAAGTCATCAATGCAGCACTTCTAGGTAGGTACAAGAATGCCAGGAAAGAAAATTTCCATCTATTACGGAATTTTGTACTTAAAAGCTGCAATTTTTACATGAATGATTAGTAATGGAAATTCTATTCCTACGGATGGCTAGTTGATAATAGATAGAAGGGCGAAGAAGAATTTTTTTTTTCCATATTTAGGTAATGAATACTCCTTTATTGAGTTCGAGCATGTTCGCCGGATATAAAAATCAGCCGCTTAATAAAATCATTTAGATGAAAACAAACGTGACTTTATAAAGCGGCGGCTACTGTATATATATATAGTAATTTTAAATGCTAAGCAGTAAAAATATTTATCTGAGTAAAAACTTTTACTAAGGTTCTAAAAAGAAGCTAAGAAGCAAAAAGGGAAAATATTTTTTATCGGACCTTCTTTTTAAATTTTCCAGCCATGTGTACAAACTTTGTTTATTGAACTATATGTCAGCATTATAAGGTTATTAAATGAATATAAAATTTTGGATCATGTGTTGATTTGGCTGAAGAGATATGCCTTTTTTTTTAATTGTTCAATTTTTTCAAACAATAGTTTATTTGTTCAAAATATTTCAAAACTAAATCTTAATCTAAACAAACGTGAAATTAATTGAAACATTTTCTAGAGCATCTTGTGCACTTCATTTGTAAAAATTAAATTAAATAATACTACTTAAACCTATTATCAGAAAATGTTATATTTTGTACTTGTGTTGTGATACAGGGATATTTACAAGTCTTTTAAAAATATAGATTTTAAATTTTGCAGTAGTATATTTTGTGTATGTAGTTTTTTCTTAATTATTATTGAACTGAAATTTAGCAAATAGAAACAATAAATTAAAATATCATAGCACCAGTATAGTTAAAATGTTATTTTTAGAGTTTTGTTCACTTCCCATTTCAAAGGAATTTATGTTCTTCAACATTTCACCTAATTTTTGTAATGTACGCAATTTTGTATTTAAAAAAAAAATGTGCTACAATGTAAACTAAGTAAAATATGCTTTCTCTTTAGCATTTGTTTAGATTTGTAAAATTTTATGTTTGAAAATTCACATTTTCTCATTCTGTAATTTATAAATGCCCATTTAATCCAAAACCATAGTCAGTGTGATTGACTGAAAAAATAATAAATATCGAAAAGTTCCAGAAAAATGTCACAGTCTATAAAATTTCTCTTAATATCATTTCTTTAAATCTATATGCACATTTTCATACACATGATTTCCTACATTTAATGAAAAGAGAATAATTTTAATGACAAATATATTTTATAGTTAAGCTAACTTAAAGTGGTAAAATATAGAACTGATTAATTTCACATTTCCTATCTCCTTAAATATCTCTTTAGATTAAAACATCTCTATTTAGATTAAAACATTAATATCTCTTTAGATAATGTAATAATTTTTATTATTGTATTAAAAAATAATAGATGTCAAACAATTCCACAAATATGTTCAAAATATTTTTTTTTTTTTAATCATTTTTTTATTTGTATGAACATTTCTGTAAACATTTATTTACGCATGATTTACTATATTTCATAAAAACAGGTTAATTATGATAATAAATTATTCTATGAGTAAGATAATCTAAAAGTTCAAGTATAAAACTGATGAATTTCACATTTTCCTTTCCCATTATCTATATACACCCCGCTACAAAAAGATAGGAACAAAGGGTTTTTTCTTTGATTTTTCATAAAATAACGTTATCTAAGTTGTGCTTATCATTTATTATTATTATAAAATAACACTATTCCTGGACTAATTTTTGTTTTAAGACTAATTTAGAAAAGTTTTAAGACTAAAATTTTTCTAATTTAAGACTACACTCCGCGACAAAAATATAGGAAGAAAGGTTTTTTTCTAAATTTTTCATAAAATAACATTATCTAAATTGTGCTGATCATTTATTAAAAATTAAAAAAAAAAATCCCTTTGTTCCTATCTCTTTGTCGCACTGTGTAGTCTTAAATTAGAAAAATTTTAGTCTTAAAATTTTTCTAAATTAGTCTTAAAACAAAAATTAGTCCAGGAATAGTGTTATTTTATAATAATAATAAATGATAAGCACAATTTAGATAACGTTATTTTATGAAAAATCAAAGAAAAAACCCTTTGTTCCTATCTTTTTGTCGCGGAGTGTATATCCCATTAATAGCAATATTTACATTAATTAATTAAAAAATAATTAATGTGAATTAATGTGAAAATTCTCCAGTAAAGAGTTTAAAAAATTTCTTTTTAATATCCTAAAACTAAAACTGCATGAACATTTATTTACGCACGATTTTCTATATTATTTAATGAAAACGGTATAATTATGATGACAAATTAGTCCTTTGAGTAAGCTAACCTAAAAAAGATCAAATATAAAACTGGTCAATTCGAAAAAATCAATAAGAAGGATGTAGTGGTTGAAAAAAAAAAAGTAAAGATTTGAAACCATACAACTGCAAAGATTTGCCCGAGAAGACCCCAAAAAAGTAAAGAAGAGTACGCAGCTTTTTTATCAGAGAAAATAATCTCGGTAGAAATACGACAAAAGTCGAGAAGGGAATAAATTGATATCACACTAAACGACTTGAGTGCCAAACATTTGTTTTTAAGTAAAATATTTAATTGAACTTATAACTAAAAATATGTTTTAAAACCCAATTTAGTAAAATATTTGAAATTTTAAAGTAAAGTATTAGCAAAAAGTAAATTAACATTTAAAAGTAAGTTTATACTTAAAACACACATGCACAAATATATATTCAACTTCTGCTATCAATTACAAGTTAATTAAAATTTTTATATTAATGCTCATCTTGAAAAAGTTTATTATGATTCTAAATGTTTTCTTTATTTTTTTTTTAATGTAAGCTAGTAAGTATTTTTTATCGTTTATGTGTACTCTGCGTTTAATTTCTGTATTAAATTTATCTTGTATTCATGTTTCATTGGTTACGTCTGGTTTAGATAAATTGGACAGTGTTATCAGTAATGTTTTTTGGCGTTAAGCTTACAGATGTAGAGAAACTCACCTTTTATTTGCATATATTATTCAGTCACCGCCCTTAAAGAAGTATTGTTTTAATCTAAGCTTTCATTTTTGGATTTTGTTAATTTTGTTAATTAAATATTTCATTCCTTCATGTAATTTAATTTCCCCCCCCCCCCGTGAAATGTTTGAAAAAGTTTTTCTTATATACATATATATACAGGGCTCGAAATGAACAGTGGTCACTTTGTTCCGGAATTTTAGTTGTCCACAAGATCAGTGAAGCTTTTTAATTATTTATTTTTTTACTTTTCTCGAAAATTGTCCATAAATCGATCACAGAATCGTATGTTATAAAAATAGTAAGTGTACTTCATTATAATTGTCAATATCACTTATTCTCTGTAATTTTCCATTTAATTTCACTTTAATAACTTTTTTTTTTTTTTTTACTTTTAACTCTTAATGGTAAATAGGGGACATTTTAGATCTTTTATTAAAGCATAAACTTTTGATTTGTATAAAATTCATTTGTGTTTTTAAATAATTTACAAAGTATTAATTAGCGTATTTGCCCTGTAAATTAATAAACAAACAAACAAAGTTTGTGTAAAATTGAGTTCTAAAAATATAATATGTGAACGGACTAATTGAAATATGTAAGGACCAGTGAAATCTTAAAACTACTAGTCCTGTGGACCAGTGACTTTATTTTCTTATTTTCTACCCCTGTACAGTCGGTAACAAAAGTGTCCGAACACTAGCAAAAATTCCCATGTAAAAAATGTACACTTCATACTGTTTTGTTAAATAAATCCTTATCGAATCATATTCTTACACTGACTAAGAACAGGATTCGACAAGGATTTATTTAACAAAACCTTATGAAGTGTACTCTTTTTACATAGGAATTTTTGCTAGTGTTCGGACACTTTTGTTACCGCCTGTATGTATGTGTGTGTGTATAACTAAATAGATATTAGTGATAATGTACCAAAACTTAAAAGGGAAATCGATAAAATAATATTTATTGCAATTTATGCTAAAACATTATCTTTGAATTTGAATAAAATAATGTGTTAGTAAGTATTTTAGTGAAGTATGATTTATACTTAACACTTCGAGTACGCATATATACATATATTCTTTTTTTGTCGTGTCCTTTTTTACTTCTTTCTATTAGAGAAAATAGTTTTGGTTTAAATACAACAAATGTTTGGAAGGGAATTATTAAAACTCTTTGCAACGTGAAAACTATTTTTGTACAAAAGTTAATTTTAAATCAAGATACATTACAGTATATTTAATAATTGTAAATGATAAAGCTTAAACATTTTATATTTTATTGAAGTAATAATTAACCGATTTCAAAAAAGAAGGAAGGTTCTCAATTCAAACCGTATGTTTTTTTTTATGTTTGTTAGCTTATAACTTCTGAACGGATGCTCCGATTTCGATACTTTTTAATTTGTTGAAAAGGTCTTGGTCTGAAATAGGTCCCATTGTAATATCTTTACGATCTAAAGAAAATACAGGGTGCCCAAAAAAATCAGTCCCAACTCTTTTAACGGCTAAACGGCTGCAGCTATAGTGATAGAAATGACATGTAAGTATAGCAAAGTGGCCATGCAGTACAAGGTTAAACCGCTTGTAGCGCCACCTGTTGGAAAATAGCGGAGTTAGTGTTTCTATCTCGAAAACGGTTCTAGAGAAAAAAGTGAATTGCAAAGTTGAAGAGTATCACTGATTTAGTACAAAAAGATAGTTTAGACATTCATGCTAGCGTTCCTATCTCGGAAACGGTTCAAGACAGGGGGAAAAAGTGAATTATAAAACTGCATAGCGTCATAATTTAGTACGAAAAGATAGTTTAGACATTAGTGCTAAAAATAGAACGCGTAAAATGTGCATTTGTTTGTTCGATATTTCCTACACTGAACTACGTTGCACACTTTGAAGTGTAGCGAATGACACGTATACTCTGTGATTCAAAGTACTGTTACTGTAAGCAGTCACATCGATTAGCACAAAGTCGTTTTCAACCAATTTCAGAAAGGATGGTGTTCTTAATTCGAGCCATGTGTTGTTGTTGGTGTTTGTAAGCTTATAACTTCGTTAAAGATGCTCTAATTAACAGACTTCAAAAAGAAGAAGGTTCTCAATTCAAAGCGTATGTTTTTTTTTTTTTTTTTTTTTTCGTTTGTTAGCTCATAACTTCTGAACGGATGACCCAATTTTGATACTTTTTGATTTATTGTAAAGGTCTTGGTCTGAAATAGGTCCCATTGTAATATCTTTAAGATCAAAATAAAATACAGGGTGCTCAAAAAAGTCAATCCCGACTCTTTTTACTGCTGAACAGCTGCAGCTATAGTCATGAAAGTGGTATGTAGGTACAATAAAGTTGACATGTGCTACGAGATTCAACCGCCTACAGCGCCACCTGGTGGAAAACAGTGGAGTTAGCGTTCATATCTCGGAAGCGGTTCAAGGCAGGGGAAAAAAGTTAATTATAAAATTGCAGCGCAACACCGATTTAGTACGAAAAGATAGTTCAGACATTAATACTAAAACCAGAACGCTTAAAACGTGCATTTGTTTGTTCACAATTTCCTATTTTGTGCACACTTGAACAACATTGCATACGTTGTAGACATTTATGCTATGTAAAATTCAAAGTAAGGTTATTGTAAGCGGTCACAGCGATTAACGCATGGACGTTTTGAACCGACTTCATAAAGGAAGAGGTTCTCAATACAAACCATATTTCTCATTGTTGTTGTTGTTGTTGAAATTTGTTAGCTTATAACTTCGTAAGAGATGATTTAATTTTAATACTTTTTTTGTTGTAATGATGTTATCCTGAAATAGGTTTCATTATCATTTCATTAAGGTATAAACAAATTACAGGATACTCACAAAAGTCTGTTCTCACTCTAATTGCTGAACGCATGCAGCTACACTGGTAAAAGCAGTATGTAAGTATCGATGTTGAAACTTCTGTCCGTCAGCTGCGATGCATGTTTTGCTCTTTGTTTGAACTTTACGCTGCGCAATTTCCAGCGCAGCGGGTGACACGTATTCACTGTAAATTCCTAACAGAATTTTTGGTTACGAATACAGCGTATCCGTTCTTTACATTTCTAAAGACATTTTAATTTAACGTATGTTCATTCAATAGATAGTTTATTGCTCATATCTGATAAAGGCAAGAAAAGTGACACAACTTAAAAATGCAGCATTTGAGAAAAATCAACTTAAAAACTAGTATGTTGTGGCCACCACTTGACTTTCTTCTATATTTTCCTATACAAATTTACTCACTAAAAATAATTTATCAAAATTATTATTTAAAAAAAATATCTTCGATGATAATGCAGACGATTTCCATATTAGAGAAGTAGTATAACACTAAATATACAAAAAATGTCAATATTACATTTAAAAAAAAAAAAAATGAAAAATGAAAAAAATCGATTACTTTATTTTAAATTATCGCAGATCGATGGTTCAACCATTCATTTTAAAGGTATTGGCGAGCTCTTTTAAAAGATACCCATCATGAAAATTTACTCCCCTCGAGGGGACTTCCCCCCCAGGGGGGTGGCAAGGCTCCTACACATACAATTTTTTTTTCCTTGTTCAATATCTCTATTATAAATAATTCTTGTAGATTTCATAATGATTACTAAAAAATAATTCTCTTTATGGACATTTATACAAAATTTTGTCCTATATCACCATGTTAAAAATTTATTAAAAGCGGGATGGCAACGCAACCTGTAAGACAATTTTTACCAAAAGTTGATAGGCACTAATTTATGTCAAGGTGCAACTACATACCAATTTGTATGAAATTCTGTGAAGTAGTTCCTGAGATACAGTTGCCACAAAATTTTGTCACACACACACACAGACAGACAGACAGACATTTTCTAAAAATGGTCAAATCGTTGTTCTACAGCTCTCAAAACGTGTAAATCCATCAAAAACCCGAGGTCGAAAATTTTTACGAATCCAATACTTTCTTCTATTGAATGTAGAAGAAAGTAATAACTTGACTAGAATAAAACTGGCACAACTCTCTCTCTCTCGAGTGGTTAACTTTCTAGATGGAGATGTAACTTTTTTGTTCACATTGGGTGCATTTCATGTTTTTCAGTGACATAAACCATTTTTTGAGTTATGTCACTTTTCTTGGAAGTTGTGATTTGTGACATAGCCGTCGAACGTCTTCTGATGTTCTTCTATATGAATAAGTTTTCACTGAAAAGAGAAAAATAAAATCTGTTTGTAAAAAAATAGAACCGACTCCAAAAAGCAACTACTATTTAAACAACTAAAAATGAAAGGAAATTGGCAGAAAATGGAACTGTAAATTGCGCCTAAAAGTATAAAATAATTTCCTTCGCCAAACAACCTATAACACTACAATTAATCATAACTTTTGAAGTCGGCACAAAATTAAATAAAAATTGATACCTTTATTCAATACAAAAATCAAATCCTATTCAATATACACGTCTTACATTGTCACCTGCAAAACGCAGCCGAAAACTACTTTGATTCAAGAAAACAAATAAGATTTCGTAAGCAGCAAAAGTTGACGAAGATGCTGGTATCTGACGTCCTTGGTGTAAGAAAAATCGCAAAATTATCTGGCAAACATATTTAAATTCTTTGAGATATCATGATTATTTTGATAAGGTAATGTAAGTTTTGATCGCCAAATCCAAAAGCCACCAAGGATGATAGTTATCAAAGTTATACCAAATTTGCAAAGAAAACTCTAACTTCGTAGAAACATAAATACCACATTGTGAAGGATGTTCACTGTTCTATATAGATGCTACTAATGGACCAATTGTATACAGTGATAAAATAATAAAGGAAACATGTAAATGGATCATTCGAGACAACCGCATTTGTTGCCTCCGATATAAAAACAAACCTTTAAAGACTAATTAAATTTTATTTAATTTTGCGCCGACTTCAAAAGTTATGATTAATTGTAGAGTTACAGGTTGTTTGGCGAAGGAAATTATTTTATACTTTTAGGCGCAATTTACAGTTCCATTTTCTGCCAATTCCCTTTCATTTTTAGTTGTTTAAATAGTAGTTGCTTTTTGGAGTCGGTTCTATTTTTTTACAAAAAGATTTTTTTGTAAAATTAATTTAAAATGTATGATTTAATAAAGGCATTGTTTTGTAAAATATCAGTTAATCATTAGTAAGTCAAACTGTTAATTAAGTCTTCGTTCTCCCTATATCTATCTCAGCCAGAGACCCCCTATATTACATTTCATCACAGAAAATAGTATTTGTCGATATACGATAAAAGTTAGGGTGATAACTAATAAACTGACATTTAGTTACAATTTGATTTATAACTCATAATTTTATGTAAAATTCAATTAATTTTTACAATGATTGAATCATGTAGCTTTCAAAGTTTAATTTAAGTATTTTATTAGATATTTTACATTTTAATTAAGTATTAGTTTTTAATAAAGGTAATTTCTAAGTTAAACTTTAGTAAAGTTTGTATTTACTTAAACCTTCGTATTAATTAAAATAATTTTTAATTTAATAGAATATTTGTTTTAATTAAAATATTAATATAATATACATTTTATTTATAATTGGAAATATGTATTGTAGGAACTCAATTAAGACGTGAACAAATAAAGTAGAATATTGAATTTTAAATTAAAAAATCTTTTCGCCAAACGATTTAATTCTTTTTAAAAATATAATTTAAAATATATACCTTTTTTTTTTAATCGTTAATAAAGATTTCGCAAAATTAAAAGTATTTAATCCAAGTGGCACAATTAAAAAACAAATATTCCATGAATGGCATTCTTTATTAAATCTCCAAAGTCTGCCAAATAAATTTACTTTCAAACAAATTTATTTTCAAATAAATTTTTAGATTAGTCTCTAAAGTGGAAGTATTCCGGCTAAATTACTTAAAAAATAAAGTTTTAAAAGTGCAAATAGCATTTTCGGTGACAGTT
Organism: Salticus scenicus; assembly: GCA_963930645.1. Taxonomy (NCBI): domain Eukaryota; kingdom Metazoa; phylum Arthropoda; class Arachnida; order Araneae; family Salticidae; genus Salticus; species Salticus scenicus. The sequence goes on along the minus strand of OZ005654.1, from coordinate 111,513,547 downwards.
TAATTATGTGTATGTTTTACGTAAGTAAAACTATTACGCATTTGTTTTTCTTATGAAATAGTCAAATGATAGTTTTTTAAAACTTTAAATTAAAAAATTAAAAATAATCTAATTTCTTTAATTTATAATGAAAACTTTTTTTATGGCTTTAGCTTTAGGGTTTGTTTTTACTTCCAATTTCTTTCGTGACGAATAGAATATTTCAAATGAAGAACACATTTAAATTAAAAATTGCGCTGTGGAAACATATTGTTTTATCGTTCGACTTATTTAATTAGCGTAATAAGAACTGTTCTGAAAAATAAATTATTACAAAACTTTCTATTGCAAAGCTAATAAAACTTCATTTTTGTAGTAGAATGTTAATGAAACTGTCAATTATTAGAAGCATTATTAAGAGAAGTTTTTCTAAATAATAAATGCGCTTTTTTTTTTTTTTTTTTTTTTAGTGCTAGAGGCCTATTTCAGTCGGTACAAATATCAAATTTTTATAATACACTCTTAATTAGTGCTAGAGGCCTATTTCAGTCGGTTTATTGAATGGGGATTTATTGAATGAAGTCCCCCCAAGGCCCAACTTTGACATGAGTCCCCCCCAAGGTACCCCTATTTCAGTCGGTACAGCGTTGTCGAATTTTTATACGTCACTCTTAATTAGTGCTAGAGGCCTATTTCAGTCGGTTTATTGAATGGGGATTTATTGAATGAAGTCCCCCCAAGGCCCAACTTTGACATGAGTCCCCCCCCCAAGGTACCCCTATTTCAGTCGGTACAGCGTTGTCGAATTTTTATAATACACTCTTAATTAGTGCTAGAGGCCTATTTCAGTCGGTTTATTGAATGGGGATTTATTGAATGAAGTCCCCCCCCAGGCCCAACCTTGACATGAGTCCCCCCCCAAGGTATCCCTATTTCAGTCGGTACAGCGTTGTCGAATTTTTATACGTCACTCCATATTAGTGCTAGAGGCCTATTTCAGTCGGTTTATTGAATGAAGTCCCCCCAAGCCCCAACTTTGACATGAGTCCCCCCCAAGGTACCCCTATTTCAGTCGGTACAGCGTTGTCGAATTTTTATAATACACTCTTAATAGTGCTAAGGGCTTATTTCAGTCGGTTTATTGAATGGGGATTTATTGAATGAAGTCCCCCCAAGGCACAACTTTGACATGAGTCCCCCCAGGCCCAACCTTGACATGAGTCCCCCCCAAGGTACCCCTATTTCAGTCGGTACAGCGTTGTCGAATTTTTATAATACACTCTTAATAGCGCTAAGGGCCTATTTCAGTCGGTTTATTGAATGGGGATTTATTGAATGAAGTCCCCTCAAGGCCCAACTTTGACATGAGTCCCCCCCAAGGTACCCCTATTTCAGTCGGTGCAGCGTTGTCGAATTTTTATAATACACTCTTAATAGTGCTAAGGGCCTATTTCAGTCGGTTTATTGAATGGGGATTTATTGAATGAAGTCCCCCCAAGGCACAACTTTGACATGAGTCCCCCCCAAGGTACCCCTATTTCAGTCGGTACAGCGTTGTCGAATTTTTATAATACACTCTTAATAGTGCTAAGGGCCTATTTCAGTCGGTTTATTGAATGGGGATTTATTGAATGAAGTCCCCCCAAGGCCCAACTTTGACATGAGTCCCCCCCTAGGTACCCCTATTTCAGTCGGTACAGCGTTGTCGAATTTTTATACGTCACTCTTAATTAGTGCTAGAGGCCTATTTCAGTCGGTTTATTGAATGGGGATTTATTGAATGAAGTCCGCCCAAGGCCCAACTTTGACATGAGTCCCCCCCAAGGTACCCCTATTTCAGTCGGTACAGCGTTGTCGAATTTTTATAATACACTCTTAATTAGTGCTAGAGGCCTATTTCGGTCGGTTTATTGAATGGGGATTTATTGAATGAATTCCCCCCAAGGCCAAACTTTGACATGAGTCCCCCCCAGGCCCAACTTTGACATGAGTCCCCCCTCCAAGGTACCCCTATTTCAGTCGGTACAGCGTTGTCGAATTTTTATAATACACTCTTAATAGTGCTAAGGGCCCATTTCAGTCGGTTTATTGAATGGGGATTTATTGAATGAAGTCACCCCAGGCCCAACTTTGACATGAGTCCCCCCCAAGGTACCCCTATTTCAGTCGGTACAGCGTTGTCGAATTTTTATAATACACTCTTAATAGTGCTAAGGGCCTATTTCAGTCGGTTTATTGAATGGGGATTTATTGAATGAAGTCCCCCCAAGGCACAACTTTGACATGAGTCCCCCCCCAGGCCCAACTTTGACATAAGTCCCCCCCAAGGTACAACTTTGACATGAGTCCCCCCCAGGCCCAACTTGGACATGAGTCCCCCCAAGGCCCAACTTTGACATGAGTCCCCCCCCAAGGTACAACTTTGACATGAGTCCCCCCCAAGGCACACCTTTGACATGAATCCCCCCCCAAGGCACACCTTCCCCTCATTGGGAAAAAGAGAAAAAATGTTGTTTTGCGGCTATAAGACAGTTTGGACTTCCAACGTATTTGTTACAGTATCTGCAGCTGAAACACATTGGTTTGATTTAATGAAAACTTTATCATGGAATTTAGATCGTAACGAATTAACTAAAGAAAAATTTGTCGATAGTAACAAGTTTAGCAGTAGGCCTCTGGCACTAAATTAAAATCTGTCAATGTCAGATTTCATGTTTTAAATAATGAAATAATGTCGTGTATATATATATATATATATATATATATATTTTTTTTTTTTTTTCACGAACATGTGATTTCTTTATCAACGTTTTTTTTTTATTTGTTGCTTTGAACGAGTTACGAGCATAGGCTAATTATTCAGAGAATTGTTTTTAATAACAGTTCATCGTGCCATTCAAATCATGGACACTATAATATTTATTTGTGTCTGTTAGTATGGATACTGCCTCGATTGTTTTTTTAGATTATATTGGAGACTTTTACATATTATTTTATGGTTCTAGTTAAAGGATAACTAAATTAAATTTAAAATGTATAATTACTTGTATGAATTCTGTATCAACGCAATTTTGTTTGCGTTAATAATGTTGCAATATTCCATGAAAAAATAAAGTTACAAACATTGAATCTTCAGTGATCTGACCGTACGAGGGCAGTTCAAAAAGTATTGATCTTTTATTGATTTGGAAATCCAAAACACTAATCCCCTTCAAGTAAACACACACTTCGCCCAGTGTTCCTGTCATTGTTAGAAACAGCTCGTTAGAAACAACGGCGCAGTTTTTGGAATGGTAATCAACCGTGTCGTCGTATTTCGCATGGTGTCTACTCTTGACTTAAATAGGGGAAAATAGCGGAAATTTCCGCTTGGGAAATATCCAAAAACCACAGAGAACCATGTTGGGTAAGCAGGAAGTCTGGCGAACAACAGGAATGTTCTGTTTGTCGATGGAAGTTTGAATAAAATGCGCAGAATGGGCAGACGCGTTATCATGATAGAGCATCCAAGTTTTTGCTGCCCACAGATCCGGTCGTTTACGCCGCACCGCATAACAAAAATGACGACGGACCTCCTGATAGTAGTACTTTGTGATAGTTTGGCCTTGTGATCAGGGTTTAACTTGGCAAAAAAAATTACTTTAGCATTTTAGCGAAAATAGGCAAGCACTATTTTAGCTTTTTCGAAAGTTAATTCTTTGGATACCATTGATTTCTTTTACTTAGCTTTGTTATCCTCAGTTTTGTTTTCTATTCCTTTTGTTCATTGATGATTTTAACCAAGCATCCATATTCGTGACTTTAAAAATATGAATCAAGGAAACTACGTTTTGATTTTATCAATAGAAAAAGAGGTATTCATATCATATGTGTAAAATGAAAAAGCAAATAAAAAATCAAGTAAAGTGTAGTGGTAGATAATCGTGAAACACTAGTGCTAAAAATGCTTCTATGAAGCAAATTCTGAATTCTAACATATTTTTAAATATTTTTGCATTTAAATTCAATCATTGAAAATTAAAAATAAATCCAAATTACTATATAAATAAGGATTCCCAAAAATTTCAGTCCTTTCGTAGTTTTTACCTGCAAATATTACAAAAAAAAAATCTGAATTATTATAAAGAGATATTTTATACAGTTATCCAGATTTAGCTTTTTAGCGGAATTCTGACCGAATTGTTTTAGCAAAATATGATACCTTTTAGCAAAATGCTAAAAAAACTAATGACAGTTTAAACCCTGCTTGTGATGTGTACTCATGATGTACCACACAGCGAAATTCAATGAAAATTGCCAACATGTCCACTGGTGTGTGGTCGTCTTTGAAGAGCTTGTACCATTATTTTATGCGTGTTGAGACATCGTCCCGAAAGCTTGCTGAATCTTGCGAATGGTTACTGTTCGGGTATAGTCAACCTTTTGGTAAATTTTGATACAAAATCACTGCTCAAGTTTTTCACTCATTTTACAAAAACTAAAATTCGACGATCGCTCATTATATGTCTACACTTGTTGACCGACTACCAGCTACTGTCGCTTTCTGAAGGCGGGAAAATATCTGCGCATAAGTGTCACATCTACATCTACATTGAAGGAAGACTTTCTCGCTTCATTGGTTTACGCGAGAATATATAATGTTTGATACTTTATCAACAGCCCTCGTACATATCTTCGAAATTCGAGAACAATTTCTATTCTTAAATCATTTTCCTACGTTTTGAAAAATTGCAGCAAGTATATTATTTAACAAAATTTTTACCTTTTTGGTCCTTATTCCTTGAATTCTGATTTGAACATTTTCAATTCTGAAATCGTTTTCCTAAGTTTTGAAAATTGTAGCAAGGATATTATTTATCATAATTATTTACTTTTAGGTTTTTATCCATTCAGCCTAAACGATGTTTCCACAATAGGGTTACTACAAAGTGTTTTTAACGCTCTGATATTATAAAGATAATTTAATATGCTCTCCATAAACTACACAGCCGTTTTTCACAGTTTAATTTAGACTTCAATTTGGTTATTTTAAATTTTAATAAAATATTAGTTTTTAATAAAGGTAATTTATAACGGAAATATTAATACTATCTTAGTAATAAAAGCCCAAATTTTTCGAAATTATTGCTCTTAACGGGCGTCATCGGTACAAAACGTATTTAAAAAAAAAAAAAAAAAAAATTAATAATAAGAAATTTTTAATAAGAAATGAATAAAAGAAAAGAAAAAGAAAGTTAAAAAAAAAAAAAAAAAAAAAAAAAAAAAAAAAAGATGTCACTATTGCAACACTATATTGAGAAAAAATAAGTTTTACCTATGATATGAAAAAAAAAAAAAAAAAAAAAAAATTAGAAAATCATTTAAGAAGATATATACAATGCTGTGCAAGGACTGCTTCTGGTGATTTGGCGATTTTCTTTCTCAACCCTTGCATGAATATCGCCAAATTATGGTCAAAACATCGTACGCTAAATTAGAGAAAAAAAGCCCAAAATAGTAGTTAAAATATAACAAATAATAATAACAATAAATAATACCTGGAAATATTTACCGTTAGGTGGACAAAGGCCGACTAGAAATTTATTCTTTAAAAGTATTTGCGCTCATTAAACTTTTGTTTTATTTAATTAACTATTAGTATTAACTAAAATATTACAATATTTTTTAAAGTAAAATAAATGTAGCATTTATAATATCGTTATTTAAATGTGTACCTTTATTATTGTACACTGTATAAAATATCAATTAAATTATTTTCCTACGTTTTGAAAAATTGCAGCAAGTATATTATTTAACAAAATTTTTACCTTTTTGGTCCTTATTCCTTGAATTCTGATTTGAACATTTTCAATTCTGAAATCGTTTTCCTAAGTTTTGAAAATTGTAGCAAGGATATTATTTATCATAATTATTTACTTTTAGGTTTTTATCCATTCAGCCTAAACGATGTTTCCACAATAGGGTTACTGCAAAGTGTTTTTAACGCTCTGATATTATAAAGGTAATTTAATATGCTCTCCATAAACTACACAGCCGTTTTTCACAGTTTAATTTAGACTTCAATTTGGTTATTTTAAATTTTAATAAAATATTAGTTTTTAATAAAGGTAATTTATAACGGAAATATTAATACTATCTTAGTAATAAAAGCCCAAATTTTTCGAAATTATTGCTCTTAACGGGCGTCATCGGTACAAAACGTATTAAAAAAAAAAAAAAAAAAAAAAAAAAAATGTAATAATAAGAAATTTTTAATAAGAAATGAATAAAAGAAAAGAAAAAGAAAGTTAAAAAAAAAAAAAAAAAAAAAAAAAAAAAAAAAAAGATGTCACTATTGCATCACTATATTGAGAAAAAATAAGTTTTACCTATGATATGAAAAAAAAAAAAAAATTAGAAAATCATTTAAGAAGATATATACAATGCTGTGCAAGGACTGCTTCTGGTGATTTGGCGATTTTCTTTCTCAACCCTTGCATGAATATCGCCAAATTATGGTCAAAACATCGTACGCTAAATTAGAGAAAAAAAGCCCAAAATAGTAGTTAAAATATAACAAATAATAATAACAATAAATAATACCTGGAAATATTTACCGTTAGGTGGACAAAGGCCGACTAGAAATTTATTCTTTAAAAGTATTTGCGCTCATTAAACTTTTGTTTTATTTAATTAACTATTAGTATTAACTAAAATATTACAATACTTTTTTAAAGTAAAATAAATGTAGCATTTATAATATCGTTATTTAAATGTGTACCTTTATTATTGTACACTGTATAAAATATCAATTACGACAACATAAGGAAACGAAGGTCAATATTAATTTTGAAATCAAAATTCTTTTCTTATAACTATTTAATTCTTCTATATGACACAATTAAAAAAGCAAATGTATACTGAATTGCATTTTCTATTAAATATTTAAAGCCTGTCAAATACAAAATTTTTTCTAAGCAAATGCATTTTTAAAAGAATGTTTATATTAGTCTCTGAAGTGGACAGTCTTCCGGCTAAATTATTTTAAAAATAAAATTTTAAAAATGCAAATTGAACTGTTATTAACAGTTTAATTGTTTTTATGTTTTTATGTAATCAAAACTATTATGAATTTATTTTTCTTACGAAATAGTCTTGAAATACTTTTAATGCTTTAAAACCTAAATTAAAAGGTAAAACACAATCTATTTATTTTAATTTGCAATGAAAGCTTTATTTATGGTTTTAGCATTTGTGTTAACTTTCAATGTATTTTACAACTAATAGAATATTTAATTTAAGCAACGTATTTAAGTTGAAAATGACGCTGTGAAAGTATATTGTTTTATTGTTCGATTGATTTACTTAGCAATAAACTGTGTTTTGAAAAAATAAAAATAAATAAAAAAATGTTAAAAGAAATTTTATGCTGAAAAGCTAATAAATCATCCATTTTATTTCATTTTAATGTTAATAACAATGTAAATTTTTAGAAGCACTTAAAAAAAGGGGGGGGGGCAAATAATAATAATAATAACAATAATAATAAAACTTTTTCGCCTTGCAGTTTTTACAAGACAATATTCACAAAAATATCACAGCCCTAATAATTTTAGTTTACTGTCTGTTCCTCTGTCTTGTTATAAGAATAAGGTAAGTTGATTATTAACATCATATATATATATATATATATATATATTAATATCAGCTTAGTGTATTAATTAAAACATAAGAGCTATAAAATTATCTGTAAATATTGTTACGAAGGTATCAACATTCTTGCTTGTAGAAAGTAGTTCTAAATAAGGTTCTAATCGGCATATACATTTCCTTCAATAAATGTTCTCGAAAAAAAAAGCGTAAAAATATCATTGATTCAAAAATAATATACAAATTCTAGAGGATAACCTCTCACTTCACAAGTCTCAACACAAACTGACTTGATTCAATTATAGCCTCTCTTTTTAGAATCTTGGCGATAGTTTTGGCGAAATTTGATAACTCGTGTTGAAAATATTCTTGAAAAAAAAAAAATCATTCGTGATTGAGATATATTTTCCAGCTTTTGACAACGTTACACCTTTATTCTTTGCCAAAATTAGTCGCCATATCACTAAGTATGTTTCCAAGACGGATCTTCGTCGAGATCAATATTCCCTTGAGACTGTAAATCTATTTTTCCTGCATCAACAGTTCTGACGCAGGAAAACAGTTAAATCCTTTGAAGAATATATATCAATATATAGATATTCTTCAATATTCTGAATATATCAGCATGAATATTGGCCTCGGTTGATATTTTGATATTATTTTTTTCGTTTTACATGGTGCTAGTTAAAGGATAAAATTTAAATACATACACACTATTATGAATTGCGGATCAATCATTTTCGATATACATTTTTTTTTTTTTTTTAATTTTTGCATGCGATAATAATGTTAATTTGATCCATATATGTATATAGAAACAGATGGAAATACATTGCTATTTCGTCTTCCTAGTTGCACACTACTTAATGAAAAAGGAATAACCAGCGTAAAAACACAAGAACGTAAATTTTAAAAGGAAACTTCTACACGAAAAGCGATTTGTTTTCATTTTGTAAAAAATAAAATAAAATAAAGCAAATAAATAAACATAATCAGTCTAGGCTACTGTATCATAAAACATTCGAAACTTTTGTGCTATTTGGATCGGAATTGTCAATAGACCAATATTCAAGATATAAAGCATATCTTTTAATAGTAAAATAACTATATTTTATCTACTTCATAAAGAATGATAAAATTATGTTTCATGTTGCACACTATAATTCATTTAAAACGAAGTTAAAGAAATCTACTCTGTACAGATTTCACTGCACTGTTAAAATTTCAACAGAAAACTCTGTGTAATCTATTATCTTAAGTCTTACGTAAAATTACAGAGAAAAATAAACGGAGATGTTAAAAAACTTATTTCATACATTCATTTTAATAACTAATATTAATTTAATTAATTATTGATGATAATATATTTCGGACTTGGAATGCTTTTCCTAAAGTAGAAACAGTCATTTTTAATTTTAATTAGAAAATTAAATAATAAAATTAAGTAAAAATACAGAATAAAAATTGAGAATCTCGATTATTCACTTTTAACTAAGAATTACTGTAGATTTACAGAGACTCTGGATAAATATTTACATTGAATTTACAGAAATTTTTAACAGTGTGTAAAGCAATCACATAATGTAGTAATTAAATCAATTCCAATTCTTTGAATTTTTTATTACATTAGATAAATAATGAAATTCAAATATACCCTGATAAAATACATTTTACGACCCAAATGAGGCAATTAAATAACGTATACTGTTTAGCTCGAGTACCCCAAAAAAGTACTTACATTTTATGTGATAATATTGTGTGATTTCTATAGTATTAACTCAACTAGAAATTTCAAATTTGATATGTAGGCTGCATTTAAATATCCTAAAATTAACTTTTCGTAAAAATGTTATACACGCAATTTGCTCATTTTACTGTTAATACGTCATAATGGCGTAGTATCTTAATATAATTAAAATTAAAAAAATATATATATAATATGATGTCGATTTCTGAAAATTTCCCAAATAAAGTATTGTAAATAGCATTTTAAAACTAAAAATATACATGTAAATAGTATTTCATAAGGAATACTATGTAAACATTATATCTTAAGGAAAGCTGCTACGCTTATTACAAGTTTTTTTTCTTAGAACAACAATTCCTCTCTTTCAAGTGTTATCATTCCACGGTTATGTTTTAAAATGAACTTTTTTTAAAAAATAATTCATTTATAGCGAATGCTAACTGTTCATATATGTATATATATATATATATATATATATATATATATATATATATATATATATATATATATATGTAAAATGGAGATGAAATTTCTCAGCCTTTTAACTGTTACATGTGCCGTATTTTTAATCATTGGTCTAAGGTAAATATGCATAATTAAAAAACATTATTTATTTTTATTTTCAACGAGTTTAAATAATAATTATATCCAATAATATGGGAAAGTGTTTCTTCTTTTTCATTTCGGTAGCCTATCGAAAATGTTACAATGCTATCCTTCGGTGATTCAAAACACTAGCCTTTGTATACAAGTTAAATTAACATTATTTATAAAATTTCATATTAATATATACATGCATTTTCATTTACAAACTAAAAATACTATTTTTAAATATGTATATTTTTAAATTAATAATATAAATTCAAAATTTTACAACAAATTTAAGGATGTAAGCCTCAAAAATAGAAACGAGGTTGCTAACTGTGACGGGTTAGCTCTGATTATTTGCTAGCGGTGTAGTGTGGAGTGGACTGGGTTTTAACGTGGGACTACAGCTACTGATTCTTTGATAATGGAAAAGTAATGAAAATTTATAACTTTAACAATAAAATTTTATGAAACAATATTGGGTTAAAGAAATGTTAAAACTATTACAGGTAAAATGATGTTTTTTATTTGCGTAAAATAAAATTATATACAGTCCATTTTATTTTATATTTTTTTTCACCAAAACACGTAAGGGTATTAAAATGTTTATCCTCATAATAAAAGCTTTATATTTATCTTTTATTTATTTTGACTTACAGTAATATTGCTATCAACACTTTCACTTTATTTTAAGCAAGATTTATTAAAATAGGAACAAGAAAATTGCGCACTTTTTCAAGCAAAATGAAAACGTTAGTGCAATAATTATGCAAGTAATTTCGTAAATATTGCATTATAGGTAAATTTAATGTCCACAAAAAGGTTTTGTTAAGAATGTCTTCTCTTCGAGTAGTATTTGTAGCAATTTTCACTATAATTGAGCTTCCTGTCTCTACTATTTCGAAAATAAATTTGAGCATTAATCTCATAGGACACTTAGCTGTGAATTTTATCTTCCAAATGTTACAAAAATAATCAAGAAGTTAATTTCACGCATTTTTTATAGTTAAAAATCAGAGATTTATGTACTGTTTAAAAGCAGATTCTTGTAAGTTTCCTAAGATCTTTTGTGCAGATATAAATTTGCTTCACAAATATATCATCTGTTCGAATTAAATTATATCGCTTAATGGGTGATTGTAATGTATATAAAATAGTCATAGATTTCAATGTTTTTTCCAGAAGCCATTATAGTCCTTCATCTAATATTTCGCCTATAACTCATTAAAATAAATTTGAGTTGAAAAAATATATTTTAATTACAAACTGAACTTTAATTTAATGTTTCTTTTTCTCTTTCTTTCTTTTTCTTTCTTTCTTTCTTTTCTTCTCTTTTTTTTTTTTTTTTTTTTTTCCAGTTATAGCAAGTAATATGATATACAGGACCTTTTAACAAAAACAATTTTTTTTCCATGTGAAATTCATTGTAAGCTTATGAAGACAAATTTGCACAACCAATTTAAGAATATGTGTTTTAAAAATAAACAATATCTCTAAATATACATTCATCATGAATTGAAAACTGAACTTTAATTTAATGTTTCTTTTTCCCTTTATTTCCGCTTTTTTTTTTTTTTTTTTTTTTTTTTTTTTTCAGTAATGGCAAGTAATATGATATGCAGGTCATTTTAACAAAAACGATTTTTTTTTCCATCTGAAATTTATTGAAAGCTTATGAAGATAAATTTGCACAATCAATTTATAAGTATATTTTCTCAAAATAAACAATATCCCTACATATACATTCATATGCAAAAATTCTATAAAAAATAAGATGCAACATATATTTTTGGTCATGCCTCTGTGAAATCTAAGATAAAATTTTAAAAATGACCTTTTTATAAAATTAGTCAGTAACAAAAGTATCTGAACACTAGCAAAAATTCCTATGTAAAAAAGTAGAGTTAATACAGTTTTGTTAAATAAATCCTTGTTGAATCATGTTCTTATTCAGTCTAAGATCATGATTCGACAAGTATTTATTTAACAAAACTGTATGAACTCTACTTTTTTTATATAGGAATTTTTGCTAGTGTTCGGATACTTTTGTTACCGACTGTACGCTATATAAACACAGAAGTCTAAAGGTTTTGTAGTTACAATTCTATCTTTAGGGGGAAGGAGAAGTGATTATATAATAAAAATAAACCATTTTCAAAGTTTTTTTTTTTTTTTTTTCAAATTTCCGGTTTTTTTTTTTTTCATAATTGATTAATTAATCTTACCGTATTAGTTTGCAAATATCGTTGACATGCTAAGTAGAACACATTTAACTGATTTAAATTTAAAAGATCATTGAATACTAGAAAATGTGACTACCACATGATTACACAGCTTATTGTCTCTGGCATTGTGGTGCAGTTATTTTGGAATCTCACAGAATCTAATAACTTCATATAGATGTATTTTAATTCGTTAGGCTTTTGGATTATTTTTATAGCGTTTTTATAACATAAAATCCTTATCCCAAAAGCATATATCAGCTGCAGCCAGGCTTGCACCGAGTATAGTCTTATAAATACCAATATATGTCTCCGGCACTTTTATCTTATCAATGATAAACCTATTCCGATCACACTTTAGGTCTAGTGGAAAAATATTTCTTATTAAATCTTAAATCTTTTTGTGAATATTCTAAAATTACTCATTTTAATTTTCTTCCAAATAATCTGATTATTATTATTATTATTATTGTTATTATTATTTAATTTCAAGTGATTGATTGAGCTTATTAATAGTCACAAAACATTTTCATAAATATTATACAGCCTAATTTTCTTTAATTTATATATATTGTGTTAAAATTTAACCCAAGATGTAATTTTGAAAAGTTAATCCTTTAGGAAATTTTTGTCTTTTTTTTTTTTCTTCTTCTTCTTTTTCTTTCTTTCTTTCTTTCTTTTTTTTTTTTTTTTTTTTTTTTTTTTAAGCTATATGCGTTTTAAAAACTACATCTCAAATACAAACTATGTTACATCGCTTAATACATGTTTCTTTTTCAATAAAGAAGATTATAAGGAATTTTGTTGCATTGTTTTGAAATTTGATTTTTTTAAGATGTTTTTATTTATATTAGAAGAATAAAACTCATTTAAAAATAAAATGACATGGCTTAACACACATTTTATTTTCATTTAAAAGGATAATAAATTTTGAAACATTGTTACGAAACTTAATTTTGCGCGTATATAATCCGCTTAAAATCTCTTCGAGGTTTACAAATTATATTTTTTGTATTACTAACATATTTCTAATGTATATTAAGGAGACTTAGCAGCACTGAAGTAGGCTTCATATAAAAGTTTGTATTTCTATTTAATATTTTTAAATTGAACTATATTAATTTTATTCAATAAAATGTACATTCAGAAGCATTTCTTATGGTTTTTAATATATATTTTAGAGATTTGAAATCTTTAAATTTCGTTTTCTCAGTTTGCATTTTTTCACGAATCTTCAAAATGATTAAAATTCTACAGATAATTAATAAAGGACTTAATACTTGTTTTGGATGTTTAATAGAACATATATTTAAAAGAATTAGGTATGGATTTTGAAATTAATTGATTAGTTTTAGAAAAAAAATTAAAAAGTGCATGTCTATGTAAAAATTTAGGAAAAAAAAAAAAAAAAAAAGAAAAGAAAGAAAAAGAAAAGAAAGAAAGAAAACAAGATTTTTGTTAGGTTTTTATTTTTAATATTTTTTTTTTTCTTTTAAAGATATTGCAAAATACATCCGTAATTCTTTTAGGTGCATCTATAACGATAATAATAATAATAAGAAGAAGAAGAAGAAGCCTTTTTTAAAATAACTGTAGAAATTTAAGCATTTTGAAGATCAATTTTTATTAAAATCACACAATCAACTGTGGAAGAAAATCATATATTTATTGAAATTTTATTTTTCCGACTGAGTGAAAATAGTGCCTGGACCGGGAGTCGAACCCCGGATCTTTGACTTACAAGGTCAAGGCTCTACCAATTGAGCTATCCAGTTCTGCCTAAAGGTTGTCTGAGTGAGTAATGCTGACCGGCTGTCGGCCTGGATAGCTCAATTGGTAGAGCCTTGACCTTGTAAGTCAAAGATCCGGGGTTCGACTCCCGGTCCAGGCATTATTTTCACTCAGTCGGAAAAATAAAATTTCAAAATTTTGAAGATCATTAATTAATGTAAACAGAGAAAACACAGTTTTAAGATTTCAAAACTGTAAAAAAAAAAAAAAAAGATATGCATCAAAAACTATAAAAACAGTTGCCTGAATATATATTTTATTGAACAAAACTAATATAGTTCAATTTATATATATTAATCGGAAATATATGCTTTTATATGAAACATACTTCCTCGGTACTGACAAAAGTGCCAAATCAACTTAAACCACATTATGCTATTATTTCAAGTGAAGAAATCAAAATCAGGTTTATTTTTAAGATGCATTAATACTGAAATAAAGAAATCAAGAGTAATTCTTCTCTTTGTAGTGGATAGTTATTCACATTATGAATAAATCAGTTTCATATAATGAATACTTAATATCTATGAAAATGCCTCACCTCCTTCATTTCAAACGTTTATGTCGTTAACGTCTGTCCTTAAAAGTGACAGATTACATGCGAAACAAAACGATAGGCGAAGACCGTCATTAACCATCTTATAGCGTTCCACAGATATGATCGATTGAGCATAGAAAAAAAAAAAAAAAGTCCATCGATTGTCGTCTGTTATTTTTTCTGCTTTTCTTCCAACTCGAAAAGCCATTGAAAAGCTTTAAATCGCAGAATGATATCGATATTCAATCCTTTTAATTGTGCCCTGTCTGAAATCAATCAAGTGTCAAAATGGGCGTCTGTGTCACCTAGACTGCCCATGATGATAGAGGTTACAGTTAATAGTTTGCCTGTCAATTACAAACGGGCACGAGGAATGGATTTGATTGATTAAGTAGAATTAGGAAAAGAGAATTGGGATTGATTTCGATAATAAATTGGCAACAAAGTAGGCAAAATAATAATATTAGAGGAAAGATGTATTTTTTTCCTGCTTTCATACAATGGATCACTGAGTTTTAATAAAGCAGAAAAGATTGTTTATTAGCGGTTGCAGTTATTAATAGAAAATAAAAATGTTGAATTAATTAGAAAAAAGTTTTGTTGATACGGTTTATTTTTATTTCTGTTAGATGAATTCGGCGTAATTATTTCTATTTGTTTATTTATTTTGTTTTATTATTTTTTTCAGTTTTGCAGACAAAAATATTGTTAATTTCGATTTTCATGCATTATTCATTAATATGTGTAATTGAGGTTTTATTCTTCACGTAAAAAAATAAAATATAAATAAAAACGTATTCATTTACAACAACATTAATATATAATTTGGTATAATTACGCTATCAGAGACTTAAAATTATTTCATCACTCACTCTCTCTCTCTTTCTCTCCTCTCTTTTTTTGTCTTTCATTTTTTTCAGTTTGTTTTCAAATTTTCACTCATGCTCAGAGAAAACCAAAGAATCATGTTATCTTATAAATTACTACCATCAATATGCAATACTCGGCTCTTTCTATAGAGACTTAATTCATTTTAATTGAATTTAAATGAGTACAGTAAAACACCGATTACCCGCGAAATTGGGTGGCAATCGCGGATAACCCGATAAACAGAGTGAAATGGGATGCAAACATGAAAGAAATACGCCGTAGAACAATATAAGCCCTATTTCTAAAGTAAAAAAAAAAAAAAAAAAAAAAATCCATTTCCTCCTAAAACCATCAAAAAAATTAGGCCTATAGAATTACGATGCACAGTAAACATGTCGGTAATTTTCAACCTTCGGACTGTAGAACATATTATATTTTCCTTGTTGTTGGCTTGTATTAAAATTGGGTTTTTTGGAGGATAGTAATTTAATTTGTTTTTCGAGGCTCTCGCAATCACGGATAATCGGTGATCTATACAAGGCTCATAAGTCTCCCGTTCTTCAAGAGAGACTTCATATCAGAAATTTTTTATAATGATTTTCTGTTTGCTTAATTGTCGAAATTACATATGAAACATTTTGTTTTAGAAATACTTGTTATAAAATTGATTAAAAATTTTGAAAGTTTGGCAGCTGTGTATATACAGGGTATCCAAATTTAAACGACCCTATTTTAAATTTGTTTATAGACGAATTTATTGTTGAGAAAATTATGAAACATTCTGTTGGACATAATGAAGGTTATAGGAATTTGTTTGAGCGAATAGAAAGAAAAAAAAAAAAAAAGCAAATTTTTGACACCAAGGGAATTTTTTTTAAATGAATTACACATTTAGCATACATTTAGGATAGTTTAGAAATTTTATTGCAACAAGACATGTTTAACATGACGACTAACATTGTCAGCTACCATCTAGAATCGTAAGGCAGCATGTTCCACAGCGGGCCGCAGTGTGTTCGTGGAAATATCCTAAACATGTTGTGGAATGCTGCCTTTAAAAACAGGTAAAGTTCTTGAATTATCACGACTTATTAGACTTTTTAAACTCCTCCTAAGCCAAACGTCACACGGAGTGAGGTCTTGGGACTGGCGAGTCCATCGATCACTAAGTGTGTAATTAATATAAATCGACCCCTGACGGCGAAAATTTGAACTAATTTTTTTTATTCGCTCAAACAAATTTCGATAATTTCATTATGTCCTATGCAAAATTTTATAAATTTCTCAACAATAGTTTCGTCTGTAGACAGCTTTAAAATAGGGGCGTTTAATTTCGGACAACCTGTATATATTTAAGTATGTCTCTCACTCTGAAAACGTTACCACTGCTGCTGTTACCGTTCTTTGAACTTATTGACCCAAAATTATGAAAGAAACAAGAATTATCTTTTAAACATACATATATATATATATATATATATTATTATTATTTATTATTAATCATTATTATATATATATATATAAGGTAAATACACTAGTGCTGTCAACCTTAATATCTGCACCAGTGTTCGTCATCCTCTCAAAAGACATGTTAAAAATAACCGTTAATTAACATCTACGGATTTGAAAGCACCGGCAATAGATTCTCTAAAACTAGAGAATCTAACTCGAGTGGATACAAATCCATAGATGTTAATTAACGGCAATTTTAACATGTCTTTTGTGAGGGTGACGAACACTGGTGCAGATTTTATAGGTGACGAGCACTGGTGTCTTTACTTTACATGTGTGTGTATGTGTGTTTATGTGTGCATGGTTTTTATACCAACTCAGCATAGTAATTAATGACGATTTTGGTGGTTCTTCAGTATACCATTAGTACGTGGAGGTCAAAAAACATCACGACATCAAAAAATTAGAAAAAAAAAAGACGCTTTAAATTTTTATCAATTTAATATTTTAAGAAAAATGGTAGATTATTGAGGTAATATATTAATTACTTATAACACTAGTAAAACTTCTAAAAATTTCAATCTGAAACTGCGATAAAAAACTATAGAATCTTCTTTTTTTTTTTTTCTTTTTTAACGAAAACAGCTTACTGCAGCGTTTTGTGATATAGAGTGAGATTAAGGTAAAATACATAGGTCCCATCCGTATAAGTATTTTGGGCATTTATTCCATAGATTCGATTGCATGCGCTTTTTAGTCTAATAAGATTTTAAACTCCCATCGCGAAAAGAAAAAAAAAACATATATTGTAATTTTTCACTCCATTCGCTTGTATGGTAAAAAATATTTTTTTATAAAAGCAAGGGATTTAGCAGCTTTGTATAGAAATATGCAACAAACAATCTAAAACAAATCGTTTCCCATTATTATTTTTTTTTTATGACATTAATACTAAAAAGATATTTCTATTATAAAAAAAAAATATGAAATTAAAGAAATGGTATATTAATAATATTTTGCTATCGTGTACCTCTGTATATTACGCTGTGCAGTGTGCAATCATTTTCTAAAATTGACAATATTTTCTCGAAATATACGCAAGGGATGTCGAGGCTAGCTTCGTTTCAAAATTCTCTGATAACATTTAAGAAATAATTTTCTTAAATGTTCATAGAATAGACAAAAGCATATATAGATTAATGAAAATTTGTTATTCATTATTAAACGAAGGAAATCGTTTCATTTCTTTATTCGTTGTAGAAAGGAATTTTTTAAGAAGGTAAAGAAGAAAAGCGGTTCAATCAAGTATAATTGACTAAAAGTGAAGGAAAGAAGAGGCAGTGTTTCCACTGATCAGCTGTCGACAAGAAAAAAAAAATGGTTATTTTCTTAGAAATTCATCTCATTATATTTCTATTTCATTAGAAGATATTACTTGATTTTTACCACTAAATATATAATCTAGAACATGGGACATGCTAAGTTAGTTTTGTTCCGAAATTATTGGAGAACGCTAGGATACATACGTAAAAGAATTCTTGTCTACACAAAAGAGGAGTGTACATAGCTGCCAATATTTTAATTTATTCCGGAGTAATTTTAGCCCCGCCTCTATTTCGTACCACTTATTTTTTAAAAGTGTTTTTTCTTATTTTGTCAAAGTTATGTATTGAAGAAAATTTTTCTATAAATAAAGTTGTGTGAAATAAAGGCGGGCTAAAAGTACTCCGGCATAAATTAAAATATTGGCAGCAATGAGTGTATGAACGGGCATGAAATAACAACAAAGCTCTGGAACAATTTTTTTTGTTTTTGAAATGCTACATGTACTTAATAAATAGTCTAACAGATACTTAATTAAATGAAATAATTTTCTTAAATGTTCATAGAATAAACAAAAGCATATATAGTTTAATTAAAATTTAGTATTAACTTTTGAACGAGGGAAATAGTTTCATTTCTTCACTCATTGAAGAAAGGTGTTCATTAAAAATATAAAGAAGAAAAGTGGTTTAATCGAGTATAAAAGTGAAGGAAATAACAGAGAATGTTTCTACAGGTCAAATACTTGACAAAAACATAAATTGGTTATTTTCTTAGAAATTCATTTCATTATACTTCTATTTCATTAGAATATATTAGTTGGTTTCTACCATTTAATAATATATAATCAAAAACGTGAAACGTTCGAAGTTAGCTTTGTTCTCAAACTATTTGAAAACGCTAGGATACATCAGTTTAAGAATTCTTGGCTACACAAAGGAGGAGGGTACGAGTATAGCTTGGTATGAAATAAAAGCAAAGCTCTGGTACAAACTTTTTAGTTTCTGAACTACTACATGTACTTAACTAATCGTCTAACAAATACTTAATTGACAGTATATTATTTTTACCTTTCTAGTTTCCTAGAAAAAAGATTTCTTCTAGTCTTTTCAACCTTTGAATTACAGTAGAATAAATTTCCAGTATTGAGATTAAAAAAGGGGGTTGGGGGGAGGGATAAAAGGCTATTTCTTATTTAAAAAATTATTATCTATATATTAATAGGCAAGCATAAAATTTGTAGTCCCTTTTTAACATATTAATTATGGGAGTAGAGGTTTGAAAATGGTATCATTCGAAAGGTATGGTTAGCCGGAAAGTGCGAATATAAATATTATTTTCTTACGATGTCAAGAAGGTATTTAAAAATACATTTATTTTTTATGCATTTCCCCCCATTTTTCCCTTTTATACACGTATTCCTTTACATTAAAAAATACCTAAAAGTAGAAAGTTGTTAAATCTGGCAATTTCATAAAGCTCAAATAAAACCATAGACACAGTGATTTGTATAATGCAAGCGAAGCTATACGCAAGCGAAGTGATGACTTCACTGTCTGTCCATGGAGCCATGAAAAAGATTTTCTATGTTAATCGTATATTGGATTTTTTGTAAAAAATTATTAAAAAATAACGGAAATTATCTGCCGATTTTAATTCCGATATTTGGGTATAGTTATATATAAGTTACTGTCTACATGTGTTTGATTGAGTTATTTTTTCTGTAAAATTGATAAAATTTTAATTTAAAATCACAAAACTCCAGAAAATAAAAAAATGGCAAACTTCCAGTTTCGAATGTAAACATAAACATTTCATTTCAAAGGGTGATATTTAAACAATAAATATTCAACTAATATACTAAATAAAAAGAAAATGGATTTGTTACTAACTGCTGCATGTATAAGTAGACGATACGGAAAAAATTCCGATTTCCGTTTTTTGCTGAATTTACATGTTTTGAGCTTTCTTTACGTTTCAATTAACTGAAATTGGCTACTTATTTTTAAAAAAAGTGTCTTTAATGCTAGCTTTTGTGGGTAGAAGAAGCAAGTAGAAGATACATAAAAACTTTTGATTTCCGGTTTTCGATGAATTTACACGTTTTGAGATTTCCTTGCATTTTAATTAAGTGAAATTGACTACTTATTTTTATTTTTTTAAAAGTGGATTTATTATTCTTTCCTCTGCATATATAAGTAGAAAATATAAATAAGATTCAGAAAAGTTTTAGATTTTCGGTTTTCGATAAAGTTACACGTTTTGAAATTTCCCGAAATCATTTCGACCATTTTTGAAAAATATCTTTTTTTTTTTTTTTTTTTTTTTTTTTTTTTTTCAAACACTGTACTTTATGAACCAATCGAATTAATTTAACAGAATTTGATACTTGGTTGGGCCTTGATTTGACATGGTACCTATTAGCTTCTGGGCTGTATCACACAATAAGGGGCGTTTTTTCACGTTTCGACTTTCTCTCATTTCAGGAGAGGCTAACATCTACAGAGAGAAATAGTTATATTAAGCAAAACTCTGCTGATTCAGTTAGAGTGAATATCGGCAAACAATTGCCGCAGCTGTGTTGCAATTGCATTCCGTTTAGGACAAGGCAATAACTTTGCTTTGCCTCGCTTGCAAAAAAAAAAAAAAAAGAATGGTCCAGTTTCGACCACTGGGCGATACTAGTTGTTATTAATAGACAAAACTAAATTCATTTTCTTTCTCTCCATTTCTCTTTGGTGATATGGGCATTTTTATGACAAACTCTCCCCCAGAGATACAAAAAAAGAAAAATAGAAAGTAAGTAAAAAAGTATAGAACATTTAAATTACGTACGGTAAAAGCATTATATAAAAAAATTTCAGCTCCAATATCCTGCCTGTAATTAGCGGAAAATTACTGAAACCACGTGAAACCTAAGGCGTTATTGAATTCATTGAATGAGATACAAATTAAATTTAATCTTTATTATCGACTGAGAACAATAAATAAACACCACTACAAATTATCCAACTAAATAACGCTTATCTTTTTTTGTATCATACTTTATGGATTTTAAAAGTAGCACATTTTCTGATATGCTGTCTTAATGTGTTTATTATGTGAATTTAACGTGAAAATCAAATGAATCAGTTTTCCCGTATATTTTATCATTACTGTCACATGCAACAGGTAATAAGAGGGTAACATCCATTAAGTTTTACAAAAAGTAATTGCAGAGTAATTATAGATTGCATGACATTCGAAATAAATGACAGATTTGTCAGAAGTATTTCCTAAGCAATTGTTTTAAGAACGTTACTATAAATCACTGGGCATCAAGTAAAACTACTGGATTTAACTCTTCCACAAACGGGGTTGTAAATTTGTAAAAGTTATCGAAGATGAGTTACCGCGTATTAGCGGAAATTTTGAATTTTTAGATTATTACAGTGTTGGTTCTCTGGTACTAAATAAGGTTTAATGCTTGAAATGCTATAATTCTGAAATACAAATTAGATGAAATTGGTATTACTTTTGTTGCGGAATTAAATAAATTTCCGATTTTTTATCTGACGGCTAACAATTCAAAATGAATCACATTTTGGAAATACATCAATTGCAAACCTCGAAAAAACATATATGGAACAAAATACAGTCACGATTCTTGATCATACGTTTAGGAGGTAGATTCTTTGTTATATTTTTCGTTACTATTAATGGAATTCGAATTACGCTATTTAATATACAGTCGGCAGCAAAAGTATCCCAGCACTAGCCAATAATTCCGATATCGAAAAAGTACAGTTAAAACAGTTTTGTTAAATAAATCCTTGTCTAATCATGTTCTTAGACTGACTAAGAACGTGATAGACAAAGATTTATTTAACAAAGCAGTATTAAGTGTACTTTTTAAAAACAGGGATTATTGCTAGTGCTCGGATAATTATGCTGCCGACTGTACTGAAGCCCCTGGCCCAAAGTATGATTGGGATGCTCTACCTAATGACTAACCATCTTCTTCTTCGATAACTTTAACTTATTAAAATCAGCAATGCTATTTTATTGGTGTCCGTTTCCTTTTCTGTTTTCAAACTTGTGACAGTGTACCCCAATGTAAGCATTATGGTCTAGAGATGCACTATCATGCTATGTTGACCTTTTTTGTTGAAGAAAAGCATATAATACCTGTGTACATGTTTATTAACTTTCTGAAAGCGAATCCATGTTCAAATTAGGCAATAAGCTTTCACATAATGATGTAATCCTTTTAGATTAGTACGTGATAGATCAAATGTATGACGAAAAGTTTCGACTTCTACTCTGGTTTCCAAAACTCATGGAAACGAATACGGGCTAGTAACTTTTAGAAGAATTCTTAGAAAATGACATTCCACACAAGAATAGCACCCAGCTTGCACATAATGACGTAATCATTCCAGATTAGTATATGATAGATCAAATGTACAGTCGGTAACAAAAGTATCCGAACACTACGAAAAATTCCTATGTAAAAAAGTAGAGTTAATACTGTTTTGTTAAATAAATCCTTGTAGAATCATGTTCTTAGACTGGCTGAGGAGAGGATTCGACAAGGGTTTATTTAACAAAACAGTATTAACTCAACTTTGTTTACATAGGAATTTTTGCTAGTGTTCGGATACTTTTGTTACCGACTGCATACTTAAAAATTTCAAGTTTTACTCTCATTTCCAAAACCTTCATGAATGAATACAGGTTCGGCCCTTTAGAAGCACTCCTACGGGGGGTATCATAACAAGGAATAGCACCGAGTTATCACATAATGACGTAATCATTCCAGATTGGAATATATTAAGTTAAATATCTGGTCAAAAATTTGAAGTTATACTTTCATTACATAAAACCACGGGAACTCTGATGAATACGAGTTAGGGCCCCTTAGAAGAACCTAAAGGAGAGCATCCTACATAGGTATGCTATCTAGTATCCCACGTAACCAATTGGACTTAATCTATATAATAAAAATAATAAAACAATAACTCACACCCAAAACTATCAATTTACAGTGTGAACCTTACTAAAAAGACATGTAATAGATATGCGCGTTAAATGAACTTTATGACGCTCTTATTTCAAATTTGTTACACGCCTAGATTTTTCTTAAATAAATTCACTGGTAAAATGTAATTTTTAGAATTCGTTTAAAATTAAATGTTTCCATTTAAAGATTTTTGAAGTTAAAATCTATTTTCATTCAAATTTTCAACGGGAATAGTTTAAACATTTGTAACTGAGTAGACCATCAAATTTTTAAATACAAATTTACCTATATAATATTAAGAAAATTAACAGAATTTTAGCTATTTCTTTTCTAGAAAATGGAAACCATAATATATATATATATATATATATATATATTATAATGAATATCATTTAATTAAATTATCTTATTTTTTAAATATAGAAAGTCTCACCGTTAGATTTCTGTAAATTTTGGAACATGTAAAATATAATTAAAGAAATTCATCAATATATATGTTTAAAAAGATTAGTTATTTTATTGAATTATTTTACATGAAATATTACTATATTCAGAAAGATAAAAATATTTTCGCAATTTTTAGCACTCTCATAAGGACCACACATCGGCAGAAACATAATTCCACTTGAAACAACAATTGAGTTAAAAAAAAAGGAAAAAAAAAATTGCATGTAATATATAAACCATGACAAGTGCTTTTTTTTTTTCTTATTATAAATATTATTAGGTCAAATTGTTTAATTTATTATAAAGACGATATAAGTACTTTTTTTCCCTAGAAAATTCGAAGCATAAGAACTCTTGAAGGGTTCAATAATAAAGATGCTTATAAATTATTAATTCCCGCCTTGAACATTTCTCGTGTCTTATCTGGCTCCACTATGGATGAAGTATTTTCATAATCTTTTCAACCCTTAAATAACCACCAAACAATGACAGCTACACAATACCATTAGACAAAGTAAGAAATTACGTGTAATTTATTTGGTCGAAAGAATAAAGATGACATAGGTTATAACAAAACACTTCCTTCATCTTTCTCTCGCCCCACACGTTGTTGAAAATAACCAATTCATTTATCCTGATTAATATCCTTTAGAAACAAGAGCGCGTGACGCTTAAAAAACGTTTAAGCCCCTAAATTACTGCCTCGAATGCAACGCAAAAAATTAAGATCGGGTTATACTGCAGCATATTTTTTTACGAACTAATTTTTTTTTTTTTTTTTTTTTTTTTTGTATGATGTGTGTTCGTCATCGTTGCTACACCCTTTAAGGCCTCTAAGAAAATTTAGATCTTTATCTAACTTTCACGAAGCCCGTGATGTCATTTTCATATCAAAATGACATGTCATAATTTTGTCATCTGTCATGCAAAATGAGAATATAACGATTGGAAAAATATACATAAAAAATTTACAATAACTTCTTTATTATTTTATCACCAATAACAAACATAGAACACTTTAGTGATCGATTCCAACAGATAAAATATATTTGACTCTTTAGTTTGAGATTCATTGTAGAATGTAAAATATTTTACGCTGTATTTGTCCAATAGAATGTAAAAGTCCAGTAGAGTGTCCAGTAGAATGTAAAAATTTTACACTGTAATATGTCCTATTTCCTGCCAGAAATTCTCTGTAATTTGTGAAAATGTGCGTTAATTTACGAAAAAATTACGTTGTCAAAACGTATTTTTTCAAATTACAGAGAATTTCTGGCAGCAAATAGGACATATTTTTTACAGTGTATTTTCAATTTTCTTATTTTCTCTTGAAAAATTGCTGGATGTTTGATAAAGATTATACAAATTCAAAACATAAATGATGATTATTCGGTGTCTTAAAAATAAAATTCTGGAGTAACTCTACTCGACTTTCCAAACATTAAGTAATTAACGATTGTTTAAATAAATTAAATTAATAGAAGTCGTTAAATAAAGAAAAGAGAAAATTATAATATTGTGTTTGAGTATTTTCCCCCAAATTGTATATTATTCAATGGAAAGTAATGTATCCAAATACCTTTGTGCGTCCCTGTAAAATAACTTAATAAATTTAATGAATTATAAGATCGCAATATCAAAAATTTATCTGGTTTTTCTTATGTTTAAGTAATTGAATGCTACTAAAGCGAACTTATAAAAGTTTGAACCCATAGACTACAATGTATAAAAATTGGATTTCGTATAACAGTAAAAATAATAATAATAATAATTAATTAATTAAAAAATAATAATAATAATTTATAATTTCTTAGTTAAAATCACTAAATTCTTTTAATTTAGTGTTTACAAAGTTTATTTATTTATTTTTTTAAATTTGTTTATAGTAATAATTTCTGAAAGCTTAAAGTAAAACTTTATTATATCTAACTTATACGAAATATATGATATCAAATCCATTTCGGAATAATTATGAATATATTTTTCCATGAAAAATATAGCAGTATGTAATGTAGCTAAAAATTTTCTAATTCCTTTTATGTAGTAAATAAATAATATTGTTATTTTTGCTATTTACGCTATTTTAATAATTTTATATGATGACAGATGAAAGGTTCTATTTCTTAATTCAATAATCCACCATTATTACGCTTCCATCTTCTTAATTTTAATTTAAAGATCTGTTTTTTTTTCTTTCTATATAATGAATTAGTCAAATTTTGACCATACTTCTATCACAAGAAAATTAATCTTTAAAGGTATCAGTAAAATTTATTAATTTTCCATTAAAATTTATTTCTTTAATTACCAAATATGTTTGTTTATTTTTTATTTATTTATTTATTTTATTTATTTTTTACTTACTATATACGAAGTTCAGTTATTATACTATATTAATTATATACTGGTTAATTTCATTTATGGCAGACATCACATCAGGCTAATTTCCTGTCCAATTTTAAGTATACTGAAGATTAATTTATTTTAACACTTTCGCGACCGTTGACGTGAATTCACGTCATTCGAAAATTTATAACTCCACCAGTAAGCGGTTCTTTAGGTTACATAGGTTGCATTATTTCTGGACAATATACTCAATATTCACATTTGTGCAACCAATGCACTATGGATACAATTACGTTAATTAGAAAGAGTATAATTGTAACGAATGTTCATTTTATTATAAATCTGAATACAGAAAATATTCATTTAAATTAATGCAATGTAAAAAAATAACGCCCACAGGCGGAGCTTACTCTCAAAAAGACAAAAACATGCGGTCGCGAAAGTGTTAATAAATTCAGGAATGCCGATATATCTACATGTATTGCTTATAAATAATACAAAATTTTAATTTAAGGAGGAAAAAAAATGACACTTAATAAGGTAAACATGCGGCTTGACAGATATGACAAAAAACAAACATGACTTTCAGCGACTCCACTTTATCGTTCATTTGTTCTAAACTGAGACACACTTGAAGTTAAGAAATTTTAATTTACATAAACAAGACTTTTATCAAATAGGTAATTAAAAATTTATTATTATTAATAATAAAACTTTGAGTAAATAATCATATGAAATTATTTAATTGAGTGACAGACATGAGAAAAAAATTACGAGGAAAATTTTAGGATTATCTTTACATATCTCTTTTTAAATTTCAATTTTGCAAAATTTTATTTTTTCAATGTATAAAGTTTGTCTTGTTATTTTCTTTGAAAACTGGTATGTTTTCAACCAAGAAATAATAAAAATATCTGAATTAGCTTAAAATTAATAAGCTGTCGCTTTGTCTTTTTTTACATGAAATTAACCTACTAATAAAATTTATTAAGTGCAGTCAAAAATGTGAATAGGGCAAATAACACATCTTAAAGCTTTTCATTTTTTATTCAACTTTTTTTTTAATGTAAATTTTAATTTATTTGATTTGGTTAAAAAAATTCCATTTAAACATTTCTTAAAAATTTTTAAGTTATATCTTAATTACAAAGCATCCGTATACTTACATCTTGTTAGTCGATACAAATTCTTAAAAAGCGATACATGTATTTTGAGAAATAATTTGAACGTTCAGGTTTAAATCCTAATTAACATCTCATTTCATTTCCAACTAACATTCATCTGTCTAAAAACATGATTAATGACGCATTGGCTTACTAGAAAATCTCTTTTCAAACAAATAATTATGTTAGCATCCGAAATATTGAACATTAATGCATAAAACACATTTTTAGTCAGATTTTCTCATGTTACTAAATGAGCGTAAATCACCGATAGGGAACAAAGAAAATACGATAAGCTTGTTTAATGCTTGAATAATTATTCATCATTGTGTGATGGGCACGTATATAATACTTCATGAATGTAAGCTCACACCATTAATCATAAATGTTAAGTTACGCTCAAAAAATAATTCTGAACCGATAAAGAATTCTTTCGTCCGAGGTTTAAAAGCATAGAAATTATTTATGATACAAACTTACTAAACAAGGGAGTTCAAAATGATGGTAACAAAGCTTTTTAAAATAAATGAATTTATTAGGCTGGATATTTTAATCGGTTGAATGTTCTGGTATTTAAAATTGCTATTAATGTTTTATTTATTAATTTATTGAGGTAAATAGAATATTTTTTCTGGTGTTTTAGTGGTTTTATTATTGAATATATGCTAAGATTTAAATTTTTCACAAAGAATGGTTGACGATACTCGTATGAGGAATGATTAAGCATGCATTTGAAATATGTAATTGTTTAAAGATATTTCGAAGTATTGCTAGAAAAATAATCTGTTTTTGATAAGCTTTAATTTCGTTCCAAGCATTTATTCACCGCAGCAAAGATAAAGCAGTGTTGCTACGGCCTGTATATTTCCCTTGACTCTTCCACCAGAAAATTTTTTACCATGATATTCAGTAATACGTTTCCACGAGCAATTAAGGCAAAAATTATTTTATGTATATCTTGGTGGAAGAGTCAGAGAAAATGGCCTGTGCATAGAACTCCTGTAAATCATATCGTTTACAAACGAACGCACACATGTAAATACCACCCGTTCCAAAATAACTGATTGATTTTGACTAAAGGTTTCCTGCAGATTGTTATACGTACTTTGCAAACTTACTGGGTGATCTAAAATAAACCACCAATGCTTGTAACATTGTATTTCAGTTGCAACCTGTTTTATTAGAAAGTCGTTAGTATATATATTTTCATTGAACTTAGGACTCGATTTTACTTTACCCATGTTCCAATCATCCTATAAAATTTAAATGAAGTATGCAGGATTACCCTAAATGTTTCGCCAGATTTCAAAGTTTTTTTTTTTTTTTTTTTTTTTTTTACGAGTGTAGCACACACAAAGTCGGGTGATGCAGGAAAAGATATATATAATCCACAAGTTTCTGGTACATTCTACAAATGTTCAACAGATGAAACCTTGCTCACTCTGTACACATCCAAACAGTAAGACAGTTATTCCAGTCAATGCCCATTACAGCAACTATGATGCGTTCCTGCAACTCATGCAAGGTTGTTGGAACTGTGATACATAAACTAACATTGGGTGTCCTTAACTTAACCACACAGGGAGAAATACATGGCGTGAGATCTGGTGACCAAGTGTGCCATGCCAAAACGGAAACATCACCCAGGCCAGCACGTTCTATCTAGCGTTGTGACTGTTCTCTGTTGAGAAACTCCCGTTTTCTAGCTTGCATGCAAGCCATGAGGCAAACTTTTAAAACTTGATGAGTGCTTTTATCGTTTCATGTATCACCCATTTTTATACATCATGTACTTGTCGATTAACAGTGATTTGAAATTCGGTGAATCATTAAGGCTAACTCTGTATATTACTCAAAGTTTAGTTTCATTGGCCAGAATGTAGCACTTATCCTGCTAGATGCCATTTCCTGTAGGAATGATGATAGACTCCTTTATACAATCATATTTTAATTTAATTAATATTTTATATTTTATTTTATAATTTCGATGTTGTAAAACTCGGTAAAAATGTTAAAATTTAATCACTCCCCCCTCTCTTTCTCTCTTGAATAAAGATATGCTATTTAAATCATAAATATTTAAAATAAAATATATATTTTATTTATCTTAAATACAACAAGACATATTAATTAGATACAGAAAATGCATTCATTTATTTTGGTGAATAGCATTGAAAAATGAATAAAATTTTGTACAGGGTCTTTTAAAAGAATTATTTACATAAAATTAATTCTGAACTATTCACAAAAAAGTAAAACGCACTTGTAAAAATCTTGCAAATGGTGTATTTTTTTAGTAGAAATCCTTTCAAAGTTTTTCAGTACGGCAGGAAATTCCAGTTTTTAAGAATCTATTCAATCAAGTGTTCTCAAATTATTTTCTAGAAAAAGATAGTTCTTAACAAAAAGAAAATCTTTTAGTGCTATTCAAAATAAAATCAATGCATTTTTAAATGTATTAGTCTGTTTGAAAAGAAGAAGAATTTATTGGAGAAAATTATTTCGCCTTTTGTGAATATATAATAATCGCTATTCAATTTGCTATTATTTTTTTTAAAGCAATGATATTTTTATTTTAAAGTTAATGTTTTCTAGGATAAACATTAGCGTGAAATGAACAGTTCTGTTTCGTTTAAGGTGGCCTTTTTTGGCCTTATTATGAGTTGGTCCTTCATTTGTTCACACCCGAAACAATAATTCAGAGCTCTAATGTACGGTAGTTAATTAAAATTCGTTGCATTGAATACATCTTTTATAAGTTTCATTTTTAGAGAAGCTTCCTAACCTATCAGCTAGGCCTTTAAGCAGTCATTGCACTACCGACCCGTTAATTTGCTGTCTTCTGTTTTACAGCAAATATTTAGTCCCTACATTGTAAAAACTTTTTGCTGCCAGAAATTCTCTGTAATTTGAGAAAATGCGCGTAATTTACGAAAAAATTACGTTGTCAGAACGTATTTTCTCAAGTTACAGAGAATTCCTGGCAGCAAATAGGACATATTTTTTACAGTGTAGGGACACAAACAATATGTCGAAGTGACAATAAAGTATTTGTCAAAACGTATTGCTAAAAAAAATTCCTTACAGTAGCGTCAATTTTCTACAATGATTGGGGGGAAAAAAAAGAATTATGAGTAATCAAAATAACTAATTCAAAAAATATTTAGCTAAAAACAATGTTGGA
This sequence comes from Salticus scenicus, assembly GCA_963930645.1. NCBI lineage: Eukaryota > Metazoa > Arthropoda > Arachnida > Araneae > Salticidae > Salticus > Salticus scenicus. Next base: position 111,483,266 of record OZ005654.1, on the reverse strand, counting down.
TAGAACAGAAAACATATGTCCCATAATCATATATAATCTCTTAATCAGGAAAAGTACTAATGTGAACTTCTTCTTATTATTTTTTTTTTTTTTTCGGCTTGAAATAAATAGTAAATACGATGTTTTTTTTTTTTTTTTTTTTGTCGTATTCTGTCACAAATAACGAAAACTAAGGAGGGCACATTCCACACAGAGATTGCGCTGCTCTTTTTTTTTTTTTTTTTTTTTGTATAAGCTTTTACATGTGCAATAAAAGCAGAACACGACAAATGAGCATAATAAAGGCGTAGTGATGACTGAAGAGACACTGTAAGACACGTTTGACAGCTTCTGTGTGTATATATATATTAAGTATTTTTATTGCAATATAGTTTAAACATTAATTGTTGCTCATTTAAAAAAAAATCTCGTGTTTGATTTAACATTTTAATACATCTTTTACCCATTCTAGGTTTTCGAAGATTTTTACTGCAATGCACATTTTTCTTATTTAAAATGTGAATTAGATAGTAGATGGAATATATCTGGTCGTCAAGAATGAAACATGTAGTTGATAATATTGTTACCACTAACAGCTCATCATTTGACATTGGCTTAATATTTTACCATTCTGCTCTTTTTTATTGGAAAATTGCACATCTCCCCTATTTAGAAATCATTGTAATCTCTTAAAAGTATTAAAAACTATTTTTTTATTAATTTTTTGGAAATAAAATTTTGAGAAATTCGATCGATTATGAAATATGACTTCTTACGTGAAACTACGGCATCGCAGATCATGTAAAACATTAACAGTGTATTTGGCTCTAGTGTTATTACACAGCAAAGAGTATCAAATTAGTTCCCTAAATTTCCTACAAGTTACTTTGAGTTCGCAACTGAACCACGCAGTCGCCCAGAATCAAAAGTCAATAATGATGAACTAAATGTCATCGATGATATTGACTTATCTCAGAGTACCTATGAATTATCGTTGAAGTTTGGTGTGAGGGGGGGGGGGAAACATTTAGGTCAAACCAGTGAAATGAAAAAGTTGCATAAGTGGGTTCCACATGAACTGGATGAAAAGCAGATACAAAAGTATTTGTAATCTTGCTTGGTTTTCCTTTTTGTCACAAATATGATCCACTTTTGAATCGAATTGTCACTTTCAAGGAGAAATGGATCTAATATGCCAATTGTACATTGGTTGGGCAAAAATAAATCTCCAAAACACCCTCCAAAGCGTAATATCCATCAAAAGAAATTGATGGTGAGTGTTTGGTGGTCTATAGTGCAGTTGTGATCCATTGCGATTTTATTAAACCTGGCTTATCGATGATAGCAGAAATATATTGCAACAACCTGGATGAAATAATGCCAAAAGTTTAAGAAAAACAGCCAAGATTAGTCAGCAGATGGAAACCTATCTTCCTGCATTATGACGTTAGATCACGCTGTGCAAATGACTGTGGTAAAAGTACAGGAATTGGAGTTGAAACTACTTTATCACACTCAATACTCTGCAGACCTAGCCCTCACCGATTACCTCTTCTTTTGGAATTTGAACATTGTTTTAATAAGAAAATAATTCAATTCGGAATAAGCTGTAAAACTAGCCTTCCAAAAATTCACTGACTTTCGTCAGCCAGGGTTTTATACCACTGGCCTGAACAACCTTCCTCTTAAATGACAAAAGCGTATAGACAATATGGGTACATACTTTGATGGATAAAATAATTCCTTATGTTTAAAAGTTATTGACCGAATTTGATTTTTTTTTTTACAAGTTTTTTCTTTGACGGCCTAATAGAATTTGTAAGGAGGTGAGGCCTCGCCCAGTCACTTTAGCTTTCAGAGCTCGAAATCAGGCTGAAATTGTCCATGGAGTGTTAAGTTGGAAGAGATAAGGTACCATTCGAATCTACTTTTTGCTCATGAAGGTTTTGGGGAAAGTACAAAATTGTCCCTGGAAGAGTATGGTTAGTATAAGGAAAGATTAATGCTTAATTTAATTTAGCTTGGTTTCTGTGAAGCTATAAAAAGTGTTAGAGGTAATTGTGATATTTTGATGTTCAGTTGGATGCCGGTATTTTTAGGAAAGCTGTTTTAAGGAAATACAAGTGAAGGGTTTCTCCAGTTTAGACATGAAAAAAAAAAAAAAAAAAAAAATTCCGAAATTGTGAAATTGTGCTTTTGGAATCGTGATTTTGATCGAGAGTTTTCAATAGCGCGTAGTAAAATCTTTGGACATTAATAAATTTCCAAAGTGAAAACAGTGCAACCACGTTACTCGCATGGAGTTATCAGATTTGCTGTAATTTTGGTATGTCATTGATTCTATAAATTCTTTAAGATTAAGATCTGTTTAAATTTAATTAAATTAAAGTTAATTTATTAGGTTGAAAGTCCATCCTTCCCCATTATTTGAAGCTCAAATAAAATGGATTAAGTATTATTAATTTTTATCTTCATTTGGTTTATAGACATTTCGATTAGTTTTAAAGGGAGAACCTCAGGGGGATGTAAAGAAGCCTTCACAAGTTTCTTAACAATAATTTTACATCTTATTGAGAGGTAAGGAGAACTTCTAATTTAATTGTGGAAAGGGGCTAGTCGATTTTGTAATAGCGGCTCTAGTCAGGACATCAGAAAATTTACTGCTAAAATAAATATGATAACATTTGTTTATCGTAATGCTTTTCTGAATTTAAATTATTGATAATATTTTTATATAACGTTATGCATTTTTTTTTTTCATACTTAATTTATTTTACGTAGTTTCAATATGACATCTAGTTCAAATTTTAAGTTTTTAAGAACCTCAGTTTGAATGAAATTTCACCATTCAAACAGGAAATTATTGCTTATAGCTTAAGTTGTCAATGGACTCCCAAAGTAATACCCAGATGTATTCAGATGATTATTTTCACAATATCACAGTAAAATTGTTGTAAAAAATTAAATATTTTAATATGCTTAATATTGTTGCGTTTCAAAGCACATACTACGGCATTTCTTTCTTTCTTTTTTTTTTTTTTTTTTAATAATTTAACACTCTAATTTACATAACCAGCTTTATAATGGCTGTCGCCCTCTTGTTGTTGTTGTTGTTGTCGTGTATGACAAAGTACAGAAGTGATAAAAATAGAAGAAAAAAAAGAATAACAGAAAAAGAGAGATAAAAACAAAATATTGCCCCAAAAGCGTGGATCACAGCCTTGGAAATGTCTATGGCTCTTTCTGTGTATAAAATGTCCATGTTGCAGCCATTCTCTATCTTAAAGAGGGCTCCAGCAATGGAAGGACAGCTAAAAAGGTGTTTGGCAGCTGCCTGCGTGCCTGGGCAGTGCCTGCATTCCACATATGTCCTGGAACCATCGGGCAGAAACTTCATGCCCTTAAAGTGCTTTGTCCTTAGTTTTATGGACAAAAAAATTATGGTTGTTGTTATTTCTCGGCCATAATCTAATTCTGGCAGAGATAATTTTTTCTTTGGGTTTGAGCAGAGCTTCCGTTTCGCGACTGCGTTTGCATCAAAAACCGTAGTAGGTAGAGTTACAGGCTCGAGTGTTCTGGCTTCTTTGGCAAGGAAATCGGCCACCCTTTGATATCTGCATGGGCAGAAACCCACTAAAAGGTACATGATTTGCTCGTTGTCTTCCTCTTAACGTGCTTATACTTTTTGTCAGGTGATGAATGGAAAAAAATTATTTCTATTCGAAACAGTTGTTGAATGATTTTGAAAGTTATGGTGTTACTTTAAACACCATTTTTACCTTTTAAACATGTCTTTGCGTAATTAAAACAAAAAAAAAAAAAAAACCTAGAGACGTTTTAATTTAATCTTTGTCCCTATGAAGAAATATACAATAAAACATATTCGTATTATCAAGATTGGAAATAAATTTTATTTGAAAAATAAAGAAACAGATTTTTTTTTCTTATTGTTTAAGAAAAATTATAACTTAAATTTTAATCAAAATGCTCTAATTGTATGTAAAAGGGGAAAAAAAAAACTTTACGTGATGAAAATTAATTTTTCTTTTCAAGATGATTCTTTTGATTATATTTAAAAAGTAATTTGGAAAGATAATCTTCTTTTATACTGATAACTTTTCAAAATCGTCGTTGAAAATTTAATCGTAAAATGTTAATATGTTTTTAAGAATATCTTTAAGAACTATGATTGCAGGATATTTTTAGAATAAAAATTTAAATAGAAGTATTTTTATTGATTCACGAGAAAGACATTTTAAACAGAAGGGGGGAGGGATGCTGTAAAGAGTTAAAATTACATGAGGATCACTTTTTACTTTACCATCATCTTATTGGTACGGGAAAATAATTTGGTATTCATAAACGTTTGTTATCTAGTTTATGTTTTACTTTCCTACACAGATGGAGATGTTTGAAATAATAAATTCGCAAAATAAGTGTCTCTGACAGCAAATTTCATCCACATGTCATCCATCCTATGGATGAAAGGACATCCGATGAACATCATTAGGATGTACTATGGATAAGTGTGCTGTTAGGGGTTGTGTTCGTTCTCTATGTTAGTTATATGTTAGTTAGCTTGTTAGTTATTGTAGACGTTATTGCATGAATGAATAAGCGTACATGAGTCGGACCAGTTTTAAAATATCGTTTATGATACCAAATTCTATTGAATTTCAGCGTTCTATATTGACATCTCAGTAAAGTTATTTGAAATTTAATCTTTTTTAACGTGACACAAAAAGGCAAAGTTTCGCATAAAAGTCCTCGTAAGAATTATTTATATATGAAAGAATTCGGTTTAGATTTTAAATATCATATATGATATTATAAATGTTATTTAAAATGAACGCTATACTTAAAAATTTATTAAATTATATGAAATTTAAGAGTTTCCTAACATTTCATGCGGCAATATTTCGTATACATTTTGCTAATGGGGAATATTTCTTGGGCAAATACACGTAATCGCAAGAAATTTAATATATTAAAATGTCTAACACCTCTAAAAATAATCAAATAATTTATATAACTTAAATCTCCATACAAGGAGTGTTAATTATTTTTAACTCCAATTAAACTGTCGTTGTTATTTATTTATTTATTTATTTATTATTCATTTATTTATTTATTTTTTATAGATTTATTCTGATTACTAGAAAAGCTTACAGAATTATGTATAATATAAATGGAAATTTTGAGCAAGTAAAAAATATGAATAAAATATTTCACCTAATATAGTAAAATGTACAAATTATGCATTTCGTGAAATGAAGTAAATCCCTGTAGTAAAGCTGAACGATTTCCTGTACACTCAAATTACACATAAACTCACATACAAAATACACATGAATTCCCAAATTAAAATTCTGTACCTTAAACATAATTTTTAATAACTTTGCTTTACTCAAACCGAAAAAAAAAATTCTCTAAAACCTTTTTCTTAAGTTACATCTTTTTTTTAAATAATAAAGAAGTTTTATCTGATTTTTTTTTTTTCCCCCCAGCTTAACATAGAACTGATGAAATTTTCCTGAAGCAAATATGAATGAATAGCCCAAGTGATTAACCAGCTTTAAGTACCTTTGAATCTTTTAAGGCTATTATAAGGCCCCTTTAAGAATTCCATGAATACTTTTTTTTAATCACTGCTTCTCTTGTATAATTGCTGAGTAGAAGCCCGCGGCAAAATGTTAATATGAAAAAGACTGATATGTTGTTAAAGTGATATTAATGAATTTTTCAATATGTAAAGCAGCATAAAGTGTGTTTAAGATAAAAAGGAAGAGCGTTTTTTTTTTTTAAGTTTATTATTCATCGACGGAAATATATTAGGAATCTAAAATATTAAATTTTTTATTCACTTCCTTTTTTAATGTAAATTAAACAATCAACATGTCGATTTTTATATTTTTTGCTTCTAAATAAAAATGATTTGTATAAATTTTGTTTAAAATTCGTGTTTAAATTTAAATATTCACGATGAAACTTTACTTACATTTTTGTGGACGAAGAATATTTGTTTTAAAAACGAAAATTTCACTTTGACAGTTTATCTGTATTACTTTCATATTTTTACTATTGATTCAATCTTTTCAATAATATAATGAATATTAAACGTATAATGTTAGAAAAAAGACTTTTTTACTTTACGTATTTTCTAATTATTATTAGAAAGTCATAAATAAGCTTCTAATAAGTTTTGCAAATTATTTTTGAAATCGTTTCACTGACTTTCCTTAGTATTAGTAAAAAAAAAAAAAAAAAAAAAAAAAAAAAAAAAACTGTTTAACGCAAAATATAGACAGAGAGAATGAAAGTTTTAATAAACTCCATACGCGCTTACAATGTAAAAGTGTTCTATAAATTTACTGAAATATGTATTCATAACCTTTGTAAATTTACAATAGTTTTCAGTTAAAAGAAACAAACTGCGATTCTCATTTTTAATTTTAAATTTAAATTTTATTGTTTTGTTTGTCAATAAACATTATATAGGTATACTAGCAGGCTACGCCCGCTTCGCTGCTCACTATTTTCAAATGAATCACTATAATTAAGGAATTCTCAAAATTCTATTAATTTTTATCATGTGAAAGAAAAAAAAATAGAAAAAGAAAATTCTAATCGGGAAAAATGTCGCACCGGATGCAAATACTTCCCACTGCCTTCGGCAGTGCATCCCGTTGTGCGCTGCGTGCTCGCATTTATGTTCGACACTCTTTATGAATCACTATATTATCGTGAGGGAAAAACATATATACATATATATATATATATAAGTCTCTGATTGGTGGAATAATCGGTCCTGACCACCAATGCCTGCGGCAGTGTATATACGCGCGTATCTAATATAAGACTCAGGTTGGGCGGATGGAAATCACCGCACGTTAGCATGTAAAATACTCAAAAAAAGAAACAAAAATCCATAGAAAACAGCATGAAATGAAAACGAAAAAACTCTCAATAACTCACCATCACAAGTGTGAAGGGGAAAAAGCTAACACTAAAAATAGGCAAAAAAAAAGTAACCGAAGCTGGGAAAGGGTCGGACCTAGGGGCCTTGTGGCTATCGTCAAGCTACGTCTCACCTAATATAAAACTCGGCCGTGATGGGTGGCAAGAACAACCACACATTTGCATAAAAAATTGGGAAAGTGTCAAAAACCATAAAAAACAGCACGGGAATAAAACAAAAATGTTCACCATCACCAAATGTTGAAAAGAAAAAAAGTTACACCGGAAGGAATATGGGGTCATACTATACAAGAAAAAGTAACCTTTTCCAGAAAAACATTAAATTTAACACAATAAACAACCAAAACTGAATATAGAAACAATATTAACAATCCAGAACAAGAATCGTGAGTAATAAAATGTAAAACTGGGAAAAGCTGTCAGTTCTAGGAAAAAAAAAATATAGAGATTTGCATGCTTGCGAAGAAGAGGAAGCTTTATGCAAAACAGGTGTTTTTTTTTTTTTTTTTTTTTTTTTTCACACAGCGTACTGTTATTTTTTCCTTACCTTTACTTAATGCGGTTCGATGACAAGGTGATCAGAAACTAGTCAATAAATGTTAATGATGTTTCTGTATTCCGTTTTGCTCGTTTATTGTGTTACATTTAATGTTTTTCCGGAAAAGGTGCCGGGACGCGGTAGCCCAGTCGGTAGAGTGCCGGCCTCGTAATTGGAAGATTGCGGGTTCGGTACTCGAGCCTGCCAAAGACCGTCGTGTACACTAATGGTGGCTGGTGCACGTAAAATCTTTCGTGGCCGCAATGTCCTCCATGTTCCCATCAAAAATTATACCTCTGGGGGTTACCGAAGCGGGAGAGTCATCCCTTCCGCGGAGGATCAAAATTGTGATGGCATGTCTCCGGACCACCTCTAGGGGTGTGTCCCAGACCGTCGCTAATTGCCCATCTGCGCAGCACTAGTGCGACGTAAAAACCCAACCAACCGGAAAAGGTGCCCTCTGGTGGACATTTTGGAACTATTTTTCTTTTTCGATTCCGGGAGCGCATCTCGTGTATAGTCTATATACCAAATTTCTTTGCATACCGTTCACCCGTTTGCGCTGTAGAATGCTGGTTATAGGGGAAGTTTAATTATAACTAACCTGTATATTAACTTCCTTTCTGTATCGTGTATGATTTCATTACTTTTATTCATTAAAAATTCATATTTTTATAATACCTAAGGATATTGAATATCCTTTAACAGGATTGAGTAGTAAACTAACTATTTTTCTATGCATGCAATAATAATGAAGTAAAAAAAAAAAAAAAAAAAAGATTTATTAAGGAATTAAATCGTCTTAAATATCAGTTATTCTTTTGAAATCTTCCTACAAATTCTTTCAAATTCTTTCAAATTTTTTTTTTTTTTTTTTTTTTTTTTTAAGAAATTTTTTATTCTTATCCTTTATATACAACTACTAAGTAAAGCCCTGAAGCAAGATGATAAAAGAAATAGATATATAAAGATAAATTAATGAGTTTTCTTTGTATGAAAATTACGTAATATTGGTTTAGTATAAAGATTTTCTTTTTTAAACCATGTTCTTAATTTATAAAATACTAACAATAAATAAATTCAAAGTTTCCTCGTTTTATTTCTTCTTCTTCTTCTTCTAATAATAATAACATATATGTAATAGTACATTTGTATACTGAAATATTTTTTGAAAATTATTCGTGATATACGCATCAGGCTCAAGATAAAACTTTAAAAATAAATAGGAAATACTATGATTTCAAATTAATATTAATTGAATATTTGTCCAATATACACTAAAATAAATGTACTAAAAAAAATATGTCACATGAAGTATATAATTAATATTCAGCCTTCAGAAGGGCAAGCTAATTTAAAATAAAACTACCACCAGAATTTACGCACTAGTCAAAAACAAACATACAAAATTATTTTTTAGTTTTTGTTTTCAAGTCACATAATTTCCCATGAATGATTTATAATAATTACGATATTTAAAATAGAAAAAAAAAACTGAAAATTTATATAATTTATACTAAGTAATAATATTAATATTTAAATTAAACTAAATATATTTTTTAAAAATTTAAATATTTTACTTAATAATCAATATTACTTTTATATATATGTATATGCGTGTGTAAAATATTTGTACATTGTGGGTTTTAAATAGTAAATTTACTAATCTAAACAAATAAATACATCAATAGCCGACAACAATAATCAAATTCTATTTTAATTTTAATATAACTTCTAAAGTATTATTATATTTATAAGAATGGTATAAGGGCTCAACGTGTGACATCGTAAAAGGAAATTGCAAATATATTCGCAGTTGAGTTGGATTATTTCATCAGTATTTTGAGTGTTTTAATTCGGAAGTAATACGCAAAAGCCCTTAAAAGTGCAATTCATCTTGTCAGATAGACATATAGCAGACTCTCAAAATATATCTGTTTTGAAACGAAAATTTTACTGTTCGAGTGTCAAATAAGCTTCTTGTTAACAAAATTCTGCGACATATATTGAAATATATAATTTGAACATATATTTCCAAACCTGTCTTCCAATGCAAATTTTATATTTTATGTTTATATCTTTGCATGATATCAAAAATATCCTTTTTATAAAATAAACTTTTTACCATTTTAAAGTAATAGCAATAGTTAAAATGTTAATTAAATACAAAATAAGATGGTGAAATAAGAAATGCTAATTAAATACAATTGAGAAAGTTTTATTAGCTCAATTGAAAATTAACTACCATGCTGTAAAGATCACAAAAAATATTTTTACGTAATTCTGAATATATTTGACACATTATATTCCTATAACACACGTTATATTCTAAGTACCATTGTTATTAAGTATAAATTTTGTGAAATTATAATTAACCATTAGAATCTAAGAATCAGCTCTACTGTTCAGAACATGTGGCAGCGCAGCAGATTTTGGTTACACAACAAAAATGAATTGAGATATTTTGGAATAATGAACATCTTATATAACTTGCGGCATAGAAGTGACAACTGTAGTTTTGATAATTACCATGATTTAATCATCACTAATTTAATTACGTTTCACACATTGTTAAAATTTAACAAAATTATATGGGTAAAGTACTTGAGATAAAACGGCAATAAAATTTGTGGCAATTTCGAAATATAATAGATATATATAAGTGATAACAAAAAGGAATAATAAATGAAAAACTGAATTTAAAATTTATATTGCACTCAATATACATGTTGCTAATACAAAAGGAAAACAAAAATCTTTGCTATAATTCATAAAAATGAACTACTTGAAGTTTTGCCCCATTTAACAGGTTGCATGCGTATCTACTCTCTCTCTCTCTCTCTCTCTCTCTCTCTCTCTCTCCCTCTCTTTCTTATTTTTAGTATAACAAACAAAAAAATTATTAAAAATTTTGAACATATAATAGAGCAACATTTAAGCAATATTTTACAAAATTTTCATTAAAATTTTTGCAAAGGTCAACGATGGGTCGTTTCCGGAGACACTTTAGAAAATCGATGGACACCATTTATCAGAAAGTAATTCACCAAACTTATTTAAATTTTGCAAATATTTTTTTGTTGTTTTGTGGTTGTTTTTGTTGTTGTTCGATAACATTTAATTTTACGAGGCTATACGTGGGATAAAATATACCGAAAATGGTACTTATATATACATATATGTATAACTCTAACAAAAATTTAAAACTAATTATTATTATTATTATTATTTATTATTATTATTACTATTATTGAGTCCCTCATTAAAGCGCTAGTCAATACTATTTTATAGACGAGTGCAAAATTTCAATAAGATCGGTGCATTAGTTTTTAAGACGCTACCAAAAATTGAAAACTAATTATTATTACTATTATTATTATTATTATTAAGACCTTCATTAAAGCACTAGTCAATACTATTTTGTAGAAGAGTGCAAAATTTTAATAAGAGTGGTGCATTATTTTTTAATACTCCACCAAAAATTTAAAACTTATTATTATTATTATTATTATTAAGACCTTCATTAAAGCACTAGTCAATACTATTTCGTAAAAGAGTGCAAAATTTCAATAAGATCGGTGCATTAGTTTTTAAGACTCTACCAAAAATTTAAAACTTATTATTATTATTATTATTGTTATTATTAAGACCTTCATTAAAGCACTAGTCAATACTATTTCGTAGAAGAGTGCAAAATTTCAATAAGATCGGTGCATTAGTTTTTAAGACTCTACCAAAAATTTAAAACTTATTATTATTATTATTATTAAGACCTTCATTAAAGCACTAGTCAATACTATTTCGTAGAAGAGTGCAAAATTTCAATAAGATCGGTGCATTAATTTTTAAGACTCTACCAAAAATTTAAAACTTATTATTATTATTATTATTATTAAGACCTTCATTAAAGCACTAGTCAATACTATTTCGTAGAAGAGTGCAAAATTTCAATAAGATCGGTGCATTAGTTTTTAAGACTCTACCAAAAATTTAAAACTTATTATTATTATTATTATTATTATTATTATTATTATTATTATTAAGTCTTTCATTAAAGCACTAGTCAATACTATTTTGTGAAAGAGTGCAAAATTTCAACAAGATCGGTGCATTAGTTTTTTTAGAAATCGAGTCCTTCGCTTTGTTGCATAAACGCTTAAATTTTTGGATAAATGTGTGTTTATTTATTCATTTTTATTATATCTTTATTAATATTTTTATAGCTGTGCATTCTATAGCATGAATAGTAATATAATTGAAATTTTGTCAAAATATAGCTAAATTGTCATCATACATCTAGCAGACATTTGAACAACCTTGATATAGACTTTAATTCCCTTAAATATTAATTTTGAAAATACATAGCAAATTACAAAAATGCTCTAAAAAATGTACTTAATATTGTAAATTTTGTAAAGTATTAATCATATGAAAAATGAACCTTTATGTATAATCGACTTATAGTACATAAAGATTTAATATACATATATATATATATATATATATATATATATATATATTAAACAAATTTAAGTAAAACTTATAAAAATTTAGATTTTTATTCAGGAATTTTTTTACGAAAAATCCAATCTTCGTTAGAAACTGTAAATAAAGTTTTGAAAGTAATTGAAACTTGCTATTAATATTCACTCAGTAAAAAAGAATGCAAAAGAAAAAGAATCGTAGTCTTTAAATAAACTTTGAAAAATGAATTTTAAAAAAGGCACCGTCGAACTTGATAAAATGACACTTTTTCTTCTTTTAAAAGAAAGAAACAATGAAATTCAAAATAGTAGCTAAGTATACTTGTTTTTTGCATGGCTGTAAAGTTTTGAACTGCATAAAATTTTACTTTTCTGCATCGACAGTTAGAATAAAGTTTCAATATCTAAAGATAATATATTTAGAATATCTTAACATCTTAATTAATAATAAAAAATTGATTAGATCAAAAATTAATTTCCTTAAAGAATCTAAAGGTTTTAATCTTTTTTTTTTTTTTTTTTTTTTTTTGTATATGTTGTTTTATGAACTATTCTGAAAAAATTCAAGCATTAATTACGATTCTCCGTACTTTTTTTTCAAAAGTTATTCACAAGATTGCAATTATTGTTAAGATTAAGCTTCACTTCATTGTTAAACTTTAACTCCAATGTTCTAAAAAGTACTTTTTTTTGGCATGCAAGTTCTGTTTTAACTTCTTAATTTATTTCTTTTAAAGTTTATGCACATATTTATATAAAGAATATCTACAAATTAAATTAGTGTTAACTTTAAGCGTTGGCGTGATAGTAGTTATGTGATTAAAGCCCATTGAAAATGCAAGGATCTATGGAGTGTTTGGTCCTTCTTCCGTGTGTGTGAATATGGTTGAGAGGGGAGGGGGGGTTCTAATGGATAGTCTTGATTCTAATTTAAACTCAAATTTTCCATAATAGTAAGAAAAATGGAATGACTGAAGAGAAGTAGTATAAAAATAATTCTCCTATTTGGCCATTTTTCAGAAAACTCTTGTGTGTCATTTTAAGTTATTAAAGATACCCCCCCCCTTTTTTTAGTTATAAATAATAATTATAAAGTCTTTAAATTAATAATAATAAATTGCTTTTATTTTTACCCCCAACGAAAAAGAGGACTTTTAAAAATTTTGAAAACTTTGCCTGTCTGTGTGTCTGTGGCATTGTAGCTCTCAAAAATAAGACCAATTTCAATACGATTTTTTTTTTTCTTTTTTAGAATGCTGGTTCACATGGAATGGTTTTAGCAACATTTGATGAAAATCTCTTTGATATATTTTATATTTTAATTTCATACTTATTTATTTATATATTTATTTTTATTAACTATTTTTTCAGTCTATTTTGCGTTAATATTAAAATACTAATACTAATAATACTAATGATAATAATAATAATAGGCGAGCTGGCATAATTTTAATTTATAAACTGATATTAGAGGATAAGTCACGTGGTATCTGTACTGGAGTATAAAACATGCTTTAAAAAGTCATACATTTAACTATTGATTAAAAAAAAAAAAAGTATTTTAAGTCTGTCTATCTGTGTCTACCTTTGTCTATGTGTGTTGTGTGTGTTTTAGTCTGAGACATTAGCTCTCCTAAATAGACACGTCGATTTGAATGCGGGTTTTTCAATAGAATGCTGGTTTAATCAGGATGGTTAATAGCTATATTTGATGAAAATTTCCTAGATAGAAATAGATTTTTTTTTTATTTATTAAAATGTAATTTTTTAGGGTACTTTGTGTTGATATTGTGATATCCACGAGCTGACAGTCTTTCATCTTTCAGTGATCTTAGATGATAAAGCACGGATTTTTTAGATTAGAGTAGGGAAAAAAAATAGTTTTTAAATCGTTAATTTTCATCCGATGTTAGCAAAAAATAAAAATCTGGTGTGAAACAACCACACGAATTCTATTACACACTATTACACGTATTATTTGCATTTTTTGGAGATAATGTGATTAGAAGATATAACATTGACCTAACGAAGTAGAAACCTAATATTTTTCGGTAAGAGAAACTTGATACACGTGTAAAGACATATAAAACAAAGTTTACATAGCGAGTCAAAAAATAAGAAAAGAAATTGGTAGAGTTATTGTTTGAAACACCAATTTTCGAGGTCTAAAACTGACCTACCTAAGGAAGGTGACTGTCAATTTTCCTGTAATAACCACGTACTACATGAGAAAGGATACCTAAAATGGATTTATGTAACAATTTTCAAGAAAATCGTTAGTGCCGTTTTTGAGATACCAACTTTTACCAAAACTTCGCATACTCAATTATTGATCGGGAAGCAATAATTGCATACAAAGAGATGTTTAAAACGGAGTTAGTGTAGCGATTTTGAAAAAAAATCCGTATAGCCGTTTCTGAAGAAACGCACTTGCGAGACCTGAAATTGAGCTATTTATACAGGACATCTATCAAGTTTTCTGAACTAACCAACTATATCATTCGAAAGGATATCTAATAGAATGTTTAGATAGAAATATTTAAGAAAATCGTTAGAGCTATTTTTGAGATATGGACTTACGGTCTAATTTCCGGATTCCGATGTTCCACTTCCGGTTTTCCAATTTTTACCAATATTTGGAAAATTCATCATCTGTATACTACACCTGTCTTAATTGTGAAATTTCGTAGTTCTATCTTTATTATTTTCGGAGATATGATAGCCAGGAGATTCCCACATACATACATACACACACATTGACCAGTTGCCAAAAACTACTTTTAGGGACTCAGGTGTCCTTAAAACGTATAAATCAGGTGAAAACCCTATATCGAATTTTTGGACCGAATACATTGTTTCCATTGCCTACAGTAGTATAGGGTAATGGAAAAAAAAATAGCTATAAATAGTGATTACGATTTCACAGTCTAAACCTCTCTAAATTTTGAAATTAATTTTCAATTAAAGATTTTACAGAATTACTTTACTTTTATAATACTTTAATTCTGAATTAAAGATCTTACAGAAAATAATACTTATTTAAATTCACATTTTTTTTTCTTAAGTTAGCTTTACATTTGGTAATTAAGTCTTTTATTGCTTCCAAATAAATCTTTATTTTTATGAATCCTCAGGTTGGTCATCAACATTTGTTATCAAATAAATTTTCACGAAATTTGGAAAAAAAGAAAAAAAAAGTGCTGTATACTTTTTGACTAAGACTCCGTCAATATTTCCTTATTTTTATTATTGTCACCGATCATATTTTATTTATTTTTGTGCGAAACAAACTATGTATTCTAAAATATTATCCGGACTTGAAAATTTCACATGAAAACTTAAAATATAGTCCATTACTGTAATTGTGCAGAATAAATACAAAGTGATTATGCATCACCATGCGCAAAATTATGCAGAAAGTAACTAAGACTATATCTATATCACTTGTCGTTAGACAGAGAACTAATAAGTAGATTGGTGTAAATTAAAATTTATGTACGCAAACACCATAAACTGCAAAAACTCGTAATCGTAAATATCAAACTGCAAAAATCTGATCTGTATTCTTACTGAATAAGAACTTAAAAATAATTAAGAATAACAAAAATTATATCCTTAAAGTAAAAATAATAAGAAAAGTGGTGGCAATTAAAAATTATGTACGCAAACAAAAACACCATAAACTAAATTAATACGCAATCACAAATACCAAACTGTAAAGATTCCGTATTGTACTCTTTAAATTTTCACCTTATTAATTTCGTGCTAGAAGCTTTTCCTATGTAACACATAAAATTAATTACTTTTCCTTTTAATTTGTTATTAGTGAGCTGCGATTCTCATATTGCACTTGTGTTTATTGCTTTCGTCTCATAAGTAATCGGGCTTAATTATTTCGATCCAAAAGAAGCTGCTCATGTTTTATGCAATTCAAGGTGTTTGCTTGTTGAATTTTTGTCTCATTACTATCCTTTAGAAGAATTCTTCTGGAATAATGCTAAGAATTATTATTTTTCCTAGGAATTACTAGACTATACATGAAATAAAACAAGACAAATATATAGATGAATATTTATTGTTTGGCCAATTACAAATGGTATTAATTATGCATAAACTGATTTTTTAACTTCTTAAGTACTTTTAAACAAATTTGAAGAGGCTAGAGAGAGAGAGAGAAAGAGAAAGACCTCTTTTGCGAAGGTCAGTCGAGTTAACAAAAAAAACTGCAATCGTAAACCATCGCATACCATCACCTCGGATTAACGGAAGAAAAAAGGATTGCCTGAAGTGCTCTCGAGAGCCGATGAAAGAAGGTTTTGTTGCCATTCCCTAACAATAAATTTCGGATGAATTCCCAGCGAAAGTGTCTGAAGGGACACGAATATAGGGGCATAATAGGGGGCTGGGTGTCGGAAAAAAGCATTGTTATCTTTTTCGCACCTGTTTGAGTGAATCCGTGGAGTACTTGTTATGTCTATCCTCTCTGTCATTTCAAACTTATTTCTTTTTTTTATATAGAGAATATGAGAAAAATGACTCTTTTTTTTTTTTTTTTTTTTTTTTTCATTTTTTAGAAAGCGTGAGTGGCGGATAAAAGAGGTAAAAAGGGAAAAAGGATGAGCTTATATTTCATATTCATACTTTGATATGCGGTTAGTATATGTCCGATATGCAAGTATATATGTATGTAATCGTTTTAAACATTTTTTATCAAAGGGAAAAAAAAAGAAAAGAAAAATATGTGTATTTTTTTTTTATAGTATTTCTAAGATTTTGTTAGAGTTATGCTAAGTTTTTCTATGTCCAAAATTATATATATATATATATATATATATATATATATATAAGAAACGCACGTCTTTGTAATATAAACCAAACCAGTTAAGGGGACTCCCTGCTTATTGTCGCCGGAAGCCTAAGCCAATATTATTTTAACGGGAAGTAATAACCATTATAGTTAATATATATACCATTATAGTTTATCACCATATTAATTAATATATATTTTGCGATTTCATTTTCATATTCAGGAAGTTTACAACTGTTAAATTAATTGTAGACAACCACCCACACACACACACCTTTTATTTTTAACGTGAATTTTCTCTATGTATTTTATTTATTCATTAATTTATTTTTATTTATTTATTTATTTATTTTTTATAAAGAAATGTCTGGAAAAAAAAAGAAGAAGAAGAACACGTTTTTCTTACTTTTACTACGGGGCGAATTTCTGAAACACACAAAAATATCTTTTGGGTATTAATATTTATTGCATTGAAAAGTAATCTTAGATATCGTAAAGTATTTTACATTTTAAAGCACGGGAATTCTATTTTTATATTATCTTTTCCCTGAGATCTGAAGACACTTGCAAAAACATGTTCTGCGGACAAAATTAGTTTTTAAGTAATCATATTTGTTACATTTAAATGTAACAATTTTATGGAAATTTGATTTTTTGTTTGTCTTTTGAGATATGCATGGATGAAACACGCTTTGCGCCCCTTTCTACTCAGGGGGAATTCTTGAATTACTGAAGAAACAAATTTTAAATATGTTTACATGCATTCAAATGTGTATCCTTTTAAAACAACAATATTACTGATATGTTTATTTATTTATTTATTTAAGGTATGAAAGTATATGTGAAAACACGTTTTGCCCCTTTCTCCTCTTGCGGAGAGAATTTCTAAAATTGGCTTTTAGGTATTTGTGGTTGTTATGCATCTAAACGTGAATTCTATGAAAATCCATTTTCTTATTTGAGGTATGAAACTCTATTTAAATAAATTATGTTTTCCTCCTCCCCTCAATAAGCGATTTTTATAAAATTGCGTCTTCGTGGGTTCAAAGATTTCGGTTCTAAATAACTTCACAACTCTATCACGCGAAAAGAAGTAGTGCAGAATAGGTGAGGAAATGCACAGCAGCGAGGAAATATAGACAGGAAAGCAGCATAAAAACGGCTTTTATGCTGCAGTCGTGCCTTCCTTCCTTTTACGTGACGAAATGCTGTGCTATTATTTCAACCAAAACAACTGTTGCGAGTTTTTACATTTGTTCCCGAATCATTTTATTCAACACATTCTAACATCAGTTTCTAGGTGCATGTAACAGCGATTTGGTAATGCAGTTTTTGGGAGCATTTTTTCACTGTTTAAAAATAAATTTATTTTTCTCTCCTTACAATGCTTTATCTTCATAATCCTTTCCAAATCATATGTCCGTCCCAGTCTATAAATAGAGCAAATAAGGGCTTTTTAAAATAACAGCAGAACATGTGTTATTCGGCTACACATCAACTTTTTCGGCACTCTGACAAAAGTGTCATCTTCTTCCTCTCCTCACATCGGGCTTAATTTCGTATAAAATGTCCCCAGCTTAGTTCTCGTGTCACATGATTGAAAAAATAAACAACACAAGCCTTTATGTGTTTCCAAAAATGTTTCATATTAACCGCTGAAGATATCGTTCGTGACATAGAAGCTTCGGAATTTTACACCTATAAACACGTGTCAAGGAAGTGCCTGACCTGAAAAAAGGCTGTTTGTGTATTATAGTCGGAATCGTAAATATGTTATTTAAATGAGTTTGTAAATAACACGAGAAATAGATTTCTTTCTTAAAAATCTATTCTAGTCCGTAATTAGTCTATTGTGATATATGTATTTTAAAGATACTATACAGAGTGCAAACCAAAGTCGCGAGGAAGACTTTATCTCTACAATCATTGGTCACAGATATATACTTCCAATTACAAAATGTTTTTTTAATTTAATTTAATTTATTTATTTATTTATTTACTTTTTTTAATATGAACATTTATGATACGGCATGTTTAAATAAAAAAAAAAAAAAAAAAAAAAAAACATTTGTGGAAAATTAGAAAAACTAACTTTTCATATAGCCCCTGGGTCCTCTTGGTTGAATTTAGGAAAAGTTGACTCATCCTAAGAAATATAAAGCAAAAAATGTCACATGTGTGTGCCAAACTATTTAGTTTATTTAGTTTCAAAGTCTGGAATTTTTACATGTCTTTTCGAATTTCATCAATCACTTAACTGCCGGGAGCGTATATATTCGTCTCGCCATGCCGATTCGTTAACTGCCCCGGGCGTATACATACGTCTTGCCGAAATGCGATCCTTTATATTATGCTGCTACCAATGAAACTAGTCCCACGGTTTTGGAATGCAATTAAATGACCACGACAGTGTTTTTTCGAAGGATTTACTTATTTCAGAGAAGATGAGGCGTAAGGGGAATCGGAAACGGAACGTTTCTGAAACTGTGAACGCATAACTACTCGCGCCTGTGTGAAAAATGGTGGCAAGGGGAAGCGAATCACGTAATTTTTCGTCGGCAGGTAAGGGGTTAAAGGATCGGTTTAAAAACATTTAGTAAAGCCCAAGCAAATGCGAAGAAAACTAAATATCTCGGCCAATTTTGTGTGCACGAAAGTGAAACTTTTGTATGAAATTTGTTAAGATGGGTGTCAACTTTTATTAAGTATGACTATATGAATATGGGGACTGTAAAAAAAGTTAGTTTTTAAATCAGTTTTTTTTTTTTTTTTTTTTTTTTTCTTTGCTATATCACAGATGCTTACATAAAAAAAAAAAAAAAAAAAATGTAATTGGAAGTAAGTATTTACGACCAATTGTTCAGAAATGTACGTATTTTAAAATTTGTTGTACCTTGCCTGTTTCGTCCTCATACCAATTTATATCGACTAGCACCGATTTACATTATATTTTAAAAATAATGATATAATCTTTTACATTATAACATTTACATTATACATATATATATATATATATATATATATATATATATATATATAATCCGATATGCTCAATAAAATAAATTAAAAATAAATAAACATTTGATTCTATCTCTTTTATAACCAACTATATATGTTCATCATTATCAAGGACTGGGAGTTTCTCCAAAAGTCGAAACTACCGCCTACCTCCACCTGAACAAGGAAAAAGGCTAGACTTCAATTGCATAGACTATATTTCGGTGGAGCTCCTGTCTATTTATTGAATTGCATATAAATAATACACATAACTTAAAATAGTAACCGAAAGTATTAAAATGCTAATGGAATTTTATCCCAATAACATTGTTGTAGCCATGGCGCTAAAGTCTGAAGCCCAGTGGATTGTACCTTTATTATGAGCTCTATGAAAATAAAGCTGATGAGAGAGATGTATTGAGATATGAAATACAAATCTGTGAACATATTGAAATAGTGACTGTCCTAACATGATGAATAAGAAACTGAACGAAGAATTTCCATACCAAACTGATTATTTGTATTATTATTATTCAAATATTTTCCAAATTGAATATATATATACATGTATATTTATATGAAAGTAGTATATGCACTCTTTTTAGCCCATTTTCAACTATTTTAGGGGCGTAAAAATATTTTAAATGAGTGGTAAATGTGAACTTAAATGAAGAATTTTCACATCAAATATAAAGTTTTTTGCTCAAGCGGTTTCCAAACTGTTCTGCATATCGCAATTTTTCCGTTGGAAAGGAGGGAACAGTAGCATTTTTTAATAGCTTAATGTCTCCCTGTAGGTGCTAAAGAACCTATTCACCGAATTTCTCTAAAATATGTCATAGGAGGAGAATTTGTTTATTAAATACAAGAAATAAATTAATTAAATATATAATTAAATAAATTAAATAAATAAATAAATCCCTTCCCCACTCAGACAAAGATGATTTTTCCCTACAAACTGAGTTATATCATATGCAATTACGTGATAATATACTTAATACAAATACAAATAATTCGAAATGACAGTTTACTTCTTTTTTAATATGTATTAGAAATGAAAGAAAAAAAAAAAAAAAAGAAGAAGAAGAAGAAACGAAAAAAGAAAAAAAAAATCACGCAGCTTTTATTTTTCAACTCCTTTCTCCGTTTCCCACTGAGTATATCAGCTCATCAGAAGCATTACGTCGAACAGCTAATCGCTTCCAATAAATAAATGATCTTTAACAATTACAATTTCTCCGCCCAGATTACACAATTTCCTCTACCGCCTTTCGATAACGGTTGTCAAAAATATTTACAACACCCGCTACATTCCGCAGAACGATGTTCGGTGTTACACACACGCAATTTCGCGCCAAAATCATAATCCATATTCATCTCGTGCCAAGTTCCATTAGAGACAATCGGCAGAACTCAGAGCGCTTCCTTCAACAGGCCCCCTCAAACAAGTGGTGAAACATGACAGACATGTCTGTAGAAACTGCTGCGCAAATAAGAAAACAAAGAGGGCGCGTTCGCAAAATGTTCACTCACAGCCACAGCCACTACCTTCTGTACACACCTGCTCAAACGATATTTTTATTCCCACATACTTTCGGGAATGAAAGATGACAGTTTTATATCGATTACGTATTATTATGATATGTACTCATTGAGACAAAATTTTAAATTGTCACATCATTGAGATTTTTTTTTTCTTTATGTAGCTATGTGCTTATATAATGTGTTATTAATATGTGTTTATATAATGTGTAACATACAGTTTACACCACAAGTTGTGCAACACCCATTCAAAAATACATTTTTAATGTACAGGTAAACTGACAAGTTTTAAATTCTCAAAATAATCATTTGTTTATAATTTATAAAGGAAATTTTTTGTGAGTGCTTTAAAATTTGTTACAATATTAAAATATTATAATTATCCAACGAATAGAAGATAAACTAAAAAATAGATAAAATTTAGAATGATGCGTACCATAAATAACAAAGCGAACAAATAAAAAGTCAGTTTTTCATTAACATTTATGAATAAAATGTACATAATCGAATATTTTTAAAGAATTCTTATACTTCTTTTACATTAATCCTCTGTGTTCGGCAGACTTTCATATATTAAACTGTAAGCTCCACCTTTTGTTGTTCCTCTAAAACGATATTGTATTTGACAAAATATTTTTTTGTACACTTGTTAAAATAATTTAAATTTTATTCACAGCAATCAATGCGTTAAGTGATACTCACTCTCGTATATATACGCCTACGGCACTTAAAGGTTTAACAGGAATGCGATTTTTTTCTTCTTTTTTTCAGTACTATATTGTTTTAGAAGAATGTCTAAATGCGGAGCTGTCGTTTTCGTCGTCTGTTATTTACAGACACTCGTCCGCAAAGTCCTCTTGTATATTATTTATAAAATTGATAATAATAATAAATAGTTTATATACACTTTTCTTTTTCTGTTTGATTATGCATAATATTTACAACAATAAAGCTTTGCTTAATACTTATGGAAAAGTAAAACCCGTATTATTTAATAAACAATTTTAAAAGATGTTATATCTACAACACTGCTTTTATAAAGTGTTGTTGTGAAATTTTACATAATGATGTTTAAAGAAAATGCCTACAAGTTATGACAATTATAAAAAGTTCGATGGGGGATATACATGACTATTTTGTATGTCTTAATTGTATGTGATTATATATGTATATATATATAACCAAAATATAACATATTTCCTAATTTTAAAAAAGTGAGGTCATGTGTCAAAAATAGAGGTGAGTAACTCATGTTGTACACGCCCTAATTACAAAATTTCAAGCATCTACGACTAACAGATTTTGCCTTATAGTGGAAATCCGTAAAATGGCTAGTAAGACAAATTGGCTACGAGTGGAACAAGACCTGAGATAAATGTCCCTTATTGGGGAAGGGGGCGGGGTCATTCTATAGGGACTTAGCCGTATTCACAGGAAATTTGGAGTAAAGCACGGAAGCTCCTAACTGCTAGAACATGACCTGGATTCTAACGCGGTTCCTAACTTCTACCAGCCCACTGAGCAGAGCCTTTAGACCACTGGTGAGGACAGTGAAACTGAAGGTCACACAGTGACCTAAAAGAAGGATATGCCACTGCATATTATAATATTTTTAAACACAAAATTTCAACGTTCAGTGCTGACTACTTTTGAAATATGCGTGATACACATTTACAAACGCACATACGTATGTACAGATGCCAGGAAATAACTAGTCAAATGTAAGATATCTCAGAGATATATCATGTACCATCCAAAATAGGAAGTGCATAACTAGATGTTATAACACTCTCAAATGCATATTTTTTACAATCTATACAGTTAATCGATTTACCTGTTGTTTAAGATCAACATACGTTTCTTTTTTCGAGATCAATATACGTTCTTCATTTTATAGTTCCTATAGGTCCCGGTTCACTGCAAATGCATGAAACACTTTTGCAACGCTATTAGAACGTAATAAACACTTCTAACTAAAAGTGTTGCGATTGTATTAGGAATGTGTTGCGATTGTGTTGCGCGAGGGAAAAGAAAGTGTTGCGGAAGTGTTGTTGACAATTACATGGACAAGAAATGTGTTCAGATAGTGTTTCGATCAAAATTTAAGATCCCACACAAATTCTAAACGCTTTTTAGAATATTTCTAAAACACATTCATCTTTAACGTTGAAACACTTTAGAAACGCTTATTAAACAGAATAGCCTATCCCGTGAAATAATATGCAGACGTTTTCTTAAT
This sequence comes from Salticus scenicus, assembly GCA_963930645.1. NCBI lineage: Eukaryota > Metazoa > Arthropoda > Arachnida > Araneae > Salticidae > Salticus > Salticus scenicus. The sequence goes on along the minus strand of OZ005654.1, from coordinate 111,459,702 downwards.
AATTTGCTCAGCAGTGTGTATTATGGGGATTAGATTCAGAAGTCTGCTAAAGGTGAGAAAACGAAACTAGTATGTTGTTGCCATCGCAAAATTTTCTTCTATATTTTACTATTAAAATTCATGCAGAGAAAATTTTTTATTCGAATAATTATATTTTTTTAATTATCACTTATTAAAATTATTTTTCTATGATGAGTGCTAGCGATTTTTATTTCAAATAAGCATAACACTAAATTATGTTTCTTATGCAATTATGTCTGTTCCAATTATGTTTAATATGAAGTGTTCTAGCTTAGAACACCAAAAAGTGTTGTTAATTTGATGACAAAATGTGTTCTTAAATGTGTTATTTTTGTGCGCGTGCGTTTGCAGTGTTTCGAATCCTGATTCAGAACTCGATATTCATAGTTGTTCGGAATCCATTATAAGCCGTAGATCCTAGTCTAATTAACCTCAAAGTGGAAAAAATGGACTGTAAAGCGACATACTAGAATCTTTATTAACTCTTCCTTTTTATCGTAAACTTTTCTTCTTTACCAACTTTAGATATCTAATAAATATCTATATACTCACCCTTAGATTCATTAATTATTCTAACGATTTTTTTTTTCTTATTAGGCAAAATTAAAGGTTATCTACTGCAAAAAATAACGATGATTTTTTCTAGTCTGAAAGAAATAGAAATTGTGTCCTAATAAAAAGCAGATGTGATGTCGTAATAGGAATAAGCCTGATTGACCGACCGCAAGTGGGTCTTAGGAATCGAAGAATACCCTTTGTGAGGGTCTTTTTGAGGGGATCTAGCTCCTATATACACGAATTTCGGAGAAAAATCCCTGAAATATAAAGATGTTGAAAAATTAAAACATAATTATAGTTGGGAATCCAAGGTATTCTAGAATAATTTATTGCATTTAATTATTTATTTATTCAAAACTTAATTGAAAATTTTCTAGTTCTTTTTTCATTTTACTCCATCATTCGCATTTGTCATTAAATAACATTACGAAGTCTAAAATAAAATTAAATTTTTTTCATGTTATTAAGTGTAACATCATATAATTAAAGTAAATGCGATTTTAACAATTTGTTTTATTTTCATATATTGCTATATCAAATTAGGGTTTGATGGATTCATTTATAGAAATATTTTGTACATTTTTATCGTAAAAAAATTGCTTGAAAGTAATTGACAAAATGCGAATAGTCAACAGCTCTATACTTTAGAAGTCAAATATTTATTTGTGTTATTAATAACGAATAATTTTACCGATTAATAAAGTACACAATATATATTTTCTATAATTATGTCCATTGACTTACAGAAATACATAAAAAAGTATCAACTCACCCGACTGGAAAAAAAAAAAAAGTATTTGTCTAAAAAAGTTATTCAAATCTTATTTGAAAACTTAAATTAAATTACCAGTTTCATTTTTCTTCTTAATGTCAGTTTTACAAATTAACAATGTTCAATTTAAATCTTAAAAAAAAAAAAAAAAAAAAAAATCCAATTTTTCTTTTTAAATTGAGATTACGGTATTTCAGAAATTTTGAAAGCGTGAAAATAACTTTTACATGCTGAAATTAGTTTCTCCATAATAAATCGGCACCAATTAATTTCTTTTCGATTAATAATCGATATTTTAAATAATTTTACATTGTAAAAATTATCGATTTCCTTTATTTCAATATTATGCTCTTTTAAACGATGAAATTACGCAAAACTTAGAGAGTGAAAATGACGGGATATTAATGGTTCTTAAATTATTTCTACAATTTAATTAAAAATAACGGAAATGGAGTAGAAAATTTTGAATGATTCTGAAAAAGGAAAATAGCGAAAATTTAATTATTTGTTAAAAATTTTCAAATGTGAATAATTTTCTTCCGCTAGAATTCGTGCGTCTGTAATATTGTCTAAAGTGGCATCAACAAACACTTTTGTAATTCTCTTATCTCATAACTCTTTTGTAATTCTCTTAGCTCATTTCATTTTTTTTTTTTTTTTTTTTTTTTTTGAATTTGCAGATACAGAAATTACTTGACGATGTAGCTATTTCTGGAATTTAAAATTTCCGTGCAGAGAACTATCAGCAGTGAAAAAACAAGTTTGGTTTCTCAATTATAAAATTTGAAGTTTTTTTTTTTTTTTTTTTTTTTTTTTCTTTTTCGGAGATACAGTTTTAATGCTGACCGTTTTCTTTTTGACACGCAAATCTGAAACACGTGAATGTAATACAGTTTTTATATAGTATTTGAAAATGACTTGAATTTTCTTTCACTTCTGACGAAAAAAAAAAAAAAGAAGAAAAAAAAGAAAAAGAATAAAAGAAAAAAAGAAAAAAAAAAAAGTTAAAAGATATCGAATCTTTGTTTTCTTCAAATGTACTAGATAATGTTTGTATTTAAAAAAGAATTTTAAAGAAGAATCATGCCTAGATAAATGCAATTTTTGCTAGTTTATGTATGCCATGGTTAATATTCGAGTCAGTTAATAGATTTTGCTATAAATATGACGATATCAAACGATGACAACCTTCTATCACAAAAAATAAAATAAATAATAAAATAAAATAATAAAATAAAAATAAATAAATAAATAAAGTAAAATAAAAACTTTTAATCGATAACCGGAATTGATATTATTAATGAAACATTTAAATCGACAGGTGCATTTAAAGTGATAAAATCCTCTTCCGTACAATGTAGGTAAATCCAAATAAATATTCAAATTTCAATACTCCCTTTCCCTGAAATATTAATTTTTATTATAGTTTAATAGAAATAGATGTCAAGATTCCAAACTTTAATTATAACACTTGAAATTTAACAAAAGACCGGAAAAAAAAAAAAAAAAAAAAAAAAAGAACCTATTCTTTAATGATCTTGTTGAATGCAATGGCTTTGAAAATATATATGTTAAATACATGTACAAAAAAAAAAAAAAAAAAAAAAAAAAAAAAAATTACCTTTCCCATACTTGCAGTAATTCAAATTAAATAACACATGCTTTTCTGACACTTACCTGCAAGAGAAAAGAGAAAACACATAAATATATAAAATATTTTCAATAAAGTATAATACACAAATATTTTCAATAAAGTATAATACACGAAAATTTTTTTCACATTTCTCAACATCATTCATTTTAATTCATAAGTTATGTAAGAAAAATGTAAATTATACATTAAACTGTTAATAATACAATTTAAGGATAATAGTATTTAATTAATTTTACTCTGTATCAACCCTTAAATGCCTGATTATTATTATTTTTTTAAATCAATTTGAAAATGATTTATTCTTACCTCTATTAAATAAATCACGGGAAAAATGCTTTAAAAAATCATACTTTATTTTAACTATGGATTACAGCTAAAAGGTAATTTGTTGTGAATCAGCAAATGTGAGGCATTAGAGCTTCAATATTATTGTAATAATACTTTAAAAGACAAAATTGGGTACACACGGCATTTAAGGGTGAAGAAGAATTATAAAAAATAACTTCAAAAATGTTTTAAGAAACCCTATTACTCGTGTATTGTTACTTATAATAATTATTCCATTAGCTTTCCAAAGTCTAAATATTATCCATTTTTAAATAAAATAAAAAAAAATTAAAAATAATGCGAATATGGCTATAATAATTTATAACAGCTTTTACCTTGTATAGTTAATATAAATACTCGATATTTTATTTTTAATTTTAATTTTTATAAAAGATATTTAAAGATGCAACACCAAAATAACTTTCACTTTTAAGGCTTCTAAAATGCATAATATTAGTCACCATACTATCTAAAGAATTAAATTTATTAACTTGTGAAATATATTAAAATCAAATATTTACAAATAAATAAATAAATAAATATTTTACGTTATATTTAATTAAAATAATTTGAAAAATGGACTAAATATATTGATTTAAAATATTTAAAAATCATCACGCCTCATATTTAATTATATTAAATATTTTGATTTTTTACGGATAAGGAGCCTGTAAAAGGCTCTAAACGTTTAAATTTATATTTTGCGTATTTTAATGTTTTAAAATGTATATTTTTAGTTTATAGTGTCTCGGTTTTTGATGTGATTAAAGTTTAAATATATTTGAATATATTTGCATTATGTTTTTCTCTGGAAAATAAATCTGTTGATTAATTCAAGTACATAAATTATTTACATTCATATTATTTTAAGTTAATTTTCTATAAACATCAATATATATATTTTTTTTTTCCTATTCAAATTCGATTTGAAAATTTAAGTCTGCGTGCAAATTAAAAACAATATGATATCCAGATTTTTAGATACGAAACTTGAAATTAATTTTAATGCCAGTGTCTGTGAAAAGTTAAAGAATTTTGTGTTCGTTTTTAAACAGGGCTTTTACTAAAATACATTCTAGTTTTAGTGAAAACTACTTTTTAATTGATTTTATTTTTCAAAAATACTTGCCGGTGATTTTTCGTGACGTTCTAGCTCTGAATTGATTGGCTTTACCGTAAAAATGAATAATAAATTCGGCTTTACAGTTATTATGTTCGCTTTTCCAGAACTAAATTTCAAATTAATATGTATATATATATTGTGTATGTATGTGTGTTACTCAGTTTCCAAAAATTTAGTCATTGGACAGCATTTACATTCGCAACAATTCGTCAAATAAACATACTTCGAATGGAAAAAAAAAAAAAAAAAAAAAATGTTTGAATTGAAAAAATTAACGATTTGGTTTTGAGCAAAAATCCCCAATATCAATTTTGTAAAAATAACATAACTTAAATTTTTATATTACTCTTCAGTACCCTTGTCGAATCATGTTCTTAGACTGACTAAGAACATGATTCAACAAGGATTTACTTAACAAAACAGTATTTCCTCTACTTTTTTTACATAGGAATTTTTGCTAGTTTTCGGATACTTTTGTTAACGACTGTATATATATAAATACAGTAACCGCCGCTTAATAACATCACTGGTTAATAAAATCAGCCGCTTAATCTGATCAAATCGCCCGTTCCGGAATCAAATCAATACAAATTACTTTTAAAGCCGCCGCTTAATAAAATCAGCATCGCCGGTTAATAAACTCAAAAATATCCTCAGCAGCCAAAAATATCATTTATACACACTAAAAAATTTTTTTATTTACTTTGTGATTTTTTTTTCAATACAAAAAGAAATTAAAGCACAACAAACCCTTCGTAATCGCTCATTGTTCAACATTTTATACTTGCTGCACAGTTACAAATTAAACACGCCCCTCAACTTATCTCTGTAACAATTTCAAGGAACGTATTTTACAAAGCGCAGTAATAAAATTTAAATTTGATTTGATTTTTTTTTTCTTTTTGCCTAATTATTAGAAGGCAATTTCTAGTTCTTATTTTGAAATTACTATAATTCTTGAGGTTTAAATGGAAAGGTTTTAAATTTATAAGAACAGCGTTAACTTTTGGTAAAGTAATGATGATTTTTCTCTAACGAAAGTGCACGGCAACTTATAATGCGTTTAATTTACTTATATCGAAGAATCAATTTGTTAATTATCTACCGAAAATTAATTAATATTGTTTACTAATTATATTATTCGTAACCTTTCGAAGTTTCTTTCGAAATTCAGGGAAGTCATACTCTTTTCTTGAGTGCAGGAACGATCGCCGGATATAAAAATCAGCCGCTTTATAAAATCACTTTGGCTCAGAACGAACGTGATTTTAATAAGCGGCGGGAACGGTATATGCTTCCGCTACTTTTAAGTTAAAACATTTGTACTCGGAAAGAAAAAGTGTAAGCTCTCAATCACTAGAAATTAAATATTTTAAATACAAAATTTAAGCCTCATATGTCAGTGTGATAAATACATTTAATTTACGTAAAAGTTATAGATGAAACTTTAAAATATTAAAATTCTAACCAAACAATTATCAGTTTGAAACAGTTTTAAATAAAAGAGGAAAAAGAAAGAAAGAAAAACTGAACTGTGATTACATTCGAATATTCGTATTATGAGTATTTATGAAAAGTTTAAACTTCCGTGCACAGAACTATCAACAGAAAAAAAAAAAAAAAAAAAAACAGTTGGGATTCTCGATTATAATGGTTAAAGTTTGACTTTTACAAATGATACTTTCAAACAGAATTTTCATTCTCGCACGCATGTATAAATCACGTGAATGTATTGCTTTGAATTATTCTATATAAGTGAAAATTGTTTTTATGGTAGTTACGTTTAATAATCAAAATTATTAAAAATATTTCATACCTTTTTTTAATACCATTTAGCTCAAATTTTTTGTTTTCTTTATCGTTCATACTACTTTATATCATAGTTGCCTGTTTAAAATTAATTTTTTTGTGCCCAAAACTAACCACAAACACATAAAATTTGGGTTTTCCGATTTTCAAATTTACACATATTCAGTATTTAATGTAGCCCATTATTTTTATGAGCAAAACATATACATTTTGAAATTCTTTCTTTACTTGGTTTATTTTTTGACATAATTTGACAGATTACATTCACCCAATGTTGGTATAGGGCAAGAACTTTCCTATTTTACTTACTTATTATTTTTTCCCGATTTGATTGTTTTGCAGGTCTGAATATTCCAGTGATATTAAGTCTAGATCATAAAATATTCCTTTTACTTCAATGTCATACCTGGTAATATTTATAATTTATTCTCCAATATGTAATTACGATGAAATAGGGAGAAAAATGCTCTTTAAAAAGAGTTGTATGGCAAAAAAAAAAAAAAAAAAAAAAAAAAAAAAGCGGGTATTAAAAGTATCTGGAATAAATTATAAATATTACCAGGTATGTAACATAATTGAAAAATCTAATCTAATTTTTCAAGTTACTGTTAATATTTTAAAATCTGTTAGAATTTTAAAAGAATTTGTTAGAACGTAAAAATAAGCTCTAAATACAGTTCTTTTTTTATTATTCTGGATTCTTATACTGTCTGGTCTTTGGGCTCTTTGCTCAACTACTTAAATTCTTTCCTCAGCTCAGACTCATCTCGTGCAGAAACGGTTTTCTTCGGAATTCTGTCACCCTTATATATATATACATATATAATGTTACAAAATTGTAAATAATTGTGTTTATTTTAGTATAAATTCTTTTAAAGAGGCTTGGTAAGTTGATAAAGTGCTAATTTTGTGCATTTCTAGTCGTTTTAGCGTTAAAATAGCCCTATTTTTCCTTAAAAACAAATTAAAAAGCTCCAATTAGGCAGGTAATGGATTTGGCGCTAAATTTGGCGACTTTTTTCCCTCCTTGGCGATTGTTTTGGCGACCTTGGCGAGAAAATCCTTATTAGGGATATACCAAATATGGAAGCTCTAACCTCATTGGCTGATGAGATACGGAAATTTCTGGAATTTTCCACACTTTTTTACAGGAATATAAAAGGGACATTTCTTCGCTAAGGCTAGTTTACTTCGGTTCAGTTATCAGCCCGCTTTCGCTAATGCTTGCATTGCTTTGAGCCTCTTTGAAAGAGACTTGCTTTACGTGTTATTGCTAGACAGTTTGTACTGTGGATATGCCATTGTTAGCTGTTGTTTAAGCTGTGTTTACTGGTTGAATTGAAGCTGATACTTGGTTTATAGACCTGTATTTTTCTGGATCTTTCTGTGAATAAGTTACTGAAGTTTTGTAAGTTTTGCCTTTCATTCTCGGACAACTCACGAACCCCCAAGTACGCAACAATATATATATATTATACTTTTTTTTCCAATGAGTATTAAATTCATTTTTTTTTCTTTTGTTTATCTAATTTTAGTGTCTTACTCTAATTAAGTTCTACTTTAGTATATATATATATATATATATATATATATATATGTATATATATATATATATTGGGATAAAGAGAGATTATTTAAAACAGAAAATTTAAAACTTAAACATTTTTTGGCTTTGTCATTTTTGTAAATTATGTTTTGTTGTTTTATTTCTTTCTTTTGAAAGAGGTAAATATTTGTTGCGACTAATTGCAGCTATTCTGAAATATTCCCGTCTATGTTGACGTTATTTATTTATGTAATTATTTTATTTATTTATTTTGTCTTGAATTGTCATTTGTTTAGAAATATGGATTGACTGAGATGAAGTTAATGATCGTTCTCCATAACATCTGTTTACCATTATCTAATATAAAACATTCTGTGTCCAATTTTCTTAAAATAATAATGATAATAATAATAGAAACAATAATAACAGTGGTGATAATAATAACAATAATAATAATGGCGGTAATAATTTTTATATAATAATAAATTTAAGTTTCTGGAGAGTGAAAAGAAAGTAAGTTATTGAAAGTTTCTTATCTGAGTGGGTGCAATCAGAAGTCGACGATATGATAACATAAATATTTGTAGATAAAAGACAAAAGACAAAAGATGATAATAAACGGTGTCAGAGTATTAAATTTATTATCAGCATGATAATTTTTATTTTTAATTTTAATTTATCTAATAAATATACATATCATTTGTATATTAGTTTTTCGAATTAAAAAAAAAAAAATGTTTACATTCTACGTATGAATTTCTATATACTTAAATAAATATACTTTTTTTTTTCTTAAACAAAAAATCTGAAATTTGATTTTATTGTTTTGATTTGACTTTTGTTTTTCTTTTACTTTCGCTATATTACAAAGTTTCGCTAGTTTTGTTTTTAGAATGTTACAAAGATTTTTAAATTTAGTAAAGGTAAAAACCACGATTAAATTTCTTCTTTATTGTGAAATCAATTAATTAAATTGTTTTTAGTATATTTGCAGTATATATATATATATTAAGGTTTTAATTATTATCTCATTAAACTCAATTTGTAGATTTTTAACAATTGGTTGACTATATTGTTGGTAGTTGGGCAGGGGTTAAGGCCGGTTGATTAATATGAGTTTTAGACTTGCGTGAATTGCCCACGGATGGAATCTTTCTAAAGGGGTCTAACATAACGGAATACAGTCGAACCGCGTTAACGTGAATCTCAAGGGGCATAAAAGAAATTTTTATGTTATCAGTAGTCCATGCTATCAGTAACTAATCTTCATATAACTAAACTAATCTTCATTTTCATGGGGATTGTAGAAACAGTTCATGTTAAAAGCAATTCACGTTAATAGTGTTTACGTTATCAAGGTTCGACTATAATGGTACACAACCTTTGAATGCCAAATATAAGCTTTCAATGAATTCATCCATTATATGTACACGGTAAAAAATAAAACCTCTCTGACAAACTTTAACCGTTGGTTTTATCGCGTGCCGTAAAATTTACAACGAATAAAATGTTAAAAGGAAAGCTACGCCGTAAAATTTACGATTAAAATTTGAAAGTGAGATTTAAATTTTTTTAGATTGTTGACAATGAGATCGGTAGTACTTTGCTTAAATATGTTTCATTTCATAACTTCATTAAATGCTTGCATTATATACACAATCCAAAATGAATCTAACTTGTTTGTTTTTATAATGTTTTCTATTCAGAAAACATTATAAAAACATAAACATATAAAAGAACATAAACATATAAAACACATAAACATATAAAAACATTTGAAATTAGTGGTTAAATTATCATTTTACATGTCTTTTAATGTTATCTTTTAACGAAAGTTTTTTCAAATTAATTTAAAACAGTCAAACTTCTGAAATTTATCGAAATATACAGTATTTAATAAATTTAATACATTGCACGTCTGTTATTTCAAATTTATTGTTTTTTGGTTTATAATCATTATAATCAATGACTAATTTTACACATATTTTTATATCGCAACTAAATTTGTTTATATGTACTTCATTGGTGTAAAAAGTTTTTATGAACGTTTTAGTTTTATAATATTGGTAATGAAATTATTTTCAATTTGTCTATATGTATATAAGCATACATGCACTTAAGCCTGCTTTTTAGAATTTATTACAATTGATTGAAATTTAGAATTATAGATTCAATATACAAAAAAAAAAAAAAAAAATGTTTATAAAGAGGAAAATGTGACAGAAAACCGATATATTTCAGTAAACAGCTTTTAAATCTGCTCCTTTGCTAAAATAATACAATACTTTCAAGTAAATATTGATTTAATAAAAAATACTGACGACAAAGAAAATATTTTATATGCACGGCTAACTTTAAAGACAAAAGAAGCATGAAAAATTCTTTTTAATTATTTTTTTTTTCCTTTCTATTTATCCTTCGAAGTACATAATCGGGGATTGACATTTAAAAGATATCCCTTAGAGGTAAAATTGTTAAAAAAACATTATTTTGAAAAGCTATTGATTACCAATAGTTATCCTGGTACACGTACTTAAAAATATTTTAGTTACAAAATTATAAGCTTGTATATATCTTTAATAACACATTTCTAATATATTAAAAATGAATCGTTTATTAAACTTTTCAAATTATATTTTACACTATATTTATTTTACTTTAATACGTATAATGTTTTACTTTCTTTTGTCCATATATATGGTAGAAAAAGTATTGTTTTGGGTCAAATTTTCGAAAGTTAGTTTTTGTTATATTTACACCTTTTGAGGTCCCCTGAATCCGAAAATAATGTTTTTTCGTGTTGGTCTATGTGTGTGTGTGTCTGTTATCAGCATACCTCAAGAACAAACAGCAGCAAAAAAATTTGAACTCGGTATTCTAAATATATATCATATAGGTATGCTACACTAAACTTTTCGTAGAGCTCATGCAAATAGTTCGTGTACAAGGCCACCCAAGATAATTTAAACACATGACTTCTATCGGGGAGGTAAGTACACTTGCAGGTAAGTACACTTTAAGACCTGCAGGCTGCCTTAAACAAGACAGAATGAACAATTTTTACTTTCTCTTACTCATAAGGTAGAGAAAGTATTGTTTTTGTGTCAAATATTCAAACATGAGTTTTTGTTATGTTTACACATTTCGAGGTTCCCGGAATCCAAAAATCATGTTTTTAGCGATTGGTGTGTGTGTGTGTCTGTCTGTTATCAGCATAGCTCAAAAACAAATAGCAGCGGAAAGTCCAAACTTGGTATTCTAAATGTGTATCATATAGGGACGCTACACTAAGCTTTTCGTTGAGATGGCTAATGATTCGTTTAGGTATATGCTATGAAATATTATGTGACAGTATTTGCTAGCGTATCTTAAATAAAATCTCAAAGCTTGTATATATATATATATAAAAAAAAATGCCATATATGCTAGAAATACAACTGTTAAAAACGGAGTGCTGAAAAATGAGTAAATGGAAACACTCATTTCGAAATAAGCAATTTTTACAAAAAGTAAAACATATGCTCGTCTCAGTTATGAAATATCGCATGTTTTCAAAATAATATATGTTCACTTCCTAATTTATAATAAATATGTTGAAATAAAACAAGTTTTTTTAATAGAATTTCTATAAATTTAATTAGAAAGAGTTCAAACACAAAAATTATTCCCTCAGATCTCCCGAACTATATTTCGCCGCAGTTTAATACTGGTTTGCGGAAGAATACATCAGTAAGAACCTATGTTTGGAATACTGGGATTCATGATGGTCGATGGCAATGTTTGAGCATGTTAATGTACTCAATAACAAGTACACTGAATTTTTAAGTTTAAGTATATTACTGTCGAAACAGTTTTGAGTATGTGACATACTCAAATTTGACACAATTTTAGTCATGTTTGAGTATTTTTATTGTTTTCAGTGTAATAACGCAAAAATTTATCTTATGATAAATAAATCGTATTTATTTATTATTTGAAAACTATTAAGAAATTTTTTTCAAGCATTCAAAATCCCAATGAACATAATATATAGATACGATTTTTTTCACGGGCAAAAATAATATTTAAATAATATTGTAATCTATTGTAATCTATTGTTATATATATTGTAATCTATAGATGCCGAAATTTAACAACGAGGAACTCCAACCATAGACTTTAAGGCTAATGACTTTTTTTAAGTGCTTATTCACGAACCATTTAATCGATCACAGTAAAAATTACTTCAAATAATATCACTATATCATAAAAAAATCTATCGTAAAAACCGAGTTTCGAAAACTCGAACCCAAAACAATACTTTCTCTACCTTATATGGGTAAAAGAAAGTAAGAAAGGGGTGAGGAGAACAATCGTTTATACAAAAATACTCGTGCATAAAATCGGCCAATAAACCTATTTCCTGTAAGTTTTGTTAAATACTCTCAGATCGCTTGGACAATTTCAATGGCCGGAAAAGTTGTCTCTCCAAAAGTTACTTAATCCTTCCTTTTTTATCGTCAAGGACAATATCAGAATACCACTTTTCACGACTAAATACAATGCCCGAGACAGTTCAGGATACAACTATAAAGTTACACACGACAATGAACTGCATTCATTCATAAAGCTTTCGTGAAGACTGTTTCGTTTTCACCGACCCTGATCAATCGATTAATCATATGGAACACATTTTATAAAAATGTATGATACAGATCGACGCAATATTTCTTTTACATTATTATTTTTTTCTTCTTTTTTTTTTTCATTTTGACTGCTTGTTTATTTATTTATTTTTTCTATAATACTATTCGTCATTACATGAGTCACGATATAAAGGTACGATAGTAATGCAAACATTTCTCCAATGCACGAAACAGGTGATAACGTTATTGAATTTTATTTAATGTGTCAGAAAACTTTATGAAGAAAGAGAAGTGAATCAGACAATGATATGTTTAAAAAAAGTTTTAAAAAAAGAAAAATTTCCATTAACTAACAGGTTTGAGACAGACTGTTACGAACCAGTCATAAAATTATAAGCAAGTTCCGCTATATATATATGTGCATCTATAGATGGTTCAATATAAAATTAATTTTTATTTAATGTGTCAGAAACTTTATGAAGAAAGAGAAGTGAATCAGAGAAGGATGTGTTTAAAAAATGTTTTTAAAAAAGAAAAATGCCCATTAACTAACAGGTTTGAGACAGACAGTTACGAACCAGTCATAAAATTATAAGCAAGTTCCGCTATATATATATATGTGCATCTATAGAGGGTTCAATATAAAATTAATTTTTATTTAATGTGTCAGAAAACTTTATGAAGAAAGAGAAGTGAATCAGAGAAGGATATGTTTAAAAAAAGTTTTTAAAAAAGAAAAATTTCCATTAACTAACAGGTTTGAGACAGACAGTTACGAACCAGTCATAAAATTATAAGCAAGTTCCGCTATATATATATATGTGCATCTATAGAGGGTTCAATATAAAATTAATTTTTATTTAATGTGTCAGAAAATTTTATGAAGAAAGAGAAGTGAATCAGAGAAGGATATGTTTAAAAAAAGTTTTTAAAAAAGAAAAATTTCCATTAACTAACAGGTTTGAGACAGACAGTTACGAACCAGTCATAAAATTATAAGCAAGTTCCGCTATATATATATATGTGCATCTATAGAGGGTTCAATATAAAATTAATTTTTATTTAATGTGTCAGAAAATTTTATGAAGAAAGAGAAGTGAATCAGAGAAGGATATGTTTAAAAAAAGTTTTTAAAAAAGAAAAATTTCCATTAACTAACAGGTTTGAGACAGACAGTTACGAACCAGTCATAAAATTATAAGCAAGTTCCGCTATATATATATATGTGCATCTATAGAGGGTTCAATATAAAATTAATTTTTATTTAATGTGTCAGAAAATTTTATGAAGAAAGAGAAGTGAATCAGAGAAGGATATGTTTAAAAAAAGTTTTTAAAAAAGAAAAATTTCCATTAACTAACAGGTTTGAGACAGACAGTTACGAACCAGTCATAAAATTATAAGCAAGTTCCGCTATATATATATATGTGCATCTATAGAGGGTTCAATATAAAATTAATTTTTATTTAATGTGTCAGAAAATTTTATGAAGAAAGAGAAGTGAATCAGAGAAGGATATGTTTAAAAAAAGATTTTAAAAAAGAAAAATTTCCATTAACTAACAGGTTTGAGACAGACAGTTACGAACCAGTCATAAAATTATAAGCAAGTTCCGCTATATATATATGTGCATCTATAGAGGGTTCAATATAAAATTAATTTTTATTTAATGTGTCAGAAAATTTTATGAAGAAAGAGAAGTGAATCAGAGAAGGATATGTTTAAAAAAAGTTTTTAAAAAAGAAAAATTTCCATTAACTAACAGGTTTGAGACAGACAGTTACGAACCAGTCATAAAATTATAAGCAAGTTCCGCTATATATATATATATGTGCATCTATAGAGGGTTCAATATAAAATTAATTTTTATTTAATGTGTCAGAAAATTTTATGAAGAAAGAGAAGTGAATCAGAGAAGGATATGTTTAAAAAAAGTTTTTAAAAAAGAAAAATTTCCATTAACTAACAGGTTTGAGACAGACAGTTACGAACCAGTCATAAAATTATAAGCAAGTTCCGCTATATATATATATGTGCATCTATAGAGGGTTCAATATAAAATTAATTTTTATTTAATGTGTCAGAAAATTTTATGAAGAAAGAGAAGTGAATCAGAGAAGGATATGTTTAAAAAAAGTTTTTAAAAAAGAAAAATTTCCATTAACTAACAGGTTTGAGACAGACAGTTACGAACCAGTCATAAAATTATAAGCAAGTTCCGCTATATATATATATGTGCATCTATAGAGGGTTCAATATAAAATTAATTTTTATTTAATGTGTCAGAAAATTTTATGAAGAAAGAGAAGTGAATCAGAGAAGGATATGTTTAAAAAAAGTTTTTAAAAAAGAAAAATTTCCATTAACTAACAGGTTTGAGACAGACAGTTACGAACCAGTCATAAAATTATAAGCAAGTTCCGCTATATATATATATGTGCATCTATAGAGGGTTCAATATAAAATTAATTTTTATTTAATGTGTCAGAAAATTTTATGAAGAAAGAGAAGTGAATCAGAGAAGGATATGTTTAAAAAAAGTTTTTAAAAAAGAAAAATTTCCATTAACTAACAGGTTTGAGACAGACAGTTACGAACCAGTCATAAAATTATAAGCAAGTTCCGCTATATATATATATGTGCATCTATAGAGGGTTCAATATAAAATTAATTTTTATTTAATGTGTCAGAAAATTTTATGAAGAAAGAGAAGTGAATCAGAGAAGGATATGTTTAAAAAAAGTTTTTAAAAAAGAAAAATTTCCATTAACTAACAGGTTTGAGACAGACAGTTACGAACCAGTCATAAAATTATAAGCAAGTTCCGCTATATATATATGTGCATCTATAGATGGTTCAATATAAAATTAATTTTTATTTAATGTGTCAGAAAACTTTATGAAGAAAGAGAAGTGAATCAGAGAAGGCTATGTTTAAAAAAAAGTTTTTTTAAAAGAAAAATGTCCATTAACTAACAGGTTTGAGACAGACAGTTACGAACCAGTTATAAAATTATAAGCAAGTTCCGATATATAAATGTATGTATAGATGGTTCAATATAAAATTGGTGTAACACCATATTTTTTAAATATGTATATTTTTGTCTAATTGTACCACATTTAGTCACACCTTTCATTATAAAAGTGAAGAAACTCCAATAATTACACTAAAATCCCATAAACGGCATTGCTTGTTATTTTCAGAAAACTATAACTTCTACATATTCATTATAAAAATGAAGTTTCTAAGTTAATTTAAATAATATTTAATATAATTTATAAATTCTTATAATTCTAAGTTGTATTAAACAGAAAAATTCGATAACATTTATTGAAACTTGCCTTTTTTCTATATGCATAAATTTACAAAAAGCTCGTTAATTAAAAATCTATTTACAAGGAGATAATTCACTTTTACAATGAACGATCCATATATTGCAAACCTTTTCAAACATTGAAGAAGATAAAACTAAGAATCACATGAAGAACTAGAAAGAACATGAACAAAGATTTCTGAAAAATTAAGCATCTTTTAATGACATAGATTATCAATACTTTGCAAGGGCATAGATTGAATATTACATGCAAATTAGGTGTTATTTTTGAAACATGGTAAGCAATTTTGCAATTTGCTGAAAACTTACAGTATGATATATATATATATATATATATATATATATAGTAATATAATATTATCAGTGCAAACATTTTAAATTTAAATATGATTTAATTTCAGTATTCAAACAATTATTCTGATCAAAAACGAAGACCACCCAAAATCAAACCAGAAAAGAAATAAAGTAAAATCTAAATGAATTATAGCAAATTGGAATGAGAAAAAAGCATTATTTGCATTCTAACGTTATCAAGGGCCTGGTAGAATGCAAATATGCTAAAAAATAGATGTTTTTCTATCACAAAGAAAGCAAAAGCTAAGATTTTCTTTGTTCTCAGGCCCGAAACACCCATTGTAAATAAAACCAGAAAAAACGAATATCAAAATAAAACTCATCCAATAACCGTTTAAAAACGTAGATCAAAATAAACTCACCACTACAAATATTAATCCAAAAATTACATAAAAAATTATTATTGAAAAAGAGTTAACTCAAAGTTTATGAAAAACGAGACACATGTGAAATTTAACAAGCAGATATTAGTTAAAAACACAGTTAGTCAGCTCAAAATTAGCATTGAACATGGAGTAAAATAGAGAATTCACAAACCTAAACAGGTTGAATCCTTACGTAAATTAGGATTTATATACATACAGTAAAGCACCTTTTATACGTCTTTCGTTAGACTGACATAAAAGGGCGTGTAAATGAAAAGACGTATAATCAGTAAAAAAAAAAAAAAAAAAACTTTGATTACTTTAAATTTAATGGCATTGAAGAAAAATTTATGTAAAAATACTAAAAATAAATAAAGTTTTTTAAGATAATAACTAAAATATTATTTTACAATACAATTCACATTTGAAGATTGTAATAATTAAATTCAAAAACATTCACTGTAAAAAGTAAGAAAAATCATGCCATTAACGCATGACTAGACAGTACTAATTATATCTCATTCTTGAGTACTTGAATAGTATATGAACACATCTTGAGTATTAGTTATATATATATTGTGTGTCTTTAATAATAAATATTATACGATTTATGTTTATACAGGTAGTTCTTTAGTTACATCAAAAATGTTTAATACTTGCCTGAATTGCTGATTATTTATGAGTATTAAGTCTGCATTGTGAATTGAATTGAGTTCCTTAAATGTTGTTCGAAGCTTTTCAATGCAATTCATTGCACCTTTGAAGGAAGTTGTAATAACTTCTTCACATTCTACATGATTATCGCTTAAATTATCATCAAACAATTTGTTTTCAAATAGTTCATCATCGATTGTGAATAATTCCGAAGTCATGATATCAGTATCATAGTTCAGATACTCATCAAAATTCACAATTAGAACAGATATTAGACATTATTTTAAATTAAAAAGTGACCGGTCCAGAAATTTTTGAATTTTAGTATAATGGAAAAAACGTATAGCCGATAATGAGGGCGTATAAACGAAGAATTTGTGCATTAAAATTAATAGGAATGAATCTGGACTTCATTAAAAGTACGTATAAATGTAAAAGACATATATACGGTGCTTTACTGCATATATATTACAAAAATAAAATTTCATAACGACCTCTGTATTAGTATTCCAGTACATAATGAAAATCTCCTACAAGGCAAATTTTTCCTAAACTACCTAAAAATTAAATATAAGAATTTTTTATTCTTATATATATATATATATATATATATAACAAAAATATTTTTTTTTCTCTAATGCATCATAAAATCTGTACAAAGGACAGTTATTCAATGTTTGTAGTTTATAATTTTTAAACAAAATGTATTTTAAACTTCCGCAAACGATTAGAATCTAAAAATAATGTTATGATGATAAGATACTAAATTTTTTGGTTACAGTACTTCGTCCATTACCAAAAAGCAATGGCATTCTGCCTTTAAAAAAAGGGAGGAAGAGAATGGATAGAAAGAAAGAAACCTTTATCATTACATGACTCATAACAGAAAGGTGAGAAAACCATAATAACGCAAATTTCTGTAATACTTAAAAATTCACAGAAAAATATTGATTGTATTTCGTGTCATTATATTAAAAACTAGAGAACAGAGTTTATAATTAATCAACAAAGAATCATTAGTTTTTTTAAGCGTTTATTAAGATAAATTAAGGTTTTAGTAAACAGCCATTTCTGACTATTAAGAAACTTTTAACCTTGACCGATTATTTTAAAAATGAAAAATAATAGGAATAAAAAAACGCATGTCATAGGAATAGAAAAAAAGCATGTGCAATTCTCGGGATTAAATGAAAAAAAAAAATTAAAAAGAAAAGGTATATGTAAGATAGGTATATGTAAGATATATGTAAGTGTATAAAGGTAAATGTACACTATATTTTATTTTATTTTTATTATTTATTTATTGATGATATCCAGCAGGTTTTATGTCTCAAAACAAGTTTAATTTATTCTTGGATGCTAAATTTTTATTTCGTTTTTAAACATAAAACTTCTTTCAAATACTTTTTCCTTCATATTTTCTTTTGGGTAAGAACAAAAGAAGCTAAAAGAGTGCCGGATATTCAGTATATCATTAAAATTATCATGCTGATTTTTTTTTTTTTTTATTTTTTTTTATTTTTTTTAAGCAAGATGATTTTTCTTTATCTCACTTTTCATAACTTTACACATAAGACACCAAGTATCAGTATTGAAGCAATCCAAAGTGAAATACGCAAATTCTTTATAATAAGTACAGTCTCTCAAAAGTGAAAAATAGAGATACGATTGTTCATAGCACTTATTCAGAACCCCAATCTGCAGTGCAAAAAATTTCTGTGGAATTTCACAACACAGTGTGCTGGTAAAAGTATTACTGGTAAAAGTATTACCGATTCCCAGAACAATATAAAGTAACCAATCTTCCAATTTTCTGATAGAAATAGCTGTAAAATGGTACAGAAACTTATGTTGCATTTATGTTAAAAAGCGCTTTAATTTTGGAGAATTTTTTTACCATATGATATCATGGGTGGCTGACCCCAAAATCTGAATGTATTGAGATACAACCATTTACTTGTGACATGACCGATACTATTATTATTTTGTTAAACTTTTAGTATTACTTTAAATCGAATTAGAAAATTTGTGCTAATACAACTACTTTCTTTATCCGATGACTTGCAGTCAAGTTACATTTAAATAATTTTCAACAATGAAATAAACTTTTAAATTCGCTATTTAACATTTAGAACAAACATTTTCAATCTCAAAAGGGCAAATAACATACACTATTCATCCATTTATTTTCTTTTAACCTTTTATGTCCAGATCCCTTTAGATTAAAAAGTGCATAAAATCGAATTTATAGAAAATGTGTAAAAATTCTTGTAGGGACAAAACGTATATATTTTACTTTAATCTCAGTGTATATGGTACTAGACGCTACATGAAGCTGTTTGTGTTAAAGGAAGTTTATAGCGTGATATCCGAGTTTATGAATGCCATAGTTACCTCAATATAATTCCTCAAAGATAAGTGCACCAATTATACACAAAAATACAAAAACGAAATATAAATATTTTCTTTTTATATACCAGTGGTACACCAAAGTACCATTTTAATAAAACTTCATTAATTACAATAGTAAGTTATATGCATATTTTTTATTGTCTACATATTTAAGAAAATCTATCTTAACTAAATAAACATATAATTGAAAAACTGATTAGAAAAATTATGATTTAAATACATTTTTTTTTCTTTTACAACTTGGAACTTGGGCAAACTATCTTCATTTTTGTTTTATTTTCGAATTTTATTTTATTACAGAAAACAGGCCGGTATCAGAGAGGTACAAATATTTTCCAATTCTTTTTTACAATTAACGGGTATTTAAACCTGTCACTCTATTTATAGAATGAATAATTATATCTATTGGCCATTCTCATTATATCGAAATAGCCTTTTATTTACAATAATAATGGCTAAACTCATTTCGTGCAAGTAATCAATACCTATTAACAGATAGGCGTGCAGCTTGTTATCGACCCATGCATGATGCTCTACAGCACCGCAAATTACTGTTCAGCTGTTTATCCCTCAATCAAACTTACTACTTCAATGTAGTATACAATTGTTTTAAAATAACAGTGGTATTTTGAACTCACGAATAACCTTAAGAACACAGCCTTTAATATTAATAATAAAATTTTGCTTAAATTTTTAGTGTTTTAATATATATATATTTCAAACTCTCTTATCCAGTTATGGTTTGAAAGATAAGATAAATGATCTGCAGCGATAACCGATGGGTCGTGGTATTTAAAAATTGGAAATAAATTAGATCGTTATTGACTTACGGATGATTAACATCATTGTTTAGTTAATTTTATTGCATGAATAGAATGTATAATATTGAAAAATATTTAGCCTCTTTTCCATAAGTATTATATTTAATAGCATGAGTGCTTCATATAGATGTAATTAACGAAATCCTTTCAGTGAAGCTGAATATAAATATCTGGCAAAACTTTCCAGTACATGCTCTAAAATTATCAAAAAATGTTTGTAAAAATTCTCGTTAAAATATATTTTAATTAGTTAAATAAAAAGTTTGGTGTAACAGTAAATAAATAAATAAATGCAGTGTAATTTCTTTAAAAAATTACATGGGTTTTAAAAATTTTTTTTATTTATTTTTATTTTATTTTATTTTATAATTATTTTTTTAATATATACATAAAATTTTTATTCAAAATTTATGTATATTTATTAAGTATATTATTTATGTAATTTATTTTGAAGTGTTTGAAAATGTACAGTCGGTAACAAAAGTGTCAGAACACTTTCAAAAATTCCTGTGTAAAAAAAGTACACTTCATACGGTTTTGTTAAATAAATCCTTATCGAATCCTGTGCTTAGTCAGTGTAAGAACATGATTCGATAAGGATTTATTTAACAAAACCGTGTGAAGTGTACTTTTTTTACATAGGAATACTAGTGTTATACTAGTGTTCGGACACTTTTGTTACCGACTGTATGATAGAAATATCATTAATTATGAGTTTCGAGTAAATTTTAATTAAATACTAAATCTATTTCCGCATTAATTAATGTTAGAATACACTGCTCCGAAAAAAAAAAAAAAAAAAAAAAAAATTCTAGTCCGGAAACCACTTCTGCTGATTCTTATGCAAAATGACCTCCTGAATCCAAATATGATCCCCCACCCCCCTTCATTTTGCACAGTCACCCACCGCTTTCCGGGATGACACTCCGAACCCAATTTTTATCACTGTTCGATAATCTTATAGCCATGAATTTGAATTGGAGAATGGAAAAGATTTTTTTTAACACTTAAAAACAGTAAAAATGAAATGTATAATAAATAATAATAATAATAATTCCTTAATAAAATATAAAAAATGTATCACACAATTTCAGTAACAAATCCCCGCCTCCCAAAATTTCCCCCTTGCTTCAAAAGTTCATATTTTAGAATTTTTCAATTCTGCAGCTCCTCAGAAAATATTTAACAGCTAAAAAAATCCTTTCCTCCCTTACAAATTAAAGTTATAGCGATAAAATTACAGATAAGTAATAAAAATAGGGGACGTCCCCCCAAAAATGTGGGTGAGAGGGCAAAATGGGCATCATATTCGGATTCAGGAGATCATTTTACGTAAGAATTTGCGAAAATAGTGTTGGGACTAATTTTCATGCAGAGCAGGGATATATTGATTCAGTTAGCATTGCTGAAAATGCTGCCTAATATTTCCTTTTCTTTTTCTTTTTTCTTATAACAGAATTATAAAGATATTTTCGGAGTTACGGAGTTACAAAAAATCAGGATTTAACATTTCAGGTTTAATCATTAACTATAAAAAAATAACTGAATAGACACTCTTCTAAAACAACCATATGATAATTCTACTATATAATAATAATAATAATAATAAAACATTATCAAATTGGTTCCCAGTTTAACAAAATATTTAATTAATTTTACTTAAAGATAATGATAAAATGAATTATAAACGGACTGCTTTTTGAAAAGTTTCAACACATTCCTCAGAAAAATTTTGAGTCTATTTCTTCTCCTGCTCTAATTAAATAATTTTAATCTTCAGAGACGAACTTTTAGATTAAAGAGAAATTAGACTAAGTATATTTAACTAATTAAATTCTTTAACTGATTTCTCAAACTAAAAATTCCCATTACAAAATCTAAATGCTGAGATTAATTCATTTTTTCCCCTTTAAATCTATAATGTTGAAGAAAATTTAAGAAGAAACATAATTCCCATTTCCTCAAAATTATAAATTAAAAACAAAATCTATTGGTTTAATTAAGTAATTAAAGTATTAATGACATTTTGTAATAATGCAAGTTAAATATATAAGGGGAAAAAAAGGAGCGTACACTTTAAAAATAATTGGTTGTCTTCCTTCATTATTTAACTACACAGTAATTACATACGTTTCCTTTAAAAATGACGTTAAATGTTATTATGCGGGTCTTCAAAACAGAGTTTACAAGTGAGCATATAATTGATTTAGACGCTTAGAAGTGTAAAAAAAAAAAAAAAAAAAAATGGTCACATACAAAATATGATATACGATGTACATAATATACAATAATGCACATTATTTCTAAAAAAAAAAAAAAATGGTCACATACAAAATATGATATACGATGTACATAATATACAATAATACACATTATATCTAAAAAAAAAAAAAAAAAAAAAAAAAACAGGTATCTGGTATCTGGAAATAGTCTTTAAATTTATTAAAGAAAGTTTTGCTTCAAGACATGGCGGATAAAATACAAGAATAATAAATATTTCCAAGTTTTGTACCAATGAAATATATATATATATATATATATATATATATAATATATTATTTCATACATTAAAATATACACGTCGTCGTACTTATTTATTTAATTTAAAGATGTCCACAAGCAAAGGAATTTACAAAGCAATATATTACGAAAAAAAAAAAAAAAAAAAAACGCGACACTACGCTTTAGATCAGACTACATGTGTTTATATTGGCGACAGAAAGTTAATAAAAATTCAGCTTTTCAAATACGGCATTTATAAATAAATCAGTGGGGAACTATCATAAACAAAGTTAATAACCTTGAAGGGGGCACTAAAAACAGAAACCGAAGCTATCCAGGTTTTTTTTTTTTTTTTTTTTTTTTTTTTTTTACAATCAATAAATTCATCGCTCGTAATTGTAAATCAATAAACATAAATGCCATGAAGACATTCATAACATAATTAGAATTTACACAGAACTCCAATGAATAAATTTCTTATGATTTCTTTTTGTCTGCATTTTTATTTCTTAAGTACTTTTTGTTAGACTAATTTTTTTTTTCTTTCAGCTTTGTTTTGTTTAGCATTCCTTTGCTAAAATATGAAATGAGAACATAATTTTTTTATAAAGAAAACATTTACTATGCAGTCTCGTTAATATTTAATATGTAATATCTAATAAATATTACATTCGTATTATAATTTAATTAATATTAAATATGCAATTGTTATTATATTTTCCCTCTTTCTTTAAAGGAAATATATTAACGCTTTCACAATTACAAATAAATATGCATTCTTCTCTATTAATCTATCCATAGAAGTATTTTTTAGTTTAACGAAGTTTAAATGTTTAAGAATTTATTTGCTTATTCATTGGTTTATTTATTTACTTATTCTTATTTATTCCTATGACTTTGATTAGATTTCTTTTTTTTTTCCCTGAAAGATGGAAAAAAAAAAAAAAAAACTTTTAAATGCTGAAAATATGTAATATGATTTCTTTTCATTGAAAATAAATAAATAAATAAATAAAAAGTTACTATATCAATGGCATCCTTAAATTACCAACTCAAATTCAAACTTAATTATCTTGTTTCTTTTTTCTTCTTTTTTTTTTTCATTTTGCATGCGCGCTTTTTATTTCCTAATTCTAAATTATTGGGAAAAAAAACTTTATCGATAGTGTTTGTTTCGATACTGATTATTATTATTATTATTTTCCTTTTCTTAAAAGAAAAAAAAAAATCGATGAAATTCTGGCAAAAGCAGAATTTAGTTTGGAATGGAGAACTATTAGTTTTTTTTTTTTTTTTTTTTTTTTTTTTTCAAATTATGACATTGCTTTCAAATTATTCAATTATTTTTCGATAAATATCCAACCATCGTAAAACTGGTATCGTAAAAATCCGCAGATTGAGACTAATAGTCCTCACTCCTAATAATAATAATTCTTTAATCGTGTAAATAAATGTGTAAATTTCTGTAAGATTGTCTTAAACATGCTTTTCAATGTGTTATCTAAGTTTAAAAAAAAAAAAAAAAAAACTTTTAAAATGTTTTCTGTTTCTGTCTAATTTTGATAAAATATCTAAAATAGGAAATGCAGAAATATAAATATATATTGCTAAAATATGAAATAAAAACATTAATTTTTTTTTCCTTTATAATGAAAAGGCTCAATGTGTTATAAAATTTTGCTTTGTAAAAATAAATAAATAAGAAAACTTACGCGACCAAAATAAAAAGAGCTATATAAGCATTAGAATTGTAAATATATACATTTCAATAAATTAAAGAGGTTTTATAAAATTAAATTATTTAAACAAATGAATTCTAAGAATGCTTGCAATAAAATTCCTTTAAGCCATAAATCATTTCATCTAGTAAATAGAGTTTAACTTTCGTTTAACTCTAAATTTAACTTTCGTTTTTAATTTTAAAATAAATGTTCATTGTTTTACGTTATACAAATACATTTATTGTATTTCGTGATAAATTGCCTAATATTTTATTTTAGAGCTTTGCTAATGTAATTAAATAGATTTTTCCTTTTTAACACGCTTTTATTAGCTTCACCTGTATATATGTTTGTATGTATGTTCGTAACCGCTCTGGGAGAAAAAAAAAATCTATATTGTAAAAAAAGACTTTCCCTACGTGAACGTTGTGGCTGTGAGGTAAAGATTCGGGCTACGAACCTAAAGGTCTAACGTTCGAGCCCAGCCAGGGGAGATTCTTTAAAGATGGTTTTTGTTTAATTCTAAATTATTTATTTTATTAAAGATGTAAATATTATGGTGTGATGTAGATTATCACATATTAGAAACCTTATATTTTTCTTTTTAAAGGATAGATAAATTCTCTAAATGAATAAAATTATAAATTAAATTCTTTAATTTTAATCAGCTACTTAAAATATAACGATATAACGATTTTTATCCTATAAATAATAAATTTTACAATATACGTTTTCTAATTTTTATATCTTCTCTTTTATATCTTTTTCGATGTAACTGAAACATTTTTTTGTTCAATTCCCAGTATTCTATTAGCAAGCTTAACGTAATGGAAATTCTTTTCGCTCTGTCAATGATAATGTTTTGAATTATACCTATCCTTGTGTTTTGGGAAACCAGAAAATAATTAATTCGGTTTCTTTTAATCTTACATCGAAATGTAAATCATGCACCCTCTTGTCGCCTAATTTACTTACACCAACGGCTAGATACAATATTTGCTTAGCTAGTTATTTTCCCAGGATCTAAATCTTGGCGAAATCATGCCAACATTCACTAACAACGGTCAATAAATTATTCGTCGCTTTTAAAAAATATACATGTGAATATTCCTAACGTAACCGCAATCACCCTCTATCTTAAACTTTGAACTTGGCATCTACATTATAACGCCAAATGCATTGTCATTTTTTTGCTCCAGTTTTGGAGTACACTTTCTTACTGTTTATCGAACATGTTAAATCTCAAGAGCGATTCGGGCCTGTGGCCCGGCCTGATCCTCTCGACTGTTTCCCGCATGCTGTCAGCTTCACACCGTTATCCCATCTATGGTCATGCTCCAAATTAGATGCTTTGGAATATTTAATAAATTTACCTTAACCAATATACTGCCTCTTGGATTCGTTCTTGGGTAACCTATTTTCATCTTTAATTAATTTTAACTTGACTTTTTTTTTTCGTTTTTTTCAGCTTATTCTTAGCAACCAACGCAAAAAGACTATCTCTTCAACAGTTAATAAACTTCATCAGATACTGTGTTAAATCAACACGACATACGGTGTGTCACTCACACGATTTTTCTTACCCTGCATTTTAATACTATAAAGATAGATATTTTGTGCTTTTTAGTTTACATTTATATAAAAGCGTGTTCTTTAAATTTTTAAAAGTATAATTTTATTTATATTCTAGACAACTTAATTTACTTTAAAACTCACCTATGTAAGTTGTCTTTATAAAAATATTTTATGTGATGGATAGCTCAATTTATTTTTAATGTAGCAGACATCATTTTTCTTTGTAACTTCCTAAAGAATGTCTGTTTTTCTATTCAAGAAAAAAAAAATTGAAACAATTTTGATAATAATAACTCCTTCAAATTATTTAAACAACAATAACATTTCTAAGATTTAATTTTAAAATATTCCATTAATCTACTGCATACGTTATTAATCTTTCCCACTTTTTATTCACAAATAAAACCTTTCTTTTGAGCTTAAAAGTAAATACACAGCCTTAATTAATTAAAGAATGGATTTAAAAAATTCCGTCACAAATTATTTGAAATTTAATCTAAAATATACTGTTCATATATACACATTCTTTCTCCCTTTTATATTTATGAATTTGAAAAGGCAAAAATTATTAATAATCCTCTAAATATATTTTTACTTTCAATTTTAGAAATGAATGCCATTTTATTTTTCAAAATAAAACACAGTCATTTTCAAAATTGAAAGAAAAAAGTACTTATAGTAAATAAAATAAGCCATTTAAAACGTATAAGAAGAAAAGGGAATAGGGATTATCTATTTTTTAATTTAACAATATATTTATAATTTAATTTAAAATATTTTGTTACGAAAAATTTTAAATTCATTCTATAAATATTTGAGTATAAATATGAACTTCTGATTAAAATAAATATTAAATTAAATAATTTAATGCGTATTACTTTTTTTTTCGTATATTTTCGTTAATTATCTATCCTAGATATAAAACTTTATTTTTAAGAAAAATAATTGCACCCCCCACCCCTCCCCATTCATTGAAATTTAAAAGCAGCCTATAATCGAATTTAAATATTTTTTTATTATTATTATTTTATACAAGGAAAAAATATATATCTAATGTAATTAATATTAAAATAATAATGTACGTTATTATGCATTTAATATGTTTCTCTTTTTTTTTTTTTTTTTTTTTTTAAGAAAATTTTAAATAATATATATTGCTTAGAAAACTTCTGTTTAGAGGCTGACAGTCAACTACGTAGAAAATTTTATGAATGATGATTATTTTCTTCAGATAAATTTAATAATATTATATTTTTAGGGATAATACAAACGAAATTATTTATAACTTACTCAAACGAAAGCATTTTAGTTTGAAAAATAAAATTAAAAATAGTTATTACAAAATAAAATGGCAAAATCCTTAGTTTAAAATTTGCACCACAATTTATTATTTCTTTATTTTTATACAATCTGTTAAGTAGAACTAACATTTTCTGCAAGTTTATTCACTCATCACCACAACATATTTAAGCATTTACAATAAATACTCCGTTACCAAGATTTAAATTTTATTCATTTAAAAAATAAAAAATAAGTACTACTAAGAATATCAGATAGAGAACTTTATAGAGTCCGGTATCGGATCAGATAACCCATTTTTGCCCAAATCTAAAACAATCCATTATTATTTTTTTTTTCCATGAATCAAGTATGGGTTATGATAACGCCACATGATAATGGATGCAGTTTAGCAGATGGTTGTGCCGCGCGTCATATGAAATGTTCTAAAATGGGCAAAATGAAAATCAATCTGGAATCA
Organism: Salticus scenicus; assembly: GCA_963930645.1. NCBI lineage: Eukaryota > Metazoa > Arthropoda > Arachnida > Araneae > Salticidae > Salticus > Salticus scenicus. Next base: position 111,431,770 of record OZ005654.1, on the reverse strand, counting down.
ATCCAGATGTTTATTGTATTTGATGTGCGTAATATAAATGTGCTTTGCTAGAAATATAGTACTTTTTCGCAACATTTTTCAAACTCTAACGACTTAGAAATTTCTAAAAAAAAAAAAAAAAAAAAAAAATCAGTCGCATGTGTAGAAATTTTTATATACATGTGTTTAATGCACTATTTTATTTTTTATTTTTTTCTTTACTTTTCTTTTTTTTTTTCTTTTTTTAGGACTGAGGACTATTAGTCTCAATATGAGATTTTTGCGGTGTCATTTTTCGATAGTTGGATATTTATCAAAATCTAAAATTTATCGAAAATGTAATTTAATAATTTGAAAGCGATGTTATAACTTTGAAAAGAAAAAAAAAATACTAATAGTCCTCCGTCCTAAACTAAATTCTGCTTTTGCTAGAATTTCACCAATATATATATATATATATATATATATTTTTTTTTTTTTGAAAGAATAATAATTTTGAATTGGGAAATAAAATGAGCGCGTGCAAAATGAAATAAAAATAAGTAAAAAAATGAATTTAAGGATTTAATTTTTACATAAAACATGATCGCGTGCTATCTTAAAAAAAATATGTAAAATTTAAAGTTTATGTAGTGCGTGTGGCATCTATAAAAACTGTTTTAAGAAATAGAATAGAATAAAGAAAGCAACGATGTTGGTTGCATTTTGTTATATAGTTTGAATTTTTGAATTTTATAGAAGTAATGTCCACCATATAGTGGGTAACAAAAGTCTCCGAACACTAGCCAAAATTCCTACGTAAATAAAGTACACTTAATACAGTTTTGTTAAATAAATCCTTGTCGAATCCTGTTTCTAGAAACAGGATTCGACAAGGATTTATTTAACAAAACTGTATTAAGTGTATTTTTTTTTTATATAGGAATTTTCGCCAGTGTTCGGAGACTTTTGTTACCGACTGTAGAAATAATTTCTTATGTTAAAACTATAGGGAATTGTTATGCGAACACAAGCGATGCTGTTTTTTTTATCTACTTAGAATATAAGAAATAATTGGGTTTGTAAACATTTTCGGTTTTCAGTTTCCGATGGATGGAGGGATAGATGGATGAATGGATGGGTTTTACGTCACACTAGTGCTGCGCAATGGGCAATTGGCGACGGTCTGGGACTCACCCCTAGAGGTTGTCCGGAGACATGCTATCGCAATTTTGATCCTCCACGAAAGGGATGGCTCTCCCGCTTCAGTGACCCCCAGAGGTATAATTTTGATGGGAACATGGAGGACATTGCGGTCACGACAGATTTTACGTGCACCAGTCTAGAATAAACAGTGTGGAAAGCGGCGAATAAAATTGTACTAAAACAATTAAGCCTGTCACCAGATGTCATTGTAATCGAAGGTAGTGTCACGACAACAAAATCGAGACTCCCTATTGGTTAATTATATGCTTAGATCACGTGATTAAACTGACGAAACTGGGAAAAGCCAATCAGGTCTTCGATTTGAGCAATAGCTTCGATCACAGCGACATCTGGGTAAGCTTAATTTTTGTAGCATCATTATAACATCACGGTTATAGGCGATTGCCACACTGTTTATTCTAGACGCGGTAACGACGGTCTTTGGCCGGCTCGAGTACCGAACCCGCAATCTTCCAATTACGATTCCGGCGCTCTACCGACTGGGCTACCGCGGCCTCAGTTTCCGATGGATTTGTACGTTTCGAGAGGTTCAGAATACAATATGACCATTTGTAGTAAATGTACGCTTGTCAGGGTGCATATGTGTTCGAGACCAAAATTTTGTATAAAGTCTAGTTTTTATATATTTTTTCATTTAGTTTGACGTTAACATAAATTGGTGCTTATCAATTTTTGTTGCAAATACAGCTGCTGTGTCGCGATTTCTCATATTTAAAGGAAGGCCCAGTTCTATTGTGCATAAGTATGGTCTGCGCGTCCCCCGACCGGGTCTAGTCTACAAAATAAAACCACTTTTTTTTATCATGCAGGGACAGATCGGCAAAACAAAAACGAATTTTCAAGAAGAACGGACCATCAAGCGAATTTTTTTATTTCGAAATCTGTTTAAAAAAATGGGATTTTTTTTTAAAGTTTAGAATTTTGTGCAGGGTAAGCAGGGGTAAGATATCGTGTTACGTAGTTCAATTATACACAAGAGCCGTAGGGGTTGCCTACCACTCATAAGAGAGATGCTTCAGCAATGAAAGTTATGTTTCTTTGAACGAATTTTTTTGGACTAGTTTGTGTCGATATCCAATGTCTCTTCATCTGGTAAATGTTGAAAGTATTATATTTTCTCTTTTTTAATTAGTTATTTAAACTGTAAAAACTGTCAGGAAAAAAAATTATTGAGATAATTTTTTAAAGCACAGTGATTGGTATTCTTGCCAAACCTATAAAGGCATCCGATTTTCTCTTTGTAAATTAATAAGCGGAATTATTTCTTATTCAACGTTTCCGTGTAAGATTACAATAAATTTTTGCGGTACGATGCCTGTTGTTTAACACAGCGGAAAGATATCAGACTATCCGCTTTGTTGTTTTAAGCTAGATATGGATATTAATTTTAGCAAAATCTTCTATCTATATACATAATAAAATAAGATGTTTGTGTGTGTGTGTGTCATTGTGTATGTATTTCCAGAGCTATTTAGGAAAACGGCTGATGGCTGAGTTACACAAATTTGCATGGAGGTTTGTAATGACTTTTCTTGATGCACCTCGAAGCCCGATTTTCGAATTTTTGATTAGTTTTCTCTTAATTAATTAAAATGTGAAAATAATAACCTTCTAATTTCTGATAAATTATCCATTTTAATGTTATCCATAATTTAATTGTTGCCAATTTTTTTTTTTCGACAGAATAAAAAAAAGAAAGTATGTTTACTTAAAACGAGGAAAATAAATTAGAAAATTAGAAAATCTTTATATATATATAAGGCAATGTTTATGTGTGTGGGGGCAGCGAAGCGCAAAGACGGTAGCTCGGACAGTCACGTGTTTCGACATGAAGGTGCTCTCCGAGGGGTCCTTGTGCACCTCAAAGCCCGATTTTCAAATTTTTGATTTGTTTTCTTTTAATTAATTAAAATATGAAAATATTAACTTCATAATAGCTGCAAAAACAGCCATTAAAAATTTATCCTTAATTTAATTGTTGCCAAAAAAAAAATTACGAGTTCGTTTTTTTTTTTTTTTTTTTTTTTTCCGTCAGGAAAAATAATACGTTTACATTCAGTATCACTTTGAAAATTCTATACACATTGATAAAGTGGTAATATAATTTATGGTACTATTATATGTTGTTCTACTTTTTTTTTTTCTTTAACTATTGTAGATTTTTACTGTCAAGTTGTTATTAAAAAGAAAAAGAAAAAAGAAAAAAAAATGCCCAGGACATCACATTTGACTGCGTAGCGTTTCTTTACTACAATAAACTCTATGAACTATAAATTTATTTTATCAGTTTTATTTATAGATCATACTGGGCGATTTTTAAATTTTGGCGTTGAAATAAACCGAATGTTTTCCTCCAAAACGTTTAATTTAGAAATTGCCATTTAAAGAAATTAAACCGAAATAGTTGTCACATAAATGATCTATTTTTCTCTGAATAGATAATTTTATAGGGGGGGGGGATGTAGTTTTAAAAATAGAAAATTTATTTCAAGCACTATTTTCAGCCTAAAAACCGTTAAAAATATAAACAGAATATGAAGAATTCATACAAATTAGCGAAAATATATCCGATAAAAGTATCACCAAAATACGATTCCCCCTTTTATACAAGAAATTATAATCATCACTAATATGGTGACAAAAATTCAAAAGCCGCCAAGGAAGAGATTCAATAAAGTTGTGTAGCACGGTAATGTTTACATAGTATTTATTTATTTTTTTATATACCAATCACTACGCTAATTTATAATACAAATATACGAGCTTATGTGTGTGACTGTATCTGCACGCTGTTCGGCAGAAATATTTGTTTAATTTAAATTAATACTTAAATAAAAAAAAAAATAAGAAGAAGAAAAATACGTTTTGTGGGAAATATATATAACCATACAAATATTAGTTGTCTAAAATGCGGCAGAAATAGTGCTCATAGCATATTGTTATTAGGGATTAGTTATTTGCCCCGCATCATTAGCACTGTTGCAATGAAAGCAGTTTTACAGGCGAAGGGAAAATAAAAGGGCAGTTCATTCACTCACTTTCAGTTGTGTCAGTCTTGGCGACAAACTTGGTGAGTGCGTGACCAAATTTGGTGAGAGGGCAACCAAGTTTGATGAAAAATGGTACTTAAGAATTTCTCAAGTTTCGAAGATCTCCGACACACGGGAACATAGATCTCGAGCTTTCCGACTCGATGGAATCATCGGGGATGGGATTCTCGATGGAATCATGCAAAAAGTTATAAATAGGAGTGAGTTGATTTATGCGAGAGAGTATGTACTCACTGCGAATCAGAGTTATTCAAGGACCTATTCTGATTGATTGCACTTTAAGGATTGAGCTCTAAGCGAATGAACATTTTTCTTGAGATTGCGAAGATTTATGTACCGGAGTATTTGATGTTATTTGCTTTACTCCTGTGGAACAAGTGACTGTTTTTTAAAGTATACCAGAACATTCATCGAATAGTGAATTTTGCTGTATGAGTAACAGTTTCAACTGTTTCCAGAATAGTCGAAGAATAAGCTTTACTATTGGACTGTTTTCGAGAATATTCGTTTTAATAATAGTTTTGTTGTATAGATTCGAGAAGCTAAAAAATATATTTAATATCACTGAGGAGATCCCATACTAAAACTGTGGCGAAAATTGTCGCCAATCGAAATATATTTACTTAAACGTTTCAATTATTCAATTAAAAAGAAATCATTTTAATATAGTGACCAGCGAAGCGGGCAAAGCCAGCTAGTATTAAATAAGATAATAGATAATATTTTGTTTTAGTTTGTCTACGCCTTTCATTTGATTGAAATCATATTGAATTTCTATAAGCCTCCTAAACCCTAAATGGAAGTTCTTCTTACGTTACGATTGAGGTAAGATGTTGTATTGAAAGCCCTAAGGAAAACTTTTATTTGAAAGTTTTTCTAATATTTTTGAAATTGAATATATTTTTAATTTGTACTCAAAAATGTACATTTTCACAAGTGATGGATAAATAATCAATATAAGCAATAGGGAACATTTTACAGAAGTTTTAAACAAAAACTGCGATGTCTTTTCCCTATCTAACCCTACAATGTACAACTTTTTAAGGCTCGAAAATTAAAGAACTAATTCTTCCAATTAGTATGTACGATATTTCATACAAATATATTTGTTTTCCGAAGGTACTAAAAGTTAAGCTAACTTACGCATGAATTCATGTTGAAATAATGGTAAAAGAGTTTAATGGTAGTTATATGCAATGGTATGTAGTGGTATGTAATGGTAATGTTAGTGATATGCAATGCAATTGAATGAAGTGGAAAAATCCTGCCTTGATGCCACGTAAACCGAGCGAGTCCACCTCTAACCTTTTTTTTTTTTTTTCGGGTCGGGCCGGTCTGAGCCTATGTCAGTTTGCAGATCGAACCTGGACCGATATTAGATTTTTCGTTTTTACTTCGGTCTGAGCCAAGCCAACACTGTCCGGATGAGGGCCGAACTGGACTCGTACCTAAAATTTCACACTCTTGCGAACCTGTAGTATAAGTGCATAAATTTTGACATGTGAAAGGGCCATTATAAAAAAAAACACTATGCTGATTCAATTTGAGTGCATAGTGGGCGATAGGTAGAGCTGCTATCCAAAACTTTTTTTCATAACTGGGAAGACTATATATGAAATTTCGTGTATAAATGTACACAAATTTCTATGTGAGAGGGTCGTTATATAAATCAATGCTGATTCAATTTAAGTGCATATCGGTCGGTAAGTTGTGTTGATACTTTGAAAGTTTTCATGTGAATCGGAATGCTACATATGAGCTTCTATATCCGAATATGCACTGAATGTGATATATGAAATAACTACTATGAAGTTAAATGCTGAGTTAATTTGGGTGTATATCGGTCGACAGCTGGCACTGCTAATACCTATCTTATGTAACTTTTGACATGACCACTTCTTAGTATATATTGGTTGAAATTACATCAAATTTTATATGTAAAATCTTTAATGAGAGAAGTTATGATTAATTTTTTTTTGCATATCCACCACTATGCATACTCTGTTATACAAATTGATATAGAAAAAAGATTTGTGTTGGCCACAACTTACTAGATATTACTTTTATTGGTGATAATCTATAACTGTATAACTGACGTTTTATTGATCTGGCCCATTATCTCATGATTCGTAACCAAAAAGTTCTGGATAAATTTCATCAAATAGTTCCTTTCATCAAGCAGTTCATAATTTCATCAAGTAGATCATCATTGTTTAAAGTTGTGATAGAACTTTAAACAACTAAGAAAGTGTTTTTAGTTGCCGAACTCATACTATTGTTTAAACAATAGTATGAGTTCTGCAATTTATTGCAGTAAAACACATTTAGATTTTGGCGTTAATTAATTGACAATAAAAGCTTTGTACTTGAATACCTCGAAATTCAATGTTCAATCAAATGTAGACAACAACTATTTCCATCGAAATAATTAATCAAGGCGTTTCATTAGGCGGTAAAAATAGGCACAAATGTAACCTAAATGCAGCAAACAGATATTATAAGATAAATTATTGAACCTCCAATGTTGTTTCTAGCTTAATAAAATAGTTATATGTTGTATTGTTTTATTACTATACATTTTAACATTAATCAATATATTTGAAATTAAATAAAATTAGTATTTACACTAAATATCAACGCATGTTGATATTAAAAATTTTAATTACTTAAAAATTTTTTTTATTAAACATTTTATTTATTTGTTAGTAAAATGATTAATGCAATTTTCCATAAATACAAACACTTTTAAATAACAAATTTAATATTGTTTATCATATACGAGTTTAAATTTTGGTTTAAATATTCATCAACTAACACAAACGATTATTTATAGATTTGACATCAATGGTTAATGAGTATGAAGGGATTAAGTATGGGCAGTTACCATGTTTATTAAAATTATTATCTTAATAATTTAGATTCATTTGTTTGTTTAAAATATGGGTGTCGTTTGAATTTATTCAATTCAGTGATTTAACTGATTTATTTGAATGGATATTCTAATGTATATATATATATATGTATGATAGATATCGTAATAAAATTTAACCTTAAAATTTAGCAATTAATAGATACTAAATAATACCAACACATCAAAAAAAGAACAGATTTTAACTTGTAGGTAAAACTGACACAAAAATGTTGCGATACAGATTAAGAACCAATAGGAGACAAAAACAATTTAAATTACTTACGCCAAATGAATGATAATAATAAAAAAAGGGTCATTAAACTTAATGACAAAGAGAATAACTAAAGGACCACGGAAATAATATTTTGATAAAAATGCTTAAAATTAGAAGTAAAAACCCGTCAGGGGGCATGTACTTCATAAAGCTGTGAAAACTGCATCGATTTCGTAAAACAATATAGCTAATCATAGCAATTTATATTGTTCCATCCCCGATCGAGGCAGCAAAATCATTTTGAATGAGAAATTAAATAAATTATTAAATCAAATCATCAAGGTATCCAGAGAGAAAACTAGAAAAAAACAGAGTAGCTACATGTAAAACTTTTATACAATCTGGAGAATAGGAAAAGATGCCAACAAATTATTGAAATTAAAAATAAAAGCATTGCAAACATCGATTAATCGATAAAGAATTAACGTCTGAGCTCTTTCATTAACGATTAACTTATTAAGTTAGAGAATTTTTAATTTTAAGTTAATACACACACACACACACACACACACACACACACACACATATATATATATATATATATATATATATATATATATATATGAAAACAATTGTTTAAAATTTAAATTAAGATTTTTATAATAATAGTTTTATTATATTCTTTATAGTAATAAATAAAAATTGAAATATAGAAGATAAAAAAAAAAAAAAAAAAGTAACAAAAATATCATCAGTCAAAAGCAACAAAAAAAAAAGAAATTTAGATGTGATGACGATTTTAAGCAATGCACGAATAAAAAAGCACGAATAAAAAAAAAAAAAAAAGAAAAAGAAAAAGAAAACAATGAGTTTAATATACAAATAGTTTACTAAAACACAATTAAACGTTTAAATGAATTCAATATCTTAGGACGGAATTATAAAACTGGTACAATAAATCATACTTAACCTATTTCATTTTCGTTTTTATGCATGGATTTACTCTATGGATTCCCTCAACTATTCGAATTCAATTCTACCTTAGTTACGGAGGTAATGCAAACACATTTATCAAACTTATCATCATCGGCTTTGATTATTCTAAAGTAAACGCCTAGTGGCACAACTATGTCTTTGACGCGCTATACACTTTCATGATATCCAAATATATTGCATACCAGCCAAATAATTTCTGAATGTAGAACTGTACTATAAACCTAACCTGTATCCGTCTCCCGTAAATAATTACGTCTGGGTTCGGTTATATTTAGTTATTTGCTCTATGTATTTCCAACGTATGTTATGATAATGCATTAAGAGTTTGTTTCAAGCGAAATTGCTAATTCTAGAAGTATTCAGAGTGGTTGAAACAATATAATTGAAATACATCGAAGGGAGTAATTATTCTCCATTCGTTGTTTTTTATTAAACGAATTAATTTTGCAATGCGTAAGAAAAAAATATTGTTGTAATTTTTATTACCTTACATTATATTTGAATTTAAAGTTATTAATTAATAATGCCAATTCGCATTTTTTTTGGGGGGGGGAGGGGGGGAATAAATATTATTTAAAAGTATTCGTAAAGTAGTTAATATTTACTTCATATTTATTTGCTATGAATTAATGTTGCCAGTCTAAAAAGGAATAAATTATAGGAAATTAATTTTAACTTTTTTGTTAGTTTTACTAAATAAACATAAATATATTGGTTAGCAAATGAAAAAGTACTTCAAGTAACAAGAAAAAAATAGTAATTGAAACATATTATATAAATACAGGATTTTTATTTATTACTATTCACCATTATTTTAGTTTTTTTATTAAAACAAATAAACGTTGATGAACTAATTGTTATGTTGTGTTTGGTTAAAGGTAGAAGGCAATTTGCAGAATTCTCTAAATAATAATAATAATAATAATAATAAAAAATTACTGTCACTAACGTCAATTTTTTTTTTTTTTTTTTTTTTTTTTGTCTGTGGCCGCATTTTCTCGCGGAGGACAGGATCCTTCGCATCATGAGAGGTAGCAATGTGTTCCGAATTTTCCAAGGAAGACATTTAGCTACTTAGAAATTTCTTTCATTTTAATTAACGAAGTTATTAACTAAAAACGACGGATTTATAAAGGTATTCTATTTGCCACCTTGAAAAAAGTTTATCTTGTGACGTTGTTCTTCTCCCATGAAGTTATTTTACATAGGAAATTAAAACAATGATTCATTGTTGTAGATAAATAGGCAGGTTGGGTTTAACGTCGAATCAATATTGCGCTATGGGTAAATGACGACGGTCTGGGAAGCACACCCATGGATGGTCCGGAGATATGCCATCAAAATTTTGATCTTCTACAGACGGGGTGACTCCCCCTGCTTTAGTGACCCCCAAAGGTACAATTTTGATGGGAATATGGAAGACATTGCAGCCGCGACGGATTTTACGTGAACCAGTGACCATTCGTGTACACGACGGTCTTTGAACAGCTCGTTTATCGAACCCGCAGTCTTCCAATAACGAGCTCGGTGCTCTACCTACTGGGGTATCGCGGACCGGATCTATGGTTTTAAAAAAGAAATAAAAAGGGTCATATACAAAATCTGTAAAGCAAAATGGTCTAGATGTTACGAATTTCTTTCCATTAAAAAAAAAAAAAAAAAAAAAAAACTCATTTTTTTTTTTTTTTTTTTATAATTTTAATAAAATCAATAAAAATAAATAATGTGGTATTAAATAGTATGTATATCAATTTGAGATTGAATATGGAGAATTTTATAATATTTTTCTGTTTTTGACTTGTGTTATGCACTATTAATATTCCTACTCAATGAAAGACAAAGGAGCGAGTAGGCGGGCAGAGCTCGGCATGGTTATTAAGTAAAGTGAGTCGGAGGAAGGCGAAGCCTCCCTTGGGGGTTAGTGAGCGGAACGAGCAGGGGCAGAGCTCCCTAGTTCATAAAATAATAATAATAATAATAATAATAATAATAATAATAATACTGCCAAAGTGTAAATTAATGTAAATTAATAAATTAATAATAATAATAATAATAATAAAATTTTAACTTGAAAAACACCCGAAAAAATAATAGTACTCTTTCGTAAATTTTTGTTTAAGGTTTGTTGGAAAACTAAAAAAAGGATAACATTGCATTTTTTATTAGAATAATTTAGATAGTTTTCATTTAGAATACATTTATAAATATATTTCCTTATTCCAACAAATTAAATCACTTTGACAGTCTGAAGAAAAATGTTGGATGTAAGTTAGAGACGGTTATTTCAATCTACTCACAGTGTGTAGTCATTGAAATTAATTAGTGCTGACAATCAGTGTAAGAAAATATTTTTTAATTAAAGATTCCCAAAAAATCAAATTAAAATAAATGTGAAAAATATTTTTCATTTAACATTATTACTTTTCATTGTAAATAATCTAGCTGCTGTTGCCAAACTGAGAAAAAAATAAATGAATATTTTACTTTGCGTAATCGGAACCATTTAATTCATATCCATGAATTAATTTTTATTCCATCAAATTAATTTATAATTACATTTTGAAAATAAATCTTTTATTTAAATTTGAGATGGTCATTATCTTTCATAGTCACTGTTTATTAAAGAATGTTAAAAGATTATTATTATCTTTAAAGTGAATAATATTTCACTTTCATTAGTTAAAACAATCTCAATAAAATTAAAAAATCAATGACAGTAACGTAAGTTAATTAATAAAATAACAATAAAAGAAATGTTTTCTACTCCTTATTAATCCGTTTTTAAGGCAAGCAATTTGACATTATTACTGTGCTAAAAAATGAGGAAACAATTTAATTGTTTGTATAATCAAAATAAATCATAATAAACAAATACACAGAAATACTATTATTATTATCATTATTATTGTTATTCTTATTATTATCAAAGAAAATTGAATAATTTTGCCAATTTGTTGAAATATATTTCAGATGGTTTACCAATAGGTATGAAATTATTTCTCATAAATTATTTCACATTGGATACAAAAGTCAGATTAACTGTCATTGACATCATTTTTTGAAACTTTAATCTTGTTGCCAATCTCATAAAAAAAAAGTATTGCCGTTACTGTTGGGTTTAACAATATAAATCATTGTCTATTAAACTAACGATGAATATATATATACAATAATTGTATGTGGATATATCTATGTATACATATATACAGTCATTTGCAAAAGTTCAAGACCAGTAGCCGATTTTGAGCATTTTAACGCATTGAATCATTTGTGCAGATTTTTGAATCATCTCATGTGCTTATTGCATCACACGCATTCTACTGCTATAAATAAAGGTGCCCGGCACGTTTATCGCCAGTTTATTGGATTTTGCCGTAGACAGTGCTGTTGTGTAATTATTTTAATGGGTAAAAAACCTTCACTTAATGTTACAAAAAGGTCAGAAATATTGACCCTGCATAAAATTAGATTTTCTGAACATCAAATAAGTTCGAGGGTAAATATGAATATGACAGCTGTGCACAAGTTATTAGAAAATTTAAAATTTCGGGAAAAATTGTGGAACCTAAGAGAAGCAGTCGCCATAGAAAAACGAGAGCATATCATGATCATGTGATAAGGATGGTCGTACGAGATCCAAGAACCTCCTGTAATACGATTAGACATTCTCTGGCTGCAAAAAGCACCAACGTCAGTTTGAGTACTATTCCAAGACGTTGTTTATCATCCCATAAACCTGCAAGGAAACTTCGACTTACTCCAAGTATGGAAAAGAAACGACTCTTAAGGTCCACAAATTTTCCCGAAAATTTAAATTTACTTATAGCTTGATGCACAGCTATCTTGCTCAAATTTACCCTCAAACTTATTTGACATTCAGAAAATCCAATTTTATGCAAGGTCAATATTTCTGACCTTCTCGTAACAGTAAGGGGAAGTTTTTTACCCATTACAATAATTACACAACAGCACTGTCTACGACAAAATCTAGTAAAGAACCGGCGATAAACGTGCCTAGCACTTTTATTTATAGTATATGTTACTGGTCTTAAACTTTTGCAAATGACTGTATATATATATATATATATTATTATTATTATTATTATTATTATATTGAAACGGAATAAAGAATGCAATCTCTGCATGGAAATTCTTTATTCTAATGCCTTACGTGAAATATACTTGTCATTAAAAAAAAAAAAAAAAAAAAACTAAATAAATTTTGTATGAATTATTGAATAACAGGTATCGTATGACATTTTTATTTTTGATTGATCTGGACAAAATTGTATGGAATGATAGTAATTACTGCAAAAGCCGCATTTCGGTCACATTGTCGCACCCTCGAGTGAGTAGCCTTTCGTAGCTTTCACTCTTTTCGTAGTTTTCTCTGTACTCTAATAAGTACGAGCTAAGACCCCTTAGAAATTCCACTACGGAGAGTACTTCATCCAGGTCTAGGACTCTCGTGAATTCAATCGGCCTTAATTTCAAACAAGTTCGTTTATACTGTTTTCAGAACCTAATTATTTTAGTTCTTTCTTATCTCTGCTTTTTAGTTCTCCTTTATTTTTGTTTAGTTATTAACTCTCATTATTCCGATTTCTTCCTTTTAATGTGTAGCAAATAACTATCTACAAATCTTATAAGGTAGCTTTTAAGAAGTTTCTATCTCAACTCTTTCACAAATTAAACAAATAACAATTAAAATACAAGAAATGTAACATATCAATAAAACGTGTCTATTTCTTAAATATTTACTTCAAAAATGGTTTATTTTTGTTTTTTATTTTATTTTTAAAGTTTTGCTTAGCTACCAATTCATTTCTTTTGATTTGTCTTTTTTAAATATCTACTAAATAATTATCTTCAACTCAACTTTGAAAGAGGTTTATGGCAACAGTTACATCAATAAGCAGGAATTTAAACAACAAATAGCAATGAACTCTTCCAAGTATCGTCTGCTTAATCACATGATGTTTGAATAACATAAAATCGAATCCAATTAAATATTGTTCTTAAGAACAAAAGTGTTAATATTTAATATAAAATAAAATAAAAGTAATATTGTGCATTTGTAAACAGTAGAAAAGTTGTATTTGCAAATATTATAATTTTTAAAAACACTTTATGTGTTTATTTATTTTCAAATGTAAGAATCGATTTTTGTATGTTGTAGTGTAACTATAACATTAACTGATCTAGCAATAAATAATAGTTGTGGAATGTTTATGGATTGTAATTTGAAAATTTAAAATGTTTTCAATTAAATTTAATTGCATAAAGGTGTTAAACAAGTTAATTAGCTTAGTTACTGGTCTGAATGGCTTTACACCGTACAATGTTGCACTGTCAATTATTTCAGTACCAAAAAAACAGAGTATTTAACATGTTCTCCATGAACATCAATAACAAATATAAACTAAATGATGACTGTAAATGTATACAGCAAACAAAATATGATGAATAATGATATAAAATGGATTAAAAATGATGATGTATAAAACAAAAATAAATAAATTAGTAACACAGATTAAGTACGATTGATCAAAAATAAGAATAGAAAATAGGTTATTTCAGCAATCACTACCGATATAGAAGACTTCGTCTGCTGTTTGTTTTTCAAATATCACGCGACCTCTGGCGTCACGTGGGAAGAGCCCATTGCATAAGGAATCAAAATGGTTTCGAAAGAGAAAAAATGATAAATCATCCTTCTAATGTTTATTAAAATGTAAATATTACGTTTATTCACTTATTAGTACTGTGTAATTATCAGCGTAATTAAATGTCGCTTTTCAGTTAGGTATTGCCTTTACAGATCAGTTAATTTTATCTGCAGAATTATTGAAGATTCGATAAATTTGTATCATACTAGCTTAACTTTTATGGACATACAAATGCATAAATATTATCAATTCAGAGAAAAATTATATGTAACTTTTATTACAAAAATTTGTAATAATTATATTATTAATAATAATAATAGTAATAATAATAAACTGAAATTTCTATTGAAATTGGCAAATAATATATAGTATAGCGTAAGATAAAGAGATGACTATTTTTGTTTTTATTAAATTTAACAAAGAAATAAAAATATTCTTAATATTTTCAGAATTACAAATTCACCTCTTGTTATCTAAATTTTCTTTTAATAGATACTAAATAATTATCCATAAATCTAAAAATACTGCTATAATAAAAGTTTTATGGAAACTGTTTATATGTTAAGAAAAGCAATCCCGATAACAAATAACGATTTCATCAGAAGTAAGAAGGATAGAGGGAAAGAAACGATAAATTTTCCTTCTAATATTTAAGAAAATGTGAGCTATTTCTATTCAATTTTTATTAGTTTGTAATTAACAGCATGATTAAATGTCGCATTTTGATTATTTGGCTTTGGAATCTTATTTAAGTTGAGGGAAACATACGTAATCTTTAATACAAAATTTCGTAAGGAAAACAAACTTTTATTTATTTATTTATTTTTTAATAATAAGCGACAAATATAATGTAATGTAGAATGAGAGTAATAAATATATATTTATACTGTAACCATTTGACCCCCTTTCAAAGGGCAAAATTGTAATATTGTTTTCTCTGTACAGTTATTAAAATGTACTAAATATGTATGTATATAAATGTACTTGTAAAGTACTTTTCAAATTGAGATTAAAAAGATTATTATGCCTTTGGAGATAAACCTTTTGCCAATTATTTATCTCCTTTACATTTCCAAAACAAACTGAAAATTCTCTAATTAACATTTCATCACTTTTTATTTGAATCTCAATTAAATATATTTTAAATAACTATCTTCAAATATTAAACTTAAAACTTTTCCACACACCATAAAATTAATGTCCGTACTACCGGTTTCAAAAGGACGTGGCTTTTCTTCTTCAGTTGCAAGAAACACATACTACTATCTTGGAAGCAAAAGCAAGACACAGTAAATCATTAAACTAAAAAACTTCTTCACACACATTAAAACTATTGTCAGTGCATTTTCCGTCAAGGTAGTAGCATGTGTTTTTTGCACCTGAAGAAGAAACGTCACGTCCTTCCAAAACCAGTAGTGCTGACATTATTTTTATGGTGTGCGAAGAAGTTTTTAAACCTGTTAGTAGTCGCTAGTTGGTCGATTTGCCGCCCATCCTTCATTGCTGCCAGATTTTTTTATTCAATAACCACCAAAAATTTTTAGAAGTGGCATTTGATATACATAAAACGCGAATAAAATCGAAGAAACGTCGATCACATCACTTCTTAAAATGTTTGGTGACAGTTAAATAAAAAGTGCGCAATCTGTAATAGGTGGCGCTGTCTATAGCGACTACTAACGGGTTAAGTTTAAATATTTATTGTACACTGGTTGTTTAATTTATTACTCTATCTCCAAATATGTTAATTCAGCTTTGTAGAATATTTTAGAGCAACTGTTTTATTAATAAGCAGCAGTCCCACTAACAAGTGGCAATTTCTCATGAAATCAAAATAATAGAGGAAAATAAAGCATAAATATTCGTTCTATTATTTAATAAAAGTGTAAATCTTACCTTTTCACACTTCTTATCATTATGTTATTAAAGCGTAATTAAAAGACACATTTTAGTTATACTGCCTTCACACAAAAGTCATTTTTTGGTGCAACATTATTAAGGAATCTATAATTGGATATCCATACCTATTTTAGATTTTACAGATATACAAGCCTTATTTACTATTCAGATGAAAATTGGGTATAAGTTTATTAGAAGAATATATGTAATAATAAAAAGTTGAAATTTTAATTACAAATAATTTAACAAATATAATATAGTATGAGATACATGAATATGTTTACATAATATTAAATATTTAATTTAATGAGAATTTTAAAATTTACTGCTTATTTTTGCATAATTATCAAAATTATCTCTTTTTATTTCCATCTCATTTTAATATATACTATATAACTAATTACAAATCCGTTTAATTTAGCTTTGATGAATATTTTATTGAAACTGTTTCATTTATAAATACCAATTTCAGTAACAAGTGGCAAATTTAGCAACGAGTGGTAAATCCAAATGATAGAGAAAACGAAATGATAAATCTTTCTCCTAATATTTATTAAAGTGTGAACCTCACTTTTATTCACTTCTTATTATTGCGTAATTAACCGCCGACTTCTTTGATGGAAATCTTCATTTAAGGACCTCTTTTCCACGCTAAATAACTTTCTACAGATCTAATCCTCCTAAATTTATGCGCGCACAAAATATATAATTAAATTTAATTAGAAAACTCTTACATTAAAAAAAAGTGCTTCAATCAAACTGCCTCTTCCGAACGACTACTTAAAATTTCAATTAAAATTCGCTTCTGATAAAAATCTTATGAAAATTCAGCCGTTCCATTTCTTAATAAATCTAAACAACAACAACAAAAAAAAATAAAAATAAAATAAAAATAAAGGAGATGAAAAATAAATACTAAGCCCAATTATCTGAAGGCGGACTTGTTTACTTTAGATCCAATTAAAGATATCAAAACTGAGTAACTTCTTTCAGTTTTGTCCGGAACATTTCCAGAAGTTCAAAATTTAAAATAGAACTTTTCAAACAGGTATATTAGTTTGAGCTCAAACTAATTAGAATTTCATATTTATTTTATCAGAGAAGTGGGTTTGCATAATTAACTGCTTAAAAAAGTAAAAATTTTGTTTGGAGCAATTTAAGGGAGATATAAAATTTTAAATATAATTTTATCTTTGAAATGTTGTTTACTTGAAGAATTAATCTCCGAGTTTTAAAAGATGGCCTGTTTAAATTTTAAAATAATTTCGATGTTCGTACGTTTTAATTGGTTAAAAGATATTCTTTGAGAATTATTATTTAATCGTTTAATAGTTATTCGAAATGGAATCTTAAATGTTTTTTTTTTTTTTTTTTTTTTCAATTTTGTATTACTTTTATAATAATTGCATGGTATAAAAGGCTTTAAATGTTTTCAAAATTTTTAAACAAAAGCTAATTTAAATAATTCTGATGGAATAGAAAGAGTTAACTTTAAAATTGTAATTAGTACAGCTTCTCCGAGGTAATGTGGACCCAGAATAACTCGGATAAATCGGACTCTGTTGTACATGGAGGGTGAAACATATAGTAACTTTTAAAATGAACGATACCGTAGTCAATGACGTAAAAGAATACATCTATTACATATTTAAATGTAGTCGGTTAAAAAAAAGCAATACACGCAATACCAACACACATATAAATAATAAAATACAGTATTGTACGGTAATATTTACCAAAGTTAAACAATGGACTCTTCCCAGTTTCGTCTGCTCAGTCATGTGATAGAGGAAAACGAATAATCGAATTCTTATAAATATTGTTCTTAAGAACAAAAATGTTAATATTTAATATAAAATAAAATAAAGGTAATATTGTGCATTTGTAAACAGTAGAATAGTTGTATTTGTAAATTTCATATTTTTTAAAAAACACTTTATGTGTTTATTTATTTTCAACTGTAAGAATCGATTTTTGTTCTTTCTAGTGTAACTGTTACATTAACTGATCGAGCAATAAATAATAGCTTGTTCTTGTGGAATGTTTATGGATTATAATTTGAAATTTTAAAACGTTTTCATTTAATTTAATTGCATAAAGGTGTTACAACAAGTTAATTAACTTAGTTACTGGTCTAGATGAATTTACGCAGTACGATATTGCATTGTCACTGATTTAAGTACGAAAATTCAGAGTATTTAACATGTTCTTCATGAACATCAATAACAAATATAAACTAAATGATGATTGTAAATGTATACAGCAAACAAAAGACGATGAATAATGATATAAAATGGATTTAAAATGATGATGTATAAAAAAAAAAAAAATAACACAGATTAAATACGATTGATCAAAAATAAGAATAGAAAATATGTTATTTCAGCAACCGCCCTAGATAAACAAGACTTCGTCTGCTATTTGTTTTTCCTCTATCATGTGACCTCTGACGTCAGGTTGGAAGAGCCCATTACTTCATGAAAAAGTGTTTAAGTGTCTTCTATTTAACGTAACTTTCTCGGTCCTTCGGGTGCGTCCCATTCCCTCGACTGTCTCGGTTAACCCGTAACTCGGATAGTCAGGGCTCGGATAACCGAGGCTCTACTGTACAAAGATTTTGCTGCATAACTTGACAGGTCATTAATAAAAATATTAATGAGGAAAAAAAAGTTATTTTTTAAATACAGTATACTTCTGTTTAACCGTGAAACTGTGTGGCGCAGGTTCCACGGATAAACCGCAAAACTCCTGGAAATGAGAGGTGAATGAAGAAAGAATAAATATTCTAGCTCATGAACACGACTATATGGTATATGAAACATAATACAAACAGTAAAAATATTCATGAAGTAGTAAAAATATCTGCATTTTATATATTAAAAAATGCAAAAATAATAAACCTAAAAGTGTGCGCACGATGAAGCCAAGGTCTCATCTGTAAGCTAATTTATGCACTACGTTAAACAGTATCGCAGACATGCAAACAATTTAATTTATTTCGGTGCATTGTAAATACGCGCCCTTTTTTCAATCTACTATATTTCTAGTGAAATTTTCTTCATTATGTAATTACGGTTTAAAAAGATGAAAATTACCCTTGAAGAAAAGTGGTGTGAAAAAAAGCGGGTGCTAACAAAGGTCCAGAATAAATTAGAAAGTTGGCATATCTAGTATGGTACTGTACAGTTTGCAGCAAAAGTATCCGATTACTGGCAAAAATTCCTATATAAAAAAAGTGCACGTAATACAGTTTTGTTAAAGAAAGCCTTGTCGAATCCTGTTCTCCGTCAGTGTAAGAACAGGATTCGATAAGGATTTATTTAACAAAACCGTATGAAGTGTACTTTTTTTACATAGGAATTTTTGCTAGTGTTCGGACACTTTTGTTACCGACTGTAGTTCTTCATATTTACATCTTTTCCCTTTTAAAAAGAAATTATTTATTTTTTGTTTCTTGTTGAGAAAGCCCTATTCTATTGATCTCGACCTTTTCCTGCGCCCACGGATAATCAAGAGATTACTGTATTTTAATATTTTAAAATTATTTGTTTATTCTGTCGGGATATTTTCCTTTGTTACATATTCTATTTCTCCATATTAAGCAAATTAAAGAGAATATATTTGAAACTTTTATTATTATTATTAATATTTTGTAGGTTTATTTTTATTTATTCATATTACATTGCGAAATATAATGGACTTCAAATATTTTTAAAAGTTTAAATTAAAATAGGATTACTAATTGTAATCGAACAATAATGCGTTATCTTTAAAAGTATAATTATAATTTTTTTTCATGTATGCTTGGCAGGTCATTAAGAAAAAGAATAATGTTAAAAAAATGTGTTATTTTTAAACCCTTTAACCTATTGTTTATGTATTCCAGATTATTGTTTATATATTAAGGTTTATTTTATTTTATTTTATTTATTTTTTTTCGTTTTTCCCGGCAAAGCACCTCCAAGAGAAAATATTTGGAATATTTTATTAAATTCCTCCAGCATGATGATATGGAAATTTATGTTAATTGTCTACTCTAGGACTCGAGGAGATGCTATCTGTGGAGGGCTTTCTAAGAGGTCTATCTGTAAAGTTTAGGAATGCGCATAATTTTCGCACTTCTTTGTTATTAACGGAGAATGTTTAACGTACCTAACACTGCACAAAATGGAATGTAACTTCTTAATATTTAAACCTAAAACTTCTTTACACACTATAAAATTAATGAAAACACTACTGGTTTCGGAAGAACGTCGTCTTTCTTCTTCTGGTGCGAAACACTTGCAACTACCTTGAAGACAAATGCATGACGCTTTCTTTGCCAGTGTTGCTTTTGCCTCCAATGTAGATGCACATGCTTTGCACCTAAAAAAAAAAAAAAAGCCCTGTCCTTTCGCAACTTTTAATGCTTTCATTAATTTTTTGATGTGTAAATAATTTAATTAGCACAAGCTTTTAATTAAGCTGTACTAAATATATTCAAAATAAAATATAAAGCAATTGCTGTACGTGAGAGCAGTCAACATCACATCAGGTTGCGTTATACACTGTAAGAAATTTCAGTAAAATTCGGAAAAGTGACCGTTAATTTATTTAGTAGCTCTCTTCACCGACAGAACTGCTCATTATCTCTATCTGTAACAAATTGCTGTAAAATTCTGAATACTGACCGTTTGTTAAAGTGTAATTTCCCCTCTTCGAGAAAAATGCCCATAATTTTAACGGTCATATTTTTTTTTTTTTTTTTTTTTTTAACGATTAGTGACTGGAATAATTTTTCTCATTTTCTGATCGTGATCTAGCGATAAAATTTTTTAGAGTGTAGAAATGTTTGCGTATCTAACGATTTCAAATTAAATTATTTAATTCCACAGACCATATTTTGATGGAAAGACCATTTTACTTCAGATTTAAATCATTTATTTTTATCATTTATAAATGTGCGAAGGAAGCAGACAAGGTTCTTAACCTGAAACCTACGGCGGGCCGCGATAGCCCGGTCAGTAGAGCGTGAGCTGATAACTGGAAGAGTGCGAGTTCAATACTCGAGACGGCCGAAACCAGACGTGTACCACTAATGGTGGCTGGTGCATGTAATTTCTGTTGTGGCCGCAATGTCCTCCACGTTCCCATTTAAAGTATTCTTCTGGGGGTCACCGAAGTGGGATAGACATCTCTACTGTGGAGGATCAAAACTGTGATAGCAAGTCTCCAGACTACCCATAAAGATGAGTCCCATACCATCCCCAATTGCCCATAGTGTAGCATTAGTGTGACGAAACCCCATCCTATAGCATAATGTGCCTGTGCTCTGCTGCATATGCCGAGTTGGAACCGCTTAAGCCTCGCCAATTAAGCCGATCATAGTTTTCCGTGATCTTTTCCTCGAAATTTGGAAAATAGGAGAAATCTAGGGAAAATATTTTTAGAAAGACTTACCCTGTGGGCATACTACGCTGGAACCAGATTCCTAGATTGGAAAATTTGCCTGAAACCCACACAAACACTAACAACATATCCTCAGACTCGATACCATATTCAATTGAGAATATGACATAGTGAACTTGCATGTCAATTTCAATGATACAAGAAATATTTACGGAAATTAGAGGTCCGACAGACACACGAATTGAACTTATCAGCAATTTTCATTTTTTTTAAGTGTTCAAACACATACACGCGGGCACACATGCACTTTAAGCAAACTTGATTTATACTGAATATTTATCTTAAAGATATATATTTTCTTATGTAGAATAATCCAATGGGTTTTTAATTAACTTATGTATAGCTTTACAAAGTTAAACTGGAGATATGGTTCAATAAACAAAAATAATCTAAAAAAAATAAATTTCCATATGCATATGCATTAAAATATAACTAACGAAGATTTTATTTCATGTTAATACAATTCTTTTAATAATAGCATCTTAAATTTGAAAAATACTTCATGTACCGCTCAAGAAATCTGATATAATAAAATGTAATTATATATAGCTTCTGTGTATTTTTCTGGGGGCGAAAAAAGATAAAGACCAAAGAAAATGGACCTATGCCATTAAAAACTCTTCTACAAAAGCTTCGTCTTTTGCTACAAAGAAAAGATTCTGAAAGAAAAAATTATTAGACATAAATCTCGTACACTATGTAGCAAACGTTACGAAGTTAAAGAAGTAATTTTTCGGAAGAAAAAATGCTCCAACAATGAAAAAGTATAACTTTGAGTAAAAAAGTTTCAACTAAGTAAACAATGAAAAATAGATTAAATAAAAAGTTTTTTTTTTCTCCTGGTGAAATAAGTAAATAAAAAAGGAAGCTTTCGTTTGAAAAGAATTTTAATCAAAATTTAATGTGATACTCGCAATTTTAGAAAAATAATAAATATTTTATATACATGTAATAAAGTTTTAAATTATAACAACAGTTTATTTTAAACAAATAATCAAAATTTTGCGAAACAATTTTCAGACAAATAATAAAACGGTTTTTATAATCATTTAAAATTTTAATAATGTTCGTACAGGTTTTTAAACAGGATAAAATTTCATTTAATGAGATTTAACTAAGGAAAATTCCTTTTTTAAATTTAAATATTCAAAAAATCATTTTTAAATAAATATTTTCAAAATATTTATTCTTTTATAACTAAATTCTCTATGAAAGCAAAATTTTGAAAATTTATGTTATGATATGAAACCTATATTATGGTATGTAAACTTATAGTACTTCTTCAAATGTTCTCAGACATAGTTTAAATAGTATTAAATATATATATATATGAAATTCAATAATATATATATATATAGGCATTGTTAATTTCTGGGCTAAAATATTTACAAGATATTACTCATTTATATTAATAGACACTCTCCTTTATTTATTTATTTTTTCTGTTTTTTTGTTTTTGCGATTACATAAAATGAAACTAATGTTATTTTCTACCGTTTCGAAAATTTGTAGTACATTCTTTAAGAACCGATTCGTCATTATTCACACACACACAAATATATATATATATATATTGTAAACCTTTTCAAACATTGAATAGATGAAAACAAGAAACATTGAATAAGATGAAACAGAAAAAATACAAAAAAAGATTACGAATATCAAGCAACCTTAAATTGAAACATGCAAATTCATTACGTTTTCAAGGGTATAGGATGAATATTGCATATAAAATAGGTGTTATTTCTGTCTTGTTGTATGCAAATTGCTGAACATTTACAACAGGCTATACCCAATAACACCCCCCAAAAGAGAAAAAGTTTAAACTGAAAGAATAATATGTGAAAAAACAAATGAGAATCAAACTTATTTAAATTCATATAAATATATATATATATATATATATATACAGAGAGAGAGAGAGAGACCATTAAAATCCATCTTAACACATTTAACTACTAAAAGGTTGCAGCTATATTCATAAAAAATGCGTCTAGGTATAGTAAAGTGGCTATGGACCTCTGCGGCGGCTTACGATGCCACCTGGTGAAGAACGGCGATCATAGTATTCCTTTATCAAAAGCGGTACGACATAGGAGAAGTAAATGAATAAGAAAGTTATAGAACTTCATCGTTTTAGTGCAAAAGACACCTTGTAGAAATAAATTTTGAAGACAAAACACTTAAAACATGAAAGATCGCTCAAAATTGGTACATAGAAGTTTTTGATACCTACAAATTGATTGCGGATATTTTCGAATTTGTAAAATTTTTAGGAGAGCCGGAAAAGCGGACTGGAAAGGCAAAACAATAGTTATACAAACCGTTCAAAATTGACACATATAGGATTTTGGGACCTACAAATCGAATATAGTTATTTTCAAAAGGTAAAAATTATTAGGATGGACGGGAAGAGAGGGGGACGAAGGGCAAAAATATAAAAATAAGACTTAGAGCGTTGAACATTAGTATTATTAGGTTTTAAGTCCCGATAAATCGATTGCGGATATTTTCGAAAGTGTAGAGTTATTACGAAGAGGCGGGAGGAGGGGGGGGGGGGTGCAAGGACAAAAATAAAGAAATGCAGATAGAGCCTTGGAAATTAGTATTATTAGATTTAAAAGCCGGAGAAAACGATTACGGATATTTCTAAAAGTGTAAAATGTTTAGGAGGGGCGAGAACGGTGCGCTCGTGTACACGCTGCCGAAGGCAGTGGGGGTCCGGACTCATTATTCCACCATGAGAGAGATTTTTTTTGTATTTTGTATTTATGTTTATAGGATTCTTTAAGAGTATCGAACATAAATGCCCGCGCGCAGTGCACAATGGCCTGTGCTGCCGAAGGCAGTGAGGACCTGGTGCGACATATTTTCCGATCAGAATGTTTTTTTTTTTTTTTTTCACATGATAAAAATTAATACAATTTTGAGAATTCATTAATTTTGTGATTCGTTTAAAAATAGTGACCATTGAAACGTGCGTAGCCTGCTAGTTTTCATATATACTCAACATGCACAGTGTTCAATTTTCAGTTGAGTATAACTCACTTAATTTTATGGGTGTATTTGTGTTGTTTTATAAATATGTTTGTGTTTAGACCTAATATGCCTACGGTGGACAGTTCTAAAAATATAAGTTTGTTAAAAATTAATGTGAAGAAATTTTACTACTGTTCTTTCATTTTATTTTAAATACTTTTGAATTTTGCATTTTTCACTTA